>JBANSL010000017.1:39919577-41400410 GCA_037127255.1 Persicaria tinctoria
AGCCTCACGCGTCACCTACCTATGAGATCTTGGAGATATCCTCCCCCGATGTGGACGTGATTTTTCTTGACTATACGGCCGACGGGAAGGTAAAGGAGGTTGTTTCGGATACTTTCGTTGGCCAAGAGACTGCACTGCGCGATGATTTTGTTTCGCAGATTCCCGTTGACTCCGAACTCAGAATTGAGTTAACTCAGTCTTGTTGCAAAGCTGACTCGACGAGCTTTCCAACGGTGGGTCACGTGCTGTCAGACTCCTCCGGGAAGCCCTCCGAATCAGTAATTACAGTCGACTGCAGTGTTGTGCAGGAGGTGGAGCATGTTGATTCCGTTGACGAGGATGAGGTACTTGATGACGTGTCTCAAGAGTTAGCGATTGTACCTCTTGGGCATTTTTATGAAATTCGAGTTGCTGAGATTTGTGTGGTCATTGATCCTATTCTTATTGAAGATCAAGTCTGTTCAACGATCGCGCATAATGGTGTTGTTTTTGGGGTTCCTATACCTCGAATTCTCCTGGCACCTATTCCACCCATTTCTCCATCATCTTATTTGAAGGTTGCTGCTCCTTCCTCGCTGGTCACCGCTGACTCGATTCGAGGACGAATCGAAGATAAGAGGGGGAGAATGATGCGGGTCAAGCTGGCCTTCTGTGGGTCAAACAACGATCTTGATCCAGGCGACGACTCGAGGACGAGTCGATTTCAAATGGAGGAGAATGATGTCATCCTCAAGCGAAAGAAGAAGGCTCCACCTTGGGAGTCGTTGAAAAAAAATGGAGTTAATTATTTTATTATTTATATTTCTTGTTTTTAATATATTCTATTTTTAGTAACTCCTAGGTTAGTTGGAGTCTAATTATAGAATTGTTTATTTTTAGTATTTCTTAGTTAGATTAAATAAGATGGTTAGGAGAGTCTATCTTTAGGCTTTCTTAATTATCATATTTTATTATTTCATATATTAGGATTTTAGATTAAGTTTTATCTTCTAGGTTTATTTATCTTTAGGATTAAAAATCTATCTTTATCGAACTAAATTCTATCTTGCACGGTAGAATTGGTTCTTAGCTTTTCTATTTAAACATTGTAGTTCTATTGAATTAATTAGATTGAATAGAATTGAGAAACCCCTTTATGGATTAAAGGGTTCTCGATTATCAATCTCAACCATTATCGTTACCTTTATGTTCTATTACCTTCGGCACTCCATCACTATTACCGTCACTTTGATCTTCCTTGATCAAATTTAATTAAACACAGCCTTTGGAATATTAGACCCATTGCAAGAAGCGGTTCGGCAGCCCTTGGTGACACCGACATCTAGGCTCGCTTCCAGCGAGCACGGCATCGTCGGCTCCGCGTGCGCAGGCGCTCGCACCCCAGCCCTCACTCTCGCATTCGCGGCTTCTCAGGCTCTCGATCGCTAGTCTACACAGCGTTTTTGGCTTCGTCGCGTCTGGTCCTTCGGATCCCTGAGACACGCGCGCTGGTCCTCGACTTCGACAGCTCCGCGCTCACACGCCCTGAGGAGCCACCACCCCTGCGTGTCCGGATCGTCCCAGCGAACCTTGCCAGTCCTCGCGCACTCGCTCTCTCACTCTCGCAAGGCGCGCGCACCGGCGTCTTCGCTCGCAACACCCTCACTGTCTCGCCGCCTCGCTCGCGCGCGCTCTTCGCCGACGGTCTCGTTCTCAGGCCTGCTCTCGCCCCAGCGTCTGGACTTGCTCCCTGCGAACAGGCCCCCTGAGACGCCTGCTTCCCAGCACTCCAGACTAGTCCTCGATCACCCTGTCCGGCGCCCGCGCGCTCCTTCTTCATCGCTTCCTTTGATTCCCTGTTACTGTTACTTTATTAATTTAAATCTTGTTAAGTTAAAACCATTGCTTTGTTTAGTTTGAATTAGTTGAATTGTTTCCTTCGTTGCTAACTTGCTATCTTAGATTTAACTAGGTGACTCCGTAGCTTTTAGTTGTTGAATTTCTTAAGTTAAGAAGTATTGCTTAGTTAGTTTTAGGTTAGTTAAGTTATTTTAAGTCGCTTTATTTAATAGGCTAATTAGTGTAATTCAATTGTTAATCAGGAGATATCGGAAGAGCATTGTAAGATCGGGCAAATATATGGCGTGGTTCTTTAACAGTACTTTGTATAGAGTTTTGAATTAGCTGAGGAATTGTTTGTATATCAAAGCTATGTACTGTATGTGTTAATCCCCATCCAGTTTGGCCAACACTAAATGCAAATAGGGCCTGCTATGCTTTAAAAAAAAAAACAGTGACTGCTTGGACAATTTCGGTCCGCGGACCAGAAAACCCGGGACCATATTTCTCGGTCCCGTCCGATCCGCGGTCCATATTTTCAAAAATTCCGATCCACCGGACCAGATGCCCAGCCCTATCGTGCTGTCATGTGCCCGCATGGCGAGAGATCTTCAGTCACTCCTGCAGCTTCAGCTTTACGCCTTCCAGAGGCACAGAGACCGGCTCAGATTTCATATGCAAAGGGTCAGAGGAGGGGGACTCCCTCGGGAGCTGGCCGAGGAGATAGTAGTTATGGAGGTGGTCGAGAAGACAACAACTTTAGAGGAGGACGAGGCCGAGGTGGAGGACGAGGCCGAGGTAGAGGTAGAGGAGGAGGTCGAGGCGGTCGATGATCTTACCAGCATCAGCAGGCACAGTCGTATGCAGGGTCGGCAGGACCAGGCCAGGGTAGAGGTTCTGCTCAGCTCGCAGCGATAGTTGTAGACAATGATTTCTTACCACCCCCACCGTCCCGCGCGTTCCCGATGCAGAACGGTGATTCGACAACTCCGAATTCCATAGGTACGATATCGTTCTGTGGCTCTACTCTTCGCATTCTGTTCGATACCGGGGCAACCCACTGCTTTATAGCATATTCTTGTGTAGCTAGATTTAAACTTGTATGTTCGATATGTCCCGCGTTAGTAGTGCGTATGGCGGATGGGGATAGGGTTAGGACGGGGCATGAGATCCTAGGATGCCCCATTCGGATAGGAGAGCGACAGTGGCCCACTGACTTGATAGTCATGCCACTGCGGACAGACGAGATGATCCTGGGGATGGATTTTATGAACTTCTACGGGGTGATCCTCAACCTGAGGACCCATACAGTTTCCATCCTCGCGGAGGATGGGACTGAGCACGAGGTGTGGGGGAATGACCCCAAACAAAACGGAGCCCAGATCAGTGTCGTTCGAGTGGCGAGACTTCTAGACCAGAGATGCACGAGCTACTGGTGTTACACTTTAGAGGTGGATCACGAGCAACCCCGCCTGACAGATGTCCCCATTGTTAGTGAGTTTGCTGACGTTTTCCCAGACGAGCTACCAGGACTTCCGCCACAGCGAGATGTTGATTTCTCTATACAGTTGGAGTCGGGCACCAGGCCGATTTCGAGGGTCCCGTACAGGATGGCGCCGACAGAGATGGTCGAGCTGAAGGCACAGTTGGAGGAGCTAGCCGGGAAGGGCTACATCAGGCCGAGTGCTTCGCCGTGGGGAGCACCAGTGTTGTTCGTGAAGAAGAAGGATGGGTCGTTGAGGCTATGCATAGATTACAAAGAGCTGAACCGGGCTACGGTGAAGAACCGTTACCCGTTGTCGAGAATATGCGACTTGATGGATCAATTGTAGGGAGTTGTCTTCTTCTCGAAGATAGATTTACGTTCGGGTTATCACCAGCTGAGGGTGAAGGTAGAGGACATCCCAAAGACGACGTTCAGGACTAGATACGGACCCTACGAGTTTGTGGTTATGCCGTTCGAGCTAACCAACGCGCCAGCCGCCTTCATGGAGTTGATGAACATGATGTTCATCGATTTTCTTGACAGATTCATGGTGGTGTTTATCGACGACATCTTGATCTACTCGAGGAGTAGAGAGGAGCATGCTGAGCACGTGAGGATTGTGCTGAGGATTCTGCAGAAGCATAAACTGTTCGGGAAGTTTAGCAAGTGTGAGTTCTGGCTCTCCGAAGTGATGTTTCTTGGTCATATTATATCCGCAGCAGGGATATCAGTAGGCACATCGAAAGTTGATGCTATCGTTGCTTGGGAGGTCCCCAAGAACGTTAGAGACATCAGGTCTTTTCTAGGTTTGGCTAGCTATTACCGACGGTTCGTCGAAGGCTTCTCCAGCATAGCTAGGCCGATGACGCAGCTGACGAAGAAGGGTGTACCCTGATAGTTGTGTCTAGCCTCGAGGCATGCCGAGCTTCTCTGGGTGTGCTTCGTTTTGGTATGCCTCGTGTAGTTTCTTTATCTACCTCCTTTTGGGTAATTGTAAATCGTGGAGTAGAAGTTGCATTTTGCCATACAACTATCTTCCTCAAGCTTCGGACCTTCGTAAACTAAATTTTAAAGGTTGCGACCCTACATTCCTTCTGGTCGGGAAGCAAATGCTTAGGTCTAGATGGTGGAGGGAGTTCCCTGGCCGGGGCTATGTCATCCTCCTCAACATCCCGACGTCATCGGGATCCGCTTGCAATGGACACACTCCTTTGACATGGCTTGAGATCCGTCGATCTGTTATCGGAGGGTCTAGCTCTGCTAACGCTCTTTTAGCCTCGACTCGACATAATCAATAAAATTTAATTAGAAAATAATGCAAATAAGTAAGTAATTAGGATATATGGAGAAACAATTAAAATTAGGGGAAGATATATATATATATATATATATATATATATATATATATATATATATATATATATATATATATAGAGAGAGAGAGAGAGAGAGAGAGAGAGAGAGAGAGAGAGAGAGAGAGAGAGAGAGAATAGGTAACTTGTGCACACCCCTTAGGGTGTATTTTGTGCACAATTGTGGGCCTTTGATTTAGATGGAATGGAGGGTTAAGATTAATTTAATTTTTTTTATAACTTTTAATTAACAAACTGTGGGGCCCAATAGATTTCAACTCCCAAGAGCAAGAGGAGCGCGTGTGGTTTTGGGAAATAAAAACCTAATCCCAATCTTATTCTTCTTCTTCATCGGTGGATCTGTGGAGCCGAGTTGTCTGCTTTTTCATTCGGCAATCGGAGATGAGGCTAGCAAACGCAGCGTCGACGTCCATTTGCTTCACACGCAACGTCACTGTTCTCCGTCGATGGCGATGGCGATTTGTGCCCAAATCAAGGCCGACGACGGCGACGGCAAAGGTTAGTGATGCTTGGCTAAGGAGGGTCGACGACGATGGCAATTTGTGCCCAAATCAAGGCCGACGAAGACTTGTTGCACAAATTCGGTTTGGCCTTCGGTTCGATTTCCCGATCTCGCTCCTCCTTGGCTTTCATCTAGTTTTTTTTATGTGGGTGCAGGGTGGGGGTTAGGGGGGGGGGTGGTTGGGTGGGCAAGGCCAGGCGATCGAAAAACCGGTGAATTGAAGTTGACGATGTGTGAGGGTGGGGTGGGGTAGGGTGGGGTGGGGTGGGGTGGGGTGGGGTGGGTGGGTGGGTGGGCACGGCCAGCTGAACGAAAATCCAGTGAATTTTAGTTGACGATATGTGACGGGGGGGGGGGGGCAGAGGCCGGCAGGTCAAAAAACCACCGAATTGAATTTGACGATGGGTGAGGGTGGGTGGGCGAGTAGGGTTTTCGAAATGCATAATTTTTATTCATTATTCGTTAAATTATTCATTAGTATGTATCAAATTTTGATTAGTAGTGGTAATGAGTTGGTAAATTATTCGGTGAAATATGTTTTATTATTCGTCGGAATATGGACTCTTTGGTCTGACAACATCAAACAAAACATTATTCAATGAAATGTGAGACATTATTTGGTGAAATATGAAGGATTATTCGTATAAATTGTAAGTATTACTTAGAGATTTAAGGTCTCTTTAATTGACCAAAAAAAAACAACTAATCATTATTCGGTAACATGTGACAAATTATTCAGTCGAATTGATAAATTTTGATCTGAATTGAATGGAAGTGTGAAACATTATTCGGTGGAATCGTCAAATTTTTAAACAAACGAAATTACGTGAATATTCAGCGGAATTGATAAATGAGAAAAAAATAAAATAAAAAATAAAAATTTACACTCATCCAAATCTTAAAAATAAAAAAAAATAAAAAAAATGAAAATGGGAAGTTGGAACTCACGCACAGAGAGGAGAAGGAGGGAGAGTGAATGTGGGATTTATGTGGGACCATTATATTTTAATTAAAAAAACTCAAAAATTCTGGATTAATCTTCACCTTCCATTTGTTTCAATCAATGGTCTATAAATGTGCACAAGGTACATCCTAAGGGGTGTGCACTCTAGAATCATTCCCTATATATATATAGGAAAGAGTTCTAGTGAAACGGATTATAGGGTGAAACGTGTAACAAAATAATATGCGTTGGATTAAATGAAATGAATGGATGAGATTTAAGTGTATTTACACACAACCATCATAGATTAGACAAATTAGGAAATCATATTAATTGTTAGTAATCACCATTAATTAAAATTAAAAGGGAAACTTCTTATAGATTTGAATTGTAAATCATGTAAGGCAACATCTTACATTATATATATTGTTTTAAATATTCATTTCAAACACTATAAATATTCATTTTAACAAAAATCTATGTTCATTTGATCACTGAACGTTTGCATTCATTACTATCATTTAAAAAAATTATACTTAATCTCCATTTTAACCTAAATAAGTATTCATTTGATTATGTATTGTTGTATTCACTACTATGAGTTTCTTATTGATTTGAAATTAGAAAGTATACTTAGGGTTCGTTTGGTTGGCAATGGAAAAACCCAGGAAGTACAAAAACTCAGGAAGTAGCTAAAATATATGTGTTTGGTTGAATTTTTTTCCGCATAAAAACCCAGGAAGATAAATTCCCAGGAAGTTCAATTCCTCCCTTTCATAGGAATTTAACTTACCTACTCCTCCCTAGGTAAGTTGCAATTCCCCCATTTTCTATTTAAAAATTCTCAATTCCCCTATTTAATCCTCTAAAATAAAAAGTTAACCAAACATATTTTCACAATTCCCGTGAATTAGACTTCCTGTGAATTCAATTCCCATGAAATAACTTCCCGAGAATTTCAATTCCTACATTGAACCAAACGAGCTCTTAATATTCATTTAAGAAAAAGTAAATATTCATCATCATCGTTGGTTGTATTCATGCATTTCAAATAAAGTAAATATTCATTAATTGATTAAACTTTTTGCATATTCAATATCTGATTATTTGATAAACGTAAATATTCATCATCATCATTTGTTGTATCCATTTCAAATAAAGTAAATATTCATTCCTTACACTTTTTGCATATTCAATATATAATTATTCACTAGATGTTTGAACTTCTTTTATTTTTAAATCAATTTTTACCATGTTTTTTTAGAGAGACAAATTAGGATTTGTAATTATTATGATCTAATTAAATTATAAAATCACCATAAGTGATATGTTTCATATTTCAAAGTATACATATATAGATACGTACACTTAATATTCATTTAAGTAAACGTAAATATTCATCATCATCATTTGTTGTATTCATTTCAAATAAATTAAATATTCATTTTCATTCGATTATTAAATTTTTTGTATATTCAATAGTAGCTCATTATTCAATAAACATTTAAACTCCTTTTTTCAAATGAATTGTTAGCATATTTGTTAAGGAGAAAATTTAGGATTTGTAATTATTAGGATCTGATTAAATTCTAAAATCACCATAAATGCTATGTTTCCTAGCTATTTCAAATGAATATCATCCATTGATTTGTTTTAAATCCAACGCCTATTATTCTGTTACACGTTTCACCCTATAATCCGTTTCACTATAACTCTTCCATATATATATATATATATATATATATATATATATATATATATATATATATATATAGAGAGAGAGAGAGAGAGAGAGAGAGAGAGAGATGAAAAGTGCCGCATTCTCGGAGTTTTTACTCTTCAAATACTTCTGATATTAGGCCTTATTGAATATTAAGCAATTATAGGAGTGATTAACAAATGATTAGCGAATTGAGAGATTAGGAGAGATTAGATGTTGTTTTTGTAACGACCCAAAATTATGATTTTCGGGTTACGTTTCAAGGGATGAAACCCCTTGTTCGGATCTTGCAATCCAGGTACGGGTCGAGGTTTCAAACTCATTTTTAAGGTCAATAATAAAGAGGGATTTCGAACCCTAAAAGTATCGTAGGGTCGTTTAGTACCCTTAACCTGTCCTAGGGACTATGTCGCGAAAATCAATTCAACGGAAGTAAGGTGGAAACAAAATTAAGAAACAAGGCGTCACGGCAGAGCCGGGTCAAAACCAAATCATAAGTGGGTGATTACCATTTATAACAAGTTAGAGAATTAACCAGGTTCTTCGATTCGCAAAAAGGGAACCCCGTCATATAGACATTGAGCACTCAAAATCTGCAGAAAATACCTTTAAAAGAAGAACGGGGAAAGGAGTCAGATCGAGCCACTCATGCGGGACCGGCAGTCCTCGCTGAGGCCACATAGTATGTGATATACCTAATAAAGATGCTCTAATGCAGTACGAAAGTCAAACACACTAGCATGCTCCTAGTTATAATAATGTGTAAAAATACTGTAAAGGGCCCAAGACAATGCCAAGTGGCATATGCCTCTCCTACCTCTGCACCCCTTCCCGTTAGTGCAGAGACTGGCCAGTTCGGTGCTATAGCATAGCAATTTCCCCGTGGTGGTGCACAAACCACGGCATCATCATATCATATCATCTCATCGCTTGCCCGATGGTGTTGGGCTATCATATCATGCTCACATAGACTCGATTGACTCAAGGTACCCGATGAGGCTGGGCTACCCTATGACCCTAGCAAAGACTCTAGGACTATCACAAATAACAGCCGTTTTGTTTCAAACACACATAGTAACCACATGCTCAGTTCAATGCAATCCTAGCATGATACTACATGGCATGCTTTTATGCATAAGCAACACCTAACATAAAATGCAACAACATGCATGAATGTCCAACCTAAGTAAGCCCCAAGGGAACTTACTTGAAGATGCAGAACAATAGGATAATACAAGCAAGGGCCCAAATGCAAGTCCAAAGCAATCCAAAGCATTACACACCTATCATCAAGCCATTTCCATAAGCCACCAGACCAACATTCATACGCACGAAACCCAAGGTCTCAACATACTCAAAACCAACTGATAGTAAAACCGTTTTCTAAAACCTTTTCGATATGATTAACGTCAACCAAAATCATTCTCCCAATCAAACCCGTCGATAAACTCGTGCCAACCATATTTTCCAAAACTCTTAAATCTCAAGCTAATTCAACTCATTTCCAAACAATTATTTTGAAATCATACTTAGTCAAATCCCGACATTAAACATGTAAACCTTATAACTAATCTCTCAAAATCATTATTATAGAAATAATTCCGGCATTTTGGGTTTCAAACAATAAATCATTTAAGGTATATTTCCGGAACTCGAAAACCCTCTTAAATACTTTATCAACAATAAATATAATTATCATAAGTATCAACTGTTTTATTAGTGATTATTTTCCAAAAAATCCCAAAATCAACTATTTAAATCATCACAAAATGCATCATATATAATTAATTCAATTAATACTATTTTGAAACAAATAAACAATATATAACGATTAATTTCCAGAATTTATAATTATAACCAAATCCCAAAATAATAATAATAATATTCAAATGATTTGACACTTACTAACCATATAATTCTCAAAACATATAACCATAAATATAACCATAACACATAACTCATAAAACACATCCCTCTTAAATAACCAAACAAGCCCAACAATCTCAACCCCGAATCCGAATCCAGCCCAAAGGAAGAGGCCCAATCCCGGATCCAAAACAAAAGAAAGGAAAGAAAGGAAACCCGCCCACAACAGATGAAACCCGGATCCGAGAGCCCCAAACCCGAAATATGAAAAAGAAGGGAATCTGGATGGAAGAAGACCCGGACCAGCAACCCGGAAAATTAGGCCCATCAATACCTCTCTCTATCTTCTTCCCCAAACAGAACACAACCTTGAGAGGCCGACTGTGACGACGGACACGGAAGGAAAAGAAGGAGAACTCCAGGCCGGTCGGCGGCTCCGTTCTCGACTCAACCCTCACTCAGCCTGACCGACACGATTTTCCGATGCCAACCCAACAAAAGGAACCAAGCGCGGAAAAGATAGGAGGGAGAAAAGGTGCTCACTGCGGTTCGGAACTCTCGCCGGAAGGAGTCCGATTCGCGTTATCCGGCATCGTCGACGAAAGGAGCTCCTCAGTTTGGACCTCGGAAGATAAAGGAGTAAGCAAAGGTACGGTTTCACGAGGTAATTAGTCGGAATCGAAACGAGAACAGAAAATCAACCTTGCGCAACAAAAATAGGGGCGGTGAGGTGCGACGCGGCTCCAACGGCTGTGATTCCGGCTCCTGGGCTTCGAATGCTCATGTGGATGTAGGAACAGGCGGGGGAAGCGGCTTTGCTGTTCGAAATCGGGAACGAAACAGAGGGAGATGTTGCTGCTCAAAATCGGAGCGAAACGGAGGGGAGATGCAGGAGGAGCAAGGTGAGGCGGTGGCTACTGGCGGCGAGGAAAACCTCCAGTTCAAGCGAATCTAACTCAGGCGAGGGAAAAACATTGAAGGGCAAGCTTTTCCTTTTGAGTTTGGAGGAAGATAAGGCAAGGGAGGGGAAAGGTTCTATTGTGTGTGTTTGGGGATTCAAATTGAAAGGAAGGGTGAAGAGTCCAGGCTTTTCTGCTACTCTCTTTAACTAGCTACAGAGAGAGAGGGTATGAATTGGCGTGGGAGGCCTGGCGGCATCGGCGTGGCTGCGTTCTGAAATCAACTGGGGAGGGAGGTGCACAGTTGGCGTGGGAGTTGAACACAAGGGGAAAAAAGAGTGAGCTTTTACTATTGTAGAAATTGAAGTTTGGAAGGGAAAAAGAATACAACTTAACCCGCTCACTCGGCCTTATCCCGACGCATTTAAAATACTGCTCAATTTTCCAAATCCAAATTTAATAAATGAAATCCGAACATTATTTTCCATAGTACAACCCTATGAATAAATGACTTATACTCGATGGAACAAGAATGAAATGATGAAAGACTTATGATGAGAAAGAATGAGTATGTTTGAGAAGGATGAGTATGTTTGAGAAGATATTATGATATGATGGTGATGATGATGATGATGATTATGATGATGATACGGGACCTTGTGTGTTTATTTCTCATTTATATATATCTATACACTTGCTTATGTGTTACATTTTAACATTCATGTAGTTTAAGTATGCCTCTTTATATGGCATTGACTGTGCATATTTCCGATGATTGACCCCGGTTTATTTCTTTTTTTTTAGATTCAGGTACCCCTTACCCGATATGACTTACTTATGTGGATGGTTGTCGGGACAGACCTTTTGGGACGATTAGAGCGAATGAGGCATGACTTATGCACTCTTTACTCTCTCGTTTACTTTGATTTGGTTTTTGACCCAGCTATGCCGCGACGAATTTGATGTACATTATTTCTGCACTTTATATTTCAACCTGAAAATCATTTACACGATAGTACCTAGGACAGATGAACGCCTCCAACGGGCGCGCACATTTCTAAGGGTTCGAAATCCCCACTTTCCAAAAACCATCGCTTCTGCTTAAAAAAAATAACTTAACTATAATGGAAGAATTCGTACTCGGTCGTAAGATCTAAAGCTCACGGAAGAATTCAAAACTATTCTATAACGTTCCCCGAATAACCGGATTATCCGAACCTTATAAATCCTTTAAGTGGATTTATGGAGGCATATTCGGATATCCATACTTTTGGGTCGTTACACGTTTCATTATGACATATTGTCTAATATTGTTCAAAATCGTGTTCTGCTTGTTACCTTGGAACTTCCCTAGATGGGAAGGTAAAAAAAGATTGATTTCCTAACGTAGTTGACAAGTTAACACAATTAATCAAGCAAAATATATATGTTCGGCAGATTCGTGTGTATTGTCACAAAAAACGCAACCCATAGGTACCACAATGTGAGATCTTTGTAACATGTCTTTAGTAGCGAGTCCATCTCTCGCAGTCTTCCACATGAAGTGTCGAACCTTCGGAATAACATTGAGCTTCCAGATCCACTCACACCCAAAACTCGCATCCCCAACCCCCAATAGGATGATGCATGTCGCAAACTTCGTTGTGAACCACCCATTCGAGCAGGGACCCCGATATAGGTGATTTGAGAAGACATTGATGGGCAACACCACATTTCTTATGTGGTATATATCTGTTCAAGATAGGATGCCTTCTAGTTCTCTTTGCAACCGAATTCCATTCCAAGTATTATTTGGTGAAATAAAATGGCTTACTTTGGGTGTTGGTCGGTGATCATCGAGTGATGATAAGGCTCTGGATGACTAGATATCAATGGCCCAATTATCCTTCTAGAAATTTATGGAACAACAATTACTGATACCCCATCACAACCCAAGCACGAAAAGGTATCTGATTGACATTATTTTGACTATTGCCATGACGTACCATTTTTCTTTTTATACTAAAAGATGTGTGAACTCTAAAGATATTTCTCCGTAATTACTCTTACCTAAACATTAGATGGTTCTACTATAGTCTTCCTTCAAAGCTTTATCTGTAAATCAATATTCATGGTTTCTGTCTTATAGATACTGATATGACCTGAGGACCGGGATCGACCAAGGCTCGAGCTTTTTAACACTCTTTTTGTGGGGCTAATTTTTAGTGTTTATGGAAACTAAAAAAGGGATACGTGGAGCAAGATTCGCATGCCTCTCACCCTTGAATCCTCTACTCTCGATCTCAATCCTCTCGGAATCGAACTTCAAGGATCTCAACCCTTTGATACCTTCGCCTCTCACTAGGGTTTCACCCTCGGCCTCACACCAAAGGGTTCACTCTTAGCCTCTTTTCAATAACTCGATCATGAACCCAAAATAATAGGAAGCTATTAGTGGCTTACTTCTAACTCAACTCAACTTGACTTGCTTAAAATGGTGTTTTTACAAGAAATATATAGATTAAAAATATAGTCCCCAAGCATTTCTAATCGATATGGGATTTATGTTGATAGAAATAAAAGCATGAAAAGGCCTCCAAATTTGAATTGCTGAAATAACGTCAAATTCGAGCATCTTCAAGGCTGATTTAGGAGAAATGTCCATCATGGAAGTTGTAGCCACTTAAAATAGATGTCCAACAAGTGCTTATTGGCTTCAATCGACATTTTATGCAGCCCACACTACTAGAAATTTTCAATTAGACATATGTTGTCAACAAATGTCTTTAAAAAAAATTCAATCTCTTTGTGCGTGTAGTGAAAGATCAAAACTTTCTACATCGGTTTTAAGAAGATGTCTTTTATTAATTAGAACCCCTCAATTTTGGTTATGACATGTTCACTTGTTGATGAATATCCATAATTTGTCATTTGAAAACATATGAAGATGTCCTCCTAAAGCAAAAAAGTGACATTTACATCTTTATTTATAAAAATAATTGACGTCTTAATAAAAAATAGACAACAACTTTTGTTGTAGTGATCACATTTATAATCATGTTCTATATATAATTTATGATTTTAATTTTTTTTAATTTAATCGACCAAATGAAATATAGGTATAACTGATGTATTTCCATATTATCGACATCACATTGAGAGTATTCATTATCCGTGTGTTAATTTCATGTTCATTATATGTGATATTATATTTTTCTAAAATAATGCACTATTGTGGTTGTATACACAGAAGATTTCGTTTCATACATTTGTATAATTTTTTTCAAAATAAAATGACGTTGCTCCATTGATACATCGGGTTATTTTGTAGATAACGATGTTACTTTGACAAATATATATCAGTTCATATATCATTTTTAATGTTCAAACTTGTTTTGCACATTGATTTAAATGTAAAATGACGTTGTTGCTCCGTTGACACACGGTTTAATTTGTAGATAACGATGTTAATTTGACAAATATATATCAGTTCATATATCATTTTTAATGTTCAAACTTGTTTTGCACATTGATTTAAATGAATAAGCTGATGTGTATAATTATACTAGCATTTGTTTCAATAGATGGGTCTGATGTTAAATGTATGAATGCACTACTATTTTCATATTTAATCTGATGTTTTTGTTTGGATATGCAACACGCTTTTGTCAATAGAACATCGCATTCATGTACATATATACTAGCTTCATACTGTAACATCCACAAAAAATACGATGCCACTATTCATAGCCATAAAATTGGCTAGGCACAACATCACAAAAAAAGGTAAATGGCTATCCCACATATCTACAGCATACATTACCTAGCTAGCTAGCCAACATCTAAAAAACAGGTCAGGCTAGCCGGACCGCCTAAATCGATCAGTGTATGATACACCAACATTCATACCATAAATGTTTTAAAGCATAAGACATTAAGACCCAAAAAATGGTTGATCACCTGCATTTTCAATCAACAAGAAGTACTACGTGGCCCATTTACTGAGGAGCCCTAGAAGCTACATAAACCTATAGAAAAAACTGGATATAATGAGCAACTTCAATTCGAACTTCATCGATTTGTTCTTGAGTGTACGATGGACGGTTCGTTGATGCAACCCACTAAAGAGATGGAAAGAACAAGCCATTAGAGTTAATATAAAACTGCACACTAAAGAGATGGAAAGAACAAGCCATGTTATTTATACCTTTGTCGAAAAAGACATCTTATTATCATTTATTATGTCTCTCATGTATCTCATCACATAGTACCCACGCTCGTACCCACCCGGGCCACTCGGCTGCACTGGTGCACCCTATAATAGTTAATGCGATTAATGAGTTTCATCTTTCATTTCCATATATATCATAATTAATTAGCTAACTCTAAACTAAGATATCATGATCACACTTCGAGTTGACTTACATTAAGGTGTGTGACCTTCAGTTTGGTATTACTATTGCCCACAGTTTCATCTTGATATTGTTTGACAACATTGTGTGTGAATCATCAAAGCAATTTATTTACATTCAAATCGATATGACCAGAATAGAGTTGAATGGAATAATTCATAACATCTAAAAGAGATGGAAAAGATTGAAAAACTCGATCTAAACAATAACATATACCTCTTCACATCCTTTTCCTAATCTTTGTAAGGAGATGGTCTCGGCATTGAATCTATGATAAAGATTTCACTCCCCCAAATAATAGTCAGAAGCCAATGTTTCCTGCAAGATTAACAATAGATTTCAGAAATGTATATCAAATGCATATCAACAACAGATTTCATAAATGCATATCAAATGTCATGAGATTTCATAAATGCATGGGCTATATATTCTCAACAGCAGATTTTAGCAGATTTCCGAATTGCATATCAACTTACAGATTTCATTCAAAAGACCAAGGCATGCCGACACTTGACATAAACTTACAAATCCTAAAACACCATGATACATTATCTTTTTTCAAGGACCACCAAAACAGAAACTTACAAATTTCATTCAGAGTGCATGGGCTATATATTCTCAACTGCAGATTTCAGAAATGTATATCAAATATCATGAGATTTCAGCATGCATGGGCTATATATTTTCAACAACATATTTCAGAAATGCATATCAAATGTCATGAGATTTCATAAATGCATGCGCTACATATTCTCAACAGCAGATTTCATAAATGCATATCAACTTACAGATTTCATTCAGAGTACACTGCAACATTTATCAAATCAGGAATGCATATCAAATGTCATGAGATTTACTACTTACCCTGGGTTGTATGGTATCATGAAAAATTGTTCGAAGTCCCTTTTTGTAACCTCTTGAATAAATAAGGAATGAAACTCGGTCTTGTGCACGAAGCTGTTGCTCTATAATCAACAAACGCAAACAATTGATGCTCTTCATGTGCACAAACAACGGTATATAGGTACCTACATGTTAGTTGCATGAAAAATGATTAATCGAGTTGAAACATGACAACTTTATATAAAAAAAAATAAGAGATATATGGGGAAAAAAACTAAAAGAGTTCATACGCATTATACGCCTCTAACACTCCACTTCCAAGCTAGTTCAGCTCCAAGAGATCAATCACATTCTCTCTCAACACAATGAGCTCCTTCTTAACTCCAAAACAGTTGGGATATGCCACTGCAGTTATAAACATGCCAGTTTCTTTCATTGTAAACTTGGCATGTTTGTATAAGAATTGGCAAGACCTTGGCACCTAGGGTGGTAACTCATCAAGCATAAACAACTTCTTCACTTTGTTCGACTTTCTCCGTGGTTTAGATAGAAGTTTCGCAAGGACCCATTTTTTTTTGCCACTTCACATGCCTACCTAGATCGTCTCTGACCAACAACATCTTTGCATTCTCATCAGGGAAAGGAAGAGGCTCGTTACCTTGAATATCACCAACAATTGTAACTCTGGCCCAATCTTCTCTAGATGCACACTCCTGAAAAGTACTGTCAGTGTCGAGTAGAAGACCAAAAGCTACAATTTTGGTGATGTTGTTCAAAACAAAGTCATACATCTCAAACCCTACAAAGAAAGGGATAGCAAGTTGCAACAATGTAGCTTTTAATCCTTTAGATTGTTACGTATGCACATGACAAGGAGCAAAACTCTACACATACCTTATCTAGCAGATCCATGGAGTTGGGCATATCTCCCTCGGCATCAAGAGAGTCAAGGCTGTCAAAATGGCTACCTCTATCAGAGCAAAGGGTCACACCTTCCGGTGAATCGATGGGTATATCTCTCCTACGAGTACCTCTTTCAGAGAACATCCAACATTCAAAATCCTTCAGTGCTTGCTCAATGGTTGATGTTCACCACTGCTATCCCCTTCATCTCCTCATATATGGAATCACGGTAGTCTTTATTTGGGGTTCGAAGGAAAACCAACCACTCAAGATCGAGGGGATCTTCCACATAGAAGACTTGTTTCACTTGCGCAACAGATATGAATTGGTAGTTTCGATGACCCCGTCTGTTGAGGTTGACCAGTGTAAAACCATACTCTACTTGCTTAATTCCTCGCTCGTTCTCCACCCATTGACACAAAAATAAAAGAGCTTTAAAGTCACAATAATCCAGCTCCCAAATCTGATGAATAACCCCATAGAATGTCATCTCACTATTGATCGGATTTTTATCCTTAGCACTAGCAAGTTGCATTGTTTTAGCAACTAAGCAAACTCCAATGTTTTGGACTGCTCTGTAATTGTCTTGCTGTTTTGTGAAGTATTTTACTACATTGTATTGGTACCCTTGATAGGTGAAGACAGTGTAGCTCAGTTTTGAAGCCAACCATCTCAAAGTTTCTGAAACATGTCTAGGCTCTTCCTCCATTTCAGCTTCGACCTAAGGAGTCACCGTTGAGTATCTCAGGAGTATGTTTAATAAACTATTCAATTCAGTATATAGTTAGAACTATGCCTAAGCCATAACCATACCTTTTCCTTGAACCAATCAGCAAAGGTACGATTATGTTCATCATGCAACCACTTTTTACTCATTTTTCTTCCACCGTGTAATTCCTCCACGATCTTCTTATGCATCATTCGGTTAAGGTACATCTGTTAATGTGTTTTAAGCACAAGTAACATAAATACTTAATAAATAAAAGGCAAAAATGCATAAAACCACCCACTATTCATGGTTGTTTGCAAATAACAACCCCTTATTAAAAAAATTGTCAAATAACCACCCACTAGTCATTGTTGTTTGCAAATAACCACCCCTTATTAAAAAATTATCAAATAACCACCTATTAAATATAGGTTGTTTGCAACTAACCACCCATACCCCTTTTCTTGTTAAACCTCACTTAATTTAATATGAAAAGACAAGTATACCCCTATTCTTTAATGTTTCATTTTTAGTAAAAAGACATACTTCTTTTTGTTGCTTGATTTTTCATGTATTACAATTAGACCTGTCAAACGGGTAATTCGGGTCGAGTCAATTCGGGTCTCGAGTAAAACGGGTTCCGGGTACATCCATGTTAACTCGAACCCGAGTTTGACCGAGTTTCGGGTCAATTTTGGGTTTGTCAATTTTTTCTTTTTGAAATTAAAAAAATCATGATTTGATAAGTTTGGTTAATTTTAAAAATCTACAATTAAAGACGTTGTTTCTAAATTCTAGTGCTTGTAATTATATACTATATCTGATCTAAAATATTTTATTTTTATTATTTCTCATAATTTTTAATAAAATGTAATAATATATAAATATCAAAATTTTAAATAATGTTTTTAAAAATTTGATATTTAATATATTATTACATTTTATTAAAAATTATGAGAAATAATAAAAATAAAATATTTTAGATCAGATATAGTATATAATTACAAGCACTAAAGTTTATAAACAACGTCTTTAATTGTAGAATTTTAAAATTATCCAAAATTATCAAATCATGATTTTTTTAATTTCAAAAAGAAAAAATTGACAAACCCAAAATTGACCCGAAACTCGGTCAAACTCGGGTTCGAGATAACATGGATGTACCCGGAACCCGTTTTACTCGGGACCCGAAGTGACCCGACCCGAATGACCCGTTTGACAGGTCTAATTGTAATACGTGAAAAATCAAGCAACAAAGAGAAGTATGTCTTTTTACTAAAAATGAAACATTAAATAATAGGGGTATAATTGTCTTTTCATATTAAATTAAGTGAGGTTTAACAAGAAAAGGGGTATGGGTGGTTAGTTGCAAACAACCTATATTTAATGGGTGGTTATTTGACAATTTTTTAATAAGGGGTGGTTATTTGCAAACAACAATGAATAGTGTGTGGTTATTTGACAATTTTTTAATAAAGGGTGGTTATTTGCAAACAACCATGAATAGTGGGTGGTTTTATGCATTTTTGCCTAAATAAAATAATGCATACTTACATTTAATATGGATCCACCTCATCATTTGTAAAGGCTCGGATTTTTTAAATCCTAATTTTTACGGAAGAAAAAAAAAAGAATTAAAAATGAAATTAAATCGGTTGTAAAACTCGTTTAGCGGATTCCGACTGGAATATAAAATTTGACGAATACTTTCTATCCTTTTACCTTGAAAATTCAAAATAATTATCGAATGACGATATCCTTGCTGATTTTTAAAAATCTAATTGATCGAGAGAGCGAGAGTCGGGGAAACTAACACTTGAAAACTAATTTCGGGATTCAAAATTCACGTATTCGGAATTTATTTCCGGGTATTGGTTACCCAATTCAACACACAATTCTTCACCCACTCCCATCACTCACCTTACCCTTCAAATGAACCCATCACTTTCACCTACTCGCCATCACCATCGACATCCCCATCTCCTCTTCACCTTCCCCATTTGATTCACCATCACCTACTGCTGAGCCATCCCACGCCATCACTGTCCTCCTTCCCCATCGGTTCACCACCACCATCGTCACAATTGTTCTTCTTCATCACCAATGTCTCCGCTCCCTCCGATCACCACCATCACCAATCTCTCTTCATCCTCATCCCTTTGAGCCACATCAGCTATACTCCATTGCCCCGAGGTAGCTCAAGGAGCTCTCAACGCCACCATCGAGCCACCGAGTCTTCGTCACCTCCGTTCGAGCGTGAACCAATCTTCCGGTAAGCCGTTCTCCTTCGTTTCCGATCCAAATAGCCCCCGAGTTCCTCCATCACACTCACCCATGTCCGATGCAGGTCCGACGAGCCATCGCGAGCAACCGACGATGCCCAGAACTCCGATCGAGAGCTCCGACTTCCGCGAAATCACCTTAGTGAGCTCTTGTAGCTTCGTTTCCTTCCTTGTTTCAAATTCGTCCCTCCTTTTCCGCTTAGAGTAGTCGGGGAGAGCGAGTGAGAGCTGAGCATGGGGAGCTTGGTCAATCGCAAGAGCTCCGGCGAGGACGAGCACAGCGAGAGCGTACGCGAGAGCGCTGGAGAGAGCGAGGGCAGCGGGCACATGAGAGCGGGAGCGAGCGAGCTGGGCGGTCCATGGAGTCGGAGACGGTGAGCCACGGCTAGGCCGAAGGCCAGAACGACGCCGGCGAAGGAGCTCCGTCGAGTGGGGAAGAAGATGGCGGGATGATATTTGTGAATGGGGAGGATGATGAAGCTGACATGGAGTGTGGGCCCCCTTTTAACTAACATATATGTATATATATATAATTGTTATTTATTTAAACCGGTTTGGGGATTAACTAACTTGTTTCGGTTCGGTTCGGGTTGATCCGTTTATTATTTAATTAATTAGCGGTATTTAAATTATTATATAATATTTGGGGATTTAAAAGATAAATTATTATATTTTGGGAGAATTATAAGGGTTGATTTATTAAATAAAAATGGTTTGAATTTAGAGGATCTGAAAATATTTTATAAAGGGGTTTAATAAATGGTATTTAAAATATCATATAATATTATTTGGACTTGAAGATTTAAAAAGGAATTTGGAAAAGAATTTCAAAGATCGGAAAGTAACTTAATGAATAATTGAAAAAGGATCTTAGCGAGTATTTTCAAGGGTCGGAATTTTTAACTGTTTAATTTGGATTTTGAAATGGATTTGGGACTAACTTGGGAACCCGGCTTATTCGATGACTAACTAGCATGATAAAATGATCGTTTGACTGACGGGATGATATGTGTGGCTAATAGCATGACTTGTGGTGAATTATATTAGAGATTAAAGGTTAGTTAATTACTTAATTATGATAATGATATATATATATATATATATATATATATCCGTATGCAAAGTATGATATGGAGGTTATTTTAAGCTGATGAGTTGACAAGTTATGATGAAAACGATATGAGGTGGTGAAACGAGATGAGAAATTGAATTGAGACATTAATGTTGTTGATGATGGGATGGTTAGGTTATATATGTTTTATGTGAATCTTATGTGTGTTATTTGATATGCTTTGTGTAAGTAGACTTAGACTTATTATGTTGCTTATCTTCTAGGTGAGCTCTAATCAGCCTGGATTTGCTTGATTGCTATATTGTTTGGATTCTGAACTTCTCCAGGTAAGTTCTTTGAACTTACTCATGATGGGCGCTCTATGCACTGGGTGTTATATAGTTGGCTAGTGTTTATGCACCATACGACTTAGAATCACGCTTAGGATCTAAAATGGAAACCATATGACTTGTTATATGTCTTTGCTAGAAAACGGTCGTTATTGGTGTTTATTGAATGTGACCTTTTTCTCTATTCTTGTCATCTTAGTGGGGCTTATTATAGAAAGTTGCTTGCACTTGATGGGTGAGGTAGGCTTTTTGGTAATAAGTCGCCATAGAACTCTTAGAGCATTAGGCCTTATATGGGTGTCGTTGTTTGTCTTCCTTTCGTAGTTAGTAGGCTCCTTACGCAGGGACGGCCTACACCATGGGTGAGGTAGTTCCCTTTGAAGGGAGTTGCTAGAGGATTCCTTATGAGCCTAGAGGGACATGCTATTTTGGCATTTCTTGTAACTGCGCGCCTCTTTATTTATGTCCGCACTTAATTATTCGTATGCTTATCTGTTTAAGTTCCGCTTTGCATTACGCATTTCATTTTAGGAATAGGATGCTTATTATATGCCTCTCAGAGTGTGTTTACACACGCGCATGAGTGGCCTGATGATTGACCCAGATCCCCCTCATTTTTTTTAGATTCAGGTAACCGCTAGCCGCTATCTTTGCTTATATGGACGCTTGGCGGGTTCAGACTTTTGGCGTTTGATTGAGAGCTCGAGAGACCACTAGACTTCCTCTCTTTTACGTTGTTTTGTCCCGGCTCTACCGTGGTACCTTTGGGATTGTATTTTGCTTTAACTTCACTTATGCTGGTTGCATGCCTAAATGGATTTTCCGCATTGTAGACTTAGGACAGGCACAGGGGTTTACCCCGGGGTCTCCAACGGACCTTACGGATTTGGGTGAGAAATCCCGCTTTAAACTACAAATCTTCGGTTTCAAACCTTCAACCTGTACTCGGAGCGCAAGATCCTAACGAGGGGTTTTATCGCTCGAAACGTAACTCGGGAATCATAATCCTGGGCCGTTACATCATTATTAGATAATACATGAAGGTGGGCCTCATCTCGTTCTTCCTCATCCAACTCCTTTAGAGTCGGTGATAAAAGTGGACATTCGGCACGTATGTGCTTAGGCAGTCCAATTGGTCCACAATCTTGTCTAAACTCACCACAAAACTCGGCCGATTCTTCAGCAATGTAGCTCTCAGCTATACAAACCTCAAGATGTAACCGATTGCGCACATACCCCTTCAACACCTTCATGTATCGTTCGAAAAGATACATCCACCTATAACATATAGGGCCACATAATCGGACCTCTCTTACTAGAGCATGGTCAGATGAAGCATTATATCTAAAAAAGACAAAGGGAATATCTTCTCAATCTCACACAATGTTAGCACCAAATATGATTGAAGCTTCTCCAACTTTGCCACGTCAATCACCTTAGTGCACAATGAGTTGAAAAAGAAACACATTCTCATTATAGTGATCCTAACACGCTTTGGAAGCACTGACCGAATGGCCATAAGAAGCAATTGTTGCATCAATATATGACAGTTATGTGACTTCAGCCCATATAACTTCAAATCACCCAGAGACACTAGATTTCTAATGTTTGATGAATCTCCACTTGGAACTTTCATGTGGAGTAATGAAGTCAACATTTTCACCTTCTCAGCCCTTGACAATGTAAAAGGGGCAGCAAATATGTACGTCTTTTTCTCCCCAATTTGTGGACCTAATTCAAGCCGCAAACCCATAGCAACCATATATTGGCGAGCGACAGCACTATCTTTTGACTTGAAAGACAAGTTCAATAAAGTCTCAATTAAACTTTCTGCCACATTCTTCTCGATGTGCATTACATCGAGACAATGGCGAACATGCAACCACGAGCAATACTCCAAACTAAAAAATATGGACTTCTTCTTCCGGCAAGAAGCTTCCCTATCCAAGTTTTTCTTCTTTTTGTTCTCCCCAAACACATAGTTGATCTTCTCGATGGCCTTCAACACATCCTCACTAGACTGTGGGAGAAGTTCATCTTCCAACTCTTGTTCATTATTCATCTTCCGTTGCCTCCGGTAAGGATGACGACGATGGAGATACTTACGGTGACCTCTATATGACATCTTCCTATTATTCGGAAGATATGTGACAGTTGTGTTATCACCGCAGATCGAACATGCCTTATACCTCTTGGTGGTGGCACCCGATAAATTTCCGTAGGATGGGAAGTCATTGATTGTCCACAACAACACAACTCTGAAGGTGAAGTATTCCTTCAAATGTGCATCATACACACTGATCCCATTCCAGAGTTCTTGTAAGTCTTCAATTAGAGGCTCCAATTAGACATCTATACCAACTCCAGGCTGCCTAGGGCCAGAAATAAGTAAAGACAACATTATAAACTTCATTTTCATACATAACCACGGAGGAAGGTTATATTTGACCAAAAGTACACGCCAACAACTATATCTACTGCTCAAATTGCTATGTGGATTGATATGATCGGCTGCCAACCCCATCCTCAAATTTCTCGCTTCCTTACCAAATTTAGGACACGTGTAATCAACCAACTTCCAAACAAGGGAATCCACTAGATGTCACATGAAGCAATCTATACTCCGATTATTATCATGCCATGTGAGCAGCTTTGAAATTTCAGCGGATTTAAACCAACGACAAATTCTTAGGATAATGGGAAAATACCACAATATCTTTGTTGGTTGCCCCTTCTTTTCAATCTCATCTCTTGTCAACTTCCAACGAGAGAGGCCACATTGAGGGCAAGATTTAGCATCAGTGTACTCATTCCTATATAGTATGCAGTCATTAGGACATGCATGTATTTTTTTTATATTCAAGCCCTAACTTGTTCAATGTTTTCTTTGACTCATACAAAGTTTGCGGTAACACATTTCCATGTGGAAGCAAGGACGACACCGTCTCAAGTATTTCATTGAAACAAGTCACTCATTGAAAATTTAGCTTTAAGGGTGTGAAGTTTAACTAGTGTATCTAATTTGGTGTGGGGACTTCCTTTAAATAAGGGTCTTTTAGCATCCTCAACGAACTTTCTAAACTCAACGGATTCCTCAACGAACTCATCCTCACTTGTAAATGAAGCTTCACACAACTCCACGGTTTCATATCCAAATTGGGGGAATTGAGCCGATACTCCTTCAGTAGGTGTAATCTCGCACGAGAGGGCAGCAGGTTCTCCATGCCAAATCCAGTTGGTGTACCCCAAACAGAAGCCAAATCAATGACAATGCACTCTCACGACTTTAAATGACCATTTCTTAAAATTGACACATTTTGAACAAGGACATGAGACTTTTTTAGCGTTATTGGTACTTGTCTTAACAAATGTGAGGAAGGCTTTCAACCCCATTTCATACTTTTCACTACACATATCCTCATATATCCATGATTTATCCATGGCTGAAATTTTATACAAACAAATGCAAACAAGAATACTAACAATGTCATAACTAAATCTTGTCAAGGGTCCTCTGGAAGGTGGCCCCAGCATTCCTTAAGCCAAACAGCATCACTCGATAGCAAAAGATTCCCTGATTAGTGATGAAAGTGGTTTCTTTCTTGTCCAGCGGATCCATGCGGACCTGGTTATATCCAGAGTAGGCATCCATGAAGCTCAAAGCTTCATTCCCAGCGGTGATATCTATAAACTCATCGATCGAGGGCAGGGGTAGCTGTCTTTTGGGCATGACTTGTTTAAGTCGGAGAAGTCTACACACATTCTCCATTTCCCATTTGCCTTCTTAACCAAGACGACGTTTGAGAGCCAGTCAGAGTCTTCCACTGCTTCTATAAAACCCGCTTCCAGTAATTTCTCTACTTCTTCCTTCGTGACACGAGACCTCTCAAACGCCATTTTTCTCTTCTTTTAAGCTACAAGTCGGGCGTCATGGCGGATTCTAAGGGTATGGATTGCTATGAACGTGGGGACCCCTAGAAGATCCTTAGGTGACCATGCAAACACGTCGCAGGGCTGTCGGATGATGTTCAGAACACGATCTTTTTCCTCCGTTCCCAGAGTTTGACCCATATAGATCCTTTCCTCAGGGTTGAAGAAAGGTTGATGGACCGTCCTCTTGTCCGCGGTTGGGACCTCTTGCTCCTTTGGTCTGACCTCGAGGTCGGCTTCTTGTGTCCTCTCTCTCGGACTTTCTGGCCCTTCATCCCCTGCTCGGGGGTTTTCATCTGTCCCTTTGACTTCGCTCTGCGCGGTATCATAGAGACACATCACTTCCTTCTTCTTTTGGAGGGAAGTCATATAACAGCTCCTACTTTTTGGCTGTTGGCCACAGACTTCCCCTGTTCCCCCCCTGGTATTTGGAACCTACCCTTAAAATGGTATATGGACACCGCCATTTAGAATTTCTAAAGAGATAACCTACCGAGGAGTGCATTGTAAGTAGTATGTATTCTGACCACCGTAAACACTATGCTTTCCATTCGGCGGCTGGGGGTTGTCCCTAGCACCACCGTTAGTTCTATGGTACCTACCATCTGCACCTCATCCCCAAAAAAAGTCAGCATCCTTTGCGGCGAAGATTACCGCAGCATGATTTTGTGAAGCAATCCTTTGGCTCGAAGAGGAGGGGGGTTTCTTCGCCTCTCTCTCGTAATTTTTCCTATCATTTCGGCTAGCTCCTGAAAGTGATAGTCCTCCCGCCAACGTGCCAATGAAGCCTTCAGGCTCCGGGATCCGGTTGGTCCGTGTTCTCTCACGACTGACCTCATTTTTGGGAGCTTGGTTAACTGATCGCTGTGTCGGCTGGGCCCTGCCCCTTCGGCCACCTCGCCATCTTCGGCCCCACCCCATGCCGTGGTTGTGAGGAGGATAACGTGGTTGTTCATCCTGCTCCCTCTGTCGTCGCGGATATTCTTCCCTTTGAGCCTGTCGATGACCCCTTTGATATTCCGCGTATTGCTCTTCCCTTGGGTCCTGGGGGTCACGATGGGGCCGCCTATAGTCACGGCGCCCTTCGTCTCTCCGGGAGGAGTTGGGCTCTCCGCCAATAGTCACGGCCGTAGTCGGGTTCCTCTTTTCATCATTGAGGTGCACTTCATCATGCCGAGATGCGGGTCGGTGATCTGCGGAGTATTGCCTTTTCTGCTTCCCAGCTCCCTTATCTTTGCGGAACTTTTCAGCGATTTTCCCAAAGAAACCTTGTTATCCCTCATTAGCCCTCGAACTGGAGGTCGTAACCTCTTCTGCTTCGATCTGGGTAGACACGATATCTCTCAGCGTGTCGTAGCTTTTGGGTTTCTTCTTGAATAAGCGAGTCTTGAAATCACCCTCTGCCAAGTTCCCCATGAGGATGATGACGACTGACTCGTGGTTGAAATTTGGGATCTGTACCACTACACTGGTGAATCATGCAAAGAATGTCCCAAGGTCTCATGTATCCCCGCCTGATGGAATTCAGGTCCAGCATGGTCTTCCTGCGCGATCGAGAGCTCCCGAAGTGTGATTTGAACACTTGGGAAAGTTGCGCAAAACTGGTAATGGAATTCTGCGGTAGGTTAGTGAACCATGTCAAGGCTATGCTGGTCAAATTCGAAGGAAAAGTGCGGCAGAGCATTGCATCGTTGTATTCATTTATCCTCATAGCCATTACGAAGTGGCACATGTGATCATCTCGGTTGGTGGTACCATCATACTTCATGAGATTAACATCCCTCCATCGCTTGGGGACTGGGGCCCGATAAATTTTGCTAGAAAAGACTGAATGTATGAGGTCCGGTGCCTCCATCTGCGCCTGGAACGAGTCGGACCTATTGGACATGGAGATATCCGAAGACCGCTCATCGCGGTGGAACTTGTTAGCGTGTCGATTTCCGTAATGGAGATGTCGGCTCGGGTACTCAAATCCCCCTTGCTGGTGATGCTCCTGATGAGCGTTGCCATAGTCGTCTCTGTAGAAACCATTGCGAGCGTACTCCTGCTGGGGTGTTTGGTAACCATCATGCCCGTAGAAAAAGAAATGTTCAGGGTTTGGTGGGGGGAAATAGTAGCCTTCGTTTGCCTCATCTCCCTGCCAAAGATGTTCGGGATTCAGAGGGGGGGAGAAAGGGTCTCCATTGCCCCCCCCCCCCCCGCCATGCCCGAAGTGCTGAGGTATATACGGTGATATGACAGGGTCGTCATTGGCCCCCGAAGGGTTCGGAGAACCATCGTGCGGGGCAGACCCTGCGGTCCCCTCTGCGTCGTGACTCATCATGTTGGACGCATCTTCCATATTATTGCTCATCTTCTTTTATCCTGAAAAATTCATAGTCAATTGTTAGAAAAAGTCCACGCTAGTCCATTAGCATAATCTTTCTTGAAACCTCTTAGCGTGAAACTATTCCCACGGACGGCGCCAGTGATAAAACCGCATTTGAAAGGTGGACCCCACCCCATGTCCCCATGGAGGGAGGTGAGCCACGTGTCTCGACTTTAGTGGTCAACGGTCTTACCTCAAGCTTCTCCCCTAATGAGCGATCTCATAGTGCGACTATCCTAGGGGGGAGAACCTCTACCTGTGCCGGGATGACCATGCGTGTGGAGACGGGCTTAGCCAGACTTTGACCATCCGCGGTCTGTAGTTGACAAAAGACTGGCGTCGCCGAGCCTCGTCTGCGGCTCATTCTACCCTTCAGGCGTCGATTTCATCAAGACCATTCGGAGAGGATGGGTTCTTGCTCTAGAGCAGAGTGAGAGGGTTGGGGTCGGGAACTCCGGATTCAGATAGTTCCTTAATTCTAATACCTGAAGGCTAGCCTACTCGGCGATTACGGCATGTGCGTGATGACTATGCTGATAACCTGGTGTTCTCACGTTTGAACCCCGCTCCCTTTTCTAAGTAGCTCAAGACCCTCCTTTTGGTTTTCCGAAAAAGCCTTGATCTTAGATTGTCTCTTCACTTTTATAGTGCATGCCCACACCCCTTCTAGGATGGGATGTTCCTTCCTTTTTGCCACTTGTCGAAACATGGTGGCCACTCGTTCTACGGAGAAGGGCGCGTGGGTGGTGGGCATGTGCGACATCTGTCCGGGTTGCATGTGGCCTATATCTGCGGATCGTTTATTTAGTCCGTCCGCGCTGGCCCATTATTCCCGTCTTTTTACTGCCTTTTTCCTCCTTTCCGTTATTTTTGGGCATCATCAATAACACTCCCCCTTGGATGTACACCTCTAACATTACAAATTATCTCGTTAAAAACCTTGCCTAGAAAAACTCAATGGGACAAAAACTAGGACTAAGGGAAAAAGAGTGCATATGTCATTTGGTACGCTTTAGTGATACTGCCTCGTTAAAAACTTTATCAGAAAAACCCAATGGGATAAAAATCTGATTGAAGGGAAAAAAGTTGTAGTACGTATATTGTCCCCTTGAATTCAACATTCCTCTTGCAGCTTTCTCATTCTGCTAAACTCTTTGAATTTCTTGGTAATTAATTCTGACTTCATGAGCTTCATGGCCGAGTCTGAATATTGTCTTTGATATGTACAAGTTGAAATGTCTTCATATATTGCGTAATTGACATTGACGCGCTTGACTTATATGTCTTAGTGTTGAGCTGCTTTCAATGCACAATCATAAGGTACTCCATGACCTAAGATGCATTTTATCGTTTGATCTGGGGGGATCTATTGTATTAAATGGTGCATAAGTTGCCTCGTTAAAAACTTACCCCGGAAAAACCCAGTGGGATAAAAAAACTAAGATCAAGGAAAAGAGTACAACTTTGTATGGTACTTCGGGACTTAATACAACATCATCACTTTCACAATTATTGGTACTTTAGGTGCTCTTATAAGGATCTTTAACCAATTGCATGCGACAGGGCTTTGACATTAATGCTTCGGGCATTTAATATTCAGTGATGAATATGGGTATGAAAAAACCATATCCGTCAATTATAACCAAAATTACATCCACTTCTGGTAAATACATTCATATAACCTATGATAGGCTTTTGTGCATATGTGTATTTGTATGAACACCTATTTAAAAGCAATTGATGTTACACTTTTTGGTGTTGGAACTACGAGTCCAAAATATCATGCTTGAAGAAATCATATTGACATAATTTTGCTTCTTTCTAGCTCTTAATCATCATTTCAATGTCAACGTCCTTTCTTTGTTTGATGATCATCATATTCTCATGAGCTCTTTCCACTTATGGGGAAATGATATACTAAAATTCTAGTGATCATCATCCCTTTCGATGTATTTGATAATCACTTGATATTCACTGAGTTGGAGTTACTTTTGGAACTTCCAAATGAGCTAGTGTAATTTATGTGACTTCACTTTCTCGGCTTTAGTAAATGCACTTGATGGCCTTTTGCTAAGCCATGTAATTTTCATTTGGTGTACATATGTGTTGAACTTCTGGTTCACTTTCATTTATCCGCGGATCACAAATGATAAAGAAGTCGCTTTCATGCAATCGCTTTCGTAATACAATCTCATTTCCTCCTCGCCAGCTAAATAACGAGCATTTGATCACTTTTATGAAGCTCGAGGTATTTGATATCATTAGGGACTTAAACCTCATGTATCATTCAACTTCTTTGTGGTATGTATGGAGGAGTTCTCGGAACATATACTCTTTTTTTTAGATAATTTGAGAGAAGTTAATGTGTCAAATTCGAAATGCAAAATTGAATTAGCCCTTTTGACTGAAGACTCTTCTAGGTCGTTATGAGCTACTTTATGCTCAACAATGTGATTAATAACATTCTCTACCTTTTCATATGACCAATGTGTTAGGGCATCTATACTGGAATAATGGGCCATATGACATTGTTTTATGTTCGTAGTTGTCTCATTGAACTCGATCAAGAGACATAAGAGACTTTGCATTTACTCTTTATTATAGACGGTCTTGTTATTATTTTGCCAAGAGAACGTGTCGTACATGTGTGGTCACCCTTATTAAGAATCTTCAGATCATATGATCTTTTGGTCCTTTTGGTGGGTATTTATCTGAATTTCAATGACCGTACAAATCATCGCTTTACTTGAGTGACCAAATGCCACAAAGAAAAAATGTTTTATCAACTAACTTTTGGTTAGTGACATCATAACTTTCAATGCGTTAAATATGTGTCAAAATGGCTGATAATGCATATTTTAGATATGCATTATAGCTAGTTTCATTAGAGTGTTCATTTGCATGTGTTGTCTAATTTGCATTGTTTTGCATTTGAGTATTCGAGTTTGGAATCTACGCTATTTTGTGTTTATTCTGCAGTTTTACAATCCGAGCTTGAAGGGAGGCTTGAGAGACCTGGACGAGCTTGTTTTAGAGCATAAAAGACGCTAAGGAAAGATCAACAAGGGAGGTAAGGAGTTCAAAGTAGAAGATAAAGAAGAGTCGCGGAGCCAGAGTAGCGGCGCTTGTTGCTATTAAACTAGTGCCTACCGGCTACGCAGTCTTCAGCAAACCTGATTTCGTCCGGGTCTATTTTAATTAGTTTATTACTATTTTATTCGATCTCTAGGGTCACTACTACATAAACGAGCTAATGTGGTGCTTGGTTGTGGCGGTTTATTCCATTGTAGCGGTTTAGGTGGCGGTCTACATATGTATGGCGGTTTAAGTGGCGGTTTTGTTGATGAATGAATTTTGAGGAACTATCGTAGCGGTTTTAAAAACCTATTGTAGCGGTTTAGATGTTTATCTATCGTGGCGGTTTTTAGCACCTATAGTAGCGGTTTTAGGATCTACTGTAGCGGTTTTTATTTACCTATTGAAGCGGTTTTTATTTTGTGAGTTTCCTAAATAATTTACCCTAGTTACTAGTTACGGAGTATATAGCTCTAGCGCCGCTCACCCCTTCCGCTCTTCCCCCTCGTCAGATCTATCTCCCTCCTTCAATGGCACTAGCTCCGTTCACCCCCATTGCCTCTTACATCCAAGCTTTCAAAAGCATCCTTCAATGGCTTCTTTTGCTCTATTTGTCTCCTTCTCACCCTTTCTCAATCTTAGATCTCCATCTCCTACTTTCTCTCTTTCCCCTCCTATCCTTGTAGAACCGGCCCCTTACTCTCTCTTCGACTCTTCGCACCACCCAAGCCTTCCGCTCTCCCTCTCTCCCTCTCTTTGGCGACCTCATCACCCGGCGTTCTACTTCCACCATTGTACCTCCTTGCCTCAGGAACCTAATCGGCCTCAATCATCGGAACTGTCGAAACCCTAGACTCGATCTACTGACTCAAACCCCTCAACATCATCTCTCTCTCTGGTGAAGCCCATGACTGTCATCCCAATCCTCCGGTGTCCCCAATTTGCTGCCTCCAGCCATGTAGATCACTCGTCGGCGAAGCCCATGACTATCACCCCAAGAGCATTCGATGTTCTTTTTCGCTACTGGTAAGCCAACGTGTAATCGACTCCCTTGTTTATCATCCATTTTCATTTTCATGTTTGCCCCTGTATATATTGTTTTGTTCATATAGAATTAGTTTATTTGTTTAAATTATACTTCGTATGTTATTTGCAATAATCTATTTGCAATCCTTGATTGTAATTAATGTGTGCGCATTTACATTTCATCAACTCCTAGTAGCTGTGTGGTAAATGCATCTTGCTTATATATATTTTTTATGATTTAGGATTTAAAAATTGGTTCAACTCAACTAATATTCATCTCGTAAGTAGTGAAGTAGCTAATTTCATTTCATACGGAAATTTGAAAAAAATTGCTAACAAGTTGTTGAATATCAAGCTTCATTACCAAGCAGTCTTAATGGGTGGTAGAGGAGTAAAGAACCCAGTGTATTTGTGATTGCAAGACCTCACTAGAATACACAAAGTCTCTTGATTATCTTGTATTCACTTGTAATTTGATGTTTCAATTCATCCACACTTGTTTAGCTTCAAGTGATTATCTTTATGTGCATAAAAAGTATAAACTCATTTAGAAGGACTATGTTTGAGCATAATTTGTTGAGTACCATGTACGTGTGTTCATATGACGGGATTTCTTGTTCAATATACCATGTATGTTCAAGGCATTTGATAAATTCATGTTTCTATTTCCTATGGTTTTTAATAAATAAAACGATGTTCCGAAAACGTCGTATCCGTTTCATCAGAAGTTTTATTCTTATAGATCTTATTTTGCCAATCATATTGTGTAGGTTCTAATAAGGTCGTATTACATCCTATAATTCAGCTAGAGAAACACAAGCTAGGTAAGATACTTTTGCTAATCCTTTTGACATGTCCTTTCATTTGAAGTTATTTTTACATGTTTTTTCTTTTTTTGAAAAGAAAGTATTAATAGTGAAAGAGTAGATTTTTACATTTCAGCTATAATGTGTTTTACCTTGTGATAAGAAAACTAGTTTTTTGGAAAGGCTTTTGGTTGATCTCAATCGATATTAGTAAGTAATCTTTTATAGTTGAGATTCACCTAGCTTGATGTCTTGAATGCGCCATGATAGCTCATCTTTATAGGTGCGTGCTTTTTATCTTGAATTCGATTTAGTTTTCTACCATTAAAAAATGTTTCTTGCTTAAATTGATTTTTTGGTTTTTGTGGTACTTCCTCTCCTCTCTCTTGCCTGCTGGTGCATTTTTTCCTCAATACTACATATTTGCGTTCAAACGCATATGGAATCAAAGATAAGTAGATAACTTATGATCTAAAATATGCGAATTCGTTGATAACAATTAGATTTGATTTCAGTTGTGACAATTGCTATGATCATTGCAGTATTTTGCGATTTTTCGTTTGTATATCTGTGTGTATGTGTATCTGAGGTAAATATTCAGTAGTTCTACTCTTCCATTGAACAAAATCATCAACAAAGAAGGAGAAATTATATCAAATATGTTCACGGATGCCTTGAATTTAGTTCTAGATTTTAGCTTTCGTTGGACTCATGTGTTAAAACCTTGTTTTTGGGTATGATTGTTACAATTTTTTCCCCGATAAAAGTTCCTACAAGAACCTTGAGCAGCTATATTTGGCCAAATGGAGCTTTTGTATCCGAAATTTTGAGTAAATAGTTAACATTTGCATTGCATTTAAGCAGCCATGAATGATAAGTAAACAAATTTAGCCCACATATATGTTGATGATTTCTTGCTAAGGAGTTGCCATAGTAGCTAGCATATACGTGCAACAATTCTAATATTTATAAGTGATAGATGCCTAAGTTTGTGCAGCGGTAAATCTCCGGAAGGAATTCAGGTGGGTTGCTGAAAAGTCTTAAAATACATAACTCAGACATAGCCTTAAAATTAAACAATAAGACCTTATAATAGAACAAGGTTCTAGATTCAACAGATCTAAGATAATAGTCTGAGATGAACACCCAACCTAAAATCTGGAATAAGATGAGTCAACATTTTTTAATATAATGAAGTTATAGACTTAGGAGATTTCTTTGAAGCAAAATCAACTCTTAAAGATCTTTTCTAAATTCTGAATTGTGTTTAACTGTTTATGCATATGGGATTCAACAAGACCGAAGCAAGCATAAGAAATAGACTTAGTTTTGGTCATGGTTTTGGAGTTAATATGTCGTTCTTACCTGTACTATCAGAAATGAGAATTAAATTTGTCTAAGATGGTGTTATTATGAGATTGATCATTTCATTACTGCTTTTTAACTGAAACTGCATACTTTCTTAATGTGTTATGTGTTCTATGTGTTGGTCATGGTTTTAGAGTTGATATGTCGTTCATCCCTGTACTTTCAAAAATAAGAATTAAATTTGTCTAAGATGGTGTTATTGTGAGATTGATCATTTCATTTCTGATTTTTATCTAAAACTGTATACTTTCTTAATGTGTTATGTGTTCTGCATGAGGAGAAGGTCAAGTCTGGTTGTATTTGTTCCTTGTTAAGTTATAAAAGGTAAAGGGGATTGGGGTGGATAGACTTATTGCATAGCTGATGCTTAATAGACATACAAACTTTTATCGTGTGTTTTTTATTTTTCCTGAATGCTGAAATCTTGTCTCGTGATTGTCTTCAGGGGATCTCAAGAACAAGATCGATCTACAACTCCAACCACCAAATGCATGTAATCAGTCTTGGTATCCTCCATCTGTAGTTAACTCCTAATTTCTTCACACTCTTCAACAGGTGTTAACAATTCATCAACGTAGCCAGCCGCGTGTGAAGCACGTTGTACTGCAACTAGTGATGAATAAAAATGACCAAATTTCATCCAAAATTTATAAGTATGTTATGTTTAGTAGTTATCTTCTCTTTCATTAATTTTGGTTGAACCTTATTTTTTTCTTGGCAGGAACAAGATAATGTATTTTTTGCGAACCTCATGGACAAGTTCTTGATCAGGCCTTTTGGAAGATTGTCCTTCATTTTGTAATGTCTAGGTTGTTACATGAGTTCATAGTTGGCTAGCTAGTTTGTGCTTAAGCACACTTATACTATTTTGTTATGGTAAAATTTGCAACTTATAAGCACTTGTTTCATGCACTTTAAGGGGAATTCTCATATTGTATATAAACATGAATGATATTTTATATGTTTATTTAATTTATCTTGTCTCTATCTATATGTTTAAATTCAGGTGTATAAAATGTATAATATTATACATTTTATAATGTTAATTTCATATCTAAAACCGCTACTATAGGTGAAAGGCATTATGTAAATTTGTTTAGAAAAATTAAAAACCGCTACAAAATCCAAAAAACCGCCACAATAGTACATTAAAAACCGCCACCAAAGCCTATTAACCGTCACTACATTAATTAGAGAAAACCGCTACATTAGATTATTAGGTAGCGGTTTTTAACTCTTATGTGGCGGTTTAGCTGGCTCTCTTGAACCCGCTACATTTAATTATGAAAACCGCCACATTTGAGCTAATGCAGCGGCAGCAAATGTAGCGGTTATAAAACCGCCACATTAGGTTTTAAGGAGCGGTTTTCCATCTTCTTGTAGCGCTTTTTGGCCGCTACCTTAAATCATTTATGTAGTAGTGGGTTTTGAGTCGTCCATTTTAGGTTATAAGACTATTTTTTTCAGCCGTTTTGAGTGTGGAACAATTGTGACAGAACATATTGAGAGATACTTGTTGACTATGAGTTGCTAAACTCATAGTTTTACCTGTGATTCGAAGACATGGTTGGTTGAATTGTGAGGATTTGATTTCATATAGTTATTCATGAGTTATTTCATTATCCTTGTTCTTTATTGTTGATTATTTGCACATGTTCTCTCTATGACAGATCCTCTAGACAGAAACGGCATCTTTTCTAGTGATTCCTTTCGTGAGATTGGTATCCATGGTACACAACTACAATTAAGGCCTAAGGTAGCGGCTATAAACCGCCACAATAGGTAAGAAAACCGCCACCAAAGGTATATTGTGGCGGTTTTTACCCGCCTCTGTTGCTGGCGTTGCATTAGGTCTATTGTGGCGGTTTTATCATCTATTGTGGCGGTTTATTATGAAAACTCAAAACCGCCACAATAGATAAATAAACCGCCACTATAGCTCTGTCTAATGTGGCGGTTATTTCAAACCTATTGTGGCGGTTTTTTTAATTTAATGTGGCGGTTTTCTAATCTAGAGTGGCGGTTTTGTGATCTATTGTGGCGGTTAGTTGATCTAATGTGGCGGTTTTTATTGACCTATTGTAGTGGTTTTTTAATTCCAAAATTAAAAAAAAATACTTTTTAGCCCGGATACATTAGACCCGAGCTAAAAAGTCAATTTTTAAAAAAAAATAGTATTGTGCACCCAAGAATGGGTTCTTGGGTACATTCAATTGAAACACAATCCAGATAATGTGGACAATAAAATCTGAACGAATCGATTTAAATTCAGCACTTGGGGATTTCAATTCCATCGAAACAAAATCTTATATCCATTATAATCTAAAATTTATGTCCCACTAATAGACATTTACACTGCTTCTTACAAACAAGAATAAAATTGAAACAATCCTGCTAAATCTGGCATCACTGACTATAGAATAGTTTGAAGCAATCACCTCACGAGTATGTTGTAGTATGTGACTGTGGAAGGCTCGTGCTCGATCCTAGAAGCAATCCAGCTAGTTGTGACGTAGAATCTTTCGGAGTATCAACGGTGCCTTATCTTTCAATAAATTTTTACAACCCCTATCAGATTTAATAAGAAACATTGAAAGAAATCTAAAACTACAAAAATTAAAGCAGTGACTCAAATATGAACGGTCAATAATTAGAAGTTTACAACTGCTAGAGCTTATCCATACAAGCAAACAAACTTTTTTATATCCAAACTACTGCTAGAAAATTCAACAACAAACATCAAAGAACCTTGAACATTTCCTACTATCCTCTCCAAATAATTCAGCAAGTCCAGTTCTCAGGAAATCCATTCAGAGCAGCAACTTGAAGCATATATTACCGGCTAAAAGCAGCAATGTCTCTCTAAATTGAATTATGAGCATCAAAACAACACCCAACACACCCACAAACATCACCCTAAAAAGATTATCATGAACTAAAAAATGAATGGATAGATTTCATGAGAAAGATATTGCAATTAACTTGTAGGAAATGCTTTACGTCATTTGATAAAGTGATCAATGTCTTTATAAATCACAAGTGATTTGGCACTAGTGGTGTGTACAAAACTTCAAATTTTGATTAAACAAAAACTAGATTCAATATATTTCATCTATTGCATTGTCTCAAGATAGAGTGGATGTAATAATTAAAAAACAGAGATTGGAATAATTATTAGCCAAAACCTCCTAAAATTTTCGTTAGTGAGTAGCAATGCAACATGTTTGATTGTGGATTCTTACTTTTAGTATTAGAAAACATGCAGATATGCAATGCACACATGCATGGATAGGAAATCAGGCAAGAGTTCAAGGAGCTTGAAACAAGTAGGGGTTAAGGATTTGTACCTATTGTGCGAACAACTCGGTTTTGGCCCCGAAATGTGTATTGGCAAAATTATAGCTTGAAGAGGTTAAAGACGTACTCATTAGCAAGGATCACTTTGAATCTTTGTCCATAACGATCAATTCTGGTCAATAAAAAAAGCAAATCAATCAAGGAAAACATTACCTTTCTCTTGCTACTTGTAAGAAGTTTGAATGGGATATGAAGAGTTAGATCGATCAAATGAGACAATAATGACACCTACTAATAAAGAGTAGTGGTACAAAAAGTATAGAAGCAAGTTACATATCACAAGTATGACAGCATGGCAAAAAAAAACATACAAAATGTTATATTCTTATCCAAACTCACTCAAGGAATAGGCTAAACAGATGGGTAGTTTATACACTCATGTACGAAAGAAGGGCATAAGAATAGTGCATACAACAGCACCCAATCACGTTCATATGATTTGTAATATACAATAGAATAACCTCAGCCTTTGACAAATTCTTATCAGCATATATTAATAGGCATATCAACAGCCTTTGCTTCATCAGCATTTCTGTTAATGTATCAGCATTTCTGTTAATAAGCTCTCTCATAAACCTCATTAGTTTCTTCCATACTATCCACACTCAATAGGCAATAGCCCATAACAATGCCAAGTTAATCTGATTATATAGAGAGAGCGCACATCAAGAACATAGAAAACTAGAACAAACATAATTGACTATATTCACCATCAAAACACAAAATCTCAAATTGAAGCACAAATTCAGTCTACTATCACAAAAAATTATTGAATAAATTCAAGTCAATTAAAGCACAAATCAGTTTGGTACCACCAAATTAAATATATTGAACATGAAAACACCATCATCTTATCATCCCAGTCACAACAAACTCTCAAAGTAAGCCACTATTAGATGTTCAATTCAAAGTTAAAGGGGGGTAGACGAACTGTACTTATCTGGTAGGAATTGAGGTCGAGGACGATTCAAAGTCTTCAAAGCATCTCCAAGCGGAAGCAGAAGCGACAATAACCTTCACAAAGGCAGGAGCAACAACCATGAAAAGCTTAGGAAATCAATTTCGGCGACAAAAGGGCGAATGGACAGACGGAAAGAGACATCTAAGTCAGTGATGGAAAGAGAGAAGAGGAAGCTGGTGGAGGCGCTGGTGTTCAGGCATGGGATGGAGTAGAGGGAGAGCAGAGGTAGCTAGTGTAGGCGCTGGTATGGTGGACGGAAGAGGAAGTGGTTCCAGTGGGATGAGCGGATGAGAGAGAAAGTGCATAGGGGAGGGTGAAAACGCCATAGATGGAGATGAATGGTGACGATGGTGGACTGCGGCTCCGAGCAGCGACTTCGGAGAAAGAGAGCCACGACGAGGAAAGGGGGGGCGGCGAAGATTGTATTTGGCCGGCGAGAGGCGGGGTTACTTCGATCGTGAGGACTGAGGAGGAACGGTTGACTGTGTTAGGGTTTGAGTTCCGGCCCTTTTCGCTTTAAAATGTGGGAAGCCAACCAAATTAAATATAAAATATATAAACCGCTTCATTAGGGGAGAAAATTGTGTTACATAAAAAACCGCTTCATTAGATTAAAAAAACCGCCACAACAGGGTATTTAAGCCGCCACAATAGGTATTATAGTGGTTTATGTTCAAAACCGCCACATGAACCACCACAATAGATTAAACTGTTGCAAAATCCTCCTCAATAGATCAACCGTTGCAAGAAAGTGTTACAGTATGTCTTAATTGTAGTAGTGTACGTAGCAAGATAGGTAATTGATCCCTTGCAAGCATAAATTGACTATGCAGGATAATGACTGTTGATTTAATATCGATTTTTATGGAATTAGGGTTAAGAGATTTGTAACCTTTTGACATTCTAATTGCATTGAGATTTGATATTGCTAATTGGTCAAGTGCTTTGGTAAGTCATGTTGTTCTATATTGTATTTCATGGAATGTAAGTGATTGGTAATCTGTTGTGGGTTATCGATCTATCAAAACCAAGTCGGAATAACCATTGATGTCAATTGCTTTGCATTGATTAAGAATAACAATGAAATCATTCCAAGGATCATGAACCCTAACCATTGTCAAGAATTGAAGGTGAAGCGTTTCGCCCCATATTATTACTACTTTGCAACCATTGCTACTTTTGTTTTTTTGTTTGCTTTATTCGCTACAACTTTATTGTCTTTTTCTCTAAATCATCATTAGAACCATGAATCAGTCTTCTCTGTGGGATCGACTCCTACTTGTTTGCTATATTAATATTTTGTTTAGCATGAGTTAGGATATTATTAGCATTTGGGACCAGGAACAACAACATAACTCCTGCGTAGCACACCGAATCTTGGCGTCGTTGTTCGGGGAAATCTAGTATTCGTGTTCTTTTATTCATTTTCTTAGGTCTGGCCTACTCTGTATGGTCCAGACCTGTGCTACTAATTCATCGCCTTTGTCTTTTGATCTATAGATTCAAAGATCTCTATCCAGGTTAAAAAGAAGACTTGATTTTAATCGAGAAGAGGAGATGGATGACAACAATAAAAATAATGACGGAAATGTAGAAATTGATGCACCGTCAAGAAGGACCCTAAGAAGCTTAAATGAGCCCAATCTGAATTCACAACCACTTGCGATAAGGTTTCCTGCTCTCCCTGAGGGTTCAAGATTTGCATACAAGTCTAATTGGTCAAATATTTTTCCTAGTTTTCATGGAAATGCTAGAGAGGAACCAAACAAACATCTCGTAGAGTTTGCTAGTGTCTGCGATATACTGAGACCTCAAGGCCTGACAGATGACCAATTGATGCTTAAAGTGTTTTCTTTTACTCTAAAGGATGCAGCAATCGATTGGCTATATTATCTTCTTCCAGAAAGCATTAAAACTTGGGTTGATTGAAGAAAGCTTTCCTTCAAAAGTACTTTCCTGCTACTCCCCTCAACAAACTCAAGAAGGAATTGTCAAGTATTGAGCAATCACCTATAGAGAGCATGTATGAGTATGTTGAGAGGTTCAAGAAGCTTAAAGGAAGTTGCCCACAACATGACATACCAAAGGATGATCTAGTCCTCTATCTCTATGAAGGCTTTCTTGATCATGAGCACAACGTTATCAATGCTACAAGCGGAGGAGATGTCTTAGACAAGACACTGAGGAAGCTATGAAAATCTTTGAGGACTTAGCCAATGCTTCACAAAAATATGGGAAACACCAAGGTGTAAGAGGAGTTCACAGGTTGGATAACTCTAGAGACAGTAGCCGAGCTGATCTTGATAAGCTTGCTGAAATAGTCAAGAACATGGCTATGCAGATGAATCAGACACAACAGTCTAGACCCTGCGGAGTCTGTGGAGATCCAAATCATCCCAATGATAAATGCCCATTGATTCAAGAAGAAGTTGTTGATGTCAATGCAATGGATTATGGACCTCGCCAAAACTTAGGTAATAATTTCTACAATTCAAATTATAATTCCAATTATCAAAGTGGTTTCAATGGTAGGAATCAGCAGGAATAAGCACCTTATCAAGGAAGGGACCAATATGAGAATCATCAAAGAAATTCTCCACAGGAGGACAAAGAAGAAACTTTAAGGTTGATGTTGGACAAGATGAGTGTCCAAAAAACGCTAATGAGTCAAATGGCTAAATAGATTGGAGAACTTAAGGCTAAAGATTCAAGCAAGCTACCCTCACAAGTGGTAGTTAATATGAAGGAGAATGTTAGTGCCATGATCCTTAGAGGAAGAAAATAAATCAAGATTCCCACAAAAATTTTGGAAGAAAAGCCTAGACTACTCATAGACGTGGAAGAGCAAGGAGCAACTAACTCGGATTTTGCAACACTGTTAACCGGCGCCCGCCCCCTGAATACCAGCGCCCCCCTCATTTTGCTGCTCCAGTGGATTACTTTTTTGTCAATCTGATCCTAGGCCCTCTTATGTTTTTAGATATATGATATGTGTGTATATGATGATGATGATTTATGAATCTATAATCGCGGGACTTTTGCATGGCGGAGAGAGAGAGCTCTGAGACTCTGACTTCACCAAACTATGATTGCTTTTGAGATACCTAGATTTTTGTTTTGACCCGGCTCTTTCGTGACACCCCTGTGTATTTGGATTGGGTGTTTCTATATACACCGCAAATCTGTAGATTAGAGCTACTAATCAACGTCGGATTCAACGTTGTAGCATTAATTATATTACAACGTCGGATCAAACGTTGTAATATGTGAAGTGAAGGATCAGATCGGGCTGAACCGGGCTAACAACGTTGGATCCGACGTTGTTAGGGTAAATAAAACTTTTCAGACCCACCCACCAACACTCACAAAAAAAAAGTCCAAAAGGACGTTGTAAGTCAACATTTTTTTTTTTTTTAATATCTTATATTAGGCCCGATCTGACCCGTATTAGCAACGTTAAATTTGACGTTATAACAATGTCTAATTCAATGTTGTTACAACATCCGATAACTGAAATTTGCACATAATTAACAACGTTAGATTGGACGTTGTTATAACGTCAGATTGGACGTTGTTAAAACGTCAGATTAGAGGTTAATTTGCGGTGTATATAGGGAACGTGATTTGGATTTAGACTTATGCTTGGGTTTGAATGCTAAAATAATTTCCACGGCTTAGGTCATAGGACAGGTACATGGGGTTTACCCTGGGTCTCCTACGGACCTCATGATATTTGGGTTCAAAATCCCCCTTTCCGCTACGAATATTAGTTTTCAAAACCTCAACTTGTTCTCGGTGTGCAAGATCCGAACAAACGATTCTATCCTTCGAAATGTAACTCAGGATTGCTAATCCCGGGTCATTATAATAAACCAATAGTTTTATAACAATTCTAGTTTTTTCATAATTTTTTTAATTAAGGGTGGAACGGGTTGACCTACCGGTTCGACCCGATGGGTTCAAATCCCCTCGACCTGAACCAGCAACCCGTCTTTACCTGTGACTAGGGATGGGAAGGGGGCGGGGGCTCTTCGATCCTTGTGGAGAATCCCCGTCGCGGGGACAAGGATGGACAAATTAAATGGGGATGATGACGGGGATTGGGGCCAAATGGATTCCTCGCGCGGGGACGGGGATAGTAGTCCTCGCTCCCGTTGGGGAACCCAGCAGGAATCCCCGATAGGGAGTATGAAATCCCCATTTTTGTCTAGATGTTACATGAGTTTAAATATTTTTTCTTTTATTTTTAAACTTTTACCTTATAATTTATATTTATGAGATATTATATGTAATATTTATATCATATTTTTTTTATATAACTTTAATAATATCTTATAGTTTTCTATTAAATAGGGTGAAACCATAAGTTTTAAATGGTTAACCCGACGGGGAAACCTGTGGGGAATGCAAATGGGGAAAATAAAGCGGGGACGGGGATCCAACGAGGATGGGGACGGGGGACATTTTTTATCCCCGAACGAGAACGGGAGACTTTTTTCAAACGAGGACGGGGACGGTGAGGGTACTCCCTGCCCCGAACCCGCCCCGTTGCCATCCCTACATGTGACCCGCCTAACTTGGACTCACTGGGTCCTCGATCCGCATGACCCGCCAGGTCACGGGTTGACCCGTGACCCGTAGACATGCCTAAAATATATGAATCTTAAAAAAAAAAGAATCAAATAATTTTGGTAAACAAATGTTTCTATGAAGAGTGAGAGAGATTTGGAGAGAGATAAATATATTAATTTCTTATTCAATATATTTTTACATTCTTTCTATTTTCAAACTACTCCATTGATTTATTGTCATCCATTGGTCTAAAAATGTTTTCACTTTCTCATCATGTGCAACTTTTATATTTAGATGAATTTTAAATGAATAATTGAATATTCATTTGAAATTAATCTGAATATTCATTTGAATGTTATTGGAATATTCATATGAATAATATTAATATGCATATTCATTTGAACAATACTCATCCAAAGATTCATCTTAATAATATTATACTATATTCATCTGAATCATATTCATCTGAATATTCATATGAATACCTAATATTTATCATAATATTAAATTTGTTAGTGGGAGACTTAAAGTTTAACTTGATTAGAATGAGAAAAATGAGTGATATGGAGAGAGAAAAGATTGTTTTTTCTTTATACTAGGTAAGTAGCCGCGCGCAAATGCGTGCGACGTTGTCATATTTTTTTTATTATATACGAGTGCATATCAAGTCACGTAATATCAGTTCAAAGAGAGACTATAAGGAGAGAAAGATGGGCAATGAATCATACCCAAGATGGACAATAAATCTTACATAAACTCCATTGTATGCACACATTGTTTTGTCACCACCAAAAGAAAAATCGCTTTTTGTGACAACTTTTCATCGCCCAAAGTCAAAATTTCATCGCCCAATGTCAAATATGACAAAATAAGTTTCGGAAAAAGCGTGATAAAGTTGGGCCAGTATTTTGAAAACGCTATTTTGTCGCCCCATGCTTTTCGTGACAATTTTGTTTTTTGTCATTCTAAACCTTTTGTAACGAAAATTGAGTTTGTCACCCTAAGCCATGAGTGACAAACTTATGTTTTGACATACCCCCTATAACCTTTAGTGACAAAACTATATTTTCACCCCGCCAGTCAAACACACCCTTGTGTCATTTCTAGCACCCTTATTAATTAATGCTACTTATGGTGAGGCATTTCGAGAATCGAACTCGGACCTCTCACACCCAATCATACCATTAGACCAAATGCACTCTTAACAATTGAAAAAAGAAACTCAAAGTTATTGAATCCATGATACAAATATGATGAATACTCAAAAGCTTCAGCAACAACCTTGTAGCCTCTTAGGATTTCTGCTCAATTCATAACTTCACACTCTACCTCATCGACATCTCATGTGATATGTTGAAACTTGTTAGAAGATACCTCATGATGCGTTAATAATGGCATCTGAGGAGGTCATCCAATCCATACAGTTGGTAACTCGTACATATTATGCTTCAGAATTCAAATGCATGGCCTAGAAAAGAAACGATGAGTTATGACTTATGCAAAAAACATACTTTCCAAGCTTAATAATGGTAGAATGCTAGTGCTACAAACTGAATATTTTGGAGGTAATTTTTTTTTAAGTTATGAAGCATATATAGTAAAGCATTCACTCAAGGGAACTTGATGAATCTGTAGTTTCAGCTAACTTAAATGCTTCTAATAAAATATCGGGGTGGGGTACCAAACTTCTAGATTTGTTCATAAATTTAGATCTGCAAACTGCAATTCACAAGATACTCGGCTCAAGGGAGGCGGGTAATGAAAGAGTTTCACCATAATATGTATTGACATTAGAGTGTGGAGAGTAAAACATTTCTTGATTTTGAGATATTATACACTAAATGTGTGTGCTAAGCACATACGATATGTATAGGATTTTGTGAAGCAAAAAGAAGCTCCTCTACTGTTGTTTGATAGACAAAATGAAAAGATACCTGAACTGTAAAATTCTATGGCATCACTTGGTGGTTGGCGAGAAGGATGCCCTATCTTGATCTTAATCCAATTGTGCAATCTTTCATTAGTACAAATTGGGAAAGATTCTATCGTCTTTTGCTGCTTGTTAGGAGAAGTACCAGGAGTTTATGAGGAATAGGCATCTGAGAGCCCAGGGCCACCAAGACTCAAAACATGAGCGTCAATTGGACCGGCTAAGGGCAATGGAGTTACTGCAAGAAAGATGTCAAAAATAACTTACATCTTTTCAATTGTAAAAGGAATTCACCAATACAGCTGACGACCTTTGAAGCATTGCCAATAGATATCTAAAGTCCCAAGTTGAGTGTGTATATCGACTGTCCACTCAGTTAACAACATAGCATGAAAATAAAAATTAAGTCCATGAAAACTCTAAACTATCACTTGAATTTAAACATTGAAGAAATCTAGCAGATAATGACAAGCAAGGCATCAACAGTTACATAATTTTTTCGACAATTACACAAAAAATTTCCCAAGACTATAAATTTCAATATTTCTGTTTCCAGATGTTAAGCTGATAGCTAGCAGAACAAAGAAAACATGCAATACTTTAAGCATATTTTATTGAGTTCTCTCCACCTCAAAACGAATTGCAAATCAGATCTTCAACACAAGATGCACCTCTGCTCCTCCCCAAATGAATATGGTTGTAGGATGTTTAAAGCTAGAGGAGTTCTGGCACTGGTAAATTTAAGCACGTCACTTTTCGCAAGGTTACTGATTGTATATCCAGTAACAATGTCAATCTCCAAGCACTATAAGTTTCATATCTTTGCACTATAAGTTTCATATCTTTGCATAAAAAATCTAACAGACAAGTAGTAGTTCTCTCCCCTCAATGAAAACTAAACATAACAGATTAGAAAAAGAAAAGAATATCATGTTCACATAATATGTTGTTAACAACATTGGTTTTTACCATATTTACAAAGCCATCTCAAAGTTTAACTCTTATCACAACTGCTTATAGCTGTGCAAAAAAATTTCTTTAACATTTATCTGGATCAAAAGATAAGTTTTGCACATATAAATATGTTGTGAACAACATTGGTTATTACCAAGATATCTAAGAAGAATTTTATGCTTAACCCAAGGAATGACTCGTGAGAGTAAAACAGTTAAAGATATGTAATATAGCTTCTGGGATTTATGTGATTTGGGTATTTAGTTTATTACCTCTCGAGATAAAAATGGAAGTTTGAAGAACAACACAAATTTTCATGCATGAGGCCGAAGTTTTGAGTCAAATAGTTAGTTTCTGGATCATGGGTTGAAACTTGAATCTTGATCAAACAAATGTATCATTTAAAGCATATATTTTTGTCTCAGTGAGTAAATATTGGAACTTTTATTCGGGGGACAGAATATGCAATTAGAACTTTTATCCCACATGAATATTTGAAATTCCAATAACCAGCTAATTCTATCATATATCCAAATAGTATTTTAGATAGGAATATTCTTTTCCCCCCCTTGTTTTTATTTTGAATATACAGTCTATACATAGTTGAAGGATATATTGGAGAGGCCCTATTAAGCTATTTTTCACATAACTATGGATGGAAAACTTTATTTTTAAATGGAAATACTTACAAAATAAAGATGTTGCTCCCCACTGACATCCATGGCGTCAAGGCTGAGTAGCAAACAAGGGAGGGCAGAGAAAGTGACATCAAACTGCATGTTTCCATACAACGCAAGTACAAGTTAGTTTGGTAGAGTTGAATGGCAAATTAAAACTCTGTATGTTATTAGTGGCTTTAAAAATCTACTGCCAGAATTAAGTATAATATAACATGGAAAAAATTTCTGTAAAATCAGCCAAATAGAGTTGATATTTTTTTTGGTGCTAATAGAGTTGATATTTAATGGGATACAATTTAAATTAGCGAGTAAAAGCTGTCCTAAGTTGAAGAATGAGAATAATTTACATTTAGTAGTAGGATAAATGATAATTTTCAACCACCACTTGTGTATCATTTTCTGATATAAATAGCTACATTTTGTTATCCAAAGAAACAATGTAAAGTTAAAATAATGTTTGGAAAGTTGAAATCCATAGTGCCAAGTGCAAGTTGAATAAGCATATAACATAGAGCAGGTGCACAAGTTATGTAGAAACCCATACTATGTGATGTAAAGAATGTGGTTAAAAAGGAAAGCACAATCCGAGTTAAGTTATATAAAGTGTCTCTCAATGAGTTAAAAAAAGATTTCTAACCCACTAAAGATACAAAAAATCTTCTCGCTCTCTCAAGAATATTAATCAAACAAAAGTCAAACCAAACATTATGTTGTGATGAGGAAATCTAGTATGAAATATAATAAAATAAATCAAACCAGATTTAGGCCCACGCAAATAAGTACAAGACTCCTCCAATGCAGTAAGAGAAAGTCAGGATCGAATCCACGAGAAAGCGTGTCAGCGGATCCTAGGCAGCTGCAAATCTCACAGAAAAGCAAATTGAAGACAGAAACAAAGAAAGAAAGACAGAAAATAGCAAACGAAAGCAAGAAATAAAAGAAACACAGAAGCTAACTCGATCTCGACTAGATGCAACTCGAGATCGACTACCAGTAGCAAAAGACAGAAACTAAGAATCGACGACAGATATTCGACTCAGATAACACAGTACTCGATCTCGACAAGATGCTACTCGAGATCGACTAGAAATAATAAAAACGGAAATTTTGGAATCGAAAACAGAAACTCAAGTCGACGTAGACAAGAGCCAACTCGAGATCGACTAAGGTCTACTCGATCTCGACAAGCCCCTCCTCTGTCTTTTACTAACAAATAGGTATATAGAGGCTTTCGCATAAACCCTAATTGTTACTAACCCTTTTCACATAATTAATCCAAGTTGCATTAAGATCACTTTCGCTTCAATAACACAAACAAGGATCACCTTCAACTCTCGCAAAAGAATCATGCTCATAGGGATAGAAGACGAATCGCATAAAAAGATCTGACCTTTACCGCATCACCTCACATGGCCACCGTCGGGCTCACCCCAGCCCCAGAAGTGGGTGGACTACTCACGCCTCATCGCAATTGCAGACATTGATTGATGAAAAGAAACTTGCATTAAACTATATTCAAAGCCTTTACAATCCCGGCAATCAACTTTCGCAGAATGCCAAAATCCTAAAACCTTTGAACTCCTAAAACTTCTCTGTGGAACTACTTGTCTCTGACTGAAATTGAATTAATGAAAAACCAGCCCCTAGGGCTTTATTTATAGCATTCTATTCCTTGCTATTCAAGGATAGAAGATATCTATCTATATCTAAAATTACATCTAAAACTGTAAAAGATAAATAAAAGCAATTTAGGAATTAAATCTAAAAGGGAAAAAATAAATCTAAATAGGTAAGTCTTCTTCATGTTGATAGATCTTGTCTTCCATAGATAGAACTTGATGGAATCGGATAGACTTGGCTTCCTTCGTCCCCAAGGATTCCCAAACCGAGTAGGATTCATCAAACCGCGTAACGCGCTCCCGGACACGGCTCGTCGATCTCGACCAAGGCTCGTCGAGATCGAGTAGGATTGGTTTGTCGACTGGATCTGGTTGGGCTCTTCGGGTGACTCTGCTCGACAAGCTCGGACATGGCTCCTGGGCGTCGTCGATCTCGACAAGGCAACTCGAGGTCAAGTTGGGTGTTCATCGAGGATGGCTGCCTGGTGTGGTCGAGGACTCCTCCTCGGCATGGCTTCGGACAGACGCGGTGCTGGTCCTCGATCTCGACAAGACCTCCTCGAGATCAAGTAGGGTTGGCTCGGTGTCTCCGTCTTCGGCTTCTCGACTTGTCTCAACTCATCGACTCCGGACATGGCCTCTCAGTGTCGTCGATCTCGACTAGGTGGTACTCGAGATCGAGTAGAGTTCCGGGGTCGGGTTGTCTCTGACTCAGTGTCCTCGATCAGCTCTGCTCGACCAGGTGTGCTCGGACAGCCCTCGTCGAGATCGAGTAGATGTACTCGAGATCGAGTAGAGTTCTCTCAGCTTTCTGCTCTGTTCTTGAAACGCACTTTCCCGAGTCATCGTTTGTCGGATTAACGCATATGACCATGCGTTGGAAAGCTCTTTTCGAGGGCTACAACTCTCATGAAGACATCAAAGCTTGATTCAGAACGGAGAATGGTGAAAAATGGCCTTTTCTCCAGCTGCACCATTCTTAGCTTCTCCATGAGTTTCCTTTAAGCTCCAAAGTGCGTCCGATTTCTGCGAAATATAACCAAAACTTTTGTAGACCTTCATATATTGCAAATAAGTGTAAACTACACAGATTCTGTATTATTCTAACCCAAATGCATGCAATGTATGCAGAAATCGATATAAAAGTAAGTGTAAAACATGGCAAATTAGGCTCACAACACATTACACTTGCCAACTCAAGAACTTACAGACATTAATGATGCAAACCGAAAGAGCGCTTTGTGCATTAATTTTTTAATAATGCCCTTATTCACACCAAATCTATAATCAACATTCAATCGTTTAACATTCAATAGTTGCATATCTACAAACATATGGTAGACATATTGAAGACTTTGAAGGAGGAAACTTAATGAGCACTTTGTGCATTAATTTTTTAAATGAAATGTGTAATCAATAGATTCACATGGGAAATTCATCAAGTTCAACTATTTTTTCAAAACAAACTAAATAAATGAGTAAAAAAAACCCTAGAAATAAAATCAGGGAGATGAGAAGTAAAGAAAGGGGATCAAACCTTTTAATATTTTGATGTTAATGAGGGTTCCGACGCTGCTTGTGGGAGAGGGGTTCCGACGGATGCACCTAGAAGAGGTTTATAAGTTGAAGGGAGGGGATACAGTGAGGACCGGTTGAGACTGAATGATGGAGGCGGAGATGATTAGATACAACAGCAAAGCAATCCGCCACTACTGACTCCGGTGATGCTCAGTAGAAGAGGCATAGTCGTCACACCTGTAGTAAGGCAAGGAAGAGATGGCGGAGCGACATTAAGAGGAAGAGGGAAATTGGCTGAAGAAGAAACTGTGAAGATGAGGCGCATCAATTTGAGGAGAGAGGGTCAGGGCAACATATACAAACTGTGAAATAAAAGTTACAAATTTAACCCTATATTAAGGGAATAATAAGAAAATAAAGGAAGGGTAAAAGGGTAATCAGCATTAGTAAACAGTGAAATTAGACTTGGGCTTTTATATAGTAATGATATTTTTTTTCTCTTAAAATTTTTATACGGGGAATCTAGGTGAAATCATTTAACTTTTAAATACACCCCTTCAATTATTAATTATCCATCGATGTATCTTTTCTACCCCTTCAATTATTAATTACCCATCAATGGATCTTTTCTTACTCCAATAGATTATTGCAAAATACTCTTCCAATCTAAAATATAAGACTTTTTTTACTTTTCGGCACGTGTTTTAATAAGTTTAAATCTACTCCCTCCGTCTAGAAATACATGAGGTTTTAGCCTTTGTTATTTTGTCAAAAATAAATGTCTTTTTAGCCTTTAGGGTAATTATTACCTAAGTACGGAGTACAGCCTAATGCCCTAAAATTAAAGAAAAAATAAAGAAACACTTTTCACCTTCCATCTCTATTTAATTTATAGGAGTATTCTAATGACAATATGAGATGCGGTCTTCTTTCACTTAATTTTTCTGTATTTTATGACCAATAGCTATTGTTGATAGAGGTAAATTGAACAACTTGATTTTTTTTCCATGCCTTCTTAATTTATATAGGTGAGAGTATTGTTCATTCTTAGAGTTGGCAACAAGATATGCAATCTCTTTTTGAGACTTGAGGTAAATCAAACATCAAACTCTCTTTCTCTTTTCAATCTTTGTAGGTGAAATTGACGACTACTCAACGATATGTTGGGCGAAGAACATCATCTAGATATGAAGAACAGCAAGGATGGGTTAGATGTCAATCACAATTTGAAGTTGAACTCATCTGCTGAGAATGACAAGGTTGGCGCACTACTAGTAGTGCGCACTTCACCCTTCATATATGGCTTTTTGCATCATGTTTTGATCCTTTTTGGAACTTTCTTCGACTAGTAAATTTACTTTTGTGCCTTCGATTGTGTATCAAGCACTTGTCGTGCCTCGTTTTGATGCCTCTTGTTTGTGTCTTCGGTTAGTAAGCATATATACTAATGTAACTTGTCTAGATCAAACTTTTTGTTAGTGTTTGTATCTTTTTTGTGCATCAACCAATTTGCCTACATGTGTTGAACTTTTGGTTTGTAAAATTTCGTTTGTGTCTATATCCAATTGTCTACTCGGGTAGCAGCTAAAGATGATGCTGATTGACATCAAAAGATACACTAGCATCTTCATTTTCAAACACATAAAACAAATGTTAAATTTCTGTTAGTGTTTGTATCTATGTAAGTGGGGGTCTTAGCACTTCTAGAAGTATGTTTCCCTCCTGGAAGCTTAATTAAGATAACTATTTGGGCAAGTAAACAAGCAAAAACAAGGGAGGGGTTAGACATTCAATATGGTGGTAATGAACATTTATAAATTTGAAGCCAATTAACATTGATAGAAATCAGGATCAAAACGATAGCCCAAACAAAACATTACCTCATGGAGAGCATGTTGTTCAAGTTTATTGTGTCCAAACACAAGCCATACAGCAATATGCATTGGACCTATCTCAGTGTTTACCCCTACTGATGGAGAAGGACTTTCTATTATCGATAGAAATCAGGCTTGTGATGGCCTTATCTAGCTCTGGACCCAAGTCTAGTATCCCTGAGAGCACTACTTAGATTAAGCGGGCAATAAGCTCTGCCTCTGACACAGTAATTTTGCAATAAATTAACCCATCAAGTAGAGATTCTAATCTTGTTATCTCGTTGCCTATAACTAACCATACTGATGTTTATGTTGCATCATTTGTTCCTCCAAGTCCAAGGTTATCACATAAACTTAGTGATCACACCGTTGATTCAGCAACTGATAGGCAGATAGATAGTGCTCAAACAACTCTACATAGTTTACCTTCTATGGATAGTGATAAAAGAATTGCACAAGCTGATGTTAATCCTCCTGTCATGTTCAAAAGGTAAGAAGCAAAAGGTAAGATACTACGGAAAGAGATTATTTACTTGCTTGTATTTTGTTATTTGTTTCCTTGTATCTAGTTCATATCTTTATCTTACCTAGTTGATAAGATTGTATTCTTGCATATATATATTTGGATCAAGAGGCCCCATAATAAGATCATCACAAAATTATCAAACTGTCTGTGTTCATGGTATCGGAGCAAGATCCACAAAAAGAACCCTAATTTTTTTTCTCTCCCCGCTTCTCTTCCACCTTGTTAGGTCAATCTCGGCTCCTTGCTAGCCATGTCTGACTCTAACAATGATTCCACCGTTAATCCTACTGCCAATGATCAACCTCCAAAACGGGCCGCTCTTGACCCGACAAACCCCTTTTACCTTCATCCTTCTGATCATCCGGGCTTGATCATCTGTCCGGTGGTTTTGAAGGGTAACAATTATCAAGAATGAAGCATTGCCATGAAGAACGCCTTCCGCGCCAAGCGCAAGATGGGTTTTCTTGATGGCCGTATTGTCAAACCCGATGATCAATCCGCTGAAATCGATGATTGGTGGAATGTTAACTCCATGTTGATCGGTTGGATTGTGTAGTCTATCGATCCGACGTTTCGCTCTTAAATCACCTATTTCAAGACTGTTCGTGAACTCTGGGATGATCTTCATTAACGTTTTTCAGTTGGCAACGGTCCGCGCATTCTTCAACTGCGTGCGGATATCTCTCGTTGCACTAAAAAAGGGCAATTTGTGGCCACTTATTTCGGCACCCTCAAGAAAATTTGGGATGAACTTTCTACCTATGTTCCTCCTAAAACATGTTCTTGTGGGCTCTGTACGTGCAACATGTCGACTCATTTTTCTAAGGAACGCGAAGTTGAGCGCACTCACCAATTTTTAATCGGCCTGGACGATGTCAATTTCACGTCACTTCGCTCCCTAGTACTGGCGCAGGATTCGATTCCTTCTCTCAATCGGGTTTACTCCCTCGCCATTGAACAGGAACGCCACCACACATTCATCAAGGATCGCGAACTCAAAGGTGACTCCTTGCCTCTCACTGTGCATCGGTCTACTACTGGCGACACCACTGTGCAGCTGGAACTCCCAACCTGTACTCACTACGGGAAGCTTGGGCACGAAAAATCCAAGTGCTACCGCATCATCGGATTCCCAGACGGTTTTGTCTTCAAATGAAAAACCCCAAAGTATTTTTGGGCATTTCAGTTTTTATGAAAATAAATAAATAAAATCTCTTTATTTTAAAATAGGTGAAATTAAGCTAAATTTAACTTGTATTAGTTCACATAAAATATAATAGAAAGTTTAAGGATAATTATACTATTCGATAAAAAAAATGATTTAAATAGATAAAATTATTTCATGATTATCAATATTTGAGTTATGTAATTTAATTAAATAAAATTCAGAACTATTTCATTTTTCCTATTATTTTAATGTGTCAAAATTCGTAAGATAGTTACTTCACCTTTTATATTGTGAAATGTGAGAAATAACTTTATTTAAATTATTTAAATAAATAAAGTTTCACAAATAATATTTAGATATTATTTATGGGTAAATTATTTGGTAACTAGTTATATACTCCCTCCGTCCAAAAATACATGGATTTTTACTATTCATGCGCGTTTTTTAAGAGTTAAAAACTATATAAATTTTTTTAATAATTAAATACTCTTAAAAAAAAGTGTGCGTGAATAGTAAAATCCATGTATTTTTGGACAGATGTAGTATTTAGATATAATATACATATATACGGGTATACATAAATATACGGGTGTATATAAACATATACAAAGTACTGTATATAGGTATGTAAGTAACTAAGTAAGCATACATGTATTAATACTAGGAATTTGGAACGCGCTACGCGCGTGACATATGTAGTAGCAAGTTGGTTTCCTGTTCACCCGGGTCTTTGTGTATCCATTTGGGATTGCGATCTGCTACTACCTCCTCTATCTAAATGCTATTCCAAAGTTGGCAACTTTAACAACCCCTTGTTCTTCTCCGTTACCCATCACCTGTGCCATCCATGGAGGCAAAACATACAGGCATCAGTATAGTACCTACGGTGACTGCAAGTCTAAAAATTTAAGATGTAGACCTCACAAAAATGTTTGTTTTTCTAAAAATTTAACATGTAGACCTCACCAAAATGTTTGATGGATTCAACTATCAATGTATGATCCAATTACTGCAATGCAAATTTATATGATTCAAAATTTAGCATGCTGACAAAGAACAGTCTATCACATATTAGCAAGCAACTGATATGGAAAGACATCAGGTGGCAATTTTATTAAAAATGAACTTTTGAGCATACGTAACTTCTTACTTAAATGTATCTATCGATGTATTGTATACAAAACACTCGTGACAAGAAAAGGCTTACACATGTGATTTTGTATTGAATAACTCTTTTGAGCATATATATAACTTTTTACTTTAATGCATAACGAAAATTAAACCTCACAATTACTTAAATAATTGAGCCCTGAATACAAGTTACATAGTGCTCATTTAGGATTCCAGACTCCTAAATTTAGCATTGCATAGTTCTTTTCTTTTTCTTGCCACCCTTTCTTTTTTATCTTTATTGCTAGCGGGCTTCCCTGCCCGTGCACCTTACTAATACTACAGTCTTACAATGGCTTCACGGTTTAATTTTTTTTTTTAATTTTAGATAAAGAGTCAACATACCTATGGATAAAATTCAACCCGTTAAGTAGCTGTAAAATAAGGACTTGACTATATATTGGTTGAGAGGTTGGTTCACTTTGTCTCTGTGGTGCCTTATTATCTCCTTCAAAGGACCAAATGTCATATAAGTAGGAAAAAGATGGAATCAGTATCAAGCATTAATTGCAAATTTGAAACATATTTTGACGAAAAGGCTTAAAGAAAAAGGTAAATTCAAGGACCCAAATATTCAGAATACAACTAAACCTCAATAGCTCATGCTCGGCGTAATCGAAGGCTAGATAAGAATACTTGACTTCTCCCTAATCGATAAAGAAATTCAAATCTATCCAATTCTAAATCAATTTCCGATAAATCAGAAAACAGAATTCGGTAATTTGACAGAAATTATAACCTGAGAGACAAGCATAAAAGATTTTAAATGCATAAATAATCAAGTATCATTTTGCTTTATCTGCAAGACAACAAAGCCGTTCTCTATAACAAGCACTGAAAATAGCAGTAAAAAAAGCCATACATTTATTCTGGACAAAATTCAGTCTAATAGGGATTGATCATGAATTCATGGATCATGGCTAATAGTTTTATATTCTTTGCAATAATCAGCTTTGTACATCAGAAACCAATCATTCTCAGATGAGTCTCCTTTACTCACACAAATACAAAAAGAAATAAATTTGTTTCATAACTCCTAATTATACTTATTGCACACATAACATTGAGAAGGGCAATGGAAATCAAGAACGAAAAGTCTTTTTCTATGATAGTGAAATTGTTTCTTTCAGTTTCACTCTCCCACTATTATTATTATTCATTACTTATCAGGGTCATATAAGAGCATGGAGATAATTAGCTTAGCAATAGGTATATAACAACCAAAGAAAAAAAAACATTTTACATAAGAGTCACAAGGTGTAAACCATTTCAAATAGTTTCATGAGAGGTTTCCTTTAGATTCGGAGACAAAAAGAATATATAAAAGAAAATTTTGAGGAGAGTGAAGAAGCATACGAATTTTATTTTTTTAACGCAGCTGACATTACTGCTTGGCACGGTAACAAGTGGTAGCTCCCATCTTGAGGTTCCACCAATGAATAACTTGAATATTGTGGATCACTTTCAAGCCCTATCATCCAATACAAAGTAGATTCTTAAATGTTAGAACTATGAATAGAAACCCTAGACCTTTAAAAAATAAGCTCATGACTTTAAATAAAAGGAGGTTGAAACAAGAGCTCATAATCAAAGAATAAACCGAAATAGTTGAACAACAACATCAACACGGCAGACAAACATTAGCAGTTGAGAAAAACTGGATCTGTGAGGACCTGAACCACATCTAGAAGAATCTCATGCTTTCAAGCACTATCAACCAATACAAAGGTGATTCTTAAATGGTAGAACTAAGAATTAGAACCCTAGACCTTTAAAAAATAATCTCATGACTTTAAATCTAAAAAAATGGGCAGTGGAATAGTTATGAATGTGAAGGCTACCTTAACTAATGCAGAGTTGAGGCAAATGTCATGTTGGTCACCACTCTGTGGAAAGAATAGCAAGCAAAAGTGATCAGATCAGAGAAGGGATTTTTGTTATATTTTAACAAACTCTATCCCAAAAGCTCTTTTAAGCATTTATCCAAACACCTTAAAAGAATACATTCAAACAAACACCAAGTCTCAATACGCATATAAAAAAATTAACCTCAGCCCGAGTACGCCTACGCTTCACAAAAAAAGGTGCAGGATCAAAATTCTGATCGTGGCCAATAATCTGACATACCCAACAAATAAATCAGCCCAAAAAAAAACGGAAATTTTCCAAAGCTAATAAGTTATACTATATATAACATCACTACGATTTCAGTTGAAAATTAGAATATGTTTACAAACCTAGTATGCCTGTGTTTGATTTTAGCTTCAAGTTTGCAAATCTTGTTACTTTTAATCAATTAGTCATAAAAGGATAATAAAACACACTTAAAAACCTAAAAATGACACCTCAACGTAGGGCGTTTTATCTTGATGTGTATCAACCGAACCAGATGTTGAAGGCATTGACTCCAATGGATTCCCTGAAGATTGCCTAGACATCTAAAAAAAATGCATAAATTCAATATGAAATTTACACATACATGGATCAAACACTATTAGATCAAATCTTAAAAATAGGGAAAAAAAAGGCCATAAAACCTCTTTCTTAGTACACCTGCGGCGACACAACACCAACTTTTGAGGCACAGTAGAATGACTTGTAGATATATCTTCAGCAACAATCTTAAAAAAATAAAATTATAACTAAAAAGAAACACAGAGTCAGTTAACAAAATATGTAGGTTTAATACCTATGAACAAAAGAACAACCTCAGCCCGAGTACGTCTACGCCGGCGCTGTACAAAACCGGATGTAGGAGCTACATCCTTATCGTAATAATCAAACTGACAACATTAAAAAAAATCATAAAAATTAAAAAACAAACAATGGTGAGATAATAACCACTAAAAATAAAAGCACCTCAACTCCTCGCTTTTGTTGTTGTATACGCTTAGGTGAATTAGCTACCAATGTAATTGAATCAGAAGGTGACTACAAAAAAAAATTGAAAACAGGTTTGGACACTAAGATTTCTAAAAAAAATCAGTGTGTACAAAGTACATAAAAATCAAATGGAAAACCACTAAATCTTATTTTAGATTAAAAAAATCTAAATTATATAAAAATTTATCATGATAACTCACCACCACTGAACTACATTCTAAAACAGATGAAGAACTTGTATGGGTTGTCTGGCAAGTCGGCTCCACACCATGTACAAAAGAAGAGGATAGATAATCACGTTGCTCTTCTACACCCATGAAAAATAAATCAACTGCATCCTCAATCCTCCAACCCTTTGCCTAAAAAAAACATATTAAAAAGTTTATCCCAAAAAAAAAATAACATATTAAAATTTTAAAAAAAATTCTTAATGACCTGAAGAAAAGCCTCAGCAGTTTCAGCTGTTTGACCAGTAACAATGTCAAGAAAAGAGAATATTAAAGCCTGCTTTTTAACCGGCGTTAACATTTGCTCCATTTCACACCAAACTGCAATGTTTAAAAAAAGGGTAGAGAGAAGGGGGGATTAAATAGGTAACTTAAAAAATATATAAACCTATTGAACAACCCAAATGAGCAAACGCTTTAAAAAATAAAAAAAAATATATAAACCTATTGAACAACCCAAATGAGCAAACACCCTAAAAATATATATATAAACAACCTACCTAGTTCTGAATTGAATTGAATTGAATTGAAGGAATAAAAGACTACCTAGATGGTTGGATCCACTTGCAATTTTGTGCCTTTTTTCGCAATTATCATTTGTTGTGTCCTTTATAGATTACATGCTATGAGTTTGTGATAAATATTTAAGTTAGTTCAATTTGTTTCTATTTATCAACTCCTAAATCTCACGTAGCATGACAACTCAGGTAATGATAGTTTGATCTCATGATTTGAGAAAATTATATTAAAGGCCTGAACTTCCTAAAAAGCATGATTTACTCATTTTGTTTCCTTCATGCTAGTTTAGTATAGTATATTATTGGTTTTGAACATCCATGCTTGCCAGTTATATTATTTCGTGCACTTTAGAAATCTAAAGTGTACATTATACCTTTTGTGGTCACCTAGGATGTAATTGTGGATTGGTACTTATACCGTTTGTATTATTATCATTATTGTTGTGGTTATTATTGTTATTGTGATGTGTATCTTAAATAGTGGAAAATGGTAAAGTCAGGTCAAGGTTGTTTTATACCTTGCTCTATAAACGTCTCATTAGATGCCCATTCGAAATTGCAAATCTCTCGAATGGGTACATCTGCCTAAGGGTAGTAGGTCATCCGTCCAGTATATGCGGCCGAGGCCGGTATCACTTGTCCTAAGTAAATGATAATGTTGTGTATAATTGTGTTGTTACGATTATGATCTTGTACATTACTTACTAATAGGTAACCCACTTTCAATGACGTATATCATATTCTTTCCGTACTCGGGATATGATTCCTCAGGATCTTCGGATCCGCATCCCATTCAAACACTCGGTCCTTTGGATCATCCTATTATTTTATTTTAATTTAGTTGAACGAGTCAGGTTTCACATAAGTATTTACTCCTAATTTAAATTTTAGTCTACAATCACCAATACCCTTTTATATGGAGTCTTGAACATTTTACTTTCTGCTACTTGCTAGTCGTAAAAAGACTAACCGTCCTATTTATCTCCTTTGGACGGTTGGGGTCCCTAGTTTGCATACTATACTTCAGCCACTAATCTGTAGGTTTAGGTAAACGGTCTTGAGGCGCTGACGAATAAAGGATTTCATTGTTTTTCATGTTATTGTGTTTTTTAATCAAGGTACAAACTTTCAGAATTTATGAGATTTCGTATATTTATTTCCGCTGCTACTGTTTCATTTGTTTTGGTTATTTTATTTAGACCCTTGTTTTGGGTAACATTGTTTTAGAATCTATAATATATATATCTAGTAAAAGTTGTGTTCAACCCCCACCATAAATGTTATAGCTTATAATTGTGTTCTCGGTTATCCAATCTATAATATTTTCGGTTATCCGTAGCTTCTATGTTGTAAAGAATGAATGTTGTAACTACCGGCCATTAATTAGGCAAATTGCCTCTTGGTTTCAATATTAATTTGTGGAATTGTAACCGCTGAGGTAAAGGGACTGAATAATTTTTTTAATTTGCTTCACAAAGTAGCCATTTCCTGTATAATACTGGCATTCATGTTATAGACCATTAGTGTCATCCTAGCATTCAAAATTTGGGGATTACATTCAAATTAATTGACATAATTTATTATAGCGCCGTTTCAACTATATACAATATTGATCCATTTTAGCTGTTTGGTTCTTCCTTCTTCCTATTATATAGGGTTAATCTCTCATTCACAATCACGCCACATTCCTGGTTTCAATTTGATTAGAAAAAAAAAAGTAGAACAAATTATCCATGAATGGAGCAAAACAAAACAAGAGCACTTAATACCGCAGCCTGAATGTGCGAAGCCGGATGCATCATCGACCTGGAAGAAATCGACGATTCGACGGCGGAGTTTGAAGATGCGAAGCCGGATGCATCATCGACATGGAAGAACGGCAGCATCGATCGCTCGCACGCACCATCTCGCCTCAACCACCAGAAGTCACCGTCGTCGTTCCATGTCTCCACTTCCGCTTGTAGTGCAAGTGTGTCTGTCACTGTCAGGGTAAGATTTCAGTTTCAATTTCAGTCCCTTTGCAGTACTTGACTTGTTGAATTGTTTATGGGATATTCTGATAGGAATGTAGAGTCCAAATACAAGTTAAGTTTATACGAATCTAATTCGAAAGAGGAAGGTGGCAACTATAAGAAAACAAAAGAATTTGGGGTTGAATTCTAGAAATGTTTTTCGCCTTGCTATATGATTGGAATCACTAATACTCAGTCTTAGCAATATCTAAATTTGGGTTGTTATCACTAATTAGGCCTGAATTCAAGTACCGATTTCAGCTTTTATTTAGTCAACTTATAAGATTGAAAACTTAATTGTTCTATTTCTATCTGCTGATATGTTTACGTTTCCTAGATTAATTTCGCTCCGAGGCTGCGGTATTCGTCATTGATTGTGTTACTTTTTAGGGGCTCTGAATTTTGATTCAACTTATTTATGCTATACCTCAACTTCTAAATGTGTCAACCTCTAGGTGTTGTCGATGGCGGACGAGGGAAGTATAGAGGAGGAACCACCAAAGAGTAGCCAAATGCAAAGAACAATTCCAAAGGAGTTGCTCAGCCCCAAATCCTCACCATCACTTACCTATCGTCCTCCTAGCGCTGCATGTGAAATGCCACCTCTGGGGAGGATATCGGACCGCCACAACATATATGGTCAGCACCGACTGGGACCCTCGCGACCCTTGCGTCTGCCTCGCCGCCCACCCCGTCATTCAATTCAACGAAGTCCAAGAGCACCTCGATCGGCTACGACCGCCCTTGCAAGGCTGCCGATAGGCTAATGAACAAGGCCAAGGATGACATTGAAGCCCTAAATCAACGCCTGGTTCGAACCTCTCCGCCACCAGAAGCCCCGATGACGAGGTATTTGACATATATCAGCCCTGTTAGGGCCCCTGTACGCTGCCTTCCATGGAGTTGGATTTGATTGTCATTCAAGTATTCAACCCCTGGGTCTGATATTGGTGTGTTGACGGATCCAGACGGAATCTTGGCCTACGACAATGAACGACGCCATTGAAAACCGATGGATTGAAGTTGTTGACGGCGACGCCTGGGCTTGGATCTGGTGGAATCCGTCGTCGATCTTCTTCAAAAGATGAGAGCCGGGCAATCAAGAGATCGGAAAGGACAGTGAATATTAAGAATAAGGGAAGCCATGAAAAGAGTGGCCGAGACCTCGATTTGTGGGTTATCAATGGCGGATGAGGGAAACTAGAGGAACGCCAATATTTGGGGTTGAAGAATGAGCCAAGGCGGCCAAGCTGCGCACTGGTCTAACATTCATTAAGGTTAAATTGTGGGAAATTTCAAAAAAAACTTTAATCCTAGAATATACTTGAAAATTAATAATTACATAATAATATTTTATACTTTTAACTTAATTAATTATAAAATTCTCTACTTTTATAGTTCTATATATTATATTATATATTTTAGTGCAAATTCGAATAAAAAAAGTTAGCAAATTTATTTTTTAATACTTTTATGGAATTAATTATACATAATGAATTAATGAGATGGAACCCAATTACATGGATTGATAATAAAAATATATATATATATATATATATATGTACGTAGTTTAATAAAAATTAATTGATAAGAAAATAAGAAAGTACATATTCAGGTCAATATATATATAAATCAAATTTCAAATCTACTTTATCAATTTTTTTTGAATAGATAAAAAAAATAAGTGGGTTCATTTATCCAATTAACAAAAATAAAATTAAAGATAATGATCATGGGATGCTTTCATCAAATAAAACAAAATAAGTGGGTTCATTTATCCAATTAACAAAAAATTTGATGAAGATATTTTGTATATTTGGACGAGATCAAATTTTTACTCCCATAACAAAATTCTATACTTAGCCGGACAATGAAAAAAAAATTCTTATTGAAATTAAAAAATTATGTGAAATTAAATTATAAAATACGACCCAATAAATTTTATTTAAATTGAAAATGTAATGAAATTAACCGCCAACTGGAACAAGGCCGATTTTAATATGTTTCCAATAAAATAATTTCAACTCAAAATCCCAAAATTTCATAAAGATCGAGCTCGATATATTTAAATCAAAATTTCCTATCATAAATTTATACAAATACAAATTAGTGAAATTACTATGGGAAAATCTAGAATTATGAGTTATCTTCACCTTATACTCTAATTTTAGTTATCATCACCTTATATTCTAATTTATACAAATTACTACGGGTGTGAGTATAATTATATTCTAATTTAAGGGAAAATAAATAAGGTAAATAATTCAATTGATATATTTTTAAATAAAATATAGAATTCTAAGTTATTATCCACATAAATGCAAACCTCATTACCCACACCCACACATTATATCAATTGAAATTATAATTTATTGAAATAAAAATTGAATAACTTTTCATCTTCCAATTTATGTGTACGTATATTTATAAAATCGGGTATATACCCATGGAAACTTTATTAATTAGTTATATACCCATCAAAACTTCAAAATTGTTTATATATCCATCAAATCATTTAAACTTTGTTTGATTGTCCATAATATATTTGATCTAATATTATTAAGTGAAAATTAGATTAAAATTTAATTATATACTAAACTTAAATAATTAGAAAATTTATCACTTTACAATTATTGGATAGAAAATATAATTAAAATTTTAATATAAAAGTTAAACTTCAACGTAATTATAATTATATTTTTATCCAATGATTTTATTTTGAATATCAAGTTTCATGTATAAGTTCAAAATAATTAAGTTATAAAAATGACCATAAACCATAGTAAAGAAATAAAATATGTTTTTTTAATTTAAAATCACATCAAATTAAAATAAATTACTTAGTTTGAGAGAAAATGAAATTAATGTCTCATTTTAATAATTATTTGAATGTTAACTAGTTTTGATATTTAAATAATTAAATTTTAATAATTTTTACATTTAATAGTATAAATTAAATATACGATGGACAATTAAACAAAATATAAATTATTTAATGGGTATATAAACAATTTTGAAGTTTTGATGGGTATAGACCCAATTAATAAAGTTTTCATGAGTATATACCCGATTTCGCCTATTATTAATTGAACTTAATTTTTGTTGTTTTGCATTAGATAATTTAGATTGAAAGCATGTAATTCAAAAATAAATAAATAACTCTCTTTTCATCTTTCAATCCATTAAATGTTAAGTTCTTTGGATTCCAAACACCTTAACTTAATTGAAAATAAATTTGGTACACATATGTGACTTACCATGAAAATTAAGTCACATAAATTTGTTAAAGTCTTTCCCCATTAATTTGTTAGAGTTTTTCCAATTTAAAACTCTAAAATATTGTATATAATTATAATTGTAATGAAAACAAAAATACACCTACGAGCTTTTGATATTTATTCCTGTCCCTCTATCCGAGGAGTCGATATCGAAAATGACTCAGGTTTCCTTGACCTCATCCGTAAGGATGCTGCCGGGTAGGGTCAGCCCACCCGAGTTCTTTCATAATCCAAAAAAAAAAGATATTTATTCCTGTTAAGAAAAGAAAATTTACAGAAATGTAATACCATACAATTCTTTTTTATTGAACCATGTCCCGTACGTATGCACAAACATATAAATCAAATTACATTTAACGATTCAGTTATACCTACACTAAAATATATCAACTAACTAGATAAATGAGCAAACACCATGACTCAACCATGTCCCGTGCATCGCACGGGCATGCTACCTAGTATTGTTTTATATTTAAGTCTTCCGCTTATTTAATATTTATTTATAATCATCTTGTTTATGAGAGCATGATTGCATGTCCCTATAAGCCTAAGGTGGTTACGAAGACATTAAAGTCTGAGTAATTGCTGGCGCTGCAACATCTCTTCGAAAGCAAAAGAGAAAAACAAGAGGAAAGGGGAAATCCCTTTGGGAGTTTCTCTCTCTCCACCCCAAAACCTACTTTAACTTTCTATTTGCACTCCTCGCAAGTAACTCACTATAGACCGTTTCCCTTTGATCATTTGATAAGTACCTCTTCTTGTTTGGTTGTTGCTCATAATTGTTGGGAATTTCTGTTGAAAAAAGCAAGAGAACAAAATTAGGCGCTACAAACACCACTAGTATATGAATGTGTATTTTAGCTCAACAAAGTTTGAGGTTATATGGGCAAATGACTTACCAAGGATAGTAGTTTCTTGCATTTCATTTTCGTCATCAACTTGGTTGAAAGTTAGATAAATAATCGAGTCTTCATGTTCTCATTCGATCTCTCCATTATGAAAGATATGTTCTTCGATTTTCCGAGGGTACTCCAATGGTAACTCATTTAAATCGAAGAAATGTTCGTCGTTAGTAGGAATAGCATTCCTGGAAAGACTACTGGTGCTCTCCATGAATGAACTAGAGCTATCTTGTGCCTTTTAACATTACTCATTCTAATAATATAAATAGTGTCTTATTGAAATTTCAAATTTTAGCTCCAAATGTATTTTTTACTCCAAATACTCCGTACCCATTATAGTTAAGACTACATTTCACCCTAAAATTTACCCACAACTTTTAACCCAAATTAACCCTCAATTTGGATAACTACAGTTTTAACTTTTAACCTCTAATGATTTTTTTTGGTGGGATTAATCTCTAATGATAATGATGAGATTTAAGTGAGTTACTAAAAAATTTCATTTACTAATGATTACTTCTTAATTAGCGTGAAATAAGCTAAAAAGACATGTATTTATAGACCTAGGGAGTATGGGTATGTATGGATGCACTTTTTAACTAGTTAAAAAAATAAGTAGAATGGGTTGTTTATTTTTTTTAACTAATTAAAGAGTGTATGGACACCCAAAAAATCATAAAAATGGTTAAAATTATGAGTTAAAAAAAAAAGCTACTCGAGGGAGCTTATTTGGGGTTTATTTTGTTAATTTGATTTGAAAGTACCACAATACCTCTAATAACAACCAAATAAACTCCACTTTTTACAAATAAACTGTTTTTTCGTCCCATACAGAGTTTATATTTTTTTCATAAATTTTTAACTACTTTTACCAACAGTTTATAAATTTTTACCTTGTTTATAATTTTAGTCGGTTTATTAACCCCGTCCCATATGAACCCTATATAACATATTATTTTAATTTTTTTTTATAATTTAATATTTATTACTGATAAATATGAAATTATAAAAGAAATATTTTATACTCCGTATAATTTTTTGACACATTAAGATACTAGTCAAATATGTTACGTATTTGGGGAGAAAACTTTAGGATTTGGGATAATTTGTACTCACTCTGTCTCATATTAAATGTCGTTTGTCTTTTTTTGCACGTTTTTTAAGGAGTGAAAAACTCTATGAAATATTAATTTTTTAATTAATTTTTTTTATATAATTTGATACTTATTAGTAATAAGTATAAAATATATAAAAAAATTAATTAAAATTGTATTTTATAGAGTTTTTCGCTTCTTAAAAACCGTGTCGAAAAGTAAAAACGATATTTAATTTGAGACGGAGGGAGTACCCAGTAGTAGACCGTAATCAATGATTAGGAATGAGTGGTGCAAATTCGAATGAAGATTCAACGCGAGTCTGATTGCAATTTGTGAATATTATTAGTTATACGTAACGCACAGAGGAGAAGAAGTTAGGTGGGAAACCTAAACTTGGGAAATGTAGGAAATCTTCATCTCATCCTCCCTCCTCCTCCTCCTCCTCCAAACGTGAATCGGACACACGGCAAACAATCTTTCTAGAACGATCCTATAAATTTCCGCCACTGCAAACCCACTTTGCTCTCTCGATTTCTTCTTGCAGAGCTCAGTTTGATGTAGAAAATGGCTCTTCTTTGGAAGAGGGCGTGGGATTCGCTTTACAGCTCCAAGAACTCGTCCAATTACAACTCCAATTCGAAGCTTCCGTGCGATTATGATACCTCGATGGGGATGGGGGCATTTGATCAGATACCGGAGGAGATCATTACTGTGATTCTCAAGCTGTTGGGGCCAAAGGAAGCAGCTAAGCTAACCCTAATCTGCAGAGCTTGGCGCGCAATTGTCTTTTTTGATAATCGGCTTTGGGTTTACTTCCTTCAGAATCATAATCCTTTTTCCTCTTCCTCTCATCCTTATTCTGATTGCCCCTCCTGGGGTTGGGAGCCCATCTTCTTCTCTGAAACTCATCTCACATCTGGCCGTCCTCTAAAGTATGTGTTCAATTTCAAATTTTCCGATTCTGATTGTTAATAAAATTTTTTTTTCAAATCAACAAAAATAATAAAATTTTGCGATACTTACTTGCAGGTCCTTCTCAACTGTTTCTCCTCAGCTATCTCTGATGAACATATATGGTCTCCGAGCTCAGGTTCCGGGTGCTGTCATCATTGACGGTATTGCTTATTTCTCATTTTTGGTGTTTCTATTATGTTTTGGATTGTAAGACATATAAGCATCATGAGTAATTGAGTACACTGAAGGGATAATCAGTTAATAGCTTTCATCTGATTAGAGAGCTAAACTGTTACTATCAACAATTGTTCCTTAACTCTTAGTCATCTAAGCAATATAACCTCTCTCTGCCTTTTGCTATGGCTATTGTTTCAATATCATGCTAAAAGGTGGCTCGGGCTATTGCAAATTTGGATGGAGCAAATACCCACGTCCATCTGGGCGATCAGCTACATTTTTGGTACGCCTCCTGCAATGCTTGCTCCATTTTCTGGTCAATTATGTACCCTTTTTTTTTTTTTTTTTTTTTTATCAATTCGTATTTCATGGATGATCTCATCTGAAGTTAGTATTGTAGTGTAGTGTTGTATTTACTTGTTTTGTTCTTTTCAGGAATTTGGCAACATTGAGACTCCTATGTGCACCCGTCTTCGCCACTTTTTCTCCACAATTTTTAGCAGGTTGGTGTTTGTGTTATCTATTTTCTCAGTTTAATTGTTGAAATGGTCTCTTTATCTATGTTAACTAGTGTAAGTCCCGTGCCTAAGGCCTGGGTATTTGACTGAAATTTGATACTGATCATTTTAATTCTTTTAGTTAAAAATTCAAACTGGCTTCTTATTGGTATTAGTTGTTGGGTGTTTGTACACATTTTCATACAACAGCTTCCATAGGATATTGGATACCCTCTTCAACCATTGTTGCCTCATTCTCAGAGCCTGCAATGATGCAAAATATAAATTTTGAGGATCAAATCACCAATCTAGTGTTTCAGTTTTGAGAGTATACCCTTCCAAGTCTGCTCCTACTAATGTAATTATGAGATCTACAATCCAATCAAATAAAACAGAAGAAGGAACATTCAAGTGGTCACATGATAAAGCATCTTTTTCAAAGTCCAATTAGGTCAGTGAACTTGTCAGGACCTTGAGAGTGTACCTTGTCCGGTGGTATGCTAGAAAATTGCAGGTTTAAAAAGTTCACTCAAGATCCGAGACAGAAACATAGAAAATGAATAAAAATTGAGTTAAACAGATTGCATCACCTTATGAATTGAACATAAAAAAGAGACTGAGCAACATCTGTCTGCATTAATAAGGTTCAGCATTAATAAACAGATGTACCGTCCCAACGGTCGGGACCCTGGGTAGCCAAATGTGGTGTTCAGCTGTTTTAGCACCTTCCTCTTCTCAAAGATCTCAGTGATCGCTCTACACATGTCCTTCCCTACAATTTGCCAACTCTTCCTAAAGAATTGGCTCCCAAATCCGTCCGGAGCCAGCGATTTGTTAATCCCAATCGACCAGACCACTTTTTTAATTTCCTCTGCGCCAGGGATACTTTCGAACCTCAGAACTGCTCTTCAAAGTAATGACAGCAGGGGAATGGTCAGAACAGCTAGGAACATCAAATAACGCTTTTACATCCATGAAAGTATCCTTCCAACTTTTATTAATGAGCACTCTTATCTATTTTTCTTTCAATCCTCGATTCACCTTGTTGTCTATTTTTCCACGTATGCCTTGGTCCTATGTATTCCATATCTGACAGCTTACAATCAGCTAATAGCCTCTCCATCTCCTCAAAGCTGTCATGCCAGGTTGGTACTGCAGGCCATTTGTCCTGAACCTCTAGTATACAATTGAAGTCCCCGAGGAGAACCCAAGGGGAATCAATACTCTGCACAATTCGTTTTAAATTCAGCCATAAATCCACTCTATCCTTCTTATAGTTTTCTGCATAAACAAATGTTCTTGTGAAGGTGAACTTCCCATCATATGTAGCCATAACACAATGCATAAACTGCTTGTGACATTCCTCAACAATGACAGTAAACACCACCGGGTTCCAGGTAATCCATATTCATCCCTCTCAGTCGTACTGCTATTTTCCTTCACCTCCCAACCACACATCAGTTTTCTCCTTACTCTATCTACATTCTTCTTATACACTGTCGTTTCTAAGAATCCCATTAGTGCTATATCATTATCCCAGCAATATCTATTTAGTACGGAGTATATTATTTTTTATGTAGACATTAAGGCCACATATATTCCAGGCATTCATTTTTACTCTATTCATCTCCATCTTGCAGGTGAGTGCTACTCTCACCAGAAATTTCCAACCCCACAGCACGTAGTGTCAAGCACTCTCTTGCCTCATCATAATCTTCCCAGCTAAGATCTCAAAACAGTTCCCATCTGCTACACCCTTCTCTTTGATCTTCACACCCGGGCTGTCTAACTTCATGTTATTCCCATTCTTCCTGTTTCATCCTCTCTGAGCAGATTTTCCTTTTTCTGATCAGTTCTTTCACCTTTGCTGGCCTCCTTATCAGCATTCGGTTTGTTAGGTGATTTGTTTCCTCCTCTCATCTCCGCACCAGGGGTCCACCCTCCTCCATCATCCATCTGATTAACAACAGCTACAGCTGTTTCAACATTCATTGTTTTAGACACATCCAATTCAGCGATTTCTTTCTTTTCTCTGCTTAAACTGTCATCTGTCACACTCCCCTCTTGATTACCCTCCGTAGCGTCCATGTCTGAAGCTGTTACACCCTTCGCAGGAGTACCAGAGGCAGCCATAACACTCGGGTTCACCCTTTCATCATCATGGGAAACATTTTCCTCGGTTGCATCTGTCTTTTCCACCACATACTCTTTCGGAACCCATACCTTTTTTGCACTTAACTCTCTGTCTGTGGATCCCTTCTGCATCTGTCATAATTGTGCCCAAAAACATTGCAAAAGCTACAGATTTGCGGCTTCCACTCAAACACAATTTTCTGCTCATACGCTTTCCCCTTGATATCCTCTATTTCAATTTTCTGCACTTGTGCTTCCTCAGCATTGACTTAGCATTGACTTCAATCAATAACAGAGGGCGAGAGCCTTCGATATACCACGGACCATTTTCCTTCGGAAACCGGAACACAGACACCCCATTTTCCTTTAGAAACATGGACGGCGTCTGCACTTGCCATTCCCTTTCTACAAAAGCCTTCATCTTCTGATATAGGATCGAATTCCCAGGACAGATACCAATCAGAGTTGCTCTCCATTCCTCAACCTTCTCTTGTATATCTTCTTCCCGAATTTTCAGTTTTCCTTTGGTGATATTAGGATACACAGTGAGCTTCTCACCCTTGTAAATGTTGCGATTTTCTTTGAAGAGGCTCGAGAATGGCGTCAAGCTCATTGATTTTGCCTCCTTCGCTTTAAAACTCCTCTTCAAAGCTTCATATATCCGAAAAGGATCCTCCTTCTCCTCCTTTTTACTGCCTTCACCATTATTGGGCCATTTTCCTTTCAAGCATTGACAAATGACATAGTATAGTCTTGTTTGGACCCTGTATGTGGAATAAATGAGCAAAATGGTTCTCAATGTTCATGTTGGGTGAGATGAAGAAACCAAAATATTACCTTGTTTAGAGCCATAGTAAAACAATTTTTTTTGCTGATGATAGGTCTCCTTTCTTCCAAATGCAGTTTCCCAAACACAGCCAAGCATCTGATAGAGATGAGTTCAACTTAACCTGACGCAGATAAGAGAGTAAGGGATAGAAAGAAGAGAATGAGTTAGCTCCAAAGAAAAAGAAGATATAGACTTTAAAGGTAACAATTGATGCTAGCATACTGCTTTTGAGAGATGATCTTTAGCTTCTTTCCTATAATCGAGAAACACATTTAAAACTTTGCCTCTGAGATATTCATAGGTAGCACGTTGTACTGGCGTTTTTCGTTGTTCTGCATAGAGATGGACAATTATACAACTCATTATTTGATGCAATAAATAAAAGCATAAGAATCCAAGAAACATGCTTTTTATTTACATGCCATAGAATCATCAACTCAATAGACGAATCATTTGCCAAGGCTGGATTAGCTTTAAAAGGAGATAGAACATGCATATCTTTAAACATCTGACATACAAACAAACCTGTTTAAGAGTTACTACTTCCAACCCTTATTATTATTTAACTCCATTTTTCATAAATTCACCTTCACTGTTGAGTCTTTTTCCATGAGTCATAGTGCTAATGGATGTTACCTAGCCTAAGATAGTTTCTGAAATGACCAATTCAATCACTAATCGCTTCTTGCGTAATTTCCGGACAAATGTTAGCAATTTTTCATTTATCTTTAATAGTCTTATCCGATCATACTTTTTGCTCTAGCTACATGTTTCAGAATCAGTAAGTTTACATGTAGAGTTTCCTTACCAGCAAAACATCCGATCCATATGAAATGCTTCCCTTAACTAACCAACAATATTCCTATATGGATATCTAATTGCCCATGGGGTACGTATGTGTTGAGTAAAGGAGCCAATTGGTGCAATTAAGTTCTAACCCCAATCTGCGAAAGTTGAAAAGAAGCACAAAAATGAGCTATAATAGCAGAAACATGCCATCGATGATGTTGATGAATGCAGGAAAACAGGAGGACAAACGTTGCTGTCTCTAACACAAATAGAACTATACATCGAAGAAAATGAGAGGAAAATAAAGCAGTTTACCTTTCACATCACCACCGTTTTATTCTCAAAGCTTCATTTAAAACCACCCTTTATCCCTATCTGTTTATCTATTTACCATCATTCATGAATTTTACTTAGCCATCCATCAGCTATAATACATATTGCACTAAACCACCCATTTTGTTTCTCAAAAATTGCTATTTAATTAACCAACCCTCTTATTTTCAGCTAGTATCTCATGACCAATTCAGAGTTTTAAGTTTGAATGAGATATTAAATTAATATATACAATGGCAGATGATCATTTTACATCTTTCAAAGTACTTTGAACTCATAATCAAGTGGTTCTATATAAGAAGAGTGGGTGATTTTAAGATATTTAAAATCGATTATTTGCAATTTAAGATAAATGATTATGATTATTCTTACAAAAAACCTACCAACTAAAAGCAGCGGTTGATATTTCATAATTGTGACTGAACAAATCTAAGCAACTCTGCCAACCAAAATTAGCAGTTGACAAGTAAGCTAAACTCTAATTGAGCCTACCCCGCTCACCAAAAGCTCAAATTCCTAGAACAGCTTAAAAATTCATGAATATTTACTTAACTATTTTAGAAACATGATCTCATCCCAATATTTACCCGCTCAAAATCACCAATTCAGGCTCTTATATTCCCTAGCGACCTAACCAAAATAAACAGTCGGAGCAAACCCTCCAAATTATTGATGCCCCAAAAGAGCATGAAAAGTAATAGTTAGCTACAACTAAGGCCACTCGGGATAGAGTTTTTAAAATTCAACTATATAGTGCCCCATCGAAAATCAAACCCGTTTTCATTCCCGAAATAAATCCCTCAAAACATTAACCTCACATAGCAGGGCAAGAAAATATTTAGTGCAGCAGTCAACCAATTATCAACCATGCTCTACAGTCCAACTCAGTTCCTCAAAGATTTCAAGACAACAAAAATACCGCAGTTGAAACAAATGTTCTAATATAAATCGGATGCATTCTATAATGGACAGACAATGCACATTATCTATTGATAAATAAAAAGAAGTTAATGTTAAAAACTCAAACAAAAGCTTGGAAATGATCAAAGATGAAACACATAAAACAACACCCGACATCAAGCATCTATTCTTTTATTGCTCAGTTCGAAAAACTAAAGTCTCAAGAAATCGAAAATTGTGAAGATTGATCATTCTGACAATTAAAAGAATTGCATAAACATAAGACATAGTATGTCGAAATGTCAGGTAGATGAGTTACGTAAACGTAAAAATTACCTCACTTGTTCTCTTCAGAACCATCTTGTGAAGCTGGAATCAAGTTTGAGTAATACTTGTATTAGATCTCTATTAGATTCCCTAAAACATATCTGTACAATCGATTAAGATGGATTTTAGTAGAACAAAGAGAGAAATCACAAACAAAAGGGAAAAATTACTTACCTAGACAACTAAATATCATCTTGAATGGAAGAAGTGAATAACGACAAAGCAGTGAGTGACATAGTGAGGAAGAGAAGGAGAAGTAGATGGTCTGCTCACAAAGAAGCTTTGAGAGGATCTCTCTTAACGCGCGCGAGCACACACTCTCTCTCTAACTTTGGCGTTGAATGTTAATGAAGGAAGGTGTCTGAATAATACAAAGAAGAGGCCATCTGGTATCCGACCTGTGATCAAACAGGCAAATCACCTTTAATGTCATCTTTATTGCAAATACAAGAACACAGCAAATGAAATTGACAATCCTTGGCCATCCGGTATCCGACCCACAGGCCACCTAATCCAAATACAGGTACTGCAGAGTCCCAATGGGGTGACCTTCCCAACCTCAACCCAGTTGGCTCCATTCATAACGCCAACATTCAAGCACAATTCATAAGTTATCAGTTATTATTGAATACATCAATCTTGTAGGGAAAAAGGAACTTGAGAGTTCTCAAGGAAAGGTATCATTACAAGTATTAAAAACAAACAAAATCCCTAATTTCATTCAATCATTTCCATTTTTGTTATGAACTATGCAAACTGAACAACAATTGAGTAATTCAGCAGCCCCTTAAATCACCATGCTTGATCTTAACTTCAGCAACCAAAAACCTATTTCTAATTCTGAAGCAAAATCTCAAAACCTCAACAATCACAACATGCATTTTGGAATGAAATTCCTCTAATCCAGCTAAAAGGGTTTGTGAAAGGAAAAAAAATCAGTGTCAAACAATGAAGTGGGGCAAGTGGGTATTTCAGGAAGATCATTACCTGAACAGACAAAAAGGCCAAGAACGAGAAATGTAAGGCATGGAGCAACCCTTACATCCATCATCATCTCCCCATAACATATAGCTAATCACTACACCTGGGCTGTCAAATTGAAGAAAGAATTCAATCAAAATGAAGCACATAGCAACAGCAATCAAATTCAAGCAAAATCAGCCCCAACCTGAAACCCTAACTGGAGATTTGAACAGAAGTCCGAAATCTCGGATCCAGGAGCAGAGAAGAAGAAGAATGAAACCTGGAATCGCTGAGTCGTGTGAAGAAGGAGAGGAGAGAGCTGACATCGCGTGAAGAAGGAGAGGAGAGAGCTGGAATAAGTTGCAGAGGAGTTGTGGTCGATCGACGGGTCCGAAAATTATGAAGAAGGTGGCGATGAGTTACATCAAGCAGTTTTACAAAACTACCACGTTCGCCCACTACGCGAAGAAGATGGAGGTGTCCAGATCGTGGAGGAAGAGGTTGATAAATGACGTGGTGCAATTAGATGGCACAATGCACCACGGGGGTGTTTTTATTGGTTTTAATTAATGTGATGAAGGCTGACATGGAGCCACCAACCCTTGAAAATATGGAAGGGGTGTCCTCATCTTTTGACACCTGGATTCTAAGAATTTGGTGAAGCCACGTAGGAGGCGTTTGCTTCTGCTTCTAGTTATAGTATAGATAGCATTTCAGGGATTTTTTTTTATAACAAATATGAAAATAAAGAGACTCTTTATGAACCAGCTAACTATCATGAAAGTAAGGTTGTTACCTTCCGCGATGCTGTTAGAGATATTTCTTAAGTCAAATGCACCCTGCTAGTCTGCAATACTTATATAAGCATCCAAGTTTTGACTAGAACGGTTTCCCTTGATAATGTACTTGCATTTTTCTACAGGATGCAGGTGAAGCCTAAAACTCAGCCTATTGTTTTGTCTATCCCCATCTGCCATTATGATGGTAGGTTTCTCTTTAGTCATACACTTAGTGTTCAATGTGCTCCATTTGCTAATACCGATTCAGTTAGAACATGATATAATAAAGGCTCACATTGCTTACTGATTTTATCTACTACAGTTTTCCCTCTTATATTGTCTATCGCAAACCTTTTTTCTATCTTAACCTTCCTCACACTGTTGTTTGAATCAGAAATTAAACTATATTCATTGTTATGCGACAGCATGCCTGCAATCATAGAACCTGATATCGTGTGAACTTTATATAATTTGCTATATTGACCCTTAATTCGTTATTTTCTATAATCTTCATTTACAAGTATAAAACAAAATTTTAATTTTAGGGAACTTGCCAGCTTAGATTTTCTTAGTATAAACTCTTAAATTTGTCACAACAGATACACCAAGTGCCAAGGCATCAAGAAGGCAGCTGAAAGAAGCCATGTATTCAACTCTATTTGATATGAATGTTCCCGCTGTCTGCGCCATTAATCAGGTAGCTTGTGCTTCTTATTCATTGAATGATATCCACAAAATACATTTTTTTTCGGTTGGATGAGACAGAACACAGTTCCAGCATTGTGTATGCAGCATATAATATAGTGGAAGATGGGGAAACATTGAATATGGGGAAGGGCATTGCATATAGTACTATTAGCATTTAGGCTGGTCTTAAGCTTTTACTCATGAGTTTCTCTTGAACACATTGGCTATGGATTTACGTAAAATAATCTACCTTATTATAAAGCCACATTATCAATATATTATGTTCTCTATTTTAAAAAATAAACATAAAAATAAAAATCACCTAACTAATGATTCCTTGATGATTTTAGGCTACCTTAGCACTGTATGCAGCAAGACGAACTTCAGGAATTGTTGTTAATATCGGTTTCAACCAAACTTCTGTTGTTCCAAGTAAGAGCTTTTGGTTCTCATCTCATGTAGTAATAAGTTACTATGTGATTGCTCTGTAGTTTGTCCTTTTTTCTGAATGTGCTAATGTTCAGGCTGTAGTCTCTGAGTTTTTCTACTACGAGCTATCTGTATCTATCTCATCCTATTCAGAAAACCTTTTATCTTCTGCACTAGAGACTAGAGATTAGGGACTTTTGGACAAAGACGCCTCCAACCTTAGCCCGGATCTATCCTACTGTCCTACATTGGCAAAATCTTCATTTCTCTCTCTGTTTATTACTTTTTATTAGTAATATCCTGATGACGATCTTTGGTTTGCAGTTTTGCAAGGTAAAATAATGCGCAAGGTGGGTGTAGAAACAGTTGGCATGGGAGCAATGAAGCTTACTGGCTTTCTTAGGGAGCAGATGCAGCTGAAAAATATTCCTTTTGGGTCACTATATACTGTCCGTGAGATTAAGGAGGTATTGTTCGTCTGTGGTGGTGACCCATCATTTTTATCCATGCATATATATTAGGATATTTTTCATTCTGCAATTCTAATTTATGGTCATATAGCTTGCCACTTTGAAATATTTACGATAATTGAACAATCTGCAGTAGAATTGGCCTTCTGTAGAATGTATAAGATTTATCTCATTTTTGCATTGAGGTGAAGCTTTTGGCCTCTTGATAATTCATTCTGCAACAATATTTCCTCGGGAGGCAGAATGTTTGATATCCTTGTCTGCTATATCCATCATCCTAACGTTAATTTTTAATTATATACAGCATCTCTGTTACGTGGCCTATGACTATGATTCGGAGCTATCAAAAGAAACAAAAGCTTCGTATGAAGTTTCTAGAGAGGGTGTATTTACCCTATGCAAAGAACGTTTTCAAACAGGAGAGATCTTGTTTCAACCTTGGATGGCTGGAGTGTAAGTTTGCACTTAATCTCTTTGGTTCATTGTTTGCATTTAAATTTCTTTGATTCATTCACTAACTATGTACTCGCTTGTTGAAGATGCAATTTAATGTATTTAAATTGGTCATTTTAAAGTCTTGCAGTGATTGACATAATATTAAATTTGATGATGCATCTTTTTAGTAATGGTAGTGATTAGTATCATTCTCATAATTGTCAGCCACCATTTCTTGCTATGCATTTCATGGACCATTTCTTTTGTTTCAACTTTTGAGGAAAATCATGATTTGCTAATTGTTATATTGTTGGAGATGAAATTTGTTAATTTCTTCTCATGGAAGTGTTAACCTCAATAATAATTAGGAAGAGAAGAGGAAGTTTTTTTTTCTTTTTTTTTTTTTTTTTTCTCATATCCCATCTGAAACACAATTACAATTACATATGTTTAGTTACTAATATAAAACATATAGCGATAGAAACTTGCCTATACAAATAACCACAAACTAAATAAAGAATAGCCGATAAGTTTTGTTTTCTAAAAATACAAAATGCCTAATTATTCAAGGTTGATATTTCTTCACGTCCCCTCAAACTTGAATATATTTTTAGCAAAGTGGCTAGCTTCACTTGTGTTAACTTAGAGTAATACCAAGCATAGTTATGAACTTCTCGAATTTTTCTCTGCCAATTGGCTTTGTCATAATGTCAACCACTTGCTCTACAGATCTGCAGAATTCGAGTCGAATTTCTTCATTCTTGACAAGATCTCGAATATAATGATGTTGTATATATATATGTGCGTTAATATTCCATGAAAAACTGGATTTTGGACAATGTGATTGCTGACTTATTATCACACATGATTGGTGTTGGATACTTTTGCGCATGTTGCAATTCCTCTAAACTTCTCCAAAGCCAAACTGACTAACATATTGCAAATGTCGCAACCGTGTATTCAACTTTTGCTATTGATAAGTCCACCACTTTTTGCTTCTTAAAAGACCATGAAAAAACATCATCTCCTATGTAGAAAACATATCCTGATATGCTCTTCCGGGTCTCAAAATCTCATGCCCAATCACTATCCGTATATCCTTCTAATTTGTAATTAATTATCTTGCCGTGTATAGAAAATTCCATGATTTCGAGTACCACTAATATTGTAGAATCCTCTTTGTTACTTGAAAATGTGATTGATGCAGTTTCTCTATGAAATGACTATTTAACCCAACTCCATAAGCAATGCCAGGTCTAGTGGAAGTCAAATAGTGCAGTTAACCAACTATACTCTTGAAGTAAGTAGCATTTATGAGTTCTCCTCTACCTTCTTTCTTCATTTTAAGACATTCTTGAACATGTGTTCGAATTGGAGAAGATTATTCCATTTTGAGCTTCTTTAGAATATCACCTGCATATTTCTTCTTAAAAACAAATATCGCATCATTCTTTTGCATTGCTTCAATGCTGAGAAAATAAGACATCATCCCTAAATTAGACATCTCAAATTGAAGAGTCATACCCTGTTTGAACTCCTATTTCATGGTCTCATTGTTTCCGGTGTATATCAAATCATCTGCGTGCAAACACAAAATTAACAAGTCTCCCTTGTCATTTGACTTGGTGTGTACAATATGTGTTCATAAGGACATTTTCAGAAACCATCTTGCATGTATCCATTCATGAATCCTGAGCGCGAGGTGCTTGTTTCAATGCATACACAAAGCCTTTTTAAGACGATAGACTTCGTTTTCCTTCAAAAACCCCGGTGGCTGCACAACATAAACTTCTTCTTTAAGTACACCATTGAGAAATGTTGATTTCACATCTATCTGATAAAGTGGACATCTCTACTTATTATCATCTCATTTGTGCCATGTTTATATATTCTATAACGAGTGGTTGTTTCACTATAGCCAACAAAAAACTACACTTTTCGATTTTTTCATCAAGCTACTTCCTTCGTTGATCATGTATGTGAGCATATGCAATACACCCCCAAATACACGTAAATCAAATAGGTCTAGCTTTCTTCCACTCCAAGCTTCTTCTAGAGTTTTATCACTAACGCTCTTTGTTGGACATCTAATCAGTAGATATACAAAACAAGAAACAACGTCTGCCCATTAAAGCTTTGAAACTGATTTGGCTCTCAACATCCTTCTAGCCATCCAATATTGTTCTATTTTTCCTTTCAGCTATACCATTGTACCGAGGTGTATAACTTGTTGACAGATGATGATGAGGAATCCTTTCTTGCAAAACTCATTGAATTCCACTGATGTGAATTCTCCGCCTCAATCAGATCTTAAAAGTCTTCAAAGAGAAACCACATTGTTTTTCAACAAGTTCTTGCATTCTTAAAACTTCTTGAATGCTTCATATTTCTCCTTTGAGAAATAGACCCATTTTTTTTCAGATTATCCACATAAAGTAAAAAATACTTTTTCTGGCCATGTAATTCTACCTCCATAGGTCCACAAATATATGTATGCACTGGCTCCAATAGTTGCTTTGCTCTAGTAGATTTCCCAACCGAAAATGGGTCACAATGATGCTTCCCGAGAATATGATTCTTACTTGGGCTATCAGGAGCATTGATTAGAGGGAGACCAATCACCATTTCTTTTTGTGCCAATAATTCCAACCCTCTAAAAGATCAAATGACCGAATCACATACACCATAACCAGTTACTATCTTTCGTCATTGCTTGTAAGTTAATGACAACTCTTATCTAAAGGGACAAAAGAAACATCCAATTCTTTGTTATTTTCATCCTTGCAATGTGTTTTCTACTTTTGCTCATAATATTGCATATTCCATCTTCGATGTGAACTTTCTGTCCTTTTTTTGAAAGCTAGCCTAAGCTCAATAAAGTCCAAAATAGGCAAGGTACACATAACACGTATGCAATTTTTACATTAGCCCCATTCTTCGAGTGAATACTAATGTTACCTTTACCTTTCATTGATATTTTATATTGTTCCTAAAATTGACTTCTCCTTGCATGGATTCCTTTAAAATTGAGAATATTTCTTGTTTTTAGTCATGTAATTGCTAGAGCCTCTATCAAGATACCAAACATTAGAACTTTTGGTATCTACTATCTAATCCTTTGCAAGCAAGAAGCAAATTTTCTTCTACTTTAGCTAAGTCGGCATGATCTCCTTATTCTGGTTGCAACCTTGTTCGACATTCCGATGCACAATGCCCAAACCGGTCACATTTGTAACTAGAAGAATGAGCATTTCCTCCTCTTCCTCGTCCACGACCACGTCTGCAACCTTGACCACCTTATAGAAATGCTCTCTATTTCCATCTCTATTAGAATAAGATGAATGCTTGCTCTACTTTGCAGAGCTTTCTCTAATTTGCAGAGCTTGCTTTGAGGTAGATGTGTTGTTTTGTTTGTTCATGCAAGGACACCGAACCCTACAATCTCTCAACGAACCCAACAATCTCTCAAAGGTTAATTTTGAAAGATCTCGTCGTTCTTCAATAGTAGCTACCAGTCCATATAATCGAAATTTGTAGTGATAGGATAATTTTTTATATGGCCCTTTTATCGTTGATTGTCTCAATATTAATATGTAATTAGTTAACGATTGTTTCCTTCACACTGTCGTCGCCTTTGTAGAATTTCTGTAGGATCTCCCATACTTCTGTTGATGTTTGTGTCATCGATATTTTTTGAAATAATGATTTCTCCATTGCTTGAAAAATTGAATATAAGGCCTTAAGATCCTTCTTCCTCTTTTCATTTAACGATTTTTTCTCCTCCTGACTAAGCAATTTGTATGCATCCGAGTAGGTAACATCATCAAAGCCAGTTTCAACGAAACTTCATAATTCTTGTGAATGAAAATATATATTTAATTGGATAGACCAACTATCATAATTCTTCCCATTTAACTTTGGGAGTTGTAGTTGCATTGTGTTGTTCGATGTCATAACCCTCAATGATTTTATATATTGGCTCTTATATAACATGTTAGAGATGAAATTTGCTAATTCGATCGCAACTTTAACCTGAATAATAATTAGGAAGAGAAAATGAAGTTTTCTTATTGATTCTTGTTTTCTCTGATATCCATCTAAAACACAATTACAATATCATATATATATATATATATATATATATTTATAGTTACTAATATAAAAACATTTGGTGATAGAACTTCTCCTATACAAATAACCACAAACTAAATAAAGAATAGCATATGTAGTGAGATTTGTTTTCTAAAAATACAAAATGGCTAATTATTCAAGGTTGATATTTCTCTCTATATATATGACATTTCACTTGTGATGCAGGCGTGCGATGGGACTACATCAGGCCATAGCTCTCTGCATGGATCATTGCTTAGACGCCGAATTAATGGCAGACAATAGCTGGTTCAAGACAGTTGTCTTGTCTGGTGGGAGTGCTTGCTTACCTGGTTTAGCAGGTCAGATGCGATAAAACACTCTTTAAGAAAACTAATAAACCAGTCATTGTAAACAACGAGAAATTTATTGCAAAAGTGCAGAAATTGAAGTTCCTAATCGGGCATTCTAACATTCTGTTTTTTTTTTTGCCCCCCAGAAAGGTTAGAGAAAGAGCTTAAAATAATTCTTCCGTCATCCACATCAAATGGAATTAGAGTTATTCCCCCTTCTTATGGTGCAGATTCTGCATGGTTTGGTGCTAAACTTATTGCTAATGTAAGTCCATATGCTGCCTTTCGATAAGGATATGTTTGGCAGGTAGTTGAAAAATGGGTTCTTTAAATTGTTCAGTGAATTTTTTTCACCTCACTAATACAAATGAACCAGAAAATAAACTGGTTTAAGCGGTTGTCTAGGGTTGAAGTGCTGCATTTCGAGTTTTGTCTACTTAGTTTTACCCAAAATGTGATCCCCAGTGATGTCTATTTCCATGCAGTTAAGCACCTTCCCAGGGTCATGGTGCATGTCAAAGAAGCAGTTTCGGAGTAAATCTAGAAGAAATCTTTTACCGTCGTGGTGAAATCTTGACTGATCTGATCAGGTGTCAAATTGCTTGCGGTCGCCTGCTAAATCAGCAGCATGTGTTTGTATCTTTGTTTAGCATCAAAGAAACCTGGTATACATATTATTATACACACTCACATACGTCCCACACCCTTACCCACACGCACACTCACGCGCACACACTTCAACTACTGTTTAAAAATGACTTATGCGACTAGTAATTATTGCGTTGATAATAGCATCACCACTCACCTTGGCATCAGTTGAATGTGGTGATAGTGAAATAATATTGCATGATGTATTATTAAAAATCATGGATGATTGCGGCACAATTTAAGTTTACTTTAGTCTATTTGATCTCATTTTGTTGAGGGGTCTGCGAAGATTCCTTGGAAGGGCATAGTAAGTGAATGGTAACACTGGCTGGTTTGATTCATGATGTGATGTGAAAGAGTGTTGATCTAGATCTCGTTTAGATCTGATTTGAGTGGAAGCGGCCCGTGAATAATGAACAAAAAACGAGCATGGCGAGAACAAAACACGGTGTTTGTTTACAAGGTTCAAACAAAGTCCTATCCTCAGGGCCTTAAGAGTTGGCTCTAAATCCATTCTAGTGTTTGAAGAAAAAGCAAACACAAAAGATATATAAATAATCCTAGATCTAAGCATGTGCATGTGCAAAATAGTTAAATCGAAGAAGAGAAGAAAATCTTCCTGATCGTCTTCTTCAAAAAAACAACCACCAAGGACAACTGTGGAAGATTGTCTTTTTTACCATCAAGGATTCACCATGTTTAATCAGATCCGATAAACGAAGGAAGAGTATCGACTAATGAACACTAAAACTCCCCAATCAGATAGCAAACCCTATGAGAGAGAAACTCTCTCTTCTTTTAAGAGAGGAAGTTTGTGAAAACAGTGAATACCGAAGTGACTCGCTAAAGCGAGATTATATAGCTAGGTCATGGCAAGATGCAACGTTAAAGCTCCTAACGTTGTGTTCCACTTAATCCAAGTTGAGCTCCACAACAAGCTATCGAATTTTCGTCCATGGGCCAATGGCTCAACCCAGTGAAATTGGGTTAGAGTTTTATATTTCGGTCTTTAGAAAATCATATATGAAAACTATAGGTTATAATACAATATGACTGTCACCTCTAACGTTGGGTTAGAGGTGAACGAATTTGGAGTGGAGTACACAAATGTGGGTGTAATTGATAAGAAGGTCAAATAATGTTATTAATTATATTGATGTGCGGAGATAAAATGGGTGAAATAAATAGGAGAAATGCACACTACTGCAAGACCCAAGTTACTATTTTTGTACCAAAATCAAAATGATTAATTTTTCCATCTATTTTCTTGACATGTATAACATTATCTTTAACTATTTATATAATAAAGTGTATTTAACATCAATATGTTTAGCCCATGTTGGGTATCCATATCCTTGTATCAGATATGAGTATGGGTATTAGATATCGATATTAGATATATAGATATCAAATCTGATATCTAATATATGTGTTTGGTATTACGTGACATGCAAACCATAGACAGATTGATTTAAACCATAGACATATTTGTTCAGCAAACAAACATTATCAACATTAGCATTATCAATAAAGCCTTTAGGGTGTCTCATGTAGATATTTTCACTCAAATCTCTATGTAAAAAAAGTTGTTTTGAAATCCATTTATTCCAATTCATAATCATATACAATAGTAATTAAAAGTATCAAAGTTTTATACTTAATCACGGGAGAAAATATTTCATTATTGTCCTCTCCCTCCATTTGAGGAAAACCTTTAGCAACTAATCTAGCTTTATACTTACGAGGATTAGAGTTGGTAATGCCTTCTTTAAGCCTAAAACGCCATTTGTAGTCTATAAGTCTAGTATTTTCATGTTTTTTTTTACTAAAGACTAGGTTTTATTTATTTTTGTAGATTTTATTTTTTTCACCGATTACTAATTTCCGCTCTCTAGAATGGGCACATCTAACAACTTGTTCATATATCTTAGAAGTAAAAGACGTAATAACATTAGAAACAACGCAAGCAAACTCAACAATATATGTTATTTATGAATCTTTTATTAGCTATAACATTTCTAGGTGATTTATATCTAGTAAGTTGACAATAAATCATGCCTTTTAGTAACTAGAGAACTAGAAGAGCCAGAACCGAGTACAAACACAAAAATAACAAAAGTAGAGGAAGTAGAGGCAGTAGAAGAAGAAGAAGAAGAAGAAGAGGGGAGACTGGAGAGATTACCATCACTATTACCAGATTCATTAACATGTACCCCACCCAATTGGTGAGGTTGCAAGTTGTTAGAAACCTTTAGAAACTAATTGTCCTCTCCCTTTGAGTAAAACTTTCAGCATCTAATCTAGCTTTATACCTAGGAGGATCAAAGTTGGTAATGCCTTCTTTTAGTTTAAAACCCCATTTGTAGTTTATAAGTCTAGCATTTTTAGTTTTTTTCACTAAAGACGAGGTTTTATTTATTTTCATAGATTTTATTTCTTCATCCATTACTTATTTCCCCTCTCTAGAGTGGCCACATCTAATAAGTTGATCATATGTCTCAGGAGTAAAAGACTTAACAACATTAGCAACAACGCAAGCAAATTCAACAATGTTACTTATGAATCTTTTATTAGGTATAATAGTTCTAGGTGATCTATATCTAGTAAGTTGAGAATCAATTAAATCATGCCTTTTAGCCACCTAAGAACTAGAAGATCCAGAACTAGGTATATGCACAAAATTAACAAAAGTAGAAGAAGCAAAGGATAGAAGAAAAATATGGAAGACTAGAGAGATTACCATCCCTATTACCAGATTCATTAATTCACTTGTACCTCACCTAATTGGTAACCAAGTTGAACAATAAGCAGTTTATAACTTTTAACCCCATCAGAGTAACCAAGTATCACACATTTTAAGACCTAGGATCTAGTTTACCATGATTCACATAAGAATAGATAGTAAATCCAAAAGATTAAGGTTATCAATATTAGGTTTCTTATTTGTCCACAACTCATAAGGTATTTTAAAATCAATAACAGAAGATGGAGTTCTATTAATCAAATATGCAACAGTAATAACAACTTCATGCCTAAGAGAATTTTTTAAACTGACAAAGATAAGAATGCCTCTAGTCTTTTCAAAAAAGAGTTTTATTCATTCTCTTAGCAGTACCATTCTGTTGATTGGTTCTAGGAATAGTTAAATGTATGCGCCTGTCATTATTTTACAGAAATCATTGAACAAATTATTGCAAAATTCAAGTATATTATCAGTCTTTATACATTTAAGAGACAAATTTCATTTTTAACTCTAAGCTTCCAAACTTTAAAAGTATCAAAAGTTTCATCTTTAGTTCTAAGGAAATAAACCTATATCTTTCTACTATATTGATCAATAAAAGATACGAATTACCTTTTGTGTCCTACAATTTCAATTTGCGCAAGGCCTCACAAATCAAAATGTATATACTAAAGAGATTTAGTTTAAGAAAAGAAGAATGTTTAAAACCCTTTTTAGTTTGTTTTCCAAGCAAACAATTTTCACAAAGATCAATATTGCAAGGTTTAGATTAGATAATGCCAATTTTATATAGACGATGCAAGCCTTTCTTTCCCATGTAACCAAATCTATTATGCCATAAAACAGAATCATTCATAGACATGGATTTATCAACAGAAGTAAAGGCAGTAGCAGAGTAATTCAATACAAAAGTAGCAATAACTTCATATAAACTTACTTTTCTAAGACATTTTATAAGAATTTTGCCATCTCTAGCAATAACTCTAGCACCATCATAACTATGCATTTTACAATTCATCATTTCTAAGGAACTTTCAAACATCATATTTATTCTTAATTGAGGAACCCATCTAGCATCTTTAATTATCCTAACTATATCATCGTGCATCTTTAAAGCAACTGATCCTATGCCTTGTACTTTTTAACACATAATGGTCATCAATCATTACAGAACAACCATCATATAGTTTAAATCTTCAAACCAGGATTTATGATAAGTAGCATGAGTATAGTAAGGATGGGTTTCGCACAAAGCAGACAGAACAACCTTTTCATCAATAGCTTTTTCATCTTTTTTTTTTATAACAATCTGTATAATGGGCAATTCTAGAGTATTAAGTACATTTGACAATAGACTTATCATTTTCGGATTTATCATGAGATTGAAATTCAGGTTTGACATTGTCCTTGTGGTATTTCTTCTTGTTATTTTTCATGTTGCCATTAAACTTACTTTTAGCCATAAGAACCCCATTTTTAGATTCATCTTTAGACTTAGTTTTAGTCTGATATTATTCTTAAAGACTTTAAAAGAATCATTTTTATGGATTATAGATTCAAGTATAATCTTTTTAGTCCGCTTATAAATACTATATTGAACAACATCTTTAAAGGTATAAAACTGAGTAGGCAAAGAATTTGTTAACAAAACACATTGATGAATTTCCTCAACTTTAGCACCACATCTTTCTAAATCTTGGAATATAGTTAAAAACTCATCAAGATTTGCAGATAAAGGATAGGACACATCCATCTTAAGTTGAACAGTTTGTTAAACAATTCTCTAGAGGGAGGGGATTTTACCAAATAAAGGTTTGAAAGGGCATCCCTGAACTTTTCAGTTGTGGTCTGTGCCAAAAACCGAAGAGCAACCTCGTCTGATAGACGAAGCATAATCTTATTGTGAGCTTGTTGATCAGTTTCCTGATTTTTTTTTCTCTCCATGAAGGAACTTGGAAGTCACATCAACCTAACACATTTTCTTTATATGGGTGACCTTCATTTTCACCCACCACATAGCAAAGACAATATAACCATAAAAGGTTTTAAATGCACATTGCTATAACCCAATATTTGATCCTAGTGCAATAAACACAAAAAAAATAGAAAATGAGTGATTTGAGAGCTTCAAGAAGAACTTGAACTCAAGATCTCATAAACAAAAAACTTTAAGTGGCAAGGTCTGACACAAGAACTCAAAGTATCTTTCAGTTTTCAAGATCTACCTAAGAACCTTCACGAATCCTTTGGATCTTCAAAGTTCCAAGCCTTGTAAACCTAGAAAACCTTAGATATTCGAGATTTGATGATGGGTCTATAAGATCTACACCTAGAACTTGAATCGCTAGTTGTAGATCTACTAGATGTGAGCGTAGAACTATGATATTTGTAATAAGAACTCAAAGAGTCATTTACTGTTCTTGTAAATATTACAATTGATCTTTGTTTTCTTCCAATAAAAACAAGTTTAAAGTTTTCAAAAAATAGAAAATTCATTTACAAAACCTAGAAAACAATATATCTAAGCGAAAAATAGGAGGAAAATCGTCGGACCTGAGCTCAAAGCTCTTATACCACTTTGTTAATCTAAATCTTATTTAGAACTGATTTGTGGGGAATCAATTCATAAATAAAACGAATGAAAAATGAACATGAAAGGCAAGAAGCACACACGATGTTTGTTTACAAGGTATGAGAAAAGTCTTACATTCCAGGGACCCCAAGAGTCAGCCATAAATCCACTATAGTGTTCGAAGAAAAGTGTTAAGAGGGATTTCGAGTCTAAAATAAATATAAAATATAAATCTCAAACCAATCTCCGATGTCCAAGGAAATAAATTACAAGAAACCCTCCCGCTGTAGTGGTAGGGAATCATCAGGATCGAATCCACGATGAAGCGTGCCAGCCCTCGCCAAATTAGTTCCAAAATAGCACATGATTTTGACTCAGCATACCACTCGATATCGACTGGTAAGGTTCGATATCAACTTAGTCAGTCGATTCACGCTCAAATCATGCACAACAGAAAAACAAGCAGAGTCGACACCGAGTATAGAGCACTCAATTTCGACCTTAGTGGCAATCGATATCGACCTGGTTGGGTCAAAATCGACCGTGTGTGCACAAAAACGTAAACTTGTAGAAAATTAAATAAAAGATGTCGGAAAATAATGTCCGAAGAATATAAGGATGGATAAGAAGATGTATAAGCAGAAATAAACACAGATTGGTTGATTTGTTTGAATTCAAGAAACTAAGAAATTTCCAAAGTCGGGGAATTATGCCACAACGATAACCATATAAGAATTATGCCAAGTTTATAAAAAATTATGCATTTTCATCAAATAACTTTCGTCATTAACAATTAAGTGGATCGAATCCACGAGGAAGCGTGCTAGCGTTCGCCATACTTAAGCTTGCTTGTCTTCAAGCAATACTTTTAATGGTCATACAGGGGAAGAAATTAAACCCTCAACATCTTAGATCCTTTCTCATATGTCATTGCAATCAACTACCATCATCGCAAAGGTATTAATGTCACCAAATTCATGCCTGTGAATAAAAGCAACATCTACACAAAAAAAGAGGGTTATGCAAAAACAATATCATACAACATATATAACATTAATAATCAAGAGGACTTTTATGCACATGGTGAAGAAAAGGCAAATGTGGTGCTAAATCCGAGGAGAACTCTTCAAACTTGCTTTCTTGCTTTGATGCACTTTCTCTCTTCAAAATTTCCACATCAGTCATCCTCTCATAAATCACTCTTTGCTTTTTTCACTATTATGCTTTTACCTCTCTAACCTCACCACTGCCTTCTCGTGAGTCGTAAAAATGGGTGTCATGAATGGCCCCAAATACTTAGTGTTTCGGACTTCTCATCTTAGTGTCCCATCCTGCGAAACTAACATCTCAACACAAGCAGAGTCGATCTACCTTTATCTCCTGAGGTGACCAGATTTTCTTTCACTCATTAAATTTTCCATAAACTTTCATTCATCCTGCCAAACTCCAATAATGATAATAACAACACAAAAACCATATAAAAAGATCCATAATATGACATCAATTTCTCAACATACTCCCCGGATGGGTAATAAGGTAAAGAAATATGCAATATTTAGAACATGTGGAGCAAAATATGAAATAAGGCATAATATGTTTTGTGATACATATAAGCATATGTAAGGCTAGGATATAAGAAAGCTCATATGGAAAATATAAAATCCTCCATCCTCTTATTGTGCAACATGTCAAAAGCAACATCAGTTTTACCTCATTTCATGGATTTCATAAAAATAATGCACTTCATTGTAACTTCCCTTTACTAGGCAATTTCATGCTATATCTATAATGGATCCAATTTTGCATCGTTGATTTCAATAAAAACTTCCATGACACTATTAAAAAATTTCGACGGGGGTGATAAAAATAGACTTTGGATAAAAACATGAAGCATATAGATAAATAGACATATCTAAAGTAACCATGTATGAACAATTCGAGAAATATGACATAAATATGATAAACGTCAGCCTTTTACACACCCCATACTTAAACATTACAGTGTCTTCACTGTATAAAAACATGGGTAAAGGAAGAAACTTACTAGACAGGCAGAAGCTCGAAATAGGTGCCGAATTTGGCCACCAGGAGTCGATATTGACTGTAGCTCTGAGTTCCAAGGAATGTCGAATGAGAGTCATATGCTGACTCCTTGGTTCATTCGCTTGTTGATCCGAGCACCTTCATGTGTTAGTAAAATATGCTAAAACAAAAATAATCTAAAATAAAGTTTAAAAACAAATCCAAAGTATTCAAAACCATAAAAAATAAATAGTCTTGTTACAAGCTCTAGACTTTATAGTTGCTAGGCCGACTTCTTCCATTGTTCTTCAAGGTAGTATCTGTAGGGCCCGTATGGCTTGGGCTTTGAACAGGACTCTATTCTTGTCTATCAACTGCATTCCGCTTGAATGGATCTTGTGCACTGTGAATGATCCCATCTTCTTTTCTCTAAACTTGTTAGAGAACCAATGATTCTTGGATTTGGAGACATACACCTTGTCTCCTACTTCGTAGTTCTTCGGATCATCATTGGAAACCCTAAAAAGTCTAACATACCGAGGCAAACATTTTCCATGTATAGATAAATCACGAATAGAAATAGAGGAAGAAAGATCAATACATCGGCTTACCTTCGTTGCGTCTATATTTGGGTTCTGAGGGTCCGGTCGATATCGAGTAGTGTCAGTCGATATCGACTGTTGTTTCTTCTCTGGAGGCTATTCAACCGAGTTGTAGAAGACGAATCGATGGAGGTAGGTCGATATCGAGTCGCATGACTTGATTTCGACTCGCTCGTGTCGGCTCGTGTTGTCTTCGTTGATGGAGGAGGTGTAGACTCGATATGGGGGACTCGATATCGAGCCATGTGACTTGATATCGAGTGGTCCTCTGGCTTGGTCGATGTTGGTGATGTGTCTTGGTCGATTTCGAGTGACTCACTCGATATCGAGTGGGTCAACTCGACGTCGACCCCATACTTGAATGCTACAGAATATGGAAAATATTCAGTCGATATCGACTTACCTGACTCGATTTCGATTGGGATTGCAGTGTGTTCATCCCAGATTGCCACGATCTCCTTTATTTGGGCTTCCAAATCCCTCCTTTCTAGCTCTTTGGGGGTCATAATTCTTACCTTTGGTTCCCCGCACGTGATGTAGCCTCCCTTGATAGACTTGACTTCCATAGGACCATTGTGCCTCTCAGTTTTGTTAAAAGAATACTAAATTACATCATCACTGATGGTGAATGTGAGCACTCCCTTCCTTATGCTTATGTTGGCATCGATGGTTGCTAAGAAGGGTCTACCTAGAATAATGGGACAAGTAGGGTCCTCTGCCATATCAATTACAAGAAAATCAGCAGAGACAAAGAACTTAACTACTTGTACGGGTACATTGTCAACCATGCCTATAGGGATGACCATTGTGTTGTTTGCCATGTAGAGTCGAGCATCCACAGGCTCTAAAGCTCCTATTTTCACTTTGGACCAGATGGATAGTGGCACGATGCTTACGCTTGCGCCTAAGTCACAAAGTGCATTGAATTTATGTTGACCAAAACCGATAGTTATAGCAAACTTACCTAGGTCTGGCCTCTTTTCTGGGAGCTCCATCTTGCTGCATTCATCTGCGATCTCAGCCATCGACCACTTCTTGCTCAAGATGTCTTTGAGGAACTTAACATAGGATGGCATCTCATGAAGGGCTTCGGTGAAGGGAATTGTAACGTTGAGCCCTTGAAGCATCTTCACAAAACGCTAAGACTTTTTTTCTGCTGGGTCCTTCAAAGATTTGATGGGGAATTGCAACGTTTTCTTCTTCTTTAGTGCTGATGTTGAGTGAGATGGGTCGATATCGACTGGTGTCGAGTCGATATCGACTGGAGTTGGAGGCTGCTGGTGCTGCTGAGGCGGTGACTCGACGTCGGGTGGGTTGGACTCGATATCGAGTGGACTTGAGTCGATATCGACTAGTCTCCAGTAGCTTTCTCCTCCATTGTTTGCTCGGGAATTTGTAGTTGACGTCCACTCCTTAAGTTCATAGCATCCACGTGACCTGCAGACTTACCTTTTGGATTGGGTTAGTATGATCCAGGGAGCGATCCTGATGGTTTGGGGATTGATGCAGCCAATTGACCCACTTGGGTCTCGATGTTCTTCCGCCAACGCCGATCTCTCCCAGTCGCGAGTTGATGCCTTGCAGTTGAGTATGGACGGAGCTGTTGGCTTATTTGAATTCAGCATGGTTCCGTCGCATGTCGTCGAGGATAATGTGCAGGTGATCTTTCTTACCTTCTCTATCCAGGTGTCTAGGAGCTCTGTATGGTGGATGGTCTATTTGGTATTGGGGATTGCGATAACCTTAATTTTTTTTTTGGCGTTGTCATGAGTAGTTATCCCCCGCGTAGCACGCCTCCTCATGTGTTTCTGCAATCGCAACTTGATCGGTGTGTGGGCAGGCTTTGGTGTTGTGCCTAATAGACCTACACTCCAAACAAGGTTGATTGTTAGAAAGATATTTAACTTGTTTGTTAAGGGGGCGTACCTGGTCCCTTTGGAATTGGTCTTTGACGTTAGGATCAATCTCCTTCGACGGTTCGTAGAGCGGCATAGATGGGACATGCCTTTCGTTGAAGGCCTCAGCAGTCCTATAGGTTTTGTCAAAGTTTGCTGATGTCTCAAAGGTATCCCAAGCACGTTGTGGTGTGTACTCGAGATACCTGTAAGCGGTATAGGTGTTGATCCGTTTATTTGTAGGCGCATCCAGGGAGTTAAAGATGATCTCCTGGATCACATATGGTGCTTGCCCATGCGTAGGACAAGATTTCAGCATGCGTTTGTAACGCTCCCAGACCTGTGCAAGTGTTTCCCCTAGCGTTTGCTTGAAAGCCATAATCTTTTGTCTGAGCTGCGCTGTCTTGGAAGGAGGAAAGAACTTGTTGAAAAACAAATCCTTGAGCTTGGTCCACGTGCGGATGGATTGTGGTGCCAACGAAAAGCCTTTAGTTTAAGATATTCTAGATTAGCATAATCAGCAATAGTTTCACACAAATCTAGAAATATAGTAATATGCTCTGGGGGGCATTCATTGGGTTTTCCCTCAAATTGATTCCTCCTAATTTCATAAATTAAAGAAGGTCTAATTTCAAAAAAAATGTGAGGGAGAATAATAGGAGATTCTAGAACAGCTAGAGTAGGGTGCAGATATTCTTTGGTATTCGCAGGGACGTGCCGTAGTTAATCTTCGAGCTCTCTCCTGCTTTGGGTTTCGCGATCCGCCCTTGCCTCCCACCTTTTTTGCTTCCGTGCATATTCCGCCTCCCTTTGGGCGTATTCTGTTTGCCTGGTGGTGAGCTCCTCTATTTGCTTGCGAAGCTTCTCAAGCTTTTGTGTTGGTGTAAGTTGCACCTCGTTCTCGTTGTCAATCGATATGAGTCTTCTCCTTAGCCTTTCATGGAGATGAAAGAAGCGTTCTGGTTCGAGAAGAGGATCAAAATTTGGTGTGTGATCAGTTCTTCGGATACACATGTAAAACAAAAAAAAAAAGGGCGTAAAATGAAACTAAAAAGGGAGCGATTGATAGCTTCCCCGACAAAGGCGCCAAAATTTATTATGAGGGATTTCATGTCTAAAATAAATATGAAATATAAATCTCAAACTAATCTCCGATGTTCATGCAAATAAATTACAAGAAACCCTCATGCTGTAGTGGTAGGGAAATAGGATCGAATCCACGAGGAAGCGTGTCAGCACTCGTCAAATCAGTTCGAAAACAACCCCTGATTTCGACTCAGCATACCACTCGATATCGACTGATAAGGGTCGATATCGACTGAGTCAGTTGATTCCTACTCAAATACTGCACAACAGAAAAACAAGCAGAGTTGACACCGAGTACAGAACACTCGATTTCGACCTTAGTGGCACTCGATATCGACCAAGTTGGGTCAAAATCGACTGTGTGTGCAGAAAAACGTAAACTTGCAGAAAATTAAATAAAAGATGTCGGAAAAGAACGTCCGAAAAATATAAGGATGGATAAGAAGATGTATGAGCAGAAATAAACACATATTGGTTGATTTGTTTGAATTCAATAAACTAAGAAAATTCCAAAGTCGGGGAATTATGCCCAACGATAACCATATAAGAATTATGCCAAGTTTATAAAAGATTATACCTTTTCATCAAATAACTTTCGTCATTAACAATTAAGTGGATAGAGGCTCTCGCATAAACCCTAACTGTTACTACCCTTTTTTATAATTAATCCAAATTCATATTAAGATCACTTTAGCTTCAATAATACAAATAAGGATCACCTACTACTTTCGTAGAAGAATCATGCAGATAGGGATAGAAGATGAAATTGCAATAAAAATCATACCTTTGATGCATAAACTTACATGGCTACCATCGGGCTCACCCCGACCCTAGAAGTAGGGTGACTACTCGCGCCTCATAATGGAAGACATTATCTTTTGCATAAAGGAAATAACTTGAATTGAAATAAACTCCAAAAGATTACAACCGAACTCTCCAATCTCTCTTCAAACTCGGCTTCAATCTCTCTCTCTACTCTCTATATTGTTTGTGTGTTGGAATGATAAAAAAAAACTTAGCCCCTAAGGCTTTATTTATAGTGCTCAACCCTAGCTATTCTAGGATAGAACGACTCTATCTAAACCCTAAATCTATCTATCTAATTCTAAAGATAAAAGGTTCCATAATAATTAAATAAAACAATTAAAATTCCCCTTGGTAAATATGGGAACTACCAAGTAGGATAGAAGTCTTCCAAGTGGATAAAAATCTCTTTATTCCAAAGCAAGTAAACCACACTCGAAAATCGGACTCGGATTCAGCTCTGTTAATCCACTCGATATCGAAAAAAACCAGTCGATATCGACTCGTCTTCTCTGCCTCACTCGATCTTGACTCCTTTGGTCGATTTCTTGTGTGTATATACCACTCGATATCGAGTGACGTGACTTGATATCGACTTCTTCTTCAGTCGAAATGCCTTCCTTTGCTCCATGACTCAATTTTTGGTGAAGCTCACTCGATTTCTAATCATTGTGGTCTATTTTGAGTGCTTGAGTCAATTTTGAGTGAACTTAGTCGAAATTGAGTGGTTTGATAGCTTTTCTCCTCTTCTTCGAATTGCTCCAAAAATGTCTCGATTTCTATGAAATTAAATAAGAACTTGTGTAGATCTTCATAATTGACAAATACACATAAACTACAGAATTCCTGCCCTATTCGAACCCAGAAATATAAAACGTGGACAGAAATTGATATGAAAGTAAATGCAAAACATGGAAAATTGAGCGTACACTACTAGAAAAACGCAATTAGACATCTGTTCACAACAGATGTCTTTCAAAAAAAATTCCGATCTCTTTGTGCGTGTAGTAAAAGATCAAAATTTTCCACATCGGTTTTAAGCTGATGTCTTTTCTTGACTAAAACATCTATTTTATTTTGAATATAGATATAAATCAACCCCTCAATTATGTTTATGACATATTCAATTGTTGTTAAACCCTTGTTATTTTTCATTTAAAAGCTTATAAAGGTGCCCACACCAAGCCAAAATTTAACATTTACATCACTATTTTTAAAATAACCAATGTATTAAAATAAAATAGACATCTTTTTTATTGTATTTATTATGTGTGTATTCATTTCATATATATAATTTATGATTTTGTATTGTCTTAAAGTAATGCACTATATGGTATGTGTGTAAAACTAATATTGTTATTCATATTGATATCAATTTATTTTTGAAAAAGTGATGTCTTTTTAGTATTCAACGTCATTTTAGTTTTTTCTAATGATGTTATTGTTATCAATATATATTAGTTTATATTAGCTTTGTGATGTAAAAACATGTCCTAGACATTGATTTAGGTTAATTATAGATGATGTCTTTAATGATATTGGTATCCATTTTTATAATGGTCTGATTTTAAAGCTACAAAGGCACTACATTTTTCATTATAATCGAATGTCTTTCCGTTTGATACACAACCACCATTGCTCGATACAAGATATGATTTTGCTTATAAAAATGAACAAATCAATACTTTAATTAACTTATAAAACATACTATGTGTACATTAACGTAGATCAAATGCCTCAAGCAACAACACAGTTCAACATCTAAATACATATTACATATATCTCACTAGCTCCCATAACAATAAACACCAAATGCCTCAAGCAACCAACCCCAAACTTTGAATTAATATGGCTGAAAATTGAGTAAATCGGCTCTAAAAACAACCGAACACCTAGGATAATTGCGCCAATAAAACAACCCATAAAAGTGTAAAATAGCTCTTGAAAGCATCATCTAAAATAGTTCCAGAACTGAAAAAAAAAACAGCTCCAAATAGCAATGTATTCTTTTTGTCTTTCCTGGAGAGGTTGCGCATTTAAACCAAGAATCAAACCAGTGCCCCTTACCTGCTTGAAAAAAGATACTCATGTGCTGGGAGGTCAGGGAGAGAAAGGGGTCTTGATCCTTCACAAGGGGGTCTGAAAATAACTAGACAAGCCAAAAATATCATACTTATACGTATATCTTTAATGCTTCACTTGACACAACACATGAGACAGGATGACCAGAATAAGTGAATCCATGAGAGAAAGAACCTACAAGGTTACAATTTCAAACCATGTAAGCAACACAAGCCTTTGATAAAAGAATAACACAATAACTTTTTCATCGTCAGCATCCATACCAAGTTTGTTACTTTGGGAGTGGTTAACTTCTGGAACTTCAGGGCTCACAAGAAGAGCCCCAGTGTGAATATAGCCCGAAGAGAGAGCTTGTTTTGGAAAACCTACCTAAAAGAAACATTATGAAGCGTTCTTACCTTTTCTAAAGAGCCAAGATCATGCCATCATGGTATAAACTCGACAGAGTCAGTAACAATCACAATAGGGGACTGCTGCTTAAACAAAATACAGCTTGTTTTGGACAGATTCTGTCATCAAGAGGGTAACCAGCATTGATGGAATAAATTCAATACCATCATCCCGCCGAAGTTCCGGCATTACCCAAGGTCAGAGAATGAAGTTATTTTCAGCAAATATTAGTGATGATATTTCTGAAGCTATGCTAGTATGCTTGATATTTTTAATCATGCCTTTCCAGAAGTTGACTGATTATTCCACAAAAAAGAATGTCATCTGAACCACATTTCAAGAATTGAACATGCAAGTTTTGAGTTAACTGCAGCACCAAGAAGATAAAGTGATTAGAAGGACTACGTACCAATTTAAACGACAGCATATTCAAAAGAGAGATCTTGAGAAAAAAAAGTTTTATGAGACAAGGTTTATCTATCTAAATGGTTTCTTAATACAGTTTTGAAGGACACCTACACTAGTTGATGACCAAGCTTCTAATATCCACAAAATCATTTGGTATGGCAGCATCTCAAAAGAGAATGCGCACATTAAAAGAGAACCAAGATGAAAGGTCTATGGCATAAATAATAAATTCCATATTTCGTACATGCAGGAAAGTTCATAATACTAGTAACCTAGGGAACATTGTCAAAAGAAATTCCAATTGAAATTTAAGAGCACAAATTTACCAACTTCACATACCCGTTTTCCAGTCGGAAGTGGCCTCATACTTATCAATTATAACCGGACTGAGAGCACATTATATCAGGAGACATAATACAACAGGGAGCTGAATTCTCCAGAGCAAACAGACTTGCATCAGAATCTACAAGAGATTATAAATTGTCCTTTTCATGCAGAAATCTTGTAGAATGCATCTATATCAACATATTCAATTAGACATGCTTAAAATAGACAAGAAAGTTTTAGCTGATGAATCTCTTTCAAGTGTTTAATGATCTTACCACCATCTTCACTATTTTGATGTGCTAGATGTTATGACATGCAAAGACCTAGTAAAATCCCAAAAAGAGAAAGAGGAAGTACATTATTAATAAAATTGAGCAACAAATGGTCTAAGCTAAAAGACAAGAATATATGGATAAATTTTCATCACTGCCAATATCAGATTACAGGTCATGGGTTAAAAAAAAAAAAAAAAGCAAAAATGCTCACCGTGTGTACATCACCTTATAAATTTTAGAGTGCATACCACAGTTCACTGGAATTCTCTTTGTTGGCCAAACCAACTGGAGCAATATGAGAAAAAGAACTTATTTAGAACTTGGGCTTAAAAAAATTAAGTCCCAAATTCACTGCTTTTAAATTATCCGCACATTCCAAATTTAAGTCCTCAATAGTGCCAGTAATGTAGGTTGGGAGGACAACTAATACGTATAAGAATTGGGAAAGAAAATAACTTATTTATAGTTTGGGCTTAAAAATTTAGTAGGGTTTACCTAGCATAATTAAAGTATAGTAAGTAATTAAAATGTTACTACTATTAAGGTCCCATCATTTAGAGCTTCAGCTAAAAAATTAGTAGGTTTATCACTTATATATAACACTATCAAACCATTTCTAGATTATTTACATTAACATCTAAGAGCCCCATTTTTGTGTGGTTGTGTATCTGACAGGGAAAGGGCAAAAATAGAGAAACGGAAAGCAAACTGACCTTCAAAGAACGCAGATAGAGATGAGATTCTAGCCGCCTATAGAAGCAAGCTTCAGTGCGACAATTCAACCAAGGATTGCACTTCCAAACACACCCAACCCTAAACAAATCAAATAAGTAGGAAATTAGATAATTCACTCAAATTGCAAGTGAAAGATCACAATAAGACAAAAGAAGCTAGGCTGCATCACCAGAGAACTAGGAGTTATAAACTTAGAATCATACAGAAGAGAAACAATTACAAAATGGTACAAGTAAATATTTAAAACAAAAAATACAGCCCTTTATCCAATGCAACGGAAAAAATGCACAATTTGATACAACAAAAATCAATCAGATGATACGTTCAGTAGCAATTTGGCCAGTTAGTGCCATACTGAACTGAGGCCAACCATACTCCACAAGGACGGAAGAAAAGATAGGGGAAAGGGATGTATAGTTGATCTATTCATCATATTTATTTTTTTATTTTGTATACAAACTAACAAAAAAGGTCTAATTAATACGCAATTATAAAGCTTATATTTCATGAATAAGAACAATCAATTTTTCGTTTTACCTTTCAGGAGCACCCTACGTCATTTCATCTGTGATAATACGGGCTCCAGAAACTAGTGCTCCCAAATCAATCCTGAATGACAAGGAAAAACTATTTCACTTTAATCACAGAAAAATCATATCAAATTACATTTCTAAAAAATACCCTAGAAAGAGATACATGGTGTTGGCTTGATTCACATGACATGCTTTTCCATTCCCTACAAGGGTTGATTCAAAGAAATATCAGTAAGTAAAAACCATAGAGTTAATAAAAGATAAGACCTTCAAAATTGGTTTCCTATAGTAGAAGCCATGCTATTTCAGTGGCTAATGTGGTACGCTTTAGAATAAAAATTGGCATATCCCATAGAGAACACCTAAATCAACATTTTGGAAAGGACTTCCACTTGCAAATACCTGGCGAGCACCATCGGCGGCATCTTTGGCGGCGGCGAGGAGGGAGGGAGACGATGGTGAGGAGGAGATGAAGAGACGGTGTTAGTGGCCAGCGAGGAGGAGAAGATCTCAGATCTGAAGGGAGGGAGACAACGGCGAGGAGGAGGTGAGGAGATGCTGTGGGTGGTCAGGGAGCGGAAGAAGATCTCAGATCTGAAGGGACGGAGACGCCGGCGAGAAGGAGGTGAAGAGATGATGTGAGTAGCCGGCGATGACGAGGAGATCTCGGATCTGGAGGAAGGGAGACGACGGCAAGGAGGAGGTGAAGAAATGGTGTGACTGGCCGAAGAGGAGGAGAAGATCTCAGATCTGAAGGGAGGGAGACGGCAGCGAGGAGGGCAGTCGTCGGAGAGAAAGTTGGGATCTGGAGAGAGATATCGAAGATGGAGTTGGGGATTTGGGGGCTTGGGTCTAGAGAGAGTAGAACGTGGTTAGAGGGAGTGAGGAGAGAGAGAGATCCAATTTTTTTTTAAGTGTACTTCAAAATTTGGAAGCCCGCCTACAATAAAATTTCTAAGTGTTTTAATCCCGCCCTCTTTCGCGTTTTTGCCTTTTTTTGAATTAATAATTTCACATCTGTCTATATATTTGACCATTGTGTAAACTGTTTTAAACATCACAAAAAAAAATATTGATGTGATAAATTAATTTGACATCTGTTGATTTTTTAACAGACTTAAATTATATGATGTCTAATTGCAGTATTCTAGTAGTGGTAAATCAAAAAGCTAAACATTAAACATATACAAATAATCCTAGATCTAAGTACATGCAAGTATAAATTAGTTAAACTGAAGGAGAGAAGAAAATTTACCTAATAGGAACATATAGATCGAAGAAAATCTTTGATCTCCAACCGCTAGCATCGAAGGAAGCGGAAAATGGGGAAGATCGTCTTCCTTAGAGCACGAACACCAAGGATTTACCATCTTCAAGCGGCTTCAATGAACGTAGGAAGAGTTTCGACTAATGAAATCCTAGAAACCCCAACCGAAGTGCAACTTTAGGAGAGAGAAGCTCTCTTTATTTTTGGAGAGAGGAAGCTTGTGAGAGCAGTGAATATCAAAGTAACCAACTTAGTGAGGTTATATAGATAGGTCAAGCCAAACATTGCATTGCACTTAATCCAAGCTGAGCTCCACAACAAGCTGTCGGGCTTCTGTTCATGGGCCAGTAGTTGAGCACAATGAAATTGGACAGAGCTTTTAATTCTGGTCTTTAGAAAATCATATATGAAAACTATAGGTTATAACACATTATGATTTCCAACTCTATTGTCTAGTGGGCCCATTAGAAGATTAAACTTATTTTCATTCAATACAACTTAGTCAAGCCTATCTAGAACCGAGCATCAATCATAGGCCATAACTTAGTTTCCCATTATGATTTTTATCATCATACAACACTTGCATACAAGATATGACATATATACATATTGTATTCCAAATAAGACTTAGGAAAGTAAACATATAACTTTACAAAGAGAAATGCTAATAGCTTCCATTACAAGTGGCAAAGCAGGTAAGGTGCAACCTTCTAGTGCCGACAACTAAGACGAATGCAGGAGAAGAAAAGGAGGGAAGTGCAATGAAGATGAGGAAAATGAACCTCCATCAAGAAATTGGATGACATATTTTCGAATGCATGTCTGCTTGGGTGCAAGTATTGTTGTTGTTGCACTTGATTTGTCAATGGGACAAAAGTTGAAAGGTACTCGGTCTCAACGATACGGATGGAAATGAATTAGGTAATGTGTGGGTGCATGGAACCATTCTACCACCCTACCTACTTGGTTTAGTAACCGTCATCCCTACCATCCACCTATAATAGCAGTCAATTGCACCTACATCAAACCCTTATGTCACTCATTGTTGTTGGTGATTTGAGTGAACAAAAATAAGTTAAACATATTTCATTGAGTATTTCTTCTCTTTTATTTTTCTAACACAAAAAATGCACACATAAATCACTATGTACCAAACTTGAATATAAAAAATTAATTATTATGAATTTTGACATAGCGAGTATGAAGATAACATGCATAAGAGCATAAAACAATCATCCAGGTACCCTTTTTCTAACAGTCAATAGGGTGTTCCTAATGATCTAGTAATGACCTAGATAATATACACAAACAATAAACACTCAAGGTAAAACAACACACAAAGAGGCACGCAATACTAGGCAATGCAAGTAAGAAGATGAGTAAGAAAAATTGAGCAACGAAAATGAAAATGATAAAGATTCATATACCTCCCTCGAGTACTCCTAAGTTGTCAATGCTTGCCCTTCTCAACATGGATGGTGCTCTTCATTAATGTCCAATGAGACAATGTATCATCAAATCACCTCTTTCTGTCTCTTCTTCGGGTGATCTCTCCTTCGTTTGATATTCTTAATAGCAAGCTTGTCGTGCCTAAACATTAGCACGCTCGGGTATCTCCTTCGCATATGACCAAATCATCAAAGTCTCACCTCACGCGGCTAATCCTCAATAAACATCACTCCTACCATATCATGAATAACCTTATTTTGATCTTGTCGATTCTAGTATTCTCACCTCACACGACTAGGTGGTATGGATTGGCGCCTCTTAAGATCCCGAGTCTTATAGATGGTATCAGAGCCAACTCTGGCATCAGAGGTACTTTGGCAGTATGCTCGGGTATGCTCCCCTCGGAAGGCATTCCATTGGGCTTATCCACCTCACAAGAGTGATTTAGAAGTGGGGGAGATTGTAACACCCCCATCCCACTTCGGATATTATAAGGATATTGAGAGTGATTTATAAGTGATTCAAGCTCTATCCACCTCACAAGAGCTCTTTCTTTTCAGGATTCAAGTGAGGACAATGAACTTGAGAAGTCTAGATGACATTGGTTAGCGCCTCTTAAGACCCCGAGTCTTAGAGAGTCGACATCCCTCTAAACAAAATTAATTTACAATCTCAATATCTACTCCTATCTTCCTCGTTGACCAAGAAGTATTTGATTTGTGAATTACTAGTTCTATTTTTGAAAGTGAAAAAATGCTTCTCTCCCTTAGCAAAATATTAATTCAGAATTACATACATGAATGTCATCAAAAACTCCAACAAGGGAAGTCGTTGATGTCGATGATGATGATGATGACGACGAAAGCGAGATGATAAAGTAGAGAATGAGTTGTGAAATATTAATTGATGTTGATGGTTTTGAGGAATGAAACAAGCTAAAAGATTCCAGAAAATGCACCTCGAGATTAAGCAACTATTTGTCACTCACTTGGGTCCCAAACGATGTGATTCACAACATGGGATACCAAAAGACATCATCTTGTTTATCTTTGAGATGAAAGCAAATCTCCCACAAAATCCCTATAATTTCAACAAAGATAATTTCAACAAATTTTCTTCAAATGTAGATAAATCTCTACATCCATATTTGCAAAAATGTTCAAAGGAACATGAACATTCCATTTTCTCAATATTTCCATCCTAACTCAGATGCTCCATATTTTTAGAATTTTCAATATAACCCAAATGTTCAACACCATCCATAAGTTCAAAATTAATCATATCTCACAATACTTTCATCTCAATCACCAAACCTCAAAAGCACTAATGGGAGCTCTTCTGAAATGTATTGTTAGAACAAACAAGAAGATGTTAAATGTTTGACAATATTCAATTTGTATATCAAGAAGCTAAACCTGAGGTAGAGTTTCTATGGGAGAGCCACAATTGAAAAAGGATAATGAATCAAGTGAATCGAAGGTGAAGATTATTACTCATTGATGCTTGGATGAACACTACTATTGATTTTTTTTACAAACACTTAGCAAAGTTCATTGGCCCTTTGGGAGAGAGTTGTTGAAGCTACAATGTGAATAAAGTGGATGGTTGGTTACGAGGAGTAGGTGATAGGGAAAGGAATGTAGTGTTTTTAGTCATACACATGATATTATCAAACGAAACCACAAATGAATAGTGGACCTCCTTCCACGTTCCCGTGGGGGAGGTGAGTCGCGTGTCGATTCTCAGTTGGTTGGCGGTCTTACCTGGAGCCCCCCTCCTCCTATCGCCTATCGTAAGTGGGGGCCTCGACCAGTGCCACGGAGGCCAGAGTCGTTCGGACGATCTTACCTGGACTTGACCACCGCGGCTGGCGGGTGATCATTTCCAGTGCCGCTGAGCCTAGTGCTCGACTCGTTCCACTTCTCGGGTGATGGTCTCACGAAGTGTTGGCTCATTGCTGAGTCAAGACGCACCCCCTCAAATAGGCTCGTAGAGCCCTATATTCTCGGCCTATGCTCCTAAGAATAAAATGGGAACCTACCCCTGATTCCATTCCCCCTTTCATGTATTTATAGTGTAGGCATGTATTTCCACATGGAGGCCACACATTGCCAAATGTCAAGTGCCTCATAACATGTGGGAGGGAGGCATGGATGCCATGTGTCCTAGCATGCATGTGGGAATCGCGGACGGTTTATCATCCGTGGACGTCTTGAGTCTCTATCTTGACTCGTACTCGCCCATTTTTCATGTTTAGAAGGTTCTATTTATATAGCGTGGAGCCTTGTTTATGATTATGTATTCTTATTTACTTATGATATTGTGAATATCATTATTTATTTTTTGGTGCATCATCACTGCTCCTCGAATTTCAGATAAGTCGTGACTAAAATGGGGTTCGATAATGATGCATCGTATGCACCTGTTTCTCATTCATATCCCTCGTTCGAGAGAGACTTAGTTTATACTCACTTAAGAGTAATCTCAGTGAGCTTGAAGCTACAAGCAAAGGCCTTCCGTTACTCGAGAGGGACTTAGTTTATACTCATTTAAGAGTTATCTCCGCGAGCTTGAAGCTACAAGCGGAGGCCCTCCGTCACTCGAGAGGGACGTAGTTTATACTCATTTAATAGTTATCTCCGCGAGCTTAAAGCTTCATGCGGGAGGCCCTCCGTTATGCGAGAGGGACTTAGTTTTTTCCCATGAGCTTAAAGCTACTAGCGGGAGGCCCTCCGTCATCCAAGAGGAACTTGGTTTTTTCCCGCGAGCTTAAAGCTACTGGCGGGAGGCCCTCCATATATGGGAGGGACTTAGTTTTTCCGCAAGCTTAATGCTACTAGCGGGAGGCTCTCCATCATCTGAGAGGGACTTAGTTTATACTCACTTAAGAGTTATCCCCTGCGAACTTGAGGCTACAAGCGGAAGCCCTCCGCCACTCGAGAGTTACATAGTTTATACTCATTTAAGAGTAAATCTCCGCGAGCTTATAAAGCTACAAGCGGAGGCCCTCTGTCGTTCGAGAAGGACTTAGTAAAATCTTTTATTCGGGAGGCAAGCTCTACGGCCGGGTGCCCGACACGGAGCAAGCTCACTGTTGTTGCAGGAGGATGGTCAAGTATAAAATAAATATAAAATAAAGTTCAGACTGACTTCCCTGTCTCAGCAAATAAATACAAAACTTCCTCCCGTTGTAGTAGAAGGTTGTCAGGATCGATCCACGAGGAAGCACGTCAGTGGATCTTAGGTAGCAGATAGTTCTCAGCGAAGTCGACCAGAAGAGTTTCTCGATCTCGAGTAAAGTATTCGAAATCGACCAACACTGTCGAGTAAAAACAAAAGGCAAAACGAAACAGAAAACGAAAACCAACAGAACTCAACTCGATCTCGACCAACTTTCCTCGACGTAGACAAGATTTCCTCGACGTAGAGTAAAAATTCCTCGACGTAGAGTAAAAATTCCTCGAGATCGACTTGTGCAGAAACTAAAATGCAAAGCTTTTCGAACGGAACCGAATGTAATACGAAATTAACTCAATAAACTAAAGACTTACAAAGCCAGGGTATCAACACCACAATGATAACCATGCAAAGTAACACATAAAGGCATAAAAGATCATGCTTTCCATCAAAATAACTTTCGTTATCAACAAATAGGAATATAGAGGCTTTCGCATAAACCCTAATTGTTACTAACCCTTTTCACATAATTAATCCAAGTTGCATTAAGATCACTTTCGCTTCAATAACACAAACAAGGATCACCTTCAACTCACGCAAAAGAATCATGCTCATAGGGATAGAAGACGAATTGCACAACAAGATTGTACCTTTACTGCATCACCTCACATGGCCACCGTTGGGCTCACCCCGACCCTAGAAGTGGGTGGACTACTTTCTCGTCATCATCAAGAAAGACATCAAATAACAAAAGAAACTAACTTGCATTGAATTAAATAAAGAAAGCTTACAACCAACAAGACAAATCCGCTTTCGCCTTTCCACCTTGCTTGCTACAAACTCTCTCTCTCTCTCTACTCCTACTTACTTGAATGGAATTGTGTGTGTTTCTGAATGAATGAAAAACCAGCCTCTAAGGCTTTATTTATAGTGATCAAACCCCGCTAATCAAGGAAAGAATCATCTATCTATATCTACTTAAAAGCTTAAAGATAAATAAATTGTTTAAGGGAAATAAATCTTTAAAGGAAACTATATCTAAAGTTTGCAAAATATCTCCAATGTAGGTAGAACTTCTCTTCCACAGATAGACTTGATCAAATCGGATAGAATCTCGGCCAACTCGACTTCCTTTGTGCCCAAGTAACTCCAACTCGACTCAGACAGCTCACGGCGACGCGTTTCCAGAAACTGGGCTACTCGATATCGACAAGAGTACTCGATATCGAGTACCATGGTTTATGGTGGCTCGGCTTTCTCGGGTGGCTCTGCTCGACAGGCTCGGATCTGGGCTCCTTGGCTCCTCGATCTCGACTAGGCAACTCGAGGTCGAGTTGGGTGTTTCATCGAGGATGCCTGCCTGGTGTGGTCGAGGACTCCTTCTCGGCATGGACTCGGACAGGCGCTGGGTTGTCCTCGATCTCGACTAGATCTCCTTGAGATCGAGTAGGGTCGTCCCGGCGTCTCCGTCCTTGGCTTCTCGACTTGTCTCAACTCGTCGACTCCGGACTTGGCGCTGCTGGGGTAGTCGATCTCAACAAGTGATACTCGAGATCGAGTAGGGTCTCCGGAGTCGGGTTGATCTGGCTCTCAACACTGCTCTTGGTCGACAAGGTCTGTGCTCAGATAGCTTCGTCGAGGTCGAGTAGCAGTACTCTAGATCGAGTAAACTCGGGCTCCAAGCTTGATTTGACTGGTTCCGCTGCTTCTTGACCTTGGACTTCTGTAGTTGATTTCCGAGCTTTTCTGACCTTTCTCAGAACTGCTGTAATTTGCCTCGAATTCTGCGAAATTAAACAGAAACTAGTGTAGATTCCATAATTTGGCAAATAAACATAAATTACATAGATTATGTACTATCCTAGCCCAAATGAATGAAATGTATGCAGAAATCGATATAAAAGTTACTATAAAACATGGCAAATTAGGCTCACAACAAACACCCCATACTTAAGCTTGCTTGTCCTCAAGCAATACTTTTAATTGTCATACAGGAGAAGAATTCAAACTCTCAACATCTTAGATTCATTTCCATATAACCTTGCAATCAATTACCATCCTCGAAAAGGTACTTGTGTCACAGATCCATGCATGTGCAAATATAAAAGCAACATCTACTCACAAAAGGAGGGTTATGCAAAAACATTCATAAGTGACAAAGCATTAATAATCAAGAGGACTTTAATTTAAGCTCAAATAAGGAGTAGATTGGTAAAAGGCTAAAGGTGGGCAATTTTTGGTAATGTGGTGCTAATAATCCGGGGAAATGGAGTACTTTCCAAACTGAATTTCCATATTCCTTCTCCTTGAGATTCATCACCTTTCATATTGCTTTTATCCATAATAATGCTTTTACCTCTCTAACCTCAGCACTGCCTTCTCGCGAGTCGCAAACATGGGTGTCATGAATGACCCCGGATACTTAGTGCTCTGGACTCCTCACAATGTGTCCCATCTCTCCAAACTATTATCTCAGAGAGCAGGGTCAATCTACCTTTATCTCCTGAGGTGATTGGATTTTTTCTCACTCATTAAATTTTCCATACTTTTCAAAAAATTTCCCACCATACTCCAATAATGATATATAACAACACAATCGCCATATAATAATCTCCATAATGTAATCATCATTCTCAACATAATCCCCGGATAAGGTAAAGAATGAGCAATATTTAGATCATGTGGAGCAAATATTTAAAGTAAGGCATATTATGACTTTTGTGATGCATAAGCATAGGTAAGGCTAGGAATTTAACAATGTGAGCATTATATGGAAATATAAAGTCCTCCATCATCTTATCATGCAACATGTCAAAAGCAACTTCAAATTTTACCTCCTTCTATGGTTTTCAAGAAAATATGCACTTCATTGTGACTTCCCTTTACTAGGCAATTTCATGCTATATCTCTAATGAATCTAATTTTGCATCGTCGAGTTCAATATAAGCTTCCATGACATTATTTAAAAATTTCAATGGGGGTCATTTTTCTCAAATTTTGGAAAACATGCATATAAGCACAAAAATTAATAATGAATTCCAAAATAGCCATGTATAAGCATTTCAAAGAAATAAATTCTAAATATGCACACATAATGTCAAATATGGCAAATATGCATAAAGTAAGCCCTTCCCCCACCCCATACTTAAACATTACAGTGTCCTCACTGTATAAAAACAAGGGTAAAGAAAGAAACTCACTAGACAGGTGTGCAGGGCCTCTAAATATTGAATGAAAGAACTGCCTGGGCCGAGTATGAATATGGCTCATCCATGGACCTGAAAAGTGTAGAAGACATATACCCACAATAAAAAACTAAAAATGTTCAAAACCAAAAACAAACAAAAGCAATAAAGTCTTAAAAGTCCCAAAATAAATGTATATATACAAGCTCTAGATTTTATAGTCGCTAGGCCGACTTTCCATTTATGCTCAAGGTGGCATCTGCAGGGCCCATGTAGCTTGGGCCTCAAATAAGACTCCATTCTTGTCCATCAGTTGTAATCCTCCAGAATGGATCTTGTTCACGACGAAAGGCCCCATCCGCTTCTTGTTGAATTTGTTGGGGAACCAATGATCCTTTGATTTGGAGACATAGAGCTTGTCTCCAACGTCATACGCTTTGGGCTCATCATTAGATATCCTACATAAGCGCACATACCAAGGTAAACCTCTCCTATGTATAGATAAATCTTTAATGGAAATAGGAGAAGAAAGATCCATACCTTGGCTTACCTTCGCGCAGACGGAATCGGGGACTACAGTGTTTGGTCGATCTCGAGTAGGGGTACTCGATCTCGACGAGGTTTCAGGTCCTAGAGGTGAGCTGCTCGAGGATGCGAGAGTCGATGAAGCTTGGTCGATCTCGACCAAGCTGGTCGATCTCGAGGACGGTTCTGGCTCTGGTGGCTTCAGCGTCGAGGAAGCAAGAGCTGGGCTAGCAAGGTGGTGGTCGACATCGACAAGCCTAGTCGATCTCGACGAGCCCTGGCCGTCTGGTGGAGTCAGCGTCGAGGAAGGTGAAGCCGAGGCCCTAAGGCGGTGGTCGATCTCGAGAAGCTTACTCGAGATCGAGTAGTTCTGTTCTTCCTCCAGTAGCTTGCTCGTCGTAGCAGGTTGGTCGATCTCGAGTAGTTTACTCGAGATCGAGTAGGGCCCGGCTTTTGTTTGGCTGCTCGATGGCGCTGGTGCTGGTGGAGGTTCTTGGTTTTGGTCGAGATCGACTAGGTTCCTCGATGTCGAGGAGTCTTGGTTGATCTTGACCCCATACTTGGTTCCTGTCAAGGCATCCGAAAAATAATTAGTCCATAACGACGTACCTTGGTTTGTGTCGATTGGATTTTCTGTGTCCTCTTTTAGGATTGCCATGATCTCCTCCACCTGTGCCTCCATATCCCTCTTTTCCAGCTCTTCAGGAGTCATGTTTCTCACCTTGGGTTCCCCGCAGGTGATGTAGCCAGCTGAGACAGATTTTACCTCTTCCATTGGACCTGTATGCCTTTCAGTTTTATTAAAGGAATACTCAATTACCTCATCGCTGATGTTGAAGGTGAGCACTCCTTTCCTTACGCTTATGTTAGCATCCACCGTCGCTAAGAAGGGTCTTCCTAGAATAATTGGACAAGCAGGATCTTCTTGCATATCAACAACTAGGAAATCAGCAGGGACAAAGAATTTACCTACTTGTACTGGCACATTATCCACCATGCCTATTGGAATGACGACCGTGTTGTTGGCCATGTAAAGTCTAGCATCCACAGGCTCTAGGGCACTTATCGGATCTTGGACCAAATTGTTAAAGGCATTATACTTACACTAGCTCCAAGATCACATAAAGCATTAATTTTGTATGGACCAAATCAAATGGTTATAGCAAACTTACCTGGATTTGGCCTTTTCTCCAATATGTCGAAATGGCTGCACTCCTCTGTAATTTCAGCCATTGATCGCTTTTTGCTCAGAATCTCCTTCAGGAACTTGACATAGGATGGCATTTCATTGAGAGCTTTTGTGAAGGGGATGGTGACGTTGAGCTTCTGAAGCATCTTGATGAAGCGCTGAAATTTCTTTTCTGTCGGGTCCTTTGGAGATTTTGTGGGGAAAGGGAGCTTCTTTTTCTGATTCGGAGCTACAACAGACGTCGGAGGTGCTGCAGTTTTCTCTCTCTCGGGCTGACCGTCCTCGATGTCGAGTAAACCCTTGTCGATCTCGACCAGATTGGGTGGTCTCGAGTTGCTGTGTAGTGCAGACGAGGGCTTCTGTATTTTCTCCTCGAGATCAAGTAGACCCTCCTCGAGATCGACCAGGCTCTGGTTGACGTCGACTAGTTGCTGGTCTCCTTTGTTCTGCTGCTTTCCAACTTCTGGCTCTTGCAGTTGATGGCCGCTTCTGAGTTTTACAGCAGCGATGTGTCCAGTCTTTCCCTTAGGATTTGGTTCTGATGATCCAGGGAGCGCACCTGACTGTCTGGGGATTCTTGCTGCTAGCTGACCAATCTGTGTATCAACTGATTTTTGTCATATATCAATTTCCCCAAGTCTAGAGTTGACACCTTGCATCTGAGTGTAGACGGAGTTGAATGACTGCTTAGTTTCTGAGTGATTCCTCCGTATTTCCTCCAGGACTATCTATATATCATCCATTTTCTGGTCCCTTTCCGGATGTCCTGGAGCTCTGTAGGGCGGGGGGTTTCTAGGGACACCTTGGTTCCATTGTGGTTGCTGAAACCTTTGGTCCCCCATGTAGCGATTGGGACCCCCTGCGTAAGCTACCTCCTCGTGCTGCTCTGCCAGCCTGACTTGCTCTGTGTGTGGGCACTCAGTAGTGGTGTGCCGTTGCGATCCGCATTCAATGCAAGGGTGGTTGACAGAAAGATACTTTACTTGCTTAAGGAGCTTCTTGTTCTGATCTCTATAGTACTGTTCCCTTACATCAGGATCAATCTCTTTAGGAGGCTCATAGAGGGGCATGGATGGTGCTGGCCTGGCGTAGGGGTTCTCTTCATAGGTTGCAGTAGACCCATACTTGTTGTCATAGTTAGTGAGCTTGTCGAGCACTCCCCATGCGTCAATTGGTGGCATCGTTAGATACTCATAGCGAGTATACTGGTTGATCCTGTCCTTAGTGACTTGATGAAGAGAGTTGAAAAACATCTCCTGAATGACATAGGGTGGCTGTCCATGAGTAGGGCAAGATCGCAACAGTTCCTTGTAGCGTTCCCATGCCTTTGCCAACGGTTCCCCAGGTTTCTGTTTGAAAGCGGTGATTTTCTGGCGGAGGAGTGCTGTCTTTGCAGGAGGGAAAAATTTGTTCAGAAACTCTTGCTCTACTTGGGCCCATGTTGTTAGGGATCTTGGTTTCATCCCTTCAAGCCACTTTAGTGCAGGTCCAGCGAGAGACCAACGAAAAGCCTTCATCTTGACATATTCCAAAGTTATACCTTCAGCAAGAGTACGACACATTTCAGAAAAATTTATAATATGTTCAAGAGGACACTCATTAAATCTTCCAAAAAAGGCATTATTTTTAAGCTCTATAAGAAATTGAGTGCGAATTTCAAAAGAGTTTTCAGGGATAAGAATCGTCGATTCAGGCACGACGAGAGTTGGGTGCATATAGTCCTCTTCCGTGGTTGGGTATTGGGCAAGCTCAGCCTCTGCTTGTTCCCTTGCTGCTTTTTCAGTGGCGATAGCAGCATCTTTAGCGGCCAATTCCCTTGTAAGCCTTGCGATCACCTGTTCCTGTGTCTCCGCAGCTGCCATGGCTCTTTGCAGTTTAGCTCTGATTTGTAGAAGGCGCTCTGGTTCATCTAAGCCGTCAAACTCAGGTGGTTGATCAGAACGGCGCATACAACTGTAAATTAACTAAAAGAAAAAGTGAGATCTGACTACCTAAGGCGCGAATGATAGCTTCCCCGGCAACGGCGCCAATTTGTTGTTGCAGGAGGATGGTCAAGTATGAAATAAATATAAAATAAAGTTCAGACTGACTTCCCTGTCTCAGCAAATAAATACAAGACTTCCTCCCATTGTAGTAGAAGGTTGTCAGGATCGATCCACGAGGAAACACGTCAGTGGATCTTAGGTAGCAGATAGATCTCAGCGAAGTCGACCAGAAAAGTTTCTCGATCTCGAGTAAAGTATTCGAAATCGACCAACACTGTCGAGTAAAAACAGAAAGCAAAACGAAACAGAAAACGAAAACCAACAGAACTCAACTCGATCTCGACCAACTTTCCTTGACGTAGACAAGATTTCCTCGATGTAGAGTAAAAATTCCTCAACGTAGAGTAAAAATTCCTCGAGATCGACTTGTGCAGAAACTAAAATGCAAAGCTTTTCGAACGGAACCGAATGTAATACGAAATTAACTCAATAAACTAAAGACTTCCAAAGCCAGGGTATCAACACCACAATGATAACCATGAAAAGTAACACATAAAGGCATAAAAGATCATGCTTTCCATCAAAATAACTTTCGTTATCAACAAATAGGAATATAGAAGCTTTCGCATAAACCCTAATTGTTACTAACCCTTTTCACATAATTAATCCAAGTTGCATTAAGATCACTTTCGCTTCAATAACACAAACAAGGATCACCTTCAACTCTCGCAAAAGAATCATGCTCATAGGGAAAGAAGACGAATTGCACAACAAGATTGTACCTTTACCGCATCACCTCACATGGCCACCGTTGGGCTCACCCCGACCCTAGAAGTGGGTGGACTACTCGCTCTTCATCATCAATAAAGACATCAAATAACAAAAGAAACTAACTTGCATTGAATTAAATGAAGAAAGCTTACAACCAACAAGACAAATCTGCTTTCGCCATTCCACCTTGCTTGCTACATACTCTCTCTCTCTACTCCTACTTACTTGAATGGAATTGTGTGTGTTTCTGAATGAATGAAAAACCAGCCCCTAGGGCTTTATTTATAGTGATCAAACCCCGCTAATCAAGGAAAGAATCATCTATCTATATCTACTTAAAAGCTTAAAGATAAATAAATTACTTAAGGGAAATAAATCTTTAAAGGAAACTATATCTAAAGTTTGCAAAATATCTCCAATGTAGGTAGAACTTATCTTCCATAGATAGACTTGATCAAATCGGATAGAATCTCGGCCAACTCGACTTCCTTCGTGCCCAAGTAACTCCAACTCGACTCGGACAGCTCACGGCGACGCGTTTCCAGAAACTGGGCTACTCGATATCGACAAGAGTACTCGATATCGAGTACCATGGTTTGTCGACTATGGTGGCTCGGCATTCTCGGGTGGCTCTGCTCGACAGGCTCGGATCTGGGCTCCTTGGCTCCTCGATCTCGACTAGGCAACTCGCGGTCGTGTTGGGTGTTTCATCGAGGATGCCTGCCTGGTGTGGTCGAGGACTCCTCCTCGGCATGGACTCGGACAGGCGCTGGGTTGTCCTCGATCTTGACTAGATCTCCTCGAGATCGAGTAGGGTCGTCCCGGTGCCTCCGTCCTTGGCTTCTCGACTTGTCTCAACTCATCGACTCCGGACTTGGCGCTGCTGGGGTAGTCGATCTCGACAAGTGATACTCGAGATCGAGTAGGGTCTCCGGAGTCGGGTTGATCTGGCTCTCGACACTACTCTTGGTCGACAAGGTCTGTGCTCGGATAGCTTCGTCGAGGTCAAGTAGCAGTACTCTAGATCGAGTAAACTCGGGCTCCAAGCTTGATTTGACTGGTTCCGCTGCTTCTTGACCTTGGACTTTTGTAGTTGGTTTCCGAGCTTTTCTGACCTTTCTCAGAACTGCTGTAATTTGCCTCGAATTCTGTGAAATTAAACAGAAACTAGTGTAGATTCCATAATTTGGCAAATAAACATAAATTACATAAATTCTGTACTATCCTATCCCAAATGAATGAAATGTATGCAGAAATCGATATAAAAGTTACTGTAAAACATGGCAAATTAGGCTCACAACACTCACGCGTTTTGAGACTTAATAAAATCTTCGATCCAGGAGGCACGCTTTACGACCGTATGCCCGGCACGGAGCATGCTCACACGTCCTGGGACGTAATAAAATCTTCAATCCGGGAGGCAAGTTCTACGTCCGGATGCCCGACGCGGAGCAAGCTCCAGCGTCTTGGGACTTAATGAAATCTTCAATCCAGGAGGCAAGCTCTACGACCGGATGCCCGACGCGGAGCAAGCTCTAGCATCCTGGGACTTAATAAAATCTTCGATCCGGGAGGCAAGCTCACCGGATGCCTGACGCGGAGCAAGCTCCAGCGTCATGGGACTTATTAAAATCTTCGATCCGGTAGGCAAGCTCACCGGATGCCCGACGCGGAGCAAACTCCAACATCATGGGACTTAATGAAATCTTCGATCTGAGAGGCAAGCCCTATGACCGGATGCCCGACACGGAGCATACTCACACGTCCTGGGACTTCATAAAATCTTCAATCCGGGAGGCAAGCTCTACCACCGGATGCTCGACACGAAGCATGCTCACACATCCTGGGACATAATAAAATCTTCAATCCGGGAGGCAAGCTCTACAACCGGATGTCCGACGCGGAGCAAGCTCCAACGTCCTAGGACTTAATAAAATCTTCAATCCGGGAGGCAAGCTCATCGGATGCCCAACGCGGAGCAAGCTTTAGCGTCCTGTGACTTAATAAAATCTTCGACCCGGGAGGCAAGCTCACCGGATGCCCGACACGGAGCAAGCTCCAGTGTCATTGGGTATGGTGGAATCTTTGATTCGGGAGGCAAGCTCTACGACCGGATGCCCGACACGGAGAAAGCTCACACGTACTGGGACTTAATAAAATCTTCAATCCGGGAGGCAAGCTCTATGATTGGATGCTTGACACGGAGCATGCTTACGCGTCTTGAGACTTAATAAAATCTTCAATCCAGGAGCCAAGCTCTACGACCGGATACCCGACGCGGAGCAAGCTCCAGCGTCCTGGGACTTAATAAAATCTTCGATTCGGGAGGCAAGCTCACTGGATGCCCGACGCGGAATAAGCTCCAGCGTCCTGGGACTTAATAAAATCTTCGATCCGAGAGGCAAGCTCATCGGGTGCCCGACACGGAGCAAGCTCCAACGTCATGGGGCTTGGTGAAATCTTGGATATGGGAGGCTCGTGCTACGAATATCGCATGGTTATGGCTTGGGAACGGGACCCTGAATGGGTTTCCATTGGCGTCACGTAAGCGTGGTCATGAGTTTTTGCGACCCTGATGACCCATCTCCGCAGACGGGCCTCGCACTATGGGTTCTCCTGCAAATTAGTTTTTAACATGCCAACGTCTATGTGTATACATAGGCCATGAAGAAAATCATCTAGTGCATATATATCTATATATTCACACAATATTTCAATGATAGTAAGTTGGCATGAAATTTCAACTTAATTAGGTGAGCGTTTGCACCCCTGCATAAAGATGAAAGATGCGATCCTTAGGTGATTTATGAAGGACCTTTCTGCAAATGGTTTGAGGCTGTATGAAGATATCGTTCGCGATCAAAATTGGTGAATTTTTTACCGCGAACGAATCTTTATTATCCTTCATGGGTCGTGGCTGTTCGTAGACAATTGTCTACCTGGTACTTCAAACGGGTCCAAATTCATACGAATGCCTCAAACATGCTTTCAGATCAACAATGGATCGATTGTCTTTCGGCCTGGTGCATATTCATAGGCCTCCTGGAAATTGCTCTGTGGTATTTTTAAATTGGAAATTCTTGATGAATCACCTCTTATAATCACCAATAAATAAAATATGTGTGAAACCATATCAAGAGTCATTCTCCAAAAGCCATGACAGTAGCTACCAAGGGCAAATAAATACAACAGCCGATTGCTAATTCTCATGAAGGGGGCATTTGTTGTTCATCAATTATTCCACATAATTGAAACCAAATCAATCCTTCATGGTAGCAACTAGCTAAACAATCACATATTTTGGCCCTCCCCTCCTAAAGTGAAATTATCAAGTTCATCAGTGGGAGGCCAACTGCCGTAATTTGGTCTTGAACACTTCATCATTGGAGGATAAATTCAAAACCCATAGCATATTGCACTCATCAAGATAAATTAAGCAAAAAAAAACTCACCTCAATGAATCACCTCTTAGGAAGAAGGGCTCACATATTCTTGATATTGATCCGTCTTGCCGTCTATGTGGATTTGATCTTGAGACTCATGATCATATATTCTTTCATTGCCCTTATGCCAAAGAGGTTTGGGGTATTGTGTGTCGGAGATTCGGGATTCTGATGGTTGCTACCTCCTTGGATAGATGGTTGAGATGGTTGCGGAGATGTTCGAAGGGGACTGTTCCGAGGGCTATGTCTCATCGTTTTGCCCTTTCCGCCTTGGTGTATTACATATGGCATGCTAGGAGCACCAATGTTTTTGACGATAATCTGATCCCGACCGATGTACTAGCTCGCTTAGTGACTCATGTCTATCGATTGTTGTATGATCTTTTTCCTTTACATATTGTTGAGACAATTTAGATACTTTGTTTTATGATTTGCTTTGATAGGGTTGTAGTGCCGAGTTGCTGTGTACTCTTGGGGTACTTGTTATGGTCTCAAGTATGTCCGAAGGGTCTGCGTACCCCTAGGGATACTTTGATCTACTACTTGTTGCTTTCTTGCTTGTACTAGCATGTTTGGCTTTATATCTTTTCTATGAAATTACCCACCATTCCCATTTGGGGTTTGGATTCTAAAAAAAAGCGTCTTTAATCAAATTGGATAGGAGGTTACCTGATCCGTTGGTCATGTGAGATGTGGCTCTAGTATCCATGTACCACTAGTTGTCCGGCTGGTTGAGGGACATCGAGTCGAAGGCCTGATCAATATCCGTCGTCATGTAGGCTGGGTAGTTGCCTTAGGAAGAAAGCATCGGTGGTGGACCAAGGATGTCGGGGTTGTTCGCGGTCGGGTAGGGACATGGGGGAGCCAGCCACCGGGGAGGCGGCCTGTGTGCAGATGTGGAGCATTGGGAACCCATCCATAAGGAGCCCTCCATACGAACTCTGGCGCCTGCTGTTGGGGGCCACTACGGCGGCCTTTGCCACAACCACGACCTCGACCCCTGTTGGCTATCATGGATGGTGGGTTCGGATCGGGCATGGAGTTGAGATTATACGATGAGATTAGAGTTTGTTTGCCCTGATTCGACGCGGTTTGCTTGTTGATTTTGGTTTCTTCGAGACTAAGTTGAGATCTAGCCTTCTCGAAAGTTGGCAAGGGCTCGGTTTGTTGAATGAACGTTGTTGAAGCGAGCCTTGTATTCATTAGGAAGGTCAGCGAGGATTTGAAGGACAAGCCGAGTTGAACTTCGTGCATATCCAACCACAATCAATTAGTTAGAGAGAGACTTAAGGTGAAGGAAATATGCGTCAATGGAGGGGAATGCAACCAGCTTGCAGTTTGATAAGTCGTTCTCCTGTTGGACAGCCCTAGTGGACTTGATGTCTTCAAACAAGTTTCGGAGTTTGTCCCAGGCCGATTGAGTAGTGTTCGCCGGATCCAGGATGGAAATGAGGAGATCGGTGGAGATGGTTGCATAAATCCATTGAAGAACAATGTTGTTGAGTAGCTTGAACAACACGTCATCAATGAAATCAAGGCAAGGAACATTCGGATCAATGAGGAAATCAAACAAGTGAGCCTTAACAGTAATGTTGAAGAGAGCACACCTGGAAGCGTAGGGCGTGGTGGTGTTGTCTAGGGTGTTTCCTCGATCGCTTGATGAAGTCGTTCCTCTTCATCATCATCCATCGACTCGATCTGTGGGTCTGAATTAAGCTTATGTGGAGAATCTGGTGTGAGGATCATCGAAAAACAAGGAAGCGAGCATCTTCTTGATGTTGTCCATACTCCGTTTTATCTTGGCATTCACCGGTCTGATTTTATTGAGTTTTGAGATCATCTTCTCGACTTCATCGATTACATCCTCAGACGATTCTTACAACGTTTCAATCTCCGGAGGCTCGTTCATCTCTGATACCATTGTAACGGGAATTACGTTGCTCGACTCCATTAAAACAGCTTGGGAGAGAAATCAGATTGGGATAGGGATAAGCTCAGCTAGAAAAGCTCATGAATGAACTCGAAACCAAGGGTTTTCGGATCTAGAAATCTGTTGTAAGGGAAGAGGAACTGATCCGAAGATTTACAAAACCGATTTGCAAAACTAATTGCAAAAATTACAAAGTGTTTTGGAAGAAGAAGATGATGATTTCTGTAATTGAATGCATCTCATTACATACATAATTTGCCTATAAAGGATACTGGTATCCAAAGTACTTGAAATAAAAAATGGATAAGGGCTAAGCCCAAGATAACATAAAGCCTTATCGACCCACTCAGAAATAGAACAAACCCAGGAATCTACAAAACCTTAGCAGTTGAATTGATTCTAACTAGTTGCGCGGGCTAGATAGAATAAAACAATAGACAATCAAGCACAAAGAAGTTGAAGCATTCAAATATAGGAAACAAGGAACGAGAATTAGAAACTCACAATCAATCCAAATAAAGCTTCAAATTGCAAGCAGAATAGATGAGTGTAGTTTCTCATGGAAGACATCGCTCAAAATCTCTAAAGTGTCTGATGAAAGAATAGAATAGATGTGTGTTGGAAAAATAACTAAATTTGGCTTTATAAATCATCCATAGTCGGCCATCAAACAAATAAAGAAGATCTAGGGTTTTTAATTATTTAAAACGCTGCGCACAAGCGCTGACGACCAATGTTGCGGCCGCGGCATATCCTGCGGCCGTAGCATGTGCTGTTTGCCGTGTCTAGGGCTGATCAACCGGTCTGGACCGGACCGGACCGGACCGGACATTCCGGTCCCGGTCCGATCCGATGGACCAGAATTTTTTGAAACTTGGACCGGGGATCGGACCGGGACCGATAAATATGGTCCCGGTCTTTCCGGTCCGCGGACCGTAAAGACCGTTTGGACCACAACTTTTAACAGGAGCTGTTTTTACAGTAGCCGTTTGAACCGATAAATATGACAGCAGAGGGCCAGAGGCTGCTGTATTTTACAATTTACAGTAGCTGTTTACAGCAGCCCCTTGAACCTATTTACAGCAGCCCCTTCAATCTGTTTACAGCAGCCCTTGAACCTGTATTTTACAATTTACAGTAGCTGTTTACAGCAGCCCCTTGAAACTATTTACAGCAGCCCCTTGAAACCTGTTTACAGCAGCCCTTGAACCTGTTTACAGCAACCCTTGAACCTGTTTACACTTTACAGCAGCCCTTGAACTTTCGTTCAATTTTATAGCAGCTGTTTAGAACTACAGCAGCCCCAACCGGTATCATCAGATAACTCCATAGTCCCCGTTTGGTCCATACGTATCTATTTAAACAAATAAGAGATTACCATGAAATCATTCTATGCTACAAATTTAATACACTCAAAACAAAAATAATCCCTCTCACTTACGTTGCATGAATGTTTTGAAGAAATTTCCATGGATATCGAATTACTCATAATTCTGTTAAAAACAAAAAAAAACAAAAAACAAGTTCTTTAATCTCAAACAAAAAACAAGTTCTTTAATCTCATTCATAGTTACATGATTATTACCCAAATTGAATAATTGATTGATTCAAAAATCAAAACAAGTGCTTTAATCTCATACATTCAAAACAAGTGCTTTAATCTCATTTCTCTAAACCCCACCTTTAAAATCGCATCTAGATCTAAATATTACAAAATAAAAATTGAAATTTCTTAACCCTAGACTTAAAATTGGGGGAAGATTCTTCAATGTTAGGCTAGAATATGTATAATTTCTCAAAATCTATACTAAAATCAACATTAATAGGTCAAAATATATAATAAATCCTAGATCTACAATTGAAATGATGGGTCGGGAAGACTTACTGTGAGGAGACTAGGAGAGTGAGGAGAGTAGACTGTAGAGCCCGCCGAGGTCCGAGGTCCGAGAGCTGAGCCGCCGAGAGCCGAGGTCTGAGAGCCCGCCGAGAGCCGAGGTCTGAGTCGTCTGAGACTTCTGAACTGGACGCTGGAGACTGGAGAGTGGAGACTACTGGAGAGAAATGAAGAAAGCGCGGCGCTCCATCGAAAATAGGGTTTAGTGGTTTACGTTTTTGGTAATTTTTTTATTTTTTTTTAATAAAACAGGTTCCGGTCCGGACCGGAATTTCCGGTCTGGTCCCGGGTTTGGACCGGAACCCGGATTTGGCAAAATGTTGGACCGCGGACCAGACCGTAATGTTCCGGTCCGATCCAAAGACCGTAAATTCCGGTTTGATCCCGGTCCGATCCATTTTTTGCCCAGCCCTAGCCGTGTCCATTTGGTTTTTTCCAAGAGTAGCTCTGATATCATTATATTCTACATATTATAGGTAATAGAATAGATGTCTTTTATATAGGTTTTGGTTTAGTTTATAGAATAGATGTCTACACTCGTGTTCCATTTGTTTCAAGTGATTTGGATCTTTTTCGATGTCAATTTGGAGGCGCGATGGAATATGATTCATTGAAGCCAAGTTTGATATGTTCATGGACGCCGAAAGAGTCTTGCATAGTGGTCTCAAGTGCTAGAAATCAAGCTAAGAAGAGACTATTGTCGAATCGACGTTTTCCGGACAAATCCTACTTGGCGACATCTCAGTAAAATGAGTCGTTTGCACTTCAACAAATTCGGATTGAGACGTTCTATAGCTTGTTGGAAAGCTGATTCAAAGACCTCCAACCTTTATGTTGATCACTTTTGCAAATTCGGCCTACAATATGGAGAAATCGAGCCAAGAAGCTGATGCTGAGTCAAAGTATCGACCCGGAACCATGGAGTATCGAGTCGGTATCCAAGCATTCCGAGTCGATAGAACGAGCTGAGAAGAAAACACGACATATCGACTCGATACTATGTGGTATCGACTCAATACTTTTCTTTTTGCATTACGACTTCGGGATTTTTATCTGCTTTTATCTTTTATTGGACGACTTTTTGGTATATTTTATTATTATTTTAGGACTATTTTCAGATCTCTTTTAGGAATATAGATAGAGAATTAGAGCAAGAGGAGAGGAGATCCAATTTTTCACGTCACAAACTAGTGGTAGACATTGAGAGTTTTAGGCTCTTTCAGAGATTTCTCCTTGAAGGTTTGTTTTGCTGGATTCAAGAATACGTTTTGTTAATCTAGTCTTATATTCTTTCATCATGAATTCTTTGATTGTGTCTGAATCCATGTCTGGCTAGTTTTCTTGTTCTGGGGGTTGGGGTGATCCCAATGATGCTGAGATAGACATGTGCGTGATGATTGCCTGAATGAATTCTATTATTTGTTTGATTTGATCCATGAGTGTTTAATCCGATTAATTCTATGATTGATTGGAATCCTTTTGATATTCAACACGCACCAGCTGCGAATTGAGATTGGATACATAGACAAAGTTGTTGGAAAACATGGATTGAAATTGAGAATTGTTTATGAGGCGCAATCTATTTAATTCCCTTGAGGATATTAAACTATCATAGACAACCTAGGTTTGAATTGATTATGCTAATCGCGCATGCGATTGTTTGATCGATTTGTTCGCTAGGGTCTAAGTGCTTAATGAGTCCAATTTGATTGATTAATCTACAACAAGCGCAAGCTGAGTGGTAATTGAATGAAATGGACATAGTTATTGCGAGATGCGTAGGCTGAGTGATAATGAGTTTAGATAGTTTACCTTCAAATATCTCTTTTCAATTTGTTCAGGCATGAAAATTATATAGTCTATCGAAGATGCATTGTTGTGGTGAACCTTGACTCTGGAATGTTTCGCATCATATATTCACAAACATTTTCAATTTGTCATTTTTCTTCTTCTTATTTTCTCATTCCATCAAAAATCACTTCTCTTATTTGGCTTAGTAAACTAGTTGAGGTTCTGCAATTGGTATTCACACAGTCCCTGAGATTCGACACTCGATTACTACAATTGACATTGTACGCTTGCGGGGTGTTGGTTTTAGACCGATCAAGGCTCCACTTGTCTTGCTCTTCTTCTTTCCTTGCTCTGTGCCAATGTTTCTTGTATTTCTCTTCAAGGTATTGCATCTCTCAAATGTGTTCCGATTCAATCTGCAAGATAAACACAAGATGCAATTTAGCAACAAAGTATGAAAGAAATGCAACCTAACTAAACTAAAAATGTCTATAATGCCTATCTAAGATATGCATTATCAAATTCCCCCACACTTAACCTTTGCATGTTCTCAAGCAATGATAGAATGAACATGAATCAATGTATCCCACAGGAATTCCCTTCAAGTTTCAACCTCATAAAAAACAACATCATAGCAGGTGAAAACATAAACCAAGCAAACAAACGTCATAGCATGTATTATAGTGATCAAAGCTTAGAAGTATACATTATCCAACCTCACCAGAAGTATGTGTTTCACTCATGTGTTTAGGCTTTAAGGTACAACTATCAACTCAAACCAATCATGCACTAAGCTCATAGACATTGACCACCATATCATCAATTCTCTACCAAAATGTCATTACTTGCGTGACACGATAAAGAAAATAAAATGCGACACTTTTTTTTCCATTTTCTTTTGTTTTCTTTTTTCTTTTTTTTTTCTTTTCCTTTTTCTTGTCTTGGTGCTTTCCTTACGCGAAGCGCAAACATGGGTGTCATGAATGACCCAGGTCTATCAACACCTCAACCTACTAATGTGACATCCACTTGAACATCTTTTGACGCAAGTTGCAAACATGGGTGTCATGAATGAACCTGGTTACTCAATGACCAAGCTTCTTTCCTAGTGGATAGTTTTCAACACCTTTTTGCGCGAATCATACCCATGGGTGTCATGCATTGATCCGGTTACTAAGTGCATCAACCATTGCCACCTTATTCACTAAATATGTACAAATTCAAACAAAAGACTCAAAATATAACATAAACTCCGCAAGCAATCAAACATGTGCATCGGTCTTTAAAAATAGATATTGCAGTCAATGCCAAGAGTTAGCAACATTAGGAGAGTAATTCACACAACTGAGCAAAATAATTCAAATAAGGCCAAACATTCTCACATGGTCATGTTTTTTTTAGGACTTCAATCATACTTTAGCTCAATCATACATGCTCAATTATATTTTCTAGCTCATGTTCCACAAAAATCAAAACATCCAGAATTCCATGGGATTTTTATGAATCATGGTTGAAATTTAAAATAGAGGACAAACTAAGCTAGATGGGTATTTGAATAACACATATGTATGCAATGCATGTTCTATTTTTGGATTTTCGAATTTTTTTTAAATTCCAAAAAATGCAGAAAAGTAAATAATTTAAATTAGATAAAAAACAAACTTAACAGAAATTAACAGAAATTAAATAAACTAACTATTACAGAACTTAAACATGTTGTGCAGAAATTTAAACATGGTCCTAGAAATGACAGAAATGACAGAATTGACATAATATACATATAATTCTCCTCCCCCACACTTAAAGTTTTCAATGTCCTCACTGAAACAGTACAGACAACCAAAATAAAACATAAAAAATCAGGGTGAAGGAGGTAGAACTAACCACTCACTAAGGCGGCGGCTGGTATGGTGGCGACTGGTACGGCGGGATATGTGGGTACTGTTGACAGAAGTAGTAAGCCTGCTCTCTCCACAACTCCTCCATGTGATAGTTTGTTTCACGCACATTGCGGTCGATGTCGTGGAGAGTGAACTCGAAGGAGTCTTGGCGCAAGGACATATGGTGGAACTCGGTGAGCATGTGGTCCCGCCAGGGGTCATCCTAAGCAGAAGAGAAGCGAGGCCCCATAGAAGAGCCAGCAACGTGTTGTGAATCCCCCATTTGATAGTCTGTCTGTGCAGGGGCGTCCTCCTCAGCCTCGTCATCATCCTCGACTTGGACCGGATCAGCTACGATGTATAGGGTGTTGTTGGACGGGCCATAAGGTAAAGGCCTAGGAAGGCTCAGTCGGTGCTCTCCACGCTTCCCTGACTTCCAAATCCAGCTCGAGTCATCAGAGCGCTCAAGCACGAAATCCCTTCGGAGCTGCTCTGTCGTATAGGTGTACCCACCAGTCATGGGTACACCACATTGTGAAGGCTCCAAATATCGGTAGGCTATGAGGCTAATCATGCCTCCCAAGCCAAACCTCCATGACTTCTTCCCTTGAATCTTCAGGTAGATGTCCACAAAGATCTCAACCCAGTCCGGCGTACCACGGGACTGGGGAGCAAAGCTCCACAACCAGGATAGATCTCCAGCATGCACTTTGTTCACGTCGCCTTGGCCGCTGAAAGACATGGCCAAGACCTTGTGAACCAGACGGAGGCATGGGTGGACGAAATTGTAGTTATACTCGCCCTTGTATCCGTCCAATCTACTTTTAGTCGCCGCGAACCAGACATCATGGCGTTGCTGCTCTGTCGCCATGAAATACCAATCTGGCGTGGGTGCCCTAGAGATCCCAAAAATCTGTCTCGGCTCGTCATATGAGCAAATGTGAGGCTGATCCAACAAGTTGAACCTAATCCTCGAGTTATCCACCTGTTGAAACGTGGCCCGAAACTCCCATGCCAGCTCAGGATGCGTGGGGGCACTACAGTCTATAAATCCCCCCAAACTGCCATGGCTAAGCATCCGCCTTGTAACATCTAACATGCCTAATGTCTGTAAGGCTGGGATATGGAAAAACTTCGTCTGTACGAATCGTTTTGAATCAAAGCTCTTAAATATCTTCCTCTGTTTGTCAGACGCATTCCTCAATCGGCGCACCATTTTTTTTTATCAAATCTCAGCAGTAGATTAATACCTCAAATAGATCTAAAATTCCACCTTAAGCTCTACAAACTCAAGCAATCCACCAAAACCAAATCAACTCACCAACACAAATATATCTCAAATCAACCACCAAAACTAAATCCTTCAAACAAATCCCAAATTCAAGAACTCCAAACAATTATCAACAATCACACCCCAAGTCTTTCAAATCACCACTCTCAAACCAAAGTTCCAACTCCAAGTTCACAAAACAAACAAGAATAATCGAAGAATAAAACAAACACAACTTTCCCAAGCAAACCAATAGCAACCAAACTTGGAGGCGGGACCTGCGGCAGGCGCAGTGGCGGGCACAACAGAGGCTTCAGCGGAGATCTGGTGCAGGTGGCAGGTGGCTAGCGGTGGTTGGCGAGGAAGAAGATAACTCTGATTCCGTTAGGTGGTTGCCTGGATCCGACGAGGGGGGAGGTCGGCGAGGAAGAGGATCCAGCGTGGGAGGTTATGGAAGAGAAGGAAAGGAGACAACAATGGAGAGGAGACAACAATGGAGTTTTGGGGGTCTTTGAATGTGGCGGCAGGGGTAGGAGATGAATAAGGTAGGGTTTGATAAATAAGGAAGAGGATCCCATGACATAATGTATCTAATATATTTTATTTTATTTATATTTTTTATTTTTTAAATTGGGAAAATCACGGACCTGATGTGCTGCGGGCGCAGCATATGCTGCGGCCGCCGCATCTGCCCCCCTACCGCGGATTGATGTTCAGCGGCCGCCGCATGGATGCTGCGGCCGCCGCCAGTTAGGTGGCCTTCTATATTTCGGTTTTTTTTAAAAAAAAAAATACCACTACCTATGTCAACTAATCCTAAAGTAATTAAGTAATGAAAACTACCTAACAAATAATAAAGATGAAAAAGAAAGAAGAACTTACCTGGGGTTGCCTCCCGAGAAGCGCCTTTGTTTCAAGTCGTTGGCTCGACGTGATGGCCCTTGAGTAGCCTAGTCGGTTGGTTCAGCAAGCACCAACTCATCTTCTTCATTATGTGAGATGTTCTCAAGGTACGGCTTAACTCTATGACCATTGACCTTAAAGAGCTCATTAGACTTAGGGTCATAAAGTTCAATTGCTCCATGAGGGAATATCCTTGAGATGGTGTAGGGTCCTTCCCACCTTGATCTAAGCTTTCCTGGAAAGAGTTTCAGACGTGATTGGTATAGGAGAACCTTGTCTCCTACATTGAGTTCCTTTCGCAGGATATGTTTGTTATGCCAAGCTCTTGTCTTCTCCTTGTAGATCATTGCATTATCAGAGGCATCCAGACGCAATTCCTCCAACTCTTGCAATTGAAGTTTCCTGAATTCTCCCACTTCATTTATTGCCATATTGCAGTTCTTTACCGCCCAGTATGCCTTATGATAAAGTTCCACAGGAAGATGACAAGCCTTCCCAAACACGATTCGATAAGGAGACATACCAATGGGAGTCTTATAGGCCGTCCGATAGGCCCAAAGAGTATCATTCAGCCTTAGACTCCAATCCTTCCTATTAGAAGCCACTGTTTTCTCCAAAATGCTCTTAATCTCCCTATTCGATACTTCTGCTTGACAATTGGTCTGAGGATGATAAGCAGTGGACACTCTATGCGTGACATGATACCTCTTTAGCAGGGCAGTGATGGTCCTATTGCAAAAATGTGTCCCCCTGTCACTGACTAGAGCTTTAGTACCCCAAATGTTGTAAAAATTGTGTCTTTTAAGAATTCTGCAACCACTTTGGAATCATCAGTTCTGGTGGCCTTTGCCTCCACTCACTTAGAGACATAGTCCACCGCAAGAAAAATATAGACATTCCCAAAAGAACTAGGAAAGGGACCCATAAAATCAATACCCCAAACATCGAAAATTTCACAAAATATGATTTTAGTTTGTGGCATTTAATTTCGAGCTGATATGTTCCCAATCATTTGGCATCTATCGCAAGATTTACAGAAAGCATTAGCATCCCTAAATAAGTGAGGCCAAAAGAAACCTGCTTCTAACACTTTCCTAGCAGTCTTTTGAGGACCAAAATGGCCTCCACATTCATGAGTATGACAAAAAGTAAGGACAGATTGTACCTCATTGTCCGGCAGACACCTCCTAATTACCTAATCAGCACAATGTTTCCAAAGGTAGGGGTCATCCCAAACGTAGAAGCGAGAGTCATGTCGAATCTTGCCCTTCTGAGCTTTTGTAAAGTTCCGTGAAAATTCTCCCGTGACCAAGAAATTCACCATATTGGCAAACCAAGGTCGAGGAGTATGGCCACCCATCACTAATTCTGGAATATCAGAACTTACCTCGTCAGATAGGAGGGAAAAAGGTGAAACGGGGGCCTGAACAGAGTGCGGCGGGCGCAGCATGTGAGCTGCGAGCGCAACCTCATTGTTTGGCCGCGGCCGCGGCATGGTTGCTGCGGCCGCATCTCCTCCGTTTTCGTACTTTCCTGCAGCTGCGAAGAGAGGGTGTGAGTTATATAAAATAATTTCTCGTTAGGGAACTCACCGTGAATGGGTCTTTGATCTTCCGGCTTGTCCTCTCCTTGGACAAGTCTGCTGAGGAAGTCTGCTACTAAATTTTCTGCACCTTTCTTATCTTTGATTTCAATCTCAAATTCACTTAAAAGTAAAATCCAACGAATCAATCTTGGTTTCGCTTCTTTCTTAGTCAATAAATAGCGAAGAGCAGCGTGATCAGTGAAGACAATTACCTTAGCTCATAGGAGATAGGAGCGGAACTTCTCCAGTGCAAAGACCACAACCAGGAGCTCTTTCTTAGCAGTTGAGTAGTTCCTTTGCGCTCCATTCAGAGTCGTGGAGGCATAGTAGATAACATGAGAACTCCTTCCTTCTTTTAGTCCCAAAACAGCCCCCACAGCATAGTCGCTAGCATCGCACATAATCTCAAAAGGTTGAGACCATATGGGTGCTTGAATGATAGGAGCGCTAGTCAGGCGACCTTTAAACTCATCAAAGGATGCTCTACACCTGTCATCAAACTTGAAAGCTACTTCCTTTTTCAGTAAATCAAAAAGAGGTGCAGAAATTTTAGAAAAGTCCTTAATAAACCTGCGATAGAACCCTACATGGCCTAAAACGGAACGAATTTCGCGCACATTGGTGGGGTAAGGCAGAGACTGAATGACATCAATCTTAGCCTTATCCACCTCAAGACCCCTGCTAGACACAATATGACCCAAAACAATGCCTTGCTCAACCATAAAATGACACTTTTCAGAATTGAGAACTAAGTTGGTGTCTACACACCGCCTAAGCACAAGTGACAAATGATGCAAGCAAGTATCAAAATCATCTCCATGCACAGTGAAGTCATCCATAAATACTTCTATAAAGCGCTCTACATACTCAGAAAATATGCTTACCATACACCATTTGAAAGTCCCAGGTGCATTACATAGCCCAAAAGGGGCAGTAAATGTCGTTTTTTCTTGATCCTCCGGTGCTATTGGTACATGAAAATACCCTGAGTAGCCATCTAAAAAGCAATAAAAGGAGCGGCCGGCAAGGCGCTTAAGCATTTGATCAATAAAGGGAAGGGGGAAGTGGTCCTTGCGAGTAACTGCATTCAATTTTCGATAATCAATACAGACTCTCCATCCAGTTTGTACCCTGCTAGGGACCAATTCACCATCCTGATTCTCAACAACAGTAATACCTCCCTTCTTAGGGACAACCTGAGTAGGACTCACCCATTTGCTGTCAGATATGGGAAAGATAATACCTGTCTGAAGGAGCTTCAGCACCTTCTTCTTTACTACTTCCATCATTGGTGGGTTGAGTCGCCGCTGAGGTTATCTAGATGGTTTGGCATCATCCTCCAATAGTATCCTATGCATGCAGAGGGTAGGACTGATGCCAGAGGGTAGGACTGATGCGTTTAATGTTTGCTATCGTCCATTGATGGACGATTTTTAGTCGCGTAAACCGTATCAAAATAAATTCGAACTTACCTAACTAATGTAGTGTGATAAGTACGAGTCGATCCCACAGAGAATCAAGTTATTCCTAAGTTAAGTCTATTTACCCATTAAGAGAAAATAGGGGGGTTTTGAGTGGTGAATTAATTATAAAGAAAATAAACTAAACTATAAACAAATCAACGGAGATAACAATTAAGAATAGAGTTTCATCTATAAACATCTACTTTAATTTGACTAGTTGATCCTTGATTCTTCTTCAAGTTCTCTTTTCATCCTATTATTGTTCCTGTCCTGATCTTGTGTAAATTACTAGTCCTACGAGTCCTAGTAACCCTTACTAATTAGATAACCCTAACACGGTTAAGATTCAACCTAATAGTAGCATTAAGATTAAGGAATAACCAGGATACATGCAACACCAAGCTACGAGTCAGCATTCAACATGTAATTGATTCTCTACACACCAGTTTAGTCCTACGAGTCCTAAAAAGGCATGATTGCTACCATGGATTAAGGTTCGCTACGAGGAATCTACAAAATCCTAGCAATAATCTCAACTAGTTGTACGGACTAGAAGAAATCAGCAATATTCGCAAAAGAATTAATATGAATCAATAGGAATAGAATAAGAATAGAAATCTCACAACTTTATCAAATCAAAGCTTCAATCAATAGACGAAACGGGAGAGTTTATATCTCCATAAAAATAAGACAAAAACAATTAGGGTTTAGAGGTGAAAGTGTTAGTCGGCTCCTGTATACTTGAACACGGCTTCGGTCTCTCATATGAATGTATATATAGTACGTGAAAAACCTAAGCTATCTAAATTTATATAAATATAATATATTCCTATCTATCTAACTAATCTAATACGGAATATATTAATTCTATCTAATCTAATACTCCATATGAACTATATCCTAATTTATATATATATCACAATCACGTGGCTCCTTCCTCCGTAATACGCCCGGTCTCATGTATGTAACCCACCAATTTGGCTTCCGATTTGTATTATCATCCCATAAATTACAAGCAACCTTCAAATTTATACGATGCAACCCGAAAATACCTGAAATATAATAAAATACGAGTGTAGACTCCGAATAACAAATAATAGAAATTAAGTATAAAACATGTAAAAATTCTCTAAAATAATATGCAATTCTATACTAAAAACATGACTAAAATATACCCTATCATCCATCCTAACGCCTCCTTGTTCTCCTTTAGAACAGTCACCAATCGCTTTCCATGTCCAAAGGTCAATTTGTTAGAAATAATGACATGCAGCGTATCATTTTCACCAAGAAAAGCATATTTAAGGTGATTAGGAAGTTGTTTCAATTCAACATCGGGCGCTTGGAGAATAGATGGAAGAAGCTTTTTAGTAGGAATGGTCAGCTCGATGCGGTCTCCCCTTGGTGGCACATAGGTGGGAGATCGATGGTCTAAAGCTACTATAGCCCCCTGCAAATTAGATGACAATACATAATCTCTAGCAATTTCATCTATATGAGCATGTAAAGCAACTTCCATCTCATCAATACACTCCAAATCAAAGCAATCTTGTGCCATAGTATCAATAATATCCACAAAGCACAGAGAAGGATCATCAGATGGGAATTTCATGGAATCATAAATATTATAATCAACTCTTTGACCATCAAATTCCATAGTAAGAGATCCTGAATAGACATCTATCTTAGTCCTAACAGTTTTCAGAAAAGGTCTGCCTAACAGAATAGGGCCTTCATTGTTACCAGGACCCATGTCAATCACTAGAAATCAGCAGGGAATATCAAGTTGTCAACCATTATCAAGACATCTTCAACAATCCCTTTTGGGTAGATAGTAGATCGATCAGCGAGTTGAATTACTACCCGAGTGTCATTCAGATGTCCCAACCCCAAAGCATGATAAACATTAGAAGGCAAAACATTAATAGATGCTCCTAGATCTAACATGACTTTGTCAAATTTAGTATCACCTATCACGCATGGAATAGCAAACATACCAAGGTCACTACACTTTTCAGGCATACGCTTTGGAAATACAGCAGTGACATGTTCGCTTACCTTCACCTTTTGCTTACCTTTTAGCTTTTGGTTCCGTTTGATAGTGCAAAGTTCCTTCAAAAATTTAGCATATCTAGGAATGCTTTTGATCAAATTAAGCAAATGAATGTTTACCTCACACTTACTGTATGTCTCGAAGATTTCTTTTTCGTTCTCATACCTTCGTGTATCCTTTTAGGCATCCGAGAAGGGCGGAATTGGCTTTTGAGTCTCAATGGGCAAAGAGGAAGAAGGAGGGGAAGAAGAAAAAGGAGGAAGAGGGGAGGAAGAGGAAAGAGAGGAGAAAGGTGGGATATGCGTACCTGATGCGGAAGGCTCGGCGGGCGCAACATGTTTGATTGGTCGCGGGCGCTGCAAGGGTGTTGCGGCCGCCGCACGTTGTGAGTTCTGTCTTCTTCTTCTAGCACTTCTATCTCTTCGTCCATTATTTCCTCGTCGTCCTTTTGAGGTGTGACAACCAGTTCCTTGGCACTCCTAAGCGTTACAGCATAGACATTCTCCTTTGTTGGGTTCTCGATGGTCTGTGATGGAAGCTTTCCTGAATTGTTTGCGTCCTTAGCACTTAAGATTTGAATGAGCTGACTCATTTGATTCTCAAGATTTTTCATATATCCGATCGGATTGTTGCTTCTCTAGATTTTCCATCCGCTCTGACTGTTGTTTATCATTCTTCAAGACCAATCGTGACAGTTTCTGTAGTGGATCCTCGTTATCCTCATTTGATTGTTGCTGACCTCCCTGTCGAGGTTCATATTGTTGTTGAGGCCTTGCCTGTTGCCTCCCTTGCTGATTGAAAGAGGCTTGGTAGTTCTCATAGCCTTGCCGATAGCCTCTGTTGTAATTGTTGTTGTTGAAATACCCAGGATTTCCATAAATGCCTTGCCTAGGCCTTTGTTGAGCGAAATTCCCAATGACATTCAACTCAAAATTAGGATCTTGTAGAAGCGGGCATATGTCCATTGGATGAGTGTATTGATTGAAAAGTCCACATGCCTTCAGTTGTTGAGGAGTTCTATCAATGACCAATTATTTCATCATCTCCTTTACCTCTGCCATATCAGTCTGAAGTGCAGCCACAGGGGCATCAACAACGAGTACACCCCTTGCACGAGGGCTCTTATTGAACTGTCTGGAGCCCTCAGATAGCTCCTTAAACACATCCCACGCTGCGGCAGGCGTCTTGTTCAACATGTTTCCTCCACAAGCAAAATTCACTGTTTTGCGCTCTATATCAGTCAGCCCATTAAAGAGAAAGAGAACCAGATCCTTTTGAGAGTACCCATGGCATGGGCAGCTAGCGCAAAGTTTCTTGAAGCGCTCAAAGTACTCATGTATCGACTCCGTCGCGTACTGCTCAATGCTGCTGATTGACCTTTTCAAAGCATTGAGCTTTGTTGCAGGGAAGTACATCTCTAGGAAGACTCTCTTCATCTCAGTCCAAGTAGAAATAGATCCAGGTGGCAGATAGAAGAACCATTCATTCACCCCATCCTTCAAAGAGAAGGGAAAAGCTCTCAGCTTGATTTGATCTTCAGTTACATTATCTGGTTTCATCCCAACAACCACCATATGGAACTCAGACAGATGCTTGTGGGGGTCCTCCCCACTCAACCCATGGAATTTGGGTAGAAGATGAACTACCCTAGACTTCAGCTCAAAGTTGAATTCTTCTGCTAGTGCGGGAAATTGGATTGCCAGGGGCTGCTGTGCCAGATCAGGAGCAGAAAGCTCCTTAAGAGTGCGGTTCGTGTTAATAGCCATCTCTGTTGTAGGTTCTTCTTGATCAAAAGGGAATTCGCGAAAGTGATCACGAGTTTCTCGCCTTAGAGCGGCAAGAGTCCTTTCAATCTCTGAATCAAACGACAACAAATAAGAATTAGTAGCACGGGTATGGACCATATAAGACGGTCCACATCAAGATTAACACTAAAAACACACAAGAATTAAATAAAAATCTCCGGCAACGGCGCCAAATTTGACGGAGGGAAAACCTGTCGTTGATCCGCCAAAGAAAACTCAAACCTATAGCAAGTATAGCAATAAGCAAGAGGTCGATCCACAGGGAAAGTTATAATTCCAGTTTGATTCAAGTGTCAATGAAGGTAACCAATTTGGGGGGTTTTTTGTGTCTGAAAGTTTCGCCTTTTATCAAAGCGGAGTAAAGAAAGCAAAGTAAATGAATTTGTTTTAGACAATTAGGAGAAGCAATTCTACCTACAATTTTCCATTTTATTGGATTGAAGCGATCCTTGTAACTTCTTCTCGTCCTATTAAGTTTCCTATGAATGCCCTTGTCCCGACCTAATATAGTTACTAGTCCAATCAGTCCTAGAAACCCTTATCAATCGAACAGTCCCTAAAGAAGGATTTAACACAATTGATAGCTTTAAGTTCAGAGATTAACCAAGGTATTTGCAGTCCCTAAAGAGGGATTTAACAACACATCCAACTTCCTACTTATTCAATTAGTTCAATTAGCCCTAAATGAACAAGTTTGCCCCTTAGGTGAAGGTTCACAATCAGGAATCTACAAAATCTTAGCAATTGAATTGATTCTAACTAGTTGCACGGGCTAGATAGAATAAAACAATAGACAATCAAGAACAAAGAAGTTGAAGCATTCAAATATAGGAAACAAGGAATGAGAATTAGAAACTCACAATCAATCCAAATAAAGCTTCAAATTGCAGGCAGAATAGATGAGTTTAGTTCCTCATGGAAGACATCACTCAAAATCTCTAAAGTGTCTGATGAAAGAATAGAATAGAAGCATGTTGGAAAAATAACTAAATTTGGCCTTATAAATCATCCATAGTCGCCCATCAAACAAATAAAGAAGATCTAGGGTTTTTAATTATTTAAAACGCTGCGCACAAGTGCTGACGACCAATGCTACGGTCGTGGCATATGCTGCGGCCGCAGCATGTGCTGTTCCCTTCTTCCCGCTGCAGCGGGTCATGCTGCGGTCGCGGCATGCTTTTTGCCGTGTCCATTTGGTTTTTTCCGAGAGTAGCTCCACTTGTCTTGCTCTTCTTCTTTCCTTGCTCCTTTCCAATGTTTCTTGTATTTCTCTTCAAGGTATTGCATCTCTCAAATGTGTTCCGATTCAATCTGCAAGATAAACACAAATTTGCGCAGAATCCGAACTCTTCTAAAATAATCACAAGATGCAATTTAGCAACAAAGTATGAAAGAAATGCAACCTAACTAAACTAAAAATGTCTATAATGCCTATCTAAGATATGCATTATCAATTACCAAAGTCTATCTCCTCCTCTTTGCTTCTGTGTATGTCATGGCTTCCTCTTGAGTCATCAAAGGGTAAAAACCAACGGGGATAAATGATCTTGTTCTTCAAATGACTAAACCCCGTATGGGATCTAAACTATCGGAGGGCATTAAACTCTCAAAGGAGCTTCCAAGCTCGATAAATGACCAAAAGGCTAAGCGAAAATCAATATAGATGAGAAGAAATCCAAGAGGCGTACTAGAAATAGGTAGAAGTTATTGTTTCTTCTGTACCGATGGGCTGCAGTGACTTGGATTCCTAAATGTGAACCCAGGTCTTGCCTGTTGGTCCTTCGAAAAAGTGATATTGATCCGCCCCTGCTAAAAGGTGGTTGCCACAGTCCGTCCAGGTACATTTTTATGAATGGTTGGGAAGATATTTCGTGGCATCTAATTTGCAGTGATTGTAAGATTAGCCTTAATGTTGGCCATGTCTGCAGCAGCTTGTGGACTGATTTAGATATGTTTTATCATCTGAGAAAACTTTTAAGCAACACTACAATCGTTTTTATGGATGAAACTAAGTTTATGTACTTTAGGGTGTTCAGATTTTCATATAATTTTCAAGGGCTACATATGTTAAACACTTCAATGGTGCATCCTCATTCTGTAATAGCTTCTACTTGTTGGGTAAAAACTTAATGTCTCATCTCTTACTGTCATGAATTCAAGGCCAACCATGTCATTCAATAATTGTAGATTATACTCTGGGTCCTTATCTTGTCTTACATGTCTCCTTCCAGGTTTAAGAGCCTCCTTTGTGCTCTGTTGGCGTAAAACCATGGGGTATTCATTATATTTTAACACTTCTACCCAACTCTTAACCACCTACTGTCACCTAAATACTCATTTGCACAAGTCTTATTTGTCTTCCTTGAGATCTCTTTACTGGAAAAGGATTAGCCTTAGGTGTACAGCTACACCTACAAATTTATTGGATTTATCTTTTTATAGTTTACAGGGTACCCAATTAAAGCTATTCCGTTTGCTAGCATTCAAAGCTAAGCTTACGATGAAATCATTAAGTAGGAAGAATTATTATAAGATCACTATATGTGAGCTTCTAAATGAAGAAAATCAAGTCTATGGAAATTGCTTTAATTTTCAATTGGGTAGATGTTTACTTGCAACATGGATTCCCAAGTTTTATGAGAAAAGAGTCAAGACTACAAGTAAGCATTACATTTGAGGAAAAATTTTCTCAGTGAATATCTTGTTAAGAATGATGAGGGAGTAGGATATGTCATAGGAACTATTTTAGAGAAAGCTTTCTTCATGAAACATTGGCCGCTGTCAGGAATTGAGTATCCCGGTCTCCTGACAGCTTCTAAATGGAAATTATGAAAATCTGCTTTCGGAGTATTATGGGGCTTAGTAGACCTAATCTATGTACAGATCTTAGAGCATTACGTATAAATAAATACATCTCGCTTATGGCCATATCCGAAATCAGAACTGACAAAATACCATTGGACAAGGTTTCACAAATGAGTGGTTTGAATAACTCGGTATGGTCAACTAGGAATGGTAGATCAGGCGATATTGGTTTACTTTGGAATGAGTCTCACCTGCTAAATGAATCAATCGAGGTAGAAATAATAATACCAAGAGTTATCAGAGTAAATATACATGTTAAGGCAAAAACTTCACGGGAGAGATCTTTTTCATTTACGCTCCACCCCAGGCAGCTGACAAAGAAGCTTTCTGGAATAATCTCATTACAACCATATGCTCGGAGCAACTTCCATGTCTAGTCATGGGGGATATGAATGAAATTGGTTGTAGTAGTGAAAAGGAGGGTGGAGCATCTAATAGCCACACCAGATATTCGAGATTAACCCAATTTAAGAATTTATGTTCTCTTATGGAGATTTTGTATTCAGGCAATAAGTTTACTTGGAGAAAAAAAGTGGAAGGGAAAAACAACATTCTAGAAAAACTTGACCGAGTTCTGTTGTAGGAGGAAATCGAGTTCAAATTTTAATAAAATAAATCAAACCGGATTATGCCCACGAAAATGATTACAAGACTTCCCGCTGCTGCATCAGGAGGAAGTCTTGTAATCATTTGCGTGGGCATAATCCGGTTTGATTTATTATATTATATTTTGAACTCGATTTACTCCTACAACAAATTGGTGACGTTGTCGGGGAAGCAATCATTCGCGCCTTAGGTAGTTAGATCTGACGTTTTCCTTTAAGTTTTGATTTTGCAGGTGTATGCGCCGTTCTGGTCAAACACCTGAGTTTGACGCCTTAGACGATCCGGAACGCTTTATACACATCCATTCTAAACTAAAAAGGATCATGGCGACTGCTGAAACACAAGCTGAGATGATTGAGAGGCTTCAGAGGGAACTAGCCGCAAAGGATACTGCTCTCGCCATTGACAGAGCAGGCAGGGAGGAGGAAGCTGAGCGAAGAAGGCATCAAAAACTGAGCTTGCCCAATACCCGACCACTACAGAGGATTACATGCATCCGACTCTTGTCGTGCCTGAATTGGCCATTCTAACCCCTGAAAAGAATTATGAAATTCGCACTCCTTTCCTGATTGAAATTAAAAATAATGCTTTCTTTGGTAGATTTAATGAATGTCCTCTTCAGCATATTACCAACTTTACTGATATGTATCGTACTCTTGCTGAAGGTACCACTTTGGAATATATCTTGATGAAGGCTTTTCGTCGGTCTCTAGCTGGTCCAGCATTGAAGTGGCTTGAAGGTCTCCGTCCACGATCCCTCACGACATGGGCTGAAGTAAAGCAGGAATTTCTCAACAATTTTTTTCCTCCTACCAAGTCAGCGCTCCTTCGCCAGAAAATTACAACTTTCAAACAAAAGTCTGGGGAGCCGCTGGCAAAAGCATGGGAACGATATAAGGATCTACTGCGATCATGCCCTACACATGGACAGCAACCCTGCATAGTTCAGGAGATCTTCTTCAATTATCTTGACCTGGCTACTAAGGATAGGATCAACACGTATACTCGTTATGAGTATCTGACAATGTCGCCAACTGAAGCATGGGCTACCCTCGACAAGCTGACCAACTACGACAGCAAGTATGGGACTCTAATAAACTATGATGAGAAAGCCTATGCCAGGCCAGCCCCATCCATGCCCCTCTATGAGCCCCCTAAGGAGATTGACCCAGATGTCAAGGCGCAGTACTACAGAGATCAGAATCGCAAGCTCCTCAAGCAAGTCAAGTATCTTTCTGTCAACCAGCCCTGCATCGAATGCGGATCACAACGACACACCACTACTGAGTGCCCACACACATAACAAGTCAAGCTGGCAGAATACCACGAAGAGGTAGCTTACGCTGGGGGTCCTAATCGCTATATGGGGGACCAAAGGTTTCAGCAACCACAATGGAACCAAGGTGCCCCTAGGAACCCCCCACCATACAGAGCTCCAAGACATCCGGAAAGGGACCAGAAGAAGGATGATCTACAGACCATCTTTGAGGAAATACGGAGGAACCATACAAACACCAAGTAGTCCTTCAATTCTGTCTACACTCAAATACATGGTGTCAACGCTAGGCTTGGAGAAATGAATGTCTGGAGGAAATCGATTGATATACAGATTGGCCAGCTAGTAGCAGGCGTCCCCAGGCAGTCAGGTACGCTCCCTGGATCTTCATAACCAAATCCCAAGGGGAAGACTGGACACATCGATGTTTTGAAACTCAGGAGCAGGCACCAACTACGCGAGCCAGAAATTGGAAAGTGGCAGAACAGAGCTGAACATCAACTTGATATCGACGAACAGCAAGTCAATATCAACCAAAACTTGGTCGATATCAAGGAAGGTCAACTCGATGTTGAGGAAAAACCTGATCACCCTTCATCGACACAACACAGCAACTCGACATCGAGAAAAGTAGTCGATATCGAGGAAAATCCTGTCGATGTCGAGGAGAACCAAGTCGACGTTGAGAAAGCTGCAACACCTCCGATATCTGTTCTGGCTCCGAACTAGAAAAAGAAGCTGTATTTCCCAACAAAATCTCCAAAGGACCCATCAGAGAAGAAATTTAAGCGCTTCATCAAGATGCTTCAGAGGCTCAATGTCACCATACCTTTCACGGAAGCTCTCAATGAAATACCATCATATGTCAAGTTTCTCAAGGAGATCCTAAGCAAAAAGCGCTCAATGGCGGAGATCACAGAGGAATGCATCCAGATGGACGTTCTTGAGAAACGATCAGATCCAGGTAAGTTTGCTATAACCATTGGATTTGGTCAATACAAATTTAATGCTTTATGTGATCTTGGAGCCAGTGTGAGTATAATGCCTTTAACAATATGGTCCAAGATTAAGATAGGTGCCCTATAGCCTGTGGATGCTAAGCTTTATATGGAAAACAACACAGTGGTCATCCCAACATGCATGGTGGACAATGTGCCAGTACAAGTAGGTAAGTTCTTTGTCCCTGCTGATTTTCTAGTTATTGATATGGCGGATGACCCTCTTTGTCCAATTATTTTAGGAAGACCCTTCTTGGCGACGGTGGATGCCAACATAAGCGTAAGAAAGGGAGTACTCACTTTCAACATCAGCGATGAGGTAATTGAGTATTCTTTTAATAAAACTGGAAGGCACACAGGTCCCATGGACGAGGTAAAATCTATATCAGTTGGTTGCATTACTTGCGGGGAGACTAAGGTAAGAAATATGACTCCTGAAGAGCTAGAAATTAAAGAGGGATATGGAAGCCCAGGTGGAGAAGATCATGGCCATCCTAAACGACGACACAGATGATCTGCTCGACATCGACCAAGGTAAGTCGACGTCGACTAATTATTTCTCGGATGCCTTAACATGATGCAAGTATGGGGTCGAAGTCGACCAAAATTCCTCGACATCGAGGAATTTGGTCGACATCGACCAAAATCGGAGCCCTCCACCAGCAGCAGCTTCGACGAGCAATCCAGTGGAGTACAAGGAGTCCTCGCCATCGAGGAAATTGGTGGACATCGATCAAAATCCTATTGTCTTGACTTCGCCTTCATCGACGAGAAAACCACTAGAAGCCGAGAATAACTCCTCGATATCGACCAAATTGTTCGATATCGACCAAAAACTGCCTCCCTCGACTACACCTTTCTCGAGCAGCAGCCAACCAGAAGAGTCGACTTCCTCGACATCGAGTAATCTTACTCGAGATCGACCAAAACAAGAGCTTCCGATATCCGATTCTGAGAAGGTAAGCTAAGGTATGGATCTTTCTTCTCCTATTTCAATTAAAGATCTATCTATACATGTGAGAGGTTTGCCTTGGTATGTGCGCTTATGTAGGATTTCCAATGATGAGCGTAAGGAGTATGAAGTTGGAGACAAGCTCTATGGTTCCAAATCAAATGATCATTGGTTTCCCAACATATTCAACAAGAAAAAGATGGGGTCCTTCGTGGTGAGAAAGATCCATTCATGGGGACTGCTGCTGATGGACAAGAATGGAGTTCTATTTGAAGCCTAAGCTATATGGGCCCTGCAAATGCCACCTTGAGCTTTATCGAGAAAGTCGGCCTAGCGACTATAAAATCTAGAGCTTGTAAATAGACATTTATTTTTGGGACTTTTTGGACATTGTTGCTTTTGGTTTGTTTTTGGTTTTGAACTTTTAGTTTTTCTATAGTGAGTATTTCTCTTCTACATTTTTTCAAGTCCATGGCGATAAAAGCAAGCTGAAATCGGACTAGGCCCAACAGCATTGCACTAAATTTTGAAGCCCTGCACATCTGTCTAGTGAGTTTCTTTCTTTACCCTTATTTTATATATAGTGAGGACACTGTAATGTTTAAGTATGGGGTGGGGGAAGGGCTTACTTCATGCATATTTGATATATTTGACCATATTTGTGCATTATTTGACCTAATTTGTGCATTATTTTGAAGCCCTGCACATGGCTATTTTGGAATTCATTATCGATTTATGTGCTTATATGCATGATTTCCCAAAGTTTGAAAAAAATGACCCTCATTGAATTTTTTTTTATTAATGTCATGGAAGCCTATATTGAACTCGACGATGCAAAATTGGATTCATTAGAGATATAGCATTAAATTGCCTAGTAAAGGGAAGTCACAAGAAAATGCATATTTTCTTGAAAACCATGAAATGAGGTAAAATTTGAAATTGCTTTTGGCATGTTACATGATAAGAGGAGGGAGGACTTTATATTTCCATATAATGCTCATATGTTTATAATTCCAAGCCTTACCTATGCTTATGCATCACAAAAGTCATATTATGAGCCTTATTTCATACATTGCTCCACATGATCTAAACATTGCTCCACATGATCTAAATATTGAGTTCCTTGACCGGGGATTATGTTGAGAATGATGTTACATTATGGAGATTATTATATGGTATTTGTGTTGTTATATATCATTATTGGAGTTTGGTAGGAAATTGTTTGAAATATATGGAAAATTTAATGAGTGAAAGAAAATCCGGTCACCTCAGGAGATAAAGGTAGATCGACACTGCCTGCGTTGAGATAATAGTTCCGCAGGATGGGACACCAATGTGAGGAGTCCAAAGCACTAAGTATCCGGGGCCGTTCATGACACCCATGTTTGCGACTCGCGAGAAGGCAATAGTGAGGTTAGAGAGGTAAAAGCATTATTGTTGAAAAAAAAAGCATTGAGCAAAAGAGAGAAAGGTGATGTATCTTATGAAGAAGGGATGTGGTATGAAAGTTTGGAAAATACTCCATTTTCCCGGATCATTAGCACCACATTGCCAAAAATTGCCCACCTTCAACATTTTACCAATCTACTCCTTATTTGAGCTTAAATTAAAGTCCTCTTGATTATTAATGCTTTGTCACTTATGAATTGTTTTGCATAACCCTCCTTTTGTGAGTAGATGTTGCTTTTAAATTGCACAAGCATGGATTTGTGACACTAGTACCTTTTCGAGGATGGTAATTGATTGCAGGGACATATGAGAATGAATCTATGATGTTGAGAGTTTTGTTTCTTCCCCTGAATGACAATTAAAAGTATTGCTTGAGGACAAGCAAGCTTAAGTATGGGGTGTTTGATGTGAGCCGAATTTGCCATGTTTTATAATTACTTTTATATCGTTTTCTGCATACATTTCATGCATTTGGGCTAGAATAGTACAGAATCTATGTGGTTTATGTTTATTTGCAATTATGGAATCTACACCAGTTTCTATTTAAATTCGCAGAAATCGAAGCAATTTACAACAGTTCAGAGAAAGGAAGAAAAGCTCAAAGTCAACTACAGAAGTCCAAGGTCAAGGAACAGCGGAACCAGGACAAATCAAGCTGGAAGCAAGAAAATCGAGTCAAACACAGCTTAGTCGATATCGAGCAATATTAGTCGATATCGAGTTGGCCACATATCGAGCTGAGCACCAGACATCGAAAAGTGAAGCTGGGAGCTGAAGATGTTCGTCGATGTCGAGGAAAACCCAAGTTGATGTACCGTCCAGAAGCTGATTGAGAAGCCGAGTAGATAAGCAAGACAACTCGAGCAACAATTCCTCGATGTCGAGGAAACTCCTCGATGTTGACCAAACCGAGGGCACATGTCCGGGACAAGTCGGGGAGAGGTTGCTCGAGAAAGGCAGACCAGACAAGTCGACAACCACAGTTCCTCGATGTCGAGTAAATTACTCGATATCGAGCAAAAGTGCTCTAGGCTGTGTGACGCTATTGGGTTGTCCCAGTCGAGTTGGGTTGTTGGGATCCGAATCTATCCAAGTCTATCAAGTTTTATCAAGGATTTATCCAAGAAGAGAGATATATCTACCACATGAAGATATTTTAGATATTTAATTATTTCCCTTTAGAATTAATGTTTTATCTTTATTTAATTCTATCTTTAGGATATTAGATATACTTTTCTTCCTTGATTAGCAAGGATTGAAAGCCTATAAATAAAGCCTTAGGGGCTGATTTCTAAGCATTCAATTTCAGAGAGAACACAAGTAGAGAGAGAGAAGGAGAAGAGGTTGTAAGTTTGTTTTAGTTTAATGCAAGTTAGTTCTTTTTCAGCCATGATGTCTGCGATTGCGATGAAGAGCGAGTAGTCCACCCACTTCTAGGGTCAGGGTGAGCTCGACGATAGCCATGTGAGGTGATGCGGTAAAGGTTTGATCTTTTTATGCAATTCGTCTTCTATCCCTATAAGCATGATTCTTTTGCGAAAGTTGAAGGTGATCCTTGTTTGTGTTATTGAAGCGAAAGTGATCTTAATACAACTTGGGTTAATTATGTGAAAAGGGTTAGTAACAATTAGGGTTTATGTGAAAGCCTCTATATTTCTATTTGTTAATAACGAATGTTATTTGATGAAAAGCATGATCTTTTATGCCTTTATATGTTATTTTGAATGGTTGTCGTTGTGGTGTTGAAACCCTGATCTTGGAAGTCTTTAGTTTATTGATTTATTTCGTTGAAATTCGTATTCTGCGTTCGAAAAGTTGCACTTTTAAGTTTTTGTTGCTTTGTCGATCTCGAGGAATTTTTTCTCGACGTCGAGGAAATCTTGTCGACATCGAGGAAAGTTGGTCGAGATCGAGTACTTTCTGTTGGTTTTCATTTTGCTTTCTGTTTTTACTCGACAGGTTAGTCAATATCGAGTACTTTACTTGATATCGAGGAATCTTCTGGTCGACTTCGCTGAGATCTTTCCGCTACCTGAGATCCGCTGACGTGCTTCCTCGAGGATCGATCCTGACTTCCCGCTGCTGCATCAGGAGAAGGTCTTGTAATAATTTGCGTGGGCATAATCCGGTTTGATTTATTTTATTATATTTTGAACTTGATTTCCTCCTACAACAAATTGGCTATTGTCGGGCTCGCCCCAATCTTGGAACTTTACTCGAGATCGGGTAATCTGAGGTCGACTTCTACCGTGAGATTCCTCCGCTGCCTAGGATTTGCTGACCAGCTTCCTCGACGATCGAACATGACTTTCTCTTGCTACATCGGGAGGGAGTCTTGAACATTATTTGCTGGGATCCAATCAGTTTGCTTTATTTTATTCGTATTTTATTTGCATTCTCGATTTCCTCTATCAACAAATTGGCGTCGTTGCCGGGGAAGATTACTCGATGTCGAGGAAGTCAGCTCTTCTCAAGCCGACTTGACTGGCCTGGCTTTCTCGAGCAACCTCTCCCCGACTTGGCCCGGACATGTGCCCTCGGTTTGGTCGACATCAAGGAGTTTCCTCGACTTCGAGGAACTGTTGCTCGAGTTATCTTGCTTCTCTTCTCGGCTTCTCGATCAGCTTCTAGACGGTACATCAACTTGGGTTTTCCTTGACATCGATGAACATCTTCAGCTCCCAGCTTCACTTGTCGATGTTTGGTGCTCAGCTCGATATGTGGCCAACTCGATATCGACTAATCTTGCTCGATATCGACCAAGCTGTGTTTGACTCGATTTGCTTGCTTCCAGCTTGATTTGTCCTGGTTCCGCTGCTCCTTGACCTTGGACTTCTGTAGTTGGTTTTGAGCTTTTCTTCCTTTCTCAAAACTGCTGTAAATTGCTTCTATTTCTGCGAATTTAAACAGAAACTGGTGTAGATTCCATAATTTGGCAAATAAACATAAACCACACAGATTTTGTACTATTCTAGCTCAAATGCATGAAATGTATGCAGAAAACGATATAAAAGTAATTATAAAACAGGGCAAATTCGGCTCACATCAAGTTCTTGTGCAAAATGAGTTTCTTGAAAAGTTCCCTGATCTTTTAACTGTCAATGGTGCTTTTACATCCTCCGATCACTGCCCAGTTTCTCTAAGTCTAAATTCAGAACACTCTTTTAGACCACCTCCCTTTACATTTGAAAACATGTGGCTTCAAAGGAGTGATATTTGGAATATTGTCAAACAAGTCTGGAGAACTGATCATAAGGGATCAGCCATGTTTAGGCTGGTATATAAAAGCAAGATTCTGAAAGAGAAAGCCAAAGAGTGGAATAAGGTTACTTTTGGTAACATCTTCAGACAAATTCAGGATGTGGAAAGAGAGCTAGTCAGGATGCAGAGTCTAAACAGTTATAATAATGGAATAAAAGAAAAATAATTAATTAAAAAAAAAAGAAAAATTACTTCAGTTTCAACGGGAATACTGGTGTCAAAGAGCTAAATCTAAACATCTCAAGTTAGCAGATTCTAACACAACCTATTTCCATCGTGTAGCTTCTGGTAGAAGAAATAGAAAATTTATAAGGAACATTTCTTCTGATTCAGGAACCCTAATCTGCGGAGAACAAAATATTCGATCAGAAATTAGAAAGGATTTTGTCAAAAGATTCTCAAAAGAACCAGCCAATACAAATCTCTTGAATAACTACCTTAAGCTAATTTCTCCATCTATTTCCGAGGATGAGAATATGTTTCTGTGCAACCAACCATCTAATGGAGAGATAAAGGAAGCAGTTTGGTCTTTAGGTGTCAATAAATCCCTTGGCCTCGATGGGATGACGGCCGAATTGTGTAAAACTTATTGGGACATCATTGGAGGCGACGTTATTAAAGCCACTAAGTCTTTCTTTCATACGGGGAAATAGCTCTGACAAGTAAACCACACATTTATCACCCTACTTCCTAAGTGTGTTAACCCAGCAAAAACTAAAGAATACAGACCCATTAGCCTATGCTCGACTGTATATAAGATAATATCTAAGATTATAACGGAGCGTCTAAAAAATGTCATAAGAAAACTAATACACCATTTTCATGGGGCCTTTGTTTTGGATAGAGCAATTGAAGATAATATCCTCATAGCCGATGAGATTTTTCACTCTTTCAAAACTCGCAACGGAAGGATGGCTAGCTATTATGTTAGATATGGAAAAAGCATATGATAGGGTAGATTGACATTTCACAGAATCAGTATTGAAGAAATTTAGCTTCGATAAAAAATTTATTAATCTAATCATGGAATGCGTAACAACGGTGTCTTTCTCCGTTTTAGTCAATAATGCCCCGATAGAACTGTTCAGACCAACAAGAGGCATTAGGTAGGGAGATCCTCTTTCTCTGTTTTTGTTTATCCTAAGTGCAAAGGTGTTAGCTCGAAAGCTAAACTAGGAATCCAATTTGGATCAGTCTGGCATTGGATTTCGGTTTGGCCACTCAGGTCCTAAAATTCCTTTTCTAGCATTCGCTGACGATATTATTATTTTCTCTAAAGGAAATTTAACAACATGTGGAAAAGTAAAGATTATTATTGATGAGTACAGTCAAATTTCGGGAAAAAAGGTCCACTACCATAAATTGGCTTTCTAAGGTTCTTCTGGTATTCCAGATACAAGGATACCCACGTTGGAGGGTTGCCTAAACATATCTAGACAAATTAAACTGGATAAATATTTGGGATGCCCTTTCGTGAATGGAAGAGTAAATAAAACTATGTTTGAGGAAATCATTGGCAAAACAACAAACCAGCTGACTAAGTGGAAAGCTGATGCTCTATCTCAACATGGAAGGTCGGTTTTAATCAATTCAAATCTAGCTTGAAAACCTCTATATTCCATGCAAAGCTTTATGCTCCCAGTCTCAATACTCTCAAACCTGGACAAGATAAGTAGAACTTTCTTTTGGAACAAAGACCTTCAATACAAACCCCTAATAAGCTGGGATAAAGTATGTAGAGCAAAATCTAAAGGTGACATGGGACTTAGAACATCCAAGGACATGAATGAAGCTCTTCAAATGAAGCTTCTATATAAAATCATTGCAGAGCATGATAATAGCTGGGTTAAAATTATTAAATATAAGTACCTAAAATCAACAAATTTACTAGAATTTGAGAAGAGAGAAAACGCCTCCTTGCAATGGACTCAGCTAAGGAAATTAATTAAGCCATTTAGGAACTATCTAGCCTGGGCAGTAGCGGATGGAAAAACCATAAAGTTCTGGAAAGACAAATAAGCTCCAGTTAATAACATGCAAAGCCAGTGTATAGTAACAAGAAGGAACAATGTAGAAGAAACGGTTGATCAATGCATCATTAATGGAGAATGAAGTTTAGATAAACTTAAACTAGTTTTGCCTACTGATACGGCCAAGCAAATAGCTGACATACCCTTACCTAAAAATAACATACAGGAAAAAATGTACTGGTGGCCGAATAAAAATGGATGGTTTACAAGTTCTAGTGCATATAATTTTAACACAAAACATATGGACCAGAGTGATGATGAGAATACATGGATTTGGAAAATTAATACCCCTCTGATAGCATGCACTTAGAGGGTCATAATAGGTTTCATTTAGCTTAATTATGATGCATATTATGCATTGTTTAGGTATAATTTGCATATTTGTTCTCTATGTTGTTGGAGTCGGAATCTACACGCTTTTCTTGATTATTTCAGGTAATGGTGGATCCGAGGAGGAGAGATGAGTTGATAACGCATTGGATGAGAATGTCTAGTTGATCGAAGAAGCTTACATGAAGATCTCAAGAGGTCTTGAGAAGAAGAAGCGAACCTAAACAAAGAACAAGTCTGCAGAAGTTGTCGCCATACATGCTGAACTTGTTTAGCACTTTCTGGAGGCGTTGATTGTCCGATTGACTATTATTATCATGCGATGGAAAGCTCCTTCAGAGAGCTACAACTTTCGTGTTGACAAGAAGAGAAAATTCGAGATAGATTTTCCGTGAAAGACCGATGCAGCGGCCGCCGCATTCCCGCAGCCAGAGACGTCTAAGTAGCAGCCATGCAGCGGCCGCCGCATTGTTCGTCAGCGATCAGACGCGTCGTTTCATTAACTTAACCTTGTTTGCTAAGACACTTTGGCTGACTTTGAGTTTTTAAGGCCGAATATTACTAGTGTTTGGAGGACTTCTATTATATTCTACCTCTCATCATATAATTAGAGATTGAGTGATGTTTTCCATGAGGAACTAAACTCATCTGTTCTGCCTACGATTTGAAGCTTTATTTGGATTGATTGTGAGTTTCTAATTCTCGTTCCTTAATTCCTTCATTGAATGCTTCAACTTCTTTGTGCTTATTGATTGATATAAAGCATGCATCTTTATGAGATTTATAATATACACATATGTTTATTGTTGTGGTGATCCCTAACCTTGGAAGTTTGCACCTTTATTATTCTATTTTTGTTATTTTAAAGTTTTTGCGCAACCACCCAACCTCGACAACCATTCCCTCTCCATCCCTCGGCGTCGACCAATTCTCCTCGACATCGAAAGCAACCCTAGCCACCTCTTCCCACTATTCCCAAACCCCGAAACCAACTAAACCTAGAACCATTGACTTCTCTCCTGAGGACGAAACTGACTCCACTATCTTATAGCGTGGTCTTGACTATAGATTTATTTGGTCGAGAAACCCTCTCGTCAGTATTCATGGATGATTAACAATCCATGGCGATGATTTTGATTCATGTTTGGCTCATTTGGCACTTGTGCTGAAGAGGTGTGTTGACACCAACTTCGTTATGAATTCTGAGAAGTTCCACTTCATGGTTGAGCAAGGTATTGATTTAGGCCACATCGTGTCTAAGAAGGGAATTGAGGTTGATAAGGCTAAGATTGAGATCATTCAGTCCTTGCCCTATCCTACCAATGTGAGAGAGATACGATCTTTTCTGGGCCACGCTGGATTCTATCGCTGATTCATCAAGGACTTTTCGAAAGTCACTGTGTTGTTATGTGAGCTTCTCAAGAAGGATGTTGCTTTTGAGTTTGATGAGAAGTGCAAGGAAGCCTTCCATACACTAAGAGATCGACTTGTTTCTGCACCGATCATCCAAGCTCCTATTTAGACACTTCCTTTTGAGGTTATGTGTGATGCGAGCGACTATGTTGTTGCCGCTGTGCTAGGCCAGAAGATTGAGAAGGCTTCCCATGTGATCTACTATGCCTCCGTGATGCTGAATGTAGCACAACGGAACTACACCACCACGGAGAAGGAGCTCCTAGCGGTTGTGTTTGCACTGGACAAGTTCCGCCCATATCTTTTGGGAGCCAAGGTCATCATCTATACTGATCATGTCGCTTTGAGATACTTACTGAAGAAGAAAGAGGCAAAGCCAGGCCTTATCCGATGGATTCTACTTTTGAGTGAGTTTGATATTGAGATCAAGGATAAGAAGGGCACTGAGAATTGTGTAGTTGATCATCTCAGTTGATTGATGCATCCGGATAGTGTAGGGAAAAACTCTAGGACATTGGGATACTTCCATGATGAAACTCTACATGCCATCTCACCCATCACTATAGACACACCCTTCCTTGAATGCTTTGAACACACCTAGGCCATGGTTTAGAAATATGGTTAACTTCTTGGTGACGGGTGAGTTTCCTCCAAAATTCACCAGAGCTCGGAAGGACATGATTCACCATGATGCCAAGTTCTATGTTTGGGACGACCCATTCTTATGGAGGCATTGTGCTGACCAGGTAATCCGATAATGTCTTCTTGACAATGAGGTAATGTTTATGCTTGTGGAGGTCACTTTGGACCTAATAAAACTGCTAGGAAAGCACTTGAATCGGGATTTTATTGGCCAACTATCTTTCGTGATGCGAATGCATTTTGTGAGTCATGTGATAGATGTCAAAGAACAGGGAATATTGCACCTATGAATGAAATGCCACATGCTAGAATGATTTTTTGTGAAATCTTTGATGTCTGGGGCATTGATTTTATGGGTCATTTTCCTAATTCTTTTGGTAGCTATTATATTTTGTTGGCGGTCGAATTTGTCTCCATGTGGGTGGAGGAAAAAGCCACCAGGACTAATGATTCTAAGACTGTTTCAGGCTTTCTTAAGGAGTTATTTGCTAGATTTGCCATTCCTCGCGCTTTGATTAGCAATAGAGGTACTCATTTCTGCAATAAGATGATGGCTGCACTTCTTAAGAAGTATCAGGTTACTCATCGCATTTCCACCGCTTATCACCCCCAAACCAACGGGCAAGCTGAGGTCTCTAATAGAGAGGTGAAAAGGATTCTAGAAAAGACCGTGAACTCAAATCGAAAGGATTGGAGTCAACGCTTCGATGATGCTCTTTGGGCATATCGCACGACCTATAAGACACCTATTGATATGTCACCATATCGATTGGTTTTTGGTAAGACGTGTCATCTTCTGGTGGAGCTCCAACACAAGGCTTATTGGGCGGTGAAGGAGTGCAATTTGAGATTTGATGAAGTTCTTGAATTTCGTAAGCTCCAAGTGCAAGAATTGGATGAGATTAGATGAGATGCTTATGATAAGGCCATCAACTACAAGGAAAAGACTAAGGCATGACATGATAAGCACATCTTGAGGAAGGACTTCAAAGTTGGTGACAAAGTCCTCTATCAATCACGCCTCACTCTTTTTTGGGAAAGCTTCGCTCTAGATGGAAAGATTCTTACATGATAGTTCATATTTATCCCCATGGAGCAGCGGAGATTAAGGATGAAAAGAGCACTCAAGTGTTTAAGGTGAATGGTCATAGACTCAAGCGCTACTATGATGGCTTTTCAGATGAGATTGTGGAGGACATGGCTCTACATGAGCCCATTGTTACTTGAGATTTAAGGACGTCAAGCCTAGGACGGAAAATAAGGGCACTTCTTGGGAGGCAACCCAAGGTTAGTTTTCTTTCTTTTTGCTTTTGAATTCTTAGTTAGTGATTGCATATTTTATTTTTATTTGAATAAGTGCTGAATTTTCTTTCATTAGGATAGTAGATTAGGTGTTTTAATGTTTTTGTGAGTTTTGTTGAGCATCATTTTGAGTTTGGTGGAGAATGGATGGAAAAAAGAGTAACTTGACTTGCCCAGGTAATTTGCCGTCGCGAAATCCCCATCTCGCGGAAGTGAAATGACCTATTTCTTTACAGTAGCCAAATATTGACTCGGTATTTGGAAGTACCGAGTCGATAGCTTTTCCACAAGAGTCACTTCCGCGAGACATCATGTCGTGGTTGCGACCCAACCTTGATTCATTGCTGTGACTTTTGTTGACCAACCCTGGCGATGCCCAACATCTCGCAGCCGCGGACGGGTACAGTTCCAAAAACAAAAGAAACGGGCCCAGTGGGCCCCACACCCATAAACCGTTACCCGTGTCCCGTTATTCCTTTTCCCCATATCATCCCCTACCTCTATACAAACATCAAAACACAAAACTTATACACACCATAGCAGCCCAAGCTCTCTTCAACACCCACATCTACCTATTCGCCACCATCCCTCTCTAAACCAATATTCCGAGCACATATTCGAACTCCCAATGTCCCGATCTACAAAACCAAACCAAGACTTCAACCTTTCACCCACATCCAATCCATCTTCTATCTTCCACATCCACCCAATACCCATTTCCTTCAACTTCCATCCATTGATCTAGGGTTTTGGGTTAAATTTTGGTGAAGACTTGTTGTGATTTCAACGTCGGAGACATCGAGAAGAAGGATTTGAGCCAATTCCTATCGCCACAACGATAAATTGCATCCCTGCTGTTCGTCGTCGCTGCTGTGAGACCTGTTGTTGCCATCGCGACCTGTGCCCAACGAAAACTCCAACGAGTCTTGTTTTTCGCCGCCGCGACCTCCCTTCTCGCCGCCGCAACTAACTGCAGTAGCTACTGATTTGGTATTTTTCTCACATTTCTCCTTGTTTATCATGGCTCGTCTTGATATGGAGATGCCGAATGGACTTAGGAGTGATGCTAGAGATAAATGGAATAGGGTAGAAGGTCAGAAATATGCTTGCACTAAGTTTTTGGATCTTCCGACTCTTCGATCTTTGGGTTTGGAGGACGATGTTCGTGTGTTTATGGATAAGGTCGCTGTTGCTGGTTTCGTCGACAAGTGTGTGCCTACTTACCCTGATTTGGTTCGAGAGTTTTTGGCTACGTATAAGAAGGGTAGTAGTTCTTCCAAGGTTTGATTGGGGGGTATAGTCAAAGGTTGTCTTTTGAGACTATGAGGAGAGTGTTTGGTATTTCTAGAGAGTCAACGTCGAACTGGGCCGATCTTCAGGTTACTGAGATGCCCGAGCAACATTGGCATAGATTGACTGGGTTAGTGATGAACCCAGGGCACGATCTAAACACCAGCATAGTTCATTCGGCAGTGAGGCTTTGTCATAAGGTTTTAAACAACACTTTCTTTGGTCAAGATGAGGGCAACAAGGTCATGAGATCTACTTGGGGCTTCTTTATATGTTTGTTACCTGAGCCTGACGCGATTCCTGATTGTTTGGAGCTATTCTTCATATCTTGGCAGTCTCTTACCTCCACCACTAATGCCAGGAAGGATTCTGCTACCATTGGATTTGGTGGCCTGATCACCTTACTTACTATTGAGTCGGGGATTGATTTAGATGAGTATGTTGCGCTGAAAGGAGGTCACCAGATTGATATCAACCTCCTGAAGCATGGGAGGCTGATGACTATAGTTGGTGATGGTTACCATTGGTTCTCTGGGCGATACAGAGCCCACATGATTTATCTTCTTCCGTAGGACCTGCCGGTTGGTCCCACCACCGCTCATTTGCTACTTCTCAGTGAACATCCAGGAGCTCAGTTGCCTATAGTTCCACATCAGCCGCTTCAGCAGGAGATTCCTCAGCAGGAGGAGCAGGGAGAGGACATGGATTATGAGTACCCTCCTAATGAGGAGAGGACATGGATTATTAGTACCCTCCTAATGAGGAGACTACCTATCCGGGCGAGAACTATTATGTTGGTGCTAGTTCTTCTCATGGAGGATTCGGTGATGAGGTTCCTTCTCAGGTCTATTTTGAGGGCTTCTTCCGTCCTATTCAGGACTAGCAGCAGATGATTTTTGACAACCGGTACGGTGCTTCGCAGCTCCATGCGTATGGATGAGTCCAACGATCGGTGGTTCGCTGATGTTGATCAAAGGTTCACGTCGGTCGATCAGAGCTTTGGTACTGTTGCTCAGCGATTCGATTATATTGACAACAATCTGGCTGTCCTGTGAGATTCTCAGGCTGAGATTAGAGCTGCTCAAGAGGCCCATAAGACGAGTTTTGATGATCTTTGCTCTATGCTCCGTGGACTGCAGCTTTCAAGCTATCCGCCACAGCCACCTCATCAGTGAGCATGTTAGTTTCCTCTTCCCTCACCTCAATTTTATTTTTTTTTATTTTTGTTGTCTTTTGTGTTTCATTGAAGACAATGAAAGATTTAAGTGTGGGGTGGGGGAGGGATTTAGTGCAGTTAGTTAGGTCATGTTTCAATTTTTTCACGCATTTTATGTTTCAATTCTAGTTATGTCTTTATTTTTATTTATGCTTTAGAAAATAAAATATAAAATAAAAATCTCAGGAATCCAAAAATATCACGCATTGCATGTGTTGTTATTCAAACACCCACCTTAGTTAGCGAAACTCTACATTTTCTTATGGCATGAACTTGTAAATCTTACAATTAGTTTGAATTGCTTAGCCTTATTGTTCTAAAATGTTTTCTTATGGAGCATGATTGGTGATGTAATTGAGCATGTATGATTGAGCTAAAGTATTATTGAAATCCATCAAAGCATGACCCTTGTGAGATTGTTTTAGCCTTATTGGATTCATCTATACTCCTTTTGCTTAAATGTGTGATTTACTCTCCTTATGTTTCTACCTCATGATATTGACTTCATCAACTATTGTCAAAGTTGATTCACATGTTTGTTTCTTGCGGAGTTTATGCTTTTATGTTATATATTTGGCTTTAGATGCTTGTGAGTTTTAAGTGAAATAAAGTGGCAATGGTTGATACACTTGGTAGCCGGATCTATGCATGACACCCATGGGTATGATTCACGCAAAACGGTGTTGAAAACTATCCACAAAGAAAGGAAGCTTGATCATTGAGTAACCAGGTTCATTCATGACACCCATGTGCCCAATTCGCGTCAAAAGATGTTCAAGTGGACTTTATTCAAGTAAGTTGAGGTGTTGATAGACCGGTGTCATTCATGACACCCATGTTTGCGACTCGCGTAAGGAATACACCAAAGCCGAAAGAAATTTTTTTTTTTGGAAGAATCGAAAAAAGAAAAAAGAAAAAAAAAGAGTCAAATTCTAGAGTCAAATTATTTATTCTTATTGTTTTCCGCAACTGATGGTATTTCGGTGGAGATTTGATTATATTGTGGTAAATGTCTATGAGCTTAGTGCATATTGGATTGAGTTGAGAGTTGAACTTAAAAGCCTAAACATATGAGAGCATGTGTGAAACACATATTCCTTGTGACGTTGATGATTTCTACTTCTATTCTTTGATCGCTAAATACATGCTAGGATGTTTATTCACTTGATCATGTGCTCCATTTCATATTGATGTTGCTTTTGTTTAAGGCTATTGCATTGATGATGAACTCGTAGGTATATGTTGCTTTTTATTGTTCGCTCGAGGACTAGCGAAGCTTAAGTGTGGGGGAGTTTGATAATGCATATTTCAATAGGTATTATAGAGTAGTTTTAGTTGCATTTCATGGTTGTTTAGTTATGTTTTAGAGTTAATTTCGTATTATGTCATTTTGGTTGGAAAGTTCGAAAACTACGCTATTTCGATTGTTTTATGTAGATTCGTAGATCCGGCTTGTGGTTAGCTTGGAAGAGTTCTTAATGGAGTGAAGAAGAAGAAGAAGAAAAGAAGAGAAAAGAGAGCAGGGAAAGCGAGGGCCGAAAGCAAATCACAAAAAACACTGAGTTCTAATGCCTGTCGCGACCGCGAGTCTCTAAGTCACGCCCGCGAGATCACCCTGTCAGTATGGAGAGATGCTCGCAAGAAGAGTATGGTGAACATCCTGAGTCGCGGCCGCGAGATCCATGTCGTGGCGGTGAGTTCGTGCAGAGAACATCAGTTCAAAAGAAAAATTATATCTTTTCGGAAGGAGATTGGATCCAATCTTTTGAAGACGTATTCTTTAGGGTTTAAGGAAGTTATTTTGAGACTTATTTATTATTATTTTCAGTTTTAATATTTTTAGGATATTTTATATTATTTTAGGATTATTTCCGCATTATCTTTACGGAAAGCATCTACGTTTTCGGGGTCTCTTTTTTCCTATCAAGGGGGAGGCACAGAATAATTTACAGTAGTTCATTCATCCATTTAATTCTGCTTATTTTTCCATCAATTCGAAGGAGATTTAGCTACGCTATGAGTGGCTAAGTTTGTTATTTGTTTCACTTGTGTTTCGGAGACTTGCTTGGTGGTTTTTGAGACTTAAATTCAGTTGTTTCCTACTGTTCTTTTGATTACCCTTGCGATTATTGATGATATTATTTTGATTCGCAACCATAATAGTATCTTGCTAGGTTTTTGTTCTTTCGTCATTAAATGAATTTCGTAGTAGCATGCTTAGGATTATGAGATATTTTGTTTAATCATGACTAAGTAGGAATTTTGACATATGTCTTAAACATCGGTTACCTTGCATACTTGGTGTTATTCATATGCCTAGATTCTTAGGAACTTGTGCTATCTTTATGTTAAATCTTTGTCCATGCTTAGGTTGCATAAAGGTGCAAGAGATTAATTGTGCTCTTTGTGCTTTAATCTATTCAAACTAAGATGGGAGGAATGTAAGTTAATCGAATCATACAACTTGACTTTATATCTAGGATCATTTAAGCCAACCAATGTCGATGAAAGTGCAGGTGTAACGATTTTCTCCATTAATTTGTTATCAAAACCATCATTCTTATGCTTTGTTATTTCATTTGCAATCTTGATCTTTAGTTCTATTTCCCATATTTACTTGATTATTTCCCACTTTTTGGCAAAGTAGCTTTTAGATTGAATCTTAGATTTCCCTGTGTTTAGACCCTGCACTTATCACTATACTTAGTTATTTGTGTGGGAATTTCTTTGGCGAAGTGTACACACAATGGTTTGCCTCGTACCAACTGTTGATAAGGTTGTTGGTATATGTCATACAATTGAGCCGGATCTTCCCACTCCAATATAGATAATGTGGGAGAATTTACTTCCAATCATTTTATTATTATTGCCAATTGATTGCCATTGTGGTTGAGCAAATAAGGAGTTCAACAAAAACAAAATGGCATGATAGAGTTGTTAATTAAAATGATAGCAAAATTAATGCTAATGAGGTTCAAGTTACCTCCCTCGTCTTGGGGATATGCAATTTTGCACGCCGGGGCTTTAATTTTAACGGCCCAGGATTATGATTCTCGGGTTACGTTTCGAGGGATGAAACCCTTCGTTAGGATCTTGCGCCCCGAGTACAAATTGAAGGTTTAAAATTCTAAACTAACGTTTTCAAAGTGGGATTTCATACCCAAGTTCGAAGGGATCGTTGGAATCCCCGGGGAAATCCCCTGTACCCTTCGTAATTCTAACCGTCGAAAACCAATGGTCACACAAATAGTGGAAGTAAGCATAATACAAATGGGGTGCCACGGCAGAGCTGGGTCAAAACATGATCAACCATTCTAATCCGAGCCATAATTAAATCAGTGAAGTCGGAATCTCAACTCTCTCTTTCCACCATGTTAGACCCCGCGATCATGGAGTCAAACCAGCATCAATAGTAGTAAGCATAATGGATACGTAAAAAAAATTGATAGTGGACGGGATCAGATCGATGCCTACTATAGCTCTGCATCCCGGCCCTAAACACACATATACGCTATACCTAATAAAGATGCTTCTAGATGCAAGGCGGAATATTAACACACTAACATGCTCTTAAGATCAAGTGCATAATAATAATAAGGCCTTAGCACAGAATACCAAGTGGTATATCCCTCTCTTACCTCCACCCCCTTCCGATAGGGCGGAGACTGGCCAGCTCGTGAATGCATTCCATAATAATCGGGCGGCCCGCAGGCCCAACCCGCCCCACAAGAAAAAAATAAAGCACGTAGGCAGCTTTTGTAATCACGCTCATAATATAAGTAAAGGAAGTTCCATATGACTCGATTGACTCAGGATGGGACCCGATGGGACTGGGTCGTCCTATGACCCGAGCAAAGACTCTAGTTACTTCACAAATAATGGCCATTCTGTTTACATACGCATAAAGAAATAAAATGATCAACGGTTAATGTAACATAGCATGGTACTACATGGGATGTTGATCATGAATGCAAGCACCTAGTATATCATGCACCTAAAGCAGGGAATAGCTCTATTTCAATCTGATTAAGCTCCAAAGAGACTTACTTGGTACCGCAGAACTACAAAAGGCAATCAACCAGGCAATATGTAATCCGACACGTCAGAGATGGTCACCTAACAAGTATAAGCACATGAATGAGTCTATGTCTAAGGCACACAAAGCATAGAATTATCACACACACAACCTCACAACTTAGCACAATAACCGCCACATCATCATTTTCATCATCCCAACTTTACCTCGTACCATATTCAATATAATTCGCCAACTCGTCAGCTTAAGACAATTCCAATTCATACATAGCCAATTTGCATGCTATCATCTCATATTCTTACTTAGCATATAATATTTGTATATCCTCATCATAATCATATAACATTTAACCTCACATAATAAATCATCAAAAGACATGCTATTAGTCACTCATATCATAACATCATGCTAGTCATTCATCGAACGAATCAGATTCTCAAGCTAGTTCCAAAACCGTTTCAAATCCGAATTAAACAGTTAAGAATTCCGACCCCTTGAAAATACTCGCTAAATTCCTTTTTCAATTTATTTATTAAATCACTTTTCGATCTTTGAAATTCTTTTCCAAATTCCTTTTAAATATTTAAGTCCAAATAATGTATTTTAACCCCCAACAATATTTTAGATATTTTAAGCATTCTTTAATAAACCACCCCTTTATAAATCTCTTATAATAATATTTTAGCTTTTAAATCCTCATATAATATTATATAATAATTTCAATACCGCTAGTTAGATAAATAAATAAACGGATGAACCCGAACCGAACCGAACCCGCTAAATCCCCAACCGGTTCAATAAAACAAATAAATTAAGTAAACAAGGAGGCGGGCCCACGAGTCTTCATCTTCCTCCCGATTTCAAAAGGAATCCCGTCCCGCCTTTGTTCCAACGCACGCAACCACGGCGCCGCCTTGCTCGACCTCGCCTTCTCACCGCACCTTGGCTCCGCCTTGCTCAGCCGTGGCTCACTGGCTCCGACTCTGTGGTCTCGCCTCGCCTCTCAGCTCTCTCGCTCCCGCTCTTACTCATCGACAAGGGTCCGCCCCTACTCATCGACAAGGGTCCATAGAATATGTAATAAGAAACGACAAAGGACTAACAAAAGCAATGGGATGCAGTCTAATTGGGAACCAAACACCTCTGATGGCCAAGGCTCTGGCTCTTAGAGTTGGAGTACTGAAAGCAATAGAACTAAACATTAATAAAGTTATTATTGAGGGTGACTCCCTCATAATCATCAACTATCTCAAGAATAGTGTCAAATGTCCATGGGAAATCGAACTAATAATGTCAAACATTAGTTCACTTCTTACAGGGTTTAACGAAGTCTCATTCTCTCACATTCTTCTTAATGGTAACTGCGTAGCAGATAAGGTTGCACACCTTGCTCATGTTGCCATTAACCCTTCCCTATACACTGATCTAGGCCTTGCTGACCTCGTCCGCAAGGATGCTATCGGATAGCGATTATTTGCATCTGAATTTTTACCCAATAAAAAAACAACAAAGACGGACAACCTCTGTACATAAATCGAAAATGCAGTAAATAGAAGAAGCCCAAGGATCAAGAAACCAACTTGTTGCGATGAGCAGTTGAAACTATCAACACATATGACATATCTCTATCTTGTTCTCTTTACAATTGCTTTGTTACTTTTATTGCTCTACTCTTGTTCTTCTGTCGATTTTATCTACTTTACAAGATCTAATTTTGTTCAATTTCTTCTCTCATCATTATTCTGAATTGTTAGCAAGAGAACCACTAATCACATGTTCTTTATGAGATAATACTTTGACTTGTCTACTATACTAGTTCTTGAGTTTAGGGATTTATTTTGGTGAGATCCAATGACCGATTCATCGCTCTTCAAAGATCAATGGCTGAAATGTAAAGGAATTTTTTTCAAAAGCAAAATTATACTATTCATTTCAATCAACATGATTACTCGTACATAACTCATACGAATAATCGTATTGTAACAGACGAATAATTTTTATATGAATAGAATGTTAATATACACGAATAATTATATTACGTTAGACGAATAACTGTGTTGTTAAATACGAATAATCAATATGTTCACAGTTTACACCGTAAGATGTGTTTTTACCATAATCATCCCCTTGATAGTAATATTTCAAGTTTTTGAGTCCTTTAGGGATTCTCATGTGTATGTTGGTTTCTAAGATCCATATAGGTATGCAGTTACCACGTCCATTAGTTGTATTTTAAGTCGCTCTACGATTATCAAAGCCACTAGGAATCTATGTGTTGTCGCATCTACTACTAGTGAATACGTCTCCGTATAGTCAATTCCAAGCTTTTAATCGCTTTTGTGGATAAAGAAATAAAATTTTCATATCTTGAAGATATTGATATATTTAGAGGGAAATGCGCAAACTAACCCAAATATTCAGTTTTATTGCGGGGTTAACCCAACCCGGTTTTAAATAGGGTGGAACCGGATATTGGGGAAATCTTGCAACCGGTAGCAAGTAAGTGAGGGGGGTGCAACCTTCCACTGTGTGACACCTAGCATAATCAGAGAGAGAGAGTGAGTGAGTGAGAGAGAGAGAGAGGGAGAGGGGGGGGGAATTGATAGAGGACGTATAGGGGAGAGAGAGAGAGAGAGAGAGAGAGGGGAGTGGAAAAAGAAAAGTAAAGTTACAGAGGAGAGAGAGAGAGAGATCAGTGAGGATAGGACAGAGAGAGATGAAAGAGTCCTCTCTCCTCTGCGACTTTACTGTTGTTTTTTCACTTTGAAGAAGCAATTGGGCGGTGGTTTATTTACAGGTTAACGTGTAAGTAGTTAGTTTTAACTGGACACCCAAAGCAAAACGGCATGCCATATATTGGAATCGACTGGACAAGAGTTATCGGAGAAACGGATTCACCATCGACTTCGGATAGAAAATGGGCAAGCTTGCTTTTGATAAAGGTTATGCGAGAGGTGTCTCCCTCAAATCTGAAGCAAATCTACCCATTTTCTATCTGAAGTCGATGGTGAATTTGTTTCTCCGATAACTCTTGTCCAGTCGATTCCAATATGTGTCATGTCGTTTTGCTTTGGGTGTCCAGTTAAAACTAACTCCTTACATGTCAACCTGCAAATAAACCCCCGCCCAATTGCTTCTTCTTCGATGTTTTTTATCTGAAACTTAAGATTTAATTCAAATTATATTAATGCCCCCTCACTGTCACTATTTCATCTCTCTTTTTCCTATCCTCACTAATCTCTCTCCTCTCTGCAACGTTACTTTTCTTTTTTTCATTCCTCTCTCTCTCCTCTACAGACTTTCTCTCTCCTCTGCTGACTTTCTCTTGATTTTCCCTCTCTCTCTGATTTTTTATCGAAAGCAAACTTACCCATTTTCTATCCAAAGTCGATGGTGAATCTATTTCTCCGATAACTCTTGTCCGGTCGGTTCCAATAGGTGGCACGTCGTTTTGCTTTTGGTGTCCAGTTAAATCTAACTTCTTACACGTCAAACTGCAAATAAACCCTAGACCACTTGCTTCTTCTTCGATGGTTTTTCTCTGAAACTTAAGATTTCATTCAAATTATATTAATGCCCCTTTTACCGTCACTCTTCCCCCCTCTATCTCTGTCTCTATCTTATTCCCTTTGTCCTCTCTCTTTTTACCCCATGGGCTTAGGGAGAGGTTGTTATATTGTTCATTCATCAATTAAAAAAAAAACAAAGCGGTTGACCAAGCCTCTGCGAGGGCTCCTCCACTTCGATTCCACCTTCTCTACTCCAAATCCGGCCTCCACTCACCATGAATTGACCTGGAAAAGCCATCAGAACGAAGGTGAAGGAGGAAGGCATCCAAGAGGACGTTTGCTTGTAACTCAAAGTCCAATCGTCAATTATGGTTACAAGAATTCGCTCGTTACAATAATTTTAGGTATAAGTAATTAGTTACAAGAATCAAATATATTGCCTACAATAAATTAGTAACAATAATGAGATTGTGTTGATTACAATTATAATTACAATAATTAAGAACGATTACAAGAAATTAACTACAATACAAATTATTAAGGTTACATTCATCTAGAATTATATTTAAAATTTGTAATTAAGGTTTATACATATGGTAATTAAGGTTTCAATAAATTACACTAGATTACAATAGTTTTCAACATATGTCGTTTAAATTACTTTAATCTAGATTATACTAATGTAGGATTACAATAGGTCTCATTCTTCTTTCTCGTCCGCAGCAGCCGCTGAAGGACGTAGTGGACCAGCTGGGCTGAGAACTGGACACGCGAACCAAGCCTCGAGATTGCGGCCAACGGGCTTGCCATCAAACGCTTCCAGTCTCTCTCGCTCAGGTAATTGTCGAGGTTGGCAAGTAATTAGGGTCGCCCGTACTGGTTGATCCGGCTCTTGTAATGGGGGTCCTTGGGGATAGTATAAATGGTCTGCATAATGGGGTGAAAATGTCAGTCGTGCATCAATAATACAAAATTCCGTTCATCGGCACTACGCAAACCATACCTCGCCTGTTGTCTGTGAATGGGGAATCCTTTTTACCGAGCGGCTAGTCGACATGTTCTCCTTTGCTGGATATCTTGCAGAATTGGGAAACAAAACGTTAAGACGCTCCACACAAAGCCTGTATATAATGACACTAGTCACAATGCACATGACAATAAGGTTATCTAACAAGACACAGTTGCAATGCACATAACAATAACAACGCTACAAACCATTTCCCACTCTATACATAACAACTGCCGCATGCATGTCACCCCTAAACATATCAAACGCCTCCGCATTCAGAGCAAACTTTGTATGCTTTTATAAATTTCAACCGAATATACGTCGAGGTAGTTTTGAATTTCACATGACAGGAAGAGTTATAAACATGACATCTGACTACTACAAACATGACAGAAATCAAAGTGCCGGCAAATCCATTAAATGTTCAAAGGTATCTCAATATTAAACATATCCAAGTCACCCTACTCCTGGTATTTCGTATTCCACATAGTCGTTCCCCAATTCCCCCAAAATCCCCAATTCCTCCAATTTCGCCAATTCCCCCAATTTCCCCATCTAGCTACAACCAATATATCTATTTTCCTCCATTTCACCTCAGTCGTCCCCAATTTTACCCAATGTTATTTAAGACCAAATGTTATTTTTCCCCAATTTCCCTTATATCCCCTCGTCAAAACCCCCGTTTCGAAACTTTCCATCCCTTGATTTTTACATGCTCATGGTTACTTCTTACATGACAGAGGGAACATGGAATAGAAATTTCGTTCTTCATCCCATTTCAAACAATGGCAAACACATTGGGTTCTTCCACTCGATTCCTCGCCCTATCAATTTGTGCAATCGGTAAATAATCAGTGGCGTTAGGGTTTACTTACTTGATAACCGAAGGTCCGTCACTTGTATTCGGTGTCTGTGGCCTGTATGATATCTGCTTCTTCTTCTCCTCTGCAGACTTTCTCTTGTTCTTCTTCGAACTCCTTCCTCTTCTTTCTTCCGTTTTCGATTTTCTGAGAGAGAGAGAGAGAGAGAGCAACTTTAGGCCTCCCCTTTCCCCTTTATTAACCCTCTCTCATCAGCAGTTGAGTGTCAATTCTCTCCCCATCCACATGTCTCTCTCTCCTCCGTAATTGCAATCGGTCTCTCCCTTTATTGTAACCAGTTGGGATGCAATTTTTTAAGGGGTTAGGGTTAAGTTTTTGCAATTAATTTGGATAGGGGATAGGGGGTGCAAACCCAACCGGGTTTTTTGGTTAGTTTTGCAAAAACCACATATATTTATGAGATATATTTTTGGATTTTCTACATATATAATTGTGAATAGAGTTTTAGATTTTGACATATATATAGTTTAGATTTTTAATGTTATTTCTCAAACGTTGACGTCTTCTCCCTTGCTTTTGGTTTTGTTATTTCAGATTATTTACGACTTTGTTTACGATTTCCTTGGTAAGCTTTTCGAAATAACGTGTTGATTGGTTACAAAGTATGTTATTTTGTTGTTTCCACTAATATATACTAGTTTTTCATATGTTGTCAATAAAGTATAAATTCATTCAGATTCGAGAAATCAAAACTATGAATGAAATTAATTAATTGAATAAACGAGTTTTAGTATTAAATTTGTTTAAAATAAAATAAACGGTTAAGATCAACGTAGCTTGATCTGTATAAGCTCAGCTGGGTGAGTCCTCACTGTGTTGCATCACAGGGGATCGTCACACTTGTATATAAATAACAATTCTGTTACACAACTCAAGCTAAGAAAATCAGTTGCAAATGTTCAGTTGCTTGCTTCCTTCCCACGCTCTCAATTTGTTCTTCCCTTTGGTTCATCATGAATCTCAAATTCATAGTTTGACATGGCATCAGAGCTTGATCGAATCGATCCTAGTCAATTCATAGCTTCCGTGTTCAATTTCGTCATCAATTTCATCGTCAATCGTATCTCCATCGTTCTCTGATTGTCGCTTCCATGGCCGACGATCAAGTTGTTGTTGATTCCATCAATGATGAGCTGTCTCTCCATCATTCTGATCGTCCTGACTTCGTTTTGTGAACTCGCTTGCTCACTTATGGCAATTACAGCCATTGGAAGCGATCTTGTGAAGTTTCTCTCTTCGCCAGAAACAAATTAGGCTTTGTCACCGGCTCGTGTCAACGTCCTGCTTCTGGTCCTACCATGGCGCAGTGGGATCGCTGCAACCACATGGTGATCGTCTGGTTGTTTCACTCCATCGACAAAGATATTGCCGAATATGTGCTTTATTGCAGAACAGCGAAGCAAGTTTGGGACGAACTTGGAGCTCGCTTCTGCAAATCCAGTCGCACAAGGTTGTTCCGGGTTCAGAAAGAATCTGCTTTCGTTTCTCAAGAAAATCTGTCAATTACTGCTTATTTTACCAAACGCAAGAAGATCTAGGATGAATATAAACTTCTTGTGGAGAATCGTGTTTGCGAGTGTGGATCTAACTCTATTGTGTTGAAGCTCCTTGAAGAACAGCAAGTAATGCAGTTCTTGATGGGACTAAACGAGTCATAGAGCATCGTGAGAGGCAACATCTTGATGATGGTGCCACCACCGTCTCTTGATGAAGTTTACAAGTTCCTTCTTCAAGAAGAAGATCAGAGATCTGTGTCCACTGGATCTTCTTAATCGAATTCTAACAACTCTATGGCTTTTGCTTCTCAGTCCAAGTCTTCAACACCTAATGGAATCAAACCTCAGGCTCCTAATTCCAGCAGCTCCAAGAAACCTCCTTCTTTCTGTGATGACTGCAAGGTTTCAGGCCACTCCATGGATCGATGTTGGAATATCCATGGATATCCGCCTGGCTATCAGCCTCCTGCGAAGACAGTGTGTGATCATTGCAAGTACACTGGTCACTCCATTGATAGATGCTGGAAGCTTATTGGATATCCCCCAGGGAAAGGCCCTTCGTCGTCATCCTCTTCAACACCTGCGCCTGCATCTTCCAAGCCTGCTTCAGCACCTGCTGCTTCCTTGACACAAGCTCAGTATGACAGGCTCATTTCCCTTCTCAGCAAGTCAGACATTGATCAATCAAAGGCCATGTTAGCAGGTACAGGTGCTTGTCTTTTTTCTTTTAGTCATAATACAGTTTGGATCATTGATAGTGGAGCGACATACCATATTACTCCACATCTACATTCCTTTGCCTTCCATAAACCCATTGATAAACCTTCTTTCATTACCATGTCAAATGGCAGGCAGTGCACAATTTCTAATGTTGGTACTGTCTTCTTAGCATCTCAGATCACTCTTAGAAATGTGCTCCATGTCCCTGGTTTTCATTTCAACCTTATTTCAGTCAGAAAACTTGCTACAGATCTAAATTCTCACATTATTTTCACACCTGACAAATGCTTCATTCAGGCCCCTCTGATGAAACAACCATTTCTCCTTGGCAATGAATGCAAAGCCCTTTATGTTGCAACTAAGGATCCTCAAGATATGCTGATGCCACAGAAACATGAAGCATCTTTTGTTACATTTCCTTCTACTTTCAATAATGCCAATGTGGCTTGTAAATCGACTTTGTTACATTGTAGGATGGGGCATGTTCTCTTTGATCAGTTGCATCATATAGATGCTTCTATTTCTCCCAAACATGATGTCATTTGTCAATAAGGCCTTCATTTTCTATGCATCATTCTAAATCTGCTTATCCCTTTGATTTGGTGCATATTGACACATGGGGACCCTATAAACACATTACTCATGATAGATTTCGATATTTTTTAACAATTGTTGATGATCATTCTCGCTGCACTTGGACCTATCTCATGTCCCACAAAAGCAATGCCCTTTCCATTCTCAAAAACTTTGTTACTTTGATCAAAACTCAGTTCCAGAAAACCATTAAAGCCTTCAGGTCAGATAATGCAGCTGAGTTTTGGGATTCTTCCACTCAAAATTTCTTTCACCTTGAGGGAATTGTTCACCAAACAAGTTGTGTTGAATCTACTCAACAAAATGGTGTTGTTGAAAGGAAACACAAACACCTTCTAGAGGTTGCTCGTGCCCTCAAATTTCAATCCAACTTACCTTTTAAATATTGGGGTAAATGTCTGTTGACTGCTACTTATCTGATCAATCGTTCACCCTTACCCTCTTTGAAAACTTCTTCTCCTTATGAACTATTGTTTCAGAAGCCCCCATCCTACACTCATTTGAAAGTCTTTGGTTGTTTGTGCTATGTCAATACACTGAAAAGGGACAGAGATAAATTTCAATCTCGGGCTGTTCCTTGTGTATTTTTGGGTTACTCATTTGGCAAGAGTTCTTACAAGCTCCTTAATCTTCATTCTCATGCCATATTTCATTCTAGAGATGTTGCTTTCCACGAGTACTTCTTTCCATTTCACTCCAACTCTTTTGGCATTGATTCCTCTTCTCCTTTGCCTGTGGTCCCTCCTGAACCCACAGATTCTGATTTCCCTTCCAACATCATACTTCCATCCACCACTCAAAATGTGCATCCTGAACCCCCTATGACAGTAAGAAGGTCTTCAAGGTCTCACACTCAGCCAGCATATCTCAGAGATTATATTTGCACCACTTCTTTGACTGAACCTTTGAGTTGCTTTTCTGCTTCTTTACCTGCCTCTTCTTTTGCCTTGGTTATCAACATGCAATCCTATACTAAACCCACCTATTACAAAGAAGTTGTCAATGATCCTAACTGGGTTTTGGCTATGGATAAGGAGATAAATGCCTTGTCTGCTAACAAGACCTGGGAATTGGTCCCTTTGCCTAAAGGGAAGAAAGTTATAGGCTGCAAATGGGTATATAAAGTGAAATTGAAGGTTGATGGGTCATTGGAAAGACACAAGGCCAGATTAGTTGCCAAAGGTTATACACAAAGAAAGGGTATTGATTTTCATGATACCTTTTCTCCTGTGGTCAAGATGACTACCATCTGAGCTGTGGTTTCTCTTGCTGCATCTAAGCAATGGGAGATTCATCAGTGTGATGTTAATAATGCATTCCTACATGGGGATTTGTTTGAAGAAGTGTATATGAGAGTCCCAGAGGGTATGTCCAATCCTGGGAAGCTTGTTTGTCGATTGCTCAAGTCACTTTATGGCCTGAAACAGGCCTCCAGACAATGGTTTTATAAACTTACTGAAGCTCTCGGACAGATTGGGTTTGTTCAGTCCCAAAGTGACCATTCACTTTTCATTCGAAAGAGTGGTGATCATCAGATTCTCATTGCCATTTATGTGGATGATTTGCTCATCACTGGTTCAGATCCTTCGGAGATTTCTCAAATCAAAAGGCATCTTGATGATGTTTTTAGCATTAAAGACTTGGGCATTTTGCATTATTTTCTTGGCCTAGAGGTCAGCTATGTGTCGAATGGCATAGCCCTATCACAGAAGAAGTTCAGTCAAGAGTTACTTCAGGATGCTCAGTTAACTGATTGTTCTCATACCTGCACTCCCCTCCCTCAAAACTTGAAGCTTGCTCCAGCCATTGGTGAACTACTTCTTGATCCATTTGTGTACAGAAAGTTGGTAGGAAAACTCAACTTTCTTACTCACACAAGACCTGATTTGTCGTTTGCTATCCAGTCACTTAGTCAATTCATGCAGCATCCTAGAAGTTCTCACCTTCAGGCATTGCTGCACACCATCAAATATGTTGCAGGTACCTTGGACAAGGGCATAGTTCTTCAAGTTCATGATAGACCTGTTGTGAAAGCCTTCACAGATTCAGATTGGGCTTCATGACCCTTCACTAGTTTTGTTATCTTGCTGGGTGATTCTCCTATCTCATGGAAGTCTAAGAAGCAAGGAGTGGTGTCCAGGAGCTCTTCAGAGGCTGAGTACAGAGCCATGGCAACTACAGCTTCAGAGGTTACATGGCTCATTCGCCTACTTGAAGAAATTGATGTTGATCCAGTCAAGCCAGTTGAGCTCTTCTGTGACAACAAATTAGCTTTGGCCATTGCTCGCAACCCCGTGTTTCTTGAGAGAACGAAACACATAGAAATTGACTGTCATTTTACTCGACAAAAGGGTATGGATGGGTTAATTGAGCTTTGTTTTTTACCAAGTGAATCTCAATTAGCTGATGTTTTTACAAAGCAATTAGCTTCATCTCAACAAAACATTTTGCTTTCCAAACTGGGAATGTCTCTCTTCCCAGTTTGAGGGGGGTGTTAAGATCAACGTAGCTTGATCTGTATAAGCTCAGCTGGGTGAGTCCTCACTGTGTTGCATCACAGGGGATCACCACACTTATGTATAAATAACAATTCTGTTACACATCTCAAGCTACGAAAATCAGTTGCAAATGTTCAGTTGCTTGCTTCCTTCATCATGAATCTCAAATTCATAGTTTGACAGTTATATGTATAAATTAATGTATAATGTGTCTAGTGTGTAAATATAAAGAAAATCGTAAAATAAAAAAAATTATAAATCTATATATGTGAAGTCTTTAAAAACCGCAAAATATATAGAAATTTTAAGATTTTTTTAATAATTTTTTTATTTGAGGGACAAGGCCCGTGCATCATTGAAGAAAAATTAGTGAAACTCGTCCCGGTCCGGTAAAAATTACGCAGGACGGGACGCGAGACGACTTCCATCATGTCCCGTCCCACGCCCACCCCAGAAATCAGTTACGCTTGGATAAGGATTTTCTACGACGAATAACCCACCAAAAAGGGCAAAACTTAATGTGAAAAAAGAACCACCCTCAAAATATGACAATTATTAGTCATCAGACAAATAAGCTTCAAGAAATCAATTCATGAAGGGACTCGAGATTTTATGGAAGTAGCAGTTAACAACAGCCACCAACAGCACTTGCATAAAGGCAGTTTTCTTTTCTAAATTACAGTCCACAAACTAAAAATTAAGTTCATGTTTATGAGTAACTCCAACTCGGGCACTTCAATTTCAGAGATCTTTCTCCTCTCAAATTGCTTCAATGAAAATTCCAAAAGCAGACAGAAAAGAAAGCCGTACCTGCAATGGTTATTTGCAAGGATAAAACACTGGCACCATGGCTTACTTCTTCAACAGCTGCGAGCTGCACTGCGCCATAATCTTTGATGCCCTTGTGATTGCATCTGTCATGTAGAAGTTCTCAACTGTAGCCTTAAAGGGAGCAGCTACGTTCATCTTATGAGAAATTGCAGGCTTTATCAAAGTAGAGAAAGTAGCGGGCTCTCTTTCATCCACACTGACAAGGTTTGGAGCCACAGTACTTATTCGTGAACGGATCTGAACGAGGGAATCATAAGGCAGTGTGACACCAGCCACCTCAGACAGAGCTCTTAATATTTTCCAGTCATCTCTGGCATCACCCACTGTAGGGACTGCTGGGAGAGTCTCTTGGGATGTACCTTCTGTGTTTGCATATGTTCCCTGCTTTTCAGTAAAAGCCGATGCTGGTAAAATGACATTGGCACGGTACACACCTTTATCACCATGGTGGCCCTGGTAGACTACAAAAGCATCTCCAGGGAGCTTATCCAAGTTCACGTCATCCGCACCCATAAGATACACTAATTTTGCAGTTTCGATGCTTTTGTCAGATTCCGATACAAGACCAAGATCCAGGGCTGCAGCTTGTGCAGCATTCAGGAGCAAGACATTGAGACCGTTCCAATCTGGTCTGACGACATTTTCATTCTTCCTAGCAATGGCTTCGACAGCTGAGAAGATAGCATCTTTGTCCTCCCTTTCAAAGAGCCCAGCACCCACAATGATGGCAGGGTTTTTTGCATTCTTAATAACTGAGCAGAATGGATGACGCCCTTCAGCAATTTCAGCAAGTGTTTTAGGGCTGTCACCAAGGTTCTGGCAATCATAGTTGAATTCAGTCGCTGGTCCAATATATCCAACCTTTGCACCACTTGCACGGACAGTCTTTCTTATTCTAGCATTTACCATGGCACCCTCCACTCTTGGCTGCAGTTAGAAACAAGGTAAAAAAAACACAAGAATGACAACAAATAAATTGACGGAATGTGAGAGACATCTGATGTCAAGGACGTAAGATTTTGTTAGGCATGCATAAGTTAATGCAGATACGAACATTCATATTCACATATATAATAACCTAAATCTGGCACTTTTAGAGAGAAAATGCATCGGAGAGTTGGAAAATGAGAATGACCAGTGACCACCTTATGATGAAAATGCATCATATTGCTGATAAGCCACTAGTGCTGCCATATGTAAAGTAGAACTAGATAAATTCAATTACCCCAAAGTTACCTGAGTGCCAACCAAAAGGAAAACATCAGCCTTTTCAAGACCACTGATGCTGCTATTCATCAGATACCCTGAACGAAGATCAGCTTGCGGGTGATTGCCATTTCCTTCACACCACACATTATTTGATCCCAATCTGTTTAATAGATCCTTCAAGGCCATCATGGATTCAGCATCTGACAATTTGCCAGCAACTCCAAGAATTTCCTCAGGTTTGACCTGATGCATTGCCTCAGCAACAACTGCAAGGACATCACGCCAGCTGACCGTTTTGAAACGTCCATCAGCACCACGTATCATTGGATCATTCAGTCTCTGCCTCTTGAGACCATCATAGCAGAAACGGGTTTTGTCTGATATCCATTCTTCATTTATATCCTGCCAAAGTTTAGGGAAAAACAAAGGTGAGCTTATGAATAAAATAGTTTAAATATAGAATTCAGATTCAAAAGCTTTGTCTGTGACACTGCCACAGTGCAACTTCCGTTATTGCTGAAGCCAGACATATCCCACCTCTAAAACCTCAATGTGACCGGAAAACTTTGTAGTTCAAAGTTGCAAATAAATACCAAGAAAATACAACTCTTAACTTATTTGGGGGGAAGGGGTGTAGGGAGATTAAACATGCTACAGCTAGTCAGCTACATGACAAATACCTCATTGAGACGTGGCACAATACGCATAACCTCTGGGCCTCTACTATCAATCCGAATGTTGGAACCAATTGCATCGGTTACATCAATGCTTTCTGTTCCCTTCAGTTCCCAATTTCGAGCCTTAAATGCAAAAGGCTTAGAAGTGAGTGCACCTACTGGACAAATATCAATGACATTGCCTGAAAGCTCACTTGTCATAAGTTTTTCCACATAGGTCCCTATCTCCTCTCCACTACCACGACCCAACATGCCAAGGTCCTGGACTCCAGCAACCTCAGAAGCAAACCTAACACATCTGGCAGGCCAAATAAATCCAAAATGTAATTTAGCTATTTGTAGAAGATTCCATTGCAGAAACATTAACAATAATCAACAATAGAAACAAGTATCTTTTGCCCTATGAACTGTTGAACAATAATGCAATAAGGGTTTTCAAATGAAAATCTGCCACTGGAAACAACATAAGCTAACAGAAAAGATGGTAATTGCAAGTTGGAACAAAACTTGGAATGTTTTTAACAAACTATTAGATCAATAAATCAGAATGCATAGGAAAGCAGATAAAAAGAATTCTATGTTTAAAATTCACACATTTAATCAACTTCTGATTGCTTCTTCAGAGAAGATTTCCAGCAACTTCTACCCCCTATATTGAGATTTTCAAAGTTGTTCCTTTCAATTGATCCTGTTCTTTTGCACTGAGTAAAAAAAAATATTACACAAGTGAACAAATGCCAGGCAAAATGGTCCTGAAATATCATAGAAAAGATAGGACAGTGCAATATTACAAACCGACCTTGTACACTGGATACACCGAGTCATCACAGTCTTCACTAGAGGGCCCAGGTTCTTATCGACCACAGATCTTTTCATCTCAGTGAATCTGCCCCTGTCAGATCCAAATGCCATAGATTGATCTTGAAGATCACACTCACCTCCCTGATCACATATAGGACAATCCAGTGGATGATTCATTAGCAGGAACTCCATCACCCCTTCCCGTGCCTTCTTGGCCACTGGCGTGTCTGTTTTAATCTTCATGCCTACATTTGGGGGAGAAATCTCAAATTATCTCTAAGAACTATATGAAAGGCAATAAATCGGCCACAGAGAAAGTGCAGAGCATTATTTTCTTGAAGACAAGTTGAATTGATTCTTGACGCGGAACTTTGAGATTGACAGAAAATAAGCGAGTAAGATAACAGCGTGTAAAGCTCAATATTATGAATGTACGCTGTGTTCGGCAGGGATCTTCAATTGATACGGTCATACCAGAAACAGGGGCATATCAACCAGTCTGCATTAGTATCAAAAGAAATTGGAACTTCCGTACCATTATGGGATGAATTGGAATTCACCTACATAAAACCTAATTACCTAAAAACTTTGTTTTAAAAAAAAAGGGGGAACCTGGGTACATATTGTGTCTTTTAACTTTGGGTCATTTACCTTTCTGATTCAGAATCATAAGAGAGAATATATTAACATTCTCAAAGTGATTAATTTACCAAACACAGAGGTTGCAAGGGGAAAACAACTGATCTCCAGGCACCCATTCCTTCTGCCCAATAGTATGCTGATTGAGCGCCATACAGCGAGCGCAAGGTGTTGAAGATACTAAAACCTAGGAATAGTTAATTTGATAATGTAATAGTTAAGAGGTTTATAAGAACCAGAAGGAAAACCAGTCAATCTACTATGATCCAGCTCTTTGATTCCCAGAATACAGAACACTGAAACTATCTAGTACATCAATTTCCCTAGAACTGACAGAAATGAGCAAAAAGAACATACACAGAACAAGAAGAAAGAGATCGATCGATATGAAACAAGATTACCTGGCAAAGCGGGCATAGCACAGGAAGCAACGGGTTTGGGAGACTTCTCAACCTCAACAAGACACATACGGCAATTACCAGCAATCGAGAGGCGGCTGTGATAGCAAAACCTAGGAATGTCAACGCCGGCGACCTCGCAGGCCTGGAAAACGGTAAATCCCTTGGGGATTTTAACAGCATAGCCATCGACAAAGACCTCGATGGCGTCCTCAGGGTTACAGAAGTGAGCCCTGGCACCGGCGACGGGATGACGGGGCGCAGCCGGGGGCGGATCTGGGGTGGGATCGGCCTGGGCGGCCTCGGGACTCTTAAGGTCGGAGGTGGAGAAGATGGGGCGGGCGAAGGTGACTGGGAGAGAAGATCTCTGGAGAACTCCTCGCCTCGCCGACGCCGAGGCTCTCGATGCCAATGCTCCGAATCCCATGCTCGCTCGCTCTCTTCTCAGGGAGGGTGGGGTGACGTGGTGGAGCTTGCGAAGGTAGTAATGGCGGTCGGCGGAGTGAGAGCTGGGAGCGAATGCGATACACAGCACTCAACACGTTTGGTAATTTGACTTCGACGGGAGAAGATGAGAATCGAATCGAGGGCTACAACCAAGCCACGAGGGGAAAGAGAGTGTGCTCGTCATCTATGACATTTGGGTAAATGGGTATGGTGTGGAAATGGAACCGTGGATCATTTTAACCCTTGAATTGGTAAATAAAGAGCGGTCATTCCGGAGTTCGAACCGAAGACCTATGACTATTATTCACAGGTCTTTTTCGGTGAGTCATTTCGGAATAGTTGGATCATTTTAACCCATATATATGATATTGGCCAAAGTACTACTCATCGGTTTAAAACCGGTCGAGCCGGATCGATTTTAAAACCGAGTTTTTATAAATTGCAGATCGAAAATCGAATCAAACACATTAGATTCAGTCTAATTGACAATTAATTATAAGAAAATTTAAATTTGGTGTACTGTACCTTTTTCAACTTTTTAATTAAGTAATTACACTTTTTTAATGTTTTATTATGCGTCATGTACTCTTTTAAAAGTTAACTAGTATGATCCCCGCGCCATGACGCGATTTTTTTATAAATAAAATCTTACTAATATATTAAATTAATATTATAACATAATTGTAAAAGTTCAGATAATTAAATATTTTAAATTAAACTCATGGGCTGAGAAAACGATTAAAGTAATATATATAGATATATATAGATATTAGATATAGATTACTAATATTAATTTTATGTTTTCTTACTATTAATTTTATGTTTTTAATTAATCCCGTTGTTTTTTTAGAGAAAAAAAACTACTAAAATTATAATTTAGGCTAAGATCAATGTTTTGAATTAAGCTCAATAATTAGTAAAATTAAAGCAAAAAGAGAATTAAAGGAAAGAGAAGAAAAAAAATAGAATTAAAGAAAATTAAAGAAAAATGGCAAAAAAAATGATTGGTTGAAACTCCTAAAATTCCTCTAAGCTTGACAAATCATCTTAAACTCTTCTAAATTAAGAGTTTATATAGATAATTAGTAAAATTAAAGCAAAAAGAGAATTAAAGGAAAGAGAAGAAAAAAAATAGAATTAAAGAAAATCAAAGAAAAATGGCAAAAAAATAATTGGTTGAGAGTCCTAAAATTCATCAAAGCTTGACAAATCATCCTCAATCCCACTTTCTATTTCATTCCTTCGTAATATTTGGGAGCGAGCGTCCATGGCGATTCTCGGTCTCCATCTCTCTCGCCTTGCTCGCGCTCTTCTACTGCTCCGAGACCAAGGCCCTCGCTTCTAGAATTGCACTTTCTCTTTCATTCCTTCGTGAGATCTGGGAGCGCTCATCCATGGCGGTTCTCGGTCTCCATCTCTCTCACCTTGCTCGCCCTCTTCTACTGCCCCGAGACCAAGGCCCTCGTTGCTAGAATCGCCGCTAAGTCTGACATAATTGAACTCCATAGCATTACTTGGAGGTAGTAGTATAATAGGGTTTCTCAATTTTCAGTTATGGTGTTTGATTTTGATTTTGATTTCCTGGTTGGTTGACCACTAATGATCTTTGACTTCTAGTTCTTGAAATCAATCCGTACGAATTCTTCATTGCTAAGGACGAATAGAGTAGGTGATTTTAGGGATTTTGGAAACCGAATTGTATCTTTGGAGTCAGCTCGTGTATAGTTGAAGTAAGGGACTCTAGATTTTAGGGATTTAAGTTCTGCCACATGTCTTTTGTGACATTAATGATGAAACAAATATTCAGATTGTTGCAATTGTTGATGTTACCTGAATCCTTCCCCTTGGTGAAATAAAAATGAAATTGCAAGACTCAATATTGCATTATTTTCACTCTTGAATTGCAATATAAAATGTTATCAATAAAAATGTCATCACAAATAATTGAGATCAATAAAGTGTAATTACAAATGCCATCAATGAATAAAAATGTACTCCCTCCGTTTGATATTATTTGTCATTTGTCTTATAGTGCACGTTTTTTAAGGAGATAAAAACTATATAAAATATATTTTTTAATTAAATTTTTTATATAATTTCATACATATAAGTAGTAAGTATAAGATTATGAAAAAAAAAATTACAAAAAATTATATTTTTATAGAGTTTTTAGCTTTTTAAAAGCGTGCCGAAAAGTCAAACGACAAATAATATTGAACGGAGGGAGTAATAAACTTGTCACCACAAGTGACTGTATCAATGAAGTGTAATCACAAACGTGTCATCAGTGAATAAAAGTAGAATCGATGAAAATATATGGATATACAATTGATTAAATTAAAAAAAAGTGGCATCAAACGATTAGATAAAAAAAAAGTGACATTAAATAGTTACAATAGAAAAATGGCATCAAAACACTACTTTGAAAAAGTTGCATCACATTAAAGAAAAAAATATCATCAAAACACTACCTTAAAAAAATATGGCATCACGATAAAAAAAAATATCATAAAAAAAAGTGTCATCGGTCGTCAACAATAAAAAAAATGGCATCAATGGTCAACGTGGCATCATAGTAAAAAAAATTCATCAAGGTTTGAAAAAAGTGACATTAAAAAAGTGTCATCAAACCATTTCATTAGAAAAGTGGCATCAAGGCGAAAATAAAATGTAATAATACACTGCATTAAAAATCCAAATAAGTTGGTCAACGTTGACAGGTCAACGGTGACCGTCAGTTGGCGGTCAAACTGTTGATCATTGACTATTACTACTCTATTTGGATGGGGTCTATCTCACATAATTTTATTTTGAAGATGGCTAATTACCTAATTATATTTTTATAAGTAACTAGTTATCTAAATCACCCCAAAAAAATTAAAATGTTTAATTTAGAAAAAGCTATGTTATAGAAAATTTATTTAAAATACACACAATATCTTATAATAAGTTTGGTGTGATTTTCAGGGATTCGAAGCTTATTTGGAGAAGCTTGGACACACTTTGGAGTTTAACGGAATACTAGGAAGGCATTGGAAAAGCTAATGAAGAGTAAAAGTGAAAAAGTCCGGAGGAAATCCCCATTTTTGCTCTTCATCACTTTGAATCAAAATCTGATGCCTTCACGAATCTTGTAGTTATCAAAAAGAGTTTTTCAATGCATATTCATATGCATCAATAGGACGAACAAGGACTCGAAAATGTGCGTTTCAAAACGGAACTGAATGCTGAAAAAGCTGAAAGGAGGTCGAAATCGATTTGTTTTAGTCGACATCGACCAGACCAGAACACAGGATTTACCTCTGTAATGAAGGGTAGTCGATATTTATCCCTAAAGTTGATCAGGTCACTCGATATCGACTGAAGTACCCGGTATCGATTGGAGTCTTCGATATCGACCCAATTTCCGAACAGAAGCGACGCGTTTGTTTGTGCAGATAAGGACGGATCTTTGAAGACTTACCCTATCCAAGATGTGTACATATCCTTAGAAGTGGATAGATTCTTCCTTATGGTAATTTTTCAATTTACCCAACGGAATTTCTATTATATATGATTTAGATAAAAGATATACTTTCCTATTGAGATTAGTATTAGGTGCTTGGAAAGAACGCGCTCTCTCTAGTGCGCACGCGCCGCTCTTCTCATCCTCTAGGCTAGATCCCTAATTCCTCCTCCAAAATTGAACGAAACTCATGGATTCTGGCATGCTCTTGCCCGATTCATGGCAAAATTCCTCCTTTGTTGCTATATCGAGGGCCAATTTTGTTCCTCCTACCCACAAAAGAGAACGAATCCCCTGTCGATTCGATTTTTCGATGGGATATTCCATGGTTGTGTTCAACTGTAGACTGAAGAATTACAAGATCTATTGTAAAAGAATCGGTAAGGTGGAGAAAGATTTTTGATAAAGGAAGAAGGAATCGTGTTTCAAGGGGCGTTGGTTAAGCGTCACGCAGTTGAAGGTTTCGAAGAAGCGTGTCTACGACATGGGTTCTCGTCGTCGCGTCGACCATGGGTTGGTGGAGGTCTGCAGCCTTGGCTTCCATCGATCATTTCTTGGAGGAGCATCATACTCTTCGTTCAAAGGCTGGCTAAGTTTTCATACTTTCAGGTATGGCCTCAACCCATTGGAGAAGGGATCTCCTCTCTTTTTCCTCCCTAAAAATTGGTGTCTTCCTCCTTTGGAAGTAGCCTTTGGTCAAAACTCGATTTACTCGAGCCAACCGTATGTTTTAATGTTCTAATGGGTCGTTATTTATCTTATTTATTGCGGGTTAATCACTGGAGAATACCATGTCTTATCTACTTGCATCTCTATGTCCAGAAAAATCGCCACCTTTTGGTGGTGGGAAAACCCGGCGTTAGAGGCTTTTGCCTCTTCACCCCCTACCCCCGATTTTCGGGCCTTGGAAAATCTGGTGTGATCGGGGCTATTATGGCTTCTTTCCCCAGTTTGATTAAAAATTTGGTTATCACTGTATATCTTTCTAATAGTATGTACTGGGCTTCGGCTGTGGTTGCTCTGATAAAAAAGGAGTTTATATATCTATCATTCATATGCTAAATTACACCCTTGTCTGGTTTGTGATGAAAATGAGAAAATCTCTGGTGGTTCGAGTAGAACGGATGGGATTCTCGTGCTGCTCTCATATTAGTATTGTTAATATGCCCACTGCTCCTAATGATGCTAAATTGGGTTTGAGGTGGCCATGGCCCCTGGATATCACCTTGTGCAATATCGACGAGGTTATAGAGGAAACTGGTAAGGAGGATGAGCTGCAGTTTACAAGTTTGGATAAACCATTGGGCGAAATCTATCAAGATTGCTCCTCGGTTGTCTCCTTCGACTTCTTTCGAGTCCGAGCAACCTGGTGTAGGCGTCTCCTCGACCTTCGTTTTGAGCAATTGCAAATGTTTGATGGGTGACATTACCTTGGCTGCTCCCAGCCGAAGAGTGAAATCCAAATGTTCCCAAGTAAAAGAAGATTTCCATATTATGTTCCTGAACTTTGTTCAAACACGTACCTCCTTGCGGGTTTAGATAACGGGTTATTCATGAACACCGTCAGATTCCCACTGAATGTTTGCAGATTGATTTATATCTATCTAAACTTTCTATGTTGGCTTTTATTAAGACTGTTCTGCCTATATCCAATTAGGAAAACTTTTGTAGGGGATTGTGGCATGGATGAGCACCATATGGCGTTTTGGAGAATGAAGATTATGCGCAAAAAATGTATTCGGTGTATACATGTTTCCATATTGTTGTCTTCAAACTCCCTTTATATTAAGAACACATGTTTACATTATAACTGTCACACTGCCAAATCCACATTTATCTCTCAAATCCATCTTCACAAATCATTACATAAATTTACTTTCACCTCATTGATGAAGTATAACATGTTGGCTACATGGCTTTGTGTCTCTCCTTTGATTAATATATGGAAACACAAGTGGTTTTGTTCTTTACTAAAAAATCCTTTTATGCAAGGCCAAGAATTATGTCTTACTTTGTTAGTAAAGACTCGTCTAATGCTTATTTACAATTTTCTCAAGCTTGGGAGTATGTTCCCCTGTTGCATTGGGTTTACGAAAACTACGATACTAAGATTTGGTGTCACAACAATCTAAGTGGTCTTAAAAACATATTGGTTGGTGTTAGCCGAAACCATAGTCTGTGTGGTGATTTGTACCCTTTAAGTATCACCTTCGAGTGTCATGCTCTGATCTACACCCAATGCTTCCCAACTTACTATCTCCATCAGAAAGTTGTAAAAGCCCCTCAATACCATATAAATCATTTTTCGGAAAAAATTACAAACTTCCCATTAAGCCTTAATTAGTCATGGCAATCACTTGCTGAATACTATATTGCTATTGGTCTCTTTGAAGACCAACCTAAAAGACACTTCCTTCAACACATAATTGTGCTCCTTGTGTATGGGTGTGCAATTAAAGTAAAAATTAAGTAAAAACATGTGTTTAATTTTTAAGCAATTAAAATGGGTGTATGGGGGAGAGCAAAAACAGGTAAAAACTGTTTAAAAAGGGAGTTAAAAAATAAGGTCCAAATCGGTGCTTTTTTAGTTGTTTATTTGGGTGTTTATTCTCCCCTTTATCTTATTTGGTTTGAAAGTACCACAATAATCCTAATAACAACCAAATAAACTCCACTTTTTTTAAATAAACGGTTTTCCTCCCCATACGGAGATTATCTTGTTGTTTAAATTTTTAACTACTTTTACCATCTGTTTATAAATTTTACCCTATTTATAATTATAGTCAGTTTATTAACACCGCCCCATACGATGAGATACGTCTCCACTCTCTATTCAAAACGAGGAGTGTATATTGTGCATAAAAACTTAGAATATAAGACTTGGAATCAAACTAAGATACTAACCAACATTAGTAAAGATCCACCCAAACAAGTTCAGCTCCTCCAACAATATTTTAACTACACTCCCCCCCCCCCCCAAATCGAAAAGACAGTTGCTATCACTCCAGGTCTACCGAATTAATTATCTGTAGATGGAATCGTACCCATATCCGGAATCTTTCCCAACCATATCGCATGAGGTGTCTTACCCATCTCTCTCATGCCTTCCAAAGGTTTTTATGAAAATAAGTTTTTGGAACTGTAGAGGTATTGTAAAGAAAACTTTTTGGGAAGACATGAATATGTGGTATAAAAACGAACATATCCAACTAGTTGCACTAGAAGAAACAAAAACAGAAAGTATCTCGAACGATAAATCATGGAAATATGCGGGGTTCGATAATGCTATCTAGTCCCCGGCTACGGGTCGGTCTGGTTGTCTTGGAGTGCTTTGGAAGGACCACCAACTCCCTTTAGAAAACTTTTATGTGGAAATCCACCTTCCAAGAATCATAGGACTAGGATATGACAACCCATCGGACAATAATGTAAGCATAATGATCCGTTATGTTTATGCCCCCCCAAATCTCTGAGATAAGGTCGCTTTCTGGGACAATCTTACAAACCTAGTCTTAACAACTTCGATCCCTTGCATCGTTATGGGCGACCTAAATGAAATAAACTGTAATAATGACAAGTTGGGCGGGGCTAATACAAACCCATCTCGATTCTATCGCCTTATTCAATTTAAGAATGAATGCTCGTTGGTGGATATCTCCACTTTTGAAAACCCCTTTACCTGGAAGTGAATGCAGGAAGAAAAACCGAACATTTTAGAAAAATTGGACCGTGTCCTTGTGCACCAGTCGGTTCTGCACAAATACTCTAACCTCATTACCAAAAACGACGATTTTTCCTCATCAGACCATTGTCTTATCTCCATTACTCTTGATAGTAGTATCGCCTTCAAAGCCCCGCCTTTTAAGTTCGAAAATATTTGGCTCCAACGAAAGGACTTCTGTAATATAGTCAAACAAGCTTGGCGTAGCTCCTGCTCTGGTTCAGCGTTGTTTCAACTAACCTTCAAACAAAATATCCTGAAACAAAAAGCCAAGGCATGGAACAAACACTCATTTGGCAACATATTCCGACAACTTCAGGAAGTCGAGTATAAGCTATTGGAAATACAATCGCAAGCAGGTTACTACACAAACTACCTAGCTAACCACAAAGAAATAAACTTGATAGGAAAGAAGGAACAACTTCTTTTGTTCCAAAAGAATTTTTGGAAACAAAGAGCAAAAACCAAGCACCTTAAATATCTGACTCAAACACATCTTATATCCACCGTGTTGCATCTGGAAGAAGACACGGGAAGCAAATTCGTAATATAATGACTGCTGAAGGAACTCTCATTGTCGGAGAAGAAAATATAAGATCCGAAATAAAACTAGATTTTGAGAGAAGATTTAAAAAGGAACATTCAGATGAAAACATGCTTGATGAGTTTCTAGATCTCATCCAACCCTCCATTATGGTGGAGGAGAACCTTTTCCTCACCCAAAGTCCATCTAATAGTGAAATAAAGAATGCAGTTTTTTAGTCTAGGAAATAATAAATCCCCGGGTCCCGACGGGTTCACTGCAGAATTTTATAAGAGCTATTGGGACATTGTGGGTCCATCGGTGATCAAGGTTGTCAAAAGTTTTTTCCTTTCTGGAAAAATCCTCAAACAGTGTAATCATACCTTCATCTCCTTACTTCCAAAGCGCGCATATCCCACATCTACAAATCACTGCCGCCCAATCAGTCTATGTTCCACCCTTTATAAGGTTATCTCCAAAATTTTAACGGAAAGATTAAAAAAGAAAATTGGTAAGCTAATGCACCCGCTACAAGGGGCCTTCGTCTCGGATAGGGACATCTAGGACAATGTCCTCATCGCTCATTAAATTTTTCATTCATTCAAATCTCGTAAGGGTGGCGAAGGTTGGTTATCAATCAAACTGGATATGGAAAAGGCCTAGGATAGAGTTGATTGGAATTTTACACAAAAGATTCTTATCAAATTTGGATTTCATCCTACTTTCATTGCCTGGATTATGGAAGGTGTTACAACTGTCTCTTTTTCAGTATTGGTTATCAATGGTCCCACCGATGTGTTTCATCCATCGCGGGGTCTTCTCGCCAAGGGGACCCCTTATCCCCCTTCTTATTTATCCTAGGTGCGGAAATCCTAGCTCGCAAACTCTCATCGGCAGCAAGCAGTGTTAACAACCCTACTTGTTTCAAATTCGGCAGAAATGGTTCGTGTATCCCCTTTCTTGCATTCGCCGACGATATCATCATCTTTACAAAGGGTAGTGTCTCAGCTGGTCTAAAAGTTAAAAGAATTATTAATGATTACTGCAAAGTATCAGGTCAAAAAGTCAATTACCACAAATCTTATTTTCAAGCAACTAAAGGCATCTCATCGTCTAGAATCCAGGAACTTACTGGTAGTTTAAATATTGAAAAATTGACCACAAATAATATGAACTATTAATCATGAACAAAAAATAATACGAAATTTGAAAATCACCAATGGGTATACAAACTATTCCATATTAAACCAATTTCGATACGAAACCATTTCCGATCAAATTTCCGACAACTTACACATGGCAATCGGACATTGAAATTTATTTAATGAGATGGCATGCCATATCATTAATTTTATTTTTTTTCAAATTAAAAAAATGAATTTGGGAATTGGGCGAAGAGAAGAAGATGAAGTACAGGGTTTTGAGTGTTTTCCATGCACGAAACTTCCGATCAGTTCCACCGTCCGCTCCGGCGGCAGATCTGAAGATGAACCACATCGCGTCCAAGTGGGCGTTCCAGATGTTCCTCCAGGAAGAGGTGCCGGCTGCAACTTCTCCTTTCATACGGCGACTTCATTTTCCAAATCGGTCGGAAAGAGCGACTCGATCAAGATCAAGGACGATAACGTCCATTGGAAGAATCCACGGAGCAAACGAGAAGCGAATCGGAAAATTGGCAGCACTCCCAGTTTAGATCTGTATAGGATTGAACCCCTTCATCATAAATAATACCCAGTCCTACCTTCTTGCTCCAATTCGTAGCACTGTAGGTCTTCTTCAATTTGCAGGATTGTAGACCTTCTTCCTCTTTTACGTTACAGTTCCAAACTCCAATTCTCAAATTCATTTTTTTTTTTTTAAAAAAAAAGTACACATGGCCTGGCATGTCATTCAAATATTCAATATTCGGTTGCCATGTCATACAATTCGCCGGAAATTTGGTCGGAAATGGTTTCGTATCGACATTGGTTTAATACACAATAGTTTGTATATCAATTGGTGATTTTCAATGTTCGCATTATTTTCGGTTCATAGCTAATAGTTTGTATTATTTGTGGTCATTTTTCCATAAATATTGTGAATGAAAACTCTTTCGAAAAATATCTGGGTTGCCCAATCATTAATGAGAGAGTGAATAAACAAACGTTTGAGGATATTGTCTACAAATCAAAAGAAGAACTGTGCAAATGGAGAGCTAACACCCTTTACCAACAGGGGCGTGCTATTCTTATAGGCTCTAATCTGGTTGCGAAACAGCTTTATACCGTGCAGAGCTTTATGCTACCAACTTCCATTCACAAGGAACTTGACCAAATAAATAAATGTTTTTTTTATAACAAGGACATCTAGCACCGTCCGCTCATTAGCTGGGATAGAATATGGACCAGAGAAATTTGGGGGCATGGGACTAAGAAAATCAAGTGACATGAATGTGGCTCTTCAGATGAAATTGCTTTGGAAAATCCTAGTTGAACCAGAAAACGCTCGGGTTAAATTAGTCACATATAAATACCTAGGAACGCCGAACTTGCTTCAATACCACAAATTTCAAACTTCTTCCCATTGCTTTAGAATGATTTTAGTCTCGGGGACGAGACTTGTTTTTAAAGGTAGATGAATGTAAAGGCCGGATATATTTCATATTATTTTATTATTATTCTAAATTAGATATATACATTATTTTATTCAATTTGTTAAAACGGGAGAAAATCCATCCTTGAGCACAAGCTTTGATTTTTAAAGTCATTCCGACATCGTTGAAATATTGGATTTTGACGGACTTTAATTCCGCCTTCCGGTTCCGAGTTCCGGAAAATAAATTGGACTTCACCGGTTAGGTCGGTTTTGAAATTTCGATTTGAATCCTAACCAAGCCGGGATAGATTTGAGAGAGCGAGATTCATGATTTATTCTGTTCGGGTATTTTTTCTTGGGGAGCACACTCTTTATTACTCCCTCCCCTTCTTTCGAAATTAGGGCAGCTCAGCTCTTTTGTCTCCTTCCCTTCTTCTTATCCAACAGATCAGCAGCAATGGCAACAACAATGATCCTCCCCTTGCATTGTCTGGTTTCTGCCTACAGATCACCACGCCTCTTTTCTTCCTCCAAGCCAGTTCACTCCCATCCATTTTGGCTGAACACTACCTACACTCACCTCCTCCCTCATGTGTTTGTTTCACCCAGAATTGGCAAAAGGACAACAACTCCCATCTCCCTCAATTCAAATTGATCCGACCCTTGCGTTCATTCACCACCACAACACAAGACAAATCCCAAGGATAAAATAAAGATAACCCTCCCCCTCTTTATAATTGCCTTTCAAACAGCATTAAACCACACCACAAAACACAACCCAAGCCCCTCTCATTTCTGTCGGAGATCAGCAGCAACCCCGCCACCACCAAAAATCATAACTTTCACCGAGCCTCCACCACCGGACCACCTTCTGCGTTTCTATAACCACCCTTCACCGATGGAAACCGAGCGCTTCTCTGTCACCCGAGAGCCGAGCAGCTCGTCTCTCCTCCGTTTCGTTTCTGTGAGTAGTAGCAACCGCATCCATGGAGTCGTCGGAGCCAGAAGCCGAGCCCACGAACCACCCAGGACAATCCCAGAGCCGCGAAGAGACTCTGCTTCCCTGTTTTCCGTTCCGGGTTTGTTTCGCTCTCTTCGTTTTCGATTCTAATCTCCTTAAATCGACTACCTTACTCATCTCTCCGTCCTCCTAGGCCTCCAATGGAGCTCCCCCAACACTCTCGCGGCCGGAGCTGCCATCGGAGCCGAAGCTTTGCCCTCGAAACTGCGATCGGTGAGTCTCCTCTTTTCTCCTCCTCCTCTGTGTGCGCATTCGATTTTTCTAAGTGGGTTGGGGTCGGAATAGTGAGTCGGGCGGGGTGGGAGAGTCTGAGTCGGGATTGACCGCCGGCGAGCCTGGGTTCAGCCCCCTCCTTCTTCTGCTTTCTTTTTCCGCTTGTCCTTCTGGTTTGGGGGAAGAAGCTCTAGGACCATTTACCCTCTTTCTTTTCTTATATGGGTTTGGGCTTGGTTCGGGTATTCCAACCGGGTTGAAAGTGGGCAGTCAAGTGGGGTTATGAGTGGATCCGAATCCACTTCCGGGTTACTTCCTTCTTTCAGATATTGGGTGTGGGCTTGGATCTATTGGACATATCCGGACCCTCCTTTCCTTATTAATTGGCTCGGGTTAGGGTTTGACTCCGGGTTGGGCTCCCTTCTGGATCCGGGCTTTCTTGTTGAACCGGCTGGATTAACTTATTTTGTTGTTGCTGTTATTTGGTATTGCCCCACGCTGTAATTATATGATATAGTATGTGTTTTAATTCATATTTAACTATCGCTAGTTGATTGTATTATTTGTTTTGAGATATTATAATTTCTGGAAATTTTTTTTATATAAATAATCTAATGATTAATATTGGCATTTAATTGATTAAGTTTTGAATTATTGGTTTGTTAAAGTATTTTAGATGCCGGGATCATTTTAGTAACGTAATTTTGAGGGTTTGGTTAAGGGTTTCGAAATGTTTTAACCATGCCAGGGATTATTTTAGTAGTACAAAACTTGCAAAGTTGATTAAAGATTTAGTGTTTTATAAATGGGTTTTGACCAATTATGATTGAGAAATTATTTTGAATATGAGTTGACTTAATTTGGTATTTAAGAGTTTGGAAAATATGGTTGGTACGATTTTATCAATGAGTCTGATTTGAAGTAAATGATTTTGGTTGATCGTATCGGAAAGGTTTTGGAAAACGGTTTTTACCATCGATTGGTTTTGAGAATGTTGAGAACTTGAGTTTCGTGTGTATGAATGTTGGTCCGGTAGCTTATGGCAATGGCTTGATGATAGGTGTGTATTGCTTTGGACTTGCATTTGGGCCCTTGCTTGTGTTATCTTGTTGTTCTGCATCTTCAGGTAAGTTCCCTAGGGGGCTTACTCAGGTTGGTCACTCATGTCTGTTGTTGCATTTTATGTTAGGTGTTGCATATGCATAAAAGCATGTCATGTAGTATCATGCTTAGGACTTGCACTTATGAATGAGCATCCTTATTCTTTATGCGTTTGAAAAGAGAACGACCGTTATCTTTAGAGTCGTTGCTAGGGTCATTGGGGGCATTCGTGTTTCATATCGTTTCGTTCCCAGTCGAGTCTTATATTTTTATATGGCTACAGCGGTGACCGAGCGTCCTACCTCGGTGTGGGTACGGACAGATGGCTGCGGCACCAACCGAGCGTCCTACCTCGGTGTAGGTACGAACATATATGACCCCGGAGTGGGCACAGATTGGGGATATGCCATTTGGCATTGTCTTGGGCCCTTTACAATATTTCTGCTTATTATTATAACTAGGAGCATGCTATTATGTTTAACTTTCGTACTGCATTAGAGCATCTTTATTAGGTATAGCACATACTATGTGGCCTCAGCGAGGACTTCCAGTCCTGCATGCGTGGCTCGATTTGACTCATTTTCCCGTTCTTCTTTTAAAGGTATATTTTCTACAGATTTTGAGTGCTCGATGTCTATATGACGGGGTTCCCTTTTTGTGAATCGAAGAACCTGGCTGATTCTCTAACTCGTTATAAATGGTAATCACCCACTTATGATTTGGTTTTGACCCGGCTCTATCGTAGCACCTTGTATCTTAATTTTGTTTTCACCTTACTTCCGTTTGAATTGATTTTCGCGACATAGTCCCTAGGACAGGTTAAGGGTACCCAACGACCCTACAATACTTTTAGGGTTCAAAATCCCTCTTTATTACTGACCTTAAAAATGAGTTTGAAACCTCGACCCATACTTGGATTGCAAGATTCGAACAAGGGGTTTCATCATCCCTTGAAACGTAACCCGAAAATCATAATTCTGGGCCGTTACAAAGTTGGTATCAGAGGCGAGGTTGTGCAATTCGGGTACACAAGGGTCGAGTGTATGTTTTGAAAACCGCCCACGAGTTTCAAGGACTTTTTGGAAATGATTTAAAGGGGCAAAATGAACTTAAGATGCCTAACCCAAGTTGGACTAAGTAATGAACTCGACTCGTAATAAATGAGAAAAATCGACCAAACGGGGACACGAGTGGGTAGTAAAGGCGCTAGACCACCCCTATTGGGTGTAGTTGGGAACGGTAGGCAAAATACTAGCTTGCTCTTTACAGAGGGTCCGGAAGACTTCAAGGAGATTGCACCAAGGTGGTTGGAGTGGCGAGTTAGGTAGGATCGCGAGGTTTTTGCCCCTCCGGTCTGTCGCTCCCCGAAGAGCGACATTAGATAGCTTGATGTGCTTTATATATTGGGCCTGAGCACGATCTCCCTTGAAGGAGGTCACTATGATTGTCATTGACTGATTTTATGCTGAGTGCTTGATATGCTAAAGTCTGATTGATATGCCTAACAATGAACTATGTATTGACAGATCTGTGCAAACGGGATAGTGGGAGTACCCTTGTTCTTATAAAGTCAAGCCCAGCTTGTGTTGAACGACGTTTTCTACTATGTTAACCCCTTTATGGTCTTATCGAGTCTTTCTCTTGAATTTCAGTCTCCTCCATGGGAAATCAGGTTGGTAAACAGATTGTCCTCGGGAATCATGGCTGGATATGAGGGTTGTTTGAGAGAGTATTGGAAAGTGGCTCTTGATGTAATTCTGTGTTAGAGAGTAAGGTGTTTTTGGGGCTGTCTTTCTCAATTCTTATTACAATCAACCAGTGTCTTCATGCCATACAGAGTCGTACCAGGGTCCCACGGGAAAGATGGGTGAAGAATCAGTTGGGAAAGGTCCATGATTGCCCTTAGGAATCTATGTCGGGTTATCTTAATTGCTCTGTCCAGGATTGTGTGATACTATGTGTACTACTCCTTGACCTACAGATGTACCCTCGGTGTGAAATTGTGCTTACGTGCTTTGATGTTCATGATGACCATTGTATGGGTTCGAGCTATAATTGTTAAATTTATATCATCCTGGCATGATCTACTTAGTATATTGCATTATCATACTAGGGCACAAATATATATGTCATATCCTAGGAAGTTGTATAATTGATATTCTCCCTGTGAATAGGTTTATGATAGTGTGTCGTAAAACTTTGATACCCTGATGAAGCAAGTTCTTTATTTGATATGTGCTACAACTTGATGTCAACATGTCTTATATGATATGTAACTTCAATTCCAGTACATGTTATTGCGATGATCCTTAATGTAAATTCGTGAATGCATAACATTCCGTATCCATGTTAGTCACATTGTTTAGGTCTCGTGTTGCATCTCGCTTTCTGTCATGATTATGTGTCATTTCGCGTGTCTAATCGACCCGTTGTAATGATCGTACTACTGATTGATTACAAGAATGAATGGCATGATATGAGTCTATATGAATGTTGCTTCTCCTGAATTAGGTCCATGATAGTGTGGTAAGCTCCTCTTTGTACGAATGCCCCGTAAGATGATCTCCTCGACATTTTAGTTAGTGTTGCCTTTGGCATTGCTTGATTAAATTAGTAGTTCCATATGTGACCATACTATCGAAGTAATGTCTTATAAATGCGTGTCTCATTTAGTATTATTAAATTAGAACACATGCCCCCGTATTCTACTTATATTTCCATGTTACGTAGGTTTATATTATGCACTGCTACGTCCCCCCCATGCTTCTATATCACTGGACTATGTTAATGTGGTATCTTGCGTATCGTTGTGTTAGTCAATCAAGTGCATGTATGTATCAAATGTTGTATTGCGTCATTAGTACCATGTAGGACTCTTGGTTGCGACTTGTGCGGATTTATACCTTGGCTACATTATTGTTGATTCCCTCTCGAGATATGTCCTTGATAGTGTGACTCTTCCCTTCTGCTATTCTCTTAAAATTGTTGTATTTGCCCTGATTAGTCCTAGCATGTTTACATGATCATCGCTCATTAGTGTTCCCTATTACTCTATGATGCTCTCTCGTGCTTACGTGAATACATGACCTGACACTTCGCCTGATCACACACCATGCTATATCATGTTTCCGCATATACATGACACCTGAATGTTAGGGTGGGTCTAGTCAAAGTACCTTGATGTATTCATGTTCGATATGTACTAGTAGTATCCTATAGGGTTTATGAATTTCGATATGGCTCCCTAGATGGTAACTTTTCGTACTTGTTGCATTGCGTAGACATGCTTCATGAACCTTATGTTGAGTTTCCTTAGGCCACTCTTAACTATGTCATGCCTCATCGTGTAACACTAGCATCATGTAGGACCTATGCTTTCTAAATGTGACCCTTCATCTCATTGCATGTCATTCTTGAATTATTATATGATCATTGTTGCCAGATGTGATAGATACTATGCACTTCTTATGTGTTCTCGTATAACGTTAGGTCGTATTGTTACGATAACCTCATCATGATGCATTGACCTTGATTGTTGATATATATACCCCGCCAGTGCATTGCTCATATATGTGATATTTGGTCTATTTGGTAAATCCCGCATATCTCGCTTAAGACTACTAGGCGTTATGGCTTTCATGAATCGATAGACTATTAGCTTGTCTCGCATGCACCTCAAGGTAGAACTCGAATGTATCTTATGAATGTACATGTATGTCGTTGAACTTCGAGATATGTACATGTTAGTGTGGGTTGATATGGTTGATTGCTTGAGACGAACCCTTGCTTTTTGTCACAAATTGTAACCTCATAGATTTTCATAGGGGCATCGTTGTCATTCTCGAATCAGAGTCTTGTCTCTAGTAATGTCATCTTTTAGCCTTGGTCTATGTTTGTTTCCGAAGTGAACATTGGGTTGCCGTCCTTGTCACTCCCCTATCTCCGCTAACTTAGACTCATCAGCGATACTTGGACGAGCGACCGCATGGGGAAGATAACGGAAGGTGGGATAACGATAGAGTGGCGCAGTGGAAGCGTGGGCCCATAACCCATGGGCCTCAGGATCGATGATGTTGGTGAGAGAAACACGTTTTGAGGATTGCAGTTACCGAGTACAATATGGCTTGCAAGCAAGGGTGTCCGTTTAAATTGCTAATCCTTTTTGAATTTGTTGGTGATGATATTGCATTGACCTGACAATGAGATTTACGTGTTGATGTGCTGACTTGGTAATGATTGTTGTCTGATTGTCTGTTTCCTATGATGATATGATTTGATGCCTTACAATTCTAATGTGACCTGATGTCTTGATGCAATGATACTCTTAAGTGCTAAGCATGATCTAAATGCCTTTGCCTGTAAAATGTGAACTGCAAATGCTGAGAAATCTGAACTGTTTATTAGATAAGGTTATGATGTAACTTGCTAGCTTGACTTGATTATGTGCGTATATGATGTTTTGCAATAACTATTGAGCATGATGGAAAATCGAGACTTATTGATGCGGTTGTAATGTTTGATGATGAACTAATGATGCTATTGTCATAAATGCCTGTTGATAAGATGTAGTCCTTATGTGTAATAATGTCCATGATTTCTTCTTCTCTAAACATGTGGGTGAGGGTTCTCTTGTGGACTGGTATGATGTGAGGACTTTCTTGATTATGTGATTACTAATATGTACTGGCATGATGTTAGATAGCGACTCTGATGAATCTGATATGAAATGATATTACATGTCGATATGCAATACTGAAAATCTAAGTGGTAGTGACAAGCGTTATCATGATATATTGATGCATTGCTATCTTCCTATGTTATTTTAGAAGCATGTCAGGATGTGTTGTGATATGATATATGAACTATGAGATAATGGTGCATGATTTCTAAATGATTGTCATTCGATATTGTGATGAGTTAAGGTGATGTCTTTCAGAGCATGCTCACATTTTGGTGATTTATATACACTGCTTGATCTTTCTTTTATGAATCTTAATAGCATGACCTTGTTGTGTTGATATGTTGACATGGTAAATCTGCTATGACTGGTTCTACTTGTAATGCGATGTTATGCGATTGTGAGAATTGAAGTGTACTAACACACTAACCTCGTGACACCTCACCCATTGATCTCTTGACATGTGTGCTTGCGTGATAAGTTATGAGAATTCAATTATGCACTTGTAATGCCTTCGGTATGATATAGATATACTTTATGACTTGTAGTACGTTGAGGCTTATTGTTCTTTTGGTGCTTAAGAATTGCTAGTTTTTTTTTTTTTTGTTATGTTAGACGGTTATGTGGTGGTAATGATGGTTCGAGACTGTGATGTGCTTTGTCATGTGAGAGATGGATTATGACCTTATGCTTGTATATGAGTAGATGAGACTTTTGGTTATGGTACTTGTTGAGTTATAAATGATGTGGAATGATTATGGAAACTGGGAAGAGAATATGGGATTAGCCCTTAGAGGTGGATGATTCCACCTCTTGTGATTTGAAATTGGTTGATTAATGTCGGATTTGAAGATTTTGAACGGTTTTGGAAAGGATTAACTTGGATTTTAAAGGAATAAACGCTATCAAGAATTTTAATAGTTTCAAGGCCAATCTTTCCCTTTACAAAACTCCTTTGAACTTTACAGAGCTGGATTTACATTATGACGTCTCACGAAGTGGATACAATCATTTTATAGGGGAACTTATAGATTGCTTGCTAAGACCTAGTCGGGAAGTCATGATTTTTTTGAGTTATGATAACCAAGAAGTCGGGGTAGGGATGTGATAGGGGCCCATATCACATACTTGCTACGACCAATTGAGAATATCATATTCACGTCGAAGATATTGTGAGAATCTCAAACGGGCCCTTATGAGGCGCTTATGAAATCAACGGCATGATCCTCGTACTCACAAATTTCAAACTTCTTCCCATTGTTTTAGAATGATTTTAGTCTCGGGGACGAGACTTGTTTTTATAGGTGGATGAATGTAAAGGCCGGATATATTTCATATTATTTTATTATTATTCTAAATTAGATATATACATTATCTTATTCAATTTGTTAAAACGGGAGAAAATCCATCCTTGAGCACAAGCTTTGATTTTTAAAGTCATTCCGGCATCGTTGAAATATTGGAGGATTTTGACGGACTTTAATTCCGCGTTCCGGTTCCGAGATTTGGAAAATAAATTGGACTTCACCGGTTAGGTCGGTTTTGAAATTTCTATTTGAATCCTAACCAAGTCGGGATAGATTTGAGAGAGCGAGATTCAGTATTTATTCTGATTTCTGCCTGCAGATCACCACGCCTCTTTTCTTCCTCCAAGCCAGTTCACTCCCATCTATTTTGGCTGAACACTACCTACACTCACCTCCTCCCTCATGTGTTTGTTTCACCCAGAATTGGCAAAAGGCCAACAACTCCCATCTCCCTCAATTCAAATTGATCCGACCCTTGCGTTCATTCACCACCACAACACAAGACAAATCCCAAGGACAAAATAAAGATAACCCTCCCCCTCTTTATAATTGCCTTTCAAACAGCATTAAACCACACCACAAAACACAACCCAAGCCCCTCTCATTTCTGTCGGAGATCAGCAGCAACCCCGCCACCACAAAAAATCATAACTTTCACCGAGCCTCCACCACCGGACCACGTTCTGTGTTTCTATAACCATCCTTCACCGATGGAAACCAAACGCTTCTCTATTACCCGAGAGCCGAGCAGCTCGTCTCTCCTCCATCTCGTTTCTGTGAGCAGTAGCAGCCGCATCTATGGAGTCATCGGAGCCAGAAGCCGAGCCCACGAACCGCCCAGGACAATCCCAGAGCCGCGAAGACTCTCTGCTTCCCTGTTTTCCATTCCGGGTTTGTTTCGCTCTCTTCGTTTTCGGTTCTAATCTTCTTCAATCGACTACCTTACTCATCTCTCCGTCATCCTAGGCCTCCAATGGAGCTCCCCCAACACTCTCGCAGCCGGAGCCGCCGTCGGAGCCGGAGCTTTGCCCTCGAAACTGCGATCGGTGAGTCTCCTCTTTTCTCCTCCTCCTTTGTGTGCGCATTCGATTTTTCTAAGTGGGTTAGGGTCGGAATAGTGAGTCGGGCGGGGTGGGAGGGTCTGAGTCGGGATTGACTGCCGGCGAGCCTGGGTTCAGCCCCCTCCTTCTTCTGCTTTCTTTTTCCGCTTGTCCTTCTGGTTTGGGGGAAGAAGCTCCAAAACCGTTTACCCTCTTTCTTTTCTTATATGAGTTTGGGATCGGTTCGAGTATTCCAACCGGGTTGAAAGTGGGCAGTCAAGTGGGGTTATGAGTGGATCCGAATCCACTTCCAGGTTACTTCCTTCTTTCAGATATTGGGTGCGGGCTTGGATCTATTGGACAGATCCGGGCCCTTCTTTCCTTATTGATTGGCTCGGGTTAGGGTTTGACTCCGGGTTGGGCTCCCTTCTGGATCCGGGCTTTCTTGTTGAACCAGCTGGATTAACTTATTTTGTTGTTGTTGTTGTTATTTGGTATTGCCCCACGTTGTAGGTATATGATATAGTATGTGTTTTAATTCATATTTAACTAACGCTAGTTGATTGTATTATATGTTTTGAGATATTATAATTTCTGGAAATTTTTTTTATATAAATAATCTAATGATTAATATTGGCATTTAATTGATGAAGTTTTGAATTATTAGTTTGTTAAAGTATTTTAGATGTCGGGATCATTTTAGTAACGTAATTTTGAGGGTTTTGTTAAGGGTTTTCTAAATGTTATAACCATGCCAGGGATTATTTTAGTGGTACAAAACTTGCAAAGTTGATTAAAGATTTAATGTTTAAAAATGGGTTTTGGCCAATTATGATTGAGAAATTATTTTGAATATGAGTTGACTTAATTTGGTATTTAAGAGTTTGGAAAATATGGTTGGTACGATTTTATCAATGAGTCTGATTTGAAGTAAATGATTTTGGTTGATCGTATCGGAAAGGTTTTGGAAAACGGTTTTTACCATCGATTGGTTTTGAGAATGTTGAGAACTTGAGTTTCATGTGTATGAATGTTGGTCCGGTAGCTTATGACAATGGCTTGATGATAGGTGTGTATTGCTTTGGACTTGCATTTGGGTCCTTGCTTGTGTTATCTTGTTATTCTGCATCTTCAGGTAAGTTCCTTAGGGGGCTTACTAAGGTTGGACACTCATGTCTGTTGTTGCATTTTATGTTAGGTGTTGCATATACATAAAAGCATGTCATGTAGTATCATGCTTAGGACTTGCACTTATGAATGAGCATCCTTATTCTTTATGCGTTTGAAAAGAGAACGACCATTATCTTTAGAGTCGTTGCTAGGGTCATTGGGGGCATTCGTGTTTCATATCGTTTCGTTCCCAGTCGAGTCTTATATTTTTATATGGATGCGGCGGTGACCGAGCGTCCTACCTCGGTGTGGGTACGGACGGATGGTTGTGGCACCAACCGAGCATCCTACCTCGGTGTGGGTATGGACATATATGACCTCGGAGTGGGCACAGATTGGGGATATGCCATTTGGCATTGTCTTGGGCCCTTACAATATTTCTGCTTATTATTATAACTAGGAGCATGCTAGTGTGTTTAACTTTCGTACTGCATTAGAGCATCTTTATTAGGTATAACACATACTATGTGGCCTCAGCAAGGACTTCCGGTCCTGCATGCGTGGCTCGATTTGACTTCTTTCCCCGTGCTTCTTTTAAAGGTATTTTCTGCAGACTTGTAGTGCTCGATGTCTATATGACGGGGTTCCCTTTTGTGAATCGAAGAACCTGGCTAATTCTCTAACTCGTTATAAATGATAATCACCCACTTATGATTTGGTTTTGACCCGGCTCTACCGTAGTGATGTCTCCAAAGTAGCCATGTCTTAAATGCATATTTTAGTTCCATATTCTTTACATTTTGCATATTTCGGGTTGGGAATATGTCGAATTTATGTAGTTTATGCTTATTTGTTAGAAATGGAGATCTACATAAGTTTCTGTTTAATATCACAGGATATGGAACCATTTCGGAAGAAAACCAAGAAGCGAGAACCGGGGCTCAAAGCTACTCGACATCGACAAGCCTTAGTCGATTCGATAAGCCATGTCTTGACACGCTTTCTCGTGGATCGATTCTGACTTCCCGCTGCTACATCAGGAGGAGGTCTTGTAATTATTTGCAAGGGACGGAATCTGGTTTGCTGTGATTTATTTCTATTTTATTATTGCAAGTCTCGATTTCCTCCTACAACAAATTGGCGCCGTTGTCGGGGAAGCTATCATTCACGCCTTAGGTAGTTAAATCTCACATCTGCTTTGAGTTATTATACAAGTATATGCGCCGTTCTGGTCTACCACCTGAGTTTGACAGCTTAGACGAACCGGAGCGTTACCTACACATCCACTCTAAACTCAAAAGGATCATGGCGGCCGCTGATACACAAGAACAGCTGATTGCCAGGCTTACAAGGGAACTAGCCACTAAAGATGCTGCTATCGCCGCTAAGAAAGCAGCAAGGGAGCAAGCAGAAGCTGAGCTTGCCCAATATCCAACTACTGTAGAGGATTATATGCATCCAACTCTCGTCGTGCCTGAATCGGCGATTCTAATCCCTGATAGCTCTTTTGAAATTCGCACTCAATTTCTTATAGAGCTTAAAAATAATGCTTTTTATGGCAAATTTAATGAGTGCCCTCTTGAACATATTGCCAATTTTTCTGACATGTGCCGTACTCTTGCTGAAGGTACAACTCTGGAATATGTCAAGATGAAAGCTTTCCACTGGTCTCTCGCTGGGCCTGCACTGAAGTGGCTTGAAGGGCTGAAACCAAGATCACTCACCACATGGGCTCAAGTAGAGAAAGAGTTTCAAAATAAATTCTTCCCACCTGCCAAGACAACACTTCTCCGCCAGAAAATCACCGCCTTCAAACAGAAGCAAGGGGAACCGCTGGCAAAGGCATGGGAACGCTACAAAGAACTACTGCGATCTTGCCCTACTCATGGACAACCACCCTACGTCATTCAGGAGATCTTCTTCAACTCTCTTGATCAAGTCACTAAGGACAGAATCAACCATTATACTCACTATGAGTATCTGACGATGCCGCCAGTTGACGCCTGGGGTGTGCTGGACAAGTTCACCAATTATGACAACAAATATGGGTCTACAGCAAACTATGAGGAGAACTCCTACGCCAGGCCAGCACCATCTATGCCACTCTATGAGCCAGCAAAGGAGATCGACCCAGATGTCAGAGAGCAATTCTACAAAGACCAGAATCGCAAGCTCCTCAAGCAAGTCAAATATCTATCTGTCAATCAGCCTTGCATCGAATGCGGATCACAGAGGCACACCACTACTGAGTGCCCATACACTGAGCAAGTCATAATGGCAGAGACATATGAAGAGGCAGCTTACGCGGGGGGTCCCAATCGCTACATGGGAGACCAAAGGTTCTATCAACCACAGTGGAACCAAGGTCCTCCTAGGAATCCCCCACCCTATAGAGCTCTTGGACATCCAGAAAGGGATCAAAAGAAGGATGATCTGTAGCTGATCCTTGAAGAGATGCGTCGGAATCAGGGCACCATCAACAACCAGTTCCAGAACATCACTACAAAATTTGGAGAACTGGACATCTGGAAAAGAGGAATAGAGACGCAGATGGGTCAAATCGCTGCACAGATCCCACGACCATCCGGATAGCTCCTTGGGCAAACAGAACCAAATCCTAAGGGGAAGACCGGAAACGTCGCAGCTATCAAACTCAGGAGTGGGCATCAATTACACGAGCCAGAGGTCGGGAAACAGCAAGGCAAAGCAGAGCAGCAACTCGAGACAGAGCAGACCCAACTCGATCTCGAGGAGACCGTACTCGACCTCGACAAGAAGCTACTCGACCAAGACCAGAAGCTGAGCTCGGACTCTGCTGCACAGACCACCCAACTCGATGTCGAGGAGCCCGTGGTCGAGATCGAGGAGCAGCATCTGGCCGACGTCGACGACTCTGCAACACCTCCGACAGCTGATCTGGCTCCGAAACGGAAAAAGCCACTGCCTTTCCCTTCAAAAGCACAGAAAGATCCCACTGCAGGTAGGTTTACCAAATTTGTTAATATGCTGCAAGAACTGAATGTTTCTATCCCTTTTACAGAAGCCCTGCAAGAGATGCCTAGATATGTCAAATTTCTAAAGGAAATCCTGAGCAAGAAGCGATCCATCTCAGAGATCGCAGGCGAATGTAAAGTACTCCACTTCCCTGAAAAGAGACCTGACCCTGGTAAGTTTTTTGTTACTGTGGGTTTTGGACAATATAAATATGAGTCTCTGTGTGATTTAGGAGCAAGTGTGAGCATCATGCCTCTATCAATCTGGCGGAAGGTCAAAATAGGATGCATAGAACCTGTGGATGCCAAGCTATATGTTGTGAGCCTAATTTGCCATGTTTTACATTTAAGTTTATATCGATTTCTGCACACATTTCATTCATTTGGGCTAGGATAGTACAGAATCTATGTAGCTTATGTTTATTTGCCAAATTATGGAGTCTACACCAGTTTCTGTTTAAATCGCAGAATTTGAGACGTTTTACAATAACTCTAAGGAAGGTCAGAAAAGCTCGGAAATCCACTACAGAAGTCCAAGGTCAAAGAAGCAGCGGAACCAGTCGAATCAAGCTGAGAGCCTAGGTTACTCGATCTCGAGTGAACCTTACTCGATCTCGGCGAACATGTCCAAGCACAGGCCTTGTCGACTAGGAGCAGTGTCGAGAGCCAGACCAACCTAGCTCCGGAACCCTACTCGATCTCGAGTACCACTAGTCGAGATCGACAAAGCCTAGACGCCACCCCCGGAGTCGAGAAGAGGAGTTGATCGAGAAGCCGAGGACGAAGGCGCTGAGCAACCCTACTCGATCTCGAGGAGCCACCATGCCCTAGTCCGAGTCCATGCCGAGGAGGAGTCCTCGACATCACCAGAGAGCCGTCTTCGAGTACCCCTACTCTATCTCCAGGAGCCCTGGTCGAGATCGACGACGCCCAGGAGCCTAGATCCGAGCTTGTCGAGCAGAGTCACCCGAGAAGATCAGTCGACGAAGAATCCTAGTCGATGTCGACTAGCCCTTGTCGATGTCGAGTAGACCAGGTTCTGGAAACGCGTCGCCGTGAGCAGTCCGAGTCGAGTTGGAGTTACTTGGAGCCGAAGGAAGTCGAGTTGGCCGAAATCTATCATCATCTATCCATGGAAGGGAGATCTATCAACATGAAGACATCTTACCTATTTTAGATTTATCTTTTCCCTTTTAGATTTAATTCCTAAAATTGCATTTATTTATCATTAAAGTTTTAGATATAATTTTAGATATAGATAGAGATTCTATCCTTGATTAGCAAGGATTAGAAGGCTATAAATAAAGCCCTAGGGGCTGGTTTTTCAATCATTCAGAAACACAATCAATTCCATTCAAGTAAGTAGGAGTAGAGAGAGAGAGTTTGTAGCAAGCAAGGTGGAAAGGCGAAAGCGGATTTATCTTGTGGGTTGTAAGCTTTCTTTATTTAATTCAATGCAAGTTAGTTTCTTTTGTTATTTGATGTCTTTCTTGATGATGAAGCGTGAGTAGTCAACCCACTTCTGGGGATGGGGTGAGCCCGACGGTGGCCATATGAGGTGATGCAGTAAAGGTCAGATCTTTTTATGCAATTCGTCTTCTATCCCTATGAGCATGATTCTTTTGCGAGAGTTGAAGGTGATCCTTGTTTGTATTATTGAAGCGAAATTGATCTTAATGCAACTTGGATTAATTATGTGAAAAGGGTTAGTAACAATTAGGGTTTATGCGAAAGCCTCTATATGCATATTTGTTAGTAACGAAAGTTATTTTGATGGAAAGCATGATCTTTTATGCCTTTATGTGTTACTTTGCATGGTTATCATTGTGGTGTTGATACCCTGGCTTTGGAGGTCTTTTATATATTGAATTTATTTCGTTAAAATTCTTAGTTTTGGGTTCGAAATTTGCAATTTACACTTTCTGTCTTTCCAGTCGAGATAGAGGAGAAGCTTGTCGAGATCGAGTAGGCCTTAGTCGATCTCGAGTACGGTCTAGTCTAGGTCGAGTTGAGTTTTCTTCTGTTGTCATCGATTTTCAGTTTCTGTTTTCGATTTTTGACTTGCTGTTGTCGATCTCGAGGAGAAGCTTGTCGAGATCAAGTACGCCTGTTGCTTTGTTTTATTTTTTGCTTTGCTTTGTCTTTTCTGTCTTCGTTTTGTTCATTGCTTTTATTTGTTATTTTCTGTTTTATTTCTGTTTCCGCCCTTGTCTCTCTGTTTCTGTCTTTTCTGTTGCTTGTCTGTGAGATCTGTTGCTACCTAAGAACTGCTGACGTGCTTCCTCGTTGATTCGATCCTGACAACCTTCTACTACAACGGGAAGAAGTCTTGTATTTATTTGCTGAGACAGGGAAGTCAGTCTGATCTTTACTTTACATTTATTTCATACTTGACCATCCTCCTGCAACAACACTATACATGGCAAACAATACAGTAGTCATCCCTACAGGTATAGTTGAGAACGTCCTTGTCCAGGTTGGTAAGTTCTTTGTTCCAGCAGATTTCCTTATCATTGACTGTGCTGAAGATCCTACTAGCCCTATTATTCTTGGTAGACCATTCTTAGCTACTGCAGATGCCAGAATTAGTGTTTAGAATCGCTCGCTCACCTTCACCATAGGCGATGAGGATTTAGATTTCTCTTTTGGCCTTGCAAAAGAGGAAATTTCCTGGCTGGAGGTGAAAAGCATCAACAACCGCGGGACCAAGCAAACAGCGGAGGGAAGCGCCAGCACTGTCCTCGAGGTCGACAAGAGCTGCTCGATCTCGACAAGGGCGCTACTCGATGTCGACCAAGACTTGTCGATGTCGACTTCCACTGATGAGCCACTGACTTGCCCAGAGCCTAAGTATGGGGTCCCTGTACTCGAGGTCGACCAGCTGTACTCGATCTCGACTAGCCCCAAACCCAAAGACTTCTGTTTTGGGTCCGAAAAGGTAAGTTCAGGTATGAATTTTACTCCCCCTCAGTCCATAAAGAAAATTATCAATGATTTAAGGGGAGATAAGACACGTGGCGAGAGAATCTGCGAAAACTAAGAGCTAGAAGGAAGAAGAAGAAAGAGAAAGGAGATGATGCAAGCAACCATCTATCAGCTGAGCTTGCATACTACCATCAGGACCTAGATGATCCAGGAGAAGGGCCAAGCATGAGCGGGCCCCACGATAATGGTCCTTGAGCGCAAACGGAGAAGTCGGCCTACCGACTCTAAAATCTAGAGCATGTATATAGAACTTTATGAATTTTGGGACTTTTTAAACCTTTTTGTTTTGTTTTTGGTTTTGGTTTTATGTCTTTTAGAATATTTCATGTGGATAGTCTTGTTTCTTGTGCAATCTAACACTTTTAGGTCGGCAAGCATATAAGGATCGCGAAAAGTGGAATAAAGAAATCCCTGAAAACAGTCAGAATCGACGAAGGCCAAGTCGACGACGACAAGGAAGAGCAGCCCAGACACTACTCGATATCGAGTAGGCCAACTCGATATCGACAAGCCACCAGAAGCTCCTCGACTTCAGAAAATCACTGGACGCAGAAAAGCTCCTCGAGATCGAGTAACATGTACTCGAGATCGACCAGCCAGTTACTCGACCTGCACTGAATCGCCCTCCTCGATTTGTTATCCTGTGAGTTCCTTCCTTTACTCTTGTTTTTATTTGATTTATTACAGTGGGGACACTGTAAATTTTAAGTATGGGGTAGGGGAAGGGCTCATTATCATTATCATGTGTTAGTCTTGCTTTTGGTCTTACATGGTGAAATTTTAATTTTTTGCATTCATGTTTAAACTTTATGCCTTTTTCTTTCGTCATACTTTAGTTTTGATTTTTGCAAAAGAGAAAAAAAATAAAAATAAAAAATAGAAAATGTCGAAAAAATAAAAAATATGCATGTTTAAATTTTTGCATTGTTTTATACCCTAACTTAAATGTCCTATGATGATTAATAATGACTGACTTGATCATATAAATCCTATGGCATGTTTGGAAGGTTTAGCCTAAGTCCTCAAAATGGTTTTTATGTGGATTGTGAACTTGTGATGAAATTGAGCACATATGATCCTAAGCTAAAGGTTAAAATCCAACAAAAATTGTCCCAGTGAGAATTTTTGCCTTATAGGGAGAACATAAAAAATCTCTCTGCTTTCTTGAGTGGATTTACTCTTCCTATGCATCTCTAAATGTTGTGATAGTTATTCAAAGCCAATGCATTTATATATTTATGTTAATAAGAATTAAATGATGGAGGCACCTTTTAAGCCAATTTTATCCTCTCTTTACCTACCCTGTATTATCCCTGCTTGAAGCCATAACATTAGCCTGAGACTTTTATTATGAACTCCACAAAAATATCCTTAGCCAAATTGAGCCTGACCCCCATTTGGGAATTAAGACTTAGAGTTGGTTGAAAGAATGGTTTGTAGAAAGAATAAACTTATGTTGCATTTCAAGTAAGAATGATTGTTGAAATTATTGAGATATGGGTTGGTTTTACATTTTTATCTTGCTATGCATATTATGTAAAATGATTTTTGGCTCACTTTATAAATGCACTATTAGTGTTATTTGGTTTTTATTTTCGAAAAAAAAAAGAGAAAAAAGTACATATGTTTGTGAATAAACTGCATGAGCCAAATTTACCTTATTTCTTTCATTATTTGCAAGATGCATGATTTGGAGAGGTTGAGAAAGTTTGAAAGGTTACATACTTTATTAAGATAAACGGGAGATTTTGGTTAATGCATATGATTGAGAAATTATTGTTTGGTTGAGTTGTGTTGGAGATTTAGGAGTCTTGATTCCCGAATTTTATAAAGTACCACATGGCCAAATAATTCCATTCCTTATTATTTCTTACCAAGCCCCATCACAACCCCGCCGAATAGAATCTTCTTTGAAGACTTCTATTGAGCGAAGTCCTCCTGATATTTCTTGTTGCATTTTCATAATTGGTTGCGAAGTGGATTCATATTTAAATTCCAATATTTATGAGATTGTGTATGGAATTGAGTTGAGAGATGATCTACATAGCCTAAAACACATTGAGAGCTGAGTGTAAACACATTATCCCTGTGAGGTTGGATTTATACTGCCTATGCCTATGGATCGCTCGTATATGTGTGATGACGTTAAATTCACCTGTCTTACATTGCTACTAATTGAGATGTTGCTTTTGACAAAGGCGAAGACTTGAAGGATGTGTTGTGGGTCTTGGTTATTGTTTGGTTATTGCTTGAGGACAAGCAAGTCTAAGTATGGGGTGATTTGATGTCTCCAAAGTAGCCATGTCTTAAATGCATATTTTAGTTCCATATTCTTTACATTTTGCATATTTCGGGTTGGGAATATGTCGAATTTATGTAGTTTATGCTTATTTGTCAGAAATGGAGATCTACATAAGTTTCTGTTTAATATCGCAGGATATGGAACCATTTCGGAAGAAAACCAAGAAGCGAGAACCGGAGCTCAAAGCTACTCGACATCGACAAGCCTTAGTCGATCTCGATAAGCCATGTCTTGACACGCTTCCTCGTGGATCGATCCTGACTTCCCGCTGCTACATCAGGAGGAGGTCTTGTAATTATTTGCAAGGGATGGAATCTGGTTTGCTGTGATTTATTTCTATTTTATTATTGCAAGTCTCGATTTCCTCCTACAACACGTAGCACCTTGTATCCTAATTTTGTTTCCACCTTACTTCCGTTTGAATTGATTTTCGCGACATAGTCCCTAGGACAGGTTAAGGGTACCCAACGACCCTACGTTACTTTTAGGGTTCGAAATCCATCTTTATTACTAACCTTAAAAATGAGTTTGAAACCTCAACCCGTACCTGGATTGCAAGATCTGAACAAGGGGTTTCATCCCTTGAAACGTAACCCGGAAATCATAATTCTGGGCCATTACACTAGCAAAGACTCTAGGACTATCACAGATATCGGTCATTCTGTATTCAAACACATATAGTAACCACATGCTCAGTTCAATGCAATCCTAGCATGATACTACATGGCATGCTTTATTATGCAACAACAACTACACATCATATGACACATCAGGCAGGAGGTCCAGGTTACTGAGTAAGTCCCGTAGGATACTTACCTGAAGATGCAGAACAAAAAGATAACACAAGCAAGGGTCAAAATGCATGTCCAAAGCAATACACATCTATCATCAAGCCATTGACATAAGCCACCGGGCTAACACACGAACCCAAATTCTCAACATCCTTAAAACCAATCGATGGTAATACCATTTTCCAAAACCTTTCTGATACAATCAACATCAACCAAAATCATTCTTTAAATCAAACCTATTGATAGAATCATACCAACAATATCTCCCAAACTTCCTTTAAAACCAACATCATATCCAAAACCAAACTTGATCATAAAACCAAGTTAAAGAATCCCGACAAGAAAATGAAGTCCTTCAATACATTTTCCATGCATAAAACCCGATAGTTCGAACTCCGTCAAAACCCCACAATTATTTAATAATAAAATAATATCCCAAGATCCCGTTGCGGAAATCATTCATCAACTAAGAAATATTTGAAAGGAATCGATCAAAAACCAACAAGGAACCCAAAGGAGGCAAGGTGTGACTCGGCCAAGTCACTGGGGACATCTCGCGGTCGTGAGAGGGCCGGTCGCGGCCGCGAGATGTTCTCCGTCTCTTCCGCGAGAAGGCAATCTTCCCTGGCCGCGAGACACGGGACTCGCGGTGGCGAGACCCACGGTCGCGGCCGCGAAAGGTTGTCTTCAGCCCCTGAATCATTGTGTTCATCCTCGCCGCGGCGAACGTGGTTTCGCCGTGGCGAGACTCGAACCCTACCTTGTTCGTTTTTTCTCGTTCTTGCTTGTTCTAAATCCGTTTTCGTTCAAACTTGTATTAAAATGTTTATAACTCAAAACACCATCCAAATAACACAAAAACAACTCCAATAGACCTACAAAATACCTCAAAAAAGGACTAGAAGGGAGAGCGGAAGAGGTATTACCTAGCCTCTTAGAGGCTCTTCGAAATCTTGAAGGAAGGGAGTCCTTTGGCTTCGATTCCACAAAACATTGTTATGAAAGGGCCTAGGAGGGATATATCTAGCTTAAAAGAAGACCTTTGCAAAGATTTAGATCCAAAACGAGAGGATTTGAAGAGGGGCAACTTACCTTGCCCAAAAACAAAGAGAAAAGGAAGTAATGGGCTCAGATAAGCTCCCTATGTTGTTAGATCTGACATTTTATTAACCTCATAAGGTAGAGGGGAGAGTGAGAAGCAAGTAGAAACAAACGGGGAAGAAAATGGAGCTATAACGAAGGAGAACGAAGGATTTTACCGAGACGTCGCCAAATCTGGGCTCGGAGCCGCGGCGGCGAAAACCACTTTTCGCGGCGGAGAACATGAACTCGCGACGACGAGGAAGAACTTGCGGTGGCGAGCATGAACATGTTCTTTTGTGTTCATACTCGCGGCACCGACAAGGCCTAGTCGCGGCGACGACTTTGCCTAGAAACGTCCATTGCCTAGAAACTTGTTCTTTTGGGGTTGTTTCTTGAGAGGATATCTTCTTGAGGGAGTTTAGAGGCTTGATGCTCAGAATTGTTGAGTGATGTGAAATGAGAGATCCATTTAGGGATTGGTGCTTTATATAGTGGAGTCAAAAGAAGCTCCCTAGGGTTTTAATTCACAAGAGGACGAAACGCTTTATGAGGAGAGAGAGAGAGAGAGAGAGAGACGAGTGGAGTGAGAGTGTGAGGGTGATTCCGCTCTTCCGACCTTAAATCCCGACATCCCATCCCGAAATCCGACATTCCAAAATCCGACCCCATTCCCAAATTCATTTCCATGGACACCCGAATTCCCAAAATCGAAACAAGCAACTAGGATTAAAATCCGTCAAATTAAATCTTAAAACATGTCGGGATATGTTGCAACTTCTAAAACTGGAATTTGCTCGATGACGGTTTTCCAAAACTTTCCCTTTTTAGAAACTCAAAAATCCTTTCTTTACAAGGTGGATAACAACGCATGGATTTGGAAGCTTAACATTCCCCCCAAAATAAAGAACTTTCTTTGGAAAATTACCCAGTGTGGCTTACCCACTTCCGACAGACTCTATCGTTGTGGTGTTCCAATCCCCAATCCCTGCTGTCTATGCAATCGCAACCGAAGACGACACTCACTTGTTGCTCGAATGTCCTTATGTAACTTTAATACACTCATTTACTCCTCGTACCCGACAACAGATCAACTCTCTAATAGCCCAATCTCGTGACCTGAAACCTATCTTAGATTTCATAACCAACACATTCACAAATAAAGAGAAGATAATCCTTGCCTTTACTTGGTGAACAATTTGGTACATAAGAAACCAACGTATATTTAAACAAATCCCCATTCCAAACAGTCGAGTTACAAAAAAATTAATCCAAACGCATATCGACAACTGGAGGAATACGTCTATCTTCGATGACGAACTTGATGAGGTGAGTACATCCAATAAAAAAAAAAAGATCAATCACCAGACAAAGCAAGAAAGTAAAAAAAGCAAAACTGTCAGATGGAAGAAACCTCCTCCGAGAACATACAAACTCAATTTTGATAGGTCCACCCTCAACGACAGAACAAGCTCTACAAGGATCATAATTAGGAACTAGTTTGGGGATCCTATTCTTGTAGACTATCCAAACATCGGTTGTCAAACTCCGCTTATGGCTGAAGCGTTGGCTTTAAAAAATGGTATCCATAAAGTATTGTAATTACAAATCGGCAAATCACAAATAGAAAGCGATTCACTGATAATTATAAACCATTTAAAAAAAAAAATGTCCCTGGGAAATTGAAATGATTATGACAAATATTAAAATACTACTGTCGAAGGTGAAAGAAGTTTCGTTCTTTCACACCCCTCGCATGGGCAATAGAGTGGTTGATAAGGTTGCACACCTTAGTCGCTCTGCTCGGGGTTTCGACGTATCAAAAGATTCTGGTCTCATTGACCTCATCCCTAAGGATGCCCTCGGATAGAGCCATCTCTTCCGAATTCTTGCCTAAAAAAAGTATTAGGTGCTTGGGGAGCAAGCAATAGATTAGTATAAATAAAGACCTTATGCCTAGGGTTAATCATCCAGAAAGTCACAAGCAATTGTGAGTCATGGAGAGAGGAAGGGTCGAGTGAGGAATGAGGAAGAAAGAGTTAGAGATTGAGATCGTTTGTAAGTTTTCATTCATTAATTTAAGTATTGTTTTCCCAATGTCTAAGAGGTTTTACTTTGTGATCATGTGTGAGTAGTCGTCCTTCTTCTAGGGTCGGGGTGAGCCTAGCAATAGTCATGTGTGTGTTTCTTGAATCCATGGTCTCTTTATGTTATTATATCATCATCTCTTGTGCTTAATCCTTTGCGAAAGTTGAGGATTATCTATGTTTGTGATAGTGAAGCGAAAGCGGATGTGTTTTGAACCGGTTAGTAATTAGGATTAATTTATAAGAGTTAATTAAACCCTAATTAAGGAAAGGTAGAAACAAATAGGTTTTTATGCGAAAGCCTCTATTGTCTATTTGTTGAGTATGCAAAAGCCGTCTCTTTTGATGATAAAAGCATGATTCTTGGTTGATTATTCTTGTATGTTGTATGCATGGTTATTGTTGTGACAATCCCCTACCTTATAAGTCTTTTTCATATTGTTTACAACCATAAAAGTCTTTGCTTTATGTTGAATTGCTGGAAATCAAAAGAACCCTTCCGACGTTCTCCGCTTCTCTGACTATCACCCTCGATATCTACCTTGCCTAGTCGATATCGACCTTGTTGGTGCTGATTTGTGTGCTTTTCGGTCTCGCAGATACTTATCGATATCGTCCCTGCCCAATCGATATCGACCTCTCTGTGCCGATCTGTTCCTGCTCAAGTTATCGACATCGACCTCACAAGTCCACATCTCGGGTTGATACCAAAGCATTCCTAAGACTATTTCCCGGATCCCGAAATGCGTAACTACTCTCAAAAAGTTGTGCTCTCTCCAGTGGAACGATCCCGACTTTCGCTATCTACAAGTGGGAGTTTGAGGTAATTTATTTGAAGTAGGTGTTCTAGGGTACACCAAAAACATACCAGTACATCAGGTTCCAACAACTTGTGTCATATGCAACAATGCAGAGGAAGATGACACGCATTTATCCCTCGAATGCAGGGTAAACAACATTCATGACCTACTTAATACTTCACACAGTGACCACATCCAAAGTTATATTGAAAACTCGAGATATGTTAGACCAATCCTATCTTTCATAGGAAACACATTGGATAAAGTAGTAAGTGAGGAGATAGATTTCATGTGGTGGACCACCTGGTTTATTAGAAGGAAATTTTACAGGAAACCACCCCTTATTTATTAGGCTTTTCATTTAACCATCCCTTATACAAAACCTTTCACTAAACCACCCCTTATTGATTCGGCTTTTCATTTAACCACCCCTTATTGATAAGGCTTTTCATTTAACCACCCCTTATACAAAACCTTTCACTAAACCACCCCTTATATAATTATGTCAACAGATAACCACCCCTACCTCTATTCCATCCAATTTGATGTTAAAAAATTATGAAAAGACCAAAATGTCCTTTTTAAAACTATTCATCTTTGACTCTCTTGCCTCTGCTCGTGCTCGCTTTATCTCAGTTCTCTAGTGGTGGACTGGTGGATCACGACTGGCTTGGCGGTGACTCGGGTGGTGCTCGACCGGATTCACTGACTTGTTAATTAATTTCGAATGAACCGTCCTAGTACAGGGGTAAATATAAGAAAATATTAAGAAAACGTTTTGACCGCTAAGAATCCGCCAATAAGGCCACCGAACATCCGCCGAGCGTTTTAGAACATTGATTATACCTTGTGATTGGAGAACCTTCTGCATTCGTGATCAGTTCACATCATCGAATCCCTCTCCGAATCCCCTGGTCGTGTAGCCTGAAGTTCGTCGATGGCTCTGAAGTCTGGACGATCGTAGGATTTCTATATATGGCAGCAGAAAGGTTGAAGATGGATAGTTAAAAAAAAGGGCATCTGTTGATTCGAAATTAATTAACAAGCCAGTGAAAGGGCATCTGTTGGACGGAATAGAGGTAGGGGTGGTCATCTGTTGACGGGATTATATAAGGGGTGGTTAATTTAGTGAAAGGTTTTGTATAAGGGGTGGTTAAATGAAAAACATAATAAATAAGGGGTGGTTAAATGAAAAGCCTAATAAATAAGGGGTGGTTTAGTGAAAGATTTTGTATAAGGGGTGGTTAAATGAAAAGCCTAATAAATAAGGGGTGGTTTAGTGAAAGGTTTTGTATAAGGGGTGGTTAAATGAAAAGCCTAATAAATAAGGGGTGGTTTCCTGTAAAATTTCCTTATTAGAAACCAAATATTTTTCTCCAACACAACTATACCAACAAACAATGACATAATTCGCACCACCGACACACACATACGCAATTGGGCTCAAGCGTGCATGTATGAAGAAGACAATGGCCATAAAAAAGACCCCTTCCAACAAAACGTGAAAAGCTCGGGTGGATTTATTATAATAGACTAGAAAAGAAAACCAATTACTATTGGATATGAACTACTGGAAACCAGTCCCCTTTACGAGTGGAAGCTCTGGCTCCAAGGGGAGGAATAGCGAAAGCAATTCAGCTCAAACTTGATAGGATAATAATTGAATGGAATGCATTAATCATTATCGACAATTCAAGGAAAAACTCAAGAATCCCGTGGGAAATTGAATTAATCATGTCAAACATAAAATCACTCATTCAAGGAATTTGGGAAATATCTTATTCTCATGTGCCCTGTAACAAGAATAGAGTGGTTGATAAGGTTACACTTTTTTTCCACTTGGCCATGGGTAATGAGGTTCTATATGATCCAGGTCTCCACGACCGCATCTGAAAGGATGCTAGTGGGCAGGGCTAGTCCTCTCGAAATTCTTACAAAATAAAAAAAAAACCATCATGGAATTAATTAGAAATCCAATTACCCATTTTCTCCCTTAACCCTTACTCTCTCCTTCTCTACCCTTTTTACGAACATCTTCTTCCTCTCTAAACCTCATCTTCTTCCTAATCTTTTCCCTTTACCTTTCAATCTCACATGCCCATCGCTTAATCTAAGTCGAGACATAACAAATTGTTTAAATTTCAAAAAAATTGATATTAATAATTAATGTCTCATTTTCTTTAACTCGTAAATACCCCACACCATATTAAAAAAGAAAAAAATTCTAGATATTTTTTTAAAATATTTTCGGGTTAAAAAGTATTTTTATTAAAAGTTTGGTTATATTTCAAAATAAAATTCAATAATATTTTCAACATTTAGAACATCTGCCCTTATATTATTGAATTTTTGATCCTACCATAAATATTAATTAAATATATTCATATTTAAACTTTAAATTGTAAGTATAAAATATTAAAATGTAATATATTTAATGAAATGGGGATATATGATAGGTGTTTGGTTGATGGAACTAAATGATTGAGTGGCATCGGTACTTTCATATTTAAAGGGTAGTTAAGTATAAAATGTTATATTTAGCATGTGATTTTCTATAAATTTCCCTAAAATAAACACACAATGACCTACTTTTATTTAAAAACTTATTTTACAAAACACACGTATATATTTGTAATCGTTGTCTTTCATTTCAATAAAAACCCTTTAGAAGCACACAAAGATCTACCTCTCCTACTGCCAAAAAAAAAAAAAAAAAAAAAACATACGCCAATGCAAAATTGTTTGATAAAAAAAAAAGGGAAAACTAATTAAAATAACCCCAGCTTTGGGGGTATGGTAAAAATATATCCTAAACTTTCAAATGTAATAAAAATATCTCGACATTTGAGGGTAGTGGTAATATATTACCACAGCTTTTCTCACGAGTCAAAAATGCTGACAAGGCAGCCTACGTGATTTTTTTTTGACAAGGGTTTTCTTGGACGGTTTCCTTAGGTAAAAAATATAAATAGTTGGATCAGGTCCATACCCAATTTCCTCCCTCTTATCTTCTTTCGTGATCGTCTCTTAAACTGGTGTGGATTCCAGGAGATTGATCGAGATTCGAGGAGTAGTTGATTGACTAGGTTTAAGGTTGATTTTTTCATCATTAAAAATGAAAACCAATCGTTATGTATGAACTCAATCCAACTCTTTTTTTTTTTGTCTTAAAGAAACCGTTCAATAAAACTCAATTTTAGTGCTAATTTGTAAAAATGCTTCCAATTAGGCTGCCCTGTCAAAAAAAATCACGTAGACTGTCTTATCAATATTTTTGACCCGTGATAAAACTCGTAGTAATATATATTACCACTACCCTCAAAGGTCGGGATATTTTTATTACATTTAAAAGTTTAGAATATATTTTTACCATATCACTAAAGGTGGGGGTATTTTAATTACTTTTCCCTAAAAAAAATGTTTGAAAAACTGATGTATGTAAGTACAACAAAAGGAACATGCAAATGCAAAGTTTGAAGGTTTGTCTAAACAAAGCAAAACGCATTTGCTTCGTTTCTTCAAATACGACTTACTACATTGGCAAAAACACATACTTGATACTAAATTTACTACTCAATACACAACAGAAACACTTCCCCCATCCTGCATAAGCGCACACAACAACAGCAGACATACCACAACTACAAATGGCAAGACAAGAAAACAAGTTCACAACCAGACCAGTCAGGATAACTAATCTTCCTGCACATCAAACTCCTCTTCGGATGTAACATCAGAGTTTTCGTCTTCAGATGACAAGTCCGAGCCTCCTTCCTCTTCTATGGAAAGGGCGGCCGGTTTCTGAGCTGTCAACTTGGTTAAAGCTGCTGCCTTGCTTGCTCTCTGTGAGCGTATGTTAGATACTGCAGCAGCTGCAGGAACAACGGATGTAGGCGAGCTTTCTTCATCAGATGAGGTGTCATGTCTCACACGTCTCCGCAATTGAGTAGGACGAGCTGAGCACGGAGCTGGTGTAGGTGGAATATCAGAAAAGTTGTCTATGCCAGGGTTCCCCAGCTCTAACCTCCCTGAAACACCCAAACGATGATTGAGTATGTGTATATATCATGACGATTGTGATGAAGTATAAAGATATTGATTTGCAGAATTGTATATTGCAACTTGCAAGACATAACACATGTCAATAACTCATATAATATAATAATAACACTCATAAACCCAAATTTGCGGTGCTTAACACTAAAGTAAATTAACGTTCCGACTGACGACTCTAAACCTCCTAAAATTCAAAACTATAGGCTCGACTCAAAAGCTAATACATCCTGTCTTGGGGGTAAAAAAAATCTAAAGTCGATTAATCACCTACCTAGACGCTAAAACTGAATAATTGTTGGGTTAGACAGGCCTACGCAGTGTCTATGCGGGGTCAAGGCGGCGCCTAAGCGGATTTCCGCCTAGAGACCCATCTTGCCTTAAAAATTCCTAGGCAATTTACAAAGAAATGAGCAGGCTTCGAATACAAAGATAGGCAATTTACCAGCAATCAGATGGAGCATTTGCAAAGAAATGAGCAAACTTTTGGAAGATAGTGGCTTACCAAAGATAAGATTAGCCAAGTCCGGCGACAATTCCTGATCCGGATGCATGTCAAGTGTTTTGAGACGCGTAGCCATTTTTTGCAACTCCCTGACAGCCTCTTTGTCATGGGAAACAGATATAGCTGCACGGCTCAAAAGAAGCTTCATTAGTTTGACAGCTCCTTGTTCTGATGATCGGAAGTGGAGCAAGACTAGAGCTTTGCACAATGCTGAAAGATATGCCTTTTCTGGTGCTGTTTTCTTCGTATTGAAGGTAACTACCTGAAGCGCACAAGTAAATTAGTTGGTGTCTGAAAAAAAAAAAAAAAGAGGGAAACTTGGAGCATCAATAATATCATAAACCAGGAAACACCCCCATTCTGTTGGCAATACAAGGGCCATACTGACCTTGTCACTTTTCCATCACTAAATATATTATCAATGCTTGGATTAAGATCCTTAAAAGAACAATTACCAAGACTGTTAACTTCCCTTCACCATTAACTGAAAAGTAACTTTACCTCAGTCGCTATGCGTATAGCTAGCCCCTCCTCCCCACTCTCAAAGTCATCTGAAGTCTCTATGGAACCACCATCACTCTCTGGTTCATTTTGGCAGCTATTTGGACCTTCCTTTGCATAAAGAGGGGCCTGCATCATCTGCACGATAAAGCGAGAAGCTTGGACTGCACGTTTTCGCATATTGGAAACAATGGTGGAAGATCCACCAGGATTTCCATTAATTCCCGGCCACATGAGACGCAGAACGAGCATAAAAGACTCGCTGACGTGTTTCTGCACACAGGGAACAGGAAACATTGTTTTTTTTCCATTGTTAGCACAAGACTAGTACAAAACCTTCCTCTGACATGATTTGAAGGAATGCTGCTACTTGCCTTGTGGTTGGCTGAGAGAGAAGGATAATGCTCAAAGAAGACTGACAAACATTGCTTTAATCTGATAGAGTTCAAAGGACAATGTTAGATGAATTAAACCAGAGTTATAAGATCTCTTGTATGCATATTACAAACAGAAAGGATTAAAGTATGTAGCCCGAAAGGTAATAAAATGGGTTTACCTCTGAAGTTCAATGCTTTCATTGCTGAAATACAAATAGATGAGCTTAGATAACAATAAAGAATGTAGGGATGCAGGCATGCTTTGATAATTCTCACTAAGGAGGAGCATCTTTGCAAAACCCTCCCCCAGCACAGCTTTTAAAGATTCATTCTCACAATAATCGTCAGATTTGTACTCATCCTCTCTCTCAAGCCCAGCATGCAAAAGATGAAGAACCCCAATATTTGTGTCAGCATTGGCATCATACATATCTCCAGGAGTCACATGGTTTTCACATTCTTGTTCTTGCAAAGAAAAATCCATTCCAAGTGCTCTGTCAATTTCATCTGGACCATGCCACATCACAATATCAATCAAGGCCTTGCCAGCAAGGACACTGATAGGAGATGGACCATTGACAAAGGAGAGTCTCAGCTGCTTAACTAACTCCCCGTTGGGCCTTCTCTCCAGCAATCCATATAGACCAAGACATCTGATAGCAACCCTTTGTACATACAGGTTAAGATGCCTCACCTAGATTCATTTTTGTTTTACTAGATCAGAAATTAGGGCATAACAAAATAAAAGCAAAAAACTTATATTAAAGGGAATAATAAGCCAGAAAATGTTTAGCATACCCCTGGAAGCAACAAAGAGTCCAGTAACTCAACAGGTTCAATGGCCTTTCCTTGCAGCTGACGAAGAGATTTTGCATTTTCCAAGAGGAGGCCAGTCACAGCAAGGCAATGCATCCACTGCGTGAAATCTGCTGTTCTCTCCCTGCAAGGCTTTGCAAGTTCTTCTATCACCCCAAGCAGAATTTCCACAAATTCACCAGCAGCCGCATGAACCCTCTTTGCCAAACTAGATACTGCAGTGGCCCAATCTCTATCCCCTCCAAGGTTGATGCCATCTCCAATCACAATCTTGTTCCCATTATCATCCACTTCATAATCAAGAGGCCTATGTAGCAAATCCTGCATAAATATGCTGGCAACCCTCCTATTTGTAGCATCAGAGTAGTCAAGCATTCCACCCAGCAATAATAACTGCCGTGCAGCAAACCGATGATTTGGCCCTGAAAAATACATGGTTTTCTTAGAAGATATAAATAAAGAAGGAATATTATGTAGACTTGGTTCACTGACCTGCTGCTAGGTGTGCTTTCACAAATTCAACATAATCAGCAACAGTTGCAGGCAACACCTTCTCTAGGAGATCATGATTATCAAAAGCTTCGGCTGCATATACTGCAGCTTCAGCTCCCATTGTTGCAGCTGCATCAGAACCTTTTGCCTGTTTAAAACGAACAAATTACAGTTGATTGTTTGGTCAACTATGAACCTCTAGTTCATTTCAAAATGAACAAGTCATCTCATGCATTATAAATTCTGCATCAAATTTTTTTTATAAATGCATGAAATGCTTCATATACCTTGTTTTCACTCTCACTCAGATGATCTATATCAGTTTTGTTAGCATACATAGTTTGATTGCAGGTCAGAAATCCACATTTTATCCCCTAAAAGAGCAAACTGTATCAAAGAAAAAGGTACTATTCGAAGGGGAATAAAACCTAATCATGCAATCAAGTTATATAGAACAGAAAAGAAAAAAAAAATCTAGCAGAACATTTTAAAATGAGTAACACAGAATATAGGCAGCTGGGAACCTAGGAAGCACAAACCCCATGAATCTAGAATTGGAAAAGAAATTGACAGTTAATTTAGATAAAAGAAAAGGATGGAGTAGAAAATTAAGGTAAGCTTTTTTATTTAAGAGTTATCTGAAACACAAGAGATCAGCAGGGATTGCTGGATTGGTAAGGGAAGTAAATAACTTACAAACAGGTCATTTAGGATAGATAATTAACATCACAACCTAAATATAGTTGTTGTATGTTATGCAGTAAGGAAGGCTCACAACACCAGAAACTCCATCTAGAGAACACCAGAAATAAAGGGATTCAAAGCAACAAAGAAATATAATAGGTGAAGGTAACTTCTAACCTGTGCCTCAGCTTGCAAGTACCAGCATACAATCCTCCAGTAAAGTGCAACTTCTGGTTCTAAAAGTAGATTGGAAGGATTGCCATTTCCTGTGGTTGGTCATGAAGCACAAAAGAACTCGATTTAAAAAGGGAAAAAAGGTTGTCAAGAAAAAATAGCCACACACATAACATACCTAAGGCCTCATCAGAAGTCAGTCCTCCCAGTTCCTGCATTCTTCGATCATCATGGATTTTTACCATTCTGGCCCTTAAAAGGGCTTCCAAAACAGAACTTCCAACAGTCTCATATGTTTCAACATCAAGAAACATGATAAGCACCACTGGATCATTGTTGCAACACTTCATAAGCCATTCATCTTTCAGCAACTTCAAACACTCCTTCACAACCGCTGGGGAACGGTCAGAAAGGCCTCTCTGAAGAATAATTGTCCTAAGCTTGATGCTAGCAGATAAAAGAACACACGTTGTCAGATAGATTTAGATAGGCTAGCTTTTAGAAAGAGGATACCAGAAAGTGTCTCGTCAATTATCATCCCCAGATAAGGCTCTAATATATCACATTACACTTAACTCACAAACGGCCAATGCTAGAACATTAGCATTGTTCTAACATGCTACCCTCATTGTGTAGTTCACCTTCCTAAAAATAAAAATACTATAGAGGTAGATATTAAATCAGGGAAGTGATAAGGGACAGAAATACACAATTAAGAATCAAGGGATACTGCATTGTTTGCTTATCAAGATTTGCAAGTACATCTTTCTAGGAAAATTGTACTTCTTGTGAACCACTCAGAGGCTTATGTGCAAGTTTGGTGGACTGTTCATCTATAAGGAAGTTGCTGAGAGATACAGATTGTTGCATGAGAAACAGTCATAATAATCAGCACCTGAGGCTTTGGATGGGAAATTTGTTAGCGAGGACAAAGTAAGCTGCTTTACGCACTGACTCACTAACATCAAGTGTGCGGTCAATAATTGCAGTTGATGTTGCATTTGAAGGGGGCAAAGAAAGAACAATGGCCTTGCGAATGTCCTGCGTTATGAAGTTTGTTGGTCAGGTTCAAATCAGACATCTCAAAATCACTATTTCTTGTCTCAAAAGGGCTTGACATGAAGTTTATACAAACATAAACCCTGGGGATATAGTATAGATACTTACAGCATTTTGCTCTGAAACTAATGTTTCAAGGAACAACTCTAGAATGTCAATGTTGTCAGAGTCATTGACAAACCGGGAAAGAGCCCTAACAGCAAAATTACGGACAATAGGAACCTTGTCATCTATTCGTGTCTTCATGACCTCAATGACCTCATCCCAGAGGTCATCACTCACTTCTACATCATCAGGTAAATGCAGTATAATCTACAAAACAAGTCAGCATGAATAACATGTTTAATACAAGGAAGCATGAGAGTCAGAGAGAGCAAGGATGATCAAAAAGATGAAAAGTACAAGTTTCCTGCATCATCATTAGATAATGAACAGCAGTATTATGAAAATAACATATGAGTAAGGAACTCTGTCAACTTTGGCTAATTTGAGGGGTTGGTACATCGTACATGTACATTGAGGTTCCATTTGAAAGGGAGAACGTGGACTCTGAAGGGTTTTACCCATAAAAAAATCTTCACAGTATCTTAACATAGTACAACCCATGAAGAGATAAAATAACAGACAGGATCTTCAGGAAAACAGCAGTGTATTTATCATTCATTTGCTAATAGCAATCATCATTTCAAGTAACTTATATTTGGACTACAATTTGTACTCTGGAAGCAATTGTTCATAAACATCCAAGAGCATTTTGTAGAAAGGGATTCCAGTTTTCTTCAGTCGATTATCCTCGAGAAATAAAGACTTAAGTATGGGATGTTCGGACCTATAATACAGGAGAACTGGGCAGCACAACCTGATTTTAAGGCAATAAAACATCTCTTCAGCAGATTTAATGAAACATTTGATCAAACTACGTAAGCTGGAGAAGCGCTAGATGTAAGAAGGTAAAAAAGCCCCCTTCGCTAGTAGTATAACATCACATCAGAGCAGCAGGCAGCAGAAAACCTTACATAAGCCTCTTTGACACTAGGATTCGGTTTAACCGCAATTATAGACGAAAACCCAAAATCAAGTGGATAGGACAAGCAGATTCCTGTAATATGACACCTCGTTGCCAGATTCATGCTGAAACACTGGACAATTTCTCTAAAATCATGTAGATCTTTACAGGAAGTAATTGATTAGCAACTATATGAACAGTATAATTCCAAATAGAACCGTGCCGATGTGACTAAAAACCTAGTTAAAGAAAATCACAAACCAAGGACCAATTATTCCAGCTTATATAGGTCTGAAACCAAAAACAGATACCTCGGAAATGATTTGGCAGGCCCGAGATCTAGTGGATTTGTTGGAAGCGGAGGCGCCAGGGAGGAGAAACCTAAGAAACTCCTCTAAGTAGTCGTGTGAAACCTGGGAAGTCTTAGGGTCTCGCAAGCAAGCGAAGGCAGCAACGAACCGAACAACGCGCTCGGCGGCGGCCGTACGGCGCTGAAAAACAAATATAGGGATGAGGGCTTCGCAAAAGGAGGAGAAGAAACCGCTATGGGAGGACGAGGATCTGAGATTAGAGAGCTCTTTGAGCTTTCGACTGTGCGTGGCGTTGGAGGCTTTGCTTTCGTCAAAAATCGCGGCGATTTTGGAGGTCAATTGCTCGATTTCTGCCATGGCAGCTCCAGCCTCCAGTTAAGATGAGGAATCGAAGAAGAAAATACTGAAATATCTGAAAATTTTCCTCAAATATTTTGAATTTGAGCGCCACGCTCCCTTTGGAGTCCTTGACCATTTTATAAAAACAAATGAAAACAAACTAGTGATTTTCCAGAACCATATTCCGGTTTATTTTTAAAATATTTTCGATCGCGTTTGATGTAAACACAAAATACTCAACACATAATCAATTTTCTACTAACATACCATTTTGCTCATTCTTCCCACTATGTCATTGTTAGAAATCTTAATTCAGTTGTCATGATGAAATCTTTTCTTGAGACAATCAGTACGTCGAATTTGACAAAGAATAGTAGATCGACCGCTTTCACACTTCTCTTGACAATATAGTTTTTGGCCTAAAAAAACCGAGTCTAGTCCTTTCTGACACTTTCTATGTTATATATTATGTTTACATCTCTCAAACCAATCTAAATTGTTTGAGATAGTAGGTTTATAAACTCTATGGAGCTAAAGTATTAAAATCTTGAATGAAATTTATAGAAGATTAACCATGAACAATATTCGAGTGAGTTGTGAAGAAAGAAATTGTTTAGAGGATTGGAAGATTTGTAAGAATCAAGAATCGTGCTTGATAAAGCTAGTTGATGTTAAAACTATTGTATGAAGGATTTGGTCGAAACCTCTTACATATAAGAATTTTTAATCTTTTGTAATCCTATTGTATTTCATGATGAACTCTTATTTTCATTAGCATATATTTTTTTCCGTATATGCCTAGCCTATGAAACAAAACCGAATATCAATGTTGTATATTAATTATGAGCTATTTTAAGACCATGTTTATTTTCATTAAAGTCTAAGTCTAATGATAACTTGTTTGGGATTCTAACCTTTTAAGCTTGGAACCCTCGTCAAATTTCTTTGTATTTAATATTGAAAATTAATTTTTATAACCATAATAGATTTCACACCATGCATGTGAAACAGGCTATATAAATGAATTATTTATGTTGTTATTCATTTTAAGGTCGTGTGTATCTTAATCGGAGCCCAATTATTCCACTATAACCTCTAATAGACTATTTGTTTTTAGATATTTTTTTTGGGTACTCCCTCCGATCGGAAATATTTGATGTTTTAGAAGGTGAAATTTGATTAACAATGTTTAATATTTTAGAAGTAATAATTACACTCTTTTTTACTTTTGCACTAATAATAATATAATTTGTACTTTTTTTTGTTTAACCAACCACATTTGTGCATAAAATGTGATAGGGGAGTAAAAGTTATTTGATGGGATATTTAAAAGTGGAAGTGGTATTTCTTAATCTTTGTGCATATCTCTAAAACATCGTTTATTTCCGATCGGATTGAGTATTTGTTATTCCTATTGTATTTAATATTGAAACCTGATTTTCATCAGCATAATATATTTCACACCATGCTTGTGAATCAGGCTGCATAAAATAAATGATTTATGTTTTTACCCGTTTTAAGGTTGTGTATATTTTCATGGGAATCCAATTATTCTAAATTGATCTATAATAGATAATTTATTTTCAGATGTTTTAACTTTTTGGTTTTTGTTATTCTTGTTGTATTTAATAGTAAAACCTTATTTTACTCGTCATAATATATTTCACACCATGCTTGTGAATTGGGATGAAGAAAATAAGTTATTTATGTTTTTACTCATTTTAATATCGTTTGCATTTTTAATCGGGGTCTAACTATTCTAATATGACCTCTATTAGATGATTTCTTTTCCAATGTTTATAATTTTTTATTTTTTTATTCATGTTGTATTTGATAATGAAACCTGATTTTCATGGCCATAATATATTTCACCCCATGATTATAAAAATGCCCTAAGAAAATGGTTTATTTATGATACTTGTTTTAAGGTTGTGTGTGTTATCACGTGAGTCCAATTATTCCAAATTAACCTACCATAGACCCTTAAGCACCAACAAAATCTATTGAACTGTAATTTTAAGTAGTTCAAAATTTGAATGAGCCCTCTAAAATTAAACCAATTGAAACACCAAATTCAGTTCAAACAATTGAATAGCCAAAATTGTATAATTCTATTCAAACAATTAATAATTCTCATCACAAAAATTGCATCTAAAATTGTATCAATATTTAACTTGAAGTCATCTAAAAAAATTGTATCAATTTATCAGTTTAAAACCTTTCAAAAAATTATTTCAACACTCTAAATTGAATAAAATCAACCCTTATCCTCTTAATTGAATCAACCCTATAAAATTGAATCACCAAAACTAAATCAACATTCAAAAAATATATGCAAAAGAGAAGAACAGGATGACTGATTGTCTACTTGGTTCCCACCCCAAACAATACCTTAAAAATTGAACACATGCATCAATTTTTTATTTTTTTTTTGCAAATATCAACTACAACTACAAGTATTGAAGTCATACATCATCCCAATTTTAAGGAAAAAATAATCATTACTTTTAATTTTAATTTACCCCAATTTCATGTCTGGAATGATACATTACAGATTGAGTTTGGGGCTGAATAGTTATGGGTGCTGTAGTTAGTTAATCAATTCACAAAATAAACCCCTTTTTAAACCATCAAAGTAAAAATGGGGCAAGCCATGTCTTCAACAGCAAATGCCCCAAATCTTTTGAAGCCAAGAGCTCTCCCTTGCCTATCTTAACGAAAATCCGAGTTGTGACTCTGCTCGCCTCAAACCTGTGTGAGCTTAAGGGACCTTGGGATATGCACTCGATAATGTTTGGAGTTGTCACCCTTTTCAACCTTAGCAACGTAAGAATCGATGGTTAACCAAGTTGTCATCACCCTACACAATCAAGATTTCCTTGCGGATCTCTCACTTGTGATTGCTACAAAAAAGGCTTAATTATTCTTGTGAATCAGTTGAAACCCCATCGCGATGCAATTCAATCAAAGCAATTAATCAAGAGAGAATTAACAACATAAGCATAAAGATAATGAAATAAACATAGGAATAATATAAAAATGAAGTCTCGCGATTCAATCAACCAAGCATTGAATTGCAGACAAAATCACAAGAATCATAAGTACTCATAAGTCATAACGTACCTCATATCTCTAATCTTCAATCCTCTCATCCCTCTTAGTTAGTCGATTATTGAATGAATGAAACCTACTGAAATATGTCAAATATAAAGCCCAAGAGTTGGCCAAAACCCTAGAATAAGTTGGATAATAGTTTCCATAAAGATAATATTTCAGGATATTTTGCAATCTACTGAAGACAACCGGCGGGCGCCGTTCTATTTCACGGTGGAAACTTTGGTATTTCTCTGCGGTGAATTCCTTCATTTTCAAAACCTGTAGAGTTCATTGAGATCTTTCCAATGGATGGTCATAATAGGAAATCGGATAGCCGAGGCCCTGCAAAATCGCGTTTTAAGTTCAGCTCGCCAAGTGGACAACTTTTGCGGCTCACTGTCATTTTAGCTCTTAAGCCTTGATTCCTTGCTCCCTTACTCCTCGGCTTGTCTTGGTTTTTTCATGGCTTGTCCCTTAGATTTACTTGGCTCCATTAGATCATGATTTCTCCACCTTTTGAGCTAGGATCTTATGATATACAAATATGCATTAAAAATAGTAGATTTCGAACTACGAATACCAAATAATCAAGAATACAAATTAGCTATTAAACATGCAATATGGACACTCTAGTGCACCTAAGGCTACCTATAATGCCTATACAGAATATGCGCTATCAGGGACCGTGTGAATATCAATTACAGAACCTCAACTAGTTTACTAAGCCAAATAAAAGAAGTGATTTATGAAGGAATAAGAAAATAAGAAAAAGAAAAATAACAAATTGTAATTTTTTTTATGAATATATGATGCAAAACATTACAGATTCAGGGTTCACCACAAAAATGCATCCTCGATAGACCAATTAAATTTTCATGTCTGAACAAATTGAAAAGAGATATTTGAAGATAAACGATCTAAATTAATTATCACTCAGCCTACGCATGTTACACTAACTATACCCGTTTCAATTAATTACCACTTAGCTTGCTCAAGTTGCAGAATCAATCAATTTGGACTCTTTAAGCACTTAGACCATTGGCGAGAAAATTAATCCAACATTCGGGTGCCCGATCCGCATAACCAACTGATAGAGGGTATTTTAATAGGCATTATAGGATAATTTTAGTTGCATTTCATTATAATATAGCCATGGTTTATAGTTAATTCCACATTATACTCTTTTAGTGGTGAAGTCTGGAAACTACACTATTTTATTGGATTTATGTATATTCGTATTCCGAGGTAATGGAGAGCTTGAGAGAGATAAAAAAGAGAGTCAAGAAGCTGGAGGAATTAGCAAAGAAGGAAGAGGAATGAGCAAGACAAGAGCCAAGGCGTGAGGAGAACAAGGAGCTGAGAACGCAGCTTTTGCCGTGGCGAGAGACCCCATTCACCATGACGAAAGGCCTTGGTTGTCGTGGTGAGAGCCAGCGACGAAGAGGAGGAGGAAACACTTGAGTCTCCGCGGAAAAATGACCAATTCGCCAAAGTGATATCCCGGTGAAGAGCCGCAAGAGCTACAATAGGTCGTCGCGACAAGAGACACCGACGCCTGCCGTTTTTGCTGTTTTTAGAAGATTCAAAATCTTCCAAAATATTATCTTTATGGAAACTCTTATCCGACTTTTCTAGGGTTTTGCCAAGCCTTTTCAACTATATATTAGGATATATTTCAGTAGGTTTTTATCATTGAATAATTCATTTTTCATTAAATTAGAGACATGGAACACTATAGAAGATTAGATATTCTGGGTACATTATGAGTACTTAGGATTCGTTTGGTTTTGCCTACGATTCAAGACTTGGTTGGTTGAATCGTGAGACTTGATTTCTATATTATTCCTATGTTTATTTCATTATTCTAATGCTGATTTATGTTGTTAGTTTTACTTTGATTAGCCATCTTTGTAGGATTGCATCGTCCTAGGGTTTTAATTGATTCATTGGGATAATTATACCTTTTGTAGCAATCACAAGCGAGTGATCCATAAAAGAAGATCTTGATTATGTAGGGTAATGACATCTGGTTAAATATCGGTTCTTAAGTCGCTAGGGTTGATGACAGGACAACTATTGAAATATACTAGTTGCTTAGAAGGTTTGGTACTGCCACCCTGCCAAGTACATTGAGACTTTATTTTATTTGTATGTTAAATTCTACAAGGCTAGGGTTGCATATAGATGTAAGGGACTGCCATGTCCGTAAGGAATGACAACCCATTTAAACAAATGTCGGAATAACTAATTGAGATTGAATAACTAGAAATTAAGTCAAGGATCGATTATACCAACCAATGTTGCGAATTCGTAGATGAAACCACTGTTCGATCCATCGACACCCACCTTAGTTAGCGAAATTGTATATTTAATTTTCTTTGCTTACAATGTGTAATTTGCACTTCTTATGTTTCTACCTCTTGATATTGACTTCGTTATATCACATGCTTATTGCTTGCGGAGTTTATGTTTATATTTGTCTATAAAGGTGTTTGACTTTAGTTAGAAAGAATAGAATAAGGCGAAATAAAGCGGCAAAGGTCGATATTCTTAGTAACATGATCTACGCATGACACCCATGGATATGATTAGCGCAAAACGGTGTCGGAACTAAACTCTATAAAAGGAAGTTTGAAATTGAGTAACCGGGGTCATTCATGACACCCATATTTGTGACTCGTGTCAAAAGATGTTCAAGTGGACTTTACCAAGTAAGTTAGGGTATTGAGTAATCGGGGCCATTCATGGCACCCATGTTTGCGACTCATGTCAAAAGATACCAAAGCCGAAAGCAAAAGAAGAAAAGAAAAGAACAGAAAAAGAAGAATATAAAGAAAAGAAATAGAGCCAAATTACCTATTGTTTTTAAAGTTGTGCTGCAAGTGATGCCATTTCGGTGGAGATTTGGTGATATTGTTGTCGATGTCTATGATTTTAGTGCATTATGGATTGAGTTAGTTGAACTTAAATGCCTAAACACACGAGAGCGAGAGAAACACAAATTCCTAGTGAGATTGGATGAATGTCTGTTTATGTGCTTTGATTGCTAAATACATGTTATGATGTTTATTCATTTGATCTTGTGTTCAGTAAAGTTTGATGTTTCTTTTGACGGAGGCTAATGCATGAACGATAAACTCGTAGGTGTAGGTTGCTTTTGATTATTCGCTCAAGGACTAGCGAAGCTTAAGTTTGGGGGAGTATGATAACACGTACATATTTTGGTGGGCATTATAGGATAGTTTTAGTTGCATTTTATTATAATATAACCATGGTTGATAGTTAATTCCACATTATACTCTTTTAGTGTTGAAGTTCAGAAACTACGCTATTTTATTGGATTTAAGCATATTCGTAGTTTGAGGTAATGGAGAGCTTGGGAGAGACAAAAAAGAGAGTCAAGAAGCTGGAGGAATCAAGAAAGAAGGAAGAGGAATGAGCAAGACAAGAGCCAATGCAGGAGGAGAACAAGGAGCTGAGAACGCAGCTTTCGCCATGGCGAGAGCCCATACTCGCTACGACGAAAGACCTTGGTCGCCGTGGTGAGTTTCGACGACAAAGAGGGGGACAAAACACTTGATTCGCCTCGGTGAAATGGCCAATTCGTTTGGTTTTGCCTACGATTCAAGACTTGGTTGGTTGAATCATGAGACTTGATTTCTATATTATTCCTATGTTTATTTCATTATCCTTGCGCTGATTTATATTGTTAATTTTATTTTGATTGCCCATTTTTGTAGAATTGTATCGTTCTAAGGTTTTAATTGATTCATCAGGATAATTATACCTTTTGTAGCAATCACAAGCGAGTGGACCATAAAAGGAGATCTTGATTATGTAGGGTAGTGACAGCTAGTTAAATATCGGTTCTTAAGTCACTAGGGTTGATGGGATGACAACTGTTGACATATATTATTTGCTTAAGAGGGTTGGTACTGCCTTCATGCCAAGTACATTGGAACTTTGTGCTATTTGTATGTTAAATTCTACAGGGATAGGGTTGCATATAAATGTAATGGATTGTCATGTCCGTAAGGAATGACAATCCATTTAAACGAATGTGGGAATAACTGATTGAGATTAAACAACTAGAAATTAAGTCAAGGATCGACTATACCAACCAATGTTGCGAGTTCGTAAATGAAACCACTTTTCTTCTATCCTTTGTTCGTTCTTGTCAATATTCTTTACTGTTTATTCTTATTCATATCCAATATTTCCTTTCTTATTGATAAATACACATTGCATTTGAGATACTTGGTTTTCCGTGGGTTCCGACTCCGTACTTACATGCTATACTAGTTTGTTGGTTTGAGAATTATTCTTTAGCGAGGTGAAACAACGATTTTCCCTTCATCACCAACTAAACCTTGGTTGTCTACAATAGTTTATTATCCTCAAGAGAATTTAATAGATTACTAATAAATAATTCTCAAGTTCAATTCATGTTTTCCAATAAAGTTAAACAACCTTATCTATATATCCTATCTCAATTCGCAGTCGGCACATGTTTAACATCAAAAGGAATCCAATCAATACAAAATTAATCGGATTAAGCACTCATGGATCAAATTAAACAAATAACATAATCTATTTAGGCAATCATCACGCACATGTCTATCTCAGCATCGTTGGGATCACCCCAACTTCAGAACAAGAAAACTAGCCAAACATGGATTCAGACACAATCAAAGCTAGAAATCATGATGAAATAATATTAAACTATATTAAAAGAACTTATCTTGAATCGAGCGAAACAAACTCCAAGAAGAAATATCTCAAAAGCTTGAAACTATAAATGTTTGCAACTAGGGTTTATGGTGTGAAAATTGCATGCCTCGGGATCCAACCCTAATCATCTATTTATAATGATAACAAAGGTCTAAAATAATTCTAAAACAATACTCCATCCGTTCGGCAAAACATGTCGTTTTAGCTTCTTGCACAATTTTTAATACAATCAACAAATATACTAATTTACCCTTATTTATTACACTACTTTTTTCACTTTATTGAAAACCACAACTCATAACCTATTAATCATTACAAGGGTATTTTTGTAAAGTAAGGGTCAAATTACATACAATGACATGTTCTTTTGAACAAATTTCACACCCTAAAATGGCATGTTTTGCCGAACGGATGGAGTAATAAAAAGATATCTAAAAAGATATCTGATAAAAGATAGATGTAAATAAAAGATCCGTCCAAATCCCAAAAAACTAAACGGGGGTCGATATTTATAGGTATCGAGTCTATACGATGCTTCTGTAAATATTTGTGCTCGGCAAGTGAAAGTATCGAGTTGATATGTCTTATTTTCTTAAATTTCCAGGCTTTCGGGTTGGAACATACGGATATCGGGTCAATACCAGTAAGTTTGGGGTCAGAACTTTGAGTCGATATCAACTTCTTGGCTTGACTTTGCCAAGTGGTAGGCCGAGTTTTCAAAAGTGATCAACATGAAAGTTTTAGATCTTTGAATCATTTTTCCATCAAGCTATAGAATGTCTTGATCCGAATTTTGTGGAGTGTAAATGACTCATTTTATCGAGATGTCGCCAAACAGAAATTGTCCGAAATATGTCGGTTCGACAATAAGCTCTTCTTAGCTTGATTTTTAGCACTTGAGACCACTATGCAAGGCTCTTCCAGCGCCTATGAATATCTTAAACTCGACGCCATCTTACTTCTTTTCCTTGGCTCGAGAAATGGTCCAAATATGCACTGAAACACTTGAAATTTCACATACATCACATGTAGACATCTATACTCAAAATAACAAATAAACCATATAAAAACACATAGAAACTAACACTTAATAGACATAAAACCTACTCACAAGACACCTAAAATCATGTAAAATAAGATGATATCAAAATACCTCATACTTAGACATTGACTAATTAGATCAAACCACAACTACAAGATATAATATTTGCCTCAACTTATTCAAGCCCTTTTGAAAATAATAATGCAGTCAAAATCTCAAGACAAGTGTCATCATAACATGCTTTCTTATTACCGAAAATAAAACAATCAAAAGTCTCAAATGTCACTGATAATGCATATTTTATATGGTCACTTATAGGTGGTTTTAGGTTCATTAAGTATCCATATTGCATGTTTAATAAACTTATTCATATTCTTGATCATTTGGTATTCGAAGTTCGGAATCTACGGTTTTTAGTGTTTATTTGTAGGTATGATTTGGACTCAAAATGTGGAGAAAACATGGAGCAAATGGACAGAGGAGAGCTAAGGAACAAGAGCGGAAATGGAGAACATGGAGAAATCCCATCTTTAAAGTTATGAGAAGTTGGAATTAGCTTCTGAGGTCTTCATTAGAATCGTAGTGCTTGGAAAGAGCTTTCTAACGGATATTCATACACATCAATCGAACTAAAGATGACTCCAGAAAATGTGTTACAAGTTCAGTATGTCAAAGCTGTCAAACTCTACGGACGGCGCCCGTCGCCTTTTACACGGCGCCTGCCGTTCTCGTCAGATCCGGATTTGCGATTCGCGGCCCAAGTTTATCTTTATGGGAAATTTTATCTTCACTTATTCTAGGTTTTGGCCGACAAGAGGAGGCCTATATTATGTTATTTCTAGTAGTATTCATTCATTGACTAATTGAGATTAAGAACGCTTTAGAGGATTTGAGGTTGAGAGATCCAAGGTACATCATGAATACCTAGGATTCTCGTGGTTTTGTCTTCAATTCAAAACTTAGTCGGCTGAATCGTGAGACTTGATTTCTATATTATTCTCATATTTATTTCATTGCCCTTACGCTGATTTATGTTGTTAGTTTTACTTTAATTCGCATCTTTGTAGAATTGCATCATGCTAGGGATTTAATTGATTCATGAGAATAATTAGACCTTTTGTAGCAAGCATAATTGAGTGATTCGTGAGGATGATCTTAATTGTGTAGGGTAATGACAGTTTGGGCGACCTTTCTGCCGATAATGATTGTCATCTCCGCGAGGAATGTCAATCCATATAAACCAAAGTCGGAATAAACAATTAAGATTGAATAATTGGGAATGGAGTCAATGATCGAATAAAACCAACCATTATTGAGAATTGTAGATGAAACCATACTCTTCTTCTATCTTTTATTCGCTCTTACTAATATTCATCATACTTCACCTATATTCCTTATTTACTTATTTTCATTCGCATGTTCTCTTTATTTGTAAATTGATAAATACACATTGCATTGGAATATTTGTTTCTATGTGGGTTCGATCCCTTACTTATCCGCATAGATATTTTTATGTGGAACACTATTACTCATATGTGTTTAAGGAATGAAATTTATGCTCAGTCTCAACAATTGTCCTTATCTATACCATAGGTTTGCTCAACGTTCTACATCTCCACCGCTTGAGAACATGCACACAACAAAAATTATGAGGACTTTTATAAGGGTTGTAATGGGGCAAAAGTGCATGAAAATAAGGTATATATGAAAGTTTTTAGGCTATGTGGTGCGAAAAATCCAGGAAAAATACATGCCAAAGAACATGTAAAACACCAATACCAAAAATGTCATAAACCAAACCAAATCACACCTCCGTCACAAATAATGCAATCTCAATTAAGCACTTCAAATTCAATAAACCATTTTCTTTCTTTTTCTTTTCTTTGTTTTTCACTCTTTTTTTACCTCTCTGGCTTCAACACCGTTTTACGCGAATACAAACATTTGTGATGAATTCACCCGATTACTAAATGTCTCAGCCGCCTCATCTGCATATCTTCATCCTTGTGTGAATTTTATCCTCCACAAGTAGGATCGGCTAACCATATTTTTTTCTTTGTGACTTTTGCTATGAGTGAATGTTATCCTCCTCATGTTCCAAGGAATTCCTTGGACATTGCATATATCATTCAAATCAGAATATATCAAACAAATGATGCCAAGGATCTCCACCCCATACTTGGCTTTTTGCCACTCCATCAAAATTATTCAATGCAATCGAACCAATTTACTAGATAGGTAAAAATGCTTAAATAATATGGCTTGGATAATTTTGTGGAGCTTCCAAAGAATAGGCTATAGTCTCAAAGGGGTCTCAAGCAGAGGGATCATGTAAAAGGTAGCTAAAGAGAGGGGGAAATATGGATGATGAAATCATCGCCTCAATCATTTTAATGCTATGTACACAAGTCATATAGTGCAATCTCAAATAAGAGTCTAAAGCACATTCTTAAGATAAAGCAACAAAAGTGAGTGTCATATAAGACAAAGAATAAGAGGATTTGTATAACATTAGTCCTTTAGGTTCAAACTCACAAGACTTTTGTTTAAGGACTAAATCATGCTTATCTCAACAAATAACTCCATGCTAGGCAATTTATCAAAAAGATAATGACATATAAATATAAGGCGAATGTTAGCATCGTAGGCAAATATCCTATCATTGTGGTATTTATTAAGCATTTTGGGATATAATTAATTAATAAAATACAAGACTCAGCAAATAATGCATAAATGGAAATAAATAACATAAAAAATTAAAAAAACACAAAATTTTGACAAAGGTAGACACAAAAATATAAAGAATACCAGGAAAAGGAATGAATATGACTATAGCCATACTTAAATCCTACATTGTCCCCAAAGTAGAACTCAACCTAGAGGTGGTACCCTAACTATATGCAAATGAATAAATTAAAATAAAGAAAAGAATATGGAAAACTAACCTTGGGTTCCCTCCCAAGCAACACTTCTTTATTGGTCATTAGCTTGACCTCCACCATATTGAAGTCTTCGGATTGTGAAGGTTAGTGGTACACCTCCCAATCGAACAAAGATCAGCAATGTAAAGACCTAATATATTTTATATTATTTTATTATTATTTTATATTATTTCATTATTATTTTTTTCAATTTGTAAAAATGGGAGAAAACTCGTCCTCGAGCACAAGTTTCGATTTTAAACTCCTTCCGGTATCATTTTAAAATTTGGGATTTTAGCGGATTCTAATTCTGCTTTCGAGCTCTGGTGTTAATAAAATTAATTTAATTCCCGAAATGATTCAAAATTCGATTTAAATTTTCTAGTGTCTGGATTTCATTTTAGTGAGCGGGATTGAAGTCGAGCGCAGGATTTTAAATTGGTGTTGTCGGGGACCATTTCTCAATTTGTATTTCTATTCATTTTTTTCTTTACTCTCTCTCTCTCTCTCTTTCTCTCTCTCTCTCTCTCTCTCGTTCTCAGATGGTCGTTGTGGATATTCCACAATTCCACCCATTACCTTGCATTTCACAGATGTAGGTTGTCTTTTTGTGCTCAAATTCACCCTATAAACCCATATTCTCCTGCCCTCCATAGCTAGCCCTGGCCCAAGGACAAGGACAATTTGGGCAATCTCCCTGGGCCCAGTCCATTAAAGGGGTCCGATCCATGTTTACTGGTATATGTATAGATTTTGCATCTGTAAATAATTTTTAAAAAAAGCCCACAAATAAATAAGCCCAGTCCACCTACCTATTATTTGCCCCAACAATAAATAAATAAACAAAACAAAAAAGAGATGTGGCGTGCAATCTCTTTCCTCTTTCCACATTCCTACAATATTTCTCATTCCTCTTAATACTTGTGGGTTGTGGAGGACAATTTTCTATTGAAAAACTAAAGAATTGTAAGTATCGACTGACGAAGAAATGGATAAACCAATGAAGGCTAATCGAGATAGGAATTGTTTTTATTTTTCCATGTCTCAAAGTTGTCTATATGCTATAATATTCTGTACTGCATTAGAGCATCTTTATTATAGGAATAGCGTATGTGTATGCTTGCTTGTTGGACCCAGAGTGCGTCGGGAGGGGGCGGGGGGGGGGGGGGGGGGGGTGGTGGTGGTGGGAAATACTCCTGGGTGAATGCGAAGAACCTGTCTAACTTCACTTATTTGGCTAAGAAGTTTTCTGATGAGCATGTTTTACCGATTTGGTTTTGACCCGGCCTCGCCGTGGCAAGTTGTACTTTACTTCTGCTTTTCGTCCTTCTTTTAAATAAATTTCCACGACTTAGTTTTAGGACAGGTTAAGGGTACCCAACAACCCTTCGATTGCTTTGGGGTTCGAAATCCCTACTTTACGATACTGATCTTTTGGGGTTTGAAAACTCGACCCGTACCTGAATTGCAAGATCCAAACGAAGGTATCTAACCCCTCGAAACATAACCCGAGTATTTATATCCGGGCCGTTACAAGCAACTGGCTTTAATCTCTATCACAAAACCTTGAATTTGCTTGAATGCTTGTGCCATAGTTCAATTCGTCCATCCAACAAGATCTTTGTAACTCTATAGGGTTCTGACCATCTTGTGTTTTTTGGCACAGGGAACATATTTGACTACCAATGAAAAGGCTTTACCTGATCACCTGCCTTAAAATCAACAACCTGATCTTTCTTCTTCTTTTTTATCTTCTTTGTAGTATGAGCCTCCAATGTAAGTGAATTTAAATCATGAGGTGAAGCATCAACCCGACACAAGGAATGCATCAATCCATCGCCAAGCATAAGGGAATATGGTTTGGCATCTGATGATGTTTCCACATCTTTACTAGTCCCAATAAGTAATGACTCTTCCTCACATGTCGTCACACTAGATGTCAAAACAAGTTTAAGGGGATCGTTGGAAATAATGGACATCAAGTGCAACAAGTCTTCCCTACACACATCATTCTCAAATGAAGGGATTTTAATAGCTCTAGAAAAATTAAATTAAATTTTCTCTTCTCCAATGGTAAAAGAGAGAACCCCTTCCTTGACATCAATATTAGCACATGCAGTAGCTAAGAAAGGTTTACCAAGAATAATAGGTACTTGAGAATCAACATCCATATCAATGACAATAAAATTATCAGTGGGGTACCCATGGCATGAACAATAGACCTATCACCCATAAATAATTGCATTTTCACGGGCTTTAGCACACCAAGACCAATCTTATTATAAATACATGCTTGAAGAAAGCACACTTACACTAGAACCTAAATCACATAAAGCCGTATAATAATGATCACTAATAGAGATAGGCATAGAGAATTTACCTACGCGGAGCTTTGGTGGGATCTTGGTTTGAATTATTGCACTAGTTTCTTGTCCAAGATACACCACTTGACAATCATCAATTTTCCTCTTGTTAGAGAGGATATCCTTTAAAAACATGATGCAAGTAGGCATCTTCTTCAAGGCATCAACGAATGGTATCTAAATTTGCAACATTTTAAAATTTTCTACGAAATTCTTGAACTTTTGTGCTAACTCAAAATTTCTATTCTTTTGTGGGAATAGAAGATGGGGCTTATATGGTGGTGGTGGCACGTAAGATGCCTCTTTCTCTTCACCCTCTTTCTCCTTCATTTCTTCCTGTATGCCTCTTTCTCTTCACCCTCTTTCTCCTTCATTTCTTCCTGTAATTGCGCAATATACTCACTAGTTTTAGAAGGATTAAGCCTCATTACTTCATCTGGTTGTGCTTCACTTCTCAAGGTCACAACAACAATGTGCCCCTTTGGATTTTCATCATTTTTTCCTCCAAGGTGACCGGATGGTCTAGGAGCGTTAATGGCCAGTTGAGCCATTTGAGTTTAAAGCATCGTGAACTGCGCTTCATTCTAGACTTCTACTTCACGACTCCTAGCTTCTACTGCATTTTGATTGGCAAGGACTTGCTTTAACATCTCTTCTACTTTGAGTGATGATGTCGCTCTAATTGGTGCTTGGTACTGGTTCCCCTATCGCCTTTGTTGGAACCAGGGGTGGATTTTGAGCGCCGTGATTATTAGCATAGGAGAAGCTTGATTGATCTTTAGCACATGTTATAGTTGTAGTTATTGTTGTAGCCTTGACCCCTATTGAAATTTCCTGCATAGTTAGCTTCCTCCTCTATCAAGTCACCATTCTAAGAAGCAAACAACTTGCAGGTTGAGCTGATGTGAGTGGTAGCGCCACAATATTGACAAGTCACTGCGGATTTTGAAACTGACGACACTAACGATCTTGTAGGGAGTACACTTTCGATCATCTTCTTTATGCTCTTAACTTCAACCCTAAATGTCTCCGTGTTTACCTCAGACAACCCGGCTTGCTTTCTCAAGTTCAAAGACCCTCTAGATGATGAATATCTTCCATAGTGGTTAGTTGTCTTTTCAAGAAAATTCCAAGCTTCGTCCATAGTCTTATTCAAAAAGGTTCCTCTAGATGAGGAATCAATGAGTATCCTGGTAGAGTCATCAAAAGCCTTATAAAAGATCTCCAAAAGGTTGATTTTAGGCCCTCCATTTTTAGGACAATCAAGCAAAAGATCCTTGAACCTTTCCCAAGCTTCATAAAGATTCTCTCTTGATAGCATATCAAAAGAATGAATTTTGTTCGTTAGCTCAGCAATCTTGCCAGGCAGAAAGAATTTATCCAGAAACTCAGAAGTAAGCATATCACATATTGTAATAGAGCTAGCGGGGATTGAATTGTACCAATTCTTTGCTCGCCCCCATAAAGAGAATAAGAAACCTTGCAACATGAGATCTTTTGGCATAACAGTCGTCATCTTCACCGTATTCATCAACTCCTTGAAAGTAGTCAATTGTTGGTGAGGTTTCTTGGTAAGACCCCCTCCAAATTGATTTTGGATGATCATATTGATGAGGGTGATCTTTAGCTCAAAGTTGTTCGTGTTAATAGCCGGAAACACAACCCTATGAGTAGTAACAAATTGTGTGGGGTTCATCCGCTGCCCCAAAGTCAACGGTGCAACAACATTTTTAGCCAGTTAGTTGTTCGCATTGTCTCCTATCTCGTGATACTTGGATCTTTGTTCAACAAGCCTTGTGCGAAAAGTCCGTTCGATCTCAGGATCAAATAGTAAGAGATTTCTGGAGCTTATAGATCTTCGCATAAAATTCACATCACAAACCTAAAACCACAGACAAAAGAAAACAAATAAAAAAAGACTTAGAAAAACCAATTGTTGTTACATAACCGATATTATCGACAGTCCTCGGCAGCGGTTCCAAAAACTTGATCGGTCTAAAACCAACAACCTGCAAGTGTACGGTGTCAATTATAGTAATCGAGTGTCAAATCTTGAGGATCGTGTGAATATCAATTGCACAACCTGAAATGGTTTACTAAGACACATAAAAGAAGTGATTTTTGAAAGAATAAGAAAAAAGAAGAAGAAAAACGGACTTACTGTTGGCACAGTCAGACATCGCCTTTCGCATAGTGTGGATGTCGGCTTCCGGAGTCGGTGAGCCTTATGTCAACCTAGGCTTCAAGAGTCGATGAAGTGTACTGCCGCCGACAATATTGGTGAAGTCAGTAGCCATGACATCTTCACTTTTCCAAGCAAATCTTGCAGGGCTAGCAGGTGTTGGAAAACAAATCAAATTGAAAACTAAATTGGAGTTGGGAGACTGAGATCTGAGCGTAATTGTGTAAGGAGGAAGACGAAGCGTGGAGGACCAGACCTGCAATTTTCATCATTAGGTTTATTTAGGGTTTTAAAAGTGAACTGGGCTTGACAAAACACTGGGTTTTTCGGCCCATTCAACCCATACAACCAAACAACCTCACAAATCTAAGTATGTCATATATCTTATTAGCATCGCATCTTCCAAACCATTCAGATTTGTCGACTCCGTAGTGCAGTGTCGGTGGCCAGATTGTCGACTTCGGAAACTGTTGTGAGCTGAATCTGTCATATTTTACAGCAACTTTTATATCATTTTCTGTATACATTGCATACATTTGGGTTAGATAGTACAGAATCTATGTAGTTTATGTTTATTTGCCAAATTATGGAATCTACACCAGTTTCTGTTTAAATTCGCAGAATTCGAGGCGTTTTACAGCAACTCTAAGGAAGGTCAGAAAAGCTCGGAAAACCACTACAGAAGTCCAAGGTCAAAGAAGCAGCGGAACCAGTCGAATCGAGCTGAGATCCCAGGTTACTCGATCTCGAGTAAGCCTTACTCGATCTAGACAAACATGTCCGAGCACAGGCCTTGTCGACTAGGAGCAGTGTCGAGAGCCAGACCAACCCAGCTCCGGAGCCCTACTCGATCTCGAGGACCACTAGTCGAGATCGACGACACTGAGACGCCACACTCGGAGTCGACAAGAAGAGGAGCTGATCGAGAAGCCGAGGACGAAGACGCAGAGCACAACCCTAGTCGATGTCGATGAGACCTTGTCGAGATCAACGAGCCACCTAGCGCCTGTCCGAGTCCGTACCGAGGAGGAGTCCTCGACATCACCAAAGAACCATCCTCGACCACAACCCTAGTCGAGATCGACGACGCCCAGGAGCCCAGATCCGAGCCATGTCGAGCAGAGTCACCCGAGAACACCAGTCGACGACAAAGCCTCGTCGATGTCGATGAGCCCTTGTCGATGTCGAGTAGACCAAGTTCTGGAAACGCGTCGCCCTGAGCAGTCCGAGTCGAGTTGGAGTTACTTGGAGCCGAAGGAAGTCGAGTAGGCCGAGATCTATCAAGTTCTATCCATGGAAGGGAGATCTATCAACATGAAGAGACTTACCTAGTTTAGATTTATCTTTCCCTATTTTAGATTTAATTTCATTATAGCTTTTATTTATCATTAAGCCTTTTAGATATAATTTTAGATATAGATAGAAGATTCTATCCTTGATTAGCAAGGAATAGAAGGCTATAAATAAAGCCCTAGGGGCTAGACATTCATTCATTAAAATTCAGAGAGAAGTAAGTAGGAGTAGAGATAGAGAGTTTGTAGCAAGCAAGGTGGAAAGGCGAAAGCGGATTTGTCTTGCGGGTTGTAAGCTTTCTTTATTTAATTCAATGCAAGTTAGTTTCTTTTGTTATTTGATGTCTTTCTTGATGATGAAGAGCGAGTAGTCCACCCACTTCTGGGGCTGGGGTGAGCCCGATGGTGGCCATGTGAGATGATGCAGTAAAGGTCAGATCTTTTTATGCAATTCGTCTTCTATCCCTATGAGCATGATTCTTTTGCGAGAGTTGAAGGTGATCCTTGTTTGTGTTATTTAAGCGAAAGTGATCTTAATGCAACTTGGGTTAATTATGTGAAAAGGGTTACTAACAATTAGGGTTTATGCGAAAGCCTCTATATGCCTATTTGTTAGTAACGAAAGTTATTTTGATGGAAAGCATGATCTTTTATGCCTTTATGTGTTACTTTGCATGGTTATCGTTGTGGTGTTGATACTCTGGCCTTGGAAGTCTTTTATTATATTGATTTATTTCAGTCGAAAGTCTGAGTTCTGTGTTTGAATTTGCAATTTAAAGTTTCCGTCTTTCTTGTCGATACAGAGGAGAGTCTCGTCGATATCGAGTAGAACCTTACTTGATATCGAGTAGAACTAGTCTAGGTCGAGTTGAGTTTTCTTCTATTGTCGTCGATTTTCAGTTTCTGTTTTCGATTTTTGACTTACTGTTGTCGATCTCGAGTTACTGCTTGTCGAGATCGAGTACGCTTCTGCCTGGCTTTGTTCTTTACTTTCGTTTGCTTTTATTTTCTGTTTTTATTTGTTATTTTCTTTTTTTGTTTCTGTCTTTTCTGCTGCTTGTCTGTGAGAATCTGTTGCTACCTAAGAACTGCTGGCGTGCTTCCTCGTGGATTCGATCCTGACAACCTTCTACTACAACGGGAGGAAGTCTTGTATTTATTTGCTGAGACAGGGAAGTCAGTCTGAACTTTATTTTATATTTCTTTCATACTTGACCATCCTCCTGCAACAACAAATTTGGCGCCATTGTCGGGGAAGCAATCATTCGCGCCTTAGGTAGTTGAATCTCACGTCTACTTTGAGTTAATTTTCAGGGTGTATGCGCCGTTCTGGTCTACCACCCGAGTTTGACAGCTTAGACGAACCAGAGGGTTACCTACACATCCACTCTAAACTCAAAAGGATCATGGCGGCCGCTGAAACACAAGAGCAACTGATTGCCAAGCTTACAAGGGAGCTAGCCGCAAAGGATACCACTGTAGCCCATGAAAGGGCAGCGAGGGAACAAGAAGTTGAGCGCGCAAGGCAAGCAGAAGCTGAGCTTGCCCAATATCCAACTACTGCTGAGGATTATATGCATCCAACCCTCGTCGTGCCTGAATCGGCGATTCTTATCCCTGAAAACTCTTTTGAAATTCGCACTCAATTTCTTATAGAGCTTAAAAATAATGCCTTTTTTGGTAGATTTAATGAGTGTCCTCTTGAACATATTACGAACTTTTCTGACATGTGCCGTACTCTTGCTGAAGGTACAACTTTGGAATATGTCAAGATGAATTCTTTCCGCTGGTCGCTGGCTGGACCTGCACTGAAGTGGCTTGAAGGGCTGAAACCAAGATCACTAACAACATGGGCTCAAGTAGAGCAAGAGTTTCTGAACAAGTTCTTCCCACCCGCCAAAACAGCACATCTCCGCCAGAAAATCACCGCCTTCAAACAAAAGCAAGGGGAACCGCTGGCAAAGGCATGGGAGCGCTACAAGGAACTTCTGCGATCTTGCCCTACTCATGGACAACCACCCTACGTTATTCAGGAGATCTTCTTCAACTCTCTTGATGAAGTCACTAAGGACAGAATCAACCATTATACTCGCTATGAGTATCTGACAATGCCGCCAAGTGACGCATGGGGTGTGCTAGAGAAGCTCACCAGCTACGACAACAAGTATGAGTCTACTGCAACTTATGAAGAGAACCCATACGCCAGGCCAGCACCTTCCATGCCCCTCTATGAGCCTCCTAAGGAGATTGATCCGGATGTAAGGGAACAGTACTACAGAGATCAGAACAAGAAGCTCCTTAAGCAAGTAAAGTATCTTTCTGTCAACCAGCCTTGCATTGAATGCGGATCGTAACGGCACACCACTCCTGAGTGCCCACACACAGAGTAAGTCAGGATGGCAGAACACCACGAGGAGGTAGCTTACGCAGGGGGTCCCAATCGCTACATAGGGGACCAAAGGTTTCAGCAATCACAATGGAACCAAGGTGTCCCTAGGAACCCCCCGCCCTACAGAGCTCCAGGACATCCGGAAAGGGACCAGAAAAAGGATGATATACAGACAGTCCTGGAGGAAATACGGAGGAATCACTCAAAAACTAGGCATTCCTTCAACTCCGTCTACACTCAGATGCAATGGGTCAACTCTAGGCTTGGGGAGATTGATATATGGCGAAAATCAGTTGATACACAGATTAGTCAGCTGGCAGCAGGAATCCCTAGACAGTCAGGTGCGCTCCCTGGGTCTTCAGAACCAAATCCTAAGGGAAAGACTGGGCACATCGCTGCTGTAAAACTCAGAAGTGGACATCAACGGCAAGAGCCAGAGGTTGGAAAGCAGCAGAACAACGACGAACAACAACTCGACATCGACAACACTGTAGTCGACATCGAGGAGGGCCTAGTCGACGTAGAGGAGAAACTTCAGAAACCCTCATCTGCACTACACAGCAACTCGACTGCACCCAATTTGGTCGAGATCGACAAGGGGCTACTCGACATCGACGACGGTCAACCCGAGATCGAGAAAGCTGCAGCACCTCTGACATCTGTTCTGGCTCCAAATCCGAAAAAGAAGCTGCCTTTCCCCACAAAATCTCCAAAGGACCCGGCAGAAAAGAAATTTCAGCGCTTCATCAAGATGCTTCAGAAACTCAACGTCACCATCCCCTTCACAGAAGCTCTCAATGAAATGCCATCCTATGTCAAGTTCCTGAAGAAGATACTGAGCAAAAAGCGATCGATGGCTGAAATTACAGAGGAATGCAGCCATTTGGACATACTGGAGAAGAGGCCAGATCCAGGTAAGTTTGCTATAACCATTGGATTTGGTCCATATAAAATTAATGCTTTATGTGATCTTGGAGCTAGTGTGAGTATAATGCCTTTAACAATTTGGTCCAAGATTAAGATAGGTGCCCTAGAGCCTGTGGATGCTAGACTATATATGGCCAACAGCACTGTGGTCATTCCAACAGGCATGGTGGACAATGTGCCAGTACAAGTAGGTAAATTCTTTGTCCCTGCTGATTTCCTAGTTATTGATATGCAAGAAGATCCTGCTTGTCCAATTATTCTAGGGAGACCCTTCTTGGCGACGGTGGATGCCAACATAAGCGTAAGGAAAGGAGTGCTCACCTTCAACATCAGCGATGAGGTAATTGAGTATTCCTTTAATAAAACTGAAAGGCATACAGGTCCAATGGAAGAGGTGAAATCTATCTCAGCTAGCTACATCACATGCGGGGAACCCAAGGTCAGGAATATGACCCCTGAGGAGCTGGAAAAAAGGGACATGGAGGCCCAAGTGGAGAAGATCATGGCAATCCTAAAGGAGGACGCAGAAAATCCAATCGACACAAATGAAGGTACGTCGTTATGGATTAATTATTTTTCGGATGCCTTGACAGGAACTAAGTATGGGGTCAAGATCGACCAAGACTCCTCGACATCGAGGACCCTAGTCGATCTCGACAAGACACAGAAGCCTCCACCAACACCAGCGTCATCAAGCAGCAATACAGAAGCTGAGGGCTACTCGACATCGAGTAAGCTACTCGAGATCGACCACCACTCGGTTTCCTCGACTTCGCCTTCTTCGACGCTGACTCCACGAGACGAACCAGGCTCCTCGATCTCGACTAGGCTTGTCGAGATCGAGCACCACCAGGCTCCCCCAGCTCCTGCTTCCTCGACGCTGCAGCCACCAGGAGCAGAACCCTACTCAACATCGAGTAGTCTACTCGATGTCGACAAGCCCTCGACTTCACCAGCTTCTGCATCCTCGAGCAGCCCACCACCAGAACCTGCAGACTCGTCGAAATCAACTAGCCCTAGTCGAGATCGACCAAACACAGTGGTCCCCGATTCCGTCGCTGCAAAGGTAAGCCAAGGTATGGATCTGTCTTCCCCTATTTCCATTAAAGATCTATCTATACATGGGAGAGGTTTGCCTTGGTATGTGCGCTTATGTAGGATATCCAATGATGAGCCCAAGGAGTATGAAGTTGAAGACAAGCTCTATGTCTCTAAATCAAAGGATCATTGGTTCCCTAACAAATTCAACAAGAAGCGGATGAGACCTTTCGTGGTAAACAAGATTCATTCTGGAGGATTACAGCTGATGGACAAGAATGGAGTCTTATTTGAGGCCCAACCTACATGGGCCCTGCAAATACCACCTTGAGCTAAATGGAAAGTCGGCCTAGCGACTATAAAATCTAGAGCTTGTACATAGACTTTTTAGGACTTTTGAGACTTTGTTTTTGTTTTTGGTTTTGAAACACTTTTAGTTTTTCTATTGTGGGTATATGCCTTCTACACTTTTCAGGTCCATGGATAGAGGCAAGCTATATCAACATTCATACTCGGCCCTGGAGATGCTTCCATTCGAAATTTAGACGATCTGCACACCTGTCTAGTAAGTTTCTTTCTTTACCCTTGTTTTTATACAGTGAGGACACTGTAATGTTTAAGTATGGGGTGGGGGAAGGGCTTACTTTATGCATATTTGCCATATTTGACATTATTTGTGCATATTTAGAATTTATTTCTTTGAATTGCTACATGGCTATTTTGGAATGCATTATTGATTTATGTGCTTATATGCATGTTTTCCAAAAATTTGAGAAAAATGACCCCCATTGAATTTTTTTGGATAATGTCATGGAAGCTTATATTGGACTCGATGATGCAAAATGGGATTCATTAGAGATATAGCATGAAATTGCCTAGTAAAGGGAAGTCATAATGAAGTGCATTATTTCTTGAAAACCATAGAAGAAGGTAAAATTTGAAGTTGCTTTTGACATGTTGCATGATAAGATGATGGAGGACTTTATATTTCCATATAATGCTCATTGTTTGAAATCCTAGCCTTACCTATGCTTATGCATTACACAAAGCCATATTATGCCTTATTATTGCTCCACATGACCTAAATATTTTCCATTTTTTACCTTATCCAGGGATTATGTTGAGAATGATGTTACATTATGGAGATATTATATGGTGTTTGTGATTATTGTCATTTATTGGAGTTTGGAAGGAAATTGTTTGAAATATATGGAAAATTTAATAAGTGAAAGAAAATCCAATCACCTCAGGAGATAAAGGTAGATTGACCCTGCTCTCTAAGATAATAGTTTGGAGAGATGGGACACATTGTGAGGAGTCCAAAGCACTAAGTATCCGGGGCCATTCATGACACCCATGGTTGCGACTCGCGAGAAGGCAGTGCTGAGGTGAGAGAGGTAAAAGCATTATTGTTGATAAAAGCATTATGAAAGGTGATGAAACTTATGAAAAGGAATGTGGAAATTCAATTTGGAAGTACTCCATTTCCCCGGATCATTAGCACCACATTCCAAAAATTGCCCATCTTTAGCCTTTTACCAAATCTACTCCTTATTTGAGCTTAAATTGAAGTCCTCTTGATTATCAATGCTTTATCACTTATGAATGTTTTTGCATAACCCTCCTTTTGTGAGTAGATGTTCTTTGATATAATTGCACATGCATGGATTTGTGACACTAGTACCTTTTCGAGGATGGTAATTGACTGCTGGGTTATATAAGAATGAATCTAATATGTTGAGAGTTTTGATTTCTTCCCCTGAGTGACAATTAAAGGTATTGCTTGAGGACAAGCAAGCTTAAGTATGGGGTGTTTGTTGTGAGCTGAATCTGTCATGTTTTATAGCAACTTTTATATCGTTTTCTGCATACATTGCATACATTTGGGTTAGATAGTACATAATCTATGTAGTTTATGTTTATTTGCCAAATTATGGAATCTACACCAGTTTCTGTTTAAATTCGCAGAATTCGAGGCGTTTTACAGCAACTCTAAGGAAGGTCAGAAAAGCTCGGAAAATCACTACAGAAGTCCAAGGTCAAAGAAGCAGCGGAACCAGTCGAATCGAGCTGAGATCCCAGGTTACTCGATCTCGAGTAAGCCTTACTCGATCTAGACAAACATGTCCGAGCACAGGCCTTGTCGACTAGGAGCAGTGTCGAGAGCCAGACCAACCCAGCTCCGGAGCCCTACTCGATCTCGAGGACCACTAGTCGAGATCGACGACACTGAGACGCCACACTCGGAGTCGACAAGAAGAGGAGCTGATCGAGAAGCCGAGGACGAAGACGCAGAGCACAACCCTAGTCGATGTCGATGAGACCTTGTCGAGATCAACGAGCCACCTAGCGCCTGTCCGAGTCCGTACCGAGGAGGAGTCCTCGACATCACCAAAGAACCATCCTCGACCACAACCCTAGTCGAGATCGACGACGCCCAGGAGCCCAGATCCGAGCCATGTCGAGCAGAGTCACTCGAGAACACCAGTCGACGACGAAGCCTCGTCGATGTCGATGAGCCCTTGTCGATGTCGAGTAGACCAAGTTCTGGAAACGCGTCGCCGTGAGCAGTCCGAGTCGAGTTGGAGTTACTTGGAGCCGAAGGAAGTCGAGTAGGCCGAGATCTATCAAGTTCTATCCATGGAAGGGAGATCTATCAACATGAAGAGACTTACCTAGTTTAGATTTATCTTTCCCTATTTTAGATTTAATTTCATTATAGCTTTTATTTATCATTAAGCCTTTTAGATATAATTTTAGATATAGATAGAAGATTCTATCCTTGATTAGCAAGGAATAGAAGGCTATAAATAAAGCCCTAGGGGCTAGACATTCATTCATTAAAATTCAGAGAGAAGTAAGTAGGAGTAGAGATAGAGAGTTTGTAGCAAGCAAGGTGGAAAGGCGAAAGCGGATTTGTCTTGCGGGTTGTAAGCTTTCTTTATTTAATTCAATGCAAGTTAGTTTCTTTTGTTATTTGATGTCTTTCTTGATGATGAAGAGCGAGTAGTCCACCCACTTCTGGGGCTGGGGTGAGCCCGACGGTGGCCATGTGAGATGATGCAGTAAAGGTCAGATCTTTTTATGCAATTCGTCTTCTATCCCTATGAGCATGATTCTTTTGCGAGAGTTGAAGGTGATCCTTGTTTGTGTTATTGAAGCGAAAGTGATCTTAATGCAACTTGGGTTAATTATGTGAAAAGGGTTACTAACAATTAGGGTTTATGCGAAAGCCTCTATATGCCTATTTGTTAGTAACAAAAGTTATTTTGATGGAAAGCATGATCTTTTATGCCTTTATGTGTTACTTTGCATGGTTATCGTTGTGGTGTTGATACCCTGGCCTTGGAAGTCTTTTATTATATTGATTTATTTCAGTCGAAAATCTGAGTTCTGTGTTTGAATTTGCAATTTAAAGTTTCTGTCTTTCTTGTCGATGCAGAGGTGAGTCTCGTCGATATCGAGTAGAACCTTAGTCGATATCGAGTAGAACTAGTCTAGGTCGAGTTGAGTTTTCTTCTGTTGTCGTCGATTTTTAGTTTCTGTTTTCGATTTTTGACTTACTATTGTCGATCTCGAGTTACTGCTTGTCGAGATTGAGTACGCTTCTGCCTGGCTTTGTTCTTTACTTTCGTTTGCTTTTATTTTCTGTTTTTATTTGTTATTTTCTTCTTTTGTTTCTGTCTTTTCTGCTGCTTGTCTAGAGAATCTGTTGCTACCTAAGAACTGCTGACGTGCTTCCTCGTGGATTCGATCCTGACAACCTTCTATTACAACGGGAGGAAGTCTTGTATTTATTTGCTGAGACAGGGAAGTCAGTCTGAACTTTATTTTATATTTCTTTCATACTTGACCATCCTCCTGCAACAACAGAAACCGGGTCTGGCACCATGCGAAAGGCGAGATTTTGACCGTCTGAATAATAGCCGCTAGAAAAATAACAAATTGCAAATTTTATGGATATATGATGTGAAACATTCCAGAGTCAGGGTTCATCACAACTATGCATGCTCGATAGACCAGTTAAATTTTCTTGTTTAAACAAATTAAAAATAGATATTTGAAGGTAAACTATCTAAATTCATTATCACTCAGCCTACGCCTGTTGCAATAGCTATGTCTGTTTCAATTAATTACGACTTAGATTGCGCAAATTGCAGAATCAATCAAGTTGGACTCTTTAAGCACTTAGACCCCTAGCAAGAAAATCAATGAAACATTCGGGTCTGCGATCCCCATAACCAACTCAAACCTATGTTGTCTACGATAGTTTATTATGCTCAAGAGAATTAAATAGATTGCTCATAAACGGTTCTCAAGTTCAATCCATGTTTTCCAATAAAGTTAACAACTTTATCTATATATCCTATCTTAATTCGCAGCCGGCACATGTTGAACATAAAAAAAAATTCCAATCAATTCAAAATTAATCGGATTAAGCACTCATGAATCAAATCAAACAAATAATAAAATCTATTTAGGCAATTATCACGCACATGTCTATCTCAACAACGTTGGTATCACCCCAACCCCGGAACAAGAAAATTAGCCAGACATTGATTTAGAAACAATCAAAGAAATCATGATGAAAGAATATAAAACTATATTAAAATAATTTATCTTGAATCAAGCAAAACAAACTCCAAGAAGAAATCTCTAAAAAGCCTGAAACTATGAACGTTGCAACTAGGGTTCATGGTGTGAAAATTGGATGCCCAGGACCAACCCTAATCATCTATTTATAATGCTAACAAAGGTCTGAAAATAATCCTAAATTAATAATAAAAATATATTTAAAAGATATCCGATAAAAGATAGATGTCAATAAAAGATCCGTCCAAATCCTGAAATACTAAATGGGACAGAAGTATCGAGTAGATACTTATAGGTATCGAGTCGATAGAATGATTCTGTAAATGGTTGTGCTCGATAGGTGAAAGTATCATGTCGATACTTGTGAGTATCGAGTTGTTATGTCATGTTTTTTGAAATTTCCCGGCTTTCGGGTCAGAACCTATGGATATCGGGTCAATACCTGTACGTTGATTTCGGGTTGGAACTCTGAGTTGACATCAACTTTTTTGCTCTATTTGTCTATGTTGTAAGCCAAATTTGCAAAAGTTCTCAACAATAAAATTGTATATCTTTAAATCATCTTTTCAACAAGCTATAGAACATCTTGATATGAGTTTTGTGGAGCGCAAACGACTCATTTTACCGATATTTCAGCAAGGAAAAATTGTCCAAAATATGTCGGTTCGATTACAAGCTCTTCCTGGCTTTTTTTTTTATCACTTGAGACCACTATGCAAGGCTTTTCTGGCGTCCGTGAATATCTCAAGCTCGACTCCATCCTTGCTTCTTTTCCTTGGCTCGAGAAATGGTCCAAATATGCAAGAAACACCTGAAATTTCACACACACACACACCATGTATAGACATCTATACTCGAAATAACAAATAAACTTTATAAAAACACATATAAATGACTCCCTCTGTTCGACAAAACTTGTCATTTTAGGATGTTATTTTTGTTCAAAAAACTTGTCATTGTAAGTATTTTCCACTTCACTTTACAAAAATGTCCTTGACATGGTTGATGGTTTGTTAGTTGTAGTTTTCGATAAAGTAAAAAAGGAGGGTAATAATTGAGGGTAAATTAGTGCATTTGTTAATTGCCTTAAAACTTGTGATAGAAGCTAAAATGACATGTTTTGCCGAACGGAGGGAGTAACACTTAACAAACATAAAACATACGTACTCATAAGACACCTAAAATCACGTAAAATATGATGATATCAGTAGTGATGCGAGTTTGGCCCATCTCAAGCCCACCATTCTCAGGCCCCACATTAGGTATGCAGATCATACATTCCAATCCAACCCATCTTAGACCCAATCTTGTGCCCAACACAGACCCATCTCCCAGAAGGCCTATCTCTAGGCCCACAAGGTGGGTTGTTGCCAAGAGGCATCGAACCCCTGACATTTGGCATGTCATCCCATCTCAGGAAGATATGTCAAAGGTTAGGGGTTTGAACCCCCCCTCCCCCCTCCCCCCCCCCTCGGCAACAACATGCCGTAGGCCTAAGATGGGCCTTCTAGGAGATGGGCCTATGTTGGGCACAAGCTTGGGCCTGAGACTGAGATGGGCTAGGTGGAGTGTATGGTCTGTAGGCCTAATGCGGGGCCTGAGAGGGGTAAGCTTGAGATGGGCCAAACTCATATCAAGTAGCCAGAGTATGCATTCAGAAAACTGAGAGTCGAGTGGCCAGTGGTGGTATCAGCCAATTTATTAATGAACGGTAGAGGGTAATTGTCCTTAGGACACGCTTTATTCAGATCCTTAATGACAACACACATTCTCCACTTGTCGTTGCTCTTCTTGACGAGAACAACATTCGCGAGCCATGTGAAATTGTTAATCTCACGGATGAACCCTACCTGCAAGAGTTTGTCAACCTTCTTCTTAGTCGCTCCAACTTTCTCCAAAGTCATCTTGCTCTTTTTTTGACACACATGTCTCGCCTCATGGTCAATTCCTAACGAATGTTCTACAATCCCCCGTGGTAGGCCTTTGAGATATTGAGGAGACCATGTGAAAACATCTCGCGATTCTCCAAGGATGACTTTGACGTGATCGAGGGTATTAACCTCTAAGATTTGTCCAAGGGACAAAATTTCCACGGTGTTTGGGAAAGGGAAAAATGCAATCCTTTCCTCTACGACTTAAACTGTGACCTTCTCTATTCATGACCTTCTAAGTTGCTAGGATTGATGGGATGACACCTATCGACAAATGCTAGATTCTTGGAAAGATTGGTACTGTCATTCTGCTAAGTACATTAGGAATTTATGCAATTTGTATGTTAAGTCCTGTAGGGTTAGGGTTACCTATAAGTGTAAGGGGTTGTCATATTTGTAAGGATTGACAATCCATTTAAACCAATGTCGGAATAATCAATTAAATTGGAATAATTAGAAAATTGAGTCAAGAATCATGAATATCAACCATTGTTGAGAAGTCATCGGTGAAACCATTATTTCCTATTACTATCAAATCATTCATAATTACTCTCTTTATTACAATCTCTTTATTTATTTACTTTAAGTTAACAACGAAAGCGCATAGAAATGGTAGCTCTCCTTGTGGATCGATTCCGGACTTATCGATTATACTAGTTAGTTAGTTTGGATTATCTTTGACAGGGAACCAACGACTTTCACTTCCGTCAATTCCAGTAGAGGACATCCACAGAAGAACCAGTATCCACTAGAACGCATTTCACTAATTTCGTGCCAATATGGATATGAATGACAAGAGGATATGAGGGTGGCATCCTCGAATTGCGAGTGTCTCTAAAAGAGATATTCAGAACCGCATGCTCCTTAGAAGCCTGTCTAACGCTAGATTCAGAGGGAGGTTGTCGACCTGCCCTCTCGTAGTGCTTTCTCTCTTGGTTATTCGTGCTAGACGAAGAAGGCCCCCCACGATGGTATTAATGCACCAATCGAGGAGAGGGGAGTTTTCGTCATCTCTATTTTAATGGGAATTTCTGTTCGTTGAAGATCTTTCTTCTTATACAACCCGAGACTCTCGAGGGGGTGAAACACGTGAACCCCTCTTGTTGTACCATCATTTGCGATTATTTCCAAGAAATCCACCCATGCCTCTTCCCCGAGGAACATAAGGAGGACTGAACGAAGGAGGTGAGGGCACAACCTACTAACCGCGAATTGGGGGAGGACCATAAGCTGGGGGAGGGGGGCCAAATCATTTGGGGATGATCCGCCATTAGGTTGGGGGGAGCATTACGGGGGGTGGCGCCGCGTACTGATTATATTGCACCTTGTCACAAACTAACGGTTGAGGAAGGATCACATAAGGTTGCCACGAGTGATTGTCATGAGGAGGGGCATCATGGCCCCCTATGCCTCATAACTTATTAACAATTTTATTGAGAAGGGAAGGCTATCCTTCGTTGATACACGAACTAGAATTGGTTGCCTCCATCCCATAGACCTATCTGGTTATGAGTGCCCAGAGCTTAACATAAGTGGACAACTTCTTCTTAAACAGATGCATCTTGAAGTCGCCCTCTTCCATGTTGCCCATAAGATGATGGCGGGCTGCTCACTAAACTGAGGAATCCGAACCACTATTGTCGTGAACCCATTGAAGAAGCTCCCTAATGACTCAGAAGGTTCTTGGCTGATGGAATTAAGGTTGAACATGGTGCATTTTCGCGTACATGTGCTCCCAAAGAGGGCAACAAAAATATCATAGAGCTAGGTAAAGTTGTTTATCAATCACTATGTCAAGGCAACCCTCCTTACTATAAAAGGGAACGACCGATAAAACATCGCGTCATTATTCTCGTTCATCCCCATGGACGTAGTAAACTGGTCCATGTGATCATTTGGGTCATAATTCCTTGTATACTTCGCGATGGACACATCCCTCCATCTCTTCGGGATGGGAGCATCGCGTATTCTCTTGCAGAAAGCCGAAGGAAAAGCTGACACTGACACGATCATGGAATTTCACCTATACTTATTACCTCAAGGCGACAACAAATGTCCCATTTTACCTGCGAGCCCAATCAGAGTGGGTGGTGATCAGTTCATATCCTTATTGGTCCAAGCAGCCTTGGTGATGCTTTCGACTCGCGAGGGGGCAGTTACTATTCAGTTGTCGTCTTTAGAGGAAGTAAGATAATGTTCTTATTCCAAATACGTCCTTATCCGACCAAAGACCTTAAGAACTCAACTCCGAGGGTTTTAAGTCAGGGAGATATGCAGAGCTCTTCTTCTTATCTCTTGAATCGGATCCCCTATTTGGAGGTTCAAGGGGGGTATTTATAGGGGCTAAACGAGCAGCTGGCTGGCGACCTCGTGGAATGACAAGAGACACGTGTAACGCATGCCCTCTTGCCAGAGGGTTGGGGTTTTACACGCAGCGAGATTCTTGTCTTTTCCCTAAGGAGCCACGAGGTATTCGTGGGTCCTGTTACGATGTTTATGCTTATGAGCACTAGAATCCCGATCACGGTGTTCGTAGGCTGCTATACTTAAGACAAGTGTGATGATCACGATGTACTTCAGATCGCGTCAAATGTATTGCGTTGGGTGGTCCACTTATGATGTCATATCTCTGTTGATTAATAGGGCTATTTTCTGGGGCATCGTCATATCTCCTCGTCACTGGATCTTGAGCGATATGTTGCTCGCGATTAGGTTTCGACAAAAAGCGATGCTTCCCGCCAAAAAGCTTATCCTTGAATGGGCCTGAAATTGGGCCCAACGTACTCAGGCCCATTTGAGGGTGACCCCACGGAGACCTATAAGTGAAGATTTTCCCTCAGGTCATTTCATTTTACGCTTTTAGGACTAAAAAGGAGTTAGAAGGGAGAGAGAGAACTTCCAAAGGTCCGGTTCCAGGAAGGCGGCAATCGGAGCAAGTTGGTGGCGCTATTTCTCAGTTTGTTCTCATTTGCTAGTGTTTTTCCTCCATTTTCTCAAGTAAGTGCTTCTTTTTTGCCCTTTTATTCTGTTGATTTTCCTTGATTTCCATTCACACTATATTCTAGGGCAGAGGAGAGAACCCTAGGTAGCCGAACCGCCATCCTCCGGTGAGGGGCACGACGGCGATGGGGCAGAGAGGGGGTTTTCTCTAGTGTTTTGTTCCCCTTTTTTATTCTTTCCTTCCGGGTGGTGGGTGATCCGGGCACGACCACTAGGTTCTAGATGGTGGCGTAAAGGTGTTGGGAGTGGTGTTCTTTGGGAGTTTTGGGGACTTCCTAACGGTTGTGGGTGGACGACCTTTTCATCTCCCCTCTTTTTTTACTTTCGGGAGGTAGTTTCTCGAAAATAGAGAAACTTTATAGAGAAGACGAAAAGACGTCTTTCAACCGTCACCTTGCGGGGGAAGGGGGGGGGGGGATGGCTTTTCAATGCCTTTTTGAGGAGCGCGTGAGGCGCCAACATAAACCTAGGAGGGTTTTTTTTTGGCGCCAAACTTGTTCAATCGCGATTCTGAAAAGGTCATTTCCCCTTGTTAACTTTTCTTCCTTCGCGTCTTTTCTTCTTAAGGGCTTTGTATAATTAGTGATGTCGAACGAAAGTGATAGCCAAAATAGAAGCGTGGGTTATGAGGACGAAGAGGTTAGCTCCTCGCGGACTAGAGAGTCAACAAGACAAAACGATTCAGAAGCCACGATGTCTCCTGTCCATACCCCACGATCTAAAAGGAAGTCGTGTGCAAGAGAGGAAACCAAGGCCAAACTCATAACTCTGTAGAAGGCAAATAGGAGAAAGATTGTTGGGTCGATAAAGCATCCTCTAACAATGGAAAATCCGGAATATTGCCACACCTCCGAGTCTATAAACAAATTGGGGAAAGGAGGGTCGCGTCGTGCATCAGAAGAAAGAAAGAAACCTATTCAAGTGGTTCTCGTTGACTTCGCCATGCATGCTTACAAAAAGAAGGAGGTTGACAACTGTAGTTTTTGTGAGGGCTATACTCCTGTTGCTCCCCAAACGACCCCCAAGTTTTTCGAGGGGCAGGTGGCCCCCACTATTGCTGAAACTAGGGGGGGTAGATTGATCCTACAATCTTTTTACCTTAAGATGGTAGCTCGGATTTACCCTTGGCCGGTTGGGGTGGAGATAGGTTTGGCTTTTGAGCGAGGGAATTGTTTGAACGTGTATCGGGATCACGTTGTCGTCCATCTAGAGAACTTGCTTTAAGGGTTTCGCCTTTCTTTTCCCAAACTCTACTCTGATCTCCTAGCGAGGATAAACTCTTGTCCTGCCCAGATCGCCTTTAATGTTTGGATGTATTTGGCGGCCTACGTTATGCGGTGTGCCGCCATTAAGCAGGAGACAACATTGGGTCATCTTTTTTCGGTCTTGACGTTGCGACATAGTGACGGGTTAGTGTCTGCTTCCCTGGTCGGGAATATAGTCGAAAGGTTGTCTAGTCGGTCTGGGTGGAGGAGGAAATGGTTTTTGGTTCGCGATGCGTCAAATTCCTTTTTAAATTTCGTGACCATGCTTGGCTTTTATGTGCCCCCTCCCCCAAAAAAACAAGAGCATCGCAATGGATAAATGCCAGTATTTGTTCAGCTGAGGGGGGCCTTCACCGAAATGGGGCTATAAAAAAGTGGTGACCCTGACTCGCTTAGAAATGGCCGGGCTTAGCCTCCCGCATCGCCATGGCAGAGAGTTGTCATTTTAGTCATGATTTTTATGATCTGGCCTGTTTTGATATTTTGCAAATAAGTTGATCGATGTCGGAAAACTCTCTGCCATGGCCATGCAGAAAAGTGCCTCCAAAACTCCTCGCGCTCCGACCCTGCGATTGAGTGAGAAACGACAACAAACAATTCCCCGCGAATCTCCGCTGGTAGCGGAGATTGCAAAAGAGAAGGAGCATGTCGAGGACATGCACATCTCGTCGAGGGATAACGTGCCCATTAGCCAGTGTGGGCAAAAAAAGAAACAGGAGGAGGACGGGGGCCGCATGTTTTTGAGCGACGAGCCAATCACCAAACCGGGGATTTCCATGGTCGCGTACAGGCAGCCAGGGTTCTTCCCACTCGACTTTAAGAAGCTAACTATCCATGTGAAGAGCTGTTCGGTTGAAAGGGAATTTTCGCAGCATATCACGGATGAAGAATTATTGGAGCAGATCCAGAGAATCGGCGGCCGGGTAATTATTTTTGTGACTTTTTTCTTTATTTGTCCTATCTTGCTTGCGCGTTTACTATTCTTTGTGTTTTCACAGGGCAATTTACAATGTTCGGAAGTGGCTGAGTGCTTGAGGAAGTACGACGAGCTTGTAAATGATTTGAGGTAGGTAAACAAGAGGTTGAAGACAAAGGTGGAATAACTCAGAGATGTGGAGCTTCAGAAGGGGACCATCAACAGTTTGCAAACGGCCTTGAATAAATCCAAAAAAGAGCTGGAGGCTGTGAGGGGCGAACTTGATGTGTCGCGGGTATAAATTTCCAAGCTTTAAGAGCCTGGTTGGAGATAATGAACTTGGGTGGTTAGATTCGGGGTGTCGAGGCTGAGATGACAGCGGTTCACGAGGAAATCGGAGGTGTGAAGGGGCAGTTGGAGCGTTTTACTTCTGGCAAGGATGTGGTCTTGACAAAGAACATGCTTCATGACTATATGCCGAGTGACGAGGGTCAGCGGTGGCTGGCCAATTTTCCTGAGACAGATGGTGATGATATTCTATACGACCATCTGTCTGATGTTTTTGTACAAGGAGTGGACGATGGTGTCATTCAAAGTGTCAACAACTTCGCCCATCTTGCGGTACAGTTCTGTACACCCCTTTATTCCATGTTAAATTTCATTTTATTATTGGATATTACTTATTTCCAGTCTTGCATCTTGTAATTTTTATTGCATACTAAATAAATGTATGTATGTATATCCTTGGCCCTTGCTTCAATTGGATTCCTTGCCCTAGATTTTATTTAAAAATTGAACCCCTTAAAATATGATGACGTGTGCCTTCATTCATCTATTCATCATTTTTTATCTGTTATGCGATGTTATCTTTGTACATATAGAATGAATGCTTGTATAAATTGTCCTGCTACATGATGGGTGTTTTGATGTGTTATTGTCTAAATATTATCGACCTTCTTAATTTGTCTTTAGTTCTTTGTATCCATTATTCATTTCTTTGCATTTCATTGATGTTGTGTTGCATAATATTAGTGTATACTTTTTTGCAGCAAAGAGAATGATGGAAATATATCCAGTAATGAGTTGAAGCATCAACAAAAGGTAACGATCTTGCTTTTAGCTATAAATTGGATTCTTAGAACCGAAGTATACTATGCTTTGTCAATTGTTTTTAATATATTATTAATTCTTAATGTAGAACTTGTGGGGAAGTTCAACCAAAGGCAAAACAAATCTCGGAGGTAGAATTCTTGAAACCGTTTGTTTGGCTTGGTTGTGATCAAATATGTGGCAGATCTTCTGTGATCTTCATCTCTTGTTGTTCACTTTGTCGTGCCTTGTCCACTATGTTTTCCAAGAAAGTTTTCATATATAGAATCAATTAACCTTGTGCTGATGAAATTTACTTAATTGGCATTTATTTTAGTGTTTTTCTGTTAGCGTTTCAAAAGTTTCAAACTTTGCACATAAGTCTTTTATATCTATCTTTCTATATATATTCGATCTGATTTAGTGATAAGAGCTTTATTCTGCAATTGATCTCTGAATGTGGTATGATTGTTATGACTATTACTTGATTAAGATGTTTAACGTTGCTGGAGAATTGTATGAGTCTTTGTATGTAAATGTGGATATTGTAGCTAGTTTAAGTGTTCATTTGATGCTGACAAGTTCTAACTAGTTTGCCTGAACAATTTGGATCTTCTTTATCTTAGGATTTTGATGCTTAAATGGGTTGTGTTCACCTTGTACTTCTCTGTATTTCTACTATGCAAACTTGATCAGAACAACGACTCTGAATTATTTACATGATGCTGGAATTTAGTGGGGAGCAGCATCTCCATTCATGGTATTTAATGGTTTAATCTATTTTTTCTTAGTTTGTATCCTAGAAATGACATGGGTATTGTAATTTCACGATAATATATGTGTACAAGGTTTAAGAGATGCACTCTTAAAACAGCTGACATGTGTTTAGGCATTATTTCAGATATGCTCTTCATGCTTTTCATTGTGGTCAAATGTGTCTAGACATTGGATACTCAATTTCAGCAAGATTCAGAGTAGTGGCAACAGAAGTGGCAACAAAAGGTCTGAATGAGAGGAAGAAGCAACGAATGATGAAGAGGAAGATTGTTGCATCTTGGCCTCGATATGCAATGACGAGTGGCGAAGCTCTACAAACAAAGGTTGACATCAATGGTGGAAATCAACTCGGCTACAACCCGATGAGTCCATATAGACGTCCAAATTCAAGGAGTTCAATCCCTTATCCATTCATCATCCCTACATTATTTGTTGTTTGTTAGATTAGCCTTTCATTCTTGTGTCCTTGTATAGATGGAACTCTTAAGAATTTGTATGCTTTTGTTTTTTCCCTTTAGAGCAACCTCTGGAGCCGGGATTAGCTTGAGCCTCGTAAACATATTGTTGTGCCCATTTTGTTTAGGTTCAACTGGGTTGGGTACTTTAAAGTACCCATCATTTGCCCAATCTTATTTTATATCGAGCAAAGGGTGTTGTGTATCAAATTAAAAAGTATCGAATTATAAATGAACAGTGTACTGTTGTGCCTTAATAACTATGAAATCGAACTATTTCATAAAATGGATGTTAGTATCATTATAGACATCGTCTGAATAATCTAAATGAATGTGTAACATATATTTTTACATCACATTGTTAATATAAATTGATATATATTGCTAATAACAAGATTGTTATAAAAATCTAAAATGATGTCCAGATCATATTAATACATCAGTTATGTACATATTTCATAAGATAGATTATTTTAAAACAAAAAAGTATCACAAATTATATATATGAAATTAATATACACAAAATCAATATAATAGAAAAGATGTCTATTTTGTTTTAATACATTAATTATTTTAAAAATAGTGATATAAATGTAAAATTTAGGCTTGGTATGGACATCTTCAAAAGCTTATAAATGAAAAATAACGAGACTTTAACAACAAGTGAGCATGTCAAAAATAAATTTGAGGGGTTGATTTATATCTATATTCAAAATAAAACAGATGTTTTAACCAAGAAAAGACATCGGCTTAAAACCAATGTGGTAAAAGTTGATCTTTTACTACACGCACAAAGAGGTCGGAATTTTTATTTGAAAGACATCGGTTCACAACAGATTTCTAATTGCATTTTTCTAGTAGTGATTTCTTCTTCAATGTTGTAACCTTCTTTGTCCAGAAAGTGAACTTCGAACCTTGTTCCTCCTAGGTGGGTAAACACTATTGTTGTTTCCAGTTCGAGCCCATGAGTTTCGACGAAATCCTTCCAACCTCTTGCTACCCAATGTGAATGGTAGGCGCCTTCTGTGATATGAACATGAAAATCCTTTATAATGCGAGTAGACAATAAAATTTGTTCTAGGACCCGGGGTTCGAACTGCTCTCCTAAACTATAGGGCATCATCATGTGTATGTACTGCTCCTCGCCTACCAGGTAGATGTCGAAGTTAAAAGGGATGTTTGAAACTTGATTTTCCATTTCTCTGCTTTTAGGTGATGATTGTGCAGAGGATGAGTGGCCCTTTTTTTTTTATAATAGTGTATGAGGGGTTGAATGTTTGTGTTGGAAAAACGTACTCGATAAGAGTGGCCGAACTTTCCCGTGACCAATAGGCCTGTTTCTCGATTTGGGGTGTACAGATTGACTGGAGGGATTCTGAATGGATTCTTTCCATGTGTAGACCATGTGGGGTGCTTTGGGAAGTCTCGATTCAGACCACTTCCTTTATTCAATGTACGTAATAAATGTTAGTACAGATTATGTTGTCTGTGGTGCTTTGTTTGGGTATATATAAGGGTGTGGGATTGTTGTTGTAAACCATTCAACCATTAGTTTCATTTTGTTTATTATTTTTCATGGTATAAAAAGAGATGTCGTTGTTTGATTATAGGATGCGAGATTTTTATCGTTGCGTTGATATGGAGGAGAGGCTTCATCGCTTGGTAAGTCTCTAATGCTTCTAATCTTTTGACGTTTCAATCACGAGTCTTATTAAGTGATGTTTTGTTGTGGCTTCTTCCCTGTTCTTTTGAGAGGATGTATGGTCACGTCGTGTCCGACCATGTTTGTTTGGTATCCTCACGTGGGCAAGAGTTTTGTGTTCGGGTTTCCAAGGATAGCCTTAATCGCTGGTGGCTGACCGATGGTTGGAATAATTTTGTGACCAGCAACGACGTTCGTGTTGGAGCCACGATGGTGTTTTTCAAGAATGTGGGAGGGCATCGCTTTGAAGTGCTCGCTCTTGAAGTTGAGTAGTTTGTAGAGATCGCGAATCGATATTTCAGACCTTTTATAAAATGGATGATTTACTTGTTTTTTGTTTAATCCTGTTCTTTTGATCGGTCTTTTGTGTAAGTTAATCCGCGGGATGTATCTGAAATGACTTTTTCATCAAATTATCATTAAAGCTTTGATATTTGTGCGCGATATGATCGTTTGCTCTTTTGTTTACTTATGAGCTGGACATTACTGTTTCTTGACGTGACATGGGTAGTCAGGGTAGCAGGGTGATGCTTTGATATCTCGCCACTTGTTCCGCATGCAGATCATCTTGGGAAAGATCTGGATTGAAAAAAGTAATATTGAATATAAATAGTTTTATTTTGAGAGCGAGGAGAGTACCCTGAACTTGAGGGACTGTACCTTGCCTGCCGTCGTTATTCCCTGACCTTGAACAAAAAACCATGACCTTTACCAATCCGAGCCGTCGCGATATTTTCTATTCTATTGATTCTGAAGAGAAGCTTGAATTCTTGGTAATTCTCCCAACCTTTTACTCGTGGTTTTCGTGTTCCTACGTTTTTTAATAGAATTTTTCTTTGATTGTTTGCAACCGTTACCGGACTCTTTTGTTGCTATGTATGATCGCATGATATCGAACCATGTTTGCTTGGTTTCCTCTACTGGGCAACAATTTCGTGTAAGGGTGTTTCGAGATAGGCATGGTCGTTATTTTCTGGCTAAAGGTTGGCGTGTGTTTGCATAAAATAGTGGGCTGCGTATTGGGGGATCTCTGATCATTTTTAAATATGAAGGGAGTAATCGCTATACGATCATCGTTCTAGAAGCAAGCGAATGAGTTGTGAAGTAGTAGCGGCGTTAATTTTTTTTGTGTTCCTTTTTGATATATTATCCGATTGACGCTGTATGAACTTTATTTTTATTTTTATTTTTTTTATCCTTTCGCACTTTTCTTAGATGTAATATAATGATCATACTGCATTTATCTTTCGTAATTTGTTTGCATATCCGTGATCGAAAGACACGCGACTGCTAAATTTATTCTCCTTGGAGGCTTGTTTGCACATCCGTGTTTGAAGGGCACGCGATTGCTAAATTTATTCTCCGTAGAGGCTTATTTGCACATCCGTATTCGAAAGACACGTGATTGCTAAATTTATTCTCCGTAGAGGCTTGTTTGCACATCCGTGTTCGAAAGACACGTGATTGCTAAATTTATTCTCCGTAGAGGCTTGTTTACACATCCGTGTTCGAAAGACATGTGATTGCTAAATTTATTCTCCGCAGAGGCTTGTTTTCACATACGTGTTCAAAAGACACGCGATTTCTAAATTTATTCTCCGTAGAGGCTTGTTTGCACATCCATGTTTGAAAGACACTCGATTGCTAAATTTATTCTCCGCAGAGGCTTGTTTGCACATCCGTGTTTGAAAGACACGCGATTGCTAAATTTATTCTCCGTAGAGGCTTGTTTGCACATCCGTCTTCGAAAGACACGCAATTGCTAAATTTATTCTCCGTAGAGGCTTGTTTGCACATCCGTGTTCGAAAGACACGTGATTGCTAAATTTATTCTCCATAGAGGCTTGTTGGCACATCCGTGTTTGAAAGACACGCGATTCCTAAATTTATTTTCCGTAGAGCCTTGTTTGCGCATCCGTGTTCGAAAGACACGCGATTGCTAAATTTATTCTCCGTAGAGGCTTGTTTGCACATCCGTGTTCGAAAGACACGCGTTTGCTAAATTTATTCTCTATAAAGGCTTGTTTGTACATCCGTGTTCGAAAGACACGCGATTGCTAAATTTATTCTCCGTAGAGGCTTGTTTGCACATCTATGTTTGAAAGACACACGATTGCTAAATTTATTCTCTGTAGAGGCTTGTTTGCACATCCGTGTTCGAAAGACACGTGATTGCTAAATATATTCTCCACAGATGCTTGTTTGCACATCCGTGTTCGAAAGACATGCGATTGCTAAATTTATTATCCGTAGAGGGTTGTTGGTACTGACGGTTATTTTTGGGTTTGGAACTTTCATTTATATATATGAATAGGTGTACCCAATCGGGATTCCTGGTGACTCCTATACATAGAAAATCTAAGTCATCAGGTTTCCAAAATACATACCTAATCTTATGCAAAATAAGCCTTGAGGTTTCTAGCGTTCCATGACTTTTCTAGGATGGCCCCTTTTGAGTTTTAAAGCTTGAAAGATCCTCTCCCAACCTCTTTGTGAATGACATACGGGCATTCTTATTTTGGGTCGATTTTCCCTCGGGTTGTTGCTTGTCGGAGGACCAGATCTACTTTCTTTATTGGGTGCAAGAATATGCGTTTGTTGTATTCTTCAGCCAGTAGGCGTTGATACTCGTTTGCTTTGAGGCAGGTCGTCTCTATCCTTTCTTCTCGCAAATGGAGCTCTAACTCAAGGGCTTCGTCGTTGGTATCTTTGTTAAAGTCCACTATTCGGGCCGATGGTACCAATAATTCAACTGGAATGATCACGTCAACCCCAAAGGCCATTGCGAAGGGTGTCTCTCCCATTGAACTCTTGGCTGAAGTTCTATAAGATCATAGTACTAGTGGCAAGGTCTCAGCCCACTCTCCCTTTATTGTCCCCAATCTTTTCTTTAAGGCATTCAAGATCTGGCGGTTTGTGGTTTCTCCTTTTTCGTTTGATTATCGGTAGGCTATAGAGGAGAAACGGAAATCGATGTGGAGTTCGGTGCAAAAGTCACATATCCCTCCACAGTCAAATTGGGGGCCGTGGTCGGTGATGATGGCCTGGGGACCCCAAATCGGCAGATCATATTTTTCCAAAGGAAATTGCGCACCTTTTCTGCAATAATAGTTGCCATGGCTTCAGCTTCTACCCATTTCATGAAGTAATCAACTATTACAATGATAAAGTTGAGTTGGCAAGGCGCTGTTGGAAGAGTGCCCAAAATATCCATTCCTCATATTGCAAAAGGGCAGGGCGCTGATATGCATTTTAACGGATGAGGAGGTCGATGATTAAGCGACATGCGTCGCTGGTAGGGATCGCATATGTGAATAATCATCTCAGGCTCAGTGTCAGCTCTGAGAGTGGGCCAGTTGTACCCTAATCGCGTGATCTTGGATGCCACTGTTCACCATCCTTGGTGATTTTCGCATACGCCAGCATGGAGCTCACGGAACAGATCGAGACCTTCTTGGTTCGATACACAGAGGTCAGGGAGGTTAAAACCTCTTTTGTAGAGTCTTCCATCCCTGACTAAAAAACGAGCCGCTCATTTTTTGATGTTTTGGTTGTCCAGCAATGGGTTCATTAGTACGCCTTCAGTTATGTATTGTAAGAGGGGTCTACGCAAATCCCCTAGATTTGATATCTTGAAACCCCCCCTGTGAATTCCTCGGGCATGTCTTATTTTGATTACCACACGGTTGCTCAAACCGAGGGGCAGTGTCGCTTCTATCCTGGCCAAAATATCGGTGCGTTCATTTTTCTCGCTGGGAAAGGATGAAATGGAGCATTTCCCAAAAGCTTTCGTAAGTGTCTGAACGTGAGCCAGGTACTCAAGTAACATCCCTATTTTTACTTCATATTCCCCTTTGACTTGTTGAGCGACCACTTCGGAGTCTATGAAAATTTGAACTTGACGGGCTCCGTTAATAGTGCCCTTTCAATACCCGCAATCAATGCCTCATATTCTGCTTCGTTTTTGGTGGCCTCGAATAATAACTAGAAAGACAGATCAATTATCTCTCCACTAGGACTAGTGATTGTGACAATTTCCCCACATCCTCCCACTGATATAGAACCATCGACATTGATGACCCAGCCTTCTCTATCTCGATCCTTCAAATATGTGAAAATAGCCTCGACCACGAATTCGGCTAACGCTTGGGCCAAGCGAGATTTCTTGGGTTTAAAATGTATGTCGAATTTTGAAAGTTCAACTGCCCATTTAACCATCCTTCTGGAGAGGGGAGGATCTGATGTAGGGGCAGATCGGAGAGTACCTCAATGGTGTGAGCCTGGATTTAGGGCCTCAATTTCCGGGCCGCGAAGACAACAAATAAAGCCATTTTCTCTATGGGGGTGTACTTGGACTCGTCAGGTTGCAAAACCCTACTGGCAAAGTAGAAGGGGAATTTGGACTCTCTTGATAGCACAATGTTGATAGTAGTTGATCCAACTGCAAGGTATAGCTGAAGAGTCTCATGCTCACGTGGATAATGTAGAGTGTGGAGTGCTGCAAGATATTCCTTCATGTCTTTGAAAGCTTTTTCTAGAACAGAATTCCATTCGACTGAACCTTTCTTTTTTAGTTGCTCAAAGAAAGGTAGGGAATGATCTGCCAGTCGCAAGCAAAATCTGATTAGGTAGTTGACGGATCCATTCAACTTTTGAATGTCGTTAAGAGTCCTGGGGGGACCATGTCGAGTATTGCCTGGACCTTCAAGGGGTTCACATCTATTCCTCGATGACTTATCATGAATCCTAAAAATTTCCCTGAATCAACTTCGAACACGCATTTATCAGGATTGAGGCATACACGATTCTTTCTCAGGGTGTTGATGGTTTCCTGGAGGTCGTTGGAATGACCCTCTTTTGTCAGACTTTTGACTACAATGTCATCAACATAGACTGCAATGTTTCTCTCGAGTTGTGATCTGAAAACTTTCTCAATCATTCTCTAGAAAGTAGCACCGACATTCTTGAGTCCGAAGGGCATTACTTTATAACAAAAGGTGCCCTGGTTGGTGATGAAGGCGGTAATTTTTTCGTCGCGGGGGCTCATTTTGATATGATTGTAGCCTGAGTACGTGTCGAGGAAACTGAGAGTCGCGTGCCCTGCGGTGGTATCCAGCAGGTCATCAATAGAAGGCAGGGGTAATTGTCTTTCGGGCAAGCTTTATTTAAATCTTTAAAGTCCACACACATTCTCCATTTGCCATTACTCTTTCTTACCAACACGAAATTCGACAACTAGGTCGAGTCGTTGATCACGCGGATGAAACCAACTTGTAGAAGTTTATCTACTTCTTGTTTGGCTGCTTCGAACTTTTCAGCAGCCATCTTTTTTTTCAACATACAAGCTTTGTGTCACGGTCGAGTCTCAGAGAATGCTCCGCGATTTCCTGGGGGAGGCCTTTCAAATCCTTAGGTGACCAGGCGAAAACATCTCGCGACCCCTTCAGTATCTCCTTAAGGTGGTCTAGGGCCGGGCTTGCCAAGGTGTGACCGTGGTAAAGGGCCTCAACTTTGTTTAAGAACGGAAAGAAAGCGACTTTCTCTTCAACTATTTTATCTGCCGTAGATAGACGGCAGCCGGACTACAGTGAATTCAATCATGTGAGTCCTCATATTAGGGGTTGTCCCTAGTGTTAAGGCTAGCTCGATGGTTCCGGTAACCTCTACTTCATCTCCTGAGATGTAGACCAGCTTCCCTGAGTAGCGATGCAAAGCACTTTCTGCGATCCTCAGCTGCTCAAATGCGTTCCAATAGAGCACGTCCACCGAAGACCCAGTATTTATCATTACTCGTTTGACCGTTTTGGTTCCTAGCTACACATGAATGACCATGGGACCCGAATGTGGCATCCTTAGGTCGCGGGCCTCAGAAATAGAGAAATTTAATATCGCTTGTTCAGTGGATGCTTGTCTGACGCTGGCCTCGGAGGGGGTTGCCTGGCCTCTCTTTCCTAGTTTTTCCTTTTCTGATTGCGGGTACCAGACGAAGTGGGCCCCCTGCGATGGTGTTAATGCATCCGTCCGGGGGTGGTGGGTTACGGTTGTTCCTATCAGAAGGATCAGGTCGGTTTGACGAGGACCTTGTTTCGGGGGCATTTCTTACGTCCCTTGGCGGGGGCCGGTATCCTCCTCCTCTGTTTCCATTTCGCCCTCCTCGCCCTCGTGGGTATTGTCCCCTTCCTCTTCCCCTACTTGCATATGAGGCTGATGTAGTGCAATTGTCGATGACTTCTGGTGACATTGAGGACAACATGAAGGTTCCATTCGATGGTCCTATCACTCGTGCAAGGGCCAAGAGAATTCAAGATGCAACCAAAGTCCTTCATGTCCGTTACCAAGGAACATTGGACCAAGGGTTCAGGCCACCCTGGATCACTTTGCTTAGGACTACACCACCGACACATGAGGTGAGCTTGCGTCCACAAACGGAGATCATGAAGACTCGTCTACACCCACCTTGAACAAGACCTACTCGTCCACACATGGATCACTCGGCCCATACCTATGTCGAGTAGCTTGCCCAATGTTGAGTGGGCCGATTTTATCTACTTAATTAATTAGTTGTTATTTTATGTAATTAGATTAATAATGTGGAAGACTATATCTCCTCTAGATAAGTCTTATCCACCAAGTTTTAAAGTTATATCTTCTTAGGTTTACTTTTATTTTTAGGTTTTTAATTATATCTTTCATCAACCTAAATTCTATCTTGCATGATTAGAATTGGTTGTTAGCTTTTTATTTAAACAATGTAGTTCTCTTTGGATTAATCAGATTGAATAGAATTGAGGAACCCCTTTATGGATTAAAGGGTTCTTCGATTTCAATCCCAAAGCTATCATTGCTCTTGTGTTCTATGTTCTTCGGCACCTTCACAACCATCACCGTCACCTTGGTTCATGAACACCGGATCACAACCAAACACAACCCTAACCCAATTTCGTCGCAAAGAAGAAGACGCACCCCAGCGCTTGGCTTCGGCACCAGGCTCCGAAGGCCTCGGCTCCGAGCGCTTGGGCACCCCGGTGCTCGCAGGCACCCTCGCTCTAGCTCCCGCGTACTCGACCTCGCTTTCGCGTACTCGATCTCGCCGGCTGCGAGCGCTACCATCCCCGGCATCCTCGGACGCCCACCCGGCACCTTCGGCATCCTCGTCCCACGTTCTCGGCTTCGCTCCACGTCTGGTCTTCGCTCTCAGCGAGCAGACCCATGAGACGCGCGCCCCTGACCTCGCGCACCCGGATCTTCTCTCGCGCTTGATCACCCGCTTCCCTCTTCTCTTTCGTCGCTTTTGTTTTATTTAATTTGTCTAAGTTTAATTCTGTCGCTATAATTAGGTTAATTAAATTGTTAATCAGGAGATATTGGAAGGGCATTGCAAGATCGGGAAAATATACGGCGTGGTTCTTGATCTTGAGCCCACATGTAAAAGATCGGGTATCCCAATGTATTAGATGCATTGTGTTGTTGGGGTGGAGCAATGAGGGGTTTTCTACTATCATGGGGGAGCGCCCGGCTGACTGGGATTCACTTGGGGGGTGCATATTTGCAATGGGACCTCTTTTTGAGGGAGGGTCAGTGGGACCTCGAAAACAGGGGGTGAGATTTGGTTGGGGTGTGCCATCATTACATTCGTTGGGGCATCATGTTGGTTTGGTCCAGTTCACTGGTTGTATTGTACTTTTTGTTGGGGAGGTCGCGGTGGGGCGACGGGGTACTGCCAATGAGGGTTGTTGCGTTGCTGGTTTTTGAACTCTCCCTTCCCCCGATACTTTTTGGTGGCTTTGTGGTAGAAAGGAGCCTTGGCCTCACTAGGTCGCGAGCTGGAACTAGCAGCTTCCATAACGTGGATCTACATAGTGACGAGCTTTTGCAAATTGCCATAGTTTTCTTGCTCTTTTCGGAACAGGCAGATCTTGAAGTCTCCTTCGTCCATATTGCCCATTAATATGGTGCTCGCAGACTCTTGGTTAAACTTTGGGATTTGTACCACCATGTTAGTAAATCTAATGAAGAAGCTTCCCAAGGATTCAGAGGATCCCTGCTTGATGGAATTAAGGTCCAGCATGGTTCGCTTCCTTGTGCGGGCACTACCAAAACGGGCAACGAATGTGCTAGACAACTGTGCAAAGTTGTTGATGGACGATCAGGCCAGGTTGGTAAACCATTTCAGAGCCACTCCACTCAACGTAGATGGAAATGATCGACAAAATATGGCATCGTTGTCCTCGTTCATTCCCATTGACGTTGTAAACTGATTAAGGTGATTGTTGGGGTCGGTGTCGCCTTTGTACTTTGAGATGGACACATTCCTCTATCTCTTGGGACCAGGTGCCTCGCGTATCTCTCTACAAAAGGCGGACCGGAAATTTGGTTCACCTTTGCGAATTGGGCCGAGTGCCCCTGGGTTATCAGAGCGCGACGACACATCCCTGATGGCGCAGTCACAAGCCTTCTGGACGGCATTGTCGTTGTTGTGCTTTAGGCCCGGATTGAGAGGACAATCAGCAGGGTTGGGGAAGGGGTTGACGGTTATAGGTACGGGACCCTGCTTGAAGTGCGGAATAAACAGATAAATAGCAAACAAATACTCTAGAAGAGGGGGGGGGGGGGGGATGAATAGAGTATGGAAACTTTTCGCAATATCAGAAAGTGTAAGACCTTACCAAACAGAGATAAGACCTTATCTGAAACACAGAGACAAGTTAAGTATAAAATAATGAATAGTAATCAAGGCAAAGGTAAACATAAACGATAAAGAGCAGAAAGTAAAGGACACACGATATGTTAACGAGGTTCGGCACAACTTAGCCTACGTCCCCGCCTAGGGTTATTCAACCCGTAGTATTCAACACACCTTTATTTGACTTCTTCCTATGAGTTCTAGATACAACCTTTAGAAGACCTTCCCTCTTCTAAACTTAGAAGCCTCACACTTTCTATCTAGCAACCCAAACACACTAGTGAAACAAAGTTCTACCGATACCGAAGTATCTTATACGTTTGGGTAAAGAACCCTTAGTATAACCCTAATGAGTTGTACTATAAAACTCAATGGAAACCTCACACACTCAAAACGATAAACACGCTCAACACAAAGAGAGATGTGAGATCGATGTTGTAAGAGACAAAGGATTGCAGAAGACTTTATGCGCTAGAGGTGAAAACTAGTACAACCTGCTCTCCTCTTCATCTCCTTATAAAGGCCAGCCCATCCGAGTTGAAACAATCCGAACGTTTGAACTAGGGCTTCAAGGTTGTTAAGAGACGTTGCTAAAGATGCGCCTGAGAGAACTTTCAGCGTTTGAAATTCATTCCAAAAGCTCCGCCTAGATACGCCTGGGATTTGATCAATTTTAGACATTGAATGAGCTAACATATATATTTGGTTAGAAAGATAAATCTTAAAATAATTGACCCAAATATATATGTCGAAGCCTGATGTCAAAATTGGCCCAATAAATAAATCTAGGCCCAATAATATATTGGTCCAGATAATGTTGAAATAATAATTCCATTAAAGCAACTGAGATTTTAAGCTCATTACAACTGGCCTCGAGTAAAACTTGAGCTAATATTAGTAAGGCCTTACAAAAACTTGGAAACCAGGGTTTTGGCTTTCATCAACCAATAAGGGCTTATTATCCGCTAATAAGGTCTTATCATCAAGGTGGAGTTAACAATCTCCCCCTTGATGAAAGACAAAGCCTGTGCACCTGTTTCCTATTAATAACAAAACCTGTGCACCTGTTTCATGTTGATAACAATATAATACCAAATAAGCAAACATATAATAAACATAGTGTCATCATATAATATAGAAATGTTGGATCAAGTGTTTTTAAAACCTAAAATACCAGATAAGGCCAACCAAAACACAATAAAGCCTTACAATCCCATCAGTAGCAAAACAGCAAAACCACCAAATTTTCTCCCCCTTTTTGTCTTTCAACAATAGGGGAAGAACCCAGTTCAAAACGCCAAAAGAAATAGTTCAAAGCAACAAAAAGAGTTTTGAAAATAGAAAAAGAAAGGATAGGGGGATTGGCAATCACTCATCGTCATCCGAATGCTCCACTACCTCGTCGTACCACTCCCTATAACGCGGATGGACATCCTCTGGTGCACGGTAGGAGTTAAAGATCTTCTTTCTCCGTCTGTTTTTAGCATTCAGCACATGGTGATTTGCCCACATCTGAGCCTGCCTCTTGGCCTCTTCATCGCTCCATTTCTTCACTATGCCATATTCTTCTAGAGTAAGAAAAGATGGCTCAAGGAAGAGGGGTCGCATGATGAATCTTTTGTGGACCTTTCGCTCACAGTTGATGACAACATTCCTAGAGACCTGTTGCACATGGTTGAGAGCATTTTCATCTAGGGCCATGATCGACGTGGTAGCTCTATAAGACATGCCAATCAAGAACAGAAGGTGATTGAGCTTCTCATCCATTATCATAAGCCGCTCGTGGTGTTGTCCTATCTGTCAACAATGTCGGCCCTTGCAGCATTTAAGTCCTTCCTCGGTGCATAAACCTCAACTTATAAGCCCTCAACCCTCTGCTCTAGGGTAAACTGATCACTGAGATGGCTTCTTCAGAATCCAACCCCCAACTAGATTCTATTCAATGCCCAGTCTCCTCCATCAGTCCTCATCGATGCAGTTGGTATGTGTGACTTACTCTTCTCCTAGTGTATCAATCTCAAAGAATCCAAATATTTTTGGAAAAATATTTGCATAGAGGAGAGGTGTAGTCATAGGAGTATTGATGGCATGATGTAAGAGATGATGAGATTGGGCACATCAATTTCATGTCCAGCCATTATCAGATAGAGGATTTTAAGGAGGTTGTCAGTAATAAGCTCTCTGGAATTTTCCTTGGTAAAACACACCTTGGAAGAAGGGTGAAGACGAGATTGGCTTCAAGAGAGAGGATATTGTGGGTCTGCTTTGGTATAGATTTAGATGAGGAGGTTGCAGACGGCACAGGTCGCATGTAGAACTCCTTTTAGGCTTTAGACATAAAATAAGCCTTTGGAGGGTAGGTTTTAGTATCGACATTTTCAGGCACACCAAGAATGATGGCCAATGAGGAAGGAGAGAGAGTAATGTGCTTTTGTTAGATCTGAGATTTGAGAGTGCGAACTCTCTTTTCTCGGTGGGCAGATGTTGTGAGCCTAATTTTCCATATTTTACACTTACTTTTATAACGATTTCTACATGCATTTCATGCATTTGGGTTAAAGTAATACATAATATGTGTTTATTTTCCAATTATGGAAGTGTACACAAGTTTTTGTTATATTTCGCAGAAATCCGACACACTTTGGAGCTTAAAGGAAAGTCATGAAGAAGCTAAGTATGGTACATCCAGAGGAAAGCCCACTTTTCGCCATTCATCATTCCAAATCAAGCTTTGAAGTCTTCATGAGGGTTATATCCCTAGGAAAGAGGTTTTCAACGCATGCTCATATGCATCAATCCGACGACCAAGGACTCAGGAAATTGCGTTTCAAGAATGGAGCAGAATGCAGAAAGCGACAGAGTTACTCGAAGTCGACCAAACTGGTCAAAGTCGTCCAAATTTTACTCGAAAATTGCTCCAGAGGACGAGATCGAGCACGAGCTGAGCATAGGACCACTTGAGACGAAGAATTTTACTCGACGTCGAGAAAGTTGGTCGACGTCGAGGAGATTCCAAAAGCTGTCCGAGTCAAGATCGAGTTGAATCCGAGTGATGGAAGTTACTTGCAAGCCAAGATATGAGATATTCTATCAAGATACATCAAGTTCTATCAAGAGAAGGAAGATCTATCCATAATAGTCCTAGTTTCCTTTTGGATTTATTTATTTTATTTCCAAATTTAATCATTAGATATAGATAGATAGATTTAGATAAAGATATAGTTGTTCTTTCCTAATTAGCTAGGGAATGAACACGATAAATAAGGCATTAGGGGATGGATTTTATTCAATTCAATCAATTCAAGCTACAAGCCACAATAGAGAGAGAAAGTTGAGTAGGAGAGAGAGAGAGAGTCTTGGAGCCGAGTGGAGTTTGTGAAGCGATAGCGGAGTTGGCTTTATTCGGTTGTAAGTCTTATTTAGTTTATTTAATGCAATTTGTTTTCTTGAAATCTTTGAAGAGTTTATTCATGATGAAGATCGAGTAGTCACCTAACTTCTAGGGTTAGGGTGAGCCCGACGGTAGCCTTGTGAGGTGATGCGGTAAAGGTACAATCTTTTGATGCAATTTCGTCTTCTATCCCTATGAGCATGATTCTTTTGCGAAAGTTGAAGGCGATCCTTGTTTGTGTTATTGAAGCGAAAGTGATCTTAATGCAACTTGGATTAATTATGTGAAAAAGGGTTAGTAACAATTAGGGTTTATACGAAAGCCTCTATCTTCCTATTTGTTAATAACGAAAGTTATTTGATGAAAAGCATTATCTTTTATGCCTTTATGTGTTATTTTACATGGTTATCGTTGTGGTGTTGAAACCCTGATCTTGGAAGTATTTTAGTTTATTGATTTTATTTCATCAATTTCGTGTTCTGCTTTGCGAAAGTTTCGAATTTTAGTTTCTGTGTTACTCGAAATCGACAAGTTTGGTCGACGTCGAGTTGGTTGGTCGAGATCGACAAAGTTTCTGCTTTCGTTTTTGTTTTTTCTCGTTTCTGTTTTGCAGTTAGTCGACTGAGTAGTCTAAATCGAGTAACTTGCTCGAGATCCAGTACTTCCTGAGTCGTTTTTGCTGAGTTTCTGAACGAAAAGGCGGGCGCTGACACGCTTCCTCGTGGATCAATCCTGACTACCTTCTACTACAACGGGAGGAAGTCTTGTAATTAATTTGCGGAGACAGGGAGTCGAATTTGAGATTTATATTTCATACTTGATTTTCCTCCTAACAAATTTGGCGACGTTGCCGGGGAAGCTATCAATCGTGCCCTTTTTAGCTCTATTTCTTTTCTTTATATTTGTTTTTTATTTTTAGTTCCTTTTTACTTGCTTTTCAGGTGCATGCGAAGAACTGATCGCACGCCTATAGACCCTATTCTCGAGCCTGAGCGATTTTTCCACCTTCAGCAAAGGCTTAGGAGGAGACTCATGTCAACATCCAACAACGAGAATGCGGGCCAGCTCACACCTGCACGGGAGGTTGAGCAACTCCACCAACAGATTGAGGCACTCACCACCAGAGAAGCAGAACACGCCCGACGAGAGGCGGAATATGCATAGAACCAGCAGCGGTCGGAAGTAAGGGTAGATCGCGAGATCAACGCGAGAAGGAAACTTCAGGAGAGGATTAGGCACATCCCAGCCAACGCAAAGGAATATCTGCATCCTACTTTAGAAGTTCCAAAATCAGCGATCGTTCTTCTCGCTATTAATTTTGAAATTCGTCCTTCTTTTATAACTGAAATTAGAAGGAGTCAATTTAGGGGAAGAATTAATGAATGTCCTTTAGAACATGTCACCACTTTTATAGACTTATGCGAAGCTATAGCTAATGGTGCTAATTTGGAATACTTAAAACTAAAGGCTTTTCGTTGGTCCCTTACAAGAATAGCCCAACAATGGCTGGAAGGATTGCCTGCGCGATCAATTCGCACTTGGAACGAACTACAGGCGCTGTTCCTCAACAAGTTCTTTCCTCCAGGAAAGACAACTGCCCTTAGACAATAGATCACGGCTTTCAGACAAAAGCTAAGGGAACCATTAACACAAGTCTGGGAGCGCTACAAGAGGCTTCTGAAATCATGTCCTACTCATGGCCAGCCACTCTACGTAATCCAGAAGATCATCTTCAACTGCCTGGATGCACCTACTAAGGACCAGATCAACAACTACACCAATTATGAGTATCTCGGATACACTCCACGCCGAGCATGGGAGGTATTTGAGACACTGGCCAACTACGACAACACATATGGGACTTCTGCGGCCGCTTCTGACGAAAGGTATGAAAGGCCTGCCCCATCTATGCCATTGTATGTGCCACCCAAGGAAGTTGATCTAGACGTCAAGGACTAGCTCCACAATGATCAGGTACGTCGCCTTACCAAATAAGTTCAATTCCTCTCTAAAGATAAACCTTGTTTGGAATGTGGGTCTGTGAGGCACAACACTACTGCGTGCCCACACGTCGATCAAGTACATCAAGGAGAGGCCCACGAGGAGGTAAGGTATGTTGGAGGACATTACTCAGGGCCGCATCAGAATCATAACTGGAGCTACTATCGCCAGCCTCAGCATCAGAATCCCACTCCCTACAGAACCCCTGGTCACCCTGACTGAGAAGGAAAGAAGGATGACCTGCAGACCATCCTTGAAGAGATGCGGAGGAATCATTCAGACAACAAGCAGTCCATCAATTTCATCTACACTCAGATGCATGGTGTCAACTCTAGGCTTGAGGAAATCGATATCTGGAAAAAATCAATGGAGAATCAGATGGGTCAATTAGCTTCATCAATCCCCAAGCAGTCATGTACGCTCCCTGGATCTTCTGAGCCAAACCCTAAGGGAAAATATGTGGGGCAAGTAGCTGCAATGAATCTAAGGAGTGGGCCATAGATGCAAACAATCGATCAGAACACAGAGGAGAAAGACGCAGCAGATAACTCGACATCGAGCAAGCCAGTCGACATCGACCAAAGCTTACTCGACATCGACGAAACCCTCCTCGATATCGACCAGAACACTGTGCCCAACCCAAAGTCGACTATTGTGGTCGATGTCGACCAGCACCAACTCGATGTCGACCAACCTGTACTTGACGTTGACAAGACTTTAGCATCTCCGACGAAAAAGAAGCTGCCTTTCCCGACAAAATCTCTAAAGGACCCAGCAGAGAAGAAATTCTAGCGCTTCATCAAGATGTTTCAAAGGCTCAATGTCACAATACCTTTCACAAAAGCTCTCAATTAAATGCCATCCTACGTCAAGTTCCTCAAGGAGATTCTAAGCAACAAGCGGTCAATGGTTGAGATCGAAGAGGAATGCAGCCAGATGGACATTCTTGAGAAAAGGTCAGATCTAGGTAAGTTTGCTATAACCATTGGATTTGGTTAATATCGATTTAATGCTTTATGTGACTTGGGAGCCAGTGTGAGTATAATGTCTTTATCAATCTGGTCCAAGATTAAGATAGGTGCCCTAGAGCCTGTGGATGCTAAGCTTTATATGGCAAACAACACGGTGGTCATTCCAACAGGCATGGTGGACAATGTACCAGTACAAGTAGGTAAATTCTTCGTCCCTGTTGATTTCTTAGTTATTGATATGGCAGAGGATCCTGCTTGTCCAATCATTCTAGGAAGGCTCTTCTTGGCGACGGTGGATGCCAACATAAGCGTAAGGAAAGGAGTGCTCACTTTCAACATCAGCGATGAGGTAATTGAGTATTCCTTTAATAAAACTGAAAGGCATACAGGTCCCATGGAAGAGGTCAAGTCTATATCAGCTAGGTACATCACCTGCGGGGAGCCTAAGGTAAGAAGCATGACACCAAGAAGCTGGAAAAGAGAGATATTGAAGCACAGGTGGAGGAGATCATGTCCATCCTGAACGACGACACAGAGGACCTTCTCGACATCGACTAAGGTAAGTCAACGTCGACTAATTATTTTTTGGATGCCTTGACAGGATTCAAGTGTGGGGTGGAAGTCGACCAGAGTTACTCAACGTCGAGTAACTTGGTCGACGTCGACCAGACTCAGAGCCCTCCACCGACTGTAGCTTCGTCGAGCAAACAACTCGAAGCCGAGAACTCATCGACATCAACCAACTTGGTGGACGTCGACCAAAAACCTACTTCCTCGACTTCTCCTTCCTCGACCAGTAGTCCACCAGACGAGCCGAATTCCTCGATGTCAAGTAACCTTACTCGAAATCGACCAGACCCCGAGGTCCCGAAATCCGATTTTGCGAAGGTAAGCCAAGGTATGGATCTTTCTTCTCCTATTTCAATCAATGATTTATCTATACATTGGAGAGGTTTACCTTGGTATGTGCGCTTATGTAGGATTTCCAATGATGAGCCAAAGGAATACGAAGTTGGAGACAAGGTCTATGTTTCCAAATCAAACGATCATTGGTTCCCTAACAAGTTCAAGAAGAAAAAGATGGGCCCTTTCACGGTGAACAAGATCCATTCTGGAGGACTACAACTGATGGACAAGAATTGAGTCATGTTTGAAGCCTAAGCTACATGGGCCCTGCAAATGTCACCTTGAGCTCAACGGACAATGTTGGCCTAGCGACTATAAAGTCTAGAGCTTGTAAATAGACATTTAGTTTTTAGGATTTTTGGACATGGTTGTTTTTGGTTTTTTGTTTTGGACATTATTTTTAAGTTTTTCTATTGTGGATAGTTTCCGTCTAACGAATCTTGCAGGAAGAAGAAGCTGCAGACTTACTCGACGTCGAGTAACCTTCTCGACATCGACCAAAAATATCGAGCAGAACGAGCCTGTAGTCGAGAAGGCCACCCTGAAGGAAACACTGTACTTGATCTCGAGTAGCCTTGGTCAACATCGACCAACCTCCTCGAAATCGACCAACTTTGTCGATATCGACCACCTCTGCTGTAACGGCCCAGAATTATAATTTGTGGGTTACGTTTCAAGGGATAAAACCCCTTGTTCGGATCTTGCAATCCAGGTACGGGTCGAGGTTTCAAACTCATTTTATGATTAGTAGAAAGAGGGATTTCAAACCCTAAAAGTCACGAAGGGTCGTTGGGTACCCTTAACTTGTCTTAAGACTATGTCGAGAAATTTAATTCAAATGAAAGTAAAGCGGAAGCAAAGTTAAGATACAAAGTGTCACGGCAGAGCCGGGTCAAAACCAAAACATAAGCGAATTATTACCATTTACACCAAGTTAGAGGGTTAGCCAGGTTCTTCGATTCGCCAAAGGGTTTCCCCATCACAGAAGCACGGAGCAAACAAGATCTGTAGAAAATACCTTAAAAAAAAGAACAGGGAAAGGAGTCAGATCGAGCCACTCATGCGGGACCGGCAGTCCTCGCTGAGGCCACATAGTATGTGCTATACCTAATAAAAATGCTCTAATGCAGTACGAAAGTCAAACACACTAGCATGCTCCTAGTTACAATAATGTGTAAAAGTACTAACCAGCTCCACCTCCACCCCCTTCCGATAGGGCGGAGACTGGCCAGCTCGTGAATGCATTCCATCATAATCGGGCGGCACGCATGCCTAACCCGCTCCACAATAAAGCCTGCAGGCATCTCATAATATAAGGAAGTTCATGACTCGATTGACTCAGGGTACCCGATGAGGCTGGGCTACCCTATGACCCTAGCAAAGACTCTAGGACTATCACAGATAACGGTCGTTCTGTTTCAAACACATAAAGTAAGCAGATGCTCATTCAATTAGTGCAACCTAAACAGGATACTACATGGCATGCTCTTATGCATATGCAATACCTAACATAAAATGCAACAACAGGCATGAATGTCCAACCTGAGTAAGCCCCCTAGGGAACTTACCTGAAGATGCAGAACAGCAGGATAACACAAGCAAGAGCCCAAATGCAAGTCCAAAGCAATCCAAAAGCAATACACACCTATCATCAAGCCATTTCCATAAGCTACTGGTCCATCATTCATACACACGAACTCCACGTTCTCAACACGCTCAAAATCAACCGATAGTAAAACCATTTTTCAAAACCTTTCCGATTTGATCAACATCAACCAAAATCATCCTTTCAATCAAACCCCATTGATAAAATCGTAGCAAAATAACCCCGGCATGTTTATTTTCAAAATCATTACATAAATAAATTCCGACATTTAGTCACAAAATAATTCTATTTTCAGAACCATATTTATAAATCACAACTCATAATCCGAACTTCCTAAAATCACAAATTAGAACATCACTAAATACATTTTCCAAATAATGTTATTTTCCCAATACTTTTGAAATATATAAAATCCCAGAAATATATATATATATATATATATATATATATATATATATATATATATATATATATATATATATATATATATATATATATATATATATATATATTCTTCTTTTTCCAAATAATAACAATAATAATAATAATATTGATAACAGTTTAGGAAATTAATGCTATATAGTATATAGTAAATCTGAAGAGAAGTAATAACAACAACAATTCATCAAAATAAAAACAGGCCCCAAGCTCTAATCCGGAAGACTGATCCAAACCTACCCAAGAAAGCCCAACCCGGTTCTCTATCTCCCTCACAAAAAGACCCGGAATCCGACCCGGAAAAGGATCTCTACCCGAACCCACAAAGGAAGCTGAAGAAAGGAGTAATCCAGATTAGGGGATCCGGATTTATGAGCCCAACCCAGAATTTTAGGCCCAACACTCCATCTTCTTCCCCAAACAGAAGACAGAGCTCAACAGAAGAAAATGACGGAGGAAGACGATGAGAAACCCAGACCTCGCCGACGACATTTGTTTCCGACCCAAAGCTCACTCAAACTGATCGATCTCAAATTCCGACCCCAACCCCAAGCAAAGGAAGCAAAACGCGAGTAAAGGAGAGGGAGGAAAAAGGAGACTCACCGCGCGTCTCCGAGGAAGAACTCCGGCAACAATGGCGGTCGTCCGTCTGCGAGAGCTCGAGAGGGGTTCGATGGCCTAGGAAGGAATAAAGGTGAGCAAGGAGACAGTTTGGAGGATATCAAGTCGGAATCGAGTGTAAACCATGAACGAACCTCGATCGGTAAGCGAGGAAGGAGAGGCGCCTGCGACTGGGCTCCTGGCGGCTCTGAGCGCTCGCTTGGCTGCGGGATGCTCCCGGAAGGAGTGGAAGGGAGATGTTGTTGCTGGTGATGCTGCTTCTGTGAAGGGAGATGTTGTTGCTTCTGTGGGTGCTGCGTGGCGTCAGTCGCGCTCGGCGGCCATCGACAAAGCGAGACAGGGGAAGGGTGGCTCCGTGGTAAGCAGGGAACTCCGGCTTGGCTGCTGCTGGCCTCTCCGGTGGCGACGACGGCTGCGAGAACGGAGAGGAGGTGCTAATGATGGGGCTGCGAACATCTGGAGAGTAGAGGAGGGCTGGTGGTGATCGGAACTCTCGGACAAAATGGGGTTGTTTTGTGGCTTCCTGTGTCTGGGTTTCAAAGAGAAGAGGATAGGGTTCTTCTGATTTTGAGCAGGGGTAAAACGGGAGAGAGAGAGATTCCTTCTGTGGGTTTTTGAATCAAAAGGAGAGAGTGAAGGGTAGTCAGAGGTCACGGGTTGGCAATTGCACACATGGGAAGAAGACAAGAATAACTTATACCTAGGCTTTGCTAGTGCTCTGGAGTAATTTGGATGGGAGGGAAAGAAGGGGTCCCAAAATATATTTTTAATTACCCAAAAAAAATATAAATAAATAAATTGATCCACAACCCGGTTACTCAATTTGATTACGACGCGATTAAAATTAACGCTTAACTTTTCAAATTCCGAATTTAATAAGGAAATTCAATAGTATTTTCCACTTCTCGGCGTATGAAAGCGGAAGTAAGACATATTTTAAATTTTCACTTAAATAATGCCGGAACTCGTTTCGAAATATTTAGAGTAAACAAATAGTTAGAGGACGGAAATTCCAAACCTCCTAAATCTTAGAAATCGAGATGATTATAAATTATTATTTTAAATATTTAATATTATAAGATTTCCCGGCCTTTACATCTGCAACAACATTTACACTCGATTCCGACGATCTACACACTTGTCTACTGAGTTTCTTTCTTTACCCTTGTTTTTATACAGTGAGGACACTGTAATGTTTAAGTATGGGGTGGGGGAAGGGCTTACTTGATGCATATTTGACTTTATTTGACATTATGTGTGCATATTTGAAGTTTATTTTCTTGAATTTCTTATACATGGCTACTTTTGATTTCATATTCTATTTATGTGCTTATATACATGTTTTCCAAAGTTTATTTTAATCACCCCCATTAAAATTTTTGATAAAATGTCATGGAAGTTTAAAATTGAACTCGGGGATGCAAAATTGGATTCATTAGAGATATAGCATGAAATTGCCTAGTAAAGGGAAGTCACAATGAAGTGCGTATTTTCTTGAAAACCATGAAATGAGGTAAAATTGGAAATTGCTTTTGACATGTTGCATGATAAGAGGATGTTGGACTTTATATTTCCATATAATGCTCATATTGTTATATCCTAGCCTTACCTATGCTTATGCATCACAAAAGCCATATTGAGCCTTATTTCATATTATTGCTCCACATGATCTAAATATTGCCTATTCGTTACCTTATTTCCATCCGGGGATTATGTTGAGAATGAAAGTACATTATGGAGATCATTATATGGTTGTTGTGTTGTTATTGTTATTATAGGAATTTGGCAGGATAAATTGAAAATATTATGGAAAATTTAATGAGTGAAAGAAAATCCGGTCACCTCAGGAGATAAAGGTAGATCGACCCTGCTCGCTGAGATAATTGTTCAGCAAGATGGGACACAAGGTGAGGAGTCCAAAGCACTAAATATCCGGGGCCATTCATGACACCCATGTATGCGACTCGCGAGAAGGCAGTGTTGAGTTTAGAGAGGTAAAAGCATAATATTGAAAAAAGCAATTGAGTGAATGAGAGAAAGGTGAGAAATCAAAAGAAGAAGGAATGTGGTATGAAAGTTTGGAAATATTCTATTTCCTAGGATCATTAACACCACATGGCCAAAAATATCCCACCTTTAGCCTTTTACCAATCTACTCCTTATTGAGCTTAATTAAAGTCCTTTTGATTATTAATGCTTTGTCACTTATGATTTGTTTTTGCATAACCCTCCTTTTGTGTGCCAAGTTGCTTTTATTCACATGCACGGATTTGTGACAATAGTACATTTTCAAGAATGGTAATTGATTGCAGGGACATATGAGAATGAATCTAAGATGTTGAGAGTTTTAATTTCTTCCCCTGTTTGACCATTAAAAGTATTTCTTGAGGTCAAGCAAGCTTCACTACAAAAAAAAAAAAAGAATTTAGCATCGGCTCTTTCCCGTGGCAAGAAGCCCATCTGCGGTGGCAAAAGCCAGTTAGCCACGGCTCTAGCCACGGCAAACAAGGGGTGGCCAAGTCTGCGGTGGCAAAATGGCACTAGCTAGGGCAGCCAGCCGTAGCTACCAATCTGGCCACGGATAAGCGACGGTGAAGCGACCCTTGATGAAAGGCACGACACATTTGTCACGACAAGTTGCCGTAGCTAAAATATGGATGGAAAATATAAAAAAAAACCCTGCTTTTTAGCCCGGATTCTTCATAACCGAGCTAAAAAGTCCAATATTGTTTAAAAAAAATACACAATTTACCTATATAATAAAATTTTATTAATTATACAAAATTTACCTATATAATAAATTGTAAAAAACTACATAGTTTATGTATAATAAATATACATAACTATAAGATTTACATATACAATAAAATGTCCAAAACTACATAATTTACGATAATCATTGTTGATACAATAATCTGCATAATACAAAAGAGACAATGTCATGAAAAAATAGTGACATGAAAAATATACGGAGCTGCAAATCAGTGACATGAGAAGAACATATCTTTAAGGATGAGGCAAAGTTTATAAAAATACATTAGTTCAAAAGAATTTCTAACATCTATTGGATTCTTCAAAGGATATAGCTAGTTGGGATTAAAAAAAAAAGAGGATATAGCTAGTTGATATAACTTATAAGGGAATCCACGTTTATAAAGTGAAAAAAGAAAGAAAGAAAAGAAGGCACTAAGCATTAAGAAGGCACTCATTCAACAACACTGATTGTTTTAAGATGATTCTAAAGATTGAATTAAAGATATAGGAAATTCTACAACCTAATATTATGCACTTATATTTTATATGTTTTAAGTTTAGTGTAGTGCATGTGTAGAACATGCAAATGAAGTACTAGCCAATTACCATCATGTATATATGCCACTACCAAGGGCCAAAGAAACAAATAGCACAAAAAACTCACCAGATAAAGGAGAGAATATGAACCCAGAACTGTATCATGCCGCAATAGAAGAAAAACATCTCTTTTTTTACGAGATCTCCACCAGTGAAGAAGAGACCAAGGGAGTGAGGTGCCCAATGAACACTACTATGTTGAGAACTACTTTGTAGAGAGGAAATCTGAAAGAGACAACATCTTTCACGTGGCAGCCAGAAGAGGGCACATGCTCAATTCATTGCTGTTGTGCTCAAGAAAGTCCTTGGCCTCCTGTCAGCAGTCTTTCTTACCTGGACCATAATGATATATGAGAACCAATAATAATCATTAAGAGTGGAAATAGCCTGCTTATACACAAACACACACACCCTTCAAGGTAGTACTATTTGGCTGCTTTGCTTCAAGTGCCTACTTCAGCATATGGCAAAATGTTTATGTGCTTTTCCTGTCACCTTCTTGGAAACTCGCATCAGGGAGTCTAAATCAGATTCTCTGTCAGGCTGAAGATAAGGGAACTCCCTGGCTTTCAGATTCCATATCTAATTCCAAACCATCAAGCTCTGCAAATCAACACATTAAGATTTACCAAAATAACTAAGATGCAGTGGATACTGATTTAATGATAAAGATGGAAAATCAGACGTATAGTGTCCTCCAGAAAAGTACATCAATATCATCAGAGACAGATTAGCTTACCACCCATAAGCTCATCTTCATCAATATCAGGCGCATCATAGCTTCTACCTAGGGTCTATTGAATTTCATTGCTCATATGCATGCATCAGGTCCATCATTCATCTTGCATGTTCTGGAGATCATATATCAAATAACAGGAAAAAATCAGGATTCTTTCGCAAGAGGATTTGCAACTGGATACATGACAATGTCATAAACTTACATCTAAGTCATTGATTTTAAAAGTTTTCATCATCCCTTTTAAGTCCTTGTTTGCAGCCTTCAGCGCAGACATCCGAGGAAGGAAAAAGAAAGGTACAAAAATAAAGGCCTCCAAACTTGCTTCAGAAAATGAAAACAATCACAAAAATGGTATAAAGAACAATCAAAACTGAAAACTCTTGCGAATGATTTGGTTTTCTATTAGTAAGAGCATGAATGAAATTAAAAGAAGACAAACAACACTTGATAGCAATGTTTGGTTCTTATAATGTACCGTTTGTTGGGCATCCTTTATACCTTCCGCTGCAAATGTAACTTGATCAAGGTTGAATGTCTGGTTGTAGAGCATCTCTCTGCCCTTCATACCTATCAAGAATGATATAAAGAGGCCTTTTTAGCATACTCATCGTAATCATCATATCACCAAATACATATCCTTAAGGGAAATAAGTACATGTATTTTAGGGGTGTCCTGCCAATCAATCAGATTCATTGAAAATGTTATGCCCTCATTGTCAAACATATCATTACATAATATGCAACAACATTTTGTGGGCATGTCAAATACAATTATAGAATCCAAAAAAAATAAACAAACAACTTTCTAGGAGTGTGCCATCATAATTAGTGTATCTGTCATGAAGCAAAGAAGCTTTTGTGATCTTTAGCCCCATTCCTCGTGAACAAGAAATCAAACTCACCTAATGATACAAATTCATCTTAAGGCATCAATATCATTCATGTAGGTCAAAGAAAAGAGAGAGCAACTCCACTGACAATGAAATATGAGAAGTAGATGATCCAAGCAGTTCTACTTTGTTAGGATTCTATTGTACTAGCTACAACCAAGGCCGAGAGATGTAGTTTCCATAAGAAGTCCTCACTGCTAGTCTCAAATGCTTGCTCACTGCTAGTTTCCGTTAGCAGTTCTACTTTGTTTGCAGCCTATGCATTGAACTAAGAAAGATGTAAGAAATTGAAAAATCATATAAACCTAAGAAACCTAGAAAAACAACCTAGTACAAACCAATTGAACCATAGTAAAAACAACTTTATGAAGCATGAAGATTCGAAAGCGTTATGAACCTTATGCTACGGTTAATTTGTTGGCTCGATAATCGGAGCATGAAGAATCGAAAGCAGGCGATAGGGTGCGCTCCACATCTTCGTCTAAAATTGACTGCCAAAAGAGGGAGAAAGAGAAAGAAAGCGCAGAGCGGCGACAACAGAGCGGTTGTAGCCGCGTCCCGGTTTAGATCTGGTTACATAGGTAGCAAGAGGACACTAGTTGGGGTCGGAGGGGAGAAAGAGAATGACAGAAATTGATGGAAACAAGAACGAGAACGAGCTCCTCACCTGCGGCTTGAGGGTGTGGCTCCGACGAGCGTGATGGCGAAGAGTGCAGACTGGCGACAACGGCGTGGCCAAGGCAACTAGGCTGGAGACCCCTTCTCGGTCTGGATCTGGTTAGACATGGAGTGAAAAGACTCGATGTGGGCCGAAGAGGGGAAGGGGGACGACGAAGATGGATGGAAACGAGGATGAGAATGCGAGCGAACTCCTCAATGGCGGATAAGAACTGGATCGAACGAGTTCCTAGGGTTTTCGACAAATTGGAGTACAAGAGAGAAGAGCAAGGCCGGGACGGTGTGGCGTTGTTGACGGCGAGGAGAAGGTCGGGAAGGGCGAAGGCAAAGAGGAGGGATCCAGGGAGCGATGAGAAGGGAAGAAAGGATCAGAGCGGCGCACGAGTGAGGATAGATGAGAACGGATTAGGGCTTAAAGAAAACAAAGGGCTCTTTTCGTTTTTTTTTTCTAAAAAAATATAATATTTACGACGGCAGTTACCTAGCCGTGGCAAAATTAGTGACAGCAACGGCCAGCCATCGCTCTGTCGTGGCAAAAATCGACCCATTTGCCACGGCAAATCCATCCCGTCGCTACTAGGGGTGGAAAAATCGACTCAATAGCCACGGCAAGCTCCTGCCGAAGCTACCATCGGTGGAAAAGGGTACCAATTGCCACGGCAAGCTCCTGCCGAAGCTAGGTAGCGTGGCAAAATTCTTTATTTTTTGTAGTGTTAAGTATGGGATGTTTGTTGTGAGCGTAATTTCCCATGTTTTACACTTACTTTTATAACGATTTCTGCATGCATTTCATGCATTTGGGTTAAAGTAATACAATATATGTGTTTATTTTCCAATTATGGAAGTGTACACAAGTTTTTGTTATATTTCGCAGAAATCCGACGCACTTTGGAGCTTAAAGGAAAGTCATGAAGAAGCTAAGGATGGTGCAGCGGGAAGAAAGACCACTTTTCTCCATTCATCATTCCAAATCAAGCTTTGAAGTCTTCATGAGAGTTGTAGCCCTCGGAAAGAGCTTTCCAACGCCTGCTCATATGCATCAATCCAACGAAAGACGACTCGGGAAAGTGCGTTTCAAGAACGGAGCAGAATGGTGAAAGCGACAGAGTTACTCGAAGTCGACTAAACTGGTCAAAGTCGACCAAATTTTACTCGACAATTGCTCCAGAGGACGAGATCGAGCACGAGTTGAGCATAGGACCACTCGAGACGAAGAATTTTACTCGATGTTGAGAAAGTTGGTCTACGTCGAGGAGATTCAAGAAGCTGCCCGAGTCAAGATCGAGTTGAATCCGAGTGATTGAAGTTACTTGCAAGCCAAGATTTTAGATATTCTATCAAGATACATCAAGTTCTATCAGGAGAAGGAAGATCTATCCATAATAGTCCTATTTTCCTTTTGGATTTATTTATTTTATTTCCAAATGTAATCTTTATATATAGATAGATAGATTTAGATAAAGATATAGTTGTTCTTTCCTAATTAGCTAGGGAATGAACTCTATAAATAAGGCATTAGGGGCTGTATTTTATTCAATTCAATCAATCCAAGCTACAAGCCACAATAGAGAGAGAGAGAGAGAGAGAGAGAGAGAGAGAGAGAGAAAGTTGAGTAGGAGAGAGAGAGTCTTGGAGACGAGTGGAGTTTGTGAAGCGATAGCGGAGTTGGCTTTATTCGGTTGTAAGTCTTATTTAGTTTATAATGCAATTTATTTTCTTGAAATCTTTGAAGAGTTTATTCATGATGAAGAGCGAGTAGTCACCTAACTTCTAGGGTCAGGGTGAGCCCGACGGTAGCCATGTGAGGTGATGCGGTAAAGATACAATCTTTTGATGCAATTTCGTCTTCTATCCCTATGAGCATGATTCTTTTGCGAAAGTTGAAGGTGATCCTTGTTTGTGTTATTGAAGCGAAAGTGATCTTAATGCAACTTGGATTAATTATATGAAAAAAGGGTTAGTAACAATTAAGGTTTATGCGAAAGTCTCTATCTTCCTATTTATTAATAACGAAAGTTATTTGATGAAAAACATTATCTTTTATGCCTTATGTGTTATTTTACATGGTTATCGTTGTGGTGTTGAAACCCTGATCTTGGAAGTATTTTAGTTTATTGATTTTATTTCATCAATTTCGTGTTCTGCTTTGCGAAAGTTTTGAATTTTAGTTTCTGTGTTACTCGAAATCGACAAGTTTGGTCGATGTCGAGTTGGTCGGTCGAGATCGACAAAGTTTCTGCTTTCGTTTTTGTTTCTGCTCGTTTCTGTTTTACAGTTAGTCGATTGAGTAGTCGAAATCGAGTAACTTGCTTGAGATCGAGTACTTCCTGAGTCGTTTTCACTGAGTTTCTGAACTGAAAAGGCGGGCGCTGACACGCTTCCTCGTGGATCGATCCTGACTACCTTCTACTACAGCAGGAGGAAGTCTTGTAATTAATTTGCGGAGATAGGGAGTCGAATTTGAGATTTATATTTCATACTTGATTTTCCTCCTAACAGCGGACAAATTCACAAAGAACAATCGGGTGAGACGAGGGTAAGCTACGGTACCAGGGTTCCAAAGAGTCCAGACATTTGAATTCTTGAGAAAATTGACACACGAGAGACCCATGGATTCCAGAAATTCTAGATCCATAGGCTCGCAAAAGTTCATAGGCCGGTTTGCAAAACCTCCATTCCACATTCCCGCCTTTATGTGATTACCAAACCAAGAAATTGGGGCTTCAGCAGTTACCTCAAAATCAGCAGGGGGAGGCCGGAGGCGGTGCTGTGGATTGACTTTCTTTGGAGTCGGAGGGTTCCCTTGCCGGGGATGATTGGGATGCCTAGACTGTCGGCGAGCAAGCGGAATATCTTCAGTCTCGGAGTCAACCTCTAGTTGCATGAGAGTTGCCTTGCCCTTGTACTCCTAACCAACAGCCTTCCCTTTGTAATCCGCTGATCGGAGTTTCTTGGAAGCCGACCCGAGAGAGGAGGTGGATGAACGCTTCGGTGCCATGGAGATTTTGGAAGATTGAGAGATTTTGAGGAAGAGTAAAAATCAGAGAGAGAGGGAGTGCAGACAGTAAAGCGTGTAGGAGTGATTTGACGGGGAGGGTGAGAGGTGGTATAAATAGGAGAGAGATAGACTTTAGAAATCCTGGGACTTTAGAAATCCCAAAAAAAATCCCGTCCGAATCTTAACAATGTAAAACCTCTTTTTAAATTTTGAAAATGAAGAGATAAATATGCACAAAAAATAAGGCCAATCCGGAAAAAAGTAAACATTTTTAGTTAATTATCTAAAGAGATAATAACCAAAAAGATTGGATCCAATTATTATCATTATTTTTGAAAATTAATTCATGACCATACTATGAATTAGCAAGGCCTTGAAAGAGATTTCAAGATCTGGATGTAGGGAATATGATCTATATTACAAAATACGATTGCTGCCCCTACATCGATGCTTCCCTGTTAAGCATTCCAAGTTCTAACCTTATGAAGTTGAATCTATCTTCGGGTAAAGGTTTTGTGAAGATATCAACAAGTTGTAAATCAGTAGAGATGAATGTCAATGACACATCACCTTTTTCTACATGATTTCGAATAAAATGGTGTCTCACATCTATATGCTTCGTTCTTGAATGCTATACAAGATTTTTGGAAATAGAAATAGCACTAGGGTTGTCGCATTTTATGGGTATACCCTTATAGTTGATTCCAAGATCTTGGAGTTGTTGTGAAATCCATAGGACTTGCGAACAACAAGCTCCAACAACAATATATTTAACTTCGACCGTTGAGATCACCACTGAATGTTTCTTCTTGGAATGCCAACTTGTTAGGGATGACCCAAGAAATTGACAACACCCGTACTCTTTCTATCAACTTCATATCCTGCAAAATCAGCATCGGAATATCCAACAAGATTGAAGCTAGTTTGAGTGGGATACCATAATCCGAGATCTTTAGTACCATTTAGATATCTCAAAATCCTTTTTACCGCAATAAGATGTGATTCCTTCGGATTACCTTGAAACCCAGCACACATGCAGACACTGAACATAATGTCAGGTATGCTCGCAGTAAGATAAAGAAGGGAGCCGATCATACCTCGATACTCTTTTTGGTTTACCTATTTTCCGGTAAGGTCTTTATCCAGAGAAAGAGTGGAGCTCATTGGAGTTTTGGCCACTTTGTATTCAATCATCTTATACTTCTTGCAAAGATCTCGAGTATACTTTCCTTGATTAAGGAAAATACCCTTAGTACTTTGATGAACTTGAAGTCCAAGGAAGAAGGTTGATTCTCCCATCATGCTCATCTCGAATTCCTTGCACACAATATTTGAAAAAACCTTGCACAGAGATTCGTCAGTAGCTCCAAATAGTATATCATCCACATAAATTTGAACGACAAGAATATCATTTCCATGGGTTTTGATTAGACCTAGGCAAACGCGGGTCGGCCCGCCCGGCCCCTCCCGCCCGCCCGCTATTATGGGTGGGTATGGACAAGGGAAGAAGCTCATGCGGGCTGCTAAGCCCAGCCCGCGCCCGCAGCGGGTACGGGATTGGGAAGACCAATGTACACGTTGTGGGCCGCTAGGCCCGTAACGGTTACCTGCTATTTTTTTAATTAAAATTTAAAAAAATTATATATTATATATACTGTTTTTTTGAAATTATAGTGTATATAAATATATTACCACTTGTAAATATATTACAGTATATATATACATTAATAGTATACAAATTATTACTACGTATACAGATAGTGTATACTAGGGGTGGCCACGGGTTACGGGTGGACCCGTGACCCGACGGGTCGTACGGGTCAATGACCCGGCGGGTCCGGGTCAACGGGTGGGGGCGGGTTGCGGGTTAGGGTTAGGGTCAGGGGTTTTGAACCCGATGACCCGGCGGGTCATGACCCGGCGGGTCAACCCGCCATCCCAATTTGTTTTTTTTGAATTTTTTTTTTTTAATGTTTATAATAATTATTATGTATATTATTATTAGAATAATTCATAATATATAAACATAAACTAGTTTGCAATGTGCAATGTGGGTCAAAAGCACTATCACCCTTCCCTTTTTATAGATTTGGAAGACATCCTCTATTCTCTCAACTTTCAATGTGGGACAAGATTCTTGTCCCACATTGAAAGTTGAGAGATAGAATGAGAAGGGATGGATGTATATATATGTGTACTCCATCATCCCTTAACCCCCACTCTTCACTTTAAGCTTTATTTCTTAAAATGAAATGAAGTAAAGTTTGAGAAGTTTTATATCCCTACATTTATATTGTAGTGGATGAAGGAAGTTTTATAAAAATATAAAATTTCTCATGTTTTTTTCCACTTCATATTAAAATGAAATGGATATAAAAAGTGATATGTATAAAAAGTCTTTACATATCATTTTTTTTAAAATTTATTTAGTCAAAAATATTAAAAAAAATAAATTTTTTTTTAATTTGGGAATCCGGCGGGTCGACGGGTCGACCCAAACCCGCCAACCCGTGGAATTCCCGGGTTAGGGTTCGGGTCGCCCTTCCCCGACCCTTGACCCGGCGGGTCGAACCCGTCGACCCGCCGGGTCCGACCCATGGCCACGCCTAGTGTATACACTATACAGTGTATGTACGTGTATATATATACATTTTACAGTATATATACACATCCCTCTCTATTTCGGATTTGGCGACTTGGGCAAATTGGCTAAAGAATGCCTTTATATATACACATATATATTACAGTGTATACAAACTCATATATATACTTATAAATATTTTACAGTTTATAAATATATTACAATACGTGTATATATACATATATTATTGCAGGTACCCGCGGGTAGCCCGCGCTCGCAATCCTGGACGGGCTTGGATACGACATCCAAGACAAAATCTTGGGTAGCCCGACCCGCGCCCGCGACACCAGGACAAAATCTTGGGTAAAACCCTTCCCAAGCCCGGCCCGCACCCGCATTTGCCCAGGTCTAGTTTTGATAAATAAAGTTTTGTCAATCAACCCCCTTTTAAAATTATTTTCTAAAAGATATTTTGAAAGTCGCTCATACCAAGCTCTCGGGGCTTGCTTTAAGCAGTAAAGAGCTTTGTCGAGCTTATAGACATGATCTGGAAACTCATCGTTTTCAAAATCGGGAGGTTGAGCAACTTAAACTTCTTCATCTAAAAACCCATTTAAAAAGGCACACTTCACATCCATTTGAAAAAGTTTTATGCTCATAAAAGATGCTGAAGGTTCGATAATGTATAACAAAGTAGAATAAAGATACTCTAAAAGGGGAGTTGAATAGAGTATGCCAACTTTTCGCTGTCAATCTCAAGACTTTTGAAACGCTTGCAAAACCCTTTGAGAGTAAACTCAATTCTTTCGATTGGGAAACATGAATCACATAAAGTTATACAATTCGAAACAAGTGCGGAAATATTGGTAAAGCATTAAGTAAAGAACACGACGAATTGTTAACGAGGTTCAGCTCCTTAAAGGCTTAGTCCCCGCCTAGGGTTCTTCCACAACCCTAGGATTCAACCGGCTTTATTGATTCACAAAACTTAGGATCCTAATAGCTCACCGAGAAGCCTCTCTCCTATACAATTGCAATCTAGTCAACTCACGTTCCCTTGGAGTCCTATACCAATCTAGAAGAGCCCCACCTCTCTCAGCTATCTAGTACAGTCCTCTTACACTTCATGAATCAATCGCCTAGTGCTCACTTCCTGAGTTATAAACTCTCGAGTATAACACTCTCTCAGAATATATCCTATAATAAGCTCACTTTGTAACCCTCAAATGCTTTGAAACAAAAGATACGACTATTAACACCTAGCAGAGAGTACACGAAGAAGAAAGATTTACTTGATGGCTGAGTGTGCGTTGTAGTTCAATGATGTTAGTGTTCAACACTTGTGTATCTTCTCTCTTCTTCATCTCCTTTTATATTGTTGTTCTTCATTTTCAAAATTAATTTTAGAAGCTTTGAAGACATGGGTCAAGAGGTTTGCGAATGGGAGGGGAGTTCCTTTTCTGGCTTTGCAGGTGTGAGCAATGGATCCTAAAATGGTATTGGTCAGATCAAGATCATGGCCATTCAATATTCGGTATTGGAGGAACATAGTGAGGAGGGAGCCAGAGTCGATTCGGGGTAAAAAGACATCTCACAATGATGTTAAAGATGATTTTGGCTTCAAGTGTGAGGGACGAGTGGATGAGTTGTTTAGTGGTGCTATTTGATGCTTCGGAGAGCAGGTATTTGGAGCGGGCAAGAGTAACACACTGGTCTTTTTTGGGGGTTTCAGGGGAGGGTGGACTTGGTTTTGGAAGACCAAGGAGTTCAGCGAAGTCAAGGGTGTTGAACATTATTCTAACCCCTTTGACGACTGACTCCAGAGTCCAGCCTTCAGCGGTGTGCATGGCTTTGAGGTTTATGTAGAAGAGATGGGTAAGTTGGGGGTAGTACTCCGATTCAAGGTTTAGCAGAGTCCAGGCAGAGGTTTGTTTGAGAAGGGAGATGCAGGGTAGGTTCAAAGCTTCTAAAAAATCAAGATCAATAAAGTCAGAACAACAAATCCTATGAGTTATAAACTGGTCCACCCATTTTCCAGCCATCTCGGCATTCTCAAACAAGGAGGAGGGTAAGGATTGATTTACCTGGATCAGTGCAGGGGGATTAGCGTTCTTTCTTCGGGCTTTTGTAGGAACGGTCGACTTGACGGACGCTTCAAAACTTCTGAGAGTGGCTTTCATCGGGCGCTTGGGAGGTAGAGATGTCTTGGCTTTAGTAGCGTTGCGCTTCTTCGGGGACGGCGGAGGAGGAGGAGGAGTAGGAGAGAGAACAAGTTCCGGCTCCTCTTCCTCTTCTTCCTCAGACCCCGAGCCCTCAGCAGACTCCTCATCCTCATCTCCCTCGGCCTCCTCGTCATCATCAACCTCGTCGCCCTCCTCAGCTTCCTCTTCCTCTAGTTTCTCTTCAGCGAGAACCTCCTTCTCTGCTTCTCTCTTGGCCTCTTCCTCAGCCTTTTTCCTTTCTTTCTCATCCTCTTCCTCAGCCTTTTTCCTTGCTTTCTCAGCCTCTTCCTCAACCTCTTTTTTTTCTAGGCCTCTTCCTCGACCTCTATTTTAGCATCTCTCTCTAGAATCTCCTCAAGATCTTACTCTTCCTCCTCTTCCTCATCAATGATCTTTCTCTTTCCTTTAAGCTTTCAACTGAGGGGTGTCTTTGTCGGGCGCTTCAAGGACCGTTTGATTTTGGCAATGGTGCTATCAGGGACGGTGCTCGGGATAGTGGTTTGAGGGGTAGGTACGGGTTCAGGGGAAATTACGAGGGGGATCTAACGACCTTTGGAGGTAGCGCCAAGGTGTTTGGCTGTGGATATTTTCTTTGATTTGGGTGCCATGGATACGAATCAGTGAAAATTCTACAGAAAGATTGAAGAAGAAGGTTAAAGGTCTGAGAGGTTTGGTAGGCTCTGAAGATGTAAATAGTGGGGGTAAGAGTTGTGTGGTTTAAAAAGGGGCGAGTGAGGTAAGTTGATGGGACAAGTTTGTGGTTCAAATGGTAATAATCATAACACAACTGCCAAGTTTAAAAAATCTGACTTACAAAAAATTCAAGATTCAAAAAGATCCTTTCAAATCTAAAAGGCAAGAAAAGATATATCCGATTTTAAAATAATTTCCACAAATAAACTATACTCGGATAAAATAAAAAGATTTTTCCGAAAATAAAATAGGTAACATATAAAGAAGGCTAAAATCCATTAAAACAATATTTGATCAAATATCTAATAAGATATCAACCAAATATATATGATCCATTATATGTGCTCTACTATTCAGTTCACAAACTTTGACATGAATCTCAAAGGTCTTGACACTGAGTAGAAGTTTTCTTTCGTTAAGGGAAAGCTCCCCCTACGGAAGTGTATCCCAAGCACTCCGATTTCACGTCTAAAGAAGGTGAACCTGTCATCTGCCAATGGCTTAGTAAAAATGTCAGCCCATTGATAATCAGTTGAAATAAGGGATATGGACACATTACCTTTTTCAACATGGTCTCTAATGAAATGATGCCTTACATCAATATGTTTGGTCCTTGAATGTTGAACGGGATTCTTCGTAATGGAGATGGCACTTGTGTTGTCACACTTAATGGGAATGTCTTTGAGATCGATGCCAAGATCTCTCATTTGTTGAGCTATCCAAAGGATTTGGGAGCAACATGGTCCAACTGCTATGTATTCGGCTTCGGTAGTGGAAAGAGCAACTGAATTTTGTTTCTTTGAGTGCCAACTAATCAAGGATGCCCCTAAGAATTGACAACATCCCGACGTGCTCTTCCTATCCACCTTATAGCCTGCATTAGAATACCCAATTAGTGTAAAATCTCTTTGCTTCGGGTACCACAAGCCAAGCTCCTAAGTGCCATTGAGATATGGAAAGATTCTCTTCACAGCCACGAGGTGAGATTCTTTAGGGTCAACTTGAAACCTAGAACACATGAAAACACTAAACATGATGTTAGGTCTACTAGAAGTAAGATATAATAAAGATCCAATCATCCCTCGATACTCCTTTTGATTGACACTCTTCCCGATCTTGTCTAGATCTAAGGACAAGGTTGAGCTCATGGGTGTCTTGGCTGCTTTGGATTGATCCATATTAAACTTCTTCAATAGATCCTTAGTATACTTGCTTTGGTTGACAAAGATCCCTTTCTTAGATTGATGAACTTGCAATGATGTTCAATGATGTTTGTGTTCAACATAAGGGCTGAGTGTGCGTTGTAGTTCAATGATGTTTGTGTTCAACACTTGTGTATCTTCACTCTTCTTCATCTCCTTTTATACTCGATCAAATCGGCGCCATTTTAAAAGAAGAATCTTCGCCCAACGGCTACTTCAGATCATGACCAAGGATGGATCTTCGCAATTTTCTAAAGATGGAAACTGTGAAGCCATAATCTTCCAGATTTGATCCCTACGAATTTTAGCTCAAGGAAGGAGATCTCTTCAAATATCTTCGTTGTATGGTTAGTATAACATATGTATAATAATATTCGGAAACCATACATAGATAAAATAATAAATAAAATACATAAAATACAGGTTTTGAATTTCATCAATACAACTTTAGCTTCAAGACCTTTGACACAAGCTTTGTGTCAAAGCCTTTGAAAGCATTTCCGATTTTCATCAAGGGAGTGGAGTTATCAGATGCAAAGGCAAGAAGCATAGGAATAGCTACAAGTCTAGCTACGGGAGCAAAAGTCTCCTCGTAGTCAATACTTTCCTCCTGATTGTAGCCTTGAACAACAAGACGTGCCTTGTTTCGAATGATGTTTCCACTTTCATCCAACTTGTTTTGAAACACCCATCGAGTTCCAATAATAGATTTTCCATTCGGCCTAGCCATAAGAGTCCATACTTTATTGCATTCGAACTCGTTAAGCTCATTCTGCATAGCTGTAATTCAGTCAGGTTTTTTAAGAGCTTCGGTGTACTTCTTGGGTTCTACAAGAGAAACAAAGGCATTATAAGCATATAAATTTCTATTTTTAGAACGAGTTCGAAATCCAGATAAGGGATCAGAAATGATATCCGTAGAAAGATGGGAAGAAGCGTGTTTGAATTTCCTCCTTGTAGATCCTTGGTTAGGATTTCTCGATGTTGGTTCGTCAGGATTTGGAGGATAAGGCTCCTGAGGTTGGCTCATGTGGTTCAAGAGGTGGTCCATTTCCAAGACTGACTTCGTTGGTAAGGCCTTGAGACACTGTTTCAAGGCCATGAGATAGCTCAATAAAGTCTTGAAATGGCTCCTGCATATTTCTGGATTTTCTCTTCTCTTGATCGTTGGTTTCTCCTTCTGATTCGTCTTCCTCGTGGATATTTAGGTCAAGATCTGCAAAACCTTCACTCAAGGTATCGTTATCACTTTCATCAAATAGTACATTACTTAATAAGACTATTCTCTAATAGCATAGTCCTAGACATTTCCTCTAGGGTGCAGTTCTTGCGTTCCATGACCCCCTTTTGTTGAGGTGTTCTAGGAGCTAAAAAATTGTGAGAAATACCATATTTGCACAAAATAAATCAAAGTTTAATTGATCAAATTCTCTACCATGATCACTTCTAATAGAAACAATTGGTAGGTTCTTTAAGGTTTGTAACTCCTTACAATGTTTTGAAAAATAAAAAAGAGTTTCTGATTTATCTTTTATAAAGAAAAACCAAGTAAATCGAGAATAATCATCAGCAATAACAATAATGTATTGCTTGCCTTTAGAAGATTTGACGCGCATAGGTCCACAAAGATCCATGTGAAGAAGCTCGAGAGGTCTAGTAAAACTAACGACCTGCTTCTTTTTTAAAGAACTACAAGTGTGTTTACCTCTAGATCAGGCATTGCATAGATCATCTACCTTGAAGTTTAGATCTGGAAGTCCTCGAACGCGATCTTTCGATTGGAGTTTGCGAAGAGTATGCATGCTTATATGTCCGAGGCGTATATGTCATACTCTTGGATCCTCTGATAAGGCCTTGCGACATTTTAGATTTGTACTTGAAATTTGATCAGTATTTACAACATATATATTTAAATCTCTATAAGCAGTTAGCACAATATCTCCAGCCTCTTCATCTTGTACATCACACTTCTTCTTGTTGAAGCTAACCAAGTTGCCTTTATCACAAAGTTGTGAAACACTAAGAAGGTTATATTTCAGGCCATCCACAAGATACATATCTTTAATATGTTTAGTTGGATCAACACCAATGTTACCGATACCAACGATGTCGCATTTCCCTTTATCACCAAGTGTTATAGTGCCACTCGATTGCTTCTTTAGATTTTGAAAAAGAGATTCTTTTCCACTCATATGCCCTGAGCAACCACTATCCATTATCCACTTTTGATCTTTAGTCTTGGTGATATCCTGCAAAACAAAAAATCAACCTTTCCGGCTAGACCAATACACAGATTTTGATCCATTATGAGGGTAGACCATGTTAGGCAACCTTGTCCCTTTAGGTACCCAAATTTGTCTTATCCATTCATTTAACCGTACGGGAAATGTGTTTCTAATGATGTAAGGGTTCGTTCTCCTATAAGGACAAGTTTCTTTTACGTGACCCTTTTTGCAACAAAAGAAACAGGTGGGAGATCGCCAACTCCCTTTTGCCTTAACAAACGTGGTAGTAGGCTTTACAGGAAAATTCCTGTTGTATCCTATACCACTCAGGTTCAAGGAAAGTTGTTTTTCTCCAAGAATCTTGTCAAGAGTGGCTTTGGATCTAGTGAATTGCACCAGGGTTGTTTATTGATCTTGACATTTTTCAGATAATTTCTTTTTTTTGTCAATCTCAAGGTCATTGTTATGAGCCTTAAGTTCAGAATTTTCCGATCGTAAGGCCTTAACCTCAGTGTTAAGATATGAATTTTGACTGTCAAGACCTTGCAGCTTCTGCGACAGCTTCCTTATGCATACCGCTTGATCCTTTACCTTCTCTTTTAAGGTGATGATTTCTTTGCTGCAGTTTTCTTCATTAGAAATCATATTTTAAGAAATTGAAATAAGACAGCAACATGACTAGATATAAGATTTCTTACAACTTCATCTAGATGTTGATCCTTGTTTTCATCAGTCTTTGCCATTAGACAAAGGTTGGCGTGTTCGTCTTCTGAATCTGAATCACTTGAGGAGTCCGAGTCGCTCCACGCTGCCATGACCTTCTTGTTGGATTCCTTTTTCTTGGTTTTGTTTCTCTTCTTTTGTGGACACTCCTTAACAAGGTGGTATGTTTGACCACATTCATAACAATTTAGAACACGACTCTTCTTTGAGGGGTTAGGAGACTTACCTTTGTATTTAGACGATCCACCAAATTCTCTATTAGAGAATTTTTTCTTCATCTTCAATATTTGAGCCAACCCTCGTGTGATAAGAGCGAAAGGATCTTCATCATCGTCACTATCAAAATCTTCTGGTAGTTCCTCTTTCTTAGCCTTGAGTGCCAAAGTCTTGATATTTGTGAGAAGTTCCCCATCATCCTCATTGAGGATCATTTCATGGGCAATTAACTTGCCCAATAAATCATCAATGACTAGCGAGCTAAGGTCTTGTGCTTCTTCTATGACAGTCACCTTGGGACCCCATTTTGATTTGGGCAAGCATCTGAGTATCTTTCTAACTTTATCCTCATTATGGAAAGTTTTTCCCAATGAGTCAAGGTTGTTAATGATCTCCGTAAAATGGGTGAACATTGATTTAACTGACTCATCTTGGTTCATCTTAAACAATTCATATTGTCTAAGATAGATACTGATTTTGGCCTCTTTGACCTGGATTGTTCCTTCATAAGTGACCACCAATTTATTCCAAATTTCCTTTGCAGTCCTGCAAGATGAGATACAATTGTATTCGTTAGTACTTAATCCACAATACAAAGAATGGATGGCTTTAAAATTCTTAGCCACGCTTTCTATATCTGTTTGAGTGTATTCTTCTTCTGGCTTGTTCACTCTCATGCGATTGGGCCCTTCCTTCTTGGGGATACTAGGTCCTCGTGTAATAATTTGCATCAAATATTTCCAGTGCATGAAGTTGTTCCCAACAAAGAGACGTGGACGAGAAACATATCTTCCTTGACCGAATCCGCCTTGTCCTTCGCCTGCCATCGTTAGACTCATAGATAATAATATCTAAGGTATGTGAGTTAGGATCTGATACCAATTGAAGTACAGAATAGGTAGATAAATAGCAAATAAATACTCTAGAAGGGGGGGGGGGGGGGGGGTAGAGTAAATGGCAATTTTTCGCAATATCAAAAATTGTAAGACCTTACCAACTAGAGATAAAACCTTATCTGAAACACAGTGACAAGTTAAGAATAAAATAATGAATAGTAAGCAAGGCAAAGGTAAACAGAAACGATAAAGAGCAGAAAGTAAAGGACACACGATATGTTAACGAGGTTCGTCACAACTTAGCCTACGTCCCCGCTAGGGTTATCCAACCCGTAGGATTCAACACAAATTTATTTGACTTCTTCATATGAGTTCTAGATACAACCTTTAGAAGACCCTCCCTCTTCTAAACTTAGAAGCATCACACTTCCTATTTAGCAACCAAAACACACCAGTGAAACAAAGTCCTACTGATACTGAAGTATCTTATACGTTTGGATAAAGAACCCTTAGTATAACCCTAATGAATTGTACTATAAAGCTCAATGGAAACCTCATAAACTCAAAAAGACAAACACGCTCAACACAAAGAGAGATGTGAGATCGATGTTGCAAGAGACAAAGGATTGCAGAAGACTTTATGCGCTAGAGGTGAAAACTGGTACAAACTGCTCTCCTCTTCATCTACTTATAAAAGCCAGCCCGTCTGTGTTGAAAGAATCCGAACGTTTGAACTAGGGCATCAAGGTTGTTGAAAGACGTTGCTGAAGATGTGCCTAGGAGAACTTTCAGCGTTTGAAATTCATTCGTGGGTCCTGTTACGAGGTTTATGCTTATGAGCACTAGAATCCCGATCGCAGTGTTCATAGGCTGCTATACTTAGACAAGTGTGATGATCGCAATGTACTTTAGAGAGCGTCAGATGTATTGCGTTGGCTGGTCCCCTTAAGACGACATATCTCTGTTGATTAATAGGGCTATTTTCTGGGGCATTGTCAGACACGTCCTCACTATTCGCCTGCTCTGCCCCTGTCCGAAGAATTAGATTGGGAGGAAACATCCATGGCGTTTAAATTAGGATGTCTCTTGTTGGTACCTCTATCAGTCTATCCCCGCGATCATATTCGGAACCATTCTACCCCATATCATCTTGGGTAGGTGCAGGATGTAGAGGGGAGGCCATTGTACTTGTTTAGTCGTAGAGAGGAAAGTACGGATACTGATTTGTGTAATAGGGAGAATAGGGGACCCCATAAGGGTAACCCTCCCACGCACCATATGGATTGGGCACTGCTATTGTCGCGTAATTCCAAACTGCTGAGGCAAAGGGTTGTTTTCCTAAGGGGTAATGTTCTCTCCCTCAGTGTTATTGTTGGGGCTGACATTGCTCCCCCCTTCTGTCATCGGGTGATGCTGCTAGCCAAACTCTTCTCCAAATAATTGGAAATTCATCTTCGCAATCTGTGTAAATATAATGTTAGGCAAAAAAGTACATACCGAATTTTAATCGGGAATAAAAGGTAGACAGAAGAAAGTTACAAATCTTAATCGGCCGACCTTCTTTCACCCGATCGCAAATTCAAGGTAATGAATGAAGGAAAGTTATGGATTGTGATGTTTAAAAAAAAATAAGGTGTTTAATTGTGGAAGTGAAGGAATTATATGGTTAATGTGATTGCAAACCACCTTGATGGGCAAGCTTATGATATGATCGCGAAGGCATCTTCATGCACTTGCTATATTTTGCGTTGGATGACCTATTCATAACGTAAAAATGAGTATTCCGATATGACCGTTTATTAGGATATCGTCAGGTATGATATTGAATTAATTAACAAAAATACCACTCGCGATGGATGCTCACCAGGCAAAACTAGAGCTGAGAATTCGGCTCATCAGGTCAGGTTTGGATATACCTATTTTAGTTCGGTCAATGTCGGGTCATGTCATATGTCGAGTATATTGTGTGTTCGGGTCGGTTCGGGTTCAAGCCGACTAAGTTGGGCTGGATAAGTTTAGATCAAAATGGATTTCAAGTTGGTTGGATCGAGTTCGAGTTCGGGTCGAGTCATAGTTTGGTTTATCTTAAATTGATGATTTTTTTTATTTATCTTAATTGTTGACTACTAAAATTCAGTTATTTAGTTATATTATGTCTCATTATAGGTAATTCACAAAATAGGTGTGTTTAAAAAAGAGAAAATTCAAGGAATTAGAAAGATGAGTCGGGTAAAAAAAGGGTTGGGTATGAGTTGGGTCGGGTCTGCCTTTATTAGTGTTCATTCGAATTTGCGTCAATATGGGTTGGGTTCGGATTTACATTTTTTTTTTTTTGAGAACAAACCAATCCATTTCATTCCATTTCCTTTAGTAAAGTTGAAGCAACAGTGTTCGGAAGTGCAGAAACATCAAATACAAGCATATGGCACACAGGCCTAATTGCTGCCATCTCATGTGCAGCTGTGTTCCCTTCTCTTTTCACATGAGACCATGATACTGATTCAAATCCACTCGCCAGACCTCTTATAGCTGTGAGAAGGTTATAAAGTGCTCCTTTTCCTTGCGATCCTTGCCGCAATTTCGACACTAAAGCCAGGCAATCAGACTCTATTTGAACTGTCGGAACTCCTCTCTCCCTAGCTAGCTGCAGCGCCCACCTAACGGCCTCTGCCTCAGCTTCCTCGACATTGTCTGTGCATTGGATTTCTCTTTGTCCCCCGAATTTCAGCTCCCCCAAATGGTTTCTGCACACCACCCCAACAGCCACCTGACCCCCCGCCCCCAGACTTGCATCACAGTTCATCTTCAAGGTGCCGCTCAATGGCTTGGTCCATGCTTGGGAGGGCCTCACTTGCTGTTGATCATGTCGGGTTAGGGACAGCACTTCTCTGCAGGACTCAAACTCCGACAGCAGGTCCTCGATCTCTTGAACGATGTCGCCTGGCTGCTGCATAACTCCTTCGAACAGGCGCTTATTACGTGCTCTCCATATTGCCCAAGACGTTGTCGCCCACCATTGTTTCTCCCCTACGGTTCCCGTTGTGAATACAAGTGCAAAGACCTCCTGCACCGACTTCGATTGCAACCAGAAACGCTCAACCCGGGGGACACGCTTCCACACCCCTCTCGCCGGTCGGCACTCAAACAGAGCGTGGAGGGGCGTCTCATCCTTTCCACAAAATTCACAGCACCCATCATCCGTGATTCGACGTCGAGCGAGATTTGTCTTGCAGGGCAGAATTCCTGTGGCCGTTCTCCAGACAAACGATATCACTTTCGGAAGGGCCTTGAGCTTCCATAATGCTTTCCACGCTCTCTCCTGCTGTGTGTGATCGGAAGCCTCTGCTACCTCTCTGCTGTTGAGAGCTCTTTCTAAGAATGCGTGGTACGCCGATCTCACTGTAAATAGACCATTCTTGGTATGCTTCCAAACCAATTGATCCTTGTCCATAGCGTCGACAAGTCTCATTTTCCGAATCTCATCTATATCGCCCCCCACTAAATAGCGCTGGAGCTGCTCTTCATCCCATCGCCCAACTGACCAGTCAATCAGATCAAGCACCGTCATCCCCGGGTCACCACCGAAGAAATTTCCAATGACCTTGTAGCTCGTAGGCCTAGGAATCCATCTGTCCTCCCAGACTTTGATCTCAGCCCCATTGCCCACACTCCAGATCAGCCCCTCTACCAAACCGTCTCTGCCACTGATAATGCTTCGCCATGTATAGCTAGGATTGTGCCCAGTTCCGGCCTGTAGGATCGAGCCCCGGGGGAAATATCTTGCCTTCAATAGCCTGGCAAGCAACGAATCTGGTTCCTGCAAAATCCTCCAGGCTTGTTTAGCTAGTAGTGCTTTATTGAATACCTCCAAGTCTCTAAAACCCATGCCCCCCTTAGTCTTGGATCGACACATCCTCTTCCAATTCATCCAATGGGTCTTGTTCTTTCCTGCGGTTTCCCCCCACCAGAAATTGCATAAAAGCATCTCAATCTCACGACATAGACCCGTCGGCAATAAGAAGCATGACATCGTATATGTGGGTATAGCCTGGGCGACCGCCTTGATTAGAATCTCTTTCCCCGCTCTAGATAACGTCTTCTCTTTCCAGCCTTTCATTTTCTTCCAAATCCTCTCCTTGAGCTGCTCAAAAATTACTTTCTTGGACCTCCCTACCATCGTAGGCAATCCTAGATACCGTTCGTGCTTCGACACTTCCCGGATACCCAATATCTCCTGAAGCTCCTTCCTATTGGTCTCATCAATATTTCTACTAAACGAAAGTTCAGATTTCGTGAAGTTTACCTGTTGTCCGGATGCCGCTCCATAAGTATGGAGAATGTGTATAATTTCCGTGCTTTGTTGACAGGTTGCTCCAAGAAACAAGACACAATCGTCAGCGAAAAAAAGATGAGATATAGGCGGTGCAGCAGGCGCTATTTTGATGCCCTTTAATCTGTTCTGAGCTTCACTAACTCTGATCATTCCAGATAGTCCTTCGGCACAGAGAAGAAACAAATACGGAGACAGAGGATCCCCCTGACGAAGTCCTCTTTGCGGAAGGAAGATAGGCGACGGTGTTCCATCCATGAGAATAGAGAAGCTCACCGTTCTCACGCACTTCATGACCAGATCGACCCATATCTCAGAGAAACCAAACTTCCTCATGCAATGCTCGAGGAATCCCCATTCCACCCTGTCGTAGGCCTTGGCCATGTCCAGCTTCAGCGCCATGTAACTCTTCTTCCCTCCCCTTCGGGTTTTCATGTAGTGGAAGATCTCAAAAGCCGCCAGTACATTATCTGTGATGAGTCTCCCCGGAACAAAGGCGCTCTGACTAGATGCAATCAGCTTACCAAGCACCCCCTTCAACCTGATTGTGAGGACTTTTGACACTATTTTGTATAAAACATTACACAGGCTAATAGGGCGAAGATCTTTCATTCTGGATGGTGCCGTTACCTTAGGGATTAGGGTAATGAATGTGTGATTCAAACCCTCCGGTAGCGGAGCACCATTCAGAATGTCCAAAACCAAAGAAGTAATATCCTTCCCAACTATATGCCAGCACTTCTGGTAAAAGATGGCTGGCATACCGTCAGGACCCGGAGCTTTTGTGGGATGCATGGAGAAAAGGGCAGATTTTACCTCTTCAGCAGTAAAGGGGCGTGACAGCTCCTGGTTGTCCTCTGCCGATAAAAGGGGCTCGATTCCTTGAGTAGCCGTGTTTGGATCCGCCAAAGCTTCAGACTGAAACAGTTTGCCAAAATAGGTCATTGCCACCTCAGTCATCCCTTCTAAGGATCTCCTTTCAGTTCCATCATCCTCTACTAGTTTTTGGATCCTGTTCCTTTTCTGCCGCCCCGACGCCTTCTCATGGAAGAATTTAGTGTTGCGATCCCCACACCGGAACTCATTAGCTCTGGCCCGCTGATACCACATTATTTCTTCCTTATCCATCAGCTCCCTCTCTTTCTGTTCCAACTCCTTCCTTTCCTTGACTCGGCCCCCGTTCATCCCTCTCCCAATCTCCGCTAGTTTGTTTCTGATCTTTCCCAGCTCTGCCTTCACATTGCCAAAAACACTTCTATCCCAATCTCTCAGATCAACTGCGCATCTTTCCAGCTTTCCGCCGACCCCTTCTGTGGCCTGGGCAGATCCCGGATTTTCCCACCCATTAGAAATGATCTCAATACAATCATCCTCCTTGAGCCACATCGCCTCGAACCTAAAGGGTTTCTCACCCCTCCCTCGTCTCCCCCTCGTCTCACCCTCCAAGCCCACCCTGATAGGGAGATGATCCGACCCGCATTTATCCAAATGAACAACTATCGTGTTCGGGTACCGGTCTAAAAAAACTCCATTGCCAAAGGCCATATCTAGCCTTTCCTGGATAAAGCCAGCTTGCTCTCTGTTGTTATCCCAGGTAAATCTATTCCCCGTAAAGGGAATATCTCTCAAGCCGCAGTACTCAATGGTCTCCCTGAACTCGACAATCCTGTCGAAACTTGTCTGGTTACCACCCCGCTTATCCTCCAGAGAGGTGCACAGGTTGAAGTCACCCATACAAAGCCAGCAGTCATGAGGATCCTCAGACAATCGTCTCAACAAACCCAACGTTAGATGTTTGTCTCTTCCCTCCGGCCACCCATACATTTATTTATTACGTAGGATTTACATTCAGATTACCTATGATGCTAGATTTTGGAGTTCATTTGGGTGTGTGTTTAATCGTATACATTCGGATTCGGATTTTGGGACAATATGGATTGGGCTTGGATTTAGTTTGAGTGGGTCGGATTGGATTCTCGAGTTGCCATCTTTAGATACAGCGGTAAAATGTGGAGGAGAAGGACGCGCGCGATGAGAATTGAGGAATCGCGTGGCCGCGATCGACGAAACCAGATCTGCAAAGACAGCTCAGAGTGGACCCCGCAAGCCACTTCCTTTCTCTTTTAAAATCATTTCCCCTTCGTTTTCTTTTTATACACGGAGTATACATTTATTTATTCCGTAAATAAAATTCCGAAAAAATCGCTTCATAAGATCTGAAGCTCCGATTGATTAATAATAAAAAAAAATAAAAATAAAAAAAGGCAGAGAAAGAAAGGTACGACCCCAAGATGGGGCTCTGGGCCTCTGGCCCCAAATGGCCCGTCCGCTTCAAAGCATGAGCTGTACCACATCCCTATGTGGGCCCCACGCCCCCATCACCCCCCAACACCACAAGAATAAAAAGAAAGCATCTTTCTAGCATTGCGGTGCAGCCACGGCTCCCCACCTCTGTTACATGTAGATGCCTTTTATATATATATATAATACTACGTATATAATATAATAATAATTGAAATTAAATAATTCACCAGTATCAATTATTAAACAAAATACTACTAATAAAATAAAAATGTCATTGAAATGGCCCCCGTTTTCTTCCTTATCTCTTCAAGTTCCCAGCGGCCCTGTTTCTCTCTCTCTCTTGCAGTCCTCTGCTCCTCCATTGGAGCTCGCGCCCTCCCACGCCCCCATCACGAGCCTCCCTCACCCCCTTCACCTGCTTTGATCCTCTCTCCCCCTTCCTTTATCTCTGTGGTTTTGTCAGACAGATTCAATTTTAAACCCAATCGCTAAAAAATATCCCTGAATTATAAGCATCAAGGAACAACCCCATCCCCTCCTCCAATTCCCCAATCCAATCAATTTCTTGCGTTTTCGGATTTACTACTTCGATTTTCTGCCGTTTTGGTTCTCAGATCAGTCGTTTGCGATGAAGAGGGAATACCAGGAGATTAGCGGCCGCGGCGCTGGTTCCGATTTGGGATCTTCTTCATCGTCCTCCAAAGGGAAACTTTGGATGGAGGACGATGGAGGTGGCGGTGCCATGGATGACGAGCTTCTCGCCGTTATGGGTTACAAGGTGAAGACCTCTGACATGGACGATGTTGCTATGAAGATTGAGCAGCTGGATATGGCCATGGGAGCTTTTCCGGACGATTGGATTTCGCAGCTCTCTGAAACCGTCCATTACAATCCGTCCGATCTCTCCAGCTGGCTTCAGAGTATGCTTTCTGAGCTCAATCCAGTTGCCTCGCCGCCCACTGGTGCCCCGTCCACCTCCAACACATCAATCATCTACGAGGACAACTCTGAGTACGACCTCAGGGCGATCCCCGGCATCGCAGCCTACAAACCGCCTTCTCCACCTCCGGTGGCGCCGCTGCTTCTCCCGTCGCCTGATTCCAGCAACAAGAGGATCAAGCACGAGCCGAAGAGCCCGGCGACTACCTTGGGGTCCACGTCGTCGTCCTCCACGACTCCACCGGCGTCGGAGCAGTCGCGGCCGGTGGTCGTCGTCGATTCTCAGGAGGCCGGCGTCCGCCTCGTTCACGCCCTGATGGCCTGCGCGGAAGCCGTCCAGACGGAGAATCTAACCTTAGCCGACGCGCTGGTGAAGCAGATCGGACACCTGGCCGTCTCCCAGGCCGGCGCCATGCGCAAGGTGGCCACCTACTTCGCCGAGGCCCTCGCCCGCCGGATCTACCGGATCCGGCCTCACCTCACCCCGGTCGACGCCTCCTACTCCAACGTTCTCCAGATGCACTTCTACGAATCCACACCGTACCTCAAATTCGCCCACTTCACCGCCAATCAAGCCATCCTGGAGGCCTTCAACGGCGCGTCCCGTGTCCATGTCATCGATTACAGCATCAACCAGGGTATGCAGTGGCCGGCGCTCTTACAGGCCCTGGCCCTCCGCCCCGGAGGCCCACCGGTCTTCCGCCTCACCGGGATCGGCCCTCCGCAGCCGGACAACACCGACGCTTTACAGCAGGTCGGGTGGAAGCTCGCGCGTTTCGCCGAGACGATCGGGATCGAGTTCCACTACCGGGGCTACGTCTGCGAGAGCTTGACGGATCTGGAGCCGGGGCTGTTGGACATCCGTCAGAGCGGGGCGGAGGCTGAGGTCGTTGCGGTGAACACGGTGTTGGATCTCCACCCGCTCCTCTCCCGGCCAGGGGCGGTTGAGAAGGTCCTGGAGAACGTTAAGGGGATGAAGCCGAATATAGTGACGGTGGTGGAACAAGAAGCCAACCACAACGGCGCCGTTTTCGTCGACCGGTTCAACGAGGCCCTGCACTACTACTCCACCATGTTCGACTCGCTCGAGAGCTGCGGCGGCCCGGCCTCGGGGGAGGGAGCGGGTGGTTCGGGGACGGCGCACGACGTAGCGATGTCTGAGGTGTATCTCGGGAGGCAGATCTGCAACGTGGTGGCGTGCGAGGGAGGGGATAGAGTGGAGAGGCACGAGACCCTGGCTCAGTGGCGTGTCAGGATGGAATCGGCCGGGTTTGACCCGGTCCACCTCGGCTCCAACGCGTTCAAGCAGGCGAGCATGTTGCTGGCGCTCTTCGCCGGAGGGGACGGCTACAAGGTGGAGGAGAGCCATGGGTGCCTGATGCTAGGGTGGCACACGCGCCCGCTCATCGCCACGTCAGCGTGGCGGGTGGCCGGTGCCGCCTCGGCGAACCGGAGCTGAGTCAACCCGGGACGAGTCGGGCTTGCAATTTGAATCAAATCTGGTTTATTCAATCAAATATGTTAGTGGAGTATAGGTTTTGGCTCTTTTGTCAGCTTCGGTTTCCATCAAAATGAAGAAGATGTAAATTATTGAGGGGAGGGGGTGACAGACAAGTGCAGATTTTGAGATGGAGATGAAGCTAGCTTTTAACTAGTTTCCTGTTTTTTCCGACAATCCACGTTGATTTTCTTGTTCCGTTTATCTGCATCTTTCAGATGGAGGACTTGGTCTCCTCATCTCACTTAGTAGCTGTTGATTTCTGAGGAGGAGAGACTTGATGATGATGATGATGATGATGATGATGATGGAACTGTGTAATGTAACTATGGTGCTCGACGTTTTAGTACTGTATGAATAAAAAAAACTGCCCGGAATTTTCACTTTGTTAATTTTGCCATTTTTGTAACACGCTTGGGATTAGAGTGAATAGGGATTTCTATCTTTTAATTTTTTGTATTTTTATTTTTTTTTTATAATGAGGAAAACCTACTTCTTGAAAACGTATCAGATAAACCGGCTTTTATCTGCTGGATAGGGCGCCCTAATGTTCAGAACTCAGAAGGGTTAAGATGTAGTAGAGTATATACGAACACAGATTGATTTTGTGAAGACTTGTACCTTCATTTTCACTAACAACGATACAATATGTATATATAGGGGTCTTAAGAGATAAGTTAAATCTATACAATACAACCTACTTTGATACAGAAATCCTAACAGGTTTGTAGCCATAACTAAGCCCTAGATTTAGATTTATAAACCTTCATTTTCCACCCAATCAAAAAGAGAGAGGCGTGGAACTTGGCCTCCCATTAACCCTCAAAGTGAATAGGGTTTTGATTTTATATCTTTAATGTTACGTGGAGCTCATAGAATAGTTGAATTTGATATATATTAAGTGTGTTAAATATATACAGTATTAAATTAGAGTGTTTATATGTTATTATGGTTGGTAAGAGAAAATTAGTACAATACTTGTGCTTGAGGCATGGATTTTTGTTTTAATCAATGTAATCACATCTAGTTATCTACACATTATCCTAAAATTGTTCTCGTTTAAAGTATTATAGGGATGAGATAAATAAATTTGTAAACATAAAAAGAAAAGTTATGAAAATTTTGAATTAATTAGCTTTTGAAAATTCAATTTAAAAGTTAATTAAATAAAATTTTATATTTAATTTATTTAAAAACTACAAAATATTAGTAAAAATTAAAAGTTACAAAAATTTATTTGCACTGCCGATGCCAAAATATGGTTTACTAGCTTCGTAATCACGCACGAGGTTGACCATGGATGGAGTGCTAACTTAATTCGCAGCTTTTTTTTTAATAGCATTGTTTATTCATCACCAAAAACGATCCGACCTCAAATCTTACAATATATATATATATTTTTTGATTTTACTTACAATATTTTCTTGCTTATCTTTTTTATTGCTTCTCCTTTTAGACATCTTTTTCTTTTATTTTCCAAAGCAAACTGATGCTTTTAATAAAAAACACAAGTAAGACACAAATTTGATAAAGGGTCTCCCTATATACACCGTAAATCCGGGTTTAGCGCTGCTAGTGCAACGTCGGATTCGACGTTGCAACATTAATTATATTAAAACGTCGGATCTAACGTTGTAATATGTGAAATTAAGGATCAGATCGGGCCGAACCGGGCTAACAACGTCGGATCCGACGTTGCTAGGGTAAAAAAAAATCACACCCACCCACCCACACTCACAAAAAAAAAAAAAACAACGTCCTTTTGGCCGTTGTAAATCAATTTATTTTTAATATCTTATATTAGGCCCGATCTGACCCGTATTAGCAACGTTCAATTTGACGTTGTAAAACGTCAATTTGAACGTTGTTATAACATCCGATAAGTGAAATTAGCACACAATTAACAACGTCGGATTGGACGTTGTAGCAACGTCTAATCCAACGTTGCTACAACGTTGGATCCGACCAAGTATTTGCGGTGTATATAGGGAACGCGTTTGGTAAACTAAGAGGGTGCAAATAGCGTCAGACAGGTAAACTGTCATGATAATTGAAAAACAAAACAATCCACGATCTACGAACCAATCGATCAAGCAAGATGAAGAAAACAATCCTCGAAATTATGGACCAAGCAGAAACTGGTTGAGCGAAGATGAAAGACTCGGGGAGAGGAAGTGGATAATGAGTACATGGGAAAGCTGAAGTTGACATAATGTTTCACCACCTGAGAAATTGAAAGCGAAAATCCACTTTGAGCAATGGAAGACTTCCGAGGAAGAGTGAATCACATGACATTTCCACCCACTTAGATAAGGGATCTCCAGATATCACTGTTGTGAGCCTAATTCGCCATGTTTTACATCTACTTTCATATCGATTTCTGTATACATTTCATACATTTGGGTTAGAATAATACATAATTTGTGTAGTTTATGTTTATTTGCAATATATGGAGGTCTACACAAGTTTTTGTTATATTTCGCAAAAATCGGACGCACTTTGGAGCTTAAAGGGAAGTCATGAAGAAGCTAAGGATGGTGCAGCCGGAGGAAATCTCACTTTTCGCCATTCATCATTTCGAATCTGACTAAACCAATATTAGAAACATCTGTAAGAATATAAAAAGAATAAAAAGAAACACCAACCGATTAGCAAAAAAGGAAATCACATTATCCTAAATACCGTCCGCGGACAAATATCCAAAGGTTGTCTCAGACACAGTCATCCGCGGATGAAAAAGAGTGGGCACGTGGCGGCCATGCCCACCCCCCACAAGTAGAACACGTGTCGAGTGGCGGACACCACGTGTCACGACATCCAAGACCACCCGGGACCTATAAAAGCGAGAAACTTCACTAAAAGAGGGGGATTTTTTCGGGAGTGGAAAGGAAGGAGAAAAGGAGAAAGAAGGAGTGGATCAAGGCCAAGTGAACTTAAGTAAGAGATTTGAGGCAAGAAGAATCAGGAGAAGAAGTTGTACGCGTCACAAAGAATCTATTTCGTAGTAAAATCAAAACCTTTCATTGGACTTGCTCCGCGGATATAGACCTTGTTCATCATTAGTAAAACCTTCCATTAGAATTAAAAGTCTGTTGTTATTGATCCTCAAGATAATCAACGACGACAGGTAAGCGAACCAATTTCCCGAATTTTCCAGAAAAAACTCGATTAGGGAATAACATTTTGGACTCATAATTAGATTTCTTCCCGCGGCACAGGTTGGGCCGCGTCGATTATTTCGATGCAGGTCAGGTAAGTCCGTTGGGAATATTGATCACCTCACCAGGTAGATTCCCGGGTCCCACTAAAAATGGAGGCTTTGTTGGATCGAGCTTTTCCACTGGCGCCGTCTGTGGGAACCCCCTCACACTAAGGGGTTCTCTTTAAAAAAGTTCTTTTTAGATAAAGTCAGACAAAGACCCTCACAGACCTTTGAAAAAAGTTAGGTCCGCGTCTAAACTCAGAAATATAAATTTTTTATATGTAAAATTAAACCTTTGACTATCGACAGATTCACGACACTAAGAAGATGAGTGATAGCCAGAACAATCCAACCCAGGATATGAGTCAAGGGATTCACCAGGATCATGAGGCCTCAAGCATGTATATCCCATTGACACCACCACCAAATCCAGATGGCGAAATGGGAGATCAACACCTCAGTACCCCTCCACATCATCATAGCAATCAGCATGGATTGGAAGGGGGATACATACCATAGAACTTCTGGTACTATGAAGCACGTCGCGAGCAACCCAACCCCTTTCAGCAAGAGCAGTCTCAATACTTTTATTATGATCAGTGGGGGCAGAATCCGCGTCAACAGGGGAATTATCGACTGGAAGAGCAGTACGGAATTTTTGATAGATACAACATTGCGTACGATAATCCCAGTAACTAGAACTATGGTTTTCAGAATCAGGAAATACCGCGCCATACATGGTAGAATGATCAGTGGCATCGAGAGAATAAACATCAACGTGGAGAAAGGTCAACAGATGTTTCCACCTCCACAAAATCTGACTCAACGGAAAAGAGAAACGAAAACGCACCGGCAGTTTTTTCATCGGTGTTTACCCAGGAAATTTGTTCCGCGACAGTACCAAAACGGTGGAGAGATGTGAACCTCATGAAATATGATGGGACGACTGATCCTGAAGATCATCTTTGCCACTTTACGACCGCAATGGGAATAAACGAATATAATGATGCCATGTTGTGTAGAACGTTCCCTTCAACCTTAACAAAGATCGCGCTCACCTGGTTCACAAACCTTCCAAAAGGTTCTGTAACCAATTTTGCACAGATGTCCCACATCTTCACGTCCCATTTCGGAAGTGCGCGATTGAGAAAGAAGACCATGCTCGACCTGAATTCCATTAGGCAAGGAGCTGGGGAATCCTTGGGACACTTCTTCACTCGTTTTACCAGCATGGTAGTACAAATCCCCAATTTTAATCATGAATCGGCAATCATCATACTCATGGGTAATTTAGCACAAGGAGACTTCAAGACGTACCTATTTCGGAAGAAGCCAACAAGTTACGATGACTTAAGAGAGCGGGTGTCAAGGCAGATTGAGGCAGAAGAAGCAGCCGCGTCCAGCTCTAAGGCAAATACGGGGAATCCAGGTCTCTTTGGGAAACTTACTGGAAAATTCATAAAAGAGAAAGCTAAGCCGCCCAGACATCATTCAGAAGCTGTAGATTTTCATTCCCGCCGCGATGAAGTACATATGAATTCAGAAAGAGGGCAAGGATCCCGTCACAGGGAAGATCACCCGCGTTCCTATCATCCGAGAGATAACCGATATGGAAATCATGACATGAGATCTCCACCAAGAAGGGAGAATCGACCTAACTAGAGGCCACATTGGGAAGACCGAAACCCCCAGGTTTGACGACTCTCATAATCAGCAGGACCGATATTTCAGGCAACAGGATCAGCATAGATATCCCCCTTTTCATAACCGGGGAAGGGGGGGGGGGGGGAGAAGAGGACGCGGAGGTAGACACAACTATACGCCTGCATTCCAGAGATTTGTCAATCAGAGAGAAGCTCGAAATCCAAAAGCAGGCCAAATACCGGAACTTGAGGGTTTCATCAATACCCTCGCAGGAGGCTTCTCCATGGCAGGGTCCAGTAGGCAGGAAAAGAGAAATTACGAAAGAGAAGGAAGGAAACCTCCGTCCGCGTCAAGTAGAAGAATTTCTTTTGCACAACATGAAAACATTTCCTTTTCCCCAAAAGACGCTGAGGAAGTAAGGATGCCGCAATCAGACCCTCTAGTCATTCATGCTCAGATAGCCGCCAAGACAGTCAAAAGAGTGTTTATTGATACTGGATCGTCAGTTGATATCCTGTCGTGGGAGGCTTTTTCTCAAATGGGGATATCCGCAACATCGTTGAAACCATATTCAGGAACGCTATTCACGTTCTCAAGAGGAGAGGTACAAGTAGCAGGCACAATCGAGCTTACAGTTGTTTTGGGGACGGCCCCAAAAAGACGCGTGGAAAATATTGTATGCACAGTAGTAAAGATTCCTACTGTATACAATGCCTTGCTGGGTCGCGTCTCGCTCTATAAATTCCAGATGGTAGTTTCAATCTACCACTTTGTGGGAAAGTTCCCTTTACCTGAAGGAGGAATTGGCGAGGTTCGCGGTCAGTAGCCAGAAAGTAGAAGTTGTTACCTAACTTCTATCAAGCAGAGTAGAGAAGTGATGTGTATTAGTGAAAATTGTGAATCCGTGGTCGGGGACAATGACTCGACAGAACTTTCAGAGGATGAACTAGAGGTGAGGCCGACAGAAACAAAAATATTAACCACGGATGAAAGAGTTACATACACACCTTTCCCAAACCCTGAGGAGAAAGTCTACTTGGGAAAGGCACTGGAGACAGTAGAAAGAGTTCGAGTCCTAGAAATCATAACGAAGTCCAGAGACATTTTTGCATGGACTCCGCGAGATCTACTAGGAGTCCCACCCGCGATAGCTTTGCATACCTTGAGAATTCGTCCTAGAACAAAACCCGTAGTACAGAAAAAGAGGAAGATGGCTCCTGAGAAGGCTGTCGCGGCAAAAGAAGAAACTAATAAACTTTTAGAAGCAGGGTTTATAGAGGAAGTAGAAGACTCATATTGGCTCTCAAACGTGGTTTTAGTGAAGAAATCTAATGGGAAATGGAGGATGTGCATCGACTTCACTGACCTTAACAAATCCTGCCCCATGGATAGTTACCCATTACCGTCCATAGATGAACTCGTCGATGGAACCGCGGGTAATAAGGTCCTTAGTTTTCTTGATGCTTACTATGGATACAATCAAATAAACTTGAACCCTTCAGATAAGAAAGCTACTACCTTCATCACCAACCAGGGGATATTCTGCTACTACGTCATGCCTTTCGGACTTAGGAATGCAGGAGCTACATTTCAAAGGGCGGTGGATAGGATCTTTCGTGATCAGATTGGTAGGAATGTATCAATTTATTTGGATGATATCATGGTCAAGAGAGAGAAGGCAGAGGATCACACGACAGATCTGCAGGAGACTTTTGATTCCCTTCGCAGAGGAGGTTTGAACTTGAACGCGGAAAAGTGTGTCTTTGGGGTTGATTCCGGGAAATTCCTTGGTTTCATGGTTAGCCATCGAGGAATTGACGTGAATCCCGAAAAAATCATGGCAATTCAAAACCTTCAACCACCGCGGACGATCAAAGAATTACAGTCTTTAAACGGAGCAGTAAACTACTTAAGCCACTTTTGCTCCTGCCTGGCGGACAAGTCATTACCTTTCTTTGCATTACTCAAGAAAAAGGGACCGATACACTGGACTCCTGAGTTACAGAAAGCATTCGGGAGTTTGAAAGTTTTCTTGTCAACACTCCTCACTCTCCATCAACTCGAGAAACAAGAAGCTCTACATCTATACCTATCAGTTAAGAACGTCACTATCAGTGCTGTTTTGACGCGAGAAGAAAAGTATCCAATTTATTACATCAGTCGTGTGCTACAAGATGCTGAAACGCGGTATGAACCAGTGGAGAAAATGATTTTATGTCTGATATTCGCGGTAAGAAGGTTGAGGCCATATTTCCAAGACCACCTTATCCGGGTAATGACTGACTTGCCAATGCGTGAAATCCTCCACTCCCCATGCCTATCGAGGAGAATGATGAAGTGGGCAGTCCAGCTGGCAGAATTTGAAATCGAATATACCCCTAGGAAGGCAGCTCTGGCACGGATTTTAGCCGATTTTATAGGCGAAACCAATTTTGAATCGAATGCTCAAACAGAAAAAAGTGAATGGACGCTCAGGGTGGATGGTGCAGCCAATAAAGATGGATGTGGAGCTGGGGTTACCCTCACGGCACCCGATGAACGACAATACAATTACGCCTACAAATTAGACTTCCAAGCTACAAATAATGAGGTAGAATATGAAGCACTGCTCGCAGGACTAGAAGTAGCTTTAGTAAAAGGCGCCAGGCAAGTATCAGTTTACACCGATTCGGAAGTAGTGACGCGACAGATAACAGAAGAATATGAGGCAAAAACCGGTTTAATGTCTGATTATCAAATAAAGGCACGGGCGTTGTCAAAAGCTTTCTTGAGTTTTTGCCTAACGGCTGTTCCCAGAAGTGACAATCAGCAGGCAGACGCACTGGCTCGGTTGGGAGCTGTTATGCCTGAGGAAGTAGGTAAGGAAGTGGTCCTCGAAAGGATGGATAGCCGAAGACTTATCCAAGAAGTCTACCAAGTGCAGGGAATTGAAGCAGAAGCTTGGAGAACGCCGATCGCGGACTATCTGGGAAAGGGCGTCTTACTAGAAGAAAGAGATGCTGCTAGGCAAGTAATCGCAAAATCTTCTCGATTCACCATCAGAGAGGGGAGGCTGTACAAGAGAGGCTACTGTCTCCCAGATCTGTTGTGCATATCAACAAAGGAGGGAAGTCTCGTTGTGGAAGAATTACATGATGGAGTTTGTGCGCACCATCAAGGGTGGAGAGCTATTGTGGCCAAAGCAACCAGGCTAGGGTACTATTGGCCAACTCTGAAGCGAGATGTTCAAGTTTATATCCAGAAATGCGACACGTGTCAACGATTTGGAAACTTGATCCACCGCCCTTCCGAGGTACTAAAGAGTATAACTGGTGCTTGCCCTTTTTCAGTTTGGGGAATGGACATCTTAGGTCCATTTCCTACCGCCCCTGGCCAGTTGATGTATGTGTTAGTCTTGGTTGATTATTTCATAAAGTGGGTAGAGGCCGAAGCAATGGGATTAATAACCGCGGAAAAGGTGAGGAGATTCTTGTGGAAGAATATTGTCTGCCGCTTTGGAGTACCCGACTCGATAATCTCAGATCATGGACCTCAATTCGATTGTGAAACGATCAGAGATTTCTGCGCCAGTTTAGGCATAAACCTCAAAATTTCATCTGTGGCCCATCCGCAGACAAACGAGCAGGCGGAAACAACCAATCGACAATTACTGTATGGGATACAAAAGAAACTCGGGAACACAACAAAGGGGCGGTGGGCAGAACTACTACCTTTAGTACTCTAGTCCTACCGCACGTCAATAAAGACTCCTACTGGAGAAACCCCGTTTTCTTTAGTCTTTGGTATGGACGCAATCATCCCTGTTGAAAGATTGGTTCCTTCGGCGCGAATAATAGCATACAACCAGGAAACCAACGACGAAGTGTTAGAACTCGAACGTCATCTCATAGAAGAGCGCAGTATGACAGCAACTTTGAAAGAGCAAGAATACAAGAGGAGTCTATCTAAATATCGGGATAGGCGAATTCACCCACGACATCTCAAAGAAGGGGATTTGGTGCTCCGCCAAGCTACCTCTGGAGGGAAACTGGACCCCAACAGGGAAGGACCTTATGTGATCGTGAAAGAAGTTCAAGAAGGAGCGTACAAGCTTAGCACCCCTAAAGGTATCGTTCTGAACAAGACTTGGAATGCTGATAATCTAAAAAAGTACTATGTGTAATCACCAAATAGTCGTATGAAACAAAAAGCTTACTCGCCCCCGCAAAAATTAAATAAAGCGGTTAGAGGGCGCTTTTTACTATGTTTAGCACCCAAGGAATTTCTTGCAAAAAGTCCGACGCTGGAGCTTGGCTCCGCGTCAGGCCTCTGATCGAATCGGCATTCTCAGAGACGATATTTTATATTAAGTCCTTGGACATTGGAGCTTGGCTCCGCATCAGGCCTCTGATCGAATCTGCATTCTCAGAGACGATATTTTATATTAAGTCCTTGGACGCTGGAGCTTGGCTCCGCGTCAGGCCTCTGATCGAATCTGCATTCTCAGAGACGATATTTTATATTAAGTCATTGGACGCTGGAGCTTGGCTCCGCGTCAGGCCTCTGATCGAATCTGCATTCTCAAAGACGATATTTTATATTAAGTCCTTGGACGCTGGAGCTTGGCTCCGCGTCAGGCCTCTGATCGAATCTGCATTCTCAGAGACGATATTTTATATTAAGTCCTTGGACGCTGGAGCTTGGCTCCACGTCAGGCCTCTGATCGAATCTGCATTCTCAGAGACGATATTTTATATTAAGTCCTTGGACGCTGGAGTTTGGCTCCGCGTCAGGCCTCTGATCGAATCTGCATTCTCAGAGACGATATTTTATATTAAGTCGTTGGACGCTGGAGCTTGGCTCCGCGTCAGGCCTCTGATCGAATCTGCATTCTCAGAGACGATCTTTTATATTAAGTCATTGGACGCTGGAGCTTGGCTCCGCGTCAGGCCTCTGATCGAATCTGCATTTTCAGAGACGATATTTTATATTAAGTCCTTGAACGCTGGAGCTTGGCTTCGCGTCAGGCCTCTGATCGAATCTGCATTCTCAGAGACGATATTTTATATGAAGTCCCTGGACGCTGGAGCTTGGCTCCGCGTCAGGCCTCTGATTGAATCTGCATTCTCAGAGACGATATTTTATATGAAGTCCTTGGATGCTGGAGCTTGGCTCTGCGTCAGGCTTCCGATCGAATCCGTATTCTCAGAAACAATATTTTGAATCCTAGGACGCTGAAGCTTCATTCCGCGTCGGGCCTCCGAACAAAACCACTGTCTCAGGAACAAAGTTTCACTTAAACCCTAGAGACATTAGAATTTAGCTCCGAATTGAGATTTTCACCGGAGCACTATTCTCAAAGATCATATCCAACACTCTAAGATCCAAACCCCGCGTTGGATCTCTGTTTAGGACAATCTAGAAATGAAAGATATGGTTTTCATAAACCTTCCTGGAACACCCAAAGCTTTCTAATTTTCGAAGGAAATTGTGGCTATAAATCCACCATTAAACATAAAATAAAAATAACCAAGGTTGAAATACGATAGCACATCCAAAATAGTTGACAATTTTGAATGAAAGACAAGCTTCCATTAGTTCATGTCCATGGAGCCCAAGCCGGGATGAGACGAGTTCTGCCTTGACTCAGGCGAAATCCATTAGAGGGAGGACCTTCCGACTCCGGAGAAGCCCACTCCGCATCTACCTCATCCCCCACAACATCTAAGATCTGGACATCGAAGCGATTTCCCCCTTTGTGGATAAAGGTTAAAGAAGAACCAATGTTGATGCTGTGTGACTCGGCGAAATCATTCCAACCTCCCCTTAAAAAAGGAACCCTATAATCTCCGCGTATAACTTCCACCGGGAAGTCTCGAAGAATCCTGGTTGACAAAAGAACGCTCTTGGGGAGATCTGGCCCAAGTCTAACTTCAAAACATATTGGCAAAGACTAACAAGGGACATATTTTAAAGAGCGTTAAAGGAAAAACCAACCTAATAAAAGAAAAATTCAGCAGTTTAAGAACTAACCAAGCGGAGAAGTTGCTCAGGAAAACTGATCCTCTCAAAAAAGGACCAAGGTGAACTAGCAGGGGAAGGCATGACAAAAGCACGCAACGGGTCTAGGTGTCCTTTCCCCTATACTCTCTTTTATAGAGCGCATAAACAATACTGGACACATGTCGTAAACAGAAATACAGGGCAAATTCGAAAGGTCAAATCATTGAGCCAAAAAACCACAGGTGCCATGCATGAAATAAACAGTAAACACTATTTCTGAACTTCTCAGAGATCCCGTGAGTAACGCGTCATGATGAATTAACCTCGAAAGACTAAAACCAGTCATACCAGTGGCATGCATAACTTCGAACTCTCCAGAAACAGTTATTAAAGGCTTCGCAATTAACCAAATTATAACCAATCTAATAAAGAAGCTTAAGGCTTTATTTCATTATGAAAGTACAGTTTAAAATCCATTTGAAGCTACGTCGCGGAGAAAAGGATCATCATGTTGGACTTCATGATTACCCCCGCGTGAATCCACCACCCGAACCTCAAAAAAAGCCTCACCCATGTGAGTAAAGATCATAGAAATCCCCTGTTCAAAACCATGCGATTCCACAAAATATTTCCATCCGCGGCCAAGGTAGAGAAGACCACCGTTACGTCGCTCTATGCAAACCGAGAAATTGCGCAGCAGAAAAGAGGAAAGTAAAACCTGGCGAGGAACAGCATCCGCGTACGCCTCTTCAAACCTAATTGGTAGCAGCTAAAAAATAGAAGAGAAATATAAGCCAATGAGAAATTTTCTAAAGAAATTGGAAATTTAGTATAATTAGCTCACCAACTGCAAGAACTGTTCGGGATAATCAATCGCTTGGAAAAAGGCCCAATGTGGTTCTGGCCCAAAAACCCCATCCGCCCTAAATGATAGAGGAGGAATTATGATGGATCCCCGCATCTCGATGAAATTAGAGGGAAACAGTGAATACCCTCTTATTTGTATCATCAATCACGAGGGGACAGTTGAACAGGAAAAAGAAGAATTGCATGCATAACACGCAACAGGTGACACATCCACCGAGGGCACGCGTCTCCCTTTCTCTAAAAACAAAGTGAATCAGAGAAGAGTCTTTTCTTAGAACCAGTAAAAGTAAATTACAAAAAGAAAAATTAAAATTACTTTTTAATAAAAAGCGATAAAACCAAAGGCAGGAAAGCCTCACACAACGAGTATAAAACACGTTTGGGCATCCATGAATGATGAACATCCTAAAACAAGATGGATCCAAATCTACCGCCTAGGGCTTTTTATAGAGTCATTATGAGGGAGGAACAACTTCAAACACTTCGACTCCCCCTCATGTATGTGCTAATCGACGAGGATGCTCACACTCAAGCTAGACTCTGGTCCCGCTCCAACCAGGAACACGAAGTGAAAGTGGATAGGGATGAAGATGGCCTATTCTGGCTGACTCAAGGATGGCGCGACTTTACACAAGCAAATCGAGTCAATGTAGGATCAGCTTTGATTTTCACCTACATGGGCGATTCCATCTTTGAAGTCGACGTTGTCAGCCCAGATAGCGAGGAAAATGGAGAGGTAGGACATCCTTAGGCTCCTACCTTGTCTTTCGCGTCAATATCTCTAAAATGATGTAACAAGTTTAAAGGGATCTAACCTCTGAGAAAGGTTTCTGTACGCTGTTTCGTATTATGAATAATAAAAGATCCCTCTTTCTATTTTATTTCTAAAAACACAAGAACACAATAAGGATAATCATAGATCCCATTTTTTCTTTATTTTGCAAAAGCTTATATCGAAAGATCAGTTTACAGACTCCAAAAGCATGACGCAGAAACAACTCAATTAGAACTGCATGATGAAGAAACCGAGTCCAAAGTGGCCTCGTGATCATCCCCAATTTCACGACGCGGACAAACTTGGAAGGAAACATTACCCTTATGAAAAAACATCATGGCACTTCCTATTCCCAGGCGGTGAAGCATAAGAAACTCGTCCCAACCGTTGTCAATCTGAAAAAGACCATTCTCACTCCAAGATACAATCACTGGAAAATCACGGACGAGATACGTTGAAAGAAAAGCCCACCGAGGCGGAAGAGGCCCATATTCAGCCTCAAACTGAGGAGGCATAACCTGCATACCAATAAAATCAAGACCTAATATAGGTAGCCCAAGCTCCGTTGAAGTAAAAATAAAGGAAACTCACTAGCCGAGAAAGCTGCTCCACGCTCTCAATCTTTTGAAAAAAGGCCCAAGGATTAAAATTTCCTGAAGACATAATACTTGCAATGGCACGATCGGTTGCCAAAACATGAGAGGCAGTAATGAGGATAAAAATTAAGGCTTTAAAAAGGAAAAATCCACCCTGAAGAATAAAGACAAGTGGTAAAAGACTTCAAATATTCGGACCGACCCTTTCAACACTTGGAGAGGTTGGAATATAAATATATGGATATTTACTGCAAGCAAAATACACGATTGATACCGGTATTTCGTCCAGAGAGATCTTCAACCCATGTTCTCAAAACAAAAGAAGTATCTTAATGGAATACCAAAAAACAAGAAACCACATATAGGTTCCCAAATCCATAAAAGTTTCATCCCACATAAAACCAAAGATCAAAGTTTACGAGGGGGTAGCTGCCTTCTCAATTTCTTCCTCCGCGTCCTCAGCGTCGTCATTTTCAGAATAAGAATCTTCCGCGGCTATCTCCTCATTTGAAAGTCCCCAGTCGGCACTAATCAGGCTAGGCTCAAACTTTTCCAGAGGAACACCGGGGTTATTTGCCGAACGTGTAACGCTTTGGTTGATCCCTGCAACCATTCCCTTCCGGAAATAGGTAAAGCACCTATCTTTTAAAATACTAGAGCCCTTTAAAGTCTGGAGGCAAGCTTTAGCCACATAGGACAGGAAGGAGATGCCAGCCTCAGTTTTTATCCACTCAGAAGATAGATGATTCAAACCTTCAAGACTCTGAAGCCATTGGAGAGCCACATCTTAATCCGAACGCGCCTTGATTGTATCAAGTTCTTGTTTAGTGATGGACAGTTCTTCACGAAGGATGGAAAATAAACCGCGTCAAAATATTCTAAAAGGTAAGAAAGGAATGTTGACCTGCCCATTGAATAATACGATCCAGGTTAGTTGAAAGAGTGACGGGATCCAATCGACAGATATATCATTGCTCTGGGAGACAACGCTTCTTATCCGGAAAAGCAAGACCTTGTAAGTCAATCGGATCGAAGCCTGGAATAGGGAATTCGCGAAGAGTCGCTACACCCTCTAAAAAGAGCCCCCTTTTGTCCGTAGCAGATGGCCCAACAACGATGACAACCTTCCTCTTTTTTGATTTAGAAGTCTCGGGCGCGGATGGACACACACGTTTCTCCCGAGGCACAGGAACCAATGAAGAAGATTCAACTAAAGCTCTGGTCTCATCCGCGATGCTCACATCGACCGTCGATGCCACTTCCAGAGCCGGGGGAGGAGCAGGAGGATCATTTGCTACTGAACTTCTCTTTTTTTTTCCCCCAGATCTGGCCTTATGTCGTTTCAAAAGTGCATCCAAATCCATTTTATCTAAAAACAAAAACATTCCACGATAAGTCATCCACCGAAGAAAGACAAAACATGTATACACAAATTTGTATACCAAGAGAAACAAATAAACAAAAGAGCCACCTAGTCGCGGATGATGCATACTCAAGCCAGCCATCTCAAGACGAAACGCGGATAGAATTTTATCCCACGGAAATCTAGGAGTATGAGAAAACGATAGCTTGAACTGAGAAAGATTGGAAATTTTTGGTTTCATCACAGGGCAAAAAAGCCCCGGAACACTTCGACAATTAAAGCCTTTCCCAGATCCATCGCGGACCAAAAACCACTTGTACTTCCAATTCGGTTTGCTAGGCAACCTTTCCATATACCCACAACTTGAGTTGCACTAATAAAACCTTGAATCATGAGTTCCCTTTTTTAAGGAAAAAATGCTGAACATTAACTTCAAAGAAGGAGCAACACCAATCTCCTTACACCTCATAATAAAACTGGTAAAAAAATCCAACCATTAGGGACGATCTAAGCAGGACTCAAATTGTACTCATCCAAAAACATTGAGAAAAAAGGATGTAGAGGAAGTCGGAAGCCTTGATACAAGCTAGCTACATATACAACCAAACAATCTTCGTAAGCGTCCAGGCAACCACCCCCTTCCTCAGGAAGATAGAATTCTACACCTGCTGGCCAGGGGAAGACTTGCGAAAGAACATCAAGATCTTCCAAATTCAATAGAGTAGTGCAACCCCTCAACTTACTCACAGGAGACCTCCACAGATGAATCCTATCGGTCACAACTGGTGGACGACTGGATGGAGGCGGAAGAGGTTTAAAATCTCCCAGGAAAAGGCAAGTATCTAGATCCCTTAAATTATACACTGGGGTGTCTAAATCGCTCAGATTCTCTTTAGAACGGATCTTCTTCGGATTTTCTGCTAAACCAATTGGGGGAAGCTCATAAGGAATCCAATCATCTTCCGCCTCTTGATCCGCAGACTGCGAAATAGATGAAGCTCCCGCGTCCACCAAAGAACTAGCACCCGACTCATCCACGTCCCTTGGATTTTCATCTTCCGCGCATCCCTTCGAAGAAGAAGAAACTGTGAAAGGAGAAGAATAGTAATCAGGGTCAGAACGCTTCCGACGCCTTCTCATCTTAATAGGACTACCAGTAGGACCAACTCGATCCGGAGTAGACGCGGATGTGGAAGAAGATGACTCCGACGAAGAATCATCAGAGTTGGAAGAAGAACTCCCAGAAGAAGAAGAAAGAGTCTCTGGGGCCAGACGCGCCTGAGAGGATGAAGCAACACCGCTTCTCCATCCTTCACCTCTCTCAAGATCTTCTAACAAATCATGCTCCTCGCTGAGACTAGCCATTTCTAAAGAAACTAGAAGAAAATCGTATGAAGTTTCACTTACACAAAGCAAAATCTCATCCAAAAACACATTCAGAGACAAACTTGCACCAAAGTTTACGATCTAAACGTCAACAAGTTAAAAAACTTGATAGGAAAAATCAAGAACAACTTAGAACAAGAAGAAATACCTTGAAAAGTTGAAGAAAACCGCCGGAAACTTCAAGCAAACAACCGGAAACCTAGAAAACCGCCGCTGGAAAACCAAGAGATGGATAAGGATAAAATCTCTGGAAAAGCAGAAGAAGACAAGTGTGGAGTAAAAAGAAAACGAGACGGGGTAACTTATAGGAAATTACTGACGTTTAGACTTCCGAGCATAAATGGGCCTGATGGGCCCAAATTGGGCCAAAACTCGAAAAGAAAAGGCCCACCGCCTTTAAATCAAGACTAAAGCAGTAACGAAACTACAGATGTTTACTTAAGAAATCTTTATCGATCCGCGTCAATCTCTGGTTGGAATCAACTCGGCTCGAGGAGCTGTGACTAAACCAATATTAGAAACATCTGTTAGAATATAAAAAGAATAAAAAGAAACACCAACCGATTAGCAAAAAAGGAAATCACATTATCCTAAATACCGTCCGCGGACAAATATCCAAAGGCTGTCTCGGACATAGTCATCCGCGGATGAAAAAGAGTGGGCATGTGGCGGCCATGCCCACCCCCCACAAGCAGAACACGTGTCGAGTGGCGGACACCACGTGTCACGACATCCAAGACCACCTGGTACCTATAAAAGCGAGAAACTTCACTAAAAGAGGGGGATTTTTTCGGGTGTGGAAAGGAAGGAGAAAGGGAGAAAGAAGGAGCGGATCAAGGCCAAGTGAACTTAAGTAAGAGATTTGAAGCAAGGAGACTCAGGAGAAGAAGTTGTACGCGTCACAAAGAATCTATTTCGTAGTAAAATCAAAACCTTTCATTGGACTTGCTCCGCGGATATAGACCTTGTTCATCCTTAGTAAAACCTTCCATTAGAATTAAAAGTCTGTTGTTATTGATCCTCAAGATAATCAACGACGACAGGTAAGCGAACCAATTTCCCGAATTGTCCAGAAAAAACTCGATTAGGGAATAACATTTCGGACTCATAATTAGATTTCTTCCCGCGGCACAGGTTGGGTCGCATCGATTATTTCGATGCGGGTCAGGTAAGTCCGTTGGGAATATTGATCACCTCACGAGGTAGATTCCCGGGTCCCACTAAAAAAGGAGGCTTTGTTGGATTGAGCTTTTTCAGAATCAAGCTTTGATGTCTTCATGATAGTTCTAGCCCTCGAAAAGATCTTTCCAACGCATGTTCATATGCGTCGATTCGACGAACGAGGACTCGGGGAAGTGCGTTTAAAGAACAGAGCAGGATGCTGAGAAGACTGGTCGATATCGACCAAGCACACTCAATATGGATCAGATTTAGGTCGAAATTCTCCAAATCGACTCAGAGTTGGCCAGAATCAACAAGGCTGAAGAACAGTGGTCAATATCAAGTGCCCCATATCGAGTTAACGTCCTGGAATCGAGTCAAGAAAGGTGGAGCTGAGATATGCTAGTCGATATCGAGTAACTCAACTCGATATCGAGTACAAATCAACTCGATTTTCATCTCTGGAGTCAATATCGAGCAGCTGAAGAGAAACCGAGGAAGCACAGGTCGATATCGAGTGACCTTCCTCGATATCGAGTGGATCACAGTGGCCGATTCCGAGCTTAACCGACTTCTTGTTAAGTTTCTATCCCGAATCCGATGGAGATATTTTCGAGAGCAAATTCCATCAAGATCTATCAAGTGCTATCAAGATGGAAGAGACATTTACCTATTTTAGATATAGTTCTTTGAGATTTATTTCTTTTATTTCCATTATTTAATCTTTAAGCTTTTAGATAAATAGATATAGATATAGATAGAGTTTCTTTCCTAGATTAGCTTGGAATGAAGCCTATAAATAAAGCCTTAGGGGGCTGATTTTCATTCATTCAAGTCAAGTCGTCTGAGGGAGCAAGGAGAGAGGAGAGAGAGAAAGGAGGAGGAGGAGGAGAGAGAGAAGGCGAGAGAGGAGAGAGAGAGAGAGAGAGAGAGAGGAGGAGGAGGAGGAGGAGGCGGGAGAGAAGGAGAAAGAAGGAGACGAACGGTTGTGAGTTTTAGTTTATTTTATGTTTAAGTTAATTTCTTTTATTATGGTTTGTTTCTAATTTCCTTCTTCTAGGGTTGGGGTGATCCCAACATAGATATGTGTGTTTGATTTATAAATCCTTGAACTTACATGTCTTTATCATCATCTACCTATGTGCTTAATCCTTTGCGAGAGTTGAGGAAATTCCTTATTCATGATATTGAAGCGAAAGTGATCTTATTATGAATTGGATAGTAATTAGGGTTTATTTGCGAGAGCCGACTAATCCTAATTAAGAAAAGGTAGAAACAAATTAGGTTTTTATGCGAGAGCCTCTATCAACTAAATTGTTGGAATTTGCGAAAGTCGATTATTTGATATAAAGCATGCGTCTTTATGTGATTTATGATCTGCGCATATGTTTATTGTTGTGGTGATCCCTAACCTTGGAAGTTTGCATCTTTATTTGTTTTATTTTCTTATTTTTTCAGCACATATTCTACTCGATATTAAACCACCATTCTCTCTCCATCCCTCGACATCGACCCCTCTATTCTTTGTCGACAGCCACCCTCATCACCTTTTCCTGCTATCCTTGAACCCTAAAACACACTAAACCTAGAACCGCTGACTTCTCTCCTGATGCCGACATCGACCCCTCTATTCTTTGTGGGGTCCAGTTTTTTTTTCTTTAAATTATTTGATAGTATCACTGGATTATTCTAATCGGCTAGCACTCTAAAAATGCCCTGAACTTTTAAATACAAATTATTCGATGGTCTCGCTTGATTATTTGATGGTATAACTTGATTATTCGATGGTGTTACAATATTATTGGTTAACTATGTCATTTTAACAAATAACTAAAAATTATTCGATGGTATTGCTAGATTATTTGATGATATCACATGATTATTCGATGGTATCGATGCATTTTTCATTCATATGACCACTAACATAAAAAAAACTCATCTCATGAAGCATAAAATCGGTCCATACATATGAATAATTAAATCAATCGAGCAATTGCAAACAAAAAAGAGTACTTCATATTGAAAAGGGGATGTGAGCGAAACAGTAAAGCCCAAAATTGCACAAAATAACATCTCCTAGAATTGCAAACAAAAATCGCAGCCCCTAGAAAAGCCCTAATTTGCACAAAAATCGCAACCCATAGAAAAGCCCTAAACAAAAAGAACCAGATCCAAGAAGAAACTCGTAAGAACCGTCAAGGAGGAGAAGAATCCAAGCTTACCATTTTGCCATAGATTTGATTTCAGGAACGATTTGAGGAGATAAACTTAGGAAAGCACTGAAATCTCATACCTAAGAGTATCACATCAATGGCGAAGGAAGTCTACGAGGACGATTTTTGAGATTGCGAAGATTGGAGGGTCAGATCTGAAGCAAACTACTCACTCCGTTAATTAAAACTTGACATTTTACTATTCACGCGTGTTTTTTGAGGTGTTAAAAACTATATAAAATATTAACTTTTTTAATAATTTCATACTTATTACAATTAAGCATGAATTTATAAAATCAAATGTAAAAAAATGTTAATATTTTATATAGTTTTTATCATTCTAAAAAATCGTGCATGAATAGTAAACGACAAGTTTTAATTAACAGAGGGAGTACTTTGGATCTAAAAGAAGGGAGGAGGAGGGAGGTCGACGAGCAGGATCACCATTGCCATCGCTTGCGTCTTCGTCGTCTGCTCCGACATCGCCATCGTCCGCTCCGCCATCTCCTTTGCATCCCTTGCTCCACTTCGCCATCGCTTTCGTCGTCCGCTATCACATCCGCCTCCGCCATCTCCTACAACTAAGCAACTTTGCTTTCAATTGATCGCTTCACCTTCCACACTTCATTCTCTCTAATTTTGTACATTTTGGGGATGGGGATTTCATAAGATTGGGTTAGGGTTAGTGTTTTAATACACACGATGTGCTAAGGGGTGGGCTTTGGCATTTGCTATTTTTTTTAAAAAATTATTCTAAGTTATTGATTAATCTCAACCATTCAATTACATTAAATCAACGGTTAGGATTTGTTAACATGATACATGTTAAGGGGTATGTACAATTTTTTTTAAAATTTGTGCTTTGTCTTGGGGGCCACAGACCTTGATGGATGCGTTCGGAAAATGAACATTTGATTTGATGTTATTGTTGTTTTCTTAATTCCCTTCCTTTCCTCGACAAGAATAGTGAAGAAAAAGTTTCTATGTTGTTGTTTTATTTGCGTTGATTCTTTTACTCAAGTGTTATATCTTTACAGTGCAAGGATACAACACTAAAGGGATGGAGTTTCAATTTTAAATCCATTGGGATTGGTAGTCCTTTGAAAGGATTTTTATATTTGTGATCAATTCCTGAATGGGATGGTAGTAGATTTGTCGGTGAGGAACATCGAGATCGAAACATCCTAAAATTGAAACAAAATAGACAAATACAACAATAGGATCATGTCTTCACCTCCACGACTCAACTCCTACCCGAAGAATATCACAATTGAAACACAACAAACCATTGGGGTACAGGGAAAACAAATAGGGTCCATTTTTATGAAGATTTATGTTCCTAGATGGAGGAATATAATTGTCAATGGTTTCGGCTCTAAGAGGGAGGAGTTCCGGCTCCCGAAAGGTAGGGTTTCGACTCTTGGATGGAAGGGTGTGAGTATTAGTGGCTTTGGTTTCCTGAGGGTGGATATTCGACTCCTAGAGGGAGAGAGCAGTTAGTGATTTCTACTCTCAACAGGAGAAGTATCAGCTCTCTTTTGAGAGCTTTTTTTTTAGTGTTATCACCCGGAGGGAAGGATAGCAACTCCTTAAGGAAGGGGTGTAAGGGCTGAAATGGAAATTAAGAAGGCAAGTTAGGGAAGCATAAGAGAGATGGAGATTTAGTGTGTTGGGAGGTCATCACAAGGATGAACCTAAAAGGATGGGGTCAGTAGGGTTTCTCTGGATAGGGAAAAGCTAGAGTATAGGATATAGAGGCTTACACAGAAAAAGAAATGCAAGATTGGTGAAAAAGGGAGAGAGGGAAAACAAGGGAAGAAACCATAAACAATTGTAATAATAATAATGGATAAGGGAAAAGTTTTTGAGTAAGAGAGAAGTTTATCCAAGTAAAAGAGTTTATTGACACTAGTATAATTTCTTGGTAAGATTTGAAGGAATTAACCCATAAATGGTTTGTTTGGGTTCCCATAAATAGGTTTGTTTGGAAGCCTAATAAAGGTTGTGTAATAACAAATTTTGTCTTTAAACATACCCCACAAATAATAAGCACTACAAGATCGAAGAAAAAAACCCACAAAACCTCAAAATTGAAACAAAAAGCTCACCAAACAAGTAGGAGAACCAGTTATCAAGTAAAGGGTGACGAACGAGTATGTACCAACCTTTATCTGTTAGTTAGAGTCGGAGACAATGACTACTTAGGGTTATCATGTCCCTCACAAAACGGGAAGGCTCATCCAAACCATCTCCGAGGATAGCCAACACGTGAGCGCCAAAAAGGAAAGTGAAAAGTAGTGTCATAGGGGATTCAACAGAGAAGGAGCTTCCCTCATTGAAAAGATCCTACTAGAATAAACCGGACGAAGGTGAAGACTAAGAGAAGGAAGTGATCCATTCTTCTACCATCTCTCCTTCCTCCTCTTTGTCAACATAAGTCAGGCCCTACAGGTCGAAAAGTTCATCCAAAGACAACTCAGGCGGAGCAGCTGCTTCAGAAAACTAGAGCCAAGTGATAGCGTCTATTTAGTCATGTTTACAGGGCACTTGTGGATAGAGTTTAGGGCATTTTACTCGAGTATTTGCCTATTTCTTAGCCTTTTGTGTCTCGTTTTGAGGAAACAGTGTCTATCGTATGTTTATCGTGATTTCAGGTATTTTGGAGCGGTTTTGGACTCAACTCAAGAGATAGAGGAGGAAGAGGTGGTTCAAGGCTCCTTGATGTTCTTAGAAGTCGTCAAAGACAGGCTAAAAGACACATGATCAAGGACATGTCACTAGAGAATCAAAGCAGAATCGAACAAAGTGGACAAGGCAGAGCATCACAGAGAAATCTCCTATTTTCTCCCTACAACACTTCGAATCAAGTCCTGATGTCTTCATGAGAGTTGTAGTCCTCGAAAATAGTTTTCCAACTCATATTCATATGCATTAATTAGATGAGTGAGGACTCCAGAAAATGCATTTCAAGGCGACCATGCTGAAAGCAACTCGACCGAGTGCCTGGCTACTCGACTACTTCTGGGCTCAAGTGGCCTCCAGAAGCTTTCAAAACCTACACAATCGACCAAGTGCCTAGCTACTCTAGCTGTTATGTGCCCAAGTGTCGTCCCCTGTACATGTTTTATTCCCTTTTTAATTTATTTTTATTTGGGGATTATTTTGTCGGGGTATTTAAGGGACGTTTTTAGGTTTTGTTGGGGGTGGAAAATCAGACTTTTGTAGAGACCTATTTGGAAACTTGTGAGATTAGATATTCTTGAAGAAATTTTGTTTGATTTGTCAAATTCTAGTAATTTCCCGTTGTTATTTTTGTTTTTCGATGTTTATCTTGCCAAATCTTATTGAATCAAGCATGAGCTTCTCCATGAGTGACTAGATTTCTTGTTCTAGGGTAGGGATAATCCCGACGATGCGAAACAGACTCATTCTTAGTATTGTTTGACTGATTTTTGATTTTGTTTGGTGATGTAATCCTATTGTCCCAGCCCTAATCGATGAGAATGATTAGAACTGATTTTGGGTTCGAAATCGGAGGACTAAGACCCTAAATTAGAATTTAGATGGTGAATTTAGGTCGAAAGGCTATTTGATCAATTGGAGCCATAAGATTAAACCCGAAGTTTAGTTTATCGAAAGTGAAATTAAACTTCTTGAGGATTTATGGATTGTCATAGATATTTTAGATGATTGTGATATCAACTCAGACCGAAAGGTGAAGTTGATGTGATTTTCATTTAGAATTCTAAGCGCTTAAGAGTTCTAAATTGGTTGCTTGAAACCAAAAGGCAATCATTAACCAATCGATACTACTCCGGTCCTTGTGGATACGACACTTGATTACTACATTTGAACCCTTTACACTTGGGGTGTAGGTTTTAGCCTATCACCAAAACGTCTAGAAAGTCTCCTTCCTCCTTAGTCCGGCTCCATGCAGTGAGATGGGCTCGATCACATCGGAGCCAAGCGCTCATCGACTAGCGGAGCGGAGACTCTAACTCCTCTACATAAAAGCCACCCCATCGCACCATGCATCAAAAGAGGGGGAGGATAGCCCGAAACTCGGCTCCAAAGGTGGAAGCGAAATTGAAAAACAACAGTAAACTAAATTTTTTTTGTCGAGATGGGATAGAGAGGCTAAAAACATGAGGGAGATGGTGAAGAATTTGAGAGATTTGGTAGATGAATCAGCCTAGGGTTGGCAAACTGGGGGCGCGCGTGAAAGAAATAAGGCGCGTTCTTTTCAACAATCTTTAGCCACCGATGCCTATTTTTTAACTCTCTGTTTCAAAAATTATATAAACGTTTTTCTTTTCTTTTTTTCATTTTACCTATTGAGGAGGAAGGAATGAAGGATTGCTAGTAGAATTTATAAAGATTTTTTTTTTAATTATAATACGTGTAAAATACTCATGGGGTCCGGTGACCTAATACGCTCACATTTGAGAGCTAGCCAGCTAGGTTTCCGCCGCCGCTTTCTCCACACCTCCTATGGCCACCCAACCTCTCTACTGCCATGATCCCCCACTCTTTTCCCCACAGCCGCCGCCTACCACTTGGTAAGCCGCCACCTTTCACAACCAACTTCATAGAGTTTCCACCGGCTAGCCTCCGGCCTGCCACCATAGTCTCTTCTCCTTGTCCAGTGGCAACTCTGACGATTCTCCGTTGCCATTGCTTTCTATTGGTGCCTGCTTTTGTGTCCTTCCTTCGGTGTCGACTCCAACCAAAGCTTGTTTGTCTGGCCTTGTCTAGCCACGTGAGCTCCACCGGTCACCGAAGTGACTCCCTCGGCTCTGTCCTCCCACTACCTTCTTCACCACTGCCTCGACTGCCTGGTGTTATTGTCGTCGACTATTCTCCTTCTCCGGGTTTTGATTCCAATCTGTTTTGTTTTTTCTTAAGTAGTGTTTCAACCCTTTGAAAAGAAAAAAATGGCTTGTTAGCCTTATGGGTTTGTTTTCTAACCACCGTTTTCCGATCTCTAAGCCTGTTTATTGTTGTTATTTCTTTATTCTCTGTCCCGTCTTATACGCCTCTATTTTTTCTACCCATGTGGTAGCCTATTACGATCTTATTATCGTCCTTGAGAGTGTGAGATGGGTTTTGGGGATTTGTTTCGGCAATGGTATGGCTTTGGTTTGGGGGTTGGTGTACTTTGCCTTTGTTGTTGTGGTACAAGTTTCTTGTGAACGGTGACTGATTTGCTAAGTTATAGACGTTGTAGAAATGCGATCGAGTTTGGAGTCCAATTTGAGGTGTCCGCTAGTGATCCCCAGAGTTCTCCGTGAGCCTCTTCTTTGTAGCTGGCCGGTTCGTTGATTCTGCTAGCTTGTAGTTCAATGTTGGATGACAAGTACTTTATTTTTGCATTTTTCTTTCCATCATTTGCTTCTTGCTATTCTCTTTCGGTCATTTGCTTTTGTTATTTGATTCTTGTTATTTGATTCTAGTTGTGCATGATGGTTAGTTCATGTACTGGTCTGTCCGGTCTCTCGGTTTCTGTAGATTTGTCTAGAGATTCCTCATATAAAAAAAAAGGAATTTTTATCCTGAAAAAAGGGTCGTGATTTTGTTTAATTATTAACTAGTCTTATTACTTTGAAGCAAAAAAAATAGTCTTATTACCCGCGTTCTTTGCGGTTTTTTAATAATTATTTTATTATATAACTCATAATATATATCCCTTTTACTGATAAGTTATTTTTGTTTTTTCAAATGATAATTGATAACTGAATTATAAATGATTTAACAAAATTGGGCCAATAAAAATTATAATATGAAGCAAAGATCGGAAAACAAAAATTTTGAAGGCGATACACGATTTACAATCAAAATCTTCTTGAATTTAATAAATGAAATGGTTAATATTATGTGTTTTTAAAGAAATCTTTCCATATTATATTAATGATAATGTTTTATTGTATATTTGTGGTTAAACGATTTAGTGATTTACAATCAAAATATTCTTGAATTTAATAAATGAAATGGTTAAGATTGTGATTAAAAAAAGAAGCAATCTTTCCATATTATATTTATGATAACGTTAAAATTTTATCGTATATTCGTATGATTATTTAGTTCATTAAAATTAATTAAATTTTAAGTCTCAAAATGATATTGAAATATAACTAACCAACATATAATAATTTATTGTTTAAAATAATTATATAATTATTATTAATGAAAATGCCTAAAATGAAAAAAACCGCTCCCTAGCCCCAACCCCAAAAAACCCTAGCCCCAACACAAACAACTCTTCCATCTCTAGCTTATTCCGGTGCCGCCGCCCTCATGCGGGTTCCTTCGGCCGCCTCTCTGGCGGGCTCGATGGCGGACACGACCCTCTCCCCTGAGATGGTTCCTGGGATGGCCACCTTTTTCGGGTTCCTGCTTGGGTCGGGTGGCGCCGGACTCCATAGACGTTGAAACCCACTCCTCCCCTCCCACCTACCTTCTTCACTCCTACACCATCCGCCGGAGTCCAACAGTTTTCCGGTGATTTGCCGCTCCTCCTCGTTGGTGGCTCTGCTCCTCCCCATCTTCCGATGCCCCACTTCTTAACTTCGATCCGCCTCCATCGCCACCCTCAACCGTATCCTCCGCTGCCGATCTCTTGGGACGCCTCCCCTCTTGCAGTGTTGATGGTGTCGACCCCCACTGTGACGCCTTCAGCCTCTCCTGGTAAGCGCTTCAAAGAAATCGAAAACCCAACCTTAAAAACCCAACCCTTCTTCAACACAATCAGCTGCTACCGCCTCCTGTTCGATGGCTCCCCGGGCTCTCTCCAACCTCCACCAACATATCCTTCACTACCGTATGGTGGCCGGCCAACGCCGCTCATTCTCCTTGCTGTTTGCCGGCATGGATGCGTTTCTAGCCTTATCGGTCGCAACCCTTGCTCCTCCGACTCCACATAACCTTCCCAGGTTACACCTCCCCACCTTGAAACCCCAAATCTCTAAATCAAACACCCTGTACAATAGACATACTCAATATGCAACCACAAATCTCAAAACAAATTTTATTTTACCCATAAACCCACAAAATCAAAGTAATTAACCCAAATCTAATTTTATCCCTACTTCCTATTCTCTTCCAAGATTAGCAGCCCGTTGATGATGCTTAGATTCATGACCCTTGGGTCTACATCCGGCCTCACCACCAGCTTATTCTATGAAAATTTTCGAATCCGAGCCACCACATGCAACAATACTACATGCAACAATACTGTTGAACAAGCTTGCTCGTTGCCGTAGCGGGATCAGATCTGCAATCATCACTGCTTTCCAATCCAAGCCACAAGAACTGAATCAAGAATCAGCGGCTCCCAAGTTTTATCTGAAGACTTTCCTAGACTTTTTAATTCTAATTTTATGTGATTGTAATCTTAGATAATTTATTTCTTTTTGACTGACGACCCTCTGTGTAGGGTCATTCAAGCCGTCTATTGATGGCTTCAAGATCGCTTCGTCAATCTACTTCTTGCCTACTGTAAAAAAAAATTATATAATTATTAATAAAGTTGAATTAAATTAATTGATGTGTCTAATAGAAGTGGGGTCAATTTTCACCATGAATCGACATATAGAAGAATTCCATCAGAGCCGGACACACATATAGACGTGTAGATACGTTTTTATTTTTATTTTTTAAAAACGTGGTTGCACGTAAAAAATAACGTGCAAAACAAAACTGCACATCAAAAGCGACGTGCACATATGCACATCCAAAACAACGTGCAACCACGTTTTCTAAAAAACCATAAAACGTGGCCCTTCTTCTCCACTTTCACATCCCAGATCGACGAGAGAGAGAGATAGAGAGAGAGAGAGAGAGAGAGAGAGAGAGAGAGAGAGAGAGAGAGAGGGTTGCCGATGACGAGAGATCGAGAGAGAGAGAGAGGGATTCCGAGAGAGAGATTCAGAGAGACAGAGAGCGAGATTCTGAGACAGAGAGAGATGGAGAGAGAGTCGGGGATGGAGACGGAGGTGGTGGTGCCGACGGCGGTGGTGGAGGCGATGGAGAGAGAGAGAGAGAGAGATGAAGATGGAGACAGATGAAGGTGGGGGTGTGGTGGTGGAGGGTGTGGTGGTGGAGGGTGTGGCGATGGAGGCATTGGAGGGTGGTGGTGGTGGGGCGGTGGAGGTGCAAGAGGGGGTGGCGGAGGAGGAGCATGCGGTGGAAGGTGGTGGTGGTGGGGCGGTGGTGGTGCAGGAGGTGGTGGTGGAGGAGGAGCAGGCGCCGACGGAGGTGGCGGCCGGAGAGCAGCCGGAGGCGGAGGTGGTTGTGCCACAGTTGGTGCCGGATGTGACGCAAGCCCTATTACCGCCGCGGAAGCGGGGTTGTATGGAGGTGTCGCCGGTCCCGACCCCACCGGTATGTTATTTGAATTATTTAATTATTTAATTTTATATTAATAGTTTTATAGTTTTTATAATATAGTTTCATAATATAGTTTTATTGTTTATAATTTATAGTATATAGTTGATAGTTTTTAGTTTATAGATTATAGTTATATTATTTTATATTTATAGTTTTATAATATAGTTTTTAATATAGTTTGTATAATATAGTTTAGAAAATTGAAATATTTGTTATATGTTTATAGTTTTATATTTTTATAATATAGTTTTATAGTTTATAGTTTATAGTTTCTATGTTATTTTATGTTCATATTTCTTATAATATAGTTTTCATTACTTGAAATATTTATTATATATTTATAGTTTATAAGACATTAATAGACATTATTTAAAAGACATTAGAAGACATTAAAAATATAGTTTTATAATATAGTTTTTACAATATCTAAAAGACATTAAAAATACATTAAAAGACGAAATAACAACTCACAAACTAAAAGAACGAACAAGTTACGAACGTAGAACCAACTGTAACTAATGAATTAACATAAGTAATACAGGAAGTAACATACTCTTAAACATTTCATAATAACAGGCGACGAGACTCTTGAGGATTGATGGTATCCTACGTGTTGTTAGGGTCGGAGACCGGGCAATGGTTAGTCAGTGTAGGGTAGAGGGTGGGGGTGAAGATATGGTTGAGGGAGGAGCGGAGGGGGTGACGGTACCTGCTGTTAGAGAGGAGATGTCGACCCATACAGTAGATGATCTGTTGTTGTTTGCAGAGGGTGCCCAACAGACCATGGGGAGCCCCTAGTACGACGAGGATTATAGCTTCTGGCCGAGTCTGCTTGATTTTCGTGCCTTCGGAGATCCGTTGGTTGGGCATGAGCTCTCGATGCCGTCCGGCGATGTACTCGGCGGGTGCGTCACTGATTTTGTTGGGGGTCGACCGGTCCATAGGGGTAGACCGGTGGAGCAGCTGTCCCCCACCATCCACGAAGCTTCGACTTCCGTCGTCCATGATGCATCTACTTCCGCCACCCATGATGCTGAGGCTTCGACCTCCCGCACACCAGCGCCGATATCGTTGGCTTCTACGGATGACACCATCCCTAACGTTGTAGAGGCGATGGAGGACGGACAGGATAGGCAGGAGGGGAAGAAGGAGATACTAGAGGGGAGGCAGGGTGGCAGTAGGAGAGGCAGAAGGTTCTGTAGGAGGGGCTGGAGGGGCAGGGGGAGTAGAGGGGCGCGGGTGATGCACCCATCCCTGCGCATCCTGCTGGACCGGCTGCTGATAGCATGCATTTAGGTAGGCATAATAGGGTTGCATTTCGCTTAGTTATGATGCATATCATGCATGGATTAAGTACAATTTGCATATTTGCTCTCTATGTTGATGGAGTCGGAATCTACACACTTTTATTGATTATTCCATGTAATCGTGGATCCGATGATGAGACATGGGTTGATAACGCATTGGATGATGATGTTAAGTCGATCGAGGAAGCTTACATGAAGATCTAAAGAGGTCATGAGAAGAAAAAGCGAGCCTAAACGAAGAACAAGTCTGCAGAAGTTGTCGCCAGATATGCTGAATTTATTTTGCACTTTCTAGAAGCGTCAATTGTCCGATTGACTATTATGACCATGCGTTGGAAATCTCTTTCAAAGAGCTACAACTTTCCTGTTGATGTCGAGAGATGATTCGACCTGCATTTTCCGTGAAAGACTGATGCAGCGGGCGCCGCCATATGTTGCGGACGCAGCAATATGCTGTGGCCGCAGCCGCCGCATGTTCCAGCAGTGGGACCGGAGGAAGCCGCGTGCAGCGGCCGCAACATTTTCTTTGAAACCCTATTTAGTTATTTTGTTTTGTGGCCGACATAGACTTTTTAAAAGGCCGAATATTATTAGTTTTACTGCACTTCTATTCTATTCCATGTTATATCAGACAATTAGAGATTGAGCGATGTCTTCCATGAGGAACTAAACTCATATGTTATGCCTGCAATTTAAAGCTTTATTTGGATTGATTGTGAGTTTCTAATTCTCCTTCCTAAATTCCTTTATTGAATGCTTCGACTTCCTTGTGCTTGAATGTTTGATTGTTTTGTTCTATCTTGCCTGATCAACTTGGTAGAATCAATTCAATTGCTAGGGTTTTGTAGATTCCTGGTTGTGAACCCTAACCCAAGTAGCAAACTTGTTTCTTTAAGGATGGTTGAACTAATTGAATGAGTAGGAAGTTGAATGTGTTGTTAAATCCCTCTTTATGGACTGCAAATACCTTGGTTAATCTCTGAACTTAAAGCTATCAATTGGGTTAAATCCTTCTTTAGGGACTCTTCAATTGATAAGGGTTTCTAGGACTGGTTGGACTACTAACTATATTAGGTCAAGACAAGGGCATTCATAGGAAACTTAAAAAGACGAGAAGAAGTTACAATATCAATTCAACCAAATAAAATGGATAATTGTAGGTAGAGCGATTCTCTCTAAATTGTTTTGCATCAATTTGTTTTTATTTTATTTTGTTTTCTTTTCAATCTCAGCCAACCAAAACCCCCTTTCTACTAATTGGTAAATACACATTGCTGAGAAATACTTGATTCTCTGTGGGATCGACCTCTTACTTACTTGCTATACTAGTTTGTAGGTTTGAGTTTTATTTTGATACGGTTTACGCGACTAAAAATCGTTCATCAAATTGGCGCCGTTGCCAGGGAATCATTTTTATTTCTTTGTTTTGTATATTTATTGATTTTTGTGCATATATCTAACCCGTTGTGAACCTATCTTACGGTTCACAGTGCCCATGCTACTATCTTTTTAAGATGTTGAGATTAGGGAAGTTGAAAGGTGAGAACTTTCACCAATACTTCACTAGATTGCATGAGTATGTTGACGACCTTTGTTTATGGGGTTATCAATTCAACATCCGAGATATGATTATGTGCATAGTTGATGGGATGACTGTTGAGATGCGAGTGCTTGCTGAGTACATGAGTAACGGAGGCCTGAAGCGGTTAGGAGGATTGTCGGGGTTGTGGAATTTTTTCTGTTATATGGATTACCATGCTGCATAGAAAGAATTGCTCACCATGTCTTCTCCGCCAATGGAGGACTCTATCACACACATAGAGGATCCATTCCAGAGCCTTACACAATCAGTGCAACAACTAGATGTGCGCAATAGGAATTTGAAAAACCAGATGGCTCGGCGAAACCGGACCTTGGAGGAACTAATGAGCCAAATTGGAAAACAAATTATTGGTCCCCAAGGTAAGGAAGAAAGGGGCTTAGAAGAAGAAGGAGATGAATTCGTAACTGAGGGTGAAAGATCTGAGGAGCAGCGACCGCCGCAGCCAGGCGGTGACCGCCGCAATGCTACTGAGGAGCCCCCAACGTCTTCTTCTCTTGATTTTGAGAAACCCATCCCACCATCCCTTGAAGAATTAAAGGATGAAAAGGTTGGGGATCCTATCGAAGTCATTATGCTGAATTCATTCCCTCCCAGGTGGTTTCAACATAATAAGGATGTTTAAAAGGAGGAGGAATTGTTTGATGACAACGATAATTTTTTGACGATGGAGATGGTTTAATGCTTCCTGACTTGGAATCTCATGAGTCGACGCATGAGGCTTCATGTGTTTTGGTTCCAACTCCATCTAACACATCCATTCTGAGCTCGCCCATTGATGAACCAGGTCTAGAGCCGTCAACTGAGGCTCAAAAGGTAACAAAGGTAAACATTTGCAATTTTGAAGGCAATGGTGATTATGTTGATCCTTTTGATTGCTATTTTGAAAATCCACCAGTGGAACTGTGCTGGTGGTATCATATTCCTTCTGCAGAGAGTCATGCTAGATTCTTTGATAGATTGAAAGGGTTCGTGAGTTTCTATATTTTATGCTTTCAATTTATTGTGCTATGATGTGTCTTGTAAGATGTGTGCACATGAATATGATAGGCTACTGAGGGCCTTGACGATGTCTGATAGATCAGATTTTGAGATTGAGAATAAGTCAGGCCAATGACATTAAAGAAAGGCGCTTCTCGGGAGGAAACCCGAGGTAAGTTTTCTAATTTAATTATTTCAATTCCTCATTAGTTAGTTAGTTTTTCAATAAATTAGGTTTTCCATTAGATATTGGATAATTGTTTTGGTTTGGGATAGACTAACCTCTCAGGAAAGGTCGCTGCAATACTCATATCCGACCTATAGAGACCTATCCACCACAGTAATCAATTGTCGTATCCACAAGGACCGGAGGAGTATCGATTGTAATTTCGATCTAGTTCAACCAAGTTCAGAATAAACGACAGATTTTTGAGTGTTTGTGTATAAAGTAACCAGGAAAACCGATTAAGTGTTGAGAAACATATATAGGAAAGACGTTCTAGGATTATGGATTTACCAACAATGCATCATCAATAGGCATAAAATATTTTCTTGCTCGAGTGATTCCGAAATCAGATTGCGGAGATAGGTTATCTAAGGTAATCGTGCATCCCCTTTTGGGTTTAGAGCGAATGTGCCAAAATCGGTTAGCAATTCTCCTTTCGGGCTCAATCAACCAATTCAGGCCCTTTAAGTTTGCAGAGCTTTAGGCAATAATCACACTAACATTGCCTTTCGGCTCCGAATAATATCAAAATTGCCCAGAACGTCTATGACAACCTATGAATCCTCAAGAAGTTTAGTTTCACTTTCGATCAATAAACTTCGGATTTAATCGTGTAGTTCCGATGGATCCTAATCGCCTTTCGGTCTTAAATCACCATCTAAATTCCAATTTCGGTTTCTCGTCTTTCGATTTCAAACCCTAAATAGGATCTAATTGACTCACATCAATCAGAATAAGCACAACATGATTAAACCACAATCTAATTCAGAAATCATTCAAGGGATACTAAGAGCAAGCCTATTTCCGCATTGTCGGGACAATCCCAATCCTAGAACAAGAAATCTAGCAACTCATGGAGAAGTTCATGCTTGATTCAATCATAGAAGGCAAGATAAACATTGGATAGCAGAAACAACAATCGAAAATTACCAGACTTTGATGAATTGATCAAAAGTATCTTCAAGAGTCTCCAATCTCCCAAACCTTCCAAATAGCTCTCAACAATGTCAGATTTTCGGCCCCCTGGTTCTCTAAAAAATGTCCCTTAAATACCCCCTGAATAAAAATAAATTAAAAACGAAAGAAAAACGGTTCAGGGGGCGACACTCGGGCATAAAACAGCTTGAGTGTCCATGGCATTCGACCGAGTGTTTGATTTTGTAAGGTACTGGAGGCCACTCATGACCATATCTGATCGAGTGTATAGGGCACGCGGCCGAGTGAAAGCTTTTGCTAGCTACTTTTGCCAGTTACACTCGGTCGAGTGTAACTGGCACTCGGTCGAGTGTCTACCTTTCCTTGCTTCCTCGTCTCTTGCCAAGTGCGCCTCGATTTCCATGCTTCACATCCTTGATTCCGTCCCTCCTAGTTCATCTTTGACGCCTTCTAAGTGTACCAAAAAACCTCGAAGCTCGTCATTCTCCCTTAGCTCTCTTATTGGCACCGAAAACGCTCAAAAGCACCTGAAATCACAACGAACGAGCGGTAGACACCGATTCCTCCAAACTAAACAAAAAGGGCCAAAAATATATATAATACTTAGCTCAAAGGTTCTAAACTCGATGCAAACATTCCCTATATTCATCGCTAAATAGATGCTATCACATATCATGTTTATTTATGTTATCATGTTTATTTATATCTTCATATTTATTTGTATACTTATATTGCACTTGAAAAAAATATCATGCATATACATAGATTTCAAATACCTACCTTAGTTAGCGAAACTCTACATTCTTATGGCATGAACTTCTAAATCCTACGATAAATTTGAATTGCTTAGCCTAATCACCTTGAAATGTTTTCTTATGAAGCATGATTTTGTGATGTAATTGAGAATGTATGATTTAAATCCTACAAAACATGACCCTTGTGAGAATGTTTTAGCCTTATTAGAATCATTTATCATTCTTTTGCTCAATTGTGTGATTCACTTTTCTTGTGTTGCTACTGACGATGCCATAGAAAATAGGCCTATTAAATAACACAAGTATAACGTCATAAATAGGCACTACAAGATTCATCGCGAGTAAAGTACTCGGTCAAGCCCTGACCAAACCCAACACCCTCAAAATCCTCGATCCATATTTACTCACGACTTGGGTCGTAGTATAAACCCGCGTGGAGCCAAGGCAGGTCCCCCAAGTACCTCGTGGCTCTCCGTGATCCTAGCAAGCAGCTCGCTGGCTCAAGCACCTCATCTCTAATAGCACCGCGTATATTGCCTATACCCTTAAGCATGAGGACATGCAATACACGTGTCCTATGTAAAACCACAAGGTCGCCAGCCATCTCCTCGCTTGGTTTCCCTATAAATACCCCCCTCTGACCTCAAAGACGGGGATCCGATTCAAGATAGAAAGTAGAAGAGCTCTGATTGCCTCCCGGACCTAAAGCCCCTGGAGTTGAGTTCTTAAGATCTTTGATCGGAGAAGAACGTTCTTGGAATAAGAACATCACCTGACTTCCCCTCAAGCCGACGATTGAACGGTTCAAATCCTCGCTAGCCAAACATACCATCCCCATCGCTTGGACTAATAAACGCATAACCTGATCATCACCCCTCACGGTTAAGGCTTGCATGTATTTCAAGTCATTTTATCGTCATGATGAGGTAATAAGTGCAAGTGAAATTCCACGATCGCGTCATTGGCGCCGTCTGTGGTAACTTTCACGACGAGAGGTTCCACGTAGCGATACACGCGCTTTCTTTACTTTACATTCCTTCGATTCCCTTTGTCACATTCTTTTTTGCGTCTTTACTCTCTTCACTCTTCATAGATCCTATCTAAAATAATTAATAGTAGTGCTCATTTCCCTTTTAAATGCTAATGAAATTTGCAGGAATCATGAACTTTACCCTATTTGGGGTAGAGTTCGGAAACCAAGACCATGACACCGGTGAAACCAACGGTCTCAACCTCAACGTTCCCCCCAAAGAGGAAGCTCTACACAGTGGCAACGAGAACGTCCCTCAACTACCTCTCTGGGATACTGTGCAACCTCCCCCATTTCCTCCCTACAGAATGTGGGGCGGTTACCCCCCATACCAATTCTTCACGGGGAGTTACCCGCAGAGTACGTACTTCAACCAACAAGCAAACGGGGTACCATTCCAGCACGACCCCCGTGGTTACTATCAACAATAGGGTCCTGTGCCTATAACGGTCAATCACTTCCCCAACCCTGTTGGTGGCCCTCTTAGCCCCGGTCTAGAGCTAAAAAAAAAATGCCAACATGATCGCCCGTGTTTTCAATGCTAGGGATGTATCATCGCTTTCGAATTCCCTTGAGGCACCCGGGCAAACTCGCAAAGATGAACCAACTTTCCCATCCGCTTTTTGCAGAAAAATACGCGAGGCGCCCGTTCCCAAGAGATGGAGGGATATCTCCATCGCCAAGTATAAGGGAGATACTGATCCCAATGATCACCTCAACCAATTTACCACATCAATGGGAATGAACGAAGAGAGCGTCGCTATGTATTGTCGCTCATTTCTATCTACGCTGAGCGGGGTAGCATTGACATGGTTCACCAATTTAGCTCGATCCTCCATCAACAACTTCGCACAACTATCAAGCACATTCGTCGCACATTTTAGCAACGCTCGCACAAGGAAAAGGATCATGTTGGACCTCAAATCCATCAAACAAAGGGTGTTGTAGGAGGGAATTGAGAGTTGCAATAAAATATGAATAAATCACAGCAAACCAGATTTCGTCCCTTGCAAATGATTACAAGACTCCCTCCCTATGCAGTAGTGGGAAGTCAGGATCGATCCACGAGGAAGCGTGTCAGCGTATCCCAAGTAGCTGTAAATCTCACAGAAAAGCAAACAAAAGACAGAAACAAAGAAATAAAGACAGAAATAACAAATAAAAGCAGAAACAAAAGCAAAGACACAGACTTACTCGATCTCGACAAAGCAGTACTCGAGATCGACAAACAACAGTGACAAAAGAAACTCAGAATCGCCAACAAAAACTCGATCTCGACTAATGTAGTACTCTATATCGACTAAAGCTCCTCTAGATCGACTAAAAACAGTAACTTTCTGTGCAAACTTCGAACACAAAATCGCAGATTTCGACAGAAATAAACTCAATATATAAAGAACTTCCAAAGCCAGGGTATCAACACCACAACGATAACCATGCAAAGTAACACATAAAGGCATAAAAGATCATGCTTTCCATCAAATAACTTTTGTTATTAACAAATAGGCATATAGAGGCTTTCGCATAAACCCTAATTGTTACTAACCCTTTTCATATAATTAATCCAAGTTGCATTAAGATCACTTTCGCTTCAATAACACAAACAAGGATCACCTTCAACTCTTGCAAAAGAATCATGCTTATAGGGATAGAAGACGAATTGCATAAAAATATTGTACCTTTACCGCATCATCTTACATGGCCACCGTTGGGCTCACCCCGACCCTAGAAGTGGGTGGACTACTCGCTCTTCATCATCAAAAAAGACATTAAATAACAAAAGAAACTAACTTGCATTGAATTAAATAAAGAAAGCTTACAACCAAACAAGACAAATCCGCTTTCGCCTTTCCACCTTGCTTGCCACAAACTCTCTCTCTCTATTACTACTTACTTGTTCTCTCTGAAATTGAATGAATAAAAATCAGCCCCTAAGACTTTATTTATAGACTATAAGATAAATAAATGCAATTAAAGAATTAAATCTAAAAGGAAAATTATATCTAAAATAGGTAAATCTCTTCTTGTGTTGATATGTCTTCTCTCCATAGATAGGTGTTGATAGATCTCGGCCAGATTCGGATTCCTTCGGCTCCAAGGACTTCCAAACCGCGTAGGACAGCAAACCGCGTAACGCGGCTTCAGACACGGTTTCCTCGATCTCGACAAACTCTACTCGACATCAAGTAGGAGTGACGTTGAATTTGGCGCGGCTGGCCGTCTCGGGTAGCTGGTGCTCGATCAGCTCGGACAGGTGCTTCTGGGATCCTCGAGATCGAGTTACTTCCTCGAGATCGAGTAAAGTGGTCTCGGCGTCTTCAGTCCTCGGCTTCTCGACTTGGCACAACTCCTCGACTCCGGACATGGCATCAGGGTTTGTCGATCTCGACTAGGTTTCTCGAGATCGAGTAAGGCTTCCGGAGTCGGGTTGTCTTTGGCTCTCAGTTTCTTGATCAGCTCTGCTCGACTAGGTGTGCTCGGACAACATTTGTCGAGATCGAGTAGATTAACTTGAGATCGAGTAAAGTTCTCATCTTTATGCTCTGTTCTTAAAACGCACTTTCCCGAGTCCTCGTTCGTCGGATTGACTCATATGACCTTGCGTTGGAAAGCTCTTTCCGAGTCCTACAACTCTCATGAAGACATCAGAACTTGACTCAGAATGATGCATGCCGAAAAATGGCCTTTTCTCCAGCTGCACCATTCTTAATTTCTCCATGAGTTTCCTTTAAGCTCCAAAGTGCGTCCGATTTCTTCGAAATATAACAAAAACTTGTGTAGACCTCCATATATTGCAAATAAACATATACTACACAGGTTCTGTATTATTCTAACCCAAATGCATGAAATGCATGTAGAAAACGATATAAAAGCAACTGTAAAACATGGCAGATTCAGCTCACAACAAGGGGCGACTGAGTCATTGGGAAACTTTTTCAGCAGATTCACCAACATGGTGGTACAAATCCCAAGATTCAATCAAGAGTTCGCTAGCACAATACTAATGGGAAACCTGGCCGAGGGAGACTTTAAGATCTGCCTATTCCGAAAGAAGCCAGAGAACTTCGATGTTCTACGAGAGCTCGTAACCAAGCAGATCCACGCCATGGAAGCCACAATCTCTAGCTCGTGACCTATTGAGTCTAGACCACCGTCTTACCACCGGGTCCCTAACAAACGCCAAGGAAGAGAAAATTTCGGGGATCAGCAACGTCGCAATTCTCCCGGGCAATACTCGGTCATCCCCCCACGACCTCAAGTCCAAGAGTTCCAGTACAACCAAAGGACCGGACCAGGTCCACTTGGTGCCCCAACAAATGTGATGATGACTCATCCCGACTAGGTGTCGCCTCCTGTTTATTGGATTCCACAGACCCTCCCTCAAAAAGAAGTGCCCCTTCAGATTTGCCCCCCCACCAACAAATCCCAATCATCCAGTCACTTCCCCACAACAAAGCCATCCTCCAGTAGTTCCTCCCTAGCAATATAGACCACTTAATACTCCACCGAGGCCTTACAATCCCCAATACGTAGACAGAGGAAGAGGCAAGGGAACCTACCCCCAGAATAAGGGAGGAAGAAATGGAAATAGGAGAGGAGGGTACCAACCTCCCCCGAGGGACACGAGGAATGCCCAGGAAGCCATGTCCTCATCCAATCGATCTGATTGCTCCAACCAGGATCGCCGGAAACCCCCCTCTCCAAATGGGTACATTAACACCATCGCGAGGAGACCCGCGACATCCGGCACCAGTAAGCAGGAGAGGAAGAATTATGATAAAGAACCCAGACGCCCCCCATCCGAGGCTAGTGTCAAGCAAGCATCCACTGCGTACGCAATACTAAGTTTCTCTGTCTTTGATACTCAGGATGCTCGCGACCTTAGGATGTCACACTCGGATCTTATGGTCATCCATGTGCAGATAGGAAGGAAAACTGCCAAGCGAGTGATGATAGATACAGGTTCATCTATGGACGTCCTTTACTAGGACGCCTTTGAGCAACTCGGGATCGCTGAAAGTGCTTTGCGTCGCTACTCAGGAAAGCTAGTCTCCTTCTCTGGAGATGAGGTTGAGGTGGCTGGAACAATCGAATTGGACCTGACGTTAGAGACCGCACCAAATAGAAGAACTCACATAATTGAATTCACAGTTGTTCGATTGCCATCCATCTACAACGCTATCATGGGCCAAGTAAGTCTATTCAAATTCCAAATAGCATGCTACATCTATCATTTTAGCGTCAAATTTCCATGTGCCGACGGAAAGGTAGGCGAAGCACGGGGAGAACAGGCAGAAAGTAGAATTTGCTACTTATCCTCACTAAAAAAGGGTCACAACCGAATATTCGCGATTGAGGCAAGCGGTTAGGGATCTTTGAAAGAAGAGGCGGTTGATGAGCGTGAGCAAGAGGCCACATCCGAACAACAACAAGCAGAGCTGAAAGTTCGACCAAAAAAGATAGCTGACAAGATTGTGGAGGAAAAGATCACTTTCTTTCCCTTCCCGAACAAGACCGAAGCCATGTACCACGTTCACAGTTTGACTGCTGCCGCCCTAGAGCACCTCAAGAATATGTTGAAAGAGTCGCGCAACGTTTTTGCATGGTCTCCGCAAGATTTGAAGAGGCTCCCTCGAGAAAATGCAGAGCATTCCTTGAGACTCAATCGCGAGGTGAAGCCTGTATGCCAAAGAGAGAGAAAAATTGTCGCCGAAAAGTCAGAAGCAGCAAAGCAAGAGGTACATAAGCTTCTTCAATCCGGATTTATTCGCGAGATTAATGTTTCAACTTGGTTGTCCAATGTGGTACTAGACAGAAAGAACAATGACAAGTGGAGAATGTGCATTGATTTCAAAGATCTAAACAAAGCTTGACCGAAAGATAGCTACCCTTTGTCGTCTATTGATGAGCTAGTAGACACCACGGCAAGGCACGCCACTCTAAGCTTTCTGGATGCCTATTCCGACTACAATCAGATCAAAATGGGCCCTCGCAATGAAAAGAGCATTGCATTCATCTTCAACCAGGGAACCTTTTGTTATAAGGTAATGCCGTTTGGGCTCAAGAACGCGGGTGCCACCTTCCAGCGAATGATAGAGAAAGTATTTTTGTCGCAGATCAGAAGAAACATTGCAGTCTACATCGATGATATCGTGATCAAAAGCCTTACAAAGGAGGACCACTGCAAGGATCTACAGGAAACCATCGACACGCTAATGAGGAATCATGTTTGCTTGAATCCAGAAAAGTGTGTTTTTGGAGTAGATTCCTGAAAGTTCCTAGGGTTCATGATAAGTCACCGCAGGATAGACTCGAACCCTTCAAAGGTACAAACCATCATCGACATGGCCTCTCCAAAGACAATGAACGACATTCAGAAGTTGAACGGGTCAGTCAACTACTTGAGCAGATTCTATTCGTGATTAGCTTATCACTTCCTGCCCTTCTTCGAGCAGCTAAAAAAGAAAGGTCCGGTCAAGTGGACTGCCGCTTTGGATAAAGCCTTCAAAAGTATTAAGGAATATTTGGCCACCTTGCTCACTCTTCATTTTCCACTCGAGCATGAAACTCTGCAACTATACCTCGCCGTCGGGTCCACAACTATCAACACAGTGCTTACTAGGGAATCTAAGCTCCCCATCTATTTTGCAAGCAGGGTCTTCCAGTCAGCTGAATCCAAATACACTTCGATAGAAAAAATGGCTCTATCTGTGGTTTTTGTTGCACGGAGGTTGAGACCGTATTTTCAGGCTCACACCATCGAGGTGCTTTCCGACCTACCCCTGCATTAGATCCTACACTCTCCATCCCTTTAAGGAAGAATGGTCAAATGGGCAGTAGAAATTTCCGAATTTGACGTCCATTTCAAACCCAGAAAATCCTATTTGGCCCAAGCCTTAGCCAAATTTGTGGTAGAGGTTGTCTTTATGGATTCTCAGGATCACGATGGGGAGGACTGGGTCATTAATGTCGACAGATCAGTATCAGCAGGGGGATGTGGAGCCGAGGTTACCATCACAAGCCCAGGTGCAGAGATAATCAATCTATCTTTCCAGCTACTGTTCGAAGCTACCAACAATGAAGCAAAGTATGAGGCTTTAATCGCGGTTATTGAAAAGGCACTGATCAATGGGGCTCGACAAGTCCAGATTTTCACGGATTCAGAGGTGGTCGCTCGACAAGTTAAAGGCAAGTACGAAGTAAAGACGGGAATTTTGCCTGAATATTTGGCATGCGTACAAACACTCACTGCCGCCTTTGAAAAGTGTTCCATTTCCTCCATCCCTTGTGATCTGAATGAGCACGTCGATACCTTGGCCAGAATGGGGGCCACCCTGCCCCTAGGGTTGAGCGATCGCGTGATGATCGAACAAAAGCATGCCCGAGGAATCCACCAGGGGGTCTTCAAAAAATCCAACCTCGGTGACTAGCGAATACCTCTCCTAGAGTACATAACTGAAGGGGCTTTAGCATGCGAGTTACAAGACAGCCAAAGCATCAAAAGAAGAGTGACCCACTTTCGCTTCATAGATGGCCGGTTATACAAACGGGGTTTTAACCTCCCGTTTAGCAATCACGTCAGAGATAGCCACATATGCCTGCTCTCGTCCGAGAGCTACACGCGGGCCTCTGTGGCAACCACCAAGGGTGGAGAGCCGTGATATCTAAAATCACACATCTGGGCTACTACTGGCCCTCTCTCAAAGTAGATGCCAAAATGATTATTCACATATGTGACCCTTGCCAGCGGCATGCATCGCTCAACCATCGCCCCCCTCATCCTTTGAAGTGCATATCTGCACCATGTCCGTTCGTGATGTGGGGAATGGATATTTTGGGCCCGTATCCAACAACACCATGCCAGTTGCGCTTAATCATTGTAATAGTCGATTACTTTATGAAGTGGGTAGAAGCCGAAGCTATGGCCACCATCACGGCAGAAAAAGTGCGCAAATTTTTCTAGAAAAACATGATTTGCCGATTTGAGGTCCCCCAAGCTATCATTACCGATCATGGTCCCCAGTTTGATTGCGAGGGGATTCGTGATTTCTGCGCTGACCTCTTCATCGACTTCCGATTCTCGTCGGTGGCTTACCCACAATCCAATGGACAGGCTAAAACCACGAATCGCCAAATTCTGAATGCCCTTAAGAAGAGATTAGGAACATCAAAGGGACAATGGGCTAAGATCCTGCCCTTGGTACTATGGTCATATAGAACCTTGGCTAAGAGTCCCACGGGAGAAACGCCATTTGCGATGGCCTTTGGTGTCGATGCAATCATCCGAGTGGAATTACTAATTCCGTCGGCTAGAATTGTCGATTTTAGAAAAGACACCAACGGCGAAGCCCTTGAGTTGGAACTCCACTTGCACGAAGAAAGGAGAGACACAACAAGCACGTTTTTGTACGCCCACTGCAAAAAGGGGACATGGTCCTCCGACAAGCAACAACAGGTGGAAAGCTTGAACCTAAATGGGAAGGTCCGTACGTCATCCACAAAGAAGTAGGCCGAGGTTCCTTCAAACTTCAAAATTCAGAGGTTCCGATCCTCGTGAAGTAATGGAACACCAGGAATCTCAAGGCTTGTTTTGCGTAAAGGTTAGGCATATTAGAAGTCTGACGACTTAGATTTTCCATGTATAGGGGTCATGAGGGTTCCCGATTGGGTATACCACTTCATATGTATAAATGAAAGTTCCAAACCTAACAATAATTGTCGATATGCAAAATTTAGCAATCGCCTGTCTTTTGAACACTGATGTGCAAGTAAGCCTCCAAGGAGAATAAATTTAGCAATCACGTGTCTTTCGGACACGAATGTGCAAGTGAGCCTCCAAGAAGAATAAATTTAGCAATCGCATGCCTTTCGAACACGGATGTGCAAGTAAGCCTCCAAGGAGAATAAATTTAGCAATCGCGTGTCTTTCGGACACGGATGTGCAAGTAAGCCTCCAAGGAGAATAAATTTAGCAATCGCGTGTCTTTTGAACACGAATGTGCAAGGAAGCCTCCAAGGAGAATAAATTTAGCAATTGCATGTCTTTCGAACACGGATGTGCAAGCAAGCGTCCAAGGAGAATAAATTTAGCAATCGCGTGTCTTTCGAACACAGATGTGCAAGTAAGCCTCCAAGGAGAATAAATTTAGTAATCACGTGTCTTTCGAACACGGATGTGCAAGTAAGCCTCCAAGGAGAATAAATTTAGCAATCGCATGTCTTTCGAACTCGGATGTACAAGCAAGCCTCCAAGGAGAATAAATTTAGCAATTGCGTGTCTTTCGAACACGGATGTGCAAGTAAGCCTCCAAGGAGAATAAATTTAGCAATCGCGTGTTTTTCGAACATGGATGTGCAAACAAGCCTCCAAGGAGAATAAATTTAGGAATTACGTGTCTTTCGAACATGGATGTGCAAGTAAGCCTCCAATTAGAATAAATTTAGCAATCGCGTGTCTTTCAAACACGGATGTGAAAGCGAGTCTCCTAGGGGAATAAATTCAGCAATCTTTGCGTTTTTTAACACATGGATGTGTAAACGATCATCTTTATTATCCAAAAAATCAATGAAATCGATCTGTCTTACTCTACTCTTTCTTGTTTGCAATAAGAGTTCGTTTTTTTGTGATTTTTGAATTCCCCATCAACCGCAATCAAATGTTTATTAAGAACGTGATGCACTGAGATAAGTCGTACCAACTGTTTTAATCCAAACTTTAGCAAGCTTGGCAAAAGCAGGTTTGCCGACACACATTTTTTAAAACCACCATATAAACAAAAACCCCAAAGCAGATACGCGATGCGATTACTATAAACGATTACAAAGCAAGATACATAAGTATTTAACAAAACAGGGTTCACGCAACAAGGGAAGAAACGATAAGCAAGGAAGTAATAAAAACCAAAGTTCACTACAATCTCATGTACTCATCATTAGCCTCATGAACTATTATGGTGAAGCGACTACTCCCCTCATATTTAAAAGAATTGGAACAGAAGTCAATCGGAAGAAAATCGTGATCAAAATACTACGAAGCTTAAAACTCCTAGAGACCGACCCGTACGATGCGGGAGACTGAGTCTGGCCATCTCTAGACGAACCGGAGTTACGAATTTCTTGTAACCCCATGTCAACGCAACCCCCTCCCCAAACGCAAACCTCCATCTTTCCGCCGCGACATTTTTGTCTTTAGGAGAAGCATACTTGCCAGGTTTAATCACAAAGTTCAAAAAGATCTTGGTTGGATAGCGAATAAGGAACCATTTCCTTCTCCATCCCGGGCTACTAGACAACCTCTCAACTATTTTTCTAGATAGAGAGGCAGATACCAGTCTCTCGCTGCGTCTCAAGGAGAGAACGAAAAAGAGATGGTCCTATGACGGTGTTTCCTTGATAGTAGCACACCGCATAATATAGACTGCGAGGTACATCCATACGTTAAAAGCAAGTTAGGTCGGGCATTGGTTTATATGTGCCAAGAATTATGAATAAAGCCGGGGGAGAGGAAGGCGGAACCCCTGAAGCAAACTTCCTAGGTGGACAACAACGTGGTCTTTGTACTCGTCCAGGCATCCCCCACTCCCGATAGCCAGGCCTATTTCTATCTCAGCGGGCCACGGATAAAGCTTGGCCACCTCCTCCAAGTGCTTAACAACAAGAATTGATACTTCTCCCAGCGTTTTAGTTACGGTAGGAGCTACGCATTCCGTAAAAATCTTTAGGACTGGAGGAAGCACAACAGAAGCATAGCCTTCACATAAACTACAATTTTCTGCCTTTGTTCGATTGTAAGACGGCAAGGCGAAATCACCCGGAACCACGCGAATAGGTTTCTTACTCTCTTTTTGGTACTCGAGATGATTCGCCTTTCCCCAAATCATTAATGAACTCCGAGGTATGACAATACTCAGGATTGTCCCTCGTCAAGGGGCGCTTGATGGATTCGGCCATTTTTCGTTTTTTTTGCGCTCTGATCAGCTCCGAGGTTAACTCTCTTTCTTTTCGCTTCGCGTGATTTTTTACTTGGCAGGAGAGGAGAAGGACTCGCTGTAGATTCCGAGTCAACGTCTTCTAGAGTTCTTGTTCGCGAGGAGCTAACCTCCTCATGCTCGTAGCCCACACTTCGGTTCTGGCTATCACTCTCATTCGACATCTTAAATCTAGAACAAGAAGAAAACCCCCTGGAAAAGACGCAAAGAAAGAGAAAATCAACAAGGGAAAATGACATTTTCAACATCGCGGGTAAACAAATTTGCCACCAAAAAACCCCTTTCTGGGTTCATGTTGGCGCCCCACGCGCCTCCCGAAAGAGCATTGAAAAGACGTTCCCCCCTTAAAGGATGATGGTTAGGAGACGCCTTTTCGTCTCCTCCGTAAAAGTTTCTCGATTTTCGAGAAATCACTTCTAAGAAAACAAAAAGGGGGAGGCGAAAAGTTTCATCCGCCCACCACCGTCGAAAGGTTCCCAAAAAAAACTCAAGAACAATACTACCGCGCCCCAACGCCTCCCTGCTATCGCTAGGTAGTTTAGATTGCCCCATAAAAATCGACCATAAATAAAAGAACAAAGAAGGAAAGAGGGGATGAGACATCAGTGTGTACCCAAGTCTCCACCCCATAACCGCCATACCCCTCACCAGAGGAGGGCGGTTCCACCACTAAGGGTTGTGTCCCTTTGCCTTAAAAAGCCTAAGAAACAAGCGCAAACCTAGAAATTGAACTGGGCATGAGAAAGATCGAAGAACACTTACTTAAGAAACACCGGTAAGCTTGGAAGACTGAAGAATGGACCACCACCTAACTCCGATCTCGTTTCTCCGGGAGCAAAGAAAACCCTTGGACTCTCTCTCTCTCTCTCGCTCTCTCTCTCTCTCTCTCTCTCTCTCTTCTTTGTGTTCGGAAATGTGAAATGAAGAGATCTAAGGTGAAAACCCCACTTATAGGTCTCTGTGGGGTCACCCCATCAAGTGGGCCGAAAAACACATTAGGCCCAATCAAGGCCCCTCCAATAAACTGACTTTTTGGCGGGAAGCATTGTGTTTGTCAAAACCAAATCACGAACGACATATCGCTCGCGATCCGATTACGAGGATATATGATGATGCCATAAAAAATAGGCCTATTAAATAACACAAGTATAACGTCATAAATAGGCCACCCAACGCAAAAAGACATCTGACCCCACTACAAGATTCATCGCGAGTAAACGTTTTTGGAATAAGAACATCACCTGACTTCCTCTCAAGCCGAAGACTGAACGGTTCAAATCCTCGCGAGCCAAACATACCATCCCCATCGCTTGGACTAATAAACACATAACCTGATCATCACCCCTCATGGTTAAGGCTTGCAGGTATTTCAATTCATTTTTTCGTCATGATGAGGTAATAAGCACAGGTGAAATTCCATGATCGCGTCAGCTACCTCTTGGCATTGACTTCAATATCTATTTTTCAAGACCGACTCACATGATTGTTGCGTGCAGAGTTTATGTTTATAGTTTGAGTCTTTTGTTTGGATTTGTGCATACTTAGTGAAATAAGGTGGCAATGGTTGATACACTTAGTAACCGGGTCTACGCATGACACCCATGGGTATGATTCGCGTAAAACGGTGTTGAAAACTATCCACTAAGAAAAGAAGCTTGATCATTGAGTAGTCGGGTTCATTCAAGACACCCATGTTTGCAACTCGCTTCAAAAGATGTTCAAGTGGACTTTAATTAAGTAGGTTGAGGTGTCAACAGACCGGGGCCATTGGTGACACCCATGTTTATGACTCGCGTAAGGAAGACACCAAGACAAGAAAATAAATATAAAAAAGAAAAAAAAAGGGAAAAAATCGAAAATGAAAAGAAAAAATATGAATTACTAGAGTCAATTTTGTCTATTGTGGTCCTGCAAGTAATAGCTTTTCGGTGGAGATTTGGTGATATTGTGGTCAATGTCTATGAGCTTAGTGCATATTGGATTGAGTTGAAGGTTGAACCATAAAGCCTAAACATATGAGAGCATGAGCAAAACACATATTCCTGGTGAGGTTGGATGATTTCTATTTCTATGTTTTGATGGCTAAATACATGCTATGATGTTTATTCATTTGGTCTTGTGTTCATTTAAAATTGATGTTGCTTTTGATTTGGGCTAATGCATGAAGAAGGAAAATGTAGGTATAGGTTGCTTTTATATTTTTCACTCGAGAACTAGCGAAGCTTAAGTGTGGGGGAGTTTGATAGCATGCATTTAGGTAGGCATAATAGGTTGCATTTAGCTTAGTTATGATGCATATCATGCATGGATTAAGTACAATTTGCATATTTGCTCTCTTTGTTGGTGGAGTCGGAATCTACACACTTATATTGATTATTTCAGGTAATCGTGGATCCGATGATGAGGCATGGGTTGATAACGCATTGGATGATGATGTTTAGTCGATCGAGGAAGCTGACATGAAGATCTAAAGAGGTCATGAGAAGAAGAAGCGAGCCTAAACGAAGAACAAGTCTGCAGAAGTTGTCGCCAAACATGCTGAACTTGTTTTGCACTTTCTGGAGGCCTTGATTGTTTGATTGACTATTAAGACCATGCGTTGGAAAGCTGTTCCAAAGGCCTTGATTGGCTGATTCGACCTGCATTTTCTGTGAAAGACTGATGCAGCGGGCACCGCCATATGCTGCGGCCGCGGCCGCAGCATATTCCAGCAGCGGGACTGGAGGAAGCCATGTGCAGAGGCCGCATTATTTTCTTTGAAAACCTAATTTGTTATTTGGTTTTGTGGCCGACTTAGACTTTTTAAAAGGCCGAATATTATTAGTTTTCCTTCACTTCTATTCTATTACACATTCTATCAGACAATTAGAGATTGAGCGATGTCTTCCATGAGGAACTAAACTCATCTGTTCTACCTGCAATTTGAAACTGTATTTAGATTGATTGTGAGTTTCTAATTATCCTTCCTAAGTTCCTTTATTGAATGCTTCGACTTCCTTGTGCTTGAATATTTGATTGTTTTGTTCTATCTTGCCTGATCAACTTGGTAGAATCAATTCAATTGCTAGAGTTTTGTAGATTGCTGGTTCCGAACCTTAACCGAAGTAGCGAACTTGTTCCTTTAGGGCTGGTTGAACTAGTTGAATAAGTAAGAAGTTGAATGTGTTGTTAAATCTCTCTTTAGGGACTGCAAATACCTTGGTTAATCTCTGAACTTAAAGCTATCAATTGGGTTAAATCCTTCTTTAGGGATTGTTCGATTGATAAGGGTTTCTAGGACTGGTTGGACTAGTAACTATATTAGGCCGGGAGAAGGTCATTCATAGGAAACTTAAAAGGACGAGAGGAAGTTACAATATCAATTCAAACAAATAAAGTTGATAATTGTAGGTAGAACGATTCTCTCTAAATTGTTTTGCCTCAATTTGTTTTCATTTTATTTTGTTTTCTATTCAATCTCAATCAACCAAAACCCTCTTTCTACTAATTGGTAAATACACATTACTGAGAAATACTTGATTCTCTATGGGATCGACCTCTTACATACTTGCTATACTAGTTTGTAGGTTTGAGTTTTATTTTGATATGGTTTACGCGACTAAAAATCGTTCGTCAGATGTGCAGGAGGCAGATGATCTGTCTCTAGGCACTCTACTGGTGTCTTATAGGCACCACCGTGCCTACAGGGTGTGGAGGGATGGGACCGTGGATCTTCCGCTGTTGAAGATCCACCATCGGGCGAGTCACCTAGCTGATTTTGACCCGTACGTCTTCGAGGGCTCGAGGACCTGGTGGCAGGAGCTCATTCCCTTGAGCATCTCGCAGCTGCAGGCCCCGCATTGGGAGGGTGTAGGCGAGTTTCTGGTCACATCGTTCTTGGAGCACTAGCATCCGGAGACCAGCTCCTTCCATTTTCCATGTGGCGAGATGACCATCACGCTACATGATGTAGCCTGCTTGCTAGGGTTGTGGACTGAGGGTCTTCCCTATTTGTCACACCTACCGGATCCGGAGCTGATCCTCACGGTCGTCGAGTACTACCAGGTGGACCCAGATGCGTTGAGGGGGTACAGACGAGCTGGCGGCTAACCCGTTGGGTTGCTGACGAAGCAGTGGATTGCGAGACACGAGCCGCTCGTCGACCCCGAGCCTATCGTCGGCGTGCTCAACATGATTGTGGTTGGGGGGCAACCAGAAGATGACCCTGACCAGCAGCGATTTCTGTACCTTGGGTACCTATCCATCGCTCTCGCCGCGACTATGTTTGTGGACAAATAGCAGAGCCTAGTTCCGTGGAGGATGTTCGGCATTGTTTGGGACATCTACCGGATGGCCGACATTGCATGGGGTGCAGGTGCCCTTTCCTTTCTGTACAGAGGCCTAGGAGAGGCTACCCAAGCAGGGGCGAAGGGTTTAGAAGGATGCACGACGCTACTGCAAGTACGAGACCATGGAATTACTTTTATAGTTTAGTAATATTTTATTCTCATTTTTACCAAATTGTGTTTTGTGTCAAGGCTTGGATATGGGCTTACTTCCCTCGCTTCCATGGTGATTTGTCCAGTGATCCGGTTAGGATTCAGAATCGATGCTGGTAGGCGAAGTTCATCCCTCCGATGCCTCCTACCCGCAAGGACGTTGCGGGCAAGCTCGAGCGGGTGAAGATTATGCGGGATGAAGTCGGCTTGGTTACCGTCAACGATGTATGGCATCGAAACAATATATATATTACATATATTTCATAAATGATACGTTTGGAATCCCCGATCCTTCGCCTGTGGGCTCGGAATCAAAATACCAACTTGTTGATGGCCCGATCTTGCAATATTCTTGATATCCTTGATGTTTACAAGTAGTTACAATAAAAGGGTTCGAACTATTGCGAAAGAAACGAAAACAAACAAATAAAAACACGTGAATAAAGGACTGATTTTTAGCGGCAGTTCAGATTTGGAAAATTCAGCAACTTTCAAAATCAACAAATAGCAACAGAACACAAAGAGAAACGAGAGAAGACAGCGAGGGATGCGCGCGGGTACGCTAGGGGTTGCGGCACCGATGCCCGAGCGGCTGGGCGCCGAGGCCTGCGAAGCAGGATGCCGTGCCTAGGGCCTGCTCTCTATCTATTGCGACGGTTTTGCAATTCGTGCGACGAATTCTGGATTGGGATTGTGTTTGTATAATTGCCGATTGAATTGGGAATGTGCATGGGTTTGGTGATTGCCGAAGGTAACTAAGAACATAAGGAAATTTGAAGCCTTTGGTTTGACAAATTGTAGAAACCCTTATTCCTATAACGGTTCCACAATATTAATTCAAATCTAATTTTAATTGAATGAAATACAAGAGTTTAAATAGAGACATACCAATTTTATCTTTTGGAAAAAATAGAGTTTTGGTAACTAAAGAGCCGTTGAATAATCTAAAGATATTTAAATCTTTCCTAAGATAAGTAAAACTAACTAAGGATAGAAAACTAACTTGGTGGACAAGAGTTGTATCTAGAAGAGATATAATTATTTCAACATTTTTTTCCTAAATTCATAAAATAATTAATTCTAATTTAATGAAATAAATCCGAAAAAAATAAATAATTATGTAGAAATTTGTCCAAACAGGGACAGCTGCAAAGATGATGAGTTTCGGCCATTCTCGAGGTCGATTCTGGAGAAACCTTCAACAACAAAGTTGTAGATCTTTTCGTCTTCGTTCTAAGAAGGTATGGAAAGATCTCATCCGATAAATATGGACTCTGAACGACCCATTTTACTGAGACGTCAAAATGCTATCAACCCATTAAGAACGAACCAAAACTTGGACATGACTAACCTTTCTCCTTTGGACCTTCGTCCATTGTTGAGCCTTATTCTTCCTTTTGAGAAAGACATACTCTTCCTCCAATATCCCTCGAATCGATCTTGATAACTCTCCAAGATCACGATCATCATTTGAGCCACAAAAGCTCATGCTTGATTGCATCATTCTCCTCCTCTTATCTTCGATTCGTCCTCGAATCGAGTCATTGATGAGCAAAGGGGAAGGAGCAGCAACCTTCACACATGAGGATGGAGGGGTGGGTGGGTGGGATGGGTTCTAGGAGAATTCAAGGTATATGAACCTCAAAAACAACACCTGTCATAACGATCATTGAGCAATCAAAAGGAATAATAACAATAGGCTCAATAACCCCATGAACTTCATAATTCTAAACATTAGGAACATTATCAAGAGGTACAATAGCAAACTCAAGAGAAGTGTCCCCAATGTCCTCATCGTTATCGTCAGAAGCAGTCAGAGCACCTAGCGCAGCACTGCAATCAATTTGCAGCACATATTCGGAGGTCTTCCCGGAGTCAATGGGAATAGGTGAAACAAGTTCGGCGCACTGTGCTGTTTTCTGGGCATCGAATTTGTCCACAATCTCCGCAATAAAAGCCTCCAACTATCGGCGTCGTTCCTCCTCTCGGCGTCTTTCCTCCTCCTCTCCCCGTCGTGCCTCCTCAGCCTCTCTTTGTTGGAGAAGCCTAATCTGACATTATTGTTGACACCTCTTATCTTCGATTTCTGCTTGCCGTTGAAGCCAAAAGCGGTGCCTTTGAGCATCTCGTTGTCGCTCTACGACTTGTTGTTGCAAAGCTTGTCTCTGCAACTCTCGTCAGCGGCGTTGTTGTGCAGCCCATGGATCGGGATCATCATGCCATTCGCCCCCCCAGATAGCCCAAACCATTGAATCAAATCGTGAATGACATAAAAAAAAGACAAGAACTTGTGAAACATACGGCTCTGATACTACTTGATACGTTTGGAATCCCTGATCCTTCGCACGTGGGCTCGGAATCAAGAATACCAACTTCTTGATGACCCGGTTTGGCAATATTCTTGATATCCTTGATGTTTACAAGTAGTTACAATAAAAGGGTTCGGACTATTGCGAAAGAAACGAAAACAAACAAATAAAAACAAGTGAATAAAGGACTGATTTTTAGCGACAGTTGAGACTTGGTAAATTCAGCAACTTTCAAACTCAGCAAATAGAAACGGAACGCAAAGAGAAACGATAGAAGACAGCAAGGGATGTGCGTGGGTGCGCTAGGGGTTGAGGGACCGATGCCCGAGCGCATGGTCGTCGAGGCCTGCGAAACCGGATGTCGCGCCTAGGGCCTACTCTATCTCTGTTGTGACGATTCTGCAATTCACGCGACGAAATCTGGATTGGGATTCTGTTTGTATAATTGCCGATTGAACTGGGAATATGTATGGGTTTGCTAATTGCCGAACGTAACTAAGAGCATAAGGAATTTTGAAGCCTTTGGATTGGCAAATTGTAGAAACCTTTATTCCTATAAAGGTTTCACAACAATAATTCCAATATAATTTTAATTGAATGAAATTCAAGAGTTTAAATAAAGACTACTAATTCTATCTTGTGAAAAAGATAGAGTTTTGGTAACTAAAGATAAATCCAATAATCTAAATATATGTAAATATTTCCTAAGATAAGGAAAACTAACTAAGGATAGAAAATTAACAACTTGGTGGACAAGAATTATATCTAGAAGAGATATAATTATTTCCACATTATTTTCCTAAATTCATTAAATAATTAAATCTAATTTAATTAAATATATCCAAAAAAAATTAAATAATTATGTAGAAATTCGTCCAAATAGGGACAGCTACAAAGATGATGAGTTTCGGCCATATTCGAGGTCGATTCTGGAGAAATCTTCAACAACAAAGTTGTAGATCTTTTTGTCTTTGTTCTAAGAAGGTATGAGGCACCGAAGCCTGAGCGCTGGGGGGGCGAGGCACCGAAGCCTGAGCGCCTGGGCGCCGAGGCCTGCGAAGCCGGATGCCGCGCCTAGGGCCTCCTCTCTCTCTGTTGCGACGGTTCTGCAATTCACGCGACGAATTCCGAATTGGGATTGCGTTTGTATAATTGCTGATTGAATTGGGAATGTGTATGGGTTTGGAGATCGCCGAAGGTAACTAATAACATAAGGAAATTTGAAGCCTTTGGATTGGCAAATTGTAAAAACCTTCATTCCTATAAAGGTTACATAATAATAATTCCAATCTAATTTTAATTGAATGAAATTCAAGAGTTTAAATAGAGACACATCAATTCTATCTTGTGCAAAAGATAGAGTTTTGGTAACTAAAGATAAATCAAATAATCTAAATATATGTAAATATTCCCTAAGATAAGTAAAACTAACTAAGTATTGAAAATTAACAACTTGGAGGACAAGAACTATATCTAGAAGAGATATAATTATTTCCACATTATTTTCCTAAATTCATAAAATAACTAAATCTAATTTAATTAAATATATCCGAAAATAATTAAATAATTATGTTGAAATTTGTCCAGACATGGACATCTGCAAAGATGATGAATTAGGTTATTCTCGAGGTCGTTTATGGAGAAACCTTCAACAAAAAAGTTGTAGATCTTTTTGTCTTCGTTATAAAAAGGTATGGCAAGATCCCATCTGATAAATATGGACTCCTGACGACCCATTTTACTGAGACGTCGAAATGCTGTCAACCCATTGAGAACGAACCAAAACAAGGATATGACTCACCTTGCTCCTTTGGACCTTCTTCCATGGTGGAGCCTTCTTCTTCCTTTTGAGAAAAACATACTCTTCCTCCTATAGCCCTCGAATCGATCTTGATAACTCGCCAGGATCAAGATCATTGTTTGAGCCACAAAATCTCATCCTTGATTGCATCATTCTCCCCCTCTTATCTTTGATTCGTTCTCGAATCGAGTCGTTGATGAGCAAAGGGGAAGGAGCAGCAACCTTCAAACATGAGGATGGAAGGGTGGGTGGGATGGGTGCCAGGAGAATTCGAGGTATATGAACCTCAAAAACAACACCTATCATAGCGATCATTGAGCAAATCAAAAGGAACAATATAAATAGGCTCAATAACCCCATGAACTTCCGAATTCTCAACATTAGGAACATTCTCAAGAGGTACAATAGCTAACTCAAGAGAAGTGTCCCTAACGTCCTCATCGTTATCGTCAGAAGCAATCACATCATCTAGCGCAGCACTGCAGTCCACTTGCATCACATATTCAGAAGTCTTCCCGGACGATTCTGGCACCATGTGACCCACCGTTGGAAAGCTCGTCGAGTCAGCTTCGAAACAATACTGAGTTGACTCAATTCTAAGGTCGGAGTGAACAGGAATCTACGAAACAAGTTCGGGGGGGGGGTCTGTGTTGTTTTCTAGGCAACGAATTTGTCCACAATCTCCGCAGTCAAAGCCTCTAACTCTTGGCATTGTTCCTCCTCTCGGCGTCGTTCCTCCTTTCGACGACGTTCCTCTTCCTCTCGTTGTCGTGCCTCCTTAACCTCTCTTTGTTGGAGAAGCCTAATATGTCACTGTTGTCGACACCTCTTATTTCGATTTCCGCTTGCCGTTGAAGGCAAAGGCGGCGGATTTAGGCCTCTTGCTGTCGCTCTACGGCTTGTTGTTGTTGCAAAGCTTGTCTCTGCAATTCTCGTCGGCGGCGTTGTTATGCAGCCCATCGATCGGGATCATCATCCCAATCGCCCCACCTAGATAGCTCAAACCATTGAATCAAATCGTGAATAACATAAAAAAAAAAGACAAGAACTTGCAAAACCTACGGCCCTGATACCACTTGATACGTTTGGAATCCCCGATCTTTCGCCTATGGGATCGGAATCAAGAACACTAACTTGTTGATGGCCCGATTTTTCAATATTCTTTATATCCTTGATGTTTAGAAGTAGTTACAATAAAAGGGTTCGAACTATTGCAAAAGAAACGAAAACAAACAAATAAAAACAAGTGCATAAAGGACTGATTTTTAGCGACAGTTCATACTTGGTAAATTCAGCAACTTTCAAACTCAGCAAATATCAACGGAACGCAAAGAGAAATGAGAGAAGACAGCGAGGGATGCGTGTGGGTGCGCTGGGGGCTGGGGCACCAAAGCCTGAGCGCTTGGGCGCCGATGCCTGCGAAGCCGGATGCCGCGCCTAGGGCCTCCTCTCTCTGTTGCGACGGTTCTGCAATTCACGCGACGAATTCCGAATTGGGATTGCGTTTGTATAATTGCCGATTGAATTGGGAATGTGTATGGGTTTGGAGATTGCCGAAGGTAACTAATAACATAAGGAAATTTGAAGCCTTTGGATTGGCAAATTGTAAAAACCTTCATTCCTATAAAGGTTACACAATAATAATTCCAATCTAATTTTAATTGAATGAAATTCAAGAGTTTAAATAGAGACACATCAATTCTATCTTGTGCAAAAGATAGAGTTTTGGTAACTAAAGATAAATCAAATAATCTAAATATATGTAAATATTCCCTAAGATAAGTAAAACTAACTAAGTATTGAAAATTAACAACTTGTTGGACAAGAACTATATCTAGAAGAGATATAATTATTTCCACATTATTTTCCTAAATTCATAAAATAACTAAATCTAATTTAATTAAATATATCCGAAAATAATTAAATAATTATGTTGAAATTCGTCCAGAGAGGGACATCTGCAAAGATGATGAATTAGGTCATTCTCGAGGTCGATTATGGAGAAACCTTCAACAAAAAAGTTGTAGATCTTTTTGTCTTCGTTCTAAAAAGGTATGGCAAGATCCCATCCGATAAATATGGACTCCTAACGACCCATTTTACTGAGACGTAAAAATGTTGTCAACCCATTGAGAACGAACCAAAACAAGGACATGACTCACCTTGCTCCTTTGGACCTTCTTCCATGGTGGAGCCTTCTTCTTCCTTTTGAGAAAGACATACTCTTCCTCCAATAGCCCTCGAATTGATCTTGATAACTCGCCAGGATCAAGATCATTGTTTGAGCCACAAAATCTCATCCTTTATTGCATCATTCTCCCCCTCTTATCTTTGATTCGTTCTCGAATCGAGTCGTTGATGAGCAAAGGGGAAAGAGCAGCAACCTTCACACATGAGGATGGAGGGGTGGGTGGGATGGGTTCCAAGAGAATTCGAGGTATATGAACCTCAAAAACAACACCTATCATAGCGATCATTGAGCAAATCAAAAGGAACAATATAAATAGGCTCAATAACCCCATGAACTTCCGAATTCTCAACATTAGGAACATTCTCAAGAGGTAAAATAGCTAACTCAAGAGAAGTGTCCCTAACGTCCTCATCCTTATCGTCAGAAGCAATCACATCATCTGGCACAGCACTGCAGTCCAGTCGCATCATATATTTGGAGGTCTTCCCGAACGATTCTGGCACCGTGTGACCCACTGTTGGACAGCTCGTCGAGTCAGCTTCGCAACAATATTGAGTTGACTCAATTCCAAGGTTAGAGTCAACATGGATCTACGAAACAAGTTTGGCGAGCTGTGCTGTTCTAGGCAACGAATTTGTCCACAATCTCCGCAGTCAAAGCCTCTAACTCTTGGTGTTGTTCCTCCTCTCGGCGTCATTCCTCCTCTCGACGACGTTCCTCCTCCTCTCGTTGTCGTGCCTCCTCAACCTCTTTTTGTTGGAGAAGCCTAATCTGACATTTTTGTCGACACCTCTTATCTTCGATTTTTGCTTGCCGTTGAAGCCGTAGGCCTCTCGTTGTCGCTCTACGGCTTTTTGTTGTTGCAAAGCTTGTCTCAGTAACTCTCGTCGGCGGCGTTGTTGTGTAGCCCATCGATTGAGATCATCATCCCAATCGCCCCCCTAGATAGCCCAAACCATTGAATAAAATCGTGATTGACATAAAAAAAAAAGACAAGAACTTGCGAAACCTACGGCTCTGAAACCACTTGAGATGTTTGGAATCCCCGATCCTTCGCCTGTGGGCTCGGAATCAAGAACGTCAACTTGTTGATGGACCGATCTTGCAATATTCTTGATATCCTTGATGTTTACGAGTAGATACAATAAAAGGATTCGAACTATTGCGAAAGAAACGAAAACAAACAAATAAAAACAAGTGTATAAATGACTGATTTTTAGCAACAGTTTAGACTTGTAAATTTAGCAACTTTCAAACTCAGCAAATATCAACGGAACGCAAAGAAAAACGAGATAAGACATCGAGGGATGCGCGCGGGGGCGCTGGGGGCTGAGGCACCAATGCCCGAGCGCCTGGGCACCGAGGCTTGCGAAGCCGGATGCCGCGCCTAGGGCCTGCTCTCTCTGTTGCGACGGTTCTGGAATTCCATCGACGAATTCTGGATTGGGATTGTGTTTGTTTAATTGCCGATTGAATTGGGAATGTGTATGGGTTTGGTGATTGCCGAAGGTAACTACGAACATAAGGAAATTTGAAGCCTTTGTATTGACAAATTATAGAAACCTTTATTCCTATAAGGGTAAAATCCAGCTATAGTCCCTGAACTTTGATCAAATGTTTGAACGGGTCCCTGAACTTTATTTTTGTTCATTAAAGTCCCTGAACTTTGATACTTTGTACACATTTGGTCCCCCTGTTAGTAAATTTGTTAAATATATGTTAAATAATGATATAGAATCAATGTATTTTGGTATATTAATGGAATAAGTTAGGTTATACACATGTAATCGCTTGGTATTTGTTTTACTAAAGTAAAAAAATTATATTATATTAAAAATATATGTTTTTCAAAAATATTTTTTTATAATAAAAAAACTTTCTATTTTCCAACTAAATGGTATAATTTTCCGTTGATATTTTATTTTAAAGTATTTTGATGACCGAAAAATTTCTTATTTCATTTAAAAATTAAAATGTGTTTTGTTTAAAAACTAAACTCTACTTTTGCTATAAAAAAATAAATTCTATTTGTGTTAACAAAATAAACTCTGTTTTTAATTAAATAAGGAAATTTAAATCATTAAAATACTTTAAAATAAACTATTATTGGAAAATTATAACATTTGGTAAAAAAATAGAAAGTGTTTTTGATAAAAATATATTCTAAAATATCCTTTGTTTTAAGAAAACTATATTATATATGATGACTTTTGAGAAGAAAAAAACTTAATTTTTTACATTAGTAAAACAAATACCGGGCAATTACAAATGTATAACCTAACTCATGTAATTAATGCAATAATACATTGATTCCATATCATTACTTAACACATATTTAACAAATTTACTAACAAAGGACCAAATGTGTACAAAGTATCAAAGTTCAGGGACTTCAATGAACAAAAATAAAGTCCAGGGACCCGTTTGAACATTTGATCAAAATTCAGGGACCATAGGTGGATATTACCCTTCCTATCAAGATTCCACAATAATAATTCAAATCTAATTTTAATTTAATGAAATAAAAGAGTTTAAATAGAGACATACCAATTTTATCTTGTGGAAAAGATAGAGTTTTGGTAACTAAATATACATTACATAATCTAAAGATATGTAAATCTTTCCTAAGATAAGTAAAACTAACCAAGGACAGAAAATTTAAAACTTGGTGGAAAAGATTTCTATCTAGAAGAGATATAAATATTTCCACATTATTTTCCTAAATTCATTAAATAATTAAATCAAATTTAATTAAATAAATCCGAAAATAATTAAATAATTACGAAGAAATTCGTCCAAACATGGACAGCTGCAAAGATGATGAATGTCGTCCATTCTCTAGGTCGATTCTTGAGAAACATTCAATAACAAAGTTTTAGATATTTTCGTCCTCGTTCCAACAAGATATGGCACGACCTCATTCGATAAATATGAACTCTGAACGACCCATTTTACTGAGACGTCAAAATGATGCCAACCTATTAAGAACGAACCAAAACTTGGACATGACTCACCTTGCTCCTTTGGACCTTCTTCCATGGTGGAGCCTTCTTCTTCCTTTTGAGAAAGAAATACTCTTCCTCCAATATCATTGTTTGAGCCACAGAAGCTCATCCTTTTGAGAAAGACATAACTTGCCAGGATCAAGATCATTGTTTGAGCCACAGAAGCTCATCCTTGATTGCATCAGTAAATGTGAGTTACGTCTTCTTGTTTTATTTATATATTCCGTGACAGTTAGTATCGCTATGGCCGAATCGCAAGATGATCATCGTCTCCAAGTTTGCCAAGTAAGGATACATTCCGTATAGTTCAATATATACCTTATGTAGGGGTGGCCACGGGTTACAGGTCGACCCGTGACCCGACGGGTCGTACGGGTCATTGACCCGGTGGGTCCGGGTCAACGGGTCAACGGGTGGGGGCGGGTTGCGGGTTAGGGTTAGGGTCAAGGGTTTTGAACCCGATTACCCAGCGGGTCGACCCGGCGGGTCAACCCGCCATCCCAATTTATTTTTTTTGAAAAAAATATTTTTGTTATGTTTATAATAATTATTATGTATATTATTCTTAGAATAATTCATAATTTATAAACATAAACTAGTTTGCAATGTGCAATGTGGGTCAAAAGCACTATCACCCTTCCCTTTTTATAGATTTGGAAGACATCCCCTATTCCCTTAACTTTCAATGTGGGACAAGAGTCTTGTCCCACATTGAAAGTTGAGAGTTAGAATGAGAAGGGATGGATGTATATATATGTGTACTCCATCCTCCCTTAACCCTCACCCTTCACTTTAAGCTTTATTTCTTATAATGAAATAAAGTAAAGTTTGAGAAATTTTATATCCCTACATTTATATTTTAGTGGATGAATGAAGTTTTATAAAAATATAAAATGTCTCATGTTTTTTTCCACTTCATATTAAAATGAAATGGATATAAAAAGTGATATGTAGAAAAAGTCTTTAACTATCATTTTTTTAAAAATTTTTTGGTCAAAAATATTTTAAAAAATAATTTTTTTTTTTAATTTGGGAATCCGGCGGGTCAACGTGTCGACCCGAACCCGCCAACCCGTGGAATTTCCGGGTTAGGGTTCGGGTCGCCCTTCCCGACCCCTGACCCGTCGGGTTGAACACGTCGACCCGCCGGGTCCGACCCTTGGCCACGCCTGACCATATGTCAAACGTTTTGTTTATATATGTCCACTCATGTTATTACAGTTTTGAGACTTCACACCTAAGTTCTCGGACCTAAAGGTTTGGAATGACTGTAACGAAATGGTTACGCATTTCAAGGACTTGGGTCTGAAACACTGCATGGTTTTAGTAATCATGCGGTCTTTGATGGGGGCGTCAAACCGTCCAGGCAGGGTTCTCCTTGCTTGCGAGCAGTATGTGGAGTACCGACCACGCGGGAGGAAGCTCTGAAGCACGCAATCGAAGGTAAAAGAATGCTCCTACTCTCTACATGAGCACGAAGGCTCGTCGGGTCAATGGGTTATGACGGTAACCCACGATTGATAACCACCAGCTTCCCACAAGCTTGAAGGGTCACGCGTACGCCGGACGTATGATAGAGGGGGAAAAGAAGATGGCTAGGTGGATGAAGGAAATTGGTACTCCTCCAAAAGCCATTGGATACGGATTGAGGCAGTTGGATGGCACCAACGTCACGTCATCGCATTCCCTCACCAACACGCTCAACAGGATGGCTGCCAAAGAAAAGAGGTAGTCAGACCATGACCCAAAATACTCTACATCGTCTACGGGAAAGAGGTTACTACTACGAGTTCAGACGATATCTAGATGACAATGACGTATTGAGCGACCTCTTCCTAGCGCACCCTGACGGGATACGACTACTCCGAAGGTTCCATTACGTCATCATATTGGATAGCACGTACAAAACAAATGCGCAAGTCAATCAATTACGATTACATTATTATATATGTAGCCAATTATAAAGTATTGCACATGTAACATATTTACGCTTACACATATTTACACTTACAGGTGGTCGGGTTCACACTCTCGGGCCATAATTACTGCATCGCCTATGCTTTCCTGTCACACGGGAACGAAGACACGTACGCTTGGGTGTTGCGTCAGCTACAGATCTTGCTTGGGACTATTCAACGTCAAGCTATTATGACTGATCGGGGGCTAGGTCTCTTGGCGACGATGAATGTTGTCTTCCCCAACGTGCAACATCTCCTTTGTTAGTTACATGTCACGAGAAGATGCGAGGAAGCTGCACTAAAGATCACAAAGAATTTAAGTCACGCTGGAATCTTTAAGGGCAACTGTTGGGGGTTGTTCCAATCGAAGACAGATGAATTATTCAACCGACGTCGTCGGGCGCTACACAAGAGATGTCACCCATTCCCAGGTGTGATGGCGTATTTAGAGGTGGTGTGGCTTCCGTACAGAAAGAACATCGTACAATGCTACACAGATAATGTTCTACATTTCGGCACTCGTACAACAAACAGGTACATCGTACGTACTTCCTATCTCCCATTACAATATTATATGTCATCAAATATTTAGTGGCATGAACTTCAATGTTTACGTGAAATTGTGTACAGAGTTGAGGGTCAACACAAGGTTATCAAAGAGGCACTTCACTCATCGACTGGTGACTTCTGTGTCGTCATAGATGCAATCCATAGAGTCAATGATTTTCAACTGCACGAGCTGCAAGCTACTTTAGAGATCGACCGCTTCAAATGGCCAACGAGGGCGAATAAAGTCAACCTTTTTTATCAGGTAAAGACTTTTAATCTCCAAAAAGTACTTCAACTATCTGTACAAGTTGTGGGAGGATATCGTAAAGCAAAACATTCCTCTGGAATGCACCGCCCAACATTGGAGGGTTCATTACGGGATTCCTTGTGTCCATGAGATTTAGGCGTACGTCAGTTCCGGTACTCCGATACCCGCTGAGGATTTCCACCCGTTCTGGATGGATTGGCCATGGACTGACATCGACGACACCCCACTCCCGTATGAACTATCATCTTCATACATGGCTTCCAACAATGTATGCAACGATGACCTCTACCCACCCTCATCTGCAAGCGTCCGATCGAAAAGGAGGCCTCGGGGGTCAAGGAATGCCTGCGGAACCAACCCGTTCCATACGAGGTGTTCAGAGAAAATTTTGAGAGAGAAAAAGAACGTGCTGCTCGACATCGTTCACAAGCGACCATAGCTAGACGTGGACGTGATGATATATATGGAGGGTTTAACTAGGGTCGAGACAACGTTGATTCCTTCATGCTCGGACATATTCAGCGTGTCAGGGAAACTATTGGAGATGGTCATTGTGGCTACCGTGCTTTGGCGTCATTGACATCACTGATCGGCGAGTCTGTTTTCCCAGAACTGAAAACGTTATTGTGCAATCACTTGGAGGATCACGCCGACGTCAACGTCGATTGTTATATGGGAGGGTACGAATTCTAGCAGTTCGTCGACAACCAAAGATGGGAGGGACCTGTGCATGGTGATATGAGACGTTGGATAGAGCTACGCATCATGGGTTTAGTATTTGCAACGGTATATCAGATTCCTCTCATCGTCCTAGCTTGGCATCATCCGTTCACATGTCTCCCCGTGTCCTCACCAACACCTTGTAACAGCCCTCAATCAGCAACCCTTGATTTAGCCTACATCGGAAACCAATACCATTTTTTCGCGGTACGACTTCAAACGTCTTATATTACCCATTCTTACTTTTCATCTATATGCCAATACTCTAACTCTAATTTTCCGTTCTTATAGATCTGGTTGCGTGCTAACGCTCTTATTCCGCCACTTGCGCCAGATTGGGTTGCACATCATCAACCGATCATCGAAGGATGGGATGCTCCTTTTCAAGATCAGTTTGACAGATTCCAAACCTTATGTGTCGATTCCGGTCACCCTTTACACTTTCGGCCCATGTTCTTTTGCATAACTCTAATTTTCCAATTCTTTTGCATACCGTCTCTCTCTTTCCCTTTCGGCCCATGTTCCAAAACACTTGAAGGTGTCCTGCATCAACCTGTAGAATAAAAGTCAAGGAAAACGTGAGATCTAACTACCTAAGGCGCGAATGATTGCTTCCCCGGCAACGGCGCCAATTTGTTGTAGGAGGAAATCGAGTTTAAAATATAAGAAAATAAATCAAACCAGATCTTGCTCACGCAAATAATTACAAGACTCCCTCCCGCTATAGCAACAGAAAGTAAGGATCGATCCTCGAGGAAGCGAGTCAGCAGATCCTAGGCAGCGGCAAATCTCACATCGATTTTGACTCAGGGGACCACTCGATATCGACCTAGGGCAGTCGATATCGACCTGTTCCAGTCGATTTTGGGGATATGCAGACGTCGGGCAAATATCGACCAGGGTGACTCGATATCGACCTAGGGCACTCGATATCGACCTATCTGCTCAAAATCGACTTGTTTTCTGCAGAAACACAAACAAGCAGCGATCTTTCTGGATCGAAAATTAGAGGTCGATATCGAACAGTAGGTGGTCAATATCGAGTGGGAGACAGTAGGAAAATAAAACAATAAAGCTTTTTAGATTTCGGAATAAACTTATGTAAAAGAAAACTTCCAAGATCGGGGTTTGCAACAACGATAACCAAACATGCAATAAGGCAAGATAAAGAAGAATAATCATGCAATCTCATCAAAGGATCAAGCTTTCGCCTTTTCCAACAATTAGACAACTCTTTCAAGAAACCCTAATTGTATCTACCAATTTTATGAGCTGTTAACATGGATCTCTATTAAATAGGTAATAAATATATAAAAGGTTGTAGATGATCAAAACATAATAAATGTCGAATCTTTACCTCAAACACGCTTGTCCATCGCTCGGCTCGCCCCAACCCTAGAAGTGGGTGGACTACTCGCTCCTCGTCATAGGAAAAGACATTAATAATAACAAGAAGCTAAATTGCATTAAATCAAACAAAAGCTTACAACCAATCGAAGCCAAAATGCTCTCGCTCACTTGCTCCTACTCGGCCTCCACTCTCTCTCTCTCTCTCTCTCTCTCTCTCTCTCTCTCTCTACTCACTACATCTCTTCTCTAGAATTGAATGAATAAAAACCAGCCCTATGGGCTTTATTCATAGGCCTTAATCCTTGCTAGTCAAGGCAAGCAATATCTATATTTTATCTAAAGATATAAATCTACTAGGAAATAAATAAATCTAATTAGATAAAACAAGATAAATCCTATAGGGTAATTAAATGTTCCACCCTTAGGATAAATAAAAAAATAAATCTTCAACTCTTCATGTGCAAGGAATTTTCTCTTGGGAATATCTCCATTGGATTTTGGATAGAACTTTGAGTAGAGGTCGAAATTGACTTAGACTCGACACTGGATATAGGTCGATATCGACCTCACCTGGTCGATATCGAGTCACTTTCTCAGGTCCATTTTTTGTTGCTCGATTTCGGCTCCTGGGGCAATATTGAGTGGTCATAGGTCGATATCGACCAAAACTGGTCGATATTGACCTGTCTTCTTCTCTGCTGGGCATCTCGAGTCTATCTTGAGAATTTCGACCACAATCTGGTCGATATTGAGTTGTCTTGGTCGATATCGACCATTTTCTCAGCATCCTGCTCTGTTCTTGAAACGCACTTTCCCGAGTCCTCATTCGTCGGATTGACGCATATAAGTCTGCGTTGGAAAGCTCTTTTCGAGGGCTACAACTCTCATGAAGACATCAGAAATTGACTCAGAATGATGAATGTCGAAAAATGGTCTTTTCTCCAGCTTCACCATCCTTAGCTTCTTCATGACTTTTCTTTAAGCTCCAAAGTGCGTCTGATTTCTGCGAAATATAACAAAAACTAGTTTAGACTCCATAATTTGCCAAATAAGCATAAAATTCATAGATTTTGTATTATTATACCCCAAATGCATGAAATGTATACAGAAATCGATATAAAAGTAGATATAAAATATGGCACAAAACATGGACATCAAATCACCCCATACTTAAGCTTGCTTGTCCCCAAGCAATAACTTGGATGGCCATTCTGATGCCGTTCAAATATCGATGACTCCTAGTGACATTGAGGACAACATGAATGTCCCATTTGATGGTCCTGTCACTCGTGCAAGGGCCAAGAAGATTCGAAATGCAACTAAAGCCTTTCTTGTCCGTCACCATGAAACTTTAGAGCAAGGGTTCAGGCCACCCTGGATCACTTGGCTCAAGGTTACACCGCCAGCACAAGAAGTGAGCCTGCGTCCACACACGGAGCTCATGAAGACTCATCTGCACCCACCATGAGCCAACCTTACTCGACATTTCCTTATGTCACTCGAGACCACCATTGTCGAGTGCATGGGCCGAGTTCCTTGTGCATGGGCCGAAATTAAGATTAGTAATTATGTTATTATTTCATGCAATTAGATAAATAAAGGTGGAAATTAATTATATCTCTTGTAGATATATTACTTAGCCACCAAGTTATTTAATATCTATCTTCTTAGGAATTATTTATCTTTAAGTTATTTCATTTATCTTTAGATAGAATTAATCTATCCAAACCCCTTTCCTTTGCAAGGAAGGATTGGATACATCTCTCATAGTTTTCTATAAATTCATGTTATGCATCTTTTATTAAAATTAGATTGAATAGAATTGAGGAACCCCTTTATGGATTAAAGGGTTCTTCGATTTCAATCCCAAAGCTATTGTGTTCTATGTTATCTCGGCCTTCACAAATCATCACCATCACCTTGTTCTAAATCGGCAACCCTAAACCAAACCCTAACCCTAACCCGGAAACCGTCACAAGAAGAGAAGCCCAGTCCTTGGTGGCACTCGCGGCCACCATCGCTTCCAGCGAGCGCGGACACCCACTCCCGCGCGCTCGCTCTCGCTCCAGCTCTCAGGCGCCTTTGCTCCGCGTCTCCAGCGCTCCAGCTCCCAGGTGCGCTCGCTCTGCTCTCGGTCGCTGACTCGCTCGCTCCAGCGAGAGATCCCGCGCGCTCCCACACCCGCACACCCTGAGGCCGAAGGCCTGTGTGCTCAGCTCCTGCACTCCTGAGATCTCCGCACACCCAGTCCCTCGCTTCTCTCTTTCTGTCGCTATTACTGTTGTTCAATTGCTGGAATTTCCTAAGTATAAAATCTGTCGCTAAATCATAAATCTAATTACTTGTTTAATTTGTTCCAAATCAGGAGATATCAAAGAGCATTGCAAGGTCGAAGCAAATATACGGCGTGGTTCTTGATCTGAAGCCCACATGCGAAGGATCGGGTATTCCAAACGTATCACATTCAGGGGAAGAATACAAAACTCTCATCATCTTAGATCCATTCTCGTATAACCCTGCAATCAATTACCATCATCGAAAAGATACTTGTGCCACAAATCCATACATGTGCAATAAAAAGCAACATCTACTCACAAAAAGAGGGTTATGCAAAAACAATTCATGTGACAAAGCAACAATAATCAAGAGGACTTTAATTAAGCTCAATAAGGAGTAGATAGGTAAAGGCTAAAGGTGGACAATTTTTTGCAATATGGTGCTAATTATCCGGAGAAATTGAGTACTTTCCCAAATTGAATTTCCACATTCCTTCTTCATTCGATTTCTCACCGTTCTCTCATCACTCAATGCTTTTTTTTTTCAATATTATGCTTTTACCTCTCTAACCTCAGCACTGCCTTCTCGCGAATTGCAAACATGGGTGTCATGAATGGCCCCGAATACTTAGTGCTTTGGACTCCTCACATTGTGTATCCCATCTCGCCAAACTATTATCTCAACGAGCAGGGTCGATCCACCTTTATCTTCTGAGGTGATCGGATTTTTTTCTCACTCATTAAATTTTCAATATATTTCAAACAATTTCCTACCAAACTCCAATAATGATAACAACAACACAAATACCATATAACATCTCCATAATGTAATATCATTCTCAACATAATCCCCGGATAGGAAATAAGGTAAAGAATGACAATATTTAGATTATGTGGAGCACAAATAAAATAAGGCATATTATGGCTTTTGTGATGCATAAGCATAGGTATGGCTAAGGAATATAAACATGAGCATTATATGGAAATATAAAGTCCTACATCCTCTTATCTTGCAACATGTCAAAAGCAATATCAAATTTTACCTCCTTTCATGGTTTTCAAGAAAATAATGCACTTCATTGTGACTTCCCTTTACTAGACAATTTCATGTTATATCTCTAATGAATCCTTTTTTTCATCGTCGAGTTCAATATAAGCTTCCATGACACTATTTCTTTAGACAATTTACAAGCATTGGGAGATGTCTCATAAAACAAACTTTGAGTTTAGAAATTATGCACAAAAATAATTAAAAATTTACTCAAAATTCACCATGTAATAGCAAGATGATATAAAATATGATAATGGGCTCTTCCCCCACCACATACTTAGAATATACATTGTCCCTACTGTATAGAATAATATAAAACAAAGGTAAATGAAGGAACTCACCGAATAACGCGATGTAGGGTTGAAATTAGGCTGTAGTAGATTGCCATAAGTCGATATCGACTAGGTATAGGTCGATATCGACTGTAATTCGTCAGATTTCGCATGTGATCAATTGGTCGAAATTGGGGGGTCTAGGTCGATATCGACTAGGTTGCTCCGACAGTTCCACTGGATCCCCGTGTTTTTGACCTGTCTAAAAATATCAACAAAAGATACCATGCACGAAGTCAAAGAGATATAAAAATATAAAGTAAAATAAATAAAAAAGGAAAATAAAAAATAGCGAGTTGCCTCCCGTAAGCGCTAGGGTTTAAGTCGCTAGCTCGACCTACTTTCCTTTTAGCCTTAGCATGGCTCATCTTTGTCTAGAGGTATAGGTGGGTCTGGTGGTTCCTCCGGTGGTGGGAAGCGTGGGATGTCATCCGCGTGCATCATGCGAAGAAGTTTAAATCTCCCCGAGTGAATGCTCCATCGCTTCACCCATTCGTCTTCCTGGGCTTCAACTGGCCTGCATAAAGGAAGATATAAAGACAATTCACATACCTCATCATGGTCTCTCTTCCGCTTCATATGTTGACTTGTTTTCACATCTTCACCACAGCAAAACGGTGGAGCCGGAAGAGATACTTTCACCTCATCCTGTGGAGCTTCATGCCACTTTGCGAGGACCCCATACTTGAACACGAACATCGGTTGCTCAAAATCGCCGGGGATAGCCTTCACCTTATAAGGCGAAAGTGACCTTGAAACAACATGGGCAACGACGTCCGACTTCTTCTTTTCTAGCTCTTCTTCTTCTTGGGGTCCGTCAAATAGTTTTTCAAAGACAGATAGCAAATTTGGAATTGAGATCGTGGAAGGACATACCTGAGTATCGACCGTAGATATGTTGATATCGACTGGAGATGGGTCGACATTGACTAGGCGTTGGTCGAGGTCGACCTCAGGTTCAGATCCTCCTTCTAGCGGTATTGGGGCTTCTGGTGGTGATTTTGACAAATCTTGTAGCTTCCTAAATGCCCGTACACCCTCAAGCCATGCCTCCTCATCAACCATGTATAGCCATCTCAAATATTCCAATTCTTTTTCATACCGTCTCTCTCTTTCCCTTTCGGCCCATGATCCAAAACACTCGAAGGTGTCCTGCGTCCACCTGTAGAATAAAACTCAAGGAAAACGTGAGATCTAACTACCTAAGGCGCGAATGATTGCTTCCCCGGTAATGGCACTAATTTTTTGTAGGAGGAAATCGAGTTCAAAATATAAGAATATAAATCAAACCAGATCTTGCTCACGCAAATAATTACAAGACTCCCTCCCGTTGTAGCAACAGGAAGTCAGGATCGATCATCAAGGAAGCGAGTCAGCGGATCATAGGCAACGACAAATCTCACGTCGATTTCGACTTAGGGGACCACTCGATATCGACCTAGGGCAGTCGATATCGACCTGTTCCAGTCAATTTTGGGGTTCTGCAGACGTCGGGCAAATATCGACCAGGGTGACTCGATATCGACCTAGGGCACTCGATATCGACCTATCTGCTCAAAATCGACATGTTCTCTGCAGAAACACAAACAAGAAGCGATCTTTCTAGATAAAAAATTAGAAGTCGATATCGAACAGTAGGTGGTCAATATCCAGTGGGGGACAGTAGGAAAATAAAATAACAAAGCTTTGTAGATTTTGGAATAAACTTATTTAAAAGAAAACTTCCAAGATCGGGGTTTGCAACAACGATAACAAACATGCAATAAGGCAAGATAAAGAAGAATAATCATGCAATCTCATGAAAGGATCAAGCTTTTGCATTTTCCAACAATTAGACAACTCTTTCAAAAAACCCTAATTGTATCTACCGATTTTATGTATATAATCCAATTTGTTAACATGGATCTATATTAAATAGGTAATAAACGTATAAAAGGCAGTGGATGATCAAAACATAATAAAGGTCGAATCTTTACCTCAAACACGTTTGGCCATCGCTGGGCTCGCCCCAACCCTAGAAGTGGGTTGACTACTCGCACTTCATCATAGGAAAAGACATTAATACTAAAAGGAAACTAAATTGCATTAAAATAAACAAAAGCTTACAACCGATCGAAACCAAATTGCTCTCTCTCTCTTGCTCCTACTCGTCCTCCACTCTCTCTCTCTCTCTCCCTCTCTCTAGAATTGAATGAATAAAAAATAGCCCCATGGGCTTTATTTATAAGCTTTAATCCTTGCTAGTCAAGGCAAGCAATATCTATCTTCTATTTAAAGATATAAATCTAATAGAAAATAAATAAATTTAATTAGATAAAACAAGATAAATTCTATAGGCTAATTAAATGTTCCACTCTTAGGATAAATAAAAAGATAAAAAGATAAATCTTCAAGTCTTCATATGCAAGGAATCTTCTCTTGGGAATATCTCCATTGGATTTTGGATAGAACTTTGAGTAGAGGTCGAAATTGACTTAGACTCGACACTGGATATAGGTCGATATCGACCTCACCTGGTCGATATCGAGTCACTTTCTCAGGTCCAGCTTTTGTTGCTCGATTTCGGCTCCTTGGGCAATGTCGAGTGGTCATAGGTCGATATCAATCAAAACTGGTCAATATTGATCTATCTTCTTCTCTGCTGGGCATCTCGAGTCGATCTGGAGAGTTTCGACCACAATCTGGTCGATATTGAGTTGTCTTGATCGATATCGACCACTTTCTCAGCATCCTGCTCTGTTCTTGAAACACACTTTCCCGAGTCCTCGTTTGTTGGATTGATGTATATAAGCATGCGTTGGAAATCTCATTTCGAGGGCTACAACTCTCATGAAAACATCAGAACTTGACTCTGAATGATGAATGCCGAAAAATGGCCTTTTCTCTAGCTGCACCAGCCAATCCCGACATCGGTTTCCAGAGCTCCAACACGGAAGAGGAACGCCAAGAGAAATAGGGATCACAACCAAGAACCACCCTAGAAGCCGCGCACCTTGAATCCCTTTCAGAAAAAAGGGACTTTATTCCAACCCTAACGGGATTTTCAAGCCCTTGGGAGATTAAGGCCCTTTCGAGTATTATTAAATAGTGGTTTCAACCCTTTCGGGTTATTTTTCCCTAAACCTTGGGCCCGAAGGACCCGAAACTTGTGCCTCAAAGGACCCGAAGCTTGGGCCCCAAGGACCCAAAGCTTGGGCCCCAAGGACCAAGGAGGAGTGGGAGGATCTTGTCATGGCCGGAGGAGGGGCGGCCGCGTCGACACCGGAGAGGACAGCCGGACCAAACGCCGACATCGAAGCACCGGTCGACACACACCACAGCCCACCCACCGGAGGTCGAAGAGAAGGAAACGCTAGGCGATATTAGGCCACGGCGGCATCGAATTGCCGAGGGGAAAACAACACCCCATCTGGCCGGAACGGAGGAAGGATGGCCCGAAACGCTCGAGGATCAAGCCGATTGGGTTAAGAAAGGGGGGACGACGTGGTTCACGGTGGTGGACCGAGAAGAGGTGATACGGGGTTAGCCGTGAGGTGGTCCGATCTTCAACAACAAGCAAGAAACTAAAGAACGGAAGCAAGAACTGAACAAGACTCAACAAGAAAGCAAAGAAACGCAAGATCTTGACCAAGAACAGTCCAAGATCGACCAAGAAAGTAAAGAACGCAGCAAGAAACAAAGAAAGACTCGACAAGATTAATAAAGACTCGAAATTGATAATAAAGACACGACCGATAAGGACTGAAATGATCTATGCAGAACAAGATAAAGACCCCAGGCCTCCTCAGAGGGTAGGAACCAATACCAATGACTACACAACCCGCCTCTACAACCCTACACAATCAAGCGGACAACTTGAAGGCACAAGGAGGGGGCTTGTGGATACTAGATTCACCAAGTCTTGCGAAGTTGATGAACGGCAAAGCAAACCAAGCTGAGATATGTATCAATCGATGATCAATGAGCACAGCTCTAATTGAATCAACAAACACTCGATGGTGTAAACACTCTTTATGAGAGAATTGTAATTATCAAAGTTCCAATTGAATTACAAAGCTGAAATCAACATATATAGGCCTTATCGGGGCTGTTGGCCGGCCATAGTAGATAGAACTCGATAGATCTAATTACTAATGGGCTTTAAAATAAACCTAAGAACATAAATAAATAAGGTCCTTAAAAATAATAACTAGAAAAGTCCAATTCAGCCCAATAATGTTTATAAGCTGAATTTAGACATTAACACTTAAAGAAATTCGGCCCAAGCATGTTTAAGGTGGCTCGGCCTCCATTTGCACTCCAATGCACATGTATGTCTTCAATGTAGGCTCGGGGAGTTGAACCTTGCTCGAGAACAAAGCATGACCCACAAAGTTGAATGAGTCTCTCTGAAGCTTCTTAGCTCTAGCTCGAGTCATTGGTCCTTCTCCAAGTATGATGGGTGTGTCTGGAGTTGTAGAAGATGGTCCCGCATCAAGAGGTGGCAGTGGCGGTGGGTCGGCGGGGTGGAGGGGTTAATGGGGTATTGGGTTGGGGTTTATTAGAGAGAGGCAAGAGCCTCTCTCTCTCTTTGTCTTATAATATAATAATAATACATAACAAGTTCTGTTCATGGCCAATTTAATACTCATTTATTTAATTATGTATATTATATATATTTTTTTTCAATTCCACAAAAGATCATAATCATCTTCATAGCACAATGGTTAATAGAGTTATTTGGTAGGAATAAAGTATAGAGTTCGAATCCTATTAGTTACACACATTGACCATATTTTGCAATTTTTTATTTCCTCTTACATTGTCATGTTTGTTATACATATTTTTTGTAAATAGAAATAAAATAAAAGTGTATGAAGAAAAATGTGGAGAACATTATAAGTTCTTTTCTTTATACATAAATTTTTAAAAAAAAACTTTGAATTTTTTAAACAAATTTTATCATATATAGTTTATACTATGTAAATGTGTGAATGAGGTAATTTATTATACCATCGTCATAATCTTTTTGTTACTATTTATTTTCAACTAATTTCAAAATATTATCTTTGTAGACATCCTTTAAATAATTATGATCTTAATCATACAAAATATTCTATTCTAATTTTATTAAATTTCTTTTCTCTCCTATACTAATGGTACAAATTTTCATATGTAACCATGTATAGTTTATGAAGAGTAATCAATCAATAACACAAAAAAGTAACTTCAACAAACCTTTAATACGAAAAATATAACTCTTTTAACCTATTTACTTTGAAATTAATTTCACATAAATAATAAGTTAAAAATTAAAACTTCTAAGTTAGGGAGATGTTATTTATTGATTTTACAACTTTCATACTAATATTTTCTTTTTATTTACTGTCTCTCTTATAGTGTCATTGATGAAAAAAAAAGCACGTATTGAGAAGTGGTTATAATACAATTCTTCACTTGAACTTTATTTTATTTAAATCATTCACTTGAACTTTAATGCATCTATGTCTTCTTTTTATATTGGGGTTTTCCATAATTTTTAATTATATTATCACTATTTTTATTTGTTATTCAACTTTATATTCCATTTATTTAATTTGCATATTAAAAAAAGTTTACAATCGAAAAATTTAATTGGTCACCACATGCAAAAAAAACTAATGAAAAAAGTGTGTGTAATTTGATTTGGTTAGTATAAAATATTTTTTACTGATTCTTTTCATGTTATAAAAAATTATAACATTAAATTATTTCCATCTTTAAACTTTTCTGGAATTTGATCTCTTCAATCATGGGTCTAAATTATAATTTTTTCTATATATGTAGGAGTGGATATTTTTTGTTTGACTAATAATATTTTAATTTAATTGTTGTTTGTAAAAACTACATTATGACATGTTATTTTTTCTTTATTTACCAAGTTTGATCTCACAATAATGTTTGGAGCAAATTTATATGTCCCGGACGTAGAACGAGTCTGTCAACCTAGTAACATATAAAGATAGCTTTTTGCCAATAAATGCTATAGTAATTAGCTTCAATACTCTTTTTCCTTTTTTTTGTGAAATATCAAATCTTCTATTCCATAAATCCCCCATAATTAGAAAAAATATTTAGATTCACAATAATAAATAATCTATTTAAATTAATAATTTTAAAATTAATGCTATAATTATTAACATATCATATAAATTTTCATAATCATCATAGTTTTTTTATTAGAAATATATCCCTCTAAAAAGAAGTCAATTAAATGCTCCAACCATTAGTACAACTAGAAAACGTTTTTTTAAAATAGGCCAATTAAGTCTTCAACCATTAGTATGAGGAGAAATTAAAACGTTATTTTTAAGGACTGAGGAAAGTGGTCATGGAAAGTGACAATCAAGTGCTGATTCAAGCCATAAAGGGTGAAATCAAAGCAAGTTGGGAAATACTAAGACAGTTGGAAGAAATCAAGCTACTAAGGAGCAACTTTATCAAAGTTGAATTCTATCACTGCTATAGAGAAGCAAACAAGGTCGCTGATTTTATAGCTAAGCATGGTGCTATTTGTAATATTTCTACTCTCTCTTATAATAGGAATCTCTGTACCATCTTCCTATAGGGTGATCATGAAGGTGGTCTACAGTTTGTGTAGCACCTTCTATTTTTTTACCTACTGTAAAAAAAACGTTATTTTTTACATAATGATAAGTCTAAAATTTATTCTAATAAAAATAAATAATAATATAAATGAATATATATATATATATATATATATATATATATATATATATATATATATATATATATATAGATATATAAAAAGGATTTTGCTTTGCCCAATAAATTAAATGCATTAACGAAATATATCCTTAGTAATTAGGAAAAAATTTATATTAAAATGAGAACAATATATCTATTTAGATTAACCATTTTAAAATTAATATTATAAATCATAATAATCATATTTTTTTATTAGAAATCGTAATAATCATATAAATTGGCAAAAAAATCAATATATTAAATTGTAAGAATAAACTTATAAAAGAGATTTTTTTGCCTAATAAATTCATTTACTAAATGTTTTCTCAACAATTAGAAAAATCCTTTTTTGATTAACAATACTCATCTATTCAACTAACTTTTCAAAATTAATATTAGAAATCATAATATATCATATAAATTTGAATAAACATCACCTTTCATTATTACAAAGACAACAACAACAACAACAACAAGCTTAGTATATCCGGCTTAAAGCAGGATCTAGAGGGTCCCATTGTACGCTCTCTTTCATTGACTAAGTCGAGAGAGAGTTTCCGAATGACCCGTACCTACAAAAATATCCAAGCCAAACAATACAAGACACACTAATATGAGAAATAGAAATATAAGAGTAGAGCTCATGAAAGGATACTATCTCGGAAGGATAAGCAAGAAAGTGGTTAATTGTATAATGTTTGTGGTGTTAAATATAAATGTTACTCGTACTATATTAGTATGAAGCACGAAAAACTATACATTTGATAACAATTTAGTGGTTAAAGTTCATCATAAATAATCTTAATATATTTATATAAAAACACTTTTCCTTGGTTGACGATGCCATAGAAAATAGGCTATATAATAAACACGGAGTTTGACGTCATAAATGGGTCACCCAACGCAAAAGAAGGTTCGGTCCCACCATTAGTATATCGCGAGCAAGGTATCCAATCAAGCCCAAATGACTGGGTTTAGCGCTCCCAAGAACTATTAACCCTTATTTCCATCGCAACTCGAACCTAGTGTAAGAATCAGAGTAAACTATCCAAAATGTCTTGCGAACTTCCGAAGTCCTAGCAAGCAGCTCTCTGGCTCAAGCACCTCGCCTCTAATGGCTGCACGTGTATTGCCTATATAGAACCACGAGGTTGCCAGCTGGCTGCTCGCTTGGTTTCCCTATAAATACCCCCCTCCGATCTCAGAGTCGGGGATCTAATTCTGAAGATAGAAAATCATAAGAGTTCTGATTATCCCCCGAACTTAAAACCCCCGGAGTTGAGTTCTAAAGATCTTCAGTCGGAGAAGAACGTTATTTGGGATAACGACCCCGCCTAACTTCCTCTATAGACGACGATTGAACAGTAACATAATTCATCGCGAATCAAACTCGTAACCCTCATCGCTTGGATTAATAAGCGTACAACCTGATCATCATTCCCCCAGGCTAAGGCTTGCAGGTATTTTAAAGCATTATGTCGTCACAAGTGAGGTAATAAGTATAGGTGAAATCCCATGAACACTTCATTGGCGCCGTCTGTGGGAATCTTTCACAACGAGAGGTTCCGCGTAGCAATACGCTTTCTTTGCATCACTTTCTTTCTGTTTCTTTTAGTTTTTATCCCTTTTTTCCGCTTTATTCTTTTTTATTCTGCATAAATTCTATCTAAAATAAACTAATAATAGCGCTTATTTCCCTCTTAAACACCGATGTTTTTACATGCAGGAATCATGAATTTTACCCTATTCGGAGAGGAATTTGGGAACCAGCACCATGATACAGAGGAAACAAACGGCCTCAATCTTAACGCTATCCCCAACGAGGAAGCCCTGCACAGCGGAAACGAGGGCGTCCCACAACAACTAACGTGGAACACTGCGCAACCACCTCCGTCCGCCCCCTACGGAATATGGGGCGGCTACCCCCGTACTAATTCTTCGCAGGAAACTACCCGCAAAGCATGTACTTCAACCAACAAGCGAACGGTGTGCCTTTCCAACAGGCGAACGGGATGCCACTCCAACACGACCCTCGTACTTACTATCAGCAACGAGGACCAATGCCCATAACGGTCAACCATTTCCCCAACCCCGCTGGTTTCCCTCTCAACCCTGATCCAGAACCCGATGAGAACATCAACAAGGTCGACCGTTCTTGCAGGGCCCAGTACGTGTCTTCGCGTTCAAACTCCCCTGAGGCACCTGGGCAAACTCGCAAAGGTGAGCCAACCTTTCTATCAGCTTTTTGCAGATAAATACACGAGGCACCCGTCCCCAAAAGATGGAGGGACATCTCCACCGCCAAGTACAAGGGAGATACCGATCGCAACGATCACCTCAACCAATTCACCAAGGCAATGGGAATGAACAAGGACAATGATGCTATGTATTGCCGCTCATTTCCATCCACGCTGAGTGGGGTAGCTCTAACATGGTTCACAAACCTGGCTCGATCATCTATCAACAACTTCGCGCAGCTGTCAGGTACATTCGTCGCTCATTTCAGCAGCGCTCGCACAAGAAAAAGAACCATGTTGGACCTCAATTCCATCAAGCAAGGCGCGACCGAGTCCTTGGGAAATTTCTTCAGCATATTAACTAATATGGTGGTGCAAACCCCAAGATTCAACCAAGAATCCGCAAGCACAATACTAATGGGTGTTGTTGCAGGAGGATGGTCAAGTATAAATGTAAAGTATAGATTAGAATGACTCCCCTGTCTCAGCAAATGATTACAAGACTTCCTCCCGTTGTAGTAGAAGGTTGTCAAGATCGAATCCACGAGGAAGCACATCAGCAGATCTCAGGTAGCGGTAGATTCTCACAGCCAGAAAAAAAGAAAGAAAAGACACAAATAACAAATAAAAGCAAACAAAAGCAGAAACAAAAGCAAGGACACAGAAGTTGGTCGATATCGACTAACTGTCCTCGATATCGACTACAGATATCGACAACAGAAACAGAAACTCAGAAAAAAAGCAATGTATCGAGCAAATCTCTCCTTGATATCGAGTACAGACAACTCGATATCGACTAAAGCTTCTCAAGATCAACAAAAGAACAGAAACTGTAAATTGTAAATTTCGAACACATAATCGCAGATTTTGAAAGAAATAAATCAATATATAAAAGAACTTCCAAAGCCAGGGTATCAACACCACAATGATAACCATGCAAAGTAACACAAAAAGGCATAAAAGATCATGCTTTCCATCAAAATAACTTTCGTTACTAACAAATAGACATATAGAGGCTTTCGTATAAACCCTAATTGTTATTAACCCTTTTCACATAATTAACCAAAGTTGTAGTAAAATCACTTTCGCTTCAATAATACAAACAAGGATCACCTTCAACTCTCGCAAAAGAATCATGCTTATAGGGATAGAAGACGAATTGCATAATAAGATTTGACCTTTACCGCATCACCTCACATGGCCACCGTCGGGCTCACCCCAGCCCCAGAAGTGGGTGGACTACTCACTCTTCATCATCAAGAAAGACATCAAATAACAAAAGAAACTAACTTACATTGAATTTAAATAAAGAAAGCTTACAACCAAACAAGACAAATCCGCTTTCGCCTTTCCACCTTACTCGCCACAAACTTTCTCTCTCTACTCCTATTTACTTGAATGGAATTGTTGTGTGATTGAATGAATGAAAAACTAGCCCCTAAGGCTTTATTTATAGCATTCTATTCCTTGAATTGGTAAATAAAGAGCGGCCATTCCGGGCTTCAAACCGGGGACCTATAGGTACTACCCACAAGTCCTTTCCAGTGAGCCATTCCGGAATGGTTATCATGGACCTCCTTCCATATACAAGTCGATCGGCCTAGTTGATGTGGTCTTAAGCCAAATGTAAATTGCGTAATCTGCACTCTCTCCGGCTTCGTATGATTTGTCCAACGCAGTTCATTCCAAATTCGCTCTAAAATGCCTGAAATAAATAACACACGGGTATAGACTCCGAAAAGCAAATAATACAAAATAAGATATAAAATAAGTAAAAATACTCTAAATTAATATGCAAATCTATTCTTAAAACATGACTAAAATAGACACTATCAAACCACCCCATGCTTAGACTTTTGCTCGTCCTCGAGCAAACTAATCACAAAACAAAGACAAACTCAAAGAAAGACAAGATGCTCAAAGAGATTCCTATGAATGATCACTCATCAGTATGGTTACCATGGCTTCAAGAGTATTTATTACGTTAAGCTCAATATAGTTATGACACTGTGAGACCCACATCAAACCCGTCATACTCATTGCTTGGTTTAGGGGATGTTTGCATTCAGAATGTATTGAGCAATCAAAATCATTAGGCACACTTAAAAATTGTCATAAACACTCATAGATTACTAGGCCTTTTCTCTTTCGGATTTTCAATAAAGCACTTATTTTTTTTTCTTTTTGTTTCCAAGCATCTTCTAATTACTTTTTCTTCCTCTTTGTGTGAATTTGATTCTCCACAAACAGGATCGGTTACTAACCGTTTTTTTTTTCTCTTATGATTTTCAATTCTCGAGTGAATTTTATCCTCCTCGAGCGTACCATTATGTAAGTCTTTGCTTAGTTTATTGATGATTCTTTTCACTCGAGTGAATTTTATCCTCCTCGAGCGGTGTAAGTGAATTTTATCCTCCTTACACTCATCAACCCAGCACATATATCAAATCACATCAAAAATCACATCAAACAAATAACTGAATTTACTATTGCTTTTCATCAGGGGTTTAGACATATACAATAGAAATTATAATATTTTTTCAAAAATTGCCCTAAACTGAACATCCAACCAATAATGAAGTTATAACTAAAGCTCATAATCCAGATTATCTATAGGAATCTCACAAGTGTCTTTATTCAATTAAAATTCAAGTTTATTAACTCTTAAGCCGTGAAAAACCATAAATCATCATCGAGATCATATCAACCATAGAAACATCTCTTTAACAAAACTAAAAGAAAAAAATTAACAAATCAAAAACAAAGACTCAATAACTTACTACGACCATGGGATAATTATCAAATATCTATAATGCGATGTAATGCAATGCAATGCAATGCATAAAAAAAAAACTAAAACTAACATATATAAAAAATACGGAGCTACACCTGAATTTCCCCCACCCCATGCTTAAAAGTTTACTTTGTCCTCAAAGTAAAGAAAAAGAAAGAAGGAGTTAGATGAGACTCACAAAATAATCAGGCATTCTAGGCAACCATTTAGCTGGAGAGGCGGTACATCCCAGAAATTTCAGCAACATATCATAGTAACCGTGCCTTTAAAATATGATAAAAGATCAAAAACTACAGCCATGGTGTTCAGCAGAAGCTTTCAGTAGCTCGTGGATGCAATTGGCACTCGTGAACCTTCTTGGAATCGGAAAACTATAGGTATTGTATCCTTTGCAACAGGTCCTGGCCAAGACAAAAGGCAAAGAAACACAAGAAAAACAATCCAACCAACCAAGCATAGCAAAACAACCAAGCTCAAAGAATAACAAAAACCATTTCAGCAGTAATCAGCCCATCAACTCTTGCCTAGGACATCGAATGCGACTTCAATGAGCAACAACTAGCAAGCCAAAAATACCTATCAAGTCTAAAACTCAATTACCCATCAAACCAGAGCACAACCAAATTGGCAAAATTAGCACCATAGCACATAGATTATATCAAGGCAACAGGGCAACTAACATATAAAACATCAAATTCAGCAATAGAAAGAGCACCCAATAGTAAACCAACAAGGTTGAACAAACAATTCCTACCAATAACTCAATAGACGGTTTTAGCAGACATATCAACAAGCTTAAATTAAGTAGACGACTTAGCTAAAAGTACTACACCTTAAGCACATAAATTAATCCAACTCAAGTTGATGCGATCAAGGCCACTAAAATCAAACACTCACAAGTCAGCAATTTTTACCGAGTTCACCACAACTGAAAATCAGATTGTTTGCAGCAGATTCCCCCAAACATCCAAAGACCAATCCAATATCACAACTAACTTCAGTTCAGCAGTTTCCGAAATTGCAAATTAACAACTAGTTAAATGGATAGATCGATATACCTGCTCTTACCTAACCAAAATTGGTGTCCCGTTGAGAGGAATCATGGCCATACCGAGCAACAACAGCGATGACGGATCGGACTGGAGCAGAGCGAGGTAAAAGGGTGTCGAGATGAGCAGCGGTGGCGGATTGCTGATGGCGAACGGCGACATCGGGGAATTGGGGATTAGCAGCGCAGGGCGAGGCAAGGAGAGGAAGTCCGGAGGGGAAATCCCGGCGAGGGTAGTACCTGGCGATCAAAGAGAAGAAGACGGGCGACAGAGAGTAGAAGCAGGCGACCCTTGGGTTAGGATTCCGTCGGGAAAGGCGAAGGAGACGGTGGTGAAGAGCGGGCGGTGGATACGGTTTAGGGTTCCCTCTTTGAGAACAGGATGGAAGGAAGGCAGTGGTGACGCGCCGGCAGTCTCAGATGGCCGGAGTAGATCAATCTCAGGCGGCCGAAGATGGCGGCTTGGTGGCTGGCGGAAGGAGGAGACGCGAGCAAAGAAAGAGGAGGCGGTAGCCTGACCTCTCGGAAGAGGGAGAAAGGAAAGACTGAAAGAATGGGTTCGGATTTTTTTTTTTTTTTTTTTTTTGCACATGCAGCTTAGAAGCACCAAATAAAAAAAAAAACTAAAAAAAAAACTAAAACTAATCTACGACATGAAAAAAAAACTCTAAAACTACTCACCTTGGTTCATGACTCAATCGGACATCGACAATGCTCTCTTTAGCAAATCAAACTCATGTGCACACCATTTAGGTAAGCAGCCACCACATATGAAGAGATCGAAGTCAAAAAGTGTGATGTTGAAGAAGGTCTTCAACTCCTTATATGCTCAAGCGTGACTTCCCGTTGAGGGCATGTAGTACCACCAATATAGTTCTGTTGGCGGTATGTTGAAATAATGCTCCCAAGGATCTACATATTCACTTATATCCACAAAAGTGTAAGAAATATCATTACCTTGCTCGGGAGCCACATAAATCGGCTCCGGACTTGGTTCCTTAATTGATAAGTTGGGGATGATTTCTATAGGTGGAGTAGGTGCCAAAATACATGGTTCCTCAAGCGTGCACTCATGAGACTCCATGTCAAGGGGCATCGAGCTCTCTTCTCCATCTTCGATTGAACCATTGATGTTAGCATTATATTATTTATACATGTACAGTTACCATTGTACCCTCGGGTTTTCACCCATTGATATATATACAGGAGTAGGCCTCTGAGATCCGTTAAGGACTCAGTTCTCCAAACACTTACATGGTATCAAGCTTTTGTGTGAAACCCTAATTTTTGTTTCACACCTAACGATCCACTAAGCCGCCGCAGCCCCAAGCCGCTGCCGTTGTTGGTAGGAGGAAATTGAGTATGAAATATAACAAAATAAATCAAACCAGATTCTGCCCACGCAAATAATTACAAGACCTCCTCCTGATGCAGCAGCGGGAAGTCAGGATCGATCCACGAGGAAGCGTGTCAGCGGATCCTAGGTAGCGGTGGAATCTCACGAACGTCGACAACAGTGGTACTCGACCTCGACTAAGGGTTAGTCGACAGGGGTCAGGCACAGTCAAACACAGCGCAGCAGCAAGCACCGGGTGTAGTCGATATCGACTAGAGGCTACTCGATATCGAGTAGGGCCCTCGTTGACTTCGGCTTGTCTTGTCGAGTACCTGCACACAGAAGCTACAGTGATGCTAGATCGAGAATCAGTAGTCGAGATCGACGAGTGCTATTCGATCTCGAGTAAGACAGAGATTAAAACGAAAGAAAATAAATGCAAAGGCTTTAGGGTTTCGACTAAACTTAATGTAAAAAGGACTTCCAAGATTGGGGTTTGCAACAACGATAACCAAGCATGCATAAGGCAGAACCAAACAAATAATCATGTAAATCGCATCAAAGGACTAAGCTTTCGCCTTTTCCAACAATTAGACAACTCTTTCAAGAAACCCTAATTGTCTCTACTAATTTTATATCTATAATCCAAGTTGTTAGCATGGATCTCCATTAGACGGGTAATAAACACATAAACAAGTAGGAAAATGCTCAAAACATGATAAAGGTCGGATCTTTACCTCAAACGCACATGGCTATCGTTGGGCTCGCCCCAACCCTAGAAGTGGGTGGACTACTCACGCCTCATCGCAAACTCAGACATTGATTGAAAGAAAATAACAACTTGCATTAAACTAAACCGAAGAAAGTACAACCGAACAAAGCCAACTTGCTCTCGCTCCTTTGCTCCACTCGGCCTCACTTTCTCCCTCTACTTCTCCTACTTACTTCCCTCTCTAGAATTGAATGAATAAAACTGAGCCCCATGGGCTTTATTTATAGCCTTCTAATCCTTGCTAATCAAGGATAGAATATCTATATCTATATCTAAAATGCTTAAGGATAAATGAAAGCAATAAGGAAATTAAATCTAAATATATCTAAATGTCTTAAAGTGGATAGATCTCCTCTTCCATGATGTGTCTTGATGATTTTGGATAGAATCGGCAATCTTCGAGCCCAAGTAATCCCACACCGAGTAGGATTCGCCAAGCCACGTCACACAGCTTCTGGAATCGTCGTCGATGTCGACAAGGGGCTTGTCGATATCGAGTAGGAGTGTTGTCGACTGGCTCGGCTTCGTCGTCTCGGCTAGCTGGTGCTCGATGTGGCTCGGACTTGGCTCACGGGTCTAGTCGATCTCGACAAGGGCTCGTCGACATCGAGTAGGCATGTTCATCGACTAGGTCTTCTCGGGTGACTCTGCTCGACAAGCTCGGATCTGGGCTCCTGGGCGTCGTCGATCTCGACTAGGGCCGTGGTCGAGGATGGCTCTCTGGGGATGTCGAGGACTTCTCCTGGACATGGACTCGGACAGGCGCTAGGTGGCTCGTCGATCTCGACTAGGTCTTGTCGAGATCGAGTAGAGATGTGCTCGGCGTCTTCGTCCTCGGCTTGTCGATCAGCTCATCTTCTCGTCGACTCCAGGTGTGGCGCTGAGGTGTCGTCGATCTCGACTAGGTCTTGTCGAGATCGAGTTATGTTCCGGGAGTCGGGTTGGTCTGGCTCAGCTTTCTCGACCAGGCTTTGTCGACCAAGTCTGCCGGGCTCTCTACTCGAGATCGAGTAAGGTGTACTCGACATAGAGTAGCCCTGGCTTTAGCTCGGTTTGTCCTGGTTCTGTACTCTCGGATTCTGGACTTCTGTAGTTGTTTTCCGAGCTTTTCTGACCTTCCTTAGAATTGTTGTAAAATGTCTCGAATTCTGCGAATTTAAACAGAAACTGGTGTAGATTCCGTAATTTGGCAAATAAACATAAACTACATAGATTCTGTACTATCTAACCCAAATGTATGCAAAGTATGCAGAAAACGATATTAAAGTTACTGTAAAATATGGCAGATTTATCTCACAACAAACACCCCATACTTAAGCTTGCTTGTCCTCAAGCAATACTTAAGTCGAGGAGCATCTGGGCTTGTCGATGTCGAGTTGGCCTACTCGAGATCGAGTAGTGTCTGGGCTGCTCCTCCTTGTCGCCGTCGACTTGGCCTTCGTCGATTTTGACTGTTTTTCAGGGACTTCTTATTCCACTTTTCGCGATCCTTTTATGCTAGCCGACCTAAAAGTGATAGATTGCACAAGAAACAAGACTATCCACATGAAATATTCTAAAAGACATAAAACCCCAAAACCAAAAACAAAAAACCAAAAACAAAAAGTTCAAAAGTCCCAAAAATCATAAAGTTTTATATACATGCTCTAGATTTTAGAGTCGCTAGGCCGACTTCTCCGTTGCACTCAAGGACCATTATTGTAGGGCCCGCTCATGCTTGGCCCTTCTCCTGGATCATCTAGGTCCTAATGGTAGTATGCAAGCTCAGCTGACAGGTTGTTGCTTGCATCATCTCCCTTCTCTTTCTTCTTTTTCCTTCCAGCTCTCAGTTTTCGCAGATTCTCTTGCCACGGTGTCTTATCTCCCCTTAAATAATTTATAATTTTCTTTATGGACTGAGGAGGAGTAGGATTCATACCTGAACTTACCTTTTCGGACCCAAAACAGGAATCTTTGGGCTTAGGGCTAGTCGACATCGAGTACAGCTGGTCGACCTCGAGTACAGGGACCCCATACTTAGGCTCTTGGCAAGTTTCAGGCTCTGTAGTGGTTGTCGAGATCGACAAAGTCTTGTCGAGATCGAGTAGGTCCCTTGTCGAGATCGAGTAGCCCTTGTGGATCTCGAGTACAGTGTTGGCTCCTTCCTCCGCTGTTTGCTTGGTCCCGTGGTTGCTGATGCTTTTCACCTCCAGCCATGAAATTTCCTCTTTTGCAGGGCCAAAAGAGAAATCCAAAACCTCCTCGCCTATGGTGAAGGTGAGCGATCTATTCTTGACACTTATTTTGGCATCTGCAGTAGCTAAGAATGGTCTACCAAGAATAATAGGGCTAGTAGGATCTTAAGCACAGTCAATGATAAGAAAATCAGCTGGAACAAAGAATTTACCAACCTGGACAGGGACGTTCTCAACTATACCTGTAGGGATGACTACTGTATTGTTCGCCATGTATAGTTTGGCATCCACAGGTTCTATGCATCCTATCTTTACTTTCCGCCAGATTGATAAAGGCATGATGCTCACACTTGCTCCTAAATCGCACAGAGAATCATATTTATATTGTCCAAAACCCACAGTAACAGAAAACTTACCAGGGTCAGGTCTCTTTTCAGGGAAGTGGAGTACTTTGCATTCGCATGCGATCTCTGAGATGGATCGCTTTTTGCTTAGGATTTCCTTCAGAAATTTGACATATCCAGGCATCTCTTGCAGGGCTTCTGTAAAAGGAATAGAAACATTCAGTTCTTGCAGCATATTAACAAATCTGGTAAACCTACCTGCAGTGGGATCTTTCTGTGCTTTTGAAGGGAAAGGCAGTGGCTTTTTCAGTTTCGGAGCCTGATCAGCTGTCGGAGGTGCTGTAGAGTCGTCGGGCAGATGCTGCTCCTCGATCTCGACCACGGGCTCCTCGACATCGAGTAGGGTGGTCGACCTGGAGTTGCTAGTCTGCGCAGCGGAGTCCGAGCTCAGCTTTTGGTCTGTGTCGAGTAGCGGCTTGTCGATATCGAGTACACCCTCCTCGAGATCGAGTTGGTTGTGCTCTGTGTCGAGTTGCTGCTCTGCCTTGCTTTTCTGTTTTCCGACCTTTGGCTCGTGTAATTGATGTCCACTCTTGAGTTTGATAGCTGCGACGTGTCCGGTCTTCCCCTTAGGATTTGGTTCTGTTTGCCCAAGGAGTTGTCCGGACGGTCGTGGGATCTGTGCAGCGATTTGACCCATCTGCGTCTCTATTCCCCTTTTCCAGATGTCCATTTCTCCAAATTTTGTAGTGATGCTCTGGAACTGGTTGTTGATGGTGCCCTGATTCCGACGCATCTCCTCAAGGATCAGCTGCAGATCATCCTTCTTTTGATCCCTTTCTGGATGTCCTAGAGCTCTGTAAGGTGAGGGATTCCTAGGAGGACCTTGGTTCCACTGTGGTTGGTAGGACCGTTGGTCTCCCATGTAGCGATTTGGACCCCAGCGTAGGCTGCCTCTTCATGTGTTTCTGCCATCCTGACTTGCTTAGTGTGTGGGCACTCAGTGGTGGTGTGCCTCTGTGATCCGCATTCAATGCAAGGCTGGTTGACAGATAGATATTTGACTTGCTTGAGGAGCTTGCGATTTTGGTCTCCGTAGAACTGCTCCCTGACATCTGGGTCAATCTTCTTTGCTGGCTCATAGAGTGGCATTGATGGTGCTGGCCTGGCGTAGGAGTTCTCCTCATAGTTTGTAGGAGCCCCATATTTGTTGTCGTAGTTAGTGAGCTTTTCTAGCACACCCCATACGTCACTTGGTGGCATCGTCAGATACTCATAGCGAGTATAATGGTTGATTCTGTCCTTAGTGATTTGATCAAGAGAGTTGAAGAAGATCTCCTGAATGACGTAGGGTGGCTGTCCATGAGTAGGGCAAGATCGCAGTAGTTCTTTGTAGCGTTCCCATGCCTTTGCCAGCGGTTCCCCTTGCTTCTGTTTGAAGGCGGTGATTTTCTGACGGAGAAGTGCTGTTTTGGCGGGTGGGAAGTATTTGTTCAGAAAATCTTGCTCTACTTGGGCCCAGGTGGTGAAAGATCTCGGCTTCAGCCCTTCAAGCCACTTCAGTGCAGGTCCAGCGAGAGACCAGCGAAAAGATTTCATCTTGACATATTCCAGAGTTGTACCTTCAGCAAGAGTACGACACATGTCATGAAAGTTAGTAATATGTTCAAGAGGGCACTCATTAAATTTGCCATAAAAGCATTATTTTTAAGCTCTATCAAAAACTGAGTGCGAATTTCAAAAGAGTTTTCAGGGATTAGAATCATCGATTCAGGCACGACGAGAGCTGGATGCATATAATCCTCTGCAGTAGTTGGATATTGGGCAAGCTCAACTTCTGCTTGCTCCCTTGCTGCTTTCTCAGTGGCGATAGCAGCATCTTTAGCGGCTAGTTCCCTTGTAAGCCTTTCGATCAGTTGCTCTTGTGTTTCAGCGGCCGCCATGATCCTTTTGAGTTTAGAGTGGATGTGTAGGTAACGCTCTGGTTCGTCTAAGGCGTCAAACTCAGGTGGTAGACCAGAACGGCGCATACACCTGTATAATAACTCAAAGCAGATGTGAGGTTTAACTACCTAAGGCGCGAATGATAGCTTCCCCGGCAACGGCGCCAATTTGTTGGTAGGAGGAAATCGAGTATGAAATATAACAAAATAAATCAAACCAGATTCTGCCCACGCAAATAATTACAAGACCTCCTCCTGATGCCGCAGCGGGAAGTCAGGATCGATCCACGAGGAAGCGTGTCAGCGGATCCTAGGTAGCGGTGGAGTCTCACGAACGTCGACAACAGTGGTACTCGACCTCGACTAAGGGTTAGTCGACAGGGGTCGGGCACAGTCGAACACAGCGCAGCAACAAGCACCGGGTGTAGTCGATATCGACTAGAGGCTACTCGATATCGAGTAGGGCCCTCGTCGACTTCGGCTTGTCTTGTCGAGTACCTGCACACAGAAGCTACAGTGATGCTAGATCGAGAATCAGTAGTCAAGATCGACGAGTGCTATTCGATCTCGAGTAAGACAGAGATTAAAACGAAAGAAAATAAATGCAAAGGCTTTAGGGTTTCGACTAAACTTAATGTAAAAAGGACTTCCAAGATTGGGGTTTGCAACAACGATAACCAAGCATGCATAAGGCAGAACCAAACAAATAATCATGTAAATCGCATCAAAGGACTAAGCTTTCGCCTTTTCCAATAATTAGACAACTCTTTCAAGAAACCCTAATTGTCTTTACTAATTTTATGTCTATAATCCAAGTTGTTAGCATGGATCTCCATTAGACGGGTAATAAACATATAAACAAGTAGGAAAATGCTCAAAACATGATAAACGTCGGATCTTTACCTCAAACGCGCATGGCTATCGTTGGGCTCGCCCCAACCCTAGAAGTGGGTGGACTACTCACGCCTCATCGCAAACTCAGACATTGATTGAAAGAAAATAACAACTTGCATTAAACTAAACCAAAGAAAGTACAACCGAACAAAGCCAACTTGCTCTCGCTCATTTGCTCCACTCGGCCTCACTTTCTCCCTCTACCTCTGCTACTTACTTCCCTCGCTAGAATTGAATGAATAAAACTGAGCCCCATGGGCTTTATTTATAGCCTTCTAATCCTTGCTAATCAAAGATAGAATATCTATATCTATATCTAAAACTATATCTAAAATGCTTAAGGATAAATAAAAGCAATAAGGAAATTAAATCTAAATATATCTAAATGTCTTAAAGTGGATAGATCTCCTCTTCCATGATGTGTCTTGATGATTTTGGATAGAATCGGCAATCTTCGAGCCCAAGTAATCCCACACCGAGTAGGATTCGCCAAGCCACGTCACACAACTTTTGGAATCGTCGTCGATGTCGACAAGGGTCTTGTCGATATCGAGTAGGAGTGTTGTCGACTGGCTCGGCTTCGTCGTCTCGGCTAGCTGGTGCTCGATGTGGCTCGGACCTGGCTCACGGGTCTAGTCGATCTCGACAAGGGCTCGTCGACATCGAGTAGGCATGTTCATCGACTAGGTATTCTCGGGTGACTCTGATCGACAAGCTCGGATCTGGGTTCCTGGGCGTCGTCGATCTCGACTAGGGCCGTGGTCGAGAATGGCTCTCTGGTGATGTCGAGGACTCCTCCTCGACATGGACTCAGACAGGCGCTAGGTGGCTCGTCGATCTCGACTAGGTCTTGTCGAGATCGAGTAGAGATGTGTTTGGCGTCTTCGTCCTCGGCTTGTCGATCAACTCCTCTTCTCGTCGACCCCGGGTGTGGCGCTGAGGTGTCGTCGATCTCGACTAGGTCTTGTCGAGATCGAGTTGTGTTCCGGGAGTCGGGTTGGTCTGGCTCAGCTTTCTCGAACAGGCTTTGTCGACCAAGTCCGCCGGGCTCTCTACTCGAGATCGAGTAAGGTGTACTCGACATAGAGTAGCCCTGGCTTTAGCTCGGTTTGTCCTGGTTCTGTACTCTCGGATTCTGGACTTCTGTAGTTGTTTTCCGAACTTTTCTGACCTTCCTTAGAATTGCTGTAAAACATCTCGAATTCTGCGAATTTAAACAGAAACTGGTGTAGATTCCATAATTTGGCAAATAAACATAAACTACATAGATTCTGTACTATCTAACCCAAATGTATGCAAAGTATGCAGAAAACGATATTAAAGTTACTGTAAAATATGGCAGATTTAGCTCATAACAGCCGCCACGCTCTAGCCGCCGCCGCCAGCCCAGCCGCCGCCGCCGTCCTCTGCTGCCGCCGCCTCCCCCTCTTGCCGTCGCCGCTGCTCCCTACAGCCGCCGCCGCCGCTCCCTACAGCCGCCGCCGCCGCTCCCTGTTCCTCCTTTCTCCCTTCCGCCGCAATCTCCCACCCTTTCTCGATGTCTACCGACGAGATTATCAACCCAATCAACCCTAACCCCATTCCACCCAACCCTAACCCTCCACCACCACCACAAAACCCCTTTAACTCCGCTCAATCCGTCACCAACATCAAAAATCAAATTCCACTAACCCTAGATCTTAAAAAGGTCCAATACCACACATGGGCGGAGCTCTTCCAAACCGCCTGTAAGGGTCACGACGTCATCACCCACATCGACGACTCTGATCGTCCGACTGATGTCCCTGAGCCCCTCTAGAACCGCCTTGATTCCATCGTTCTTGGATGGATCTATGCCACCATCTCTGAGGACGTCCTGATTACCGTCCTTCAACCAAACTCTACCGCCCGTGATGTCTGGCTTCGCATAAAGGGCCTCTTCCATGACAATCAATCCGCTAGGACAGCGGATCTTGAGGGCAAGTTCATCAACACCCGTCAGGAAAGCTTCTCCACCGTCTCTGACTACTGCCTCGCCATCAAAGCCATTGCTGATCAACTAGGTGAAGAACGCCTTGTTCTTCAACTTATCAACGGCCTTTCCACCAAATTTGATGTCGTCGGTGGCATGATCAGCAACACATCGCCACTTCCGACCTTCATGGTGGCTCGCAGCATGCTCTCCAGGGAGGAGAGCCGTCAGGGACGCCCCCAAACCCTTCCCATGTCCTTGTTTCCTACAAGGATTTCATAGCCCCGGACCCCCTTCCCCACACCCAACCCAGACAACCCCAACAACGCGGAGGACGCGACAGAGGCGGCAACAGCAGCGGTCGTCGCGGCCGCGGCCGCGGCCTGGGCAGTGGTACCCGCAGCAGCATTGGTCCCCCGCTCCGCCGCCCTGCCCTTATCCGACGTGGGCGGGATACCCCCTGCCAGAGTTGGTCTACACGCAGCGTCCGCCACAGCAGTGGGCCCCATCCCCGGCGATGTACGCTTCACAGCAGCCTCTAGCGCACCCCATGCACACCAACCTCTCCGCCGCTTTCTCCACCATGGGACTCCAGCAGCCGGACGACAACTGGTACATGGATACCGGGGCCTCCTCTCACATGACGAACGCACCAGGTAACCTACAAACTGTTTTTAATTCGAGCACTTTACCGTCTGTTTATGTCGGAAACAACGAGTCTCTTAAAATTGTCGGTTCGGGTCACACAACCCTTCCCAATGCCCCACCCCTACGCCTCAACAATGTCTTGCTTGCCCCTGACCTTGTTAAAAACCTCATTTCTGTTCGTCAATTTACCGTCGATAATCACGTGGTTGTCCAATTTGACCCATTTGGTTTTCTTGTGAAGGATCTTCGTACGGGGACCCCAATCATGCGCTGCAATAGTTCTGGCGACCTCTACCCTATCACCAAAGCTCGCCCACAGTCTCCCACCGCCCCCACCGCCTTCGTCGCCCATCGTTCTGACTTGTGGCACACTCGTCTTTGCCATCCCGGCGACCACGTGCTCCAATGTCTCCGCACTAGTCATTTAATTTATTATAATAAAGCCTTTGTGCGTTTGCATTTCATGTGAAATCGCCAAGAGCAAGCGTCTCCTTTTTAGCATTTCTCATTCCAATACATTTGCACCTTTTGATCTTTTGCATTGTGATTTGTGGACATCTCCTATTTCAAGTGCTAGTGGTTTTCGATACTATTTGGTTGTCCTTGATGATTTCACCAATTTTGTTTGGGTTTTTCCCCTACGTCACAAATCGGAAACACAAAGTCACATTGTCTATTTTCACACATTTGTCCGCACTCAATTCACTTTGCCCATCAAGGCTATTCAGTGCGACATGGGAGGAGAGTTTGACAACAATTTTGTTCGCTCCTTTTGTCAACAAAATGGGATATCACTCCGCTTCTCATGCCCCCAAACCTCTCCACAAAATGGCAAAGCGGAACGTATTCTCCGCACCCTCAATGACAAAACTAGAACCCTCCTACATCACGCCTCTCTCCCCCTCTCCTTTTGGGTTGAGGCGCTTTACATGACCACCTATCTCCACAATATACTTCCATCCAAAGCCATTGGCAACTTCATCCAAACCTTGGCACTCTACAAGCGCTACCCCTCTTACGATCACATTAGAGTGTTTGGATGTCTCTGTTTTCCCAACATGAGTGCCACCGCCCCTCACAAGCTATCCCCACGATCCACTAAATGTGTCTTCTTGGGCATCTCTCCACACCATCGAGGCTACCGTTGTCTTCGCTTGGATACAAATCGGGTTGTCACTTCGCGCCATGTGATTTTCGACGAACAGACCTTCCCCTTCACCACACCACCCACCCCTATTGTCCCCAACCCACCCACACCACCCAATTCCGACGAATTCCCACCCCTCCTACGCCACCTATTCCAACAAGTATCATCCGGAACAAACCCTCCGCCCAAAACCCCCACCCAAATCGATTGGCGGCGGGCACACCCCCCCTGGCAGCGGCCGCCGCACCCCTCCGCCTACCCTGTTACACCCCTTGCGGCGGGTACACCCCCCCTGGCAGCGGCCGCCGCACCCCCGCCGCAACCCCCCGCCCCCCTTTTTCCCCCTCAGCTGGCAACCCCTCTTACCCACCAACCTCCGATTGCACCCCCCGCCCATTCCATGAAGACCCGGTCGCAGTCCGGCATCTTCAAACCTAACCCCAAATACAACCTTCTCACTCCGTCTCCCGACATATCTCCTCTCCCCAAATCGCCCCACAAGGCCTTACAGGACCCGAACTGGCAAGCTGCCATGATGGATGAGTTTAGTGCTCTTATTAAAAATGGCACGTGGGACCTCGTTCCAAGGCCTCGGGACACTAATATCATTAACTCCATGTGGTTGTTCAAGCATAAGTACAGGTCAGACGGAACTCTATAGCGACACAAGGCTCGGCTAGTGGTCAACGGCAAGTCACATGAGGTTGGGGTTGACTGTGATGAGACTTTCAGCCCGGTCGTCAAACCGGCTACCAACCGCACAGTTCTGAGCATCGCCCTTACTGAGGATTGGCCTATCCATCAGCTTGACGTCAAGAATGCCTTCCTTCACGGCAACCTTCAGGAGACTTTGTAAATGCATCAGCCGCCAGGCTTCTATGATCTCACCCGCCCATCTCACGTCTGCCTTCTCCGGAAGTCTCTCTATGGGTTGAAACAGGCGCCTCGCGCCTAGTATCAGCGGTTCGCCACGTACCTCACTGACATTGGATTTCAGGGCAGTCAGTCTGATCACTCCTTTTTTGTGTTCCACTCAGGGTCTGACACTGCCTATCTTCTCCTGTACGTTGACGACATCGTGCTCACCGCTTCCTCTACATCGCTCCTGTCAAGGCTGATGGCCCTGCTGCGATCAGAGTTCGCCATGACTGATCTCAGTTCCCTGAGCTACTTCCTTGGGGTCTCTGTGTCACGCACTCCTACTACCCTGTTCTTTCATCAGCAGAAGTACGCTCTTAAGATCGTCGACAAGGCCGGCATGACGTCTTGCAAACCCGCCACCACCCCTGTCGACTGCAAGTCCAAGCTCGACACTGCCTCAAGTCCTAAGGTTGAGGATCCTATAGCCTACCGCAGTCTGGCCGGTGCTCTCCAGTATTTGACATTCACCAGACCGGACATTGCCTTCGCCGTACAGCAGATCTGCTTATACATGCATGATCCCCGCGAGCACCATCTTCAGGCGCTCAAGAGGATAATCAGGTACATCAAGGGCACCTCTGACATGGGTTTACATCTCGCTCGCAGCAGGTTTGACTCCCTCACCGCCTATTCTGACGCTGACTGGGCGGGTTGTCCTGAAACTAGACGCTCTACATCTGGTTTCGCGGTGTACCTGGGCGACAATCTGGTCTCGTGGTCCTCCAAGCGTCAGGCCACCATCTCCCGCTCGAGTGCCGAGGCTGAGTATCGTGGTGTTGCCAACGCCGTCGCTGAGACCTGCTGGCTCCGCAACCTTCTCTGCAAACTCCGGGTTCCCCTTCGATCGGCTACACTGGTCTACTGCGACAATGTCTCCGCTGTTTACCTGTCGTCGAACCCAGTTCAGCACCAACAGACGAAGCATAACGAAATTGACATCCATTTCGTCAGAGAGAAGGTCGCCCTAGGCCAGGTCCGAGTTCTTCATATCCCTTCTGCACATCAGTATGCAGACATTTTCACAAAAGGCTTACCTACTCCTCTTTTTACTTCTTTTCGTTCCAGTCTTGCTATTCGCTCACCTCTAGCTGCGGCTGAGGGAGGATGTTAGCATTATATTATTTATACATGTACAGTTACCATTGTACCCTCAGGTTTTCACCCATTGATATATATACAGGAGTAGGCCTCTGAGATCCGTTAAGGACTTAGTTCTCCAAACACTTACAATTGATACTTGCGTCTTGGCCTCCCTCATGTATCTCGCCTGCCATTGGTTTGAAAGGTAAGGGCATGGATGCCAACTTGTAGTCTTCTTCCACCTTCGCCATGTCACCCATGCAAAGGAAAAGATCCCACAATTCCGACCAATCCAAACCGTAAACGCCTTCATCATTCAATGATTGGGCGAATTCTCGTATCTCGGGAAGCATGTCATCTTGAACGCAAAGTAGTTGTTCTTTCAAATCATCTTAGATACGCCGTGAAGCACGGTCGTCCACTGAATCTTGCACTCTTGCGAGGTAATGGTGGAAGTATTCTCCTTGGTATTGCCATAACTCCAACTCCATTGCAAACAATTAGAAACGAGGGGTCGTGAATCGTAAGATAGGTCCACGACGGGGATAGATATATATACAAATATTAATAAATACACAAAATAAAGAAATAAACTTGATTCCCCGGCAACGGCGCCAATTTGACAGAGGAAAAGTCGTTGATTTACCTCGCCAAAAATAATTCCCAAACGAACAAACTAGTATAGTATGCAAGTAAGGGGTCGAACCCTAGAGAATCAAGTATTTCTAAATATTATGTATTTATCAATATAAAAAGAAAAGATTTTTATGAATGAAAATAAAAGAAAATAATATTGACAAAAGAAAATAAAAGATAGAAGAAAAGTGTTTCTACCTACAAGTTCTCGACTTTGGTTGGTTTTATTGATCATCGAATCCTTTTCAAGTTATTATCTTTTCCTACGAATTCCTCCCGTCTTGGTTTAAGTAGATTAAAAGTCCTACGAGTCCAATTAATCCCTTACACCTCAATGCAACCTTAACACGGTCAAGATTTAACAAAGAGATAGCAAATAGTCCCAAGAACTTGAGCATATAAATAACACCAATTAAACACGGTAAATCAATGTTTAAGATATATGTCAACTCCCTACATAATCATGCTTCAAACACGGAATCCGCAATCTTATGCGTGCTACTACGGAAATAACACAAATACGAAAGTATTAAATCCTAGCATGAAATCAATATTATCAAGGTCGCGAATCAAGATAACATCAATAACATAATCAATATCACACAAAGAAATTGAAAGAATTAAAGAGGAAAAATAACTTAAATTAGAAACTCACAAACCACCAACCAAGTCTCGAAAGTGTAGGCGAAAACTAAATACTTTAGCACTTCATAACCATAAACCAAAACAATTAGAGTAAAACTAAACTAAAGCCGCCGTATACACGGCTTTCTTCTCTTGTTTCCCCCTCTTGTCGTATGAATGTATTGTATATATATAAGGTAAAAACTTTCCTACTTAACTAGTGCTATCTAATCTTAAAAAGGAAACAAAACTTTTATCCTAATATGTGATATATATCTAATTCTATCTACCTAATCTAAATCTAAATCTAAATTATACAATGTATAATATATCTATCTAAATGTGGGACGTACGGCAGCCACTTCATGAGACATCATGGACCTCCTTCCATATACAAGTCGATCGGCCTAGTTGATGTGGTCTTAAGCCAAATGTAAATTGCGCAATCTGCACTCTCTCCGACTTCGTATGATTTGTCCAATGTAGTTCATTCCAAATTCGCTCTAAAATGCCTGAAATAAATAACACACAGGTGTAGACTCCGAAAAGCAAATAATACAAAATAAGATATAAAATAAGTAAAAATGCTCTAAATTAATATGCAAATCTATTCTTAAAACATGACTAAAATAGACACTATCAGCCGTGTAAGTCTATTTCAATTCCAAATAGCATGCTCTATATATCATTTTAGCGTCAAGTTTCCATGCGCTGACGAAAAGGTGGGCGAAGCACGGGGGCAAAAAGCCGAAAGTAGATTTTGTTACTTATCCTTACTAAGAAAGGGACATAATCGGATATTCGCGATTAAAGGAGGCGTTCGGGGATCTCTAAAGGAAGAAGCAGACGACGAGCATGAACAAGAGGCCACATTTGAACAACAACAGGCGGATTTAGAGGTTCAACCAGAGAAGATAGCTGACAAAATTGTGGAAGAAAAAGTCGCTTTCTTTCCTTTCCCAAACAAATCCAAAGCCCTGTACCACGGTCACAGCTTGACTGGTCCCACTTTAGAGCGCCTCAAGAATTTATTGCGAGGATCACGAGACGTCTTTGCGTGGTCGCCACAAGATTTAAGAGGGCTTCCCCGAGAGATCGCGGAACATTCCCTGAGACTCAATCGCGAGGCAAAATCCATCTGCCAAAGAAAGAGAAAGATGGCCGCTGAAAAGTCAGAAGCAGCAAAGTAAGAGGTGCACAAGCTCCTACAAGTCAGGTTTATTCGCGAGATTAATGACTCAACAATGCTGTCAAATGTGGTGTTAGTCAGAAAAAGAAGTGGCAAGTGGAGGATGTGCATAGACTTCATAACAAGGCATGCCGAAAGGATAGTTATCCTTTACCTTCCATCGACGAGCTGGTGGACACCACAACAGAACATGCCACCCTAAGCTTTCTAGATGCATATTCTGGTTACAATCAGATTGAGATGAGTCTTCGCGACGAAAATAGCACCTCTTTCATCACCAACCAAGGAACCTTTTGTTATAAGGTGATGCCATTTGGGTTCAGAAACGCGGGAGCCACTTTTCAGTGAATGATAGAGAGAGTGTTTGCTTTCCAGAATTGGAAGAAATGCGGCGGTTTACGTCGATAGATTTGCAAGAAACCATCAATACTCTGAGGAGAAATCGCGTTTGCCTGAATCCGGAAACGTGCGTTTTTGGAGTCGATTCCGGGAAATTCATAGGTTTCATGATAAACCACCGGGGAATAGATGTTAAATGGGTCGGTCAACTACTTAAGCAGATTCTGTTCGCGATTAGCCGACCATTCGCTGCCCTTTTTCGAGCAGCTACAAAAGAAAGGTCTGGTCGAGTGGACTACCATTTTGGATAAAGCTTTCAAGAGCATGAAGGATTATCTTGATGCTTTGCCCACTTTACACTTTCTGCGCGAGCACGAAACTTTACAGTTATACCTCGCTGTCGGATCCACCACTATTAGCGCGGTACTTACTAGGGAGTCCAAGTTTTCTATTTACTTCGCCAGTCGCGTGTTGCAACCTACTAATCCCGGTATACTCCGACAGAAAAGATGGCTTTGTCCATGGTTTTCGTTGCGAAGATTAAGACCCTATTTCCATAAGAATGGTCAAATCGTTTTCGCTGCCGCTCCATCAGATCCTACACTAGCCATTTCTTTCCGGAAGAATGGTCAAATGGGCAATAGAGCTGTCCGAATTCAATATTAATTTCAAACTCAGGAAGTCTCGTTTGTCTTAAGCATTGGCCGATTTCGTTGTCGAAGCCATCTTTACAGATTCACAAGATCGTGGTGGGGAAGGCTGGGTAATTAATGTTGATGGATCAGTATCAGCGGGAGGGTGTGGAGCGGGAGTCACCATCGCTAATCCGAGCGAAGAGATAACCGATTTATCTTTCCAATTATTTTTTGAAGCCACCAACAACAAAGCAGAGTGTGAAGCCTTGATCGCGGGTATAGAGAAGGCCTTGGTTAACGGGGCCCGACAAGTTCGAATTTTTACAGATTCAGAGGTGGTCGCTCTACAAGTTAAGGAGGAATACGAAGCAAAGCCCGAAATGCTACCTAAATATTTGGCCCATGTAAAAACAATCACTGCTGCCTTCGATAAGTATTCTATACAAAAGAGGTTTCAACCTCCCGGATCTCATGTGCGTCTCGAACTAGGAGGGCCTTAACCTCGTACAAGAATTTCACGCGGGTCTCTGCCACAACCACCAGGGATGGAGGGCCGTAGCGTCTAAAATCACATGCCTAGGCTATTAATGGCCCTCCCTTAGGGCAGACGCGGAAATGGTCATCCATATATGCGATCCTTGTCAGCGACACGCGTCGCTCAATCATCGTCCCCCTCATCCTTCGAAAACCATCTCCGCACCATCTTGGGCCCTTTCCCAACGACACCAGGCAAGTTGCGCTTCATCATTGAGATAGTAGACTACTTTACGAAGAGGGTAGAAGCTGAAGCCATGGTCACCATCACAGCGGAGAAAGTGCGTAAATTCCTATGGAAAAATATGATTTTCCGATTCGGGGCCCCTCAAGCTATCATCACAGATCATGGTCCCCAATTTGACTGCGAGGGCATCCATGACTTCTGCGCTGGCCTCCGTATAGACTTTCGATTCTCATTAGTGGCTTATCCGCAATCCTGAATGCCTTAAAAAATAGATTGGGAACGGCAAAAGGAGAGTGGGCTGAGATCTTGCCCCTGGTTTTATGGACGTATAGAACCTCAGCTAAGAGTCCCACCGGAGAAACACCATTCACAATGGCTTTTGGGGTAAATGTTGTCATACTAGTGGAGCTGCTAATTCCATCGGCCAGAATTGTCGATTTCAGCAAAGAGTCCAACGACGAGGCCCTTGAGTTAGAACTCCATTTACATGAAGAAAGAAGGGATACCGCTTGTCTCAAAGCAAATGAGTATCAACGTCGCCTGACAGAAGGATAAAACAAGCGTGTTTTTGTACGACCCCTACAAAAGGGAGATATGGTCCTTCGACAAGCAACGACCGGGGAAAACTTGAACCCAAGTGGGAACCTTTATTATGAAATTCTTCAATTAATCATATTTAAGTGAAGATTCGTTACAAATAAAATCAACATAAGGATTAATCTAATAAGTGAATAACATAAATGCATATATAAAAAAAATACCATCTTTTTCATTCTTTTTCTTGCAAAAGATCTTAGTTTCCTCGGATTTCACCTAACAAATGAAATTATAGGCTACCTTAGTCAGACAAGTGTGTTATTAAATTGAGATACTTGAGAAGTCAAGATACTCCTACTTTGAATACTTAACAATATATAATGTTCATATGTTATTATGTCCTTGAGGTAAAGATAATTATACGATTATAAGATTTTGTAAAAGTGTGCTACATCTCTTTTAAATCAACATAAGGATTAATCTAAGTTTTTATGGCAACGATTTTATGAATTACGTCCTTGAATTCTTCTGTGTTCACGACTTCACATAAAATGGTTTTCGAATCCCTTGCTATATTGCTTGCAATAATGTGTACTTTGTACATTAGGTTATTATTTCAAAATTGGATCTCATAGTCCATAATCCCGCATTATTTATATTCGTAAAAAAATGATTGATGCTTGTCTTCATGTTAACACAATTTTTGATCTGCCCATTAGTTTATTATTTGAAAAATGAATTAAACAATCAAATATTCCTCATTTACTCATTTAGGTTATTTTTTCAGAAGTTGTTGATGTTTTTCGTCGCCTTAACACAATTTATACTCTGTACATAAGGTTTTTAATTCAAAAATGATTTTCATAGTCAAATTTTCCACATCTATGGTGCCAATTATTCAAATATATAAAATTGTGGGCGATAATTGCGATAAATAGGGTGCCGATTTGGAAAGAAACATAAAATGACAACTCGGTGGTTCAATAAAACAAATTCTTTGTGTAACCCCCTCTTTACCAGGCCCCATCTATATTGGTGCAAGGCTTAGCCAACGGATTGACATCTTGCACCGTTGGATTTCAAGAAGTAAAGGGCCATGATTACGAGGCCCCATCTCTATTGGTGCAAGGCTTTCCACGCCGCCTCAGACCCACAACAATCCCGGCAAATCATAGCCCAGCGCGTGTCCCATGATCCATAAATGCTACTTTTATTTTTCAAAAAAAAATTCACAAATTGTTTTTAGAGTTCAATTCGCTAAGATTTATTGTTATTATTATTAGTATTATTACGGATAGTAATCTGAATAATAATAATAATGATAATTAATATTATTTTGTTTTCGATGGGGTTACGCACCATGCAACCCATCCCTGCTAAGTGTCGCCTAGTTTTTTCTCGGGTTTTAAAAGGGGCTTTGGATGGTGTGGCTGACTCTCCGAGCGACCTTTTCTTCTTGATTCGCTTGCTTTTGATGCCTCTTTGTATACTTAAAACATTTTCCCCACGAAGTAATATTGAGTGTAGGAATGCTGTCAAGCGCCAATGTCCAGAGGAGTGTATTGCTAGTGCTATCCGTGCTTGGGGTGTGTCTGGTGGCAGTTTGCAGCTTGTGTAGGAGACTTTAGCGAAGGTTCCCCCTCTTTTATTGTGGAGGAGGAACTTGATTTGAGTGAGCGTAACCTCCGGCAATGTCGGAGTAGGATTTGTGATGGTCATTACACTGATGCGGTTCGGGTGCTCTCTTCATCGGGTATTACCCCTTATTCTGATGTCACTCTTGCTGCTCTGTAGGATAAGCACCCCACTGTCGCGTCTCCTAACTTGCCACCATTTCCTGTTGCTCACCATCCTTTTGTTGCCTCTTCGGTTGTTGTTTTGGATATGATTCGGAGCTTCCCACGTGATACGTCATATGGGAGGGATGGGCTTCTTGCATAGCATCTTTTTGATTATTTGAGTGGTGAATCTTTTCCTTGAAGGTCGTTGTTCGCAGGTTCTGAGTAAGTATATTGCTAGTGCTCCGCTCACGCCGCTTGTGAAACCAGGTGGAGGTATATGTCCTATTACTGTTAACACTATTTGGAGACGCCTTGTCTCTATGGTTGGTGCTTGTTTGATTGGTCCCTCTTTGTCCGGTTATTTTGCTGGTCTTCAGTTTGGGGTCGGGGTATCTAATGGAGGAGAGGCTATTCAGTATGCCTTGAATCGTTTTGTTGAGGCTCATTGCGGTGAGGAGGGTTTGTCTATGTTATTGGTGGATTTTTAGAATGCTTTCAACTTAGATGATCGTGTGTCCATGTTACAGGAAGTCCACCGTCAGTGCCCAGTTCTATTACGATGGGTGGAGTTTTGTTACTCTAGTCCTGCCCGGCTGTATTATGGGGAGCATAGCTTTTGGTCTTGTCTAGGGGTTCAGCAGGGTGATCCTTTAGGGCATTTGCTTTTTGCTTTGGTGTTGCATCCTTTCGTTTGCAAGATCAGAGACTCTTTTTCCCTGGATCTGTAGGCAAGGTACTTAGATGATGGCACTATTGTTGGGAACACTTTGGTTGTGGGAGAGATCTTGGATCTGATTATGGCGGAGGGTCCCCGCTTTGGCCTTCATCTTAATGTGGATAAGACCGAGGTTTTTTGGCCTACAAAAGACCCTAGGAGTCGGCTCACTAGGGTTCCCCCCCCCCCCCCCTCTATTGTTTGGCCTTCGCGTGGTGTCAAAGTTCTGGGTGGGCCTGTAAGCGCGTGTGCCGTTTTTGGTAGCGACCTTGTGGCGAAGAGGGTGGCTAGGACCATAAAGCTTGTGTACTATGTTGCAAGGATTGATGATCCACAATGCGAGTTGCTTTTACTCTGAGCTTGTACGGGTATTTCTAAGATTTACTTTGCTTTGCGTACTTGCTACCCGCGTGTCTTTAGGTCGGCCCAACTCTCTTTTGATGTGGCACTCTGTTCTAGCTTCGAGCGTATTGTCACTGCATTTGGGCATGGGTTTGGGGATTGGCAGTGGCGGCTTGCCACCTTCCCTTTTCATTTTGGTGGGCTCGGAGTGTATGCTGTTGGGGATGTCCTACATTATGCTTTTTTGGCGTCTCGATTGCAGTCTTCTGAGTTGCAAGCTAAGCTTCTACGTCCTTCTAGTATCATTGATGTTGGTCCCGCTTTTTATGATGCCTTCCTTGCTTTTAATAAGACTACGGGTTCTAATCTTCTACGCGATCCTAATGAAATTGATGCCCCTAAACTTATGAAGAAATTGGCATATATATATTTCACGAAGGTTGCTGCTACATCGGACTCTGTTTTCTCTTTGACTCCGCGGCAAGTGGCATTGTGGAAGTCTCAACAGGGTGTTCACTCCTCCGATTGGTTGCGTGCAGTTCTTATTTTTAGGCTGGGCCAAACTATGAATGGAAGGACCTATCGTAGTGTGCTTAGCTATCGATTGGGTGTTCCTTTGTTTGCGGTATCTAGGCCATGTTCGGCTTGTTCTCAGGTCTTTGATGGTGATGTCTATGGAGATCATGTTGTGTGCTGCGCTGGTACTGTATGCATCAAACATCGACACAACCTTGTGCGCGATACCTTATTGGATATCTGCTATAAAGCTAGGATTTCTGCCAGTAAAGAAGATATCGGTTTGGTTGATAGACATGATAAGCCTCGTCGTCCGGCAGATTTGCTTCTTTATTCATGGGATAGGGGGCGAGATGTGAGTGTTCACCTGACGGGGTCCTCCCTTTCAGGGGTGTCTGACTTTGTCAGGGGTGTCTGACTTTGTCCCAAGTCGTGTTGTTTCTGCTGCTGCTCAGCGTAAATGTGTCAAGTACAGAGATTTATGCACGGCGGCTGGATATAGTTTCCTACCCTTCTCCTTCTCGTCGTTTGGGGAGCTGGATACGGATGCAGTTGCCTTGTTGAAGCGGATTCAGAAAGTCTCGGTCTTATCTTCTTCTGTGGTCGCTTCTTGAACTGTCTTCTAGGTTTTCCAGGTAGCTCATGGTTCCTCTTCAATGACAGTCTTCCTCCCTCGTGGTCTGTTATCTTAAGTTATCTCTCTCACATCTTCTTCCTCTTTGATTCGTTAGCGGATTTGGATGAGTAAGGTTTTTTCCCCTCTTCGTTGTTGATGTTGTTGTTGTTGGTTTGGTGTTAGGAATAGTCATGTTGTGTTAATTTGAGGCAATTTTGACCGGATTAGTTCCTTGGTTGAATCAATTTCGTTTTCCGTGTTAAATTTTGTTATCGATTTATTTTTTCCCTAAGGAAACCGTTCAAGAAAACCCAATTTTAGTGCTATATAATTTGTAAAAAAGCTTCCACGCAGGTTGCCTTGTTAAAAACAATCCACATAGGCCGTCTTGTCAGCATTTTTGACCCGTGAGAAAACCAGTGGTAATATATTACCACTACTCTCAAAGGTCGGGATATTTTTATTACATTTGAAAGTTGAGGATATATTTTTACCATACCCTCAAAGGTGGGGATATTTTAATTAGTTTTCCCTTATTATTATTATTATTAGAAATAAATTTGATTTAAACCCGATAGTTGTATTAGATTGAATTCGATCAAAGTTTTGATTTAAACCCAATAGTTAGTAAAATGAAGAAAATAGAGAATTAAAGGAAAAAGAAGCAACAAAGGAGAATGAAAGAAAATAACACAAAAATGGAAACTCAAGTATTATCGGTGAAGACTCTTAAAAATACCTATAACATTCACACATCATCGTAAACTCTTCTCAATTAAGAGTGTACATAGATAGTTAGTGTACAACTCTTGGAACACGAGCTCAAACACATGGTCGGTCATGCACCTGAGGGGCTTATTTATCGATGTGAAGTTCGCCGTCTCCTCCTCCCTTACCCTTTTCAATAATGCTAGACCGTACTGCTCAACGAATATCTTCAAACTAGTATTCATATTGACGAACGATTTGAAGAAATGGTTCATACCTGCACTCCTCTAGGTGCTTGACATCCCGACCCAGAAGCTGTTCTTGAAGTATGTAGGAACCCAACGCCTTCCCTTCTCATACATCTTGTATAACCAAACTTGTACAGCTGAGTATGTCATTCTAGGCGGGGTTGCCCATGAAATGCTTTCGAGCATTCTGCATCACGTGCCATATGCAACAACGATGCGAAGCATTGGGAAACACTTGTGCCACCGCATTGCCTGAAAACATATTAATGGACATTATCGATAAATAAGACTATTTTAACTACATATGTAGATACAATATATACAGTAGTTCATAAATCCCCGAAACAGACGACGCTAATTCTTATTTGAATGGGCAGCAACTTACCAATGGATTAGGCTTGGTCGGTTAAGATTCATGTTGGCGCCTTCCCGGACATACACCTAAGCCAAGTGCTAAACAACCACACGAAGTGCTTGGTTTCCTCTCCGACGAGTAGGGCACACCCAAACAACACGATTTGCCCATGATTTTTGACCCCGATGAATGGTTCAAATGGCATCTTGTATCTGTTTGAGACGTATGTCGTATCGAATGTGATGACATTGCCAAATTCCAAGTACGCTGCCCTATTTCTTCCGTTAGCCCAAAACACATTCTTCAATCTGTCGTTTTCGTCCACATCATAACTATAGAAGAAATTCAAGCTGCCTGAAGACATTTCCTCGAAATGATTCCTCATTGCAATAAAGTCCCCTTTCTTCATTTCCCGGCTTCTGGACTTGGCAACCAGATTCCGCAGGTCCCATTTAGTGAAGTCCACTTTATCATGGGTCCCTTTCTCAACCACAAACGATGTGAAGTTCTTAGCTATAGGTACGCCGGCCCTATCCATATCCAAGATCCGTTTCTTGTTGGCTTTAGTGATTTATTTGTAATTTGTAAGGTATTTTGAATGATTTGGCACACACTCGTGGTTGTGCTCAAGCGCAACGGCGCTTACCCTCCATGCACCAGGTTCATCACGGACAACATTCACCATGAACTTACAACCTGTTATAGTTGAAGTGGATCTCTTGCTCAGGTTTTTTGACTTGGACACAAACTCCCCCCCCCCCCCTTTGTACATTCCATCCTAATTGTCTTGTATCTGTCCCCCGTAGCCCCATTGCCTCTTTCCTCGGGGGGTAACATTTCCGAACTCTGAATTCTTACCATGAATCCATTTTCTCTAGCATATCCGTGGACAAACCGAAAAAAATCTGCTTCCTGCTCCAACATCAGCCCAACATGGGGAAGCTTCATTTTCAGGTCATCGGAATTCGCGAGAGGCTCAAAACCGTCTCCTTGATCACCGTCTTCCTGGATGTGGTTTTCACTGTTCGACGAAACGCATGCGTTGTCATCATCCGAAATTTCAAGAAAGGTGTGCCGCGAGCCTGACCCACTGATCGAATCATCGGAGTCGGACACATCTTCGTAGTCCATGTTAAGATCAAATTTCCTGTTCCGGGTCATTTTAGCTGAGAAAACAGGATAATCGGTAAATATGCAGGAGAAATTTGAAATCCTAATTAATTTAACGTTCGAACTACATTTACACTCCGATCAGATTCAAAATGCAAATTAACGGCAATCCGTTATTCACGAATATAGATCGGATCGGAGAATATATGTACCACTCACCTTCGGTGTCCAGCGAATTCAGCGATCGGGAAACGATAGATTGCAACTTCTTTGATCTCGAGCAGTTGACGCCGGAACCCTAAATCCTAATACCATCGATGATCGATCGTCGCCTGATTCCTTAAAAAGACTCCTTCAATTGAGCAATCTAACACTTCTCCAATTCCGACCGTTTGAAGTGACGGAGATTAAAATTTGAAATTAGTGTTGGAGTCTTGGAGAGAAGGATTAGAGTGCATTGATTGTTGTTAGGATCAATGTTACTTTTAATTATTACAGGTAATTATTGCCATACTTTCTCCGTTTTCATTTTATTTTTTTTTAAAAAAAATTTACTTACTTTTTTTTTATCAGGAGGTTACAATTTTACTTCTGGAGGTTACAAGAATCACCATCCATTGGAGCGCATATAGCAAAAAAAGCAACATCTTTTTTTATCCTTGGAAAGACCAACAAGATAGTCCATTTTAAGATAAACATCCTAATCATGCCGTCAAAAGTAAAATGCGCATTTTGGGTACTTGTTTAAGATAACCTCATGTATCATTTTTATCAAGTCAATTATGACAATTTTAAGTGAATTGTTTTGGTGTTACGTAGAATTTGACACTATACCTTAAAATGTTCACGAATCATTCACGTCATTCACGTGGGCAGGCGAGGTGGATTGATTAAACTATATTTTCTTAGCGTGAAGTTTCGAATTCATCTTTGGCGGATCATGAAAAGGTTAGTTGAGGGGCAGAAAATTAAATTCTATTTTTTTCGAAAAAAATCCGTCAATGTTTGATATTTTCGAGTTTAATTATAGTATTAATCTACGAAGTTTAACAAATGATAAGTACAATAAAAGTATATTAATTTGGTAAATGATGTGAAAAATAATTTATATCGCTTCAGTCTTCAAACGGTTATAACTTTTTACTCGGGTATCAGATTTGAACTTATAATATATCAAATCGAAGCTATCGACGATAAGAAAATGTATATTAAATTTTATTTTTGATTGAAGTGGAAACTGCCACCTCTGGACCTCAAGAGGATCCGCCCCTGGAATTGATGCATTAAAATAAAGAACATAAAAAAAAAATTCACGGATAATTTAAACTAGGTTTTAAAAGATTATTTACAAATAGAAAGTAAAAGTTAAAAAAAAATTTCTATAACTTTAATACTTTTCTAATTTTAAAGAATCCGCATTTACAGTCTATATATAAACTCTTAATTTAGAAGAGTTTAGGATGATGTGTCAAGCTTAGAGTAATTTTAGGAGTCTTGCCCAATCATTTGTTTTGCGATTTTTTTTTATTTTTTTTATTTCTAATTTTTTTCTTCTTTTTCCTTTAATTCTCTTTTTGATTTAGTTTTACTAACTATTGGGCTTAATTTAGAACATTGATCTTAGCGTAAATTTTAATTTTAGTAGTTTTTTCTAAAAAAACAATAGGATTAATTCAAAACAAAAAATTAATAATAAGAAAATATAAAATTAATATTGGTAATCTATATGCTATTTTAATCATTTTCTCAACCCATGAGTTTAATTCAAAATATTTAATTATCTGAACTTTTACAATTATGTTATAATATTAATTTAATATATTAGTAAGATTTTACTTATAAAAAATCGCGCCATGGCGCGGGGATTATACTAGTTTTTTCTAAATTTTGAAAATTTGTGTAGATTTGAAAGGCTATTTCTTTATTTTCTTATTCTTTCATATTCTAAAGAATAAGATAGAAAATTCATTAAGTTAAAAAATATAGGGCTGGCAAATGGTACGGATATTACCATACCAACCACGTACCAACCACAAACCAGCTATGTTGGTAACCACACTTGTGGTAACCATCTTGGTGGTAACCATGTGAAGGTGGTACGGATATTACCATACCAACCACGTACCAACCACAAACCAGCTATGTTGGTAACCAAACTTGTGGTAACCATCTTGGTGGTAACCATGTGAAGGTGGTACGGTAATGGTAATGAAATCTGAATACCATGGTTACCAAGTATATATATTATATATATTGTTTAATGTTTTATTGTTATTACCTTTAATTTTTAAGTTTTTAATTTATATTTTGTGTTTTGATTTTGACCTAAATTGGTCATTTATACTTTTTCTACTAGAAACAATAGGAACATTTTGAATATTTGAAGACTTTTGAACTTGTTTTGTTTGAACTTGCAGGAACATTTTGAATGTTTTAACAATTGAACTTGGTTTGTTTCAAAACTATGAACTTGGTTGGTTTGTATTTTAGGTTGTGAACTTGATTTATTTGATCTTTTAATAGGTGGTAACCATATTATTTTTTGTAACCACATTTTTTCTTTCGACAACTTTAATGACTACCGGAAGGTAGATAAGGGGTTTCAAAAAAATACAAACAGAATTACAGCTTGGTAACCATGGTAATGTATCGATGGTAACCACAAGTCGTGGTTACTACATATGCGGTAACCACGACTTGTGGTTGGTACGCGGTATGAAAATTTGAGTACCACCAGTTTGTGGTTGGTACGTGGTAATCACCATTTTTTGGTGGTTACCGTACCATGCCGACCCTAAGAAAATAACCAAAAATTTGTCAAAACAGATATCCATAAAATAGATTACTCGTTGAAGATAGGTGAATGTACCTAATACAACTTTTTTTTTTATTAGGAAAAAAATCAGGTGGGCTGGCCCTACCCGGCAGCATCCTTACGGATGAGGTCAAGAAGACCTGGGTCATTTTTAATATCGACTCCTCGGGCAGAGTGGCTAAGGTGTGCAACCTTATCCGCCACTCTATTGCCCATACGAGGAACATGAAAGAAATCTACTTCTTTCACAGTCGATAACAGGACTTGAGCATCTGAAAGGATTAGTTCGATCTCCCAAGGACATTTACATTTCCTGTTTAAGTGGTCAATGATTATCTTACAATCACCTTCAATTTGAATACTCTCTATATTGAGTTGTCGTACTTGTTGTATCCCCATTTTGAGAGCTAGAGCTTCCGCTGTGAGTGGTGTCTGTTTACCCAGCAGTAGGTGGTCTACAGAATAGGACATCCTACCCAGTCCCTAATAATGGCACCAGCAGAGCTTTCACCATTAGTAAGAGTTGATCCGTCGAAATTTAGTTTGAACGTACCCTTTGGAGGCTTGCGCCAAGAAATGGTTTTTTGTTTCTTCCTCTTTTTAGGAGGGTGCGGTCTAATAGGGCATATTACCTCCTCAAAGTCAGACTCAACTGCAGACGTTTTATTCCAATTATCTATATGAGATTTGATCAGTGGTAAGACTTTATCTTTTTGCGGGATTGCAGCCTGCTGAAACAGATGTTGATTCCTGACATACCATGTCGACCACCAAGAGAAAGCGAGGTTGGTCAGAGCGGAAGGATTTAGGCTCTTTCCAAGAGCAGATAGAATGGGCTTAATATCTCGGGATTGGGCAATCAAGCAGGCAATAGTTGATTGGTCTTGGGACGGAAGGTGGTGAATTGCTTGGATGAAGGGACATTCAAGAAACAAATGGACCTCATCCTCGGGTGTCGTATTACACAGAGAGTAGGTGGAAGGGACAGACGTTCCCCTATTGGATAACCGAGAAGCAGTGGGGAGGCCATCCTGAGCTATTTTCAAAAGAAAGTTTTTAACTTTCGGGGGGATATTAATCTTCCAAATCCAATCATTATTGTCCGGGAGTGATGTTGACTGCGCTGTTATCAATTTATATGCACTGGCAGTAGTAAACCAGCCTTCCTTATCCGGCTACTAGTATAAACGGTCTTGCAGATTCGAGTCAGGTAAAGGGATGTCTAGGATTTCATGCACTATATCATTAGGTAGCACCTCTTGTAGCCTTTCTTTCCACCACTTGCCTCCCAAAATATAATCACTAACCGTCTCATCCTAATTGTAAACTTGAGGGCATTCTTCCCTGGCCAACAGAGAAGAGGTTGTGATCCAATTATCCGTCCAGAACATTATTGATCGCCCATTTCCTACAGACCAAATAAGGCCAAATTTAAATTTATCAATTAAAGCAGACAACTTGGACCACTGCCAGGAAGTAGTCCCCTTTTTTTTGTAGTCAAAAATACTGGCGGAACGCAAGTATTTATGTCTAATCACCGACACCCATATATTACCAGGCTCGGCTAGAATTTTCCACAGTAGCTTCATCTGGAGAGCCACATTCATGTCGCTAGATTTCCGTATCCCCAGCCCCCCAAAATGCTTTGGTTTGCAGATCCTATCCCAGCTAATCAACGGCCGGTACTGAAGATCCTTATTCCAAAAGAAGGAGCGGTTTATCTGGTCGAGTTCTTTGTGCATAGCAGCGGGGAGCATGAAATTCTGCATAACATGTAACGGCTTAGCGGAAAGATTGGAGTTCATTAGGGTAGCACGACCTTGTTGGGAGAGGGCATTAGCCCTCCATTTTGTCAATTGTTGTTTAGATTTACAGATGATATCTTCGAACGTACTTTTGGTAACTCTTCCATTGATAATGGGACAGCCTAAATACTTTTCTATTGTATTTTCATTAGTAATATTGAGGCATGTATGCAGCTCAAGGATCCTATGGTTTGAAATACCTTTCGTAGCTTGGAAACTAGATTTATGGTAATTGACCTTTTGGCCCGACACGTTGCAGTATGAATCAACGATTGTCTTCACTTTGCGCCCTGCATCCAAGCTACCTTTTGAGAAGATTTTGATGTCGTCAGCAAAGGAAAGGAATGGAATCCGAGGGCCATTATGTCCAATCGGGAAACCAATGTATGCTTTATCTAGGCTAGCTTCAACAACCAGTTTACAAGCCAGAATCTCTGCACCTAAGATAAATAGGAAAGAGGATATCGGATCTCCCTAACGGAGACCCCTCGAGGGAAAAATCAAATCTGTAGGACCATTTTTGACTAATATCGAGAAGAAAACCGTCGTGATACATTCCATTACCCATGAAATAAACGTATCGTGGAATCCAAACCTTTTAAGCACCTTTTTGATGAAATTCCAGTCGACTCTATCATATGCTTTTTCCATATCTAATTTTATTGCTAGCCATCCCTCCCGGCCCCGCCGATTTTTGTAGGAGTGGAAAATTTCATGAGCTATCAGGACATTATCTTGAATAGCCCTGTCTGATACAAAGGCACCCTGAAGAGGATCTATAAGTTTACTAACAACTTTTTTCATTCTATCAGTCAAGAGTTTTGGATATAATTTTGTAGACATTGGAACATAAGCTGATAGAGCGGTAGTGACTGGTGGCCGTAGGATCGTCTCTTTTTGGGAGAAGGGAGATAAAGGTATGATTTATTTGTTTAAGCATTTTTCCGGAGTGGAAAAACCCTTTGATCGCACAAATTACAGATTTACCTACAATATCCCAGTATTTTTTATAAAATTCAGCTGTGAAACCATCAGGACCCGGGGATTTGTTTTTCCCTAGATTGAAAACCGCTGTTTTAATTTCCGTGTTAGAAGGGAGTTTTATGAGAAAACCGTTTTCCTCCGCCGAGATGGAAGGCTGTATTAACTCCAGCAACTCGCTAAGGAGTCTGTCGTCTATTGGTTCTTTCTTAAATCTCTTCTCAAAATCCTTTTTTATCTCATTCCTAACATTTTCCTCGCCCACAACCACCGAGCCAGTGGAAGAGGTGACGTTGCGTATTTGTTTCATGTGCCTTCGCCCTGACGCCACACGGTGGAAATATGCTGTGTTGGAATCCGAGAGTTTGAGATGTTTGGTTTTGGCTCTTTGGCTCCAAAACGATTTTTGAAATTGTAGGAGCTTCTTTTTCTTAATGATGAGGCGCTTTTCCTTACTTTGGTTTGATTAAGAGACTATCCCGGGTCTAGTGGATTGAATATGTAGGAGCTCCGACTCTACCTCTTTTAACTGACGGAAGATGTTCCCAAAACTCGTTTTATTCCATTCTTTTGCCTTTTTTTCAGGATTTTTTGTTTAAACATTAATTGGAACATGGCAGAGCCAGGGCAAGAAGCCCGCCAGGATTACTTAACATTGTTACGAAAATCTTTCCGAAGTAGCCAGACATTCTCGAATTTAAAAGGTGGTGCTTTGAAGGTACGGTTAACCTCGAAGGAGATTGAAATTGGGCAGTGGTCCGAAGAGGAGAAAGCACCATTATATGTGATCATGTTAGGAAAAGATTCAATAATCTGCTGGTGGACAAGCACCCGATCAAGCTTTTCACGGATGTTGAAATTTTCCTCCGAATTCTTCCTCCATGTGAACGGATTACCAAAGGTGGGAAGGTCTAGAAGTGAGCATTCGTTTTTGAACGAGATAAGTCGAGAAAACCTTGATGTCCTGGTAGTGGCCCCACCGAGCTTATCAGCACTGCAAAGGATCTCATTTAGATCTCCCAGAACAATGCATGGGATAGATGAATCGTTTACAATTATTTTGAACATTTCCCAAAACGGTTCTTTTTCATTTGGTGTCGGTGGGGCATAGACAAAAAGGACTAGGATCGGAAAACCAACAAGCATGCTTTCCAATCTAAGGTCGATGATACGTGGTGAGTGGACAACAATGGAGATTGTAAGGTTCAATAGCTGATGAGATTTCCATAGGACTCCTATTCCTCCGGACCTGCCAATAGCCAGCGGCCAAACCACTTCATCAAAGCCAATATTTCTCCACATCTTGTCATCGGGAATATTTTCCGACTTAGTTTCCGCTAGCGCCATGATTTGAATATTTTCATTTTTACACATTGTATCAATTTCCGTCCAGAAAGTTCTTTTTCCAATCCCCCTAAAATTCCAAAAGCAGATCTTCATATATAACTGTTGATGATAAAAGGACAAGTTTTCAGAGTCCTTAAATCAAGATGATTTTGATGTCTTATTATGCGAGGGGCCACAACGAGCATTATGAATTGGAGGTAGTCGGTGATGATCCGACTGGCCAAAAACAAATTTATTTTTTTATTTTTTTTGGGAAAATAAATTACAACAGAATACCTTTCACCCAACCAGCAAATGCAAGCATTCATATGAATGGTGGAAAGAAAATGGTAAGGAGATGAAGGTGTACAACGAATATAAGGCATAACCTTAATTATATTCAAAACTAGGTGTTTGATATTACACAGTAATTCCAAAGACATTGCAACCATTAAATGGGCTTCCACAAATTCGGATAGCCAAGATGCATGTTGTGAGCTAAATCTGTCATGTTTTACATTAACTTTTATATCGTTTTCTGCATACATTGCATACATTTGGGTTAGATAGTATAGAATCTATGTAGTTTATGTTTATTTGCCAAATTATGGAATCTACACCAGTTTCTGTTTAAATTCGCAGAATTCGAGACGTTTTACAGCAACTCTAAGGAAGGTCAGAAAAGCTCGGAAAACCACTACAGAAGTCCAAGGTCAAAGAAGCAGCGGAACCAGTCGAATCGAGCTGAGATCCCAGGTTACTCGATCTCGAGTAAGCCTTACTCGATCTAGACGAACATGTCCGAGCACATGCCTTGTCGACTAGGAGCAGTGTCGAGAGCCAGACCAACCGAGCTCCGGAGCCCTACTCGATCTCGAGGACCACTAGTCGAGATCGACGACACTGAGACGCAACACCCGGAGTCGACGAGAAGAGGAGCCGATCGAGAAGCCGAGGACGAAGACGCCGAGCACAACCCTAGTCGATGTCGATGAGACCTTGTCGAGATCGACGAGCCACCATGCCCTAGTCCGAGTCCACGCTGAGGAGGAGTCCTCGACATCACCAGAGAGCCGTCTTCGACCACACCCCTACTCGATCTCGAGGTACCCTAGTCGAGATCGACGACGCCCAGGAGCCCAGATCCGAGCTTGCCGAGCAGAGTCACCCGAGAACACCAGTCGACGACGAATCCTCATCGATGTCGACGAGCCCTTGTCGATGTCGAGTAGACCAAGTCCTGGAAACGCGTCGCCGAGAGCAGTCCGAGTAGAGTTGGGAATCCTTGGGGCCGAAGAAATCCGAGATTGCCGAGATACATCATTATCTATCCATGGAAGGGAATTTATCAACATGAAGAGATATTCCCTAGTTTAGATTTATCTTTTCCATTTTAGATTTAATTTCTTTATCGCTTTTATTTATCATTAAAGTTTTAGATATAATTTTAGATAGAGATAGAAGATTCTATCCTTGATTAGCAAGGAATAAAAGGCTATAAATAAAGCCCTAGGGGCTAGACATTCATTCATTCAAATTCAGAGAGAAGTAAGTAGGAGTAGAGAGAGAGAGAGTTTGTAGCAAGCAAGGTGGAAAGGCGAAAGCGGATTTGTCTTGTGGGTTGTAAGCTTTCTTTATTTAATTCAATGCAAGTTAGTTTCTTTTGTTATTTGATGTCTTTCTTGATGATGAAGAGCGAGTAGTCCACCCACTTCTGGGGCTGGGGTTAGCCCGACGGTGGCCATGTGAGATGATGCAGTAAAGGTCAGATCTTTTTATGCAATTCGTCTTCTATCCCTATGAGCATGATTATTTTGCGAGAGTTGAAGGTGATCCTTGTTTGTATTATTGAAGAGAAAGTGATCTTAATGCAACTTGGATTAATTATGTGAAAAGGGTTAGTAACAATTAGGGTTTATGCGAAAGCCTCTATATGCCTATTTGTTAATAACGAAAGTTGTTTGATGGAAAGCATGATCTTTTATGCCTTTATGTGTTACTTTGCATGGTTATCGTTGTGGTGTTGATACCCTGGCCTTGGAAGTCTTTTATTATATTGATTTATTTCAGTCGAAAATCTGAGTTCTGTGTTCGAAATTTGCAATTTAAAGTTTCTGTCTTTCTTGTCGGTATAGAGTAGAATCTCGTAGATGTCGAGTAGGACCCTAGTCGATATCGAGTTGGAACTAGTCTATCTTGAGTTGAGTTTTCTTCTGTTGTCGTCGATTTTCAGTTTCTGTTTTTGCCAGCTGTTGTCGATCTCGAGTAGGGTTGAGTCGAGATCGAGTACGCCTGTTGCTTTGTTTTATTTCCTGCTTTGCTTTGTCTTTTCTGTCTTTGTTTTGTTCATTGCTTTTAGTTGTTATTTTCTGCTTTTATTTCTGTATTTCTGTTGCTTATCTGTGAGAATCTACTGCTACCTAAGAACTGCTGACGTGCGTCCTCGTGGATTCGATCCTGACAACCTTCTACTACAACGGGAGGAAGTCTTGTATTTATTTGCTGAGACAGGGAAGTCAGTCTGATCTTTATTTTATATTTATTTCATACTTGACCATCCTCGTGCAACAACAATGCAGAATATGTAGAAACTTGCTGCTCAATCTCCTTGGATGTGGTAGCATCCAAGGAAAGATTTATTTCAAGCCTGGATTCCTGTGATTGTTTGTTGCCCCCGTAGGGGATGTGAGTGACGGAGGATGAAACCTCCTTGTTTGTTATATTAGTTTCAAGAGCAAAAGTAACACACGAAGTGCCAATCTTCAAGAGCAAAGACGTACTCACCCGAATGTTAGAGGGAGAAGACAATCGGAAATGGAGCCGAGCTAATATGGATCCAGAACCAGGTAGCCGAATGTATAGAAAACATAGCATCACTCCGCTGTCTTCAGTCCCAACGTTGATCAACAGCTCATATGAGTCGGGCTTGGAAGTAGCTCCCACATCAGTGGTGTAGGAAAGACCATCAACGGTCTCTATACCTACCATTTGTTCTGAACCCTTCTGGGAGGTAAGGGGCCGTGAAGAGGCATACACCTCAAACACGGGTTTGATTAGACACCCATGGAAGGTGTGGTTTTGTGTCCAACACAACAGATGCACCAAATCAAAAGTCAAGATTATGTATTTCAGTAGAAAACTTATAACACAAGTGTGAAGAATTAGATTACAGTTTTTGGGAACGAACCTGTCACAGGTCATGACTGATCCGCTTGTCAAGTCGGGAGTCGAGAACCCAATGAGTCCAAGGCAAGGCGAGCCAGAATCAAGACCTCCAAACCACACACAACCATCAACCCGAACCGAGCCACCTCTGGAGTCCAACCCACCGACCCATGAGAGGTAGAACTCCGCCACCATACTGGCCCCCGCACAAAAGGGAGAGGAGCCAGGCAAAGTGACCCGTCTAAAACAGGCTTCGAAATAGCATCGAGGGGGACTAAACCCGGTCGAGCACAAATATAGACTACCTAAAACTAGCACAAAGCTAAGATATATGATCCACAAGCCAACCCCCACAAAATACAAAGAGGGGTAAAGATCCCTACATAAAAACTAGTGGTATAATAATGAATTGAATCTTGTGCTTTTTAGTTGTAGCATAGACAATTAGTATATGGCAATCATATATTAGATGATAGGAAAGAGGAGGCACATCCCAAATCACACTTGCAGTATGCAAGTAAATTTTATCAAAGCATACAATCACACCAACGAAAGACAGAGCCCACCAATTTGGACAGGAAGAGACGCCAAAAGAGAAGGAAGTCATCACCGTGTAGATCGAAGGAATCAAACAGATTATAACAAAAGAGACTCGAAACCAAGGGAAGATCATAGCAAAACACAAATAGCTGCATATAACACAAACAACTGCATATAATATAAATTCCATCCAACTAGTTCCACACGTATAATCCCTAGCAATTGCATAATGTTGATATTTCCGCATAAACCAACCGAACGAATTGTTGCGCTCGTCCGGGAGCGTACTCCCATTCGAGTGATTTGCCTCATGAAGAAGATTTGGGCCCTTGCGGGATTTGGTTGAGGAGTGAGAAGAAAATCCCACCCCCAATGATTTGTTACCTTTATCTTCAGATGAAGACAGCGTAGAAACCATGGCCAAAGCAGCTTGTTTTTTTTTTTTATGATTTCAAACAACATTGTAATGACCCTTTCTGGAAATGCCGATCAACATTTTAATGACCCTAATATAACTTTTAATTCATTCTAGAAAATGACGCTTTTAAAGATTATGATATTTCTTGATTTTTATATTAGCAAGTAGTGGTCCTGCTTACCCTTATTGCCAGATAGGACTTCATTTAATTGTTTGAGATTTTAAAACAACTTATGGGGTGTTTGTAATTTTAATTTAGTTTTGAAGGTAGCTCTTGGCTCTTGCTATAAATGAAGGGACATCTACACTATCAGATTTAGCCCTCTCCTTATTATATTTTGATCTAATAGTTGAATTGATTTAAAATAGAAAAAATCACAAAAATAATACGAACTATCGACGGTGAAACAAAAAAAAAATACCCACTTTCAAAACTCCCCATTCATATACAAACTATAACACATTAATAAAAAATTAATACATTGTTCAAAATTCACAGACTCAAAATTCATTTAGACTGAATATATAATTAATAATAAATTGTGACAAAAATTGTAATTTTACAATTTCATCATCTTCCCCTCCGTAGTTTGGTTGAAGGCAGCTATGGCGGAGGTGACGACATACCCGGACGAGAGTCGCCGACGACGACAACGAACGGCGGCAGGCGAGGTCGGAGACGACGGACGTCGGATAGACGGGAAGGCATTGACGCTGCTCCAGAACGGCGACGGAGATGCAGACCGGGTTGGTTGATTTCCGCCATTGAAGAGGACCTTCTCCTCATGTAATGGCTGGTTGAATTCCTTCATTGAAGAGGACCTTCTCCTCTTCATGTCTCTCCCCAAGAAACCACTGCGCTTGGTAGCAACCGTTGAAAGAACAGCGATTCCTCACGAAGCCATGTCGAAACCAATTCGAAACATCACCGAGAACAGGGAGGTCAAGATACCCAAATTGAAGGTCGAATCCGTGAGAACGGATAATGGGAATCTGAAATCGGCCAGAAATCTAGCCGAAATAGAAGAAGTTGGAGCCCGATCCGAGCTAAATCGATCAGATTAAGGTTTTGGGGAAAAAAATTGGCAAAAGGGTTTTCTGTGTGGGGAAGAAGATGAGTGAAGAGAATTTTTTCTTTAATTTTATAAAATTCCTAAACTTTCTAAGTAATTATAATTTGCGACCAAAAAAATTTATAGTTTGTGAATTTTGGACCTTGTATCGATTTTGGTTTAATGTGTTATAGTTTGTATATGAATTGATAGTTTTGAAAGTTCGTATTATTTTTGGTTCACCGTTGATAGTTCGTATTATTATCGGTCATTTTTCCTTTAAAATATCGCCAAAAAAAAATGTAAACCCTTTCCCAAAAGGCCAAAACATACATACTCCACGGGATCTCAAGAGGAGGGATCTGATCCCGAAAATCCATTACCTTGAATAAAGGATACAAAGGTCTAATTATAAGCTCAGATTCAAAAGGGGAGAAACATAAAGTTAGGTCAAGGCAAGCAATGCAAGAGAGAAAGAATCAAAGAAGTTCAAAAGGGTGAAAGCCCCTTTCACATCTCTTCAAGGGAGGATAGTATTTTAAAACTCCAAGGATTAATAACGAGCCCGGGATTATGATTTTCGGGTTACGTTTCGAGGGATGAAACCCCTCGTCAGGATCTTGCGCCCCGAGTACAGATTGAAGGTTTGAAATTCCAAACTAACATTTTCAAAGTGGGATTTCATACTCAAGTTCGAAGGGATCGTTAGAATCCCCGGGGAAGTCCCTTGTACTTGTCGTAAGTCTAAGCATGGAAAACCAATGGTCACACAAATAACGGAAGTAAAGCATAATACAAGGGGGTGCCACGGCAGAGCCGAGTCAAAACATGATCAACCATTCAAATCCAAACCGTAATTAAATTGGTGAAGTCAGAATCTCAACTCTCTCTTTCCGCCAGGTTAGACCCCGCGGTCATAGAGCCAAATTAGCATCAATAGTAGTAAGCATAACGGATACCTAAAAAAATTGGTAGTGGGCGGGATCAGATTGATGCCCACTTTGGCTCTGCATCCTGGCCCTAAGCACACACATACGCTGTACCTAATAAAGATGCTTCTAGATGCAAGGCGGAACATTAACACACTAACATGCTCCTAAGATCAAGTGCATAATAATAATAAGGCCTTAGCACAAAATATCAAGTGGTATATCCCTCTCCTACCTACACCCCCTTCCGATAGGGCGGAGACTGGCCAGCTCGTGAATGCATTCCATAATAATCGGGCGGCACGCATGCCCAACCCGTTCCACAAGAAAAATAAAGCCCGCAGGCAGCTCATAATATAAATAAAGGAAGTTCCATAACTCGATTGACTCAGGACGGGACCCGATGGGATTGGGCCGTCCTACAACCCTAGCAAAGACTCTAGTTACTTCACAGATAACGACCGTTCTGTTTACATACGCATAAAGAAGTAGAATGCTCAACAGTCAATGCAACCTAGCATGGTACTATATGACATGCTGATTATGAATGCAGGCACCTAGTATATAATGCACCTAAAGCAGGGAATTTCTCTATTTCAATCTGAGTAAGTTCCGAAGAGACTTACCTTGTTATGCAGAACCGCATAATAGAAGATCTGGCACACATCAATCATAATCACAAGGTATCACCTAGGTACATACCATAATACATATATAAGTCTACGTCTAATCATTTAAGCACTTAAAGCATACATCATTCAACGAGAATAACAATCATGTAACAATCGTCGTTCCATCAAGTTCAACCATTCATCATATCACCTCAGTCCATAAGACCACATCATTCTCCATATTCCATTCAGCCACATTCGCATGCTCATAATAACATATCCACATATTTAAATATCTCAACAGTTCATCCTAATCATAAGGTATAGACAGACGATAACATAACTCTAATGTCTCATCACGCCGTTAGTCATTCATTCATGTCATTAGTTCACACAATAATGCTATTAGTCAATCAATCATATCAATATGCTAGTCAGTCACCGAGCAAGTCAGATTTCCAAGTTAGTTAAACCCCGTTTAAAATTCGAGTCAATTGGTTAGAACTCCCAACCTTGGAAAATGTTCGTTGAATTCCTTTTTCGATTTAATCAGATAACATATTTTAAATCCTCATATTTTACTAGGCCATTATTGATTTATTTTCAAATACTCTTAATATATATTATTTTATCAAACTAGTCCAACCATTTTATTTTATAAAAATCCGGCCCTTTATTAATTTACCAAAACCGCCCTTAATTTTTGGGTGTTGCTATATACACCGCAAATCACAAGGTTAATATTGCACGTCCTTAAGGACGTGCAAGCCTTGTGTCTAATATTGCACGTCCTTAAGAACGTGCATGATTTGCGGTGTATATAGCTGGAACGTAATTTTTAAAACTCCAAAATCAGCCCTTTTAAGTACAATCCCAAATCCGAGCACCCCACTTGAAGAAATAGGCCCAAAATTATTTATTTTAGAGGAAATGGTAGTGATTAGACCAAAAAATGGGCCTATTGGCTAAACTAGACATGTACCTAAAAAGTTGGCTAGGGGTAGAAAGTGGTGTATTTTTGCGAATGCAAAAATCCAACCGGCAGTGGAGGTAGCAGGTGAAGGGGAGAGGTGCACTGTAGCTCCATCATTTCCTCAAACAGAAATCAGGAGGGGGAGGTGGTGGACATGGTGTGTGGCTCAAATAAAAGAGGAAAAGGGGGGGGGCATTTATGAGGGGAAATTTCAATAATTGAATTAAGGGTGTCAATCAACCCTTACAAAATATTGATTGATGGGTGTCATTCCATATTAAATGCTCTGCAAAAAAGGGAGCCAACATAAAAGACGAGTGGAAAGTTGAGGGCAAAGCATCACCTTCATTTTTGGGAATTGGAAACGGTTGGCTTACCAATAGAGGACAAATATCTTACCAATAGAATACATGTGCCTTACCGATAAGACAAACTTATCCTACCATACATTGAAATTTTGGAGATAATATGGAGGGGATGTCCATAGCGATTTTGGCGGGATGTCCGTGTAATTTTGGCGCCAAAACAGGGTTTTTCATTGGGGGGAGAGGGAGAGCATCTGTCTGGCCAATATGGTACAGTTATCTAGCCAATAGCGTATAGTTATCTAGCCAATAGCATTTGTCTTACCATACATGAAAATTTGGAGAAATTTGGAACGGATTGACCGAACCTGTTTTGGCGGGTTGTCAGTGTAATTTTGGCGCCAAAACGGGGTTCTTCATTTGGGGGAAGGGGGAGCATTTATGAGAGGAAAATGCAATCATTGCATTGATGGGTGTTCCCCAAGCACATATATAAGCTTGAGAGGAGGATCTCAAACACCCCAACATGCCCTGCAAAAAGTGAAGAAGAGCAGGAGAGAGGCGGAAAGGATGGGGGAAAGGCACACGTGGATCCGAGGAAACGATACAGCTGTCATCCTACCAAAAGTACAAGTCTGGACTACCAATAGTGTTCAACTGTCTTTCCATTCCAAGAAAAGTGCAACAATCTTGTGAGTGGCAGTTGCAGCGATGGGTAAGTCATCTTGTACCTTTCCTTTGTAGTTGTTCCTCTTTCCTATATCAAAACTACCCCCTAGGCTGGTCCTCTATTCCCGTGGCGTACCCCAGGTGATAGGGTATGTATGAACGTCGTGTGCGGTGGTTGGTGGGCTCCCGGGAGTGGGAGCTTGGTGTTCAAGGGAGAGGCACGTACTGCAGCAAAGGTGGTGGCACAGAATATTGGTTACGCCCAATTGAAGGAGAAAATCATTTCCAAATTCGACGTGGACATGGTATTGTACGACATTGAGTTCACCTACCTCCCTCCTTCGATGGGGCGGGCCACTCCAATTCGGGTCAAGGACGACGATGACCTAGAAGCCTACAAGTTCTACAACACTGAATCCGGTGCACGAGCCTGGCCAATCGCACTGCACGCCACCTTAAGGATGAAAACGACAACCCCTTCCACAACATCCAAAGAACATGAGTCGGAGAACTCCGACTCATGGCCTCAGGACCTGTCGTCTCCCACCCCAGGGGAAATACTCCTAACCGGGCCTCCCACCACGCAGGAAGACTTCGAGGATGGTCTTGATGGAGGCGGAGGGGCGGATGAGAAGGTTCGAGGCTCCATCGAGGAGAAAGGGAAGTTGGACGACCTTAGCAGCGAAACTGGAGGCACCTGCCTGTGTGATGAGTGTGTAGCGGGGGAGGGAGAGTGTTGTCCCACTGCAAAGGACAGCGTCAGTGGGATGCAGGATGAGCTTACTGGGAGCGGTATAGATTTAGACGGAGTTGGTAGGATGGATGACAACAAAATGGTTGGATAGGAGGACGGAGTTGGTAGGATGGATGACAACATAATGGTAGGACAGAGCGATGATGTGGGACAGCTTCACGAAAAGGATGAAATAGAGAAGGGTGGTGACGTGAGCAGGTCCGATGCCATTCGACGCGGAAAGCAAGTGGTGATCGTGGACACCAATAATGATGTGGATGACCTACCCCCCCACGGAATGGAGGACATAATAGACGTAGGAAGCTCCGACGATGAAATGATCGGTTGTGGTTTCCCCGTGAAAGTGGAGGGTGGAAGGTCGAACGAGATATCTGAATCATGGGATGAGGAGGCTGAGGCAGCGGTGAGAGAGATAGAGCGAGCGTACAAAGGACACAAACAACCTTTGCCGACGTTGGAGAAAGTGGAAGAGGATGTGGCTCGGTTCATTCCTCTAGTCGGAGACCCTCGGGAGAGTGTGAAGGAGTTACATGAGGGGGAGATGTTTGATACGAAGGCTGCCATTCAGTCTATAGTGAAGTGGGAAGCTTTGCGCGGGTGCTTCGCGGTCCAAGTGAAGCGATCGACAACAAAGGCGTACATGGTTGTTTGTCCCGAAACGAACTGCTCATGGTACTATCGGGCATCAACGTATCGGGAAACTAAGAAGTGGGTGGTTCGTAAGTTCGTTGACACACACAGTTGCAAGGTTAGTGTCGCCAGCAACTACCAGTGCAACGCCAATTACAAGCTGATGGAGCAGAGTTTGGTGTCCGAGTAAGTTTCTAAACCGACGTCTTGTTCCCCGTCTATGTACTGTGTTGGTGGATTTTTTTTGGTTTAACTCTTATCTTCGCGTCATTGTAGTTTTGCTGGGTCAGGGAAGGAGCTGGTTCCCCGTCAGATCAGTACGATGATGAAGTCTCGGTTGGGCGTGGACTGCAGCTATTGGAAAGCACGCAGGGCGCAGGGAGCCGCAAGGGAGGGCTTGCACGGGACCTACGAAGCGAGCTACGATCGGATGGCCTCATACCTTTACATGCTTGAGCGAGCAAACCCCGGGACCATAACCACATTAGTCTGTGATGATAACCAGCAATTCAAGTATGCGTTCGTAAGCTTGGGTGTTTGGCGGACAACCATCCCACACCTCAGACAGGTACGCCCGCGCAACTTTATAATCCTACCAAATGGCAGATATCATCTTACCATATGTGTATATTTGTCATTCCAATTCATGTATTACCAATAGGCACAGACCATCCCACCCTTTACGATCATACCAACTGTCTCCATGTATCCTACCAACTGTCTCCTTCTGTCATACCAATAGTGTTATGTTAGCCGACTGTTTAAACTGTGACATTGACAGGTATTCTCGGTGGATGGAATTTCTTGAAGGGGAAGTATCGGGGTTGCTTGATGTTTGCGACTGCCCAAGACCCAAACCACAACATATACCCCATTGCATTTGCCATTGTCGACGGGGAGAATGACGCATCCTGGGGTTTCTTTTTCCGTCAAATGAAACGCGTGGTCCCGGATGAGCCTAATGTGGTATGAGTAAGCGACAGGCACATGAGCATCGCCAAGGGGATTCGAGCGAGTTACGACTTCGCAAAGCATGGCCGCTGCACTTACCATCTATTTCAGAATGTGAAGGCATATCACAAGGCGGGTGGGCTACAAAATCTGTTCTTCCTAATGGTAAACGCGTACACCGTTGCGGAGTTCAATGGCCACTTCACAGCTTTCACAGAGAAGTCTCCCACTGGTGCTGAGTACATTAAGATGGCCGGGTTCTCCAATTGGGCTCGGGCTTTCTATCCCGCCAATCGGTTCAACGTCACCACCACAAACCATGCCGAGTGCTTGAACTCGGTATTTCTTGAACCTCGTGACCTGCCCGTGACCTCCCTAGTGGATAGCATACTCGACAAAGTGGGTGAGTGGTTCATGAAGCGCCGGGAGCTAAGTTCTAATCCCGAGAAGGTTGTCACCGACCATGTGGACGCCGTTTTGAGGAAAAACGCCATGCAGGCTATATGTCTTCAGGTGAGGCCTTTGAGCGAACACGAGTATGACGTACGTAAGGGGATGTCCACCTGGCTAGTCAACCTTTCCGCTCGGAGTTGCACATGTAAGCACTTTGAAATTGACCAGATTCCATGTCCACATGCCCTCGCCGCAGCCAAGGTACGTCGGATCGACCCATACTCCCTCGTCCATCCTCTATACTGGGCTGAGGCATGGCGCGCCTGCTACGTCAATGTCGTGTACCCAGTGCCACCTCGTGAGACATGGGTGGTGCCTGCTGAAATTGATGCCAGGATTTGCTTGCCCCCGGTGGTGAAGCGTGCGCCAGGAAGGCCGAAGACGAAGCGCTATCCGTCGAAGGGCGAATACAGGGGTCCAAAGCGCCGTCGACAGTAGTGTACTTAGAATAGAACAGAGTGTGGATTCTGCCAGTATGTTTGGTGGACGCTCAAGTCAGCTGACGGGTTTATTTTGGGCATTGATCGCCGTCGACTAGAGTGTGGATTCTGCTAGTATGTTTTTTGCACGTGTCTCGTATTTTCGTGTTCCTAGGGGCCTAATTGTGATGCAGTCTTTCGGATTTTGCATGTTTTGGGCACAGTCACATGAATTATCGGATCTGTTAAGTATTTCTCATGTCGTCCTACCACTATCCTCTATTTATCTACCCAATAGTTAAAACCTATCCGACTAACACATTTTCTTTATCTTACCAATTCATTCTCAACTTAACTACAATTGACATCCTCAACAATGTTTAGTTATATCATGCCAAAAGTGTTGTATAATCTTACCACTTATAACAGTCATGCAAACGTAAACTTACCCACAATATAATACAAGAATGAACCTTGGGTGTAAGCAGGAACTAATTAACGTGAACCATAAATACCAGTTTTAACCATTACAATCACAAAACATCCTACCAACCGGGAACAACATAAGTTTTGAAACTACAAACAACATAAGTTTTGAAACTAACACAAGTGTCCAAACAGCCAAAAGTGTACTTAGAACAGAACAGAAGTTTCCAAACCATGAGAGAATGTCTTTACAAACAGGAGAGCATGTCTTAACAAACAGGAGAGACCTACAATTCGTGGCGCTGGATGGAGAGCCCCAAGTACTGGCGGTAGGGGGCAATATATTTGTCGTTGACGGTCTCGAATGTCTCCACGCCCTCTGCCACCAGCTGGATAGTCCTGATAACGTATGCCCCACAGTCACCTCTCCACGTGAAGGAAGTAACAACCAGCATAAGTTATTTACGTCTTACCACTTATGTCATTATATCCTACCAATAGGCCTATTGTATCCTACCAATATTAGTAGACGTACATAACCCAATAGTAAAGAGAAACTTACGAGGTTTCGTTCCTAGGGATCTTGGCGGTTCGAGTTATGGTGAATGGGTTGGGGACATCCACTGTGTGCCTGACCCAGAGCTCGGCAGAAAATTGCATCACCACCGGTATCAGCTTCGCAACAGGCTCGAGGTGGGCTTGAAGATCCTTCTCCTTTATCTGGTACCAATCACAGTCGAACACTTCTATGATCCTTCTCCTTCGCAACAGTGTATTTGTTTCCTACCAATAGATTATTATTTTTCTACCAACTCTGCTATATTTTTCTGTCCTACCATTTTCGAATTTCATGCAAGTTTGGTTCGTTTTACCTCTTTCCCAACCCAAGAGATAGCCAAAGTAATTCACCAACACCAACAGCAAAGGACCAACAATTCATCATACATCTAGGCATTTAACCAACAAGTAATTCACACATTAAGTTTCAAACATATAGGCAAACACCTACTCTGTCATACCAACATGTCTTACTTGTTTTCTTCATTTTACGTCTTTAACAACACAGCATATAAGCAGTGAGATTAACCAAAACCAAATCACCATTTATTCATCTTATTTTTAGGCATTTCATCAAATACTTGGTGGGCGCTTACGGTTTCAACATTAAAAACCAATCAACCAAAAATTCCTTCATCCCACTCGACATACCAGATGTTCAATTTTATCGTGCCAATTTCGTTACCCAGTCTTACAAAATCTGCTACCCCAATCCTTTTCCCGACACCCTCAAACCCTAATCGAACCCGCCTCCCCAAAATCGACTCACAATGGCACCCCTAACCCCTCCTACTTCAGTCCTCCTCTACTGCTATGCATCTACCCCAAATTCGTCTCAAATCCTTCAGAAAACCGCACCCCCATTACCCCAATTTCGCAACTTCAAGAAAAAACTCCACAGTTGCTTACCTTTGTCTAGGTCTTCAACCTTCTCCTCCCTGGCTGTGACTGGTGGCCTTCTTCTTCAACCGGTTCTCCGTCTCTCTGTCTGTCGCCTCCTCTCTCTTTGTCGCCTCCTCCTTTCGCCTCCTATCTATCTGTCTTCGTCGCCTCCTCCTTTTGGTTTTGAGAACATGTAACCGTCTCTCTCCCTCCCTCCTCCTTTTAATTTCCCAATTACTCACCCACTACAACCGGTTATGAACAGTTAAAAAAAACCGGCACTTTAATTGGCATGGGGGTAGAGATGTTAGTTTGGGCCAATTTTTGGGCTACTAGTCTAGTTTAGCAATTAGGCCCATTTTTTTGTCTAGTTTAGCAAATTGGCCTTTATTTTCAACAAAACCAAATCTGGACCAGAAATGCAAATAGTCCAATTCCCCTTTTTGTTAAAATAAACCCGGACTCTCTAGTCTCTCCTCCTTTGCATTTGAAGCTGAGTTAAAAAAAAAAGAAGTGGGGCGAGAGTAGTACTAGGATGGGTGATCTCCTGGGAAGTCCTCGTGTTGCATCCCCTGTCGGTTAGTTGGTGAACAATCACGTAGTAAGCTACAAAAAAGCTCTCTTTTGAGCGTAAGAGGAAAACCCCATTTTGGGGCCGGAGAACTCCACCGTCGTCGATCATCTACGTCGAAAAATCACCCTCTTCGGAGGCCTTAAAACCACCCTCTTCGGAGGTCGAAAAACCCCTCTTCAGAGGCTCCAAAACTACCTCTTCGGAGGCCTGTTGTTAATCCGTTTAAGTCCATGTTCTTCGAAACCCTAAATCCGATTCCCCTTCTCGGATTCTCTTCGAAATCCAAAATTGTGTTGGGGCTTTTGTTGATTCGGGATTTTTGTCCCCGATTTTGCACCAGTCTTGACCAATTTTGGGCGGATTCTTCCCAGATCTCAAATCGGGTGGTCCGAGTGGCTCTCGTGCTCAGCACAATCTCTGGTTGGGCTGGTCCGTATCCACTTCGGTGGCGCTGGGAGTTGCCTCTCCCTGCTCCCCGGTCGTCTCCGCCCGTCGGCGCTTGGTGGCGTCCTCTTCTTCCGCCTGTCACCAACACCGGCGTAGCAAAAATAAACAAAAAACAAAAGACCACATCCTTTGTTCTGCTCTGCGGCAGGCATCGATTAACCCTGTGCTTCGGTTGGGTTCGTGGTGGCCCACTGGTGCCCCATCGACGTTGGTTTGGGGTGGCCTCGCCGGCGTCTTCTCGTCGGTGGTCTTCCTCCGTCTATTGCAACAATGCTTGGCAATGCCGGCAACGCTATTCTGCTCCTCCGTTGTGAAGAAGAAAGAAAAAGAAAAAGAAAAAAGGAAAAAGGAAAAACATCCTTGCACCGCAAGGATTATAAAAAAAATCCTTGCAGCTTGCGCTACAAGCTTGAGGAAAAATACTAGTCTTTATATTTATGGAGCAATTCATATATTATGCTGACAATATTATTAAAAATAATCTATCAATCTTATGTAATTTACTTGTGTACCCATCCGAAAGGGTTTGACTAAAATTCCGAAAGGGTCTGAAAATATTAATATAAATAAGTAATTATTCTCCTCAGACGCTCTTCGGTTGGGTTCTATGGCATTTTTCAAACGCCATAGAAAGTAGTTTCTATGACGTTTATAAAACGCCATAGAAAGTAGTTTCTATAACGTTTATAAAACGCTATAGATTTGATTAATATTACTAAAATAAGTAGGTTTTCATGGCGTTCTAAAACGCCATAAAAACCTACTCTTTTTTTTTATATTATAAATAAATGCCACACTTACCTGCTATATATACCCCTTTTTTGCTGCCATTCAAATTGCCCAAAATTCACCATATTGTAGCTGTTATATAACCCATATTGATGCCTTTCAAATTGTCCACAAACCACATACACAATCATAAAGAAAATATGAAGATTCTTACAAACACATGCATTGACATTGTACAAAATGAGCTCCACAATTTTAATTAAGGGGCTTACATATATCCATTTTAAACTAAAATCCAATAAACCTGGATGGAGAGTTACACACTTATCTACAAAAAAGCCGCCTAAGCTGCGAGAGACAAAAGAGATCCATCTTCGGCATATTCAGGAGCTTGCACAACCAAAATAAGGATGAACATCATGCTATTATATTAATCTGCGAGACAGAATATCATGAACATTATTAAGCTACACAAAAAAAATCGCCATTGAAAAGGATAGAAAACAGTATTTAAAGGTATTAAGCCCCTAAATGAAAGAATGCATCTAACATGAAATGGATAGGACCACATAAATACAAGGACAAACTTAGGCAAGAAACCATACATTTGACAAGGAAATAGTTGACAAAATAACACAAAAAAATCAGCTATTACGCCCACAAAAAGATATATTATTCATCCTCATAATGATCACTCTAAATCCCTGAGTTGGGTTAATTCTAGCACATAGAACAAAATGTTTACAACCATCCATTGGTGTTTCATTTTCATGAGCTTTACAAGAGCCACAAACAAATTGTGGCCAGCCATTACAAACCACACAAAGGAATGTTAAAACTGACCTAAAGCCAATCCAACTACTCAAACTGAACCAAGGAATACATTCAACAAAAAAAAATATGATATGAAACTTAAACAAAACTAATCCAACTACTCAACCTAAACCAAAGAGTAGATTTGACAAAACATAAAGATTTCAAACTAAAACAAAACTATATCATGTACTAAAATCTTTCCCATATTAGATTATAGCAATTTCCATACCAGAGTCATCACAATGACATATATGAAGACAATAGGCATATACATAGGTACCTGAGTAGCTGAAACATGCATGTTTTCTCACACTTATCCGTCAATGACAATGTATTTGCTCGGCCAAGGTATTGTGCTACCAATTGAATCCGCGAGGTTTGTAAATTTGGGCTCATAACGATAAAATTCAGCATTTTCCACTAACACTTCTTCAATGGAAACTCTGTAACAATCCGGTCCAAGGACATATCCACGCATAGCTGCTTTTGGATCTACGGCTGAGATTATTCCTTTTGCCATGACTTCTCCATTGCCATTCCAGTTAATCAACTTGCACTTCTCGTGGATTGAAGGTTGATGTGTGCTTCCTTGTCCTGACTACAAAGTATATATAGATAAGAATCATCGAACATGTGGCTTCACTTGTCATAAATAAGTATCAATGAACAAAGCTAAGCAAAATTGGTATATTTTAATTAAGCATATATGGTGATTGCTGAACAACAGCTCATCTTTCACACACTCTTTTTCATTCTTCCAACTGGCCACTTCCTTTGTCTGTTTAGTGATCTTTCAGGAACACACAAGGAACACACGAGGAAAATCTCATAACTCCAAACATACAATTTATAAACAAAATCATACATAGGGTTGTTTTGGTTGAATTGTAAGGTTCAACCATGAGTAAACAAGATCTACTCAAGACCCCGGTATAAATCCAACTAGTCTCATTTATGCCTTTGATGTCAGCTGCATATATGTTAGGGTAAATAACATTTTAACTCATATAACATGAATTATTAATTCCTTATTACTCTTGTTTGTTTTGGTGCAAGAGAAAAGTCAGGAAGACCTTACAGAGAATTAATGGCAAGAACACACTCCATTTTGAAGGTTAATATAAGCATTTCAGAATTTCTTCCGCGCCTTTTTGCATTTAACACAAATTGTTTAACCCCTTCTCGATACCCATTAGTATTTTTATCTAGATTAACCCAACTTTTGTCCATGCTGAGGAAGAAACAAATCTTAGATCTCCTTACCTAATAAAATTAGTGTTTTTTCAGCAAAGAAATAAATGGAAGTACTTTACAACAACAAGGAACAGACCATAAAATAGCACTTAGAGATCCATAGAGTTTACTTTCAAGGATAAGTATCCACTAGCAATCAAATTTCCAAACATTTAATAAATCATTTCATCCAAATCCATAAAAAGAGAAATCAAACATGCATGATACACCTAGAAAACAGAAAAAAGATATTAAGATTCAAGATTCAACATAGTAAGACACATGCTAGATCAATAAAAAAAATCAGATTTCAGAATCACATCGGTATTTGTCATACATCAACTCAACTCAGGGCTTTGACAAGAGTCAATCTTGGAGCAATTCATAGAGACATTTATGTTCGCTTTCTAGATTTCTTGTGCAATATACAAATACCTAAAATCAGTCTAAGAAACTTAAGGAGGCATACAATACATAAAAAGTGTTCCAAACCTTAATCAGGAAATAAGATTGGATAGATAGTGATTTAAAACTAAGAGTATCTATCCATAGTGTTTTCAACTTGAAAACAAAAGATTGCGCTACTAGATGAATAACGCGCAGGAAAGTTATTTAGGCAACAATATTAGGAAATAAGATTGGAAGTTTCATACATAAGCATTTTAATCAGGTTGAAATTCAGATACAAGCAGGCATACAACAAGGACTGAAGGAGAGCAAGGGGAAAATGTTAAGTGTAGAGTGAAGAGTCCATACTGGTTCTATTTGTCTATGGAATGCCTCTAACTTAGAACTCAGAACTACAGCTATATCATCCTTGCGTTGAATTAAGGGTTCTCAGGTGACTTGTAAAGAACAAACAAATGAATAATATACCTTGCTGGTAATGATCATAAACATATATAATAAAAGAAAAAGGGATATAGTACAGATTATTCCTTTGTTTATGTACCATTAAAATCTTCTGAGATCTAGGTAAAAACAGTCTCTAACATGGAATAACTTCTACATCAATTGACATAAACATTGCGTAGAGAATTAATAGCATCATGTGGGTACATTCCTCCTCTTTGATCAGGGTAAGCATTATTAAATTAAAGTGTAAAAAAGGTGGCGTAGTGCATAATATCTAAAGAAAACCTCCATTTAACAAAACCACAACAAAGGTAAGAAGAAACCTCGAATATGACCAGCTAATCAATGTCGTACATTAACACCTTCATTAGTCATAGAGGGAAGTACCAACGGCAGAATCAAACACCGCAACAAATTCTTAACAACTAGTTACTTACCCGAACAAGATTAGGGTTTAAGATGGAACTTGGGGCTTGGGGTTTTTATGATCAAATTTTGATTTTTATGTTGAAATTGGGACTATGGGCTTGGGATGTGGTGGAAATTGAGTTTTTTAGGTTGAAATTGGGGCAGCAGCGCCGGCCACCATTGTTGGTTTAAATTGGGACGAGGGAGGCGGATGAAGGTAGGAAGGATTTCTTATGTACCTGTGTCGGTTTGGAGCAGCAGCGCCGGCCACCATTGACGCATTGAACAGAGGAGGCTCAAGCCGGAGGGTCACGAGCGAGCAGAGGCGGCTGGAGGAGGGTCACTAGCGAGCAGAGGCGGCTGGAGGAGTGTCACGAGCGAGCACCGGCCACCAACCAAGCACCGAGCGGAGGAGGGTCACGCCGGAGGAGGGTCACGCCGGCAACCAACGAGCTTGATTTTGGGTTTCGATTTCAGGAGGCACCGCTGCCTTCTACTTTGTCGATTAGGGATTTCACGAGCGCTGAAAGAGAAGAGAGAGAGAGAGAGAGAGGAAGGAGAATAATTAGAGCTTGGGATTTTTTTTCCCCAATTTTACAAATTGTTATGAAAATTTTTGCGGGAAATTACAATTTTTAGCATCAAATTTGCGCCAAAAAATTTCCGCCCAATCCACCATATCAAACATGGCATTTTGAAACGCCATAGTTTTCAAAATATTTCATGTCATTTTTTAAACGCCATGGAGTAGTATTATTATGGCGTTTTAAAACGCCATGAAATACTAGCATTCTAAATAGTAAAATCACCCTAAATTTATGGCGTTTTTAAACGCTATAAATTTTATGACGTTTTAAAAACGCCATTATATAACATTTTAATGAGATTTTATGAAAAACGCCATTGTTTAATTGTCATTAATGAGTGTGTTTGTACTAGTGTCAGAATTCGCTTTAAGGATTTTAATTTAGGTTTACTTTATTTCAAAATATTCGAATTTTCCGACTTAAATTCATTTTATATTATTTATTTTTAAATTATTATTTTAAAACTCGAGGCCTTTACAATGTTCAACCTTATCTATTCTAGAGAAGAACAATCTATCTATATCTAAAACTTTCTATCTAAAAGTATAAGATAAAACTTAATTGATAAACGAAAAAAATCTATAAGGAAACTAGAACTAATGTGGATAGATCCCTCTTGGTCGTGATAGATCTTCATGTGGATGGATAGAATTCCAAATATCTTCTCTTGCAAGTGTTCTATCTTCTTGGATAGTACTCGACTTCGACTAGAATTTTTCTCCTGGAAATGTACTCGAGCTCGAGCACCATCTGGACTCGAGAGGTGTACTCGACTTCGAATAGAACCACTTGATGTCGAGTAGCTCTAGGCTCCTTGAGTGGTCTCCTCGACATCGTGTGAAATTCTGGGCTCGGGAGTACTCGACTTCGACTAGATGTAGTCGACGCCGACTAGAACTTTGTCGAGTACTTTTTATCGTTTCTTGCTCGATTTGTTCTGGTTCAACTGCTTCTTGACCTTGGACTTTCTGTAGTTGACTTCGAGCTTTTCATCCTTTCTTCGAATTGCTGTAAATTGCCTCGATTTCTGCGAAATTAAACAGAAACTAGTGTTGACTCCATATTTTGGCCAATAAGTGTAAACTACATAGAATCTATGCTATTCTAACCCAAATCCATGAAATGTATACAGAAATTGATATAAAAGTAGATGTAAAGCATGTCGAAATAGGCTCGCAACAAACACCTCAACATATTAGATTCATCGTCATATGTCCCTGCAATCAATTACCATCCTCGAAAAGGTACTTCTGTCACAATTCCATACATGTGCAATAAAAGCAACATCTACTCACAAAAGGAAGGTTATACAAAATAATTCATAAGCGACAAAGCAACAATAATCAAGAGGACTTTAATTTAAGCTCAATAAGGAGTAGATTGGTAAAAGACTAAAGGTGGGCAATTTTTGGTAATGTGATGCTAAGGATCCGGGGAAATGGAGTAATATCCAAACTTTCATACCACATTTCTGCTTTCATTGATTTGTCACCTTTCTCTCATCGTTTATTTTTTTTTCTTCAATATTATGCCTTCTCCTGACCACATGTCCTTTCCACGTGATGGGTGGTCGACGTCGAGTACTTTTGTAGCCTTTTCTTACCTGTAAAAATCATCAGAAATGAAATATCCACAATAGAAAAACTAAAAAAAAAACAATGTTTCAAAACAAAAAACTAAAAATAAATGTCCAAAAATTAAAAAACTAATTGTCTTTTTTACAAGCTCTAGACTTTATAGTCGCTAGGCCGACTATCTTCGTTTGAGCTCAAGGTGGCATCTGCAGGGCCCATGTAGCTTGGGCTTCAAACAGGACTCCATGTATAGATAGTCCTCTTGAATGGATCTTGTTTACCGTGAAGGGTCCCATCTTCTTCTTGTTGAATTTGTTGGTAAACCAATGATCCTTTGATTCGGAGACATAGACTTTGTCTCCTACTTCATACTCCTTAGGCTCATCATTGGAAACCCTGCATAATCGCACATACCAAGGCAAACCTCTCCCATGTATAGATAAATCTTTAATTGAAATAGGAGAAAAGATGTCGTTACCTTGGCTTACCGCACGAAATCAGCGTTCGGGACCTCCTGATCTACTCGACTTCGAGTAGAACTACTCGACGTCGAGTACGTTGTAGCGTTTGGTGGATTGCTCGTCGAGGAAGGAGAAGTCGAGTGGAAATGGGGCTGGTCGACGTCGAGTAGGGTACTCGACGTCGAGTACTCCTCGGCTCCGGGCATGCTACTCGATGGTGTTGCAGTCGGTGGAGGGCTCGGGATTTGGTCGACGTTGACTAGAGTACTCGACGTCGAGTACTTCTGGTCGACATCGACCCCATACTTAAGACCTGGCAACAATTCTGAATAAAAATTAGTTGATATCGACTTACCTTGGTCGATTTAGAGTATATTTTATGTATCTTCGTTCAGAATCACCATGATTTCCTCCACCTGGGCTTCCATGTCTCGATTCTCCAATTCCTCGGAAGTCATATTTTTTACCTTAGGCTTCCCCAACAAGTGATGTACCTAGCTGATATGGATTTGACCTCTTCCATGGGACCTGTATGCCTTTCAGTTTTATTGAAAGAGTACTCAATTACCTCATCGTTGATGTTGAAAGTGAGCACTCCCTTCCTTATGCTTATGTTGGCATCCACCGTCGCTAACAAGGGACTTCCTAAAATGATTGGACATGCAGGGTCCTCTGTCATATCAATAACTAAGAAATCAACAGGGAGAAAGAACTTACTTACTTGCACTGGTACATTGTCCACCATGCCTGTTGGGATGACACAATGTTGTTCGCCATGTATAATTTTGCATCCACATGCTCTAAAGCACCTATCTTGACTTTGGACCAGATTGATAGAGGTATAATACTTACACTAGCTCCTAAGTCACACAAAGCGTTGAATTTATACTGACCAAATCTAATGGTTATAGCAAACTTACCTGGATCTAGCCTTTTTTTCTAGAACGTCCGTCTGGCTGCATTCCTCTACGGCTTGTTATCAAAGTCTAGATCCGGATCGTTGAATCGTACGATCCTACGATCCAAACTTGTGTAATCGATCAGGATCGGATGGGAAAAGTCGTATGCAGCAGAATCGTATTAGAATCGGTATAGGATCGTTGGAATCGGTAGAATCGAGATCCCATGCAAAATTGTACGATCCTACTGAAATGCCATAATTTAGCACATTTGTTAAAAGTGGGCTTGATTTTTGTTAATGGGTCACTTAGTATTTATTCAAATTTGAAGGCCCACCATATTAGCCCATTTAATTTGAAGATATCAAACCAATTTCAAAGTAAAGGTCTAAAACTAAAACGTACAAAGTAAAAAAAAAACCTACCTACTACCTTCGGCTTCAGCTTGACTCAATTTCATTTGCAAGGTGAGGGAGGAGCGGTGACTGAGTCTTGAGGAACGAGAGGGCTGAACGAGCTACAAGCCTACAACTAATGCATTGCAGGTGCAATTCCCTCCTTTCATGCGATTGAAAGAGGTAAGTTCCATACTTAAATATTTCCATTTCCACACTTGGTACTTAGTAGTCTCTAGCTGCTATAAATCTGTATTTTTTTTTGGTTTTTTCTGCAATGTTGTGCGAGTTTGGATCTGATAATGTTGCAGACTGGAGTAACTTGTTTCTATTTTTTTTTCGTTTGTAAGACTTGTTTCTGCTACAACTTGTACTGTTGCAAGCGACAGATTTATTTGGGTTAGATTTCTTTTTTTTTTTAACTTGCAATCTGTTTGTTACAATTGTGAACTTGCAATTTATAATGAAATTATGTGTTTTTGTTGATTACTAGTGAAACTTATTCCAGCTGATTTTCATGTTTCTTTTCTTCCTTAAACGATTGGTTGATTTCAATGTTTCTATTTTTTTTTCTATTTTTGATTTCTCATTCCAGTTGTTGCTGAAAATCTGAATCAAATGGCTAGTCAATCTTCTAAGAAAGTTAGGAAAAATACTTCTGGTAGTAGATTAGATCCAGGTTGGGAAAAATGCTTCCGATGATGCAAACGAGCATGAAGATGACATTCCAAGTGATCAAAGTGATGACAATCATGGATATGAATATGTTGATTGATGTTGTTATCTTGCTTTTCTACGTCCTTAATTGATTCACTCTATTTTTGGATGTACACGATGTAGACCTAGGACTTATTGCTCGACTTTGTTGGGTTATTATGTTTTAATGTAAGGATTTTTCATCTATGGACATACATATGAAGTAGTTCATGAATGTTGAGTGTGCTTTTATTGATATTTAGCTTTACATGTAGGTGATATACAATAATCTATAATTAATTTATTTTAAATTTAAATATGTGATATGATCTTACGATCCTACGATCCGATTCTGCCACCTAGCTAACGATTCGATCTAGAATCTCGATCCTGACAACATTGATCTCAGCCATCGATCGCTTCTTGCTTAAGATCTCATTGAGGAACATTACATATGATGGCATCTCATGAAAGGGTTATGTGAAAGGAATTATGACATTGAGCCTTTGAAGCATCTTCACGAAACGCTGAAACTTCTTTTTCTCTGGGTCCTTTGGAGACTTCGTTGGGAATGGCAGCATTTTCTTCTTTGGAGGTGCAGGAGTGTTGTCGACATGGGAAAAAGGTTGGTCGACGTCGACTGGAGGCTCCTCGATGTCGACTACAATAGTCGATTTCTAGGCAGGTGCATAGGGGTGGTCGACTTCGACTAAGGGGTCCTCGGCGTCGAGTAGATTCTGGTTGACGTCGACTGGTTTACTCGGTTCTGTGTTCTGTTCGGGCGTCTGTGTCTGTTGCCCACTCCTTAGATTCATGGCAGCTACCTGTCCTGCAGATTTAGTTTTAGGATTAGATTCAGAGAATCTAGGGAGCATACCTGATTGCTTGGGGACGGATGTTGCCAATTGACCAATCTGGGTCTTAATAGATTTCCTCCAGACATCGATTTCCCCAAGCCTTGAGCTGACGCCGTTCAGCTGTGCGTGGATGGAATTGATGGAATGTTTGCTTTCTGCATGGTTCCTCTGCATCTCCTCAAGTATCAGTTGCAGGTCATCTTTCTTTCCTTCTCTGTTAGGGTGAGCAGGAGCTCTGTAGGGCGGGGGTTCTCTTTCATACTAGAGCTGGCGATAGTGGCTCCAATTTTGTTGTTGCTGATGCTGCCCTGAGAAGTTCCCCCCCGCATACCTCGCCTTTTCGTGGGTTTCAGCCATGAGTATTTGATCTCCATGTGGACACGCAGTAGTGTTGTGCCTCATAGAACCATATTTCAAACAACGTTTATCTTTAGAAAGGAACTTCACTTGTTTGGTAAGGCGACGTACCTGATCGTTGTGGAACTGGTCCCTGACGTCCAGATCAATCTCTTTAGGTGGCACATATAGAGGCATAGATGGTGCAGGCCTTTCATACCTTTCATCGCAAGAGGCCGCAAAAGTCCCATATGTGTCATCAAAGTTTGCCAACCTCTCAAAGGTCTCCCAAGTACGCCGTGGGGTGTACTCGAGATACCTATAAGCGGTGTGGTTATTGATCCGATCCTTAGTAGGCGCATCCAAACAGTTGAATATGATATGCTGGATGACGTAGGGTGGTTGTCCGTGCGTAGGACAAGATTTCAGAAGCCTTTTGTAGCACTCCCAGACATGTGCTAATGTTTCCCCTGGCTTCTGTCTGAAAGTCATGATCTGTTGTCTGAGAGCAGCTGTCTTTGCAGGAGGAAATAACTTCTTACGGAACAAGTCCTATAGTTCATTCCAAGTGCGAATTGATTGTGCTGGCAATCCTTCAAGCCACTGTGAGGCTATTCCTGCAAGGGACCAACGAAAATCCTTCAGTTTTAAGTATTCTAGATTATCATCATCTGCAATAGCTTCGCATAAATCTAGATTAGTGGTAACATGCTCTAAAGGACATTCATTTGGTCTTTCTCTAAATTAACTCCTTCTAATTTCAGTAATAAAAGAAGAACGAATTTTATAATTAAGAGGGGGAAGAACGATCGGTGATTCTGGAACTCCCAGAATAGAATGCAGATACTCCTTTGCGTTGGTTGGGACATTCCCAATATGCTCTTCAAGTTCCCTTCTCGCGTTGACCTCGTGATCTAACCTTGCCTCCCATCTTTGTTGATTTTGTGTATATTCCGCCTCTCGTCGGGCGTGTTCTGCTTCTCTGGTGGTTAATTCCTCAATGCATAGGTGGAGTTGCTCAAGCTCCTGTGCTGGTGTGAGATGGACCTCATTCTCATTGTTGACTTGCGGCATCCTCCTTAGTCTTTGTCGAAGATGGAAGTATCGCTCAGGTTCGAGAATAGGGTATACAGGTGTGCGATCAGTTCTTCGCACGCATGCACCTAAAAAGAAAAAGAAAAAGAGAGTAAAAAGGAACTAAAAAGGGCGCAATTGATTTCTTCTCTGGCAATGGCGCCAATTTTTTGTTGCAGGAGGATTTGTCAAGTATGAAATAAATATAAAATCAAACCGACTCCCTGTCTCATCAAATAAATACAAGACTTCCTCCCGTTGTAGTAGAAGGCAGTCAGGATCCATCCACGAGGAAGCGTGTCAGCGCCCGCATTTTCAGTCCAGAAACTCTCGAAATTGACTGAGGAAGCACTCGACGTCGACTAAGGTCCTCGATGTCGACTACTAAGTCGAATAGAAACTATAAAACAGAGAAAAAATAACGCAAAATGAAGCAAAACTAATCGATCTCGAGTAAGTGTACTCGACGTCGACCAAAACTTACCTGAAGTCGACTACCTGTTGTCGATGTCGAGTGCACTGTAGAAAAAAAACGTAACCTTTGCAAAGACAGAACGCGAAATTGATGGAATAAAATAAATAAACTAAATTACTTCCAAGATCAGGGTTTCATCACCACAACGATAACCATATAAAATAATGCATAAAGTATAAAAGATCATGCATTTTCATCAAATAACTGTCGTAATTAACAAATAAGAATATAGAGGCTTTCGCATAAACCCTAATTGTTACTACTCCTTTTTCACATAATTAATCCAAGTTGTATTAAGATCACTTTCGCTTCAATAAAACAAACAATGATCACCTTCAATTTTCGCAAAAGAATCATGCTCGTAAGGATAGAAGACGAAATCGCATCAAAAGATTGTACCTTTAGCGCATTACCTTACATGGCTACCGTCGGGCCCACCCCGACCCTTGAAGTTGGGTGACTACTCTTTTCTCATCATAACAAACATTAATAACATAAAAGAAATAACTAATTGCTTTAATGAAATAAAATAGAGCTTACAACCTGATCGAAGCCAAAACGTCTCTCGACAAACTCCAACTCCACTCGGTCTTGCTCTCTCTCTCTCCTATTCTCGAAAACTCCTATGGCTTGTAGCTTGGATTGTTGGATGATTGAATGATTCTAAAATTCAGCCCCTACAGCCTTATTTATATTGTTCAACCTTAGATATTCTAGGGAAGAACAATCTATCTATATCTAAAACATTCTATCTAAAAGCATAAGATAAAACATAATTGATAAAGGAAATAAATCTATAAGGAAATTAGAACTAATGTGGATAGATCTATCTATATCCAAAACTCTTGCAAGTGTTCTATCTTCTTGGACAAACACACTCGTACTCGAACTCGAACTCGGACTGGATAGTACTCGACTTCGACTAGACGCAATCGGCTTTGACTAGAATTTTTCTCCTGGGGTTGTACTCGAGCTCGGGCACCATCTCGACTCGACGGGTGTACTCGACTTCGAGTAGAACCACTCGACGTCGAGTAGCTCTAGGCTCCTCGAGTGGTCTGCTCGACTTCGTGTGAAATTCTAGGCTCGGGAGTACTCGACTTCGACTAGATGTAGTCGACGTCGACTAGAACTTTGTTGAGTACTTTTTCTATTTTCTTGCTCGGTTTGTCCTGGTTCAGCTGCTCCTTGACCTTAGACTTTCTGTAGTTGATTTCGAGCTTTTCATCCTTTCTCCGAATTGCTGTAAATTGCCTCGATTTCTGCGAAATTAAAAAGAAACTAGTGTAGACTCCATATTTTGGCAAATAAGGGTAAACTACATAGAATATGTGCTATTATAATCCAAATGCATGAATTGTATACAGAAATTGATATAAAAGTAGAGGTAAAGCATGGCGAAATAGGCTCACAACAATAATCATTAAAACAAAATCAGTTGCTTAAATATTTCATATGAATTACAAAAAATAATTTCAGTAAGCTTTTTCAATGCCTGGGAATTCTTCTTGCGTGCATCTTTGTTCTGTCTGCCTCTTCTTGCACCATATTCAGATGTGTCTTCTCATGCAATTCTTGAACCCGATGTATTTTTCTCTACATTTATTAACAAAAAGTACCGTGAAGATTAGTATGAGCCATTGCTGAAGCACATTCTGCAAAACAAAGCTTCTCTACTCTATGTCCAAATGTATGAATCACCAAAGCATTGCAAAGACTTTGCCAGGATGTATTTTTCTCTGCATTTAATAACAAAAAGTACCATGAAGATTACTATGAGCCATTGTCGAACCACATCTCGCAAATCAAAACTTCTCTACTCTATGTTCAAATGTTTCAATCAACAAAGCTTTGCAATGACTTTGCTGAAGCACATTCTGCACATCTTTCATACAACCTACTAAGAACTCAAAACATTCATCTTTTGAGATATTTGTAAATGTCACATCTCTTTGCAAAACACTAAATAAAAAACAAATTCAGCTGTTGCACCATTGTTTCACCGTTAAAAACTCTCCTCCATAAATTATTATAATTAAAGTATTAAACACTTAACTCTTTCTCAACTAAAAGATTTCATATCTACTATAAATCTCCCAGAAAAATAGAAAATAAACATAAATTCAGCTGCTGGAGAATTAAAAACTCATATGAAAAATAAAATTCATCAATGATTATCTCCTTTCCAACCAAAACAATTACAAATCTATCATCTAAAAAAGGATTCAAATTGTTTGTAATTTCTGGCATCGGTTAATATATCTATCCTAACTTAATAGTCAACCATAATCTATATCTCTTTCTTAACTAATAGATTTCATATCTACTATAAATCTCCCAGAAAAAACATAAAATATAAATAAATTCAGCTACTTCGAAATTAAAAACTCATATAAAAATAGATAATTCATCAACGTTGATCTCTTTTCTAACCAAAAGATTATAAATCTATCCTCTAAAAAAGGATTTAGACGGTTTATAATTTTTTCACCGGTTCATATCTGTCCTAACTTAATAGTCAACAGTAATCTATATCTCATTTCTCATTTCAAACTAGAAGATTTGATATCTACTATAAATCTTCTAGAAAAATAAAAAATTAAAATAAAATCAGCTACTGTAGAATTAAAATTCATATAAAAATAAAAAATTCATCAATGTTATCTATTTTTTATCCAAAAGATTACAAATCTATCATCTAAAAAAAGATTTAAATGTTTTATGATTGCTGCACCGGTTCATATCTATCTATTTCTATTATTACTCTGTTATCTCTCCTCTCTCCTAAGTTAATAGTCAATAGTTATATATATATATATATATATATATATATATATATATATATATATATATATATATATATATATATATATATATATATATATATATATATATATATATATATATATATTTATTTATATTGACAATGAAAGATGGCAAATAACTCACCTTTACTTCTTTCTCTTCCACCGGCCAGTTTAAATCTATTGTACCTTCTGCGCCGATATTCGTTATATATTATAAATTATGTTAAAAGTGTTATTATACGGGACCTGTATTTGGGATGATTTAAATTTGTAAGTTGGGAATTTTGGAAAGGACTAGTGGGTTTTGGATTTAAAGAGGGATTTTGAAAATAGATTTAATTTAAGGCGTTACGTTAATTATATATTGTTGATAAAGTATTATTTAAGAGGGTTTTCAAGTTTCCGGAAATATCTCTTAAATGATTTATTGTTTGAAAACCAAAATGCTGGAATTAATTCTATAATATGATTTTGAGGGATTAGTTTTAAGGTTTAAATGTTTAATGTCAGGATTCTTTGTCTTAGTTTGATGATGTTGGTTTGAAGAAGGAAGTTTGGAAATATGATTGGTACAATTTTATCAATGGGTTTGATTTGAAGAATGATTTTGGTTGATGTTCATCGTATCGGAAAGGTTTTGGAAAATGATTTTACTATCGGTTGGTTTTGAGTATGTTGAGAACTTAGGTTTCATGTGTATGAATGTTGGTCCGGTAGCTTATCGAGATGGCTTGATGATAGGTGAGTATTGCTTTTTGATTGCTTTGGACTTGCATGTAGGCCCTTGCTTGTGTTATCTTGTTGTTCTGCATCTTCAGGTAAGTATCATATGGGACTTACTCAGTAACCTGGACCTCCTGCCTGATGTGTCGTATGGTTTGTAGGTGTTGCATATTAAAGCATGTCATGTAGTATCATGCTAGGATTGCATTGAACTGAGCATGTGGTTACCATGTGTGTTTGAATACAGAAAGGTTGTTATCAGTGATAGTCCTAGAGTCTTTTCTAGGGTCATAGGGTAGCCCAGCCCCATCGGGTTTGCCCTGAGTCAATCGAGTCGATATGAGCATGATATGATATCCCAACACCATCGGGCAAGCGATGAGATGATATGATATGATGATGTCGTGGTTTGTGCACCACCACGAGGAAATTGCTATGCTATAGCATCGAACTGGCCAGTCTCTGCACTAATGGGAAGGGGTGCAGAGGCATGAGAGGGATATGCCACTTAGTATTGTCTTGGTCCCTTTATAGTTTTTCCGCATATTATAACTGTCAAAACATGCTTATGTGATCTAAATCTTGTACTGCATTAGTCATCCTTTATTTAGGTATAGGCATGTTATGTGGCTTCAGAACAGTCAGAGGACCCGCAGGCGATTACCGGGCCTGACTTCGTGGATAGTGTTAGGTACCGCTCTTGTTTGCTCCTTGTTTCTGTGACGGGGAATCTCTTGGCGAACCGAAGAATCCGACTAATATTCTAACTTGATAAAATGGTAATCACCCACTATGTTGTGGTTTTGACCCTGCTCCATCGTGGCACTTGTATCTAAACTTCGCTTCCACTTTACTTTCATTTGAATTGGATTTCATGACATAGTCTTAGGACAGGTTAAGGGTACCCAACGGCCCTTCGAGGTTTTTAGGGTTTGAAATCCCTCTTTCTACTAATCTTGAAATGAGTTTGAAACCTTGACCCGTACCTGGATTGCAAGATCCGAACAAGGGGTTGCCCGGAAATCATAATTATGGGTCGTTACAAAGTTGGTATCAAAGCCAAGGTTTTGCAATTCGGGTACACAGGGGTGGAGTGTATGTTTTGAAAAACCCCCACGAGTTTCAAGGACTTTTGAAAAAAATTTAAAGGGGCAAAATAAACTTAAGATTCCTAACCCAAATTGGATTAAGTAATAAACTTGACTTGTTATAAAAGAGAAAAACCGACCAAATAGGGAAAGAGAGGGTAGAAAGGCGGTAATTCCATCCCTATTGGATGTAGTTGGGAATGGGTAGGCAAAATATTAGCTTGTTCCTTACAGATGGGTCTGAAGTTTCCAAGGAGATCATTATAAGTGCCATTAATTGATTCTATGCTGAGTGCTTGTTATGCTAGAGATCCGATTTGGATGCCCTAACAAAGAAATGTGTATTGACTTGTCTGTATAAACGTGATAGCGGGAGTACCCTTATATCTATATGGTCAAGCCCAACTTGTGTGAAACAGCCTCTTCCACTATGTTAAACCTTTTTCGGTTCTATCGAATCTTTCTCTTGGATGTTAATGTTTTTCACGGGAAATCAGGTTGGTAAACACAATGTGTCGCAATATCATGTATGGATAGGAAGGTTGTCTGAGTGAGTATTGGAAAGTAGTTCTTGATGTCATTTTGAGTCAAGAGTAAGGTGTTTCTGAGGCTGTCCTTCTCAATCCTTATGATGATCAACTAGTGTCTCCTTGCCATAAAGAGTCGTACCGGAGTCCCACGGAAAAAAGGGGTGATGAGTCGGTTGGGAAAAGTCAATGGTTGCCCTTAGAGATCTCTGTCCGGTTGTAATGGTGTCTCTCTCTGAATTCCATGACATGATTTTGTAACATCCTACATGTACCTTGCGAATGCTCATTAGTAAAATGTTGCTCATGTTATTACACTTGTGGTTGGTTGCATTCCTTAGCCTCGTGTTATGCCTTGCTTTCTGTCATGATTATATGCCGCCATAGCCTGCCTACTTGACCTATTGTATTAATTGTGCTAATGATTGACTGGAACCATAAACCACATGATATGAACCTACATGATAGTTGTTTTCTCCTGGGTTAGGTCCATGATAGTGTGATAAACTCTTCTTCGTAAGAATGCCTGTAAATGATCTCTTTAGCATACTAGTTGAAGACACTCTGATGCTTATTATTCCTTTTGTGACAAGAATCTATAACATGCTCATCTATTTTTTATTCGTCAAATTGACTATTCCTGATGATTTTGCAAGTTAATATTGTTGTACGTTACTTACATTGAATGGGGAATATGTGGTATAATTGAGTCTTAATGAATGCATGTTTTATCCTAGTATGTGTTGATTTGAGCTCATGTCCTCATGTATCCTATTCATATTGCCCATCATTTAGACTTGTGATATATATCGTTAAACTTTTCTCATGCTTCTATATCGTTGTAATGTGTCTGAGTGATTTCTTACGCATCGTCATTATTAATTGCATGCATGTGTCATACGTCATGTTGAACCTTTAGCACCATGTAGGATCCTTGGTTGTGAATTTTGCGTATTTATACCTTGCCTACATTATCGTTGATTTCCTCTTGAGCTAGGTCCTTGATAGTGTGGTTCTCCCCTCTTTCTGTCCTTTTAAAATGTTTTACTCATTATCAGACTGATGTTGAATTCAATGATCGATTTGCTTTTTGTGATGGTTTATCCTAGCATGCTTACACGTTATGGCTCGGTAGTGTTTCTCTATTACTCTATGATATCCTCTTGTACTTGCATAGATGTATGACTTGGCACCCCGCATGATCACACACCACGCTACACCATGATTTCTCATACGCATAGCACATGAATGTTAGAATGAATTTAGTCGAGTTACCTTGATTGTGTCCATGTTCGATATCTGCTAGTAGTATCCTGTAGGGTTTATGCTTTCCAATATGACTCGCTAAATGATTACATGTCGTACCTGTTCTATAATGTGATAACTATTGGACCATTTATGTGCCCTATGACAGTTTATTCCTAGCATGATTATAACCTACCGCATGTGATGTTATCTTGTTTACTTTGTGGTGATCCTTTTGCTTTCATGTACATTATTTTGAACTCATTTAATCACTCTTGACTATGCCCATGCCTTATCATGTATCGCTAGCACCATATAGGACCTATGCTTCCTAAGTGTATCTCATCGTATGATTACATGCCATTCTTAACTTATTATGTGATCCTTATTAGCTGTGATGGTTACTATGCCGCCTCATGTATTCTCGTATGATGCTTAGTTTGATTGTTATTATGTATATTTGACCTCACCTGTTGCTACATGTACCATGCTTGTACATTCTTTCCTACATGTGATACCTGTTATCCTTATTAAATACTGCATGGCTTCGAATCTTGCATGATCATTACTAGTTCCGCATATCTTGCTTGAAGTTTCTAGGCATATCTACTTCCATGAAATAATAGACTACTATCTTGTCTCTCATGCATCAGGGTAGGACTCGATTATGTCTTTTGGAATGAACACCTATGTCATGCCCCTTGACATAGGATTGTAGCCTAATAGACTTCCATAAGGGCATCGTTGCTATTCTCGGGTCGAAGTCTTATCCTTAGTTTGTCATCTTGCGTGATTGGTCCGTGTTGTCTATGAAAGAAATGTTGGATTCTCCACTCTTGTCACTCCCCTACCTCCGCTAACTTAGACTCCTACGTGATACATTGGACGAGCGACCACATGGAAATAGGAAAGGAAGTTGGATAGCGATAAAGCAGCGCAGTGGAAGCATGGGCCCATAACCCACAGGCCTCAAGATCAATGATGTCGGCGGGGCAAGCACGTTTCGAGGATGGTGGTTAACTGGGTACGATATGACTTGCAAATGGGAGTGTCCTCCTTTCAAATTGCTAATCCTCTCTGAATTAATTGATGGTGGTATTGCACCGATAAGACGATGGAATTAACATGTTGATGTGCTGACTTGGTAATGAATTTTGTTTGACTATCCGTTGTTTATGATGATATGACTTGATGCCTCACAATTGTAACGTGCCATGATGTTTTGATGCGATGATACTATGAGTTGCTAAGCATGATCTAAATTCCTTGCATATATATTGTGAACCGCAAATGCTGAGAACCTGAACTGTTTATTAGGAAAAGTTATGATGAAACTTGCGTAGCTTGATTTGATTACGTTCGTATATGATGTTTTGCAATAATTATTGAGCATTATGGTAAATTGAGACTTATTGACATAGTTGCACTACTTGATGACGAGCTAATACTGCTATTGTTACAAATACTTGTTGCTATGATGTAGTCATTATGTGTATTAGTGTCCAAATATAATTGCTTCTTCTGTGAACTTGGGGTGAGATATTTTGGGAAATGATCGAAGAGTAGGGAAAGAATTTGAGTGGTTAGGATGATCGATAATATTAGGAGGTAAGTCGCAAGAGAAGGATGTTGGCTTAGGTAAGTCGAGTGAGTGTTGGGATTTATAAGAGGCAATGCTTGGTGGTTTTGATGTGCTTTTAGATCAATCTCGAGTGAGGCCATGGTTAGCAATAGGTCGGCTGAGCGTGATCGAGATATTCTAGAAGAAGTATGGCTAGCAGGGCAGAATGTTGGTAATGTCTTGGGTAATACGGGGAGCATAAGGAATGACCTCTGTTAGTATTGGGGAGATACAGTGAGAGTGTACCTGGGTGTGAGGTTAGAGATAGGAGTTGGGTTCTTAGGGGTGGATTGTTAGCGAGAGTACTTGGTGGAATGAGGGGCAAGATCGGAGTATCGAAAAGAATTGGGACTTCTTTTAGAGGATGTTATTTGAGCTAATGTTGGTGAATCTAGATGAGGCTGGTCTTGATTTGGGAAGTGGGATCGAGCGAGAAGGGATCGTGTTTTATTTTGACTGGTATGATGTGACTTATTAATATGCATTGACATGATGCTAGATAACGACCATGATGAATCTGATACAGAATGATATTACATGTTAATATCCAATATTGAAATCTAGTTGGTAGTGACAAGTGTTATCATGATATATTGATGCTTTGCTATCCTGTTATGTTGCTTCATATGCATGTTAGGATGTGTTGTGATCTGATATATGAATCATGAGATAATGATATGTTGCTATGTGAGAGCATGATGTTATATTATATGGTTGGTAAGAAAGATTAAGGGAACATTAAGTGATGAATAAGACCTAGAGCATGAATATGATGGGTTATATATGAAATAATGGTGTCTGATTGCTAAGTAATTATTATATGGCATTTTAATGAGTTGAGATGATGTCTGGTAAATACGCTGACATTTCGATGATTGATATATTGCTTGACCTCCCCTTTTGCTGAAAATTAATAATATGACCTTGGTTGTGTAGATGTTTTGAACTTGAGTTTGGTTCGTTGACTCTATGATGAGGAGATACCTTTTATTACTCTTGGTGTGATGTTGAGATGTGTATCATAGATGCATTTTATGACCTTTTAATATGATGTGGAGATGTTGATGTGACCTTGTGACACTATATTGGTATATGTTGAGACTTGATGTATGATGTACTGGTTGGAGATTGGTTGGTTATGCGGTTATGCATTTCTTATGACTTATAAATCTTGCTTAAATTGAGCCTGATAGATTGATTTGATTCTGGAAACTAGGAAGAGAATATGGGATTAGCCCTTAGAAGTGGATGATTCCACCTCCTACCTTCGGAATTTGATTGATTGGTATGCGAGAAACTGATTTGGTTTTCGGAAGATTTTGACGGAATCTTGATTTGAAAGGATTTGACTTGTTCTTCGTGTAAAGTGCTTGGTTAAACATCGGATTTAAAGATTTTGAGTGGTTTTGAAAAGGACCAACTGGGATTTAAAAGAATAAGTGCTATCGAGAATTTCAAACGATTTCGAGGTCAATCTTTCCATTTTCAAACTCTTTTGGACTTTTCGGGACTGGATTCACATTATGACGGCTCACAAAGTGGATACAAGCATTTATAAGGGCACTTATAGACTATTTGCTAAGACCTAGTCGGGACGCTATAATGCTTTTGAGTTATGATATAACCGAGAAGTCGGGGTAAGTATGTGATAAGGGCCCATATCGCATACTTGCTACTACCAATTGGGGATATAATGATCACGTCGAAGATACTGTGAAGATCTCATACGAGCCCTTATGAGGTGCTTATGGGATCTATGATATGATCCTCGGACTCACCAATTTCGAATTCCTTCTCCTTGCTTTAGAATGATTTTAGTCTCGGGGACGAGACTTATTTTTAGAGGTGGATGAATGTAAAAGCCGAATATATTTTAGTATTAATTCAATATTATTTCCATTAAATAAATTAATATTTTATTCGATCTGTAAAAAAAATTGGAGAAAACTCGTCCCCGAGCGCCAAGTTTCGATTTAAAAGACATTCCGGCATCGTTTTAAGAATTTGAATTTTGACGAAATTTGATTCCGCTTTTAAGTTTCGAGTCTTGATAAATTTATTTAATTCCAATAATGTTTACAAATTCGATTAAATTGTCTAGCATCGGGATTTCGTTTAGCGAGCGGGATTGAAGTCGAGCGTCGGGATTTAAATTTCTATATTGGGGACCATTCTTAATATTGTTTTCCTTTTTCTTTACACTCTCTCCGAGGGATTCTCCCCTCTTCCTTGCAACCAACAGATGCAGCCTATAGGATTTGTCCCTATATTTAAAGCATTCAGCCTTTCCGCATCCACCAGCAAACACACACCCACCATCTATCCCTTCCCTCTCCCTCTGTTCACTCTATGAATCGCCCGGAAAACCCACAAGAAGGACATCACCATCCTTCGTGAATCCGACAACAACCACCAACGACACTCCTCCCCACCATTCGTCCTCAGTTCCTGCTTCACCACCGCTGGAAGCCACCATTAAGAATAGGCCCACCTTCACACCACCTCCCTCCGATCACTTTCCACCACCAGAAGTCTCCTTGCCCAGCCTCCCCTCCACCACCTCTGTTCGTGTCGTACGAAGAGACAAAAGACGAAGACGAAGACGGAGCAGCCAGTCCACACCGAGCCTGAGCACTTGTCTCTGGCACCTCCTCAATTCCCAGAAGCCAGAAGCAGGAGAAGGAGCGACACCGCCGGCCCCGAAGCCGAGACGTGAACCGCTTTCCCTCCTCTGATTTCCGTCCTAAGGTTGTGCGATTTCGTACTCGATTCCGACTCTAATTCTCTCCAACCTGTTTATCACCCATCTCTACTCCTTCCTAGGCCCTCGAGCCGCATTCTCTCGAGCTATTGCACTCGGAACTGCCGTCAGAGCCAGAGATTTCCTCTCGGAGACGCCTCAGTAATCTCTCTCTTTCTCCTTCCTCTTTGATCGCGCTTAAGTCTACTTGATTGGGTTGTGGTCGGAATCGAATTTCCGTCAGGTTGAGAGTGGTTGGGGTCGGGAAAATTATAAAGGTCCGGATTTTCAAATCCTATTTTTTTCGGAAAAAGAGAATCAAAAATGAAATTTAATCGGTTTTAAAACTCGTTTAGCGGATTCCGACCAGACTATAAAATTTAACGAATAATTTCCATCCTTTTACCTCGAAAATTCAAAATAATTATCGGATGGCGATATCCTTGTCGAATTTAAAAATCTAATTGATCGAGAGAGAGAGAGTCGGAGAAACTAACACTTGAGAACTAATTTCGGGATTCAAAATTTGCGTATTCGAGATTTATTTGCTAGTACCAATTCAACACACAATTCCTCACCCACTCCCATCACTCACCTTACCCTTCCAATGAAACCCATCCCTCACCCCTCTCCCCGTCATTCACCATCGTCACCATCACTTTCACCAACTCTCGAGCCATCACCAACGTCTCCTACATTACCTCATCTTGCGCCATTCCCTGCATCTCCTTCCTCCTTCCCAATTCTCTACGCCTCCATCACCATTTCAGCAACACCATCGTACCGTTGTTCTTCACCGTCACCTCCATCGCCTCTCTGTTGTCTTGAGCCCAGAACCGACACCACCATCCTTCACCTCCACACTTTCCTTGATGAGAAGCAGGCAGAGCCACCCCCTGCGATGTCCACGAGCACCCAGGTCCGCCCAGGGACCACCAGAGCCGCCGACGAGCCACCGAAGCGTCATTTGCCCTATTGAGCGCGGTTAACGTTCCGGAATGCCTTTCTACTTCGTTTCTAATCCAAACCACTCTCGAGCCTTACCATCATGCTCACCCATGTCCGACGCAGGTCTGACGAGCGATCGAGAGCCTCCGACGATGCCAATAACTCCAATCGAGAGCTCCGAGTCGCGAACCCCCTCAGTGAGATTTTGCCTTTCATTCCGTTGTTTTAATTCGATTCTGTTTTAGGTCGGGTTGTGGGCGAGTGTGAGTATGCGTGAGCTGAGTGAGGGACGATCGGGTGGGCTCAAGAGCTCCGGCGAGCTCCCGAGTAGGCGAGCGAGTGCGTGAGCGAGCGTCAAGTGGGTGCGAGATGCGAGTTGGGACGATCCGGGTGAGTAGGAGGTCAAGGCGGGGCTAGACGAGCCAAGGCCGAGGCAAAGTCGGTGTGTCTCGACGACGAGCCAGCAGGTGAGTCTCTTCCGAATGGTCAGAGGAGCCATGGTAGGGCGGGACGCTTGAATCCGGGGAAGGAGAAGGTTGATGTTGCTCCAGTGGGCCCCATCTCCTCAAGTTTATTTTATTTATTTAAACCGGTTTGGGATTAATTAGCGGATTTGGTTCGGTTCGGTTTGTTTCGGTCCGGTTCGTTTCGGTTGGATTTAAATTGGTTCGGTTCGGGTTTATCCGTATTTAATTAATTAATTAATGGTATTTAAAATACAATATAATATTATTTGGACTTAAATATTTAAAGGGAATTTGAAAAAGAACTTCAAAGATCGGAAAGTGATGTAATAAATAAATTGAAAAAGTAATTTTGGCGAGTATTTTCAAGGGTCGAAATCCTTAACTGTTTGATTCGGATTTCAAAATGGTTTTGGAACTAACTTGGGAATTATACTTGTTCGATGAGTAACTAGCATGATATAATGACCGTTTGACTAACGACATGATATTTGTGACTACTAGCATGAATTGTGGTGATTTATTATAAGAGATTAAATATTGGTTACCGATGATGAGGATGATATATATTCGTATAATAAGTGAGAGTATGAAATGGTAATATGTGAATTAGACTAAGTATGATATGGAGATTGTCTAAGCTAATGAGTTGGCAAGTTACGAAGAAAACGATATGAGATGATGAAACGAGATGAGAAATTGAATGGGGACATTAATGTTGTTGATGATGAGATGGTTAACTTATATATGTTTTATCTGAATCTTTTGTGTGTTATTTGATATGTTTTGTGTAAGTTATACTTAGACTTATTATGTTACTTATCTTCTAGGTGAGCTCTAATCCGCCTGGATTTGCTTGATTGCTATATTAATTGGATTCTGCGCTTCTCGAGGTAAGTTCTTTGAACTTACTCATATGGGCGCCTTATGCACTGGGTGTTATATAGTAGGCTAGTGTCCATGCACCATACGACTTGGAATCATGCTTAAGAGCTAAAATGAAAATCATATGATTGCTATATGTCCATGAAAGAGAACAACCGTTATCTTTAAGTCCTAGAGTCATTTGCTAGGGTCATAGGAAAAACCAGCATCATCGGGTTTTACTGTTAGAGTTTGATTGATGATATATTTATGGTGCGACACGACCGAGCGTCCTACCTCGGATGTGGTATGGGCATGAATGGTTGATTATACCTGGTTCGGCATGACCGTGTGTCCTACCTCGGTTGTGGTACGGACATGTATGATGTAGTTGGAGATATGGGATATGCCAATTCGCATTATATGTGGATCCATTTAATCATTTTCTGCATTATATTAAACTGTCAGTATATATATGTGATTTAATTTTCGCATTGCATTACGCTTTTCATCTTAGGGATAGGATGCTTATTATATGCCTCTCAGAGTGTGTTTACACACGCGCATGAGTGGCCTGATGATTGAACGACCCAGATCCCCCTCTTTTTTTTAGATTCAGGTACCCGTTCCATTGTTTGAATTCGTGTTGTTATGACGGGGTCCATTCGTATGGCGGAGAGCGAGTGCTTGAAACTCTGACTTCACCAGATTTACACTTTTTGGGATTTCTTCCTACTTATACTATGTTTGACCCGGCCTTGCCGTGACACTGGTTGCATCGTTTTCAGAATTTATGTCCTTTGCTTGATAGAAGGTTTTCCGTGTTGTAGACCTAGGACATGTACATAGGTTTACCCTGGGGTCTGCAACGGACCTTCAGGAATTGGGTGTGAAATCCCTCTTTAAACTACAAATCTTCGATTTCAAACCTTCAACATGTACTCGGAGCGCAAGATTCTAACGAGAGGTTTTATCCCTCAAAACGTAACTCGGGAATCATAATCCCGGGCCGTTACAAAGGTGGTATCAGAGCTGAGGTTTGCAATCCGAGTACAATAGGTTGAAGAGGTTTTGAAAATCGCACAATGTTTTCAAATGGTTTCGGAAAATAATTTTAAAAGGGCAAAATGAATTTAATTGGAATTAAACATAAATGAATAAAGGGAAACAATATCGTGGGTAGAGACCAAAGCGATAGACATCCCTTATGGATCTATAGGTTTGAGTTTTCTTTGACGGATCAACGAAAAGTTTTCCCTCCGTTAGTGGTCAACTCTCGTTGCATGTTTAAAACGCGAATTGGATGACTTAGCATGCCATATTTACCTAATTGGACCTCATGAATGTGTACATGTTTAATAAGTATTGCTAGTATCATGTAGGACATATACCTCCCGGTTATAGACCCTTTTATGATTGTGTGACATCCTAGTCTTACTATGCGAATATGGATGTATGTGATGAGATAGTTGCTATATCAACCCTGCAGGAACTGACCATACCCTTAGCATGATTTTTAGGGCACATCTTAGCACGCTTGCCTTAATCCCGCAATATTATGACTTGCTTATGTGTGTATCTAAACTGAGTGATAAGTCATGCATATGATATCCAGTGATGGTTGATAGGTCTTGCATAACTTATGTCATATATGTCCCATGTCAGTTTGTGCATACATGTTCTTAGCCTGTCAAGGATGATTGGTGAATCAAATGATAAGTTTCTAGCTTGTTCTGCGCACATATAAATATGATTAAATGAACATGTTATAAATGCATAAATCGTTATTCCTTGAGATAGGTGCATACTAGTGTGAAATAATGTGATGATATCTCTTGATTTTTTATGTGTTTGCGTGCCACAATTATAAGGGCATCGTTGTAACTCTCAGTTTGGGATGTTATCCTTGGTCTTGTCGTCCCTAGTCCTGGTCCATGTACGAACCCTTAAGGAAGCCGTGTTGTCCGCCCTTGTCTCTCCCCTATCTCCGTAACTTCTAACCCTTGTGATCCTTCAATTAGCGTCGACATGCAAGAAGGGACCGACGACCAAGTGGCACTGGAGCGGCGCAGTGGAAGCGTGATGGGTCCATGACCCATAGACCACAAGACAGACGTCGCCAAAGGTATACAAAGAACGGGCACATCTCAAATATGGTAGTCGCGGACGTGATTCTCTTAGATGACTCAAGGAAGGGCGTTCTTCATTTAAATCGTGAATTCTTCTATATCAATTGGAATGGGCATAGTGCAATCGGCCTGGAGCTGACATAAATGGACGTGCGATGACTGATATGCTAAACTGGTGGCAAGTGATTGTCTAACTAACTTGTTTCTATGATGGTGTGCATCAATGCTTGGTGTACTGCTTTCTTGGTATATATATATATATGGTAGTGCTTTCTTCTTGAGCTTGAGCCGTGAGATTCTTCGGTGAGACGGGTCGAAAAGTGGCAGGTGGATTGAGGTATTCGGATTGGGTCTTTGGTTGTGTGAGATGGGGTGTAGGAATGATGTGTTAGTTTGAGTAGAGCCGAGTGAGTTGGGATGTGTTGAAGATAGTGGTTTGTGAGTGTGGATGAGCTTCCAGGTAGTAGGTAGTGGGTGCGCAGTGTGAGCGTTTATGATAGAAGGGTAGCAGTTGAGGTCTAGACTAGTTCGTGAGGGTGACCTTAAGAGTGGGTGTGAGTATAGGCCATTGGTGTAGTTCTAGAGGTGGATGAGAAAGCTAGGAGTTGATCGGGAGGATTGTTGAGGGGAAGTGTTGTGAAGCGGGTTAGTATGCCTAGGGGATGAGTAGGTAAAACAGTGGTTGGTCTTTGAGGATAGGGGCTGATGATGACGGTGTTGGAAATTCTTGGTTGGGAGTAGCACGGGATGGATTTCGGCGTAAGAGTTGGTCGAGAGTGCCAGGTGTGAGATGACTAGTATGAGTTGGATTCTTAGAGGTGGATGGTTAGTGAGATTGGTTAGTGGTATATATCTCTTTGATTTCGTGCTTATGCTTGGTAGTTGTGTGCAGATCTTTGGTGATATGATGTGATGATGTGCTAGATATGTTATGGTATGCGGCCATCCTTGATGTGTTATGTCCTACTATAAACGTGACGTGAGATATGATTGCTATTCTATATATGATGCATGATGATAGAAATGATAGAAGCTGAATTATTAAAATTTGATTCTGATTTGGAACCTAGGAAGAAAGTATGGGATTAACACTTAGAGGTGGATGGTAGGATGAACTGAGAAGTTGGAAATGATTTTGACTAACGTCGAACTTGAAATTTTGAATGGTGTTTCAAAAGAGACTAACTTGGATTTTAAAAAACTAATGTGACTCTAGTTTTCAATATAACGCCCCACGAAGTGTATACAAGTATTTGAGTTATGATATGGCCAAGGAGTCGGAGTAAGGATGTGGTAGGGGCCCATATTACATTCTTACTACGGTCTACTGGGGATATTATGATCATCGGGGACCTTATGAGGTGTTCACGGCACCAATGGCATGATCCTTGGACTCACAGATTTCAAACTTCATCCCCTGTTTTAAAATAATTTTAGTCTCGGGGACGAGACTTGTTTTTAGAGGTGGATGATGTAAAGGATCGGATTTTCAAATCCTAATTTTTTCAGTAAAAGAGAAATAAAAATGAAATTTAATCTGTTTTAAAACTCGTTCAGTGGATTCCGACCAGAACATAAAATTTGACGAATAATTTCCATCCTTTTACCTCGAAAATTCAAAATAATTATCGGATGGGGATATCCTTGTCGATTTTAAAAATCTAATTGATCGAGAGAGCGAGAGTCGGAGAAACTAACACTTGAGAACTAATTTCGGGATTCGAAATTCGCGTATTCGGGATTTATTTTCTAGTACCAATTCAACAAACAATTACTCACTCACTCCCATCACTCACCTTACCCTTCCAATGAAACTCATCCCTCCCCCCTCTCCCCGTCATTCACCATCGTCACCATCACATTCAGCAACTCCCGAGCCATCACCAACGTCTCCTACATTACCTTCTCTTGTCCCATCCCCTGCATCTCCTTCCCCATTCTCTGCGCCTCCATCACCATTTCAGTACCACCATCATACCGTTGTTCTTCACCGTCACCTCCATCGCGCCTCTGTTTTCCTGAGCCCCAGATTCGACACCACCAGCCTTCACCTCCACCCTTTCCTTGATGAGCAGCAGGCAGAGCCACCCCCTGCGATGTCCACGAGCACCCAGGTCCGCCCAGGGACCACCGGAGCCGCCGACGAGCCACCGAAGCGTCACCTGCCCTGTTGAGCGCGATTAACATTCCGATAAGCCGTTCTCCTTCGTTTCTAATCCAAACCACTCTCGAGCCCTACCATCATGCTCACCCATGTCCGGCGCAGGTCGGACGAGTGATCGAGAGCCACCGACGATGCCCATAACTCCAATGGAGACCCAATGGAGAGTCGCAAACCCCCTCGGTGAGCTTCCGTCTTTCCTTTCTTTGTTTTTGTAGAATTATAGAATTGATGTAAAGTCCTCCTTGAGGGTTTCCGTTCATTGATAAACATATATATAGGTTACAAAGATATTGGGCCTTATTGGGCCTTTGGGCCCACTATACATGAGAAGACCTATGTAATCTATCAAACCCCCGCAGTCGAAACTGGAGGGGGCCGTACAGTGAGACTGGAGCGAAAATCAATGAACAACTATCGAGGTAAACCCTTGGTGAATATATCAGCGTACTGATAGGAGGACGGGGCATGTAGAACGCGGACATGTCCAATGGCAACCTTGTCCCTGACGAAGTGGAGATCGAGCTCAATGTGCTTCGTGTGTTGATGCTGGACTGGGTTGCTAGCCAGATAGACGGCGGAGACGTTGTCAGTGTAGACCAGAGTAGCCTTCCGAAGAGGGCAACGGAGCTGAAGAAGGATATTGCAGAGCCAAGAGCACTCGGAGACAACGTTGGCAACACCTCTGTATTCTGCCTCAGCGCTAGAGTGAGAGACGACAGACCGTCGCTTTGCCGACCATGACACAAGGGTGTCGTTGAGGAAGACATAGTAACCAGACGCGGAGCGACGTGTGTTAGGACAACCACCCTAATCCGCATCAGTGTAAGCAACAAGATCAAGCTTAGAGGAAATAGTGATCGTGGTGCCTAGCACGAGGGTGATGCTGATGTATCAAATGATCCGCTTCAAGGCCTGAAAGTGGGGTTCCCTAGGTGCATGCATGAACAAGCAGATCTGCTTAACAGTGTAACTGATATCAGGCCTGGTGAAGGTGAGATACTGAAGAGCACCAGCGAGGCTCTTGTACAATGTCGGGTCATCAACCAAAGAACCAGAATGAGCACTGAGCTTGTTGGATGTATCGACAGAGGTGGCGACAGGATTACAGTTAACCATCTTAGCCTGAGCAACAATCTCAACAACATACTTACTCTATGAGAGAAACAGACCAGATGCATGACGCTGAACATCAACCCCCAAGAAGTAGGACAACTGACCCAGATCGGACATGGCGAACTTTGCACTCAACTGCAAAATAATCGACGTCCGAAGAGCATCAGAAGAGGCGGTGAGAATGATGTCATCGACACACAGTAAGAGAAAAGCCATGCCTCTGCGATAGATGAACAAAGACGAATTCGAGCGGCTGCCAATGAAGCCCAGGCATAGAAGATGAGAAGCAACGCGCTAGAACCAAGCTCGCGGAGCCTGTTTCTGTCCATACAGAGATCGCTTCAGGAGACAGACGTGCTTGGGATGATCAGCATTAGCAAACCCTGGTGGGAGAAAAGCATTCTTGACATCCAGCTGATGAATGGCCTAGTTGCGCGACAATGCTAAGCTCAACACCACTCGGATAGTGGCAGGCTTGACGACGGGGCTGAAGGTCTTATACGAGTCGATACCTACCTGCTGAGAACGACCGTTGACCACAAAGCGTGCTTTGTAGCGCTCCAACGTCCCATCAGAGTGGAACTTGTGATGGAAGAGCCACATACAACGAATGACGTTCGCCTTAGGAGGGCGAGGGACCAGAACCCAAGTACCATTCTTTATAAGGGCCCTGTATTCGTCGTGCATAGCCTCCTGCCAATTCGGGTCGAGGAGGGCTGTTTTGTGGGAGGTGGGGATGGGGGAAAGAGAGGTCAGGTTGGAGGCAGGGGGGTGGCGAGGCTGCGGGTGCTGCAAGCCCGCAGTTCATTGATATGTCGCGGCCGCGACATGATGCCACGGCCGCCGCCAGTAGCGAGGGTGAGGGGTGGGCTTCGGGTATTTGTTTGGCTGCGGCCGCGACATCACATCTCAGGGAATGGACTATGGGGAGTATGTATGGTAAACGAAGCCGGGGCGATCTGTGGTGTGTATGGAGACGATCTGACGGGGTCGGAAGACACCGAAGACGCTGCGGGTTTGTGGTCTGGTGGTTGGGGTGGTGAAGGAGGTGGAGGGGGAGAGGCAGGAACACCGGGAGAGATCTGGGGAAGAAGGAAGTGATTGAACGATGACTCTGACTAAGACTGAGACACAGGAGGTGTAGAAGAGGGGAGGGAAGGGAAGCAAAAGGGAAGCGAGACTCATCAAAAGTGACACGACGAGACACAATGAGCCTATGGGTCTTGATATCGAGGCAGAGGTAACCGCGATGATCAGACAGATAGCCTAGGAAGACACAAGGACTGGAGTGCGGGTGAAGCTTGTGTGGGGAAGTGGAGGACTGGTTTGGGAAGCACAAGCACTCGAAGGTACGAAGGTGATCATACCTAGGCAAAGTGCAATAGAGGGCCTGACTTGGCGAGCGATGTTGAAGGGTGGTAGATGGGAGAATGTTTAGGAGATAATAGGTGGTGGATAAGGCGTGAGGCCAGTAGGGAAGGGGAATAGATGCGTGGAAGAGGAGAGGGCGCATCATGTTGGTTATGGTTCTGATGATTCGTTCGGCCTTGCCATTCTGATGGGAGGTATAGGGGCAAGACAACCGATAGGAGATCCCATTTGTGGCAAAGAAAGAGTAAAAGTCGTTGTTGTCAAATTCACGGCAATTGTCACATTGGAAACATTTGATGGATGTGTGAAACTGTGTTTTGATGTAGGCATGGAATTTGGCAAAGACAAGAAATACTTGGGACTTGAAATGCAATGGGAAGACCCATAAAACTTAGTGTAATCATCAAGAAATAAAAGGTAGTACTTGTGACCCTCCTTGCTAGGCATAGGAGAGGTCCAAATGTCACTATGAATGATATCAAAGGGAGCAAGGGTAGAGGTCAAAGACCGTTGGAACGGCAGTCTGGCATGTTTGCCTAGTTGGTAGGAAGAGCATAAACCAGAGTGTGGATCTATAGTATAGGTGACAAGACTATGGGAACGGAGGACATCTAGAACGGAAGCACTGGGATGGTCCATGCGTGCATGCCACAGGCTCGACGACGACACCAAGAGGGCGACCGGGCACGACTGAATGGACGCAAGAGGTGGTGTGAGAGGGTAGAGCTCCCCGGTGCTGTTACATCTCATGCGAGTAACCCCCGTAGTAAGATCTTTCATAGAGAAACCATAGGGATCAAACGCACGGGAAACGTTGTTGTCAGTAGTGAACCGACGGACAGAGATAAGGTTTTTGACAATCTTTGGGGCAATAAGGACATTGTTGAGGTGTAGTAAGTGGGTTGGGGTCTGTAAGTTGGCGTGGCCAATCCCCGAACTATCATGACGACCACCATTTCCGACGATAATAGAGTGTGCAGGCTCCTTAAAGGAAATAGATGAGAGGTTACCTGAGGAGTTCGTCATGTGGGAGGTGGTACCAGTGTCCATGAACCAAGAAGAGTCTGAAGATGTCGGCTGCATAGAAGAGAAGGCGTGATATTGGTGTAGAGACTTTAGAGGGGAGATGATCCCGACGAGAGGTCGTTGGTGATCGTAGAAGACCATGGTAAGGTTTTATTTATTTATTTATTTTTAGAAAAGAAAAAAAAAGGCGAGAGAGAGGTTGTGGGGGATGGAGGCCACAGTGATTTGTGAATCAAATAACAAAGGTTGATTAGCAAGGGCTAATTTGCTAACTAATTAGCAAGAGGCGAGAGAGAGGTTGACCGTGGATTTCCAATTGGTGACGGCCTGCGCACACGAGACGACAGTGGGTCTCGATTGGTCAGCGATTGCAACCCACAAGAAAAGGCGGTGAAGCGGCGGCAAGGGAAGACAGGGAGGAGGAGGGCGGCGAGGGCGGTAAGGCGAGGGGACGACGCCGGCGGAGGAAGATGAGGGGTGGGGCGGGATGATCAAATTAGGGTTCCATGAGGAAGAAAATGTTGTGATACCATGTAGAACGATAGAATTGATGTAAAGTCCTCCTTGAGTAGGAGGTCGAGGCGGGGCTAGACGAGCCTAGGCCGAGGCGGAGCCGGTGTGTCTCGACGACGAGCCAGTAGGTGCGAGGAGGGAGTCGATCCAGAGGAGCCATGGCGGGGTGGGAAGCTTGAATCCGGGGAAGTAGAAGGCTGATGTGGCTCCCGTGGGCCCCTTCTCCTCAAGTTTATTTTATTTATTTAAACCGGTTTGGGATTAATTAGCGGATTTCGTTCGGTTCGGTTCGGCATTATCCGTATTTAATTAATTAATTAATGGTATTTAAAATAAAATATAATATTATTCGGACTTAAATATTTAAAGGGAATTTGAAAAAGAATTTCAAAGATCGGAAAGTGATTTAATAAATAAATTGAAAAAGTAATTTTGGCTAGTATTTTCAAGGGTCGAAATCCTTAACTGTTTGATTCGGATTTCAAAACGGTTTTGGAACTAACTTGGGAATTATACTTGTTCGATGACTAACTAGCATGATAATATGATCGTTTTACTAACGACATGATATTTGTTACTAATTGCATGAATTGTGGTGATTTATTATAAGAGATTAATTATTGGTTACCGATGATGAGGATGATATATATTCGTATACTAAGTGAGAGTATGAAATGGTAATATGTGAATTAGACTAAGTATGATAGGGAGATTGTCTAAGCTAATGAGTTGCCAAGTTACGATGAAAACGACATGAGATGATGAAACGAGATGGGAAATTTAATTGGGACATTAATATTGTTGATGATGAGATGGTTAACTTATATATGTTTTATCTTAATCTTGTGTGTGTTATTTGATATGTTTTGTGTAAGTTAGACTTAGCCTTATTATGTTACTTATCTTCTAGGTGAGCTCTAATCCGCATGGATTTGCTTGATTGTTATATTTAGAGGTGGCAATCGGGCGAGTCGGTCGGGTGTGATGACAATTCAGGTCTGATCAGGTTCGGGTCGGGTTTATTCGGGCATTAGTTTATCGGATACAATCGGGTTTTCGGGTCCTATTCGGTTCGGGTGAATCGGGTTTCGGTCTAAACGAGTTTGGGTTAATCGGGTGTCAGTCTAAACGGGTTCGGGTGAATCGGGTTTCGGTCTAAGCGGGTTAAGGTGAATCGGGTTTTGGTAACAACGGTTTTGATTGCATTGAGTTCAGTCAAATCGAACCCGCAAGAATCATATTGGATAAAACTAATCAATTTTGTCTTACCTCTGAGATATGTATTCTATTATATAGATTAAGCTAATGTTTATCAATTCTTAATCAATACTACATTCGTTAAAAAAATGTAAGTCTTCCCACTTTTTATAATATTAAAAAAAAGTCAAAATCATATAAAATATTATTTTTTAATATTAATTTCATGCTTATTATTCATAACTATGAAATTATAAGAATAATAAAAAATTGATATTTATATAGTTTGAGAGTCTTAAAAATTGCTAAAAAGTTACTTTTTTTTAATGGACGGAGTACAAATTATATTTAATTATACTATATGCATGATAATATTACCATTCATTATTAGGCTAGTGTCCATGCACCATACGACTTAGAATCACGCTTAGGAGCTAAAATGAAAATCATATGATTGCTATATGGCCTTGCAAGAGAACGGCCATTATCTTTAAGTCTTAGAGTCATTTGCTCGGGTCATAGGACAACCCAGCATTATTGGGTTTTCCTGTTAGAGTCTGATTGTTGATATATTTATGGTGCGGCACGACTGAGCGTCCTACCTCGGCTGTGGTATGGGCATGAATAGTTAATTATACCTGGTTCAACATGCCCGTTCGTCCTAGCTCGGTTGTGGTATGGACATGTATGATGTAGTTGGAGATCTGGGATATGCCAACAAGCATTATATGTGGATCCATTTAATCATTTTCTGCATTATATTAAACTGTAAGTATATATATGTGATTTAATTTCCACATTGCATTACACATTTCATCTTAGGGATAGGATGCTTATTATATGCCTCTCAGAGTGTGTTTACACATACGCAGGAGTGGCCTGATGATTGACCCAAATGTAACACCCCCTATTTTAAATCCCAAGGGAGCGTTACAGCACCAGTGAATCCGCAGACTTTAATGTCTTTGAATTCGCCTGAGGCTTATAGGGACATGCAACCATGCTCCCATAAACAAGATGATAATTTAAGCAAAATAAAATAAAATAGGCGGAATTCGAATAAATATCTTAGTTTAAAACATTCGATCACAATAACAGGAAGATACATAAAACCATAAAGTATGAATAACTCCAAAACAGCTAAAACTTAAAGTAGCAATGCGGAAACTTTAAAGGTCCAAAACTTTGTAGTGTAAAGATTTAATAAATGATAGCCTGCTCTTCAACTCTCTCCTGCTCCGCTGCTTGCACTAGACCTGTGGAATATGGTCTGGTGTTTCGTGAGAACGAAGGACACCAGCCATCCAATAAATAGGATAGTTAGTACAATTAAGACTAGCAAATGATAGGGAAAATGTTCAGACTTTAACCTTACAGTGACCATAAAACGGTATGTCATATGTTAAGGAAAAGACACGAATATTTAATAGTGAAAACTGAATAAAAAGATAAAAATTCGCGACATGACTCGGATGATCATAACGATCGATTATAAGATAAGAAAATGAATTATACCCCGAATAAGAGTGAAGTATAATATAACTGAATTGATCACCTATTAATAATCTCGATAATAACAATAATGTACATAAGTACTTAACACAATATAAAATGTAGTGACACGGGTCCAGACTCAACTAGGACTGCGACCTGAGACTTTGAAGTCTAATAGGGACACGGGTCCAGACTCAACTAGGCCTGCGACCTGAGACTTTGAAGTCTAATAAGGACATGGGTCCAGACTCAACTAGGCCTGCGACCTGAGACTGTTGAAGTCTAGATATTCCATGGAACCTTTTAGATTGGGCTTTACACTATTCCCAACCTGCGAGATAACCCTCGCAACTGACTTGAAGTCAATCCGCACCACGTGAGATGCACATATTAATTATAATAGCTTTAATATTTAATACTAGGTGATCATAATAAAAACATTAAATCAACAAGGATGTACTAGCACGGATATTTCAAAGGATCTTAATATCACATACTATCAATTTGCATGAAAGAAACAAGCAGAATATCATGCAATTAGGAAGAAGAAAATGGGCAACCTTTACTTATCTCGTGTTATAAACAAACAATCACATTTAATCCGCATATCACTATAATTTATTTAATAATTGCGTATTAATTTAACTCATGTCAATTTATGATTAAAAAGATAAATTACATCAAGCAGACGGTTATCCAATTTATCAAAATTGGCAAGGAAATTGGCCACGGGGCCGCATTCGACACGGAAGAATTTAAAAAGGCACTTCAAAAGAAAATCACGAAACATGCAAAATGCATTGAACGAAATCACTTTCCTTAACCTTCAATGATCAGCTGATGACAACAACACGAGATTTTAACACCTATTGAATCCAACGGAAAAAGGAACATTAATATTGATATTTTACAAAATTAACTTTACTTAACTCAATTTAAAATTGAATTAATTCTATAAAGTTAAAATCTATACCAATACGAATTCATCGGGAAGCGGGATCCGGCGTGAGTGCTTTAAGATGGCTTAGTGTCGCTGAAACGGGCAAGAATCGAATAGTTTAGAAAGATTCGCCACCTAACTTAATAAATAATTAACTTAGGGCCAAAAACGAGAATAATCTAAATGAGAGGGGAGTTTCTGCCATTTTTTATAAAGAGATTGAAATCTCAGATTGATTTCAACCGGACTTCACGTACCGAGAAGATGAAGCTTTCCTTCGGCGGCGATGGCTACCTCTGACGGCGTGGGCTTCGGCGGCGGCTCGACGGTGACGCGGGAGGCGGCGCTCGTGCTGTGGTGGCCGGCGGCAACAGGAGCGACGGCACAACAGCGGAGACGATTCGGGCGGCCTTGACAAAGCAATCGATCGGCGGCGATGGGCAGCGGCGATCGGATGCGGATCTAGCGAGGGCTCGGCCTGCTGTTCGTGGGTGTTCACCGGCAAGGCTGCACTGCGGCGGGTTCGGCAGTGATTTGGAGGGCTGTGAAAGCGGCTCGCGACTCGGGTCGCCAGCGATCGGTGGTTGGACGGTGGGGATGTCACGGCTCTTGGCCGAATTGAGAGAGGAGGACGAGAGACGGTGAGGCTGGGTGCGGTGATTTGTGGAAAACCCTAACCTTTTAGGTGTATCTATAAGGCTTAATTAGGTTAGATAAAATATAGTTTTTTTTATTCTTCGCGATTAAGAATCAATTGAGATAGGGATTAAGAAATAAAAGAATCGGATAAAGATGGAAATAGAAAATAGGTTTATCTCCTTTAGCGACATGATTATTATTTTATTTAATTTAATTACATAAATTAAATATTAAATAATAAGGGTATTAAGAGGATTTATGTAATTAAATCCATCATATATTATTTCTCTTTAGAATAATTTCATTATTCTAATTTATACTATATATCTTATGTGAATTTATTAAATGACCAAATTCACAAGATATATATATACTATAGTTTGAATATAATATAGATTTATTTAATTAAATAAAAATAAGAAATAGCCCAAAAATAATTTGGGGTATTTCATACCTCCCCACTAAAAATAAGTTTCGTCCCGAAACTTAGAAAAGAAACGAGAAATGAATTGAAGTTAGGATAGTAACCTTGTAATAGATCAGAGGGTATAGATTGATCACAACAAAGCTAGGTGTATCTAACAATGTTTTCCGAATAGGTAGAATTTAAGCACGCTTCGCTTAATGAACTTATCGAATACAGGAGCGATGAGAATTACATCTAAAGTAACTCATTGCTTTCCGAACTCCTCAATGGCTAAGCTTGAAATTCTTAATCATATGAAAACAACGTATCTCTATCGTTATGAGTATCTAAAATAAGGATAATAAAATTTTGAAAGACCTATTTTAATATTCAGACTCGTTGCTCGAGGTAAGTGAACTTGCATCCCATAAGAAACATGGTTAACTAGCTTGTCATTGGCTTTCGTCTCAGCCCCATCTGACTTCCTTTTCCAGGTTGCCAAATGGCTCGGGTGGCTTTGAAGGCAACCACTGTGACAGCACTAGCCAGCCTTATCGATATGAGATGAGTGTGGGTCTTCGTCTTCTGGTTTATCGACATGAACATTGTCCGGTTCTTCAGCACATGCGTCCTTGCGTCCTTGTCTTCTTCATAAACATAAATCGTGTATATCTATATTTAAAAGTACTATTCTCAAGCTTGTTACCAATGAGAGTTCGGTTGCTTAATCATGGAAATGAGAGATGAGATATATAACCCATGGTCGTTTAATACTAACAAGATTTAGGAAAGGTTAACCTACCTACATAAAAATTACTAATCCTCATGAAGGACCTCACATATGACCTATCGATAATTAATCACTGATTTCACATGTGGGTATTATTCCTGCTTATACAGAAGTGAAACAGAGGAGCCCTTCTAGAGTCTATATGGAGCACTTCCTGACTCTTTTTCGATAGCTATAAAAAACACGGGTTGACCAACTTGATATGGAATCAGAAGTATCAACCTACAGGAGCTGACTGTATAACATGAAAGGAATATTAGTAGGGAAATGTGCAAAACATATATGGTATTCAACGTTAGAATATTACCAATTCGCACACCAATTCCCCACTTTGACTTCAACCTGTAAGGTTGTAAGGATGAATCCAAAATTGACTACTTATAATAACAATACAGGAATTTTAATTGCTAGATATGGAGTTTATCGGAAATACTTGTCCATTGACTCCCTTTATTGAAATGCTAGAATGTACTAGCATAAAGAAATTACTAAAAAGCTTGACATTGCACAACTTTTTCAGTGTAGCTTACTCCTATTCATTAGCCTCGGTAATGGCATCTAAGGTGCAAGGCTTAAGACCTTGCTTAGGCGTTCCTTCTATTGGGACCTTGTCCTTATTTCGCATTATAGGTTTAGATTGGGCGGACCTCAATCTCCTCATAACTCAAAATGTGGGTCGGGTCAGGCACGTACTTCCGTAGCAATGATACATGGACGACGTCATGTACTGGACGAGCTAACGAAGGCAGAGCAAGACGGTAGACGACATTGCCTACAAATCGCAGAATCTCAAATGACCCGACATATCGAGGGTTCAGCTTCCCTCGCTTTCGAAACCAGGAAGACTCCCTTCGTGGGTGACACTTTCAGGAGCACCTTATCACCCACCTCAAAGTTGACCTCTCTACGCCTAGGGTTGGCATAAGACTTTTGGCAACTCTAAGCGGTCAACATCCGTTGCCTGATCATCGCAACTTCTTCAACCGTCTTCTCTAACAGCTCAGGACCTATATGGTTGGCATCAGTCGCATCATCCCAACATATTGGCGATCGAAACTTCCGTCCATAGAGAGATTCAAAATGAGCCATCTTTATGGATGAATGTCAGTTGTTGTTGTAGGTGAACTCAATCGGACTCAAACTGCTGTCCCAATCTGTTGGTCTATCCAGGACACAGGCTTGTAGCATATCCTCCAGTGTTTGGATGGTCCTCTCTAACTGACCATCTGTCTGAGGGTGAAAACCAGTACTGAAATTCAGCTGAGTACCAAGTCCCATATGTAACTTCTTCCAAAACTCTAAGATGAATCGTCCATCATGATCAGAGACAATGGACGAAGGAATACCGTGAAGGCCGACTATGTGCTGAAGGTACAATTCTGCTAGCTTTGCCGGGTTCTAGTTAGATCGAATAGCAATGAAGTGTGCACATTTGGTGAGTCGATCAACAATCACCCAAATGGCATCTTTCTGCCTTCTGACCCTTAGGGAGCCCCATAACGAAATCTATCGAGATCTAATCCCACTTCCATGTGGGTACTGGAAGTGGTTGGAGCTTCCCACTAGGTATTTGGTGCTCAATCTTGACCCACTGACATACCAAGCATCTAGCCACGTGCTCGGTCACTTCATTCTTCATACCAGACCACTAGTAGTTCTGTCTCAGGTCCTTATACATCTTACTAGCTCCAGGATGCACCGAATAGCCGGATGCGTGAGCTTCCTGAAGGATGGTCTGTCGTATCTCAGGAACATTGAGGACATAGATGCGCTTCCCAAACCATAGAGATCCATCCTTCCTCACGACAAAGCCTGGGGCTTTTCCCTCAAAGAAATCAATGGTGATCTGCAGTAACACCCCATCCTCTGTCTGCTTCGCCTTTATCTCTGCTAACAGATCTGACTGAAGCTCCATCATACACAATTGTCCTCGGTTCCTTTCAAACCAGACCTCAACCTCTAACTTGAGCAGATCCTTCTGCAGAGCAGGACTTACTGTCAAACAACTGATCATAGCCTCGTGTTGAGATATGCGGTTTAAAGCATCGGCTACGACATTAGCCTTTCCAGGATGATAGAGAAGCTCAATGTCATAGTCTTTGATGAGCTCTAACCAGCGTCTCTGTCTCATGTTCAACTCCTTCTCAGTGAACACATACTTGAGGCTTTTTTGGTCGGTGTATATCTAGCAACGAACTCCATACAAATAATGTCGCTAGATTTTTAGAGCAAATACCACAGCAGCTAGCTCTAGATCGTGCACTGGGGTATTTCTCCTCATACGGCTTCAACTGTCGTGATGTATAAGCCATCACCTTCCCATCTTGCATCAATACACAACTCAAACCTTGCTTGGAAGCATCACTATAAATCATATAATCCCCTGACTCCTTAGGGAGTGCCGGAATAGATGATATGGTCAACCGCTTCTTGAGCTCCTCAAAGCTCGCTTCGCACTTGTCATTCCGAACGAATTTCTAGGATTTATGCAGAAGTAAGGTCAGTGGTTGATCCAGTTTGGAAAACCTTCCACGAACCTCCTATAGTAACCTGCTAGTCCCAGAAAACTCCGGTTCTCCTTAACATTCTTTGGCAGATTCCACTTCTCTACAATTGCTATTTTTTCCTGAGATGATGTGTCCTAGGAATGTCACATGCTTCATTCAAAAGTCACACTTAGACAGCTTTGCATACAACTGATGCTCTTGCAGTGTCATCAACATAGTTCTCAAGTGTTCGGAGTGAGCCTCGTCACTTGACGAGTAGATTAAGATGTTGTCGATGAAGACTACGACGAACTTATCCAAATACTGGTGAAAAGAACGGTTCATCAGATCTATAAATACTGCTGGGGCATTTGTTAAGCCAAAGGGTATCATCACGAACTCATAGTGCCCATAACGTGTCCTGAAAGTAGTCTTTGGGATATCCTCATCACGAACTCGGAGCTGATGCTAACTAGATCAAAGGTCAATCTTGGAGAATACATTTTCTCCCTGAAGGTGATCTAACAAGTCATCGATGCGTGGCAGCGGATACTTGTTCTTGATCGTCACCTTGTTCAGCTCCCGATAATCAATACATAGACGGAAGGAGCCGTATTTCTTCTTCACAAACAGCACGGGAGCACCCCAAGGTTAAGCACTGGGTCGTTGATAACCCTTCTCTAACAACTTTTCAAGCTAACTCTTTAACTATTGCATCTCCATTGGAGCCATGCGATACGGGGCTTTGGAAATAGGAGCGGTTCCTGGCTCTAAGTTGATGGTGAACTCAATGAACTGCTTTGTAGGTAAACCAGGAATCTCATCAGGAAAAACATCAGGGAAATCCCGAACTACAGAAATATCGGAGATGGGGACCAGTTCGGACGGCTGATTCTGCAAATAGCATAAGAATCTGGCACAACCTTGACGTAACAATTTGGTTGCCTGCATTACATTAATAACACGGCCATCCTCCTCGGGGATGCGCTCACGAAATCCGCACACAACCCTACCGTCCGACAAAATGGTCACGATTCTCCGTCCACAATCAATGATTGCAACATGGCGAGTAAGCCAATCCATACTGAGAATGACGTCCTAAGAAAGGATTGGGAGCAAAACAAGATCGGCAAGGTACTCATCGCCACTTATCGCGATGGGGAAGCGGAGTAGCATTTTCCTACCTCGAACTCTATCCCCCATAAGGGAATTTCACAAATAAGGAATAATCTAGAGTCACAGATTCTAATCCGAGTCTTTCAACAGTTTGCTCGACTATCTAATAAATTTGGAAGTCTCTTAATTGTGGATGTTGATGAGATCTTAATCCTTGTTATCTTCTGAAAAGACATACATCTCGACGAGTTTGTTTAATTCAGAGTTATGCTTCTGTGATCCTGCATCTCTCTTTGACTCAGCATGCTCACACATCTCTTTCAGCTCATCCCTAGCACGATCCCAGAGTTTTCTCCAGTTTATCCACAATCCACTCCTTATTCTTGTATGTTTCCTCAGCCTCCCTTATGCGGAGCCTCTACTTCTCTATTTTTGCCTGCAAAGCCTGGTATGCTTTCTCATATGCTAGGATATCCAAAAAGGATCTCTTCTTTGGCTCCTCGTCACTAGGGCCTTGAGATGACTCCATGCCGTACACTCGGACGAGGTTCTGGAGGTACTTTCTCCTTTTGTCATCTAGGGGAGCTAGCATGTCTCTCTTTTCCCTTCCTGTCTTTCCCTCGCTATAGAATCGAGGAGTTCTTAAATTATTATTATATTCCTTGTACCACTCGCGGATGAGCTTTTTGCCATATTCTGTGGCTGCAACTCCTTCAGGAGGGTTGACCAGGAAATTAATCCCATTGGATAACTCCACTGTCACCTTCCCCACGACCTCCACCCCTATACTTGAGTGAAACCCAGTGTCAGAGTTGTTGGTGAGGTCAATGCATTGGGGGTAACTCGTGACGTGCAGTCCTGAGGTCTTGCGAACATTAGGCATCTATCGAGGAGGGCGATGAGTCATCAGTACTCGAGCAATAACATCAAGAAAGCAAGATTTAGAACAAGACTAAAGAATATAAGCTTAGTCTATTGCAGGAGCAGGAGCTTGAGCAGGACTATCAGACAATTATTTTAAAATCATTTACAAAACTGCTTACTTTTGTAAATAAAAATTAGTTTTGATAAAGGCCTTTTTGAAATTAACTTTAGAAGTCATTTTAAAATCCGAATGAAACTGTTTTAAAACCTACAGCTCTGATACCACCTTTTGTAACACCCCCTTTTTAAATCCCAAGGGAGCGTTACAACGCCAGTGAATCCGCAGACTTTAATGTCTTTGAATTCACCTGAGGCTTATAGGGACATGCAACCATGCTCCCATAAACAAGATGATAATTTAAGCAAAATAAAATAAAATAGGCGGAACTCGAATAAATATCTTAGTTTAAAACATTTGATCACAATAAGAGGAAGATACCTAAAACCATAAAGTATAAATAACTCCAAAACAGCTAAAACTTAAAGTAGCAATGCGGAAACTTTAAAGGTCCAAAACTTTGTAGTGTAAAGATTTAATAAATGATAGCCTGCTCTTCAACTCTCTCCTGCTCCGCTGCTTTCACAAGACCTGTGGAATATGGTCTGGTGTTTCGTGAGAACGAAGGACACCAGCCATCCAATAAATAGGATAGTTAGTACAATTAAGACTAGCAAATGATAGGGAAAATGTTCAGACTTTAACCTTACAGTGACCTTAAAACGGTATTTCATATGTTAAGGAAAAGACACGAATATTTAATAGTGAAAACTGAATAAAAAAAGATAAAAATTCGCGACATGACTCGGATGATCATAACGATCGATTATAAGATAAGAAAATGAATTATACCCCGAATAAGAGTGAAGTATAATATAACTGAATTGATCACCTATTGATAATCTCGATAATAAAAATAATGTACATAAGTACTTAACACAATATAAAATGTAGTGACAAGGGTCCAGACTGAACTACGATTGCGACCTGAGACTTTGAAGTCTAATAGGGACACGGGTCCAAACTCAACTAAGACTGCGACCTGAGACTTTGAAGTCTAATAGGGAGACGGGTCCAGATTCAACTAGGCCTGCGACCTGAGACTTTGAAGTCTAATATGGACACGGGTCCACACTCAACTAGGCCTACGACCTGAGACTGTTGAAGTCTAGATATTCCATGGAACCTTTTAGATTGTGCTTTACACTATTCCCAACCTGCGAGATAACCCTCGCAACTGACTTTAAGTCAATCCGCACCACTTGAGATGCACATATTAATTATAACAGCTTTAATATTTAATAGTAGGTGATCATAATAAAAACATTAAATCAACAAGGATGTACTAGCACGGATATTTCAAAGGATCTTAATATCACATACTATCAATTTGCATGAAAGAAACAAGCAGAACATCATGCAATTAGGAAGAAGAAAATGGGCAACCTTTACTTATCTCGTGTTATAAACAAACAATCACATTTAATCCGCATATCACTATAATTTATTTAATAATTGCCCATTAATTTAACTCATGCCAATTTATGATTAAAAAGATAAATTATATCAAGCAACGGTTATGCAATTTATTAAAATTGGCAAGGAAATTGGCCACAGGGCCATATTCGACACGGAAGAATTTAAAAAAGCACTTCAAAAGAAAATCACGAAACATGCAAAAGGCATTGAACAAAATCACTTGCCTTAACCTTCAATGATCAGCTGATGATAACAACACGAGATTTTAACACCTATTGAATCCAACGGAAAAAGGAACATTAATATTGATATTTTACAAAATTAACTTTACTTAACTCAATTTAAAATTGAATTAATTCTTTAAAGTTAAAATCTATACCAATATGAATTCATCGGGAAGCGGGATCCGGCGTGAGTGCTTTGAGATGGCTTAGTGTCGCTGAAACGGGCAAGAATCGAATAGTTTATAAAGATTGGCCACCTAACTTAATAAATAATTAACTTAGGGCCAAAAACGAGAATAATCTAAATGAGAATGGAGTTTCTGCCATTTTTTATAAAGAGATTGAAATCTCAGATTGATTTCAACCGGACTTCACGTACCGAGAAGAGGAAGCTTTCCTCCGGCGGCGATGGCTACCTCCGACGGCGTGGGCTTCGGCGGCGGCTCGGCGGTGACGCGGGAGGCGGCGCTCGGGTTGTGGTGGCCGGCAGCAACAGGGGCGATGGCACAACAGCGGAGACGATTCGGGCGGCCTTGACAAAGCAATCGATCGGCGGCGATGGGCAGCGGCGATCGGATGCGGATGCAGCGAGGGCTCGGCCTGCTGTTCGTGGGTGTTCACCGGCAAGGCTGCGCTGCGGCGGGTTCGGCAGTGATTTGGAGGGCTGTGAAAGCGGCTCGCGACTCGGGTCGCCAGCGATCGGTGGTTGGCCGGTGGGGATGTCACGGCTCTCGGCCGAATTGAGAGAGGAGGACGGGAGACGGTGAGGCTGGGTGCGGTGATTTGTGGAAAACCCTAACATTTTTACGTGTATCTATAAGGCTGAATTAGGTTAGATAAAATATAGGTTTTTTTTTATTCTTTCCGATTAAGAATCAATTGAGATAGGGATTAAGAAATAAAAGAATCGGATAAAGATGGAAATAGAAAATAGGTTTATCACCTTTAGCGAGATGAATATTATTTAATTTAATTTAATTACATAAATTAAATATTAAATAATAAGGGTATTAAGAGGATTTACGTAATTAAATCCATCATATATTATTTCTCTTTAGAATAATTTCATTATTCTAATTTATACTATATATCTTATGTGAATTTATTAAATGACCAAATTCACAAGATATATATATATACTATAGTATTAATATAATATGGATTTATTTAATTAAATAAAAATAAGAAATAGCCCAAAAATAATTTGGGGTATTTCACTAGATCCCCCCTTTTTTTTTTAGATTCAGGTACCCATTCCATTCGTATGGCAGAGAGCGAGTGCTTGAATTTCGGACTTCACTAGATTTACACTTTTTGGGATTTCTTCCTACTTATACTCTGTTTGACTCGGCCTTTCCGCAACACTGGTTGCATCGTTTTCAGAACTTATGTCCTTTGCATGATAAAAGGTTTTCCGAGTTGTAGACTTAGGAAAGATACAGGGGTTTACCCTGGGGTCTCCAACGGAACTTCAGGATTTAGTTGCGAAATCCCGCTTTAAACTACAAATCTTCGGTTTCAAAACTTCAACCTGTACTCGAAGCGCAAGATTCTAACGAGGGGTTTTATCTCTCAAAATGTAACTCGGGAATCATAATTCCAGGCCGTTACAAAAATAGCCGTAGGAGGCCCTGTTCCCTTTCTCTTTTCTTCCGTCTTCTATCGTCGGCTCTATTCTATTGAATTGGGGAAGGAGGGTTCAAATGAACCAGTTCTCTTTTTTTCTTTTTGGTGAGCCGACGGTTCGGACCTATTTACCCAGTTCATTAAACCACATTTAGAGTTGGGGATTGTGCTTGTGTGTGTGTGTGTGTGTGATTTGTAACTATTGTTCATAGTTATTATTGTTATTATGTGATTCTAAGTTTTATAATAAAATATATTTTCTGAGATTTCATTATATATTATAAATTATGATAAAAAAAAAGTGTTATTATATGGGACCTATATTTGGGATGATTTAAATATGTAAGTTGGGAATTTTGGAAAGGACTTGTGGGTTTTGGATTTAAATAGTGATTTTGAAAATATATTTAATTTAAGGCGTTACATTAATTATATATTGTTGATAAAATATTATTTAAGAGGGTTTTCAAGTTTCCGGAAATATCTCTTAAATGATTTATTGTTCGAAAACCAAAATGTCGGAATTAATTCTATAATGTGATTTTGAGGGATTGATTTTAAGGTTTAAATGTTTAATGTCGGGATTCTTTGTCTTGGTTTGATGATGTTGGTTTGAAGAAGGAAGTTTGGAAATATGGTTGGTACGATTTTATCAATGAGTTTGATTTGAAGAATGATTTTGGTTGATGTTGATCGTATCGGAAAGGTTTTGGAAAATGGTTTTACTATCGGTTGGTTTTAAGTATGTTTAGAACTTAGGTTTCGTGTGTATGAATGTTGATCCGGTAGCTCATGGAGATGGCTTGATGATAGGTGTGCATGTATTGCTTTTGGATTGCTTTGGACTTGCATTTGGGCCCTTGCTTGTGTTAACTTGTTGTTCTGCATCTTAAGGTAAGTATCCTACGGGTCGTACTAAGTAACCTGGACCTCGTGCCTGATGTGTCATATGATGTGTAGGTGTGTTTGAATTGAACTGAGCATGTGGTTACTATGTGTGTTTGAATACAGAACGATCGTTATCTGTGATAGTCCTAGAGTCTTTGATAGGGTCATAGGGTACCTCAGTCCCATCGGGTTTGCCCTGAGTCAATCGAGTTGATATGAGCATAATATGATAGCCCAACACCATCGGGCAAGCTATGAGATTATATGATAAGATGGTGATGTGGTTTGTGCACCACCACGAGGAAATTCCTATGCTATAGCACCGAACTGGCCAGTCTCCGCACTAACGGGAAGGGGTGCAGAGGTAGGAGAGGGATATGACACTTGGCATTGTCTTGGGCCCTTTACAGTTTTTCTGCATATTATAACTGTCAAAACATGTTTACGTGATTTAAATCTTGTACTGCATTAGCCATTCTTTATTTAGGTATAGGCATGTTATGTGGCCTCAGCGACGTCAGAGGACCCACAGGTGATTACCGGGCCTGACTTCGTGGATAGCTTTAGGTACCGCTCTTGTTTGCTCTTTACTTCTGTGACAGGGAATCTCTTGGTGAACCGAAGAATCTGGCTAATATTCTAACTTGATAAAATGGTAATCACCCACTATGTTTTGTTTTTGACCCGGCTTTGCCATGACACTTGTATCTAAACTTTTCTTCCGCTTTACTTTCATTTGAATTGGATTTCGCGACATAGTCTTAGGAAAGATTAAGGGTACACAACGACCCTTCGAGGTTTTTAGGGTTTGAAATCCCTCTTTCTACTAATCTTGAAATGAGTTTGAAGCCTCGACCCGTACCTGGATTGCAAGATCCGAACAAGGGGTTTCATCCCTTGAAACGTAACCCGTAAATCATAATTCTGGGCCGTTACAAATTTCCGAGTTCGGGTTCTGAATATTACATTTTCTCAATATCAAACTTCAGTTTAATAAAGTAACTTGACCAAATATCGCGATTTCTCTCACTCTCACAAGGTGGCCTTCTCCATGAACACAATCATCAAAGAAATAGTTGAAGCTTCAATCTCACAAAATTCTTTTGAATTCATTGACTTTGATATCATTTCAAGTAAAGGTGTTGATTTTACTTGCTTGGTTGGTAAGTCCTTATTTATTGTGAAAAAATATTTTTAATCCGTTATTTTACAATGTTTCATTACATATAATTGAATTAAATGATATTTAATCCATTTACATACTTTATGTTATAATAGTCTACATAATATGATTTTTTATGTCATTCTTAACTTGGTTAAAATAGAAAACATTATTGAGTGTGAAGTCATATGACGATAAACTTCACAAAACACTTGAAATCCATATCCAAAACACTAGGTTATATATATTCATAGAGTTTGACAATAAACTTCAAATAATATGAATTATTTCAAATAATGACATTATAGTTTGATTATTGGCTCTAACTGTTTTGTTAGAGTTGGATAATATTTTATCTACTTATTGATGTCCACTAAAATAGCCATGTTGAAATGCACATTTTAGCTCCTTATTTTATACACTTTGCATATTTCGGGCTAGGAATATGTTGAATTTATGTAGTATATGCTTATTTGCAAGAAATAGAGGTCTATATAAGTTTTGGTTTAATATTGCAGAATTTTGAGCCATTCCGGGACAAAACCAAGAAGCAAAGACGAAAGCTGAGCCTTACTCGATATCGAGTACTTTTACTCGATATCGACCAAAGAAGTCCGAACATGAGCCTGGTCGAGGAGGAGCTAATCGAGGAACTGAAGACGAAGCCAACTCGAGTTCAGGACCATACTCGATATCGAGTAGTTTACTCGATATCGACCAAGCCTTGAAACCGCATCTGGAATCGAGGAAGCAGCACCTGATCGAGAAGCCAAAGACCTACACATACCGAGCAACATTTCCTCGATATCGAGTAATTTACTTGAGCAGCACTTGTCCGAGCCAAGTCGAGAACCAGTTACTCGTGCAAGCCAGCAATCCGAAGTAGACGACACAATTCCTCGATATTGAGGAAATTACTCGATATCGAGTAGAACCTTCCTGGGCCGCGTTACGCGGTTGGGCTGTCCGAGTCGAGTTGGGCTTGCTTGGGTACGAAGATGTCCGAATCTATCAAGTTTGATCAAGATCTATCCATGGAGAGGGGATTTATCCACACATGAAGATATTTAGATATTTAGATATATTTTCTTTTAAGATAAATGTTCCTTTTATTAAAGTTTTATCTTTAGATATAGATAGAGATTTCCTTCCTTGATTAGCAGGGATTGGAAGCCTATAAATAAAGCCTATAGGGCTGAGTTTTATTAATTCGAACACACAATTCCAAGTAAGTAGGAAGTAGAGAGAGAGTTTGTGGCTGAGAGGAGTTAAAGAGCGAGAGCAAGTTGGCTTCGATCGGTTGTAAAGCTCTGTTTGGTTTAATGCAAGTTTCTTTTCAATCAATGATGTCTGCGATCGCAATGAGGCATGAGTAGTTCACCTACTTCTAGGGTTAGGGTGAGCCCAACGATAGCCACGCGTGTTTGAGATAAAGATCCGCCTTTTATCATGTTTTGAACATCTACTACTTGTTATGTGTTTATTACCCATCTAATGGAGATCCATACTAACAACTTGGATTGTAAACATAAAATCGGTAGATACAATTAGGGTTGCTTGAAAGTGTTGTCTAGTTGTTGAAAAAGGCGAAAGTTTGATCATTCGATGCAAATTGCATGATTATCTGATTTATTCTTGCCTTATGCATGCTTGGTTATTGTCGTTGCAAACCCCAATCTTGGAAGTTGATACGGGGTTAGCCGTAGGTTGGTCCGATCTTCGACAACAAGCAAGAATAATCAAGAACTAATAAAGACGCAGCAAGAACTAACAAGAAAGATGCAAGATTTATGCAAGATTCAACAAGAAAGCAAAGAAACGCAGCAAGACTCTCAAGAATCGATCAAGATAGGACAAGATCGACCAAGAAACACCAAGAACAGGGGCTGTACTCAATGTCGACTCCAAGAAGATGAACAAGACTCGATAAAGACTCGAAATTGCAACAAAGAATGAAAAGACGCGACCGATAAGGACTGAGTCGATCTATGCAGAACAAGATAAAGACCCCAGGCCTCCTCAGAGGGTAGGAACCAATACCAATGACTACACAACCCGCCTCTACAACCCTACACAATCAAGCGGACAACTTGAAGGCACAAGGAGGGGGCTTGTGGATACTAGATTCACCAAGTCTTGCGAAGTTGATGAACGGCAAAGCAAACCAAGCTGAGATAGATACCAATTCGTGATCAACGAGCACAGCTCTAGTTAGATCAACAAGACACTCCATGTGTTTCACACAATTTGAGAGATCTAAATTCTATTCATCATGTTCCTCCTGAATTACAAAGGGGTGAATCGACATATATAGGCTCTAAGAGCTGCTGGGCCGATTCTAATGTTCTAAGAAGATAAAAGAAGATAAAATAACAACTTAAAGGAATTAATAAAATTACCCCTAAAGTTTCCTAAAATAACTTAAGTAAGAAAGAATACTAAAAATAGTAATGTAACCAGCTGATTTTCGTTCCAAACAGTACAGCTTGCAAAGATGTTGATTTTCGGCCAAGCTCCATGTCGAATCTGGAAAAACCTTCAACAGCAAAGTTGTATATCTCTTTGTCCTCGTTCCAACAAGGTATGGCACGCCTCAATCCGATAAATATTGAATCCGTACGACCCATTTTACAGAGACGTCGAAAAGCTGTCAAACTGTTGAACGAATGTAAAACGTCATTTGCATTTTGGATCTTCTCCCAAGGTGGAGCCTTCTTCTTCCTCTTGAGAATGACATCGTCCTCCCTTCCTTGAATCATAGGTCCATCCTCATGTAAGATATGTGCGTCCGCAGGTGGTGTCTTGGATGGTCCCGCATCAATCTCCCTTTCTTGAAAAGGATTCGTCCTCGAATCCAATGTCGCATATGATTCCGCAAAGACATCCACACGAGCTCCTGGATCGAAAACCTTATGCTCATGTAAACTCATCTCAAGAACAATTGTTGTAGGGGTTGACCACTCCTCGATGGTTATTGTCTCAGCTTCATCTACAAAATCAAGAAAAGAAACTTGATTAGTGCACAATTCAGATTTCATATCAGTGCCATGATGTGCTAATTGAATATGCACTTGAGCTTGGTCATTAATCCCTAAGTTTCCATCCAATGCTAGCAAGTTTTCATCCTTTTTCAAGACTGGATTATCAATCATTTCAAAGCTAGAAATATTCGAACAATTTTCATCATCAATGATCATATTAGAAACTTTGTCTTTTTCTAAGCATGTAGTATGACACAAATATTCTCTTTGATTATTATCACAGGGCATAGGTTGAACACCTAAAACTTTACTATGAATCAAAGAATCATCATGCTCAGATTTAATGCAAACATTATCGTCACAGACAAGTAACTTAACATCCTGATCATTATTAACAAGCTTAACATTTTCACCACTAGAATTTTCAGGTTCATTTTTGCCTAGGTGGTTAATCATGAAAGTCTTCTTATTTGGGCAATCCTTCATAATATGTTCACTACCTTGGTATATAGAGCAAGGAATGTACATAGGTTTAAGAGTAGAATAGTTAGGATTACTCCCTTTACGGCCAGTAGATACCCTAGACGAATCACGTCTGTTCCAAGACGCTTCACCTTTGTCGATGGGCTGTTGGGGTGTTCGGCCTTCACTCCTTCCTTGGGGTGGGCTTTCTCTCTCCCTTGAGCTGCCATCAAACCTCCTTTGGGGCTGCTGCACATGGCCGTGGTACCACCTTTGGGGTTGCCCACTCGACATTTTACCACCTTGGCTCCTGTATCTAGCATTCCTTTCCACTTTCATAGCTAAATGTAAAAGTTCAGTAGGCGTAGAATAAGGAAAGTAATTAATTTCATGAGCTAAGGCGGGGTGCAATATTTTAAGAAACCTAGCATTAGTATCTTCATAGGGTTCAACTACATTAGCTCTAGCCATGGTTTCTTGCATTGCACAAAAGGTTTCCTCAACAGTTTTGCTACCTTGCTTAAGATTTTCTAAACGTTGTCTAAGCTCGTTAGCATAATGTGGAGGAGCAAACCTACTTCTCATAAGTGCTTTTAATTGAATCCAAGAAGCAATAGGTGCATCAAGGAATCTCCTTCTTTCCTTAACTAGGTTATCCCACCAAATTAATGCAAAACCTTGAAATTCTAGGGAAGCTAGTTGCACCTTTTTATGTTCAGAGAAGTTATGACAAATCCATATTCGATCCATTTTAGTTTCCCAATCAATATATGTATCTGGATCGGTGTTACCATAAAATTGAGGGATCTTTACCTTTACCTTACCTATGCCATCTTGTGCAGGCTCTCTAGGTGCTCGATAATGGTATCGACTTCCTCGATCATTTTTCCTAGGACATTGCTCCCAATGATCATCCTCTTGGAAGTCGTCGTCGTCCTCTGAGAAGTAGTACTCTCCTTCTTGTTGCCATCGTCTTTTCCCTCGTCCCTGCATAGTAGCAAACACATTATTTCTACCATGTCTCTCCCTTCGTGGAGAGATGTCCTTATCAAATAAAGGTTTAACTATATGAGGATTAACAACATGGTGCTGATTTGCATGAGGATTAGGAAGGGAATTATGATTAGTTACTTCCCTTTTATTGTGAGGCACCGTGTGAGAGCGAAGACGTTGAAGCTCTGTTGCCTTCATTCCTTCATTTATCTTAGCTATGCTTGCATTCATCTTAGCCATGTTCTCCATGAAGGTATTGTACCAATCATTTCCCTGGTTAGTAGACATCAAAAAGTAACAAACAAAGAACTATGTAAAGGTTAGAGAAATATAAACAGCTCATAATTTGTGTTTCGCTCACACTCCCTCTCTGATTGATATATCACGCTTGCTAGGGCAATCCGCTTTGGGCAAATCAACAACCAAGCAAAAGAACTAAGCAATCAAAGTATGCAGTCAAGAGAATGAATGAAATAACAACCAAGAGAACTCAACAAAGGCTGTAGAGAACTCGATGTAAGCAACAACTCAATTCAAGAAAAACAGATGGGTATTTGCAAGAATTCAACTCGACACAAGCTAAAGAGTACTCGACAGGGGTCAATGTACTCGACACAATCAAAGGGAGAACTCGGCAAGGGCTGAGATCTCCTCGACACAACATCTATGAGCACTTGATCGACAAGATCAGTACTCGACACTCACAAATAAGCACTCAACAATGGTATAAGTGCTCGACATAGCCAGCAAATCAACTCGACAAAGCTGGAACTTAAAGAAAAATAAAAGAAAATTAAGAAAGAATGGAAATTTACCTTTTGATTGAAAACCTTTAGTTATAATGTTGTAGTTGCAAGGTAGGGTTTTCAATTTAGAATTTTGTGGAGGTAATGTTTTTGGGAATAGGGCTGTCGATTTAGGCTAGGGAATCACCAACAAAGGTTAGTCCTTGGAGCTTTCTTGCACTAGATCAACAAACAACTAACAAACACTTTCCCTTTTTTTTTTTTTTTTTGTAATTTTCGGACTGATTTCTCTTCTGTTTTTTTTTTAAATATGAAACTAATGCAAGAAAAGACTCAATATAAGGTATAGGACTCGAAAATTTGATGTAAAGGTGATAAAAGATAGAATATGCAGCCCTAAAGATAAATAAATAGGTGAGGCTTTTGTTTTCTTTGGTAAGTGGATCTATCTAAAGCTTTAAAGATAAATGATAGATAAATAGGGATTATATCTACCAAAAATTAGATTTATAATAAAAGCAATAGATAAATAGAATTTAGATAAAAGATATATCAAAATTTCCAAAGATAGAACAAAGGATAGAAAGGATAACAAACTAGGGTTTGTCTTTGTGTGGAGGCTGATTTTCGGCCAAGCTAGACTTATGGGGACAAGAATGCCGTCGGCTCTAGGGTGAACACAAGAGCTGTGTACACGGCTTGGTCGACTCCACTGGTCTCGGCTAGGCTTTGTGTTTAGGCTATGCAACCACAAACAATCACAAACTCAAGATTAGTGCAATAATCAATAAAGAATGCAAGAAGTAAAAGACCAAAACAAGAAAAGGACTCTTTTTTGTGGTTTTTGTGTTTATGAAAAGAAAAGACTCAATCTTGATGTCGGAAACCAAAGCTCTGATGCCAATTTGATACAGGGTTAGTCGTAGGTTGGTCCGATCTTGGACAACAAGCAAGAATAATCAAGAACTCATAAAGACGCAGCAAGAACTCAAAAAAGATGCAAGATTTATGCAAGATTCAACAAGAAAGCAAAGAAACGCAGCAAGACTCTCAAGAATCGATCAAGATAGGACAAGATCGACCAAGAAACACCAAGAACAGGGGATGTACTCAATGTCGACTCCAAGAAGATGAACAAGACTCGATAAAGACTCGAAATTGCAACAAAGAATGAAAAGACGCGACCGATAAGGACTGAGTCGATCTATGCAGAACAAGATAAAGACCCCAGGCCTCCTCAGAGGGTAGGAACCAATACCAATGACTACACAACCTGCCTCTATAACCCTTCACAATCAAGCGGACAACTTGAAGGCACAAGGAGGGGGCTTGTGGATACTAGATTCACCAAGTCTTGCGAAGTTGATGAACGGCAAAGCAAACCAAGCTGAGATAGATACCAATTCGTGATCAACGAGCACAGCTCTAGTTAGATCAACAAGACACTCCATGTGTTTCACACAATTTGAGAGATCTAAATTCTATTCATCATGTTCCTCCTGAATTACAAAGGGGTGAATCGACATATATAGGCTCTAAGAGCTGCTGGGCCGATTCTAATGTTCTAAGAAGATAAAAGAAGATAAAATAACAACTTAAAGGAATTAATAAAATTACCCCTAAAGTTTCCTAAAATAACTTAAGTAAGAAAGAATACTAAAAATAGTAATGTAACCAGCTAATTTTCGTTCCAAACAGTACAGCTTGCAAAGATGTTGATTTTCGGCCAAGCTCCATGTCGAATCTGGAAAAACCTTCAACAGCAAAGTTGTATATCTCTTTGTCCTCGTTCTAACAAGGTATGGCACGCCTCAATCCGATAAATATTGAATCCGTACGACCCATTTTACAGAGACGTCGAAAAGCTGTCAAACTATTGAACGAATGTAAAACGTCATTTGCATTTTGGATCTTCTCCCAAGGTGGAGCCTTCTTCTTCCTCTTGAGAATGACATCGTCCTCCCTTCCTTGAATCATAGGTCCATCCTCATGTAAGATATGTGCGTCCGCAGGTGGTGTCTTGGATGGTCCAGCATCAGAAGTCTTTCATACATAGTCTATTTCGAACCCCGCAAGATTTGTTCTTTATTTTATTTTCGTTTTAAAGTTTCTGTTTTTCCTCGATATCGACTAATCTTGGTCGATATCGACTTCTGATATTCGATCGACGAAGATCGCTGTAACTTCTGGTGTGTAGGTACCCGAGATCGACGAAAGCCTTCCACGATATCGAGGAGATTTGCTCGATATCGAGTAAAACCCGAGAGCCGCTACTGCGTCGTTTTGACTTGTCCGACCTTTTGTCGAGTAACCTTACCCAAGGTCGAGCATCTGTTGTCGACTTCTGTCCGTGAGATTTCTCCGCTGACACGCTTCCTCGTGGATCAATCCTGACTTCCCACTGCTACATCAGGAGGAGGTCTTGTAATCATTTGCAAGGGACAAAATCTGATTTGCTGTACTTTATTTATATTTTATTAGCATTCTCGACCTCCTCTACTAACAAATTGGCGCCGTTGCCGGGGAAGCAATCATTCGCGCCTTAGGTAGTTAAATCTCACATTTGCTTTCAGTTACTTCGCAGGTGTATGCGCCGTTCTGGTCAACCACTTGAGTTTGACGGCTTAGACGAACCGGAACGCCTCTTAAACGTCCACGCTAAACTAAAAAGAGCCATGTCGGCCGCAGAAACACAAGAACAGCTGATTGAGAGGCTTCGGAGGGAACTAGCCGCTAAAGATACTGCTCTCACCGCTGAGAGAGCACGCACTACACAGGAAGCTGAGCGTGCGAGGCAAGCAGAAGCTGAGCTTGCCCAATATCCTACCACTGCAGAGGATTACATGCACCCGACTCTCGTCGTGCCTGAATCGGCTATTCTAATCCCTGAAAATAGCTTTGAAATTCGCACTCACTTCCTTATTGAACTTAAAAATAATGCTTTTCATGGAAGATTTAATGAATACCCTCTTGAACATATTACCAATTTTTCTGACATGTGTCGTACTCTTGCTGAAGGTACTACTCTAGAATATGTCAAGATGAAGGCTTTTCGCTGGTCTCTCGCTGGTCCTGCATTGAATTGGCTAGAAGGACTGAAACCACAATCCCTCACGACTTGGGCTCAAGTGGAGCAAGAATTTCTCAATAAATTCTTTCCCCCTGCCAAGACAGCACTCCTCCGCCAGAAGATCACAGCTTTCAAACAGAAGTCTGGGGAGCCGTTGGCCAAAGCATGGGAACGATATAAAGAACTGTTGCGATCTTGCCCTACTCACGGATAGCCACCCTATGTCATTTAGGAGATCTTCTTCAACTCTCTTGACCAGACCACTAAGGAGATTGACCCAGGCTAGCCCCATCCATGCCTCTCTACGAACCTCCCAAGGAGATTGACCCAGGTGTCAGGGAACAGTACTATAGAGACCAGAATCGCAAGCTCCTCAAGCAAGTCAAGTATCTCTCTGTCAACAAGCCTTGCATCGAATGCGGATCACAGCGGCACACCACTACTGAGTGCCTGTTGTGAGCTGAATCTGCCATGTTTTACAGTAACTTTTATATCGATTTCTGCATACATTGCATTCATTCGGGCTTAGATAGTACAGAACCTATGTAGTTTATGTTTATTTGCCAAATTATGGAATCTACACCAGTTTCTGTTTAATTCGTAGAAATCGAGGCATTTTACAACAATTCTACAGAAGGTCAGAAAAGCTCGGAAAACCACTACAGAAGTCCAAGGTCAAAGAAGCAGCGGAACCAGTCGAATCGAGCCGAGAACCCAGGCTACTCGATCTCGAGTAGCTCTTACTCGACCTAGACGAGCATGTCCGAGCAGCCTTGGTTGACAGAGCCTGATCGAGAAAGCCAGACCAACCCGACTTCCGGAGTCTACTCGATCTCGACAAGCCCTAGTCGAGATCGACGAAGCCCAGTGCCACACCCGGAGTCGACGAAGAGAGAAGCTGCCCGAGAAGCCGAGGACGAGAAGCCGAGCACACCTTTACTCGATCTCGACGAACCCTTGTCGAGATCGACAAGCCACCCAGTCGAGATCGACGAGCACCAGGAGCCCAAGTCCGAGCCTGTCGAGCAGAGCTAGCCGGGAGGTCCAGTCGACGAACAAGTCTTGTCGAGGTCGACGAGCCGTGGTCGAGGTCGAGTAGACCCAGTTTCCAGAAATGCTTCGTCGTGACGAGTCCTACTCAGTTTAGCTTTACTTGGGCATGAGGGAATCCGAGAATGGCCGAAGATCTATCCAAAGTTGATCAAAGCCTATCTATGGAAAGTTGATCTATCAAGACATGAAGACTTACCTTAGTTAGATTTATCTTTTCCTTAGCTGATTTATTTCCTTAAAACAATTTATTTATCTTTTAGCAAATTAGATATAGTTTTAGATATAGATATAGATATTCTATCCTTGAGTAGCAAGGAATAGAAGGCTATAAATAAAGCCCTAGGGGCTGAGCATTAGGCATCTTATCTTACATTCAATTTGGGAGAAAGACAAGTAGTTCCACAGAGAAGTTTAGGAGTTCTAAGGTTTTTAGGGTTTTGGCTTTCTGCGAAAGTTGATTGCCAGGATTGTAAAGGCTTTTGAATTTAGTTTTAATGCAATTTAGTTCTTTTCATCAATAAATGTCTGTTATTGCAATGAGGCGTGAGTAGTCCACCCACTTCTGGGGCTGGGGTGAGCCCGACGATGGCCATGTGAGGCGATGCGATAAAGGTCAGATCTTTTTGTGCGATTCATCTTCTATCCCTATGAGCATGATTCTTTTGCGAGAGTTGAAGGTGATCCTTGTTTGTGTTATTGAAGCGAAAGTGATCTTAATGCAACTTGGATTAATTATGTGAAAAAGGGTTAGTAACAATTAGGGTTTATGCGAAAGCCTCTATATGCCTATTTGTTAATGACGAAAGTTATTTGATGGAAAACATGATCTTTTATGCCTTTGTGTGTTACTTTGCATGGTTATGGTTGTGGTGTTGAAACCCTAGTCTTGGAAGTCTTTTATTATATCGATTTATTTCTGTCAAAAATCTGAGTTTTAGTTTCGAATTTGCAATTTATATTTTCTGTCAATTCTTTTCGATACAGAGGAGATCTTGTCGATCTCGAGTTGACTTGGTCGAGATCGAGTTTCCCTTGCCGGGTTTGCTTGTCTGCTGTGATTTCCGATTTTCTGTTGTCGACTGCTGTGGTCGATCTCGAGTAGCTATTTGTCGAGATCGACGAGCCCTTTGCTTTGCTTTCAGTTTCTGCTTTGCTTTGTCTTTCCTGTTTTGCTTTGTTCTTTGCTTCTGCTTTTATTTCTGTTTCTTTCATTGTTTCTGTGTTTCTGTCTTTTCTGCTGCTCTGTCTGTGAGAATTTACAGGTACCTGAGAACTGCTGACGTGCTTCCTCGTGGATTCGATCCTGACTATTCTCTTACTACAACGGGAGGAAGTCTTGTATTTATTTTCTGAGACAGGGAAGTCAGTCTGAACTTTATTTCATATTTATTTCATACTTGACCATCCTCCTGCAACAACAGTGCCCACACACAGAGCAAGTCAGAATGGCAGAGACCCAGGAAGAGGTAGCTTATACTGGGGGTCCCAATCGCTATATGGAACCAAGGTGCCCCTAGGAACCCCCACCATATAGAGCTCCAGGACATTCAGAGAGAGAGAGAGAGAGGAGGAGGCGAGAGAGAAGGAGAAGGAAGGAGACGAACGGTTGTAAGTTTTAGTTTATTTTATGTTAAAGTTAATTTCTTTTATTATGTTTTGTTTCTAATTTCCTTCTTCTAGGGTTGGGGTGATCCCAGAATAGATATGTGTGTTTGATTTATAAATCCATGAATTTATATGTCTTTATCATCATCTACCTATGTGCTTAATCATTTGCGAGAGTTGAGGAAATTCCTTATTCATGATATTGAAGCGAAAGTGATCTTATTATGAATTGGATAGTAACTAGGGTTTATTTGCGAGAGCTGACTAATCCTAATTAAGAAAAGGTAGAAACCAATTAGGTTTTTATGCGAGAGCCTCTTTCACCTAAATTATTGGAATTTACGAAAGTCGATTCTTTGATATAAAGCATGCATCTTTATGTGATTTATGATCTGCACATATGTTTATTGTTGTGGTGATCCCTAACCTTGGAAGTTTGCATCTTTATTTGTTTTATTTCATTATTTTTATCCTGCAAATTTACCCGACACCGACCACTACCATTCCCTTAACATCGACCAAGTCTTAGTCGACGTCGACAGCAACCTCCGCACCTTTTCCCGCTATCCCTGAACCCCAAAACACACTAAACCTAGAACCGCTGACTTCTCTCCTGATGACGAACCTGACTCCCCTATACTATAGCGGGGGTCTTGACTATAAATTTATTTGGTCGAGAAACCCTCTCGTCAAATTGGCGCCGTTACCGGGGAGATATCAATCGCGCCTAGTTTAATTGTGTTTAAGGTTCAGAAAAGCCCATCTCTTTTTTTTACCTTATCATATACCCTACCACCACCTACCAAGCTTTTGCCACTAATTTGTATTCTTGATTGTGATTTCAAAGCTTAGGTACAAAGATGAAAGACTTTGTCGAAGGGAATCCTGCATGGGAAGAATGCTCTCAAGATTTGAGAGGGAGAAATAGGATCGCAGTAGAGGAGGCATGATTAAGGGAAATAGCCCGGCTGGAGGATTTAGTCCGAAGACTTGAGGCTTCCTATCGTTCTAAAGGATTAGACCCTCCTTCTTATGAGGAAATTGAAGCTATGAGGTATGTCCTTCCCCGATCTCGATTCCACCTTTGCAATCTATCTTTGAAAAACCATTTGAAGGATCCCAAGGGGAAATAGCACTAGAAGAGAAGAAGTTGGACATTGTTGACCAGGGCATTCCAAGATCGCTTTTATCTTACAAGGTGAAGGCTATCCCCGATAATTTTGAGCAACCGATGTTCATATTCAAGTATGGGGTCCTAGCAAAGTGGCATGAAGCTTCGCATGATGAGGTGGAAATATCTCTTCCCACTCCACCGTTTTGCTGTGGTGGAGACGCACAAACAAATCAACCAATGAAGCGGAAGAGGTATGATGATGAGGTATGTATATTTTCTTTATATCTTCCTTTATGCATGCCAGCTGGAGCCCATGAAGATGAATGGGTGAAGCCATGGAGCGTTCACTCGGGGAGATTTAAGCTTCTTCACATGATGCCCCCGGATGACATCCCACGCTTCACACCACCGGAGGAACCACCAGACCCACCTATACCTCCGGACAAAGATGAGCCAGGCTAATGCTTAATGGGAAAGTCGGCCTAGCGACTATAAAATCTAAAGCTTGTGAATAGACATTTATTTTTTTGGACTTTTGGACATTGTTACTTTTTGTTTGTTTTTTATTTTGAACTTTTAGTTTTTCTATTGTGGGTATTTCTCTTCTACATTTTTCAGGTCCATGGGGATAGAAGCAAGCTAGGCCCAGCAGCATTTTCACTCGATATTTTGAAGTCCTGCACATCTGTTTAGTGAGTTTCTTTCTTTACCCATATTTTTTTATACAGTGAGGACACTGTAATGTTTAAGTATGGGGTAGGGGAAGGGCTTACTTCATGCATATTTGACATATAAGGGCATATTTTAAAGTTTATTTCTTGAATTGTTTATACATGGCTATTTTGGAATTCATTATTAATTTATGTGCTTATATGCATGTTTTCCAAAAATTTGAAAAAATGACCCCCATTGAAAATTTTGATTAATGTCATGGAAGATTTATATTGAACTCGACGATGCAAAATTGGATTCATTAGAGATATAGCATGAAATTGCCTAGTAAAGGGAAGTCACAATGAAGTGCATATTTTATTGAAAACCATAGAAGGAGGTAAAATTTGAAGTTGCTTTTAACATGTTGCATCATAAGAGGATGGAGGACTTTATATTTCCATATAATGCTCATGTTGTTATATCCTAGCCTTACCTATGCTTATATGCATCACAAAAGCCATATTATGCCTTATTTCATATATTTCTCAACATGTTCTAAATATTGCCCATTCTTTACCTTATTTTCTATCCGGGGATTATGTTGAGAATGATGTTACATTATGGAGATTATTATATGGTTGTTGTGTTGTTATGTCATTATATGGAGTTTGGCAGGAAAGTTTGAAAAATATATGGAAAATTTTATGAGTGATAGAAAATCCGATCACCTTAGGAGATAAAGGTAGATTGACCCTGCTCGCTGAGATAATAGTTCAGTGAGATGGGACATATGTGAGGAGTCCAAAGCACTAAGTATCCGGGGCCATTCATGACACCCATGTTTGTGACTCGCGAGAAGACAGTGCTGAGGTTAGAGAGGTAAAATCATAATATTGAAAAAAACATTATGGAAGGTGATGAATCTTATGAGAAGGAATGTGGAAATTCAATTTGGAAATACTCCATTTCCTCGGATTATTAGCACCATATTGCCGAAAAATTGCCCACCTTTAGCTTTTTACCAATCTACTCCTTATTGAGCTTAAATTAAAGTCCTCTTGATTATTAATGCTTTGTCACATGAATTGTTTTTACATAACCCTTCTTTTGTAAGTAGATGTTGCTTTTTATTGTACATGCATGGATTTGTGACACTAATACATTTTCTAGGATGGTAACTGATTGTGGGGACATATGGAAAATGAATCTGATATGTTAAGAGTTTTATTCTTCCCCTGAATGACCATCCAAGTTATTGCTTAGGGACAAGCAAGCTTAAGTATGTGGTGATTTGATGTCCACTAAAATAGCCATGTTGAAATGCACATTTTAGCTCCTTATTTTATACACTTTGCATATTTCGGGCTGGGAATATGTTGAACTTTTGTAGTATATGCTTATTTGCAAGAAATAGAGGTCTGCATAAGTTTTGGTTTAATATTGCAGAATTTGGAGCCATTTCGGGGCAAAACCAAGAAGCAAAGCCGGAAGCTGAGCCTTACTCGATATCGAGTACTTTTACTCGATATCGACCAAATAAGTCCGAGCAAGAGCCTAGTCGAGGAGGAGCTAATCGAGGAACTGAAGACGAAGCCAACTCGAGTTCAGGACCATACTCGATATCGAGTAGTTTACTCGATATCGACCAAGCCTTGAAACCACATCTGGAATCGAGAAAGCAGCACCTGATCGAGAAGCCGAAGACCTAGACATACCGAGCAGCATTTCCTCGATATCGAGTAATTTACTCGATATCGACAAGACCAGCAGCACTTGTCCGAGCCAAGTCGAGAACCAGTTACTCGAGCTAGCCAGCGATCCGAAGTCGACGACACAGTTCCTCGATATCGAGGAAATTACTCGATATCGAGTAGAACCTTCCCGGGCCGCGTTACGCGGTTGGACTGTCCGAGTCGAGTTGGGCTTGCTTGGGTACGAAGATGTCCGAATCTATTAAGTGTTATCAAGATCTATCCATGGAGGGAGGATTTATCCACACATGAAGATATTTAGATATTTAGATATATTTCCTTTGAAGATAAATGTTCCTTTTATTAAAGATTTATCTTTAGATATAGATAGAGATTTCCTTCCTTGATTAGCAAGGATTGGAAGGCTATAAATAAAGCCTATAGGGCTGAGTTTTATTAATTCGAACACAAAATTCCAAGTAAGTAGGAAGTAGAGAGAGAGTTTGTGGCCGAGAGGAGTTAAGGAGCGAGAGCAAGTTGGCTTCGATCGGTTGTAAAGCTCTGTTTGGTTTAATGCAAGTTTCTTTTCAATCAATGATGTCTGCGATCGCGATGAGGCGCGAGAAGTTCACCTACTTCTAGAGTTTGGGTGAGCCCAACGATACCCACGCGTGTTTGAGGTAAAGATCCGACTTTTATCATGTTTTGAACATCTAGTACTTGTTATGTGTTTATTACCCATCTAATGGAGATCCATGCTAACAATTTGGATTGTAAACATAAAATCGGTAGATACAATTAGGGTTGCTTGAAAGAGTTGTCTAATTGTTGGAAAAGGCGAAAGTTTGATCCTTCGATTTAAATTGCATGATTATCTGTCGTTGCAAACCCCGATCTTGGAAGTATTTCATACATAGTTTATTTCAAACCCCGCAAGATTTGTTCTTTATTTTATTTTCGTTTTAAAGTTTCTGTTTTTCCTCGATATCGACTTCTGATATTCGACCGACGAAGATCGTTGTAGCTTCTGGTGTGCGGGTACTCGAGATCGACGAAAGCCTTCCTCGATATCGAGGAGATTTGCTCGATATCGAGTAAAACCCGGGAGCCACTGCTGCTTCTGAAATACACCAAATTATCTTTGGGTATTTCGTTTTAAGTAAATATAATTTTGGTAATAAAAATTATTTTATTTTGAACATAGAAATTTTTAAAGTGGATATATATAAGTTTTATAACTAGTTTAAAGATGTTTTATCTTAGGTGCATATATAGTAAATAAATTAGTTTTTAAGTTATAGTGTTTTAAGACAAAGTGATATATATTTTCTTAAAAAAAAGAAGGAAGGATTCATAATTATAATTTATTTTAATTTACGGAAAATATTTAATATAAAGATTGGGGAAAATTACGTTATGCAAAATAAAATGTATTTTAGTAGGTGTTTTGTTATTTAATTTATGTAGACTTTTAATAAAAAAAAATTCGGATATATATATTTATATATATATTTATAAATTGAAAAAGGACTTGAACCGGTTTTCCTTTGGGTTCACCTGAACCGGACCAGCAAAAACAAAAAGAAAGGTGAACCGGACCACCCGCCTTCTTCAACCTCGACTGTCTCTAGAAGGGGCGATTTGCGAATCCCTCGAATCTCGCCGTATCTGCAATTCAACCTTATCAATTTGTTAGTCTCATATTATTTCTGAGATTGATTCTAATTCCTAACGAATCCCCCCGTCAAAATCTATGCTAAAGCCGCGCCTTCGACATCTCTTTGTTTTCCCACAACCATAACTCCCCCCATCTCATCCTCCAAGCGAAGTCGCCGCCGGGCATCGGAGTGTTGCCACAACTGATGCAGGCAACCATCACTGCACCCAAAAGCTCCCCAAGAGAGGTACCACGCAACCAGGCCGACCGAAGTAGCTCCGAACGAAGGCCAGCAGTCCTGTCTCTGTGCTCCTGGATGCTCAACACAGCCACCTTTCGAGCTCCGTCGATGCCTCCATACTGGACCGTTGTTGCTGTCATTAGTGTCATCATAAAGCTTGCAGAGCTGTCATGTCAATGCTCCTACTCGCAACCCCTACGGTGTCCTGAAGCCTCCGTGCTAAGTCCCCGAATATACCTCGGTGAGATGTTATCATTCGAACTCGATTTCATATTTCAATCCGTTAATTAATCGACTATGTCAGATGATTAATTAACATCAATGGTTTCATTCTGGTCCTAAACTACAGATCCATTCCCCATATTCAGTAAGAGAATCGGGCCCTAATTCTTTGGTTTCTATTTTGAGATCGAGGCTCCGATCAGAATTATTCGAGTGAGGATGTCTATGCATCAGACGCTGCAGTTCTAGTCGTCGATTGGGACTGCGACCCTAGGCTTATCAAACATCACATATCCATGTTCAATCGGTAAGCTGAAACGAACTTGATTCATTGATCCTAAACCATATCAATTTGGGGTCGAACTTCCCTAACCAAGCATGTGTTTGCGTGTCCTGTTTTGTTCGAATCGCAGCCACTGTTCAGGCACTTGTCTCGACATTTTCGTTCACCCTTCGATAAAACAAACACAACCCGGATGAAGCGAAGATTGCACTCGTCGGTTTGATAGGTCATAGGCATCAAACCGAGCTATGTGCAAGGAGAACGGATGGCTGGAAGATCACCGAAACTCACTGTTGAATCTGCGCGAAGGGACCTGTCGAGCTGTTGAAGGAGATGGTATAATTACGCCTGACCTCCCAACTTTTCCGTTTTTACAAAGTGTGCCCTTGTTTTAGTTTATAAAATTTTATAAATTACCCCGCAGTTTTAGATGTTGTTCTAACTCGGGTAATCTTTTTAAACCGCAGCGTTATCGTCAAATCCTTACCCCCACCTCAATGATTCAAGATACCAAAGAAGCTCGTATTGGTATTATTTCTGACTTTTTAAATTAATTCGATTGTTAGTCGAATTAAATAAGTCGATTCTAATGATTAAATCCTTGTTCTTTTTCTGTCTCCTATTTCATACGTGTAGATTAATTCGTAGACTTTGTCAACCTTGTCACCAAGTGCTTTGAAGCCCATAGTTGGTACTGAAATCCAACAAGATGAATAAGACAAGTGACATTCCTAGCCTTTCTGCTCAATTGGTGGCTTCGTGTCTTGTTTGTTTTCCCGTCTTTGATTGCTTGCCAAGTTAAATAAAAAAAATTGCAATTCACCTGCTTGTGTGATTTATTTACCGTCCAGTTTGAATTTGGCAAGTTTAACTGGGTGACCTTAAGATAAGATAATAATATAGTTACCCATCGTTTATTTAAAGCATGATTTATTCTTGTTTTTTTTTCATGCTAATTGGTTAGGTATGGAACATGCCTTTTCTTTGATGTTTCCATCCTTTTATTTTAATTGCTTTAATTTCATTTGGCATCCATGTTACCTATAAATAACATGGGTTATATTGTGTTGTGTGATCACCTAGAATGTCTTAAGTAAATAGTTAACAATGTGAGGATGGTGTGTTATGATTGGAACTCAATTGAATCAAGATCAAGCAAATAAAACGTGTCAATCAATGCAGAGTAAAGTGAATGCAGTATGTAAAGTAATAAAAATAATGGAAACAAGTCGGGACTGTGTGTGCCCAGTCTATAAAGGGTTTCATGAAACTAACACATTTCCGTAGAGAAATGTTACACTACCTTCGGTAGTAGGCTGCTATCTACTAGTGAGAGCGGGGCCGGTATCATATTATAACAAATAGTGTGTGTTGTAAATCTTTCAACTTATAATAAAAGTCATAAACGTGTTAAGTGTGTTATATATAAGTGTGTTGAAGCTACTCAACGTGAGGAAGTGAGTGAAGTGTGTGCTACATCAATATTTGTTTTAAGCTACTCAATGTGAGGAAGTGAGCGAAGTGTGTTATATAAATTTGTGTTTAAGATACTCAACGTGAGGAAGTGAGTGAAGTGTGTGTGATATATATATACATCTTGTTAACATAATGAGAACAAAGCTTTATAGTGATCACAATTAATTCAAGCCATATCATGTTCCATCTATAATTGGAGTATGGTTCCTAAGAGTGCTTGTCACTCGCATCTTTTGTTACTCAATCCTTCTGGATTATCCGTGTCACATGAGTCGTGTCTTAAAATGTTAAGCCTACGTAAAATATTCTCAATAATCACATTTGGGTTTAGATTCATACCTTATCATGGTCACTGAGTTTGAATTCAAAGTAGTCCCAGTTTTCGAGCCGTTGCTTGCTAGTTCTTACGAACTAACCATCCTATTATTTGTGACGGCAGGTTTAGGTCGAGTCTCAGAAGAGAAGACGAAGAGAAGTTGAGAAGACACTTAAATTTATCATTGTATTTACATTTTTAAATTTCTAGATATATTGTGCAGGAGATTTATCGTTTGATTTTATTTAAAAGTCTTCCGCTGTAATATTATTAGTTTGTAAATGTAAATCCTCAATTTTAGAGGAAATATTAATAAATAGAATTTTTTTTTAAAGTCTTTCGCGATCTAATTGTATTTCATTTATGTATTTAATATTATCATCTTGTTTATGGGAGCATGGTTGCATGTCCCTATAAGCCTAAGATGGTTACAAAGACATTAAAGTCCGAGTAATCACTGGCGCTGTGACATTCCCTAGGGTTATAAAAGGGGTGTTACAGCTTCATTTCCACTTGTCCGACCTTCTGTCGAGTAACCTTACTGGAGGTCGAGCATCTGTGGTCGACTTCTGTCCGTGAGATTTCTCCGCTGCCTAGGATCTGCTGACACGCTTTCTCGTGGATCGATCCTGACTTCCCACTGCTACATCAGGAGGAGGTCTTGTAATCATTTTCAAGGGACGGAATCTGGCTTGCTGTACTTTATTTATATTTTATTAGCATTCTCGACCTCCTCTACTAACACTTATTGGTTCCAATTTTCGTCAATTTTACTTTGTTCTCATTTTTTATTTTTCATAATGTTCTTGCTTCCTCTCATACATGTGAACGGGATATATATATGCATCTCATTTACATGCAAACAATAAAACACCATGAATCAAAGAGTTTCAAGATCACTTGCATGCACTTTCTCTTAACCCCTCCAACTTTGCACCATTTCCGCCATCGCGTGGAATATATTGTTTATAAATCCGCTCCATGTACTATCAGATTTCACAAAGTAGCTACCGTTCAAACAGTGAATGATTCTTTACAATAAAGATGATGACATTGATGAGTACAAATGTAAATGATGGTCGATTCCATAGTTAAATTATTCAAATATTTGTACATATATTTTTTCAATTATATGTACAACTTTTAGTTAAACAACATAATGAAAATGGTATCATTACTTTTTTAAGTATATGTTATACAACAACAACAACAACAACCCGGTTAATCCCGTTCTACAACGGGGTCTGGGGGGTCAGGATGTACGCACTCATACCCCGAACAGGTCGAGAGAGTGTTTCCGGTAGACCCAGAACAGTAAGTATATGTTATAACTAATAGAATTTGAAAGACGGAGGATATTTCAATCATATACTTGGATTTGAAAAAGATATATGCTCAATGTTAAAAATAATATGCTTAATTAATTGCATGAGTTAATTTTTTTTTAAAGTTGTAAAATATTTGGGATATCAAACATTTCTTTTTGAAAAATAAGATTAAGTTGAACAAAATGGGAATATGAAATAAATGAACAGATATAATAAAATACATGAAAGTTTCATAAAAATATTATAAATATTTTTGTTATAAAATTGGATAATTTTTTAGAATTAAATATTTTTCTATGTATATTATATTATATTTTAAAATTTAGGTTGAGATAACTTAAAATTATTATCTTTTACTATATGATTCATACTTTTATTTTAACTAAATAATTAATAGTTCAAATTTTGTACACCCTACATTTATATAACCCAATTTTCTATCAATACACTCACAAGGTGTGGATACTAAACTCACTTCTTAAGATAACACATCATTGTCATACGATGAAAATGTCACAACACGGTCAAAGACTTATGTCACGTCCCCCATAGACTTTTATAATTTCATTGGTTTATACTCACTGGTGGGTCCCTCTTTAATGTGATAAATCTAATTTTATTAATTAACATAATCCAACTTTAGATTTTCATATTTTTTACTTTAATTGATATACATGGTTTTGTTAGCCTGGCAGAATCGGCTATTTTTATATATTCAACTACTTTTTTAAAGTATAAATACTTAATTATTTAAAATGTTGAAAAGTAAAAAAAAAAGCTTATCTTCTTAATAATTTTATATGGTTTATTAGGTTAAATCTTACAAAAATCACTTTTGCTAATTTTAGATGTTTTTTTACCATTTTAAAATTAGTAATCAATTAAATATCAAATTAAGACTAATGAAGTATACAATTATGATACTCCATGCGCACACCTAAATAACTCATAATTAATATATAGTTAGAATATACGAGTGTTTGGCTTTTAAAAAAAATCAAGGTTGTTTGCAATAGAGGTATTGATATGAGGGTGGTAATTCAATCATGTTTATTTCATGTAATTTCAAAGAATAAAATTGCAAAATTCAAATAGTTCCACATACGCTCCATTTTCGGCTAAGCATATATAATAGCAACTTCTTTGTCAATATTAAGCTTTAATCCCCAAGTTATTAATTTATATTAATAGCTCGCGAGTGTGTGTGTTAGATATAATTATTGGAATAATTATGAAAGTTTTACTTGAATAAATTTAGTCTTTATGCTAGTTTTATAATCCCAAATATATCGACGTTAAAATGATATAACAAATATTTAGAAATCTATATACATGATTTTATAGCTTAAGTTAAAGTAGAGTTGTGTAACAACTATATGGGTGGAGTTAAAAAAAAATTATAACAGCTACAAACATTTGAATGATTAAGATTTTAATTTTCATTAATTTTATTTTAGATTTTTCTAGGATTCACTATTTTTCTATTAGGGTAACAGATAAATTGTATATCTAGATTACTTTAATGGAGCGAGATTAGCTCTATATATATAATACTTTTTTTAATCAAAAGTCTTTCGTATACCAATAAGGTTTTTTAGGTAACGATTCGGGAGGGTTGACCTGCCCGATAACATCTTATCGGATTTCATATACCAATATGTATTTATTGTTTACGTGAGTACATCTGAAACAGTATGCCCATGCCTTAGGCATGTGTACTGTACTAATCTAATATAATACTAAAACACATGTTGGAGATGCCACGTGGAGGATTCTCCATCAATCATCCTACGTGTCAATTTTTTCTTAAATTTGGGCCCACCTTTTATTCAAAAAATTTATCTCAATTTAACTTTTAATAATCAAACTAATTTTTTAATTTAACTAAACAATCAAACTAATTTAAAAGTTATTAATTTAACTAAATATGTAATGGCCCGGGATTATGAATTTTGAGTTACGTTTCGAGGGATGAAACCCCTCGTTAGAATCTTGCGCCCCAAGTACAAGTTGAAGGTTTGAAACCGAAGATGTGTAGTTTAAAGTGGGATTTCACACCCAAATCCGGAAGGTCCGTTGGAGACCCCGAGGTAAACCCTTGTACCTGTCCTATGTCTAAAACGCGGAAAATCCTTTTATCAAGCACAGGACATAAGTTCTGAAAACGATACAACCAGTGACACGGCAGAGCCCGGTCAAAACAGAGTATAAGTAGGAAGAAATACCAAAAGTATGAATTTGGTGAAGTCACGGTCAAAACAGAGAATAAGAGATGCCTTCATACGGTACTGAAATCTTAACCACACTATCATGCTCCTAATTCATATATGCAGAATATTAAGTAAGCTCTTAACAAAGAATATCAAATGGTCCCCCCCCCCCCCCTTCCAGATTGGGTGGAGACTGGCCAGTTCGATGCTATAGCATAACAAATCTCATCATCATATCTCATCTCATGCTCATCTCGTATCTCATGATATATAAATGACTCAAGGAGGACAACACTCGATGAAGCTGGGCTGCCCTATGACTCTAGCAAGGACCCTAGGACTTACAAATGACGACCGTTCTGTATTCAAACGCATACAGAATAAGAATGCTCATTCATAAGTACAAATCCTAAGCATGATACTACATGACATGCTTTTATGCATATGCAACACCTACATACTATATGATACATCAGGCAGGAGGTCCTGGTTACTGAGTAAGCCACGGAGGACTTACCTGGTGAGAAAATCAGCAAAAGAAGAGTCCATCACAGAGTAGTCACGATCACAGAATATCACCTAATTACATAATGAGAAAATATTAAGTATACTGCTATAGGTTTTCTAATCACATATATTACACACTTATACAAGCAGACAAATATGCAAGCTCATATCAATCATACCTTCAGTTTATCATGATCAACCATCTCTTATCAACTTAAGATAATCTCCTTATCATACTTAGCCAAATTCGCATATTATTATTATTATTATTTCATACTCATACTTTCCATAACGATATATGTCGTCATCATCATCATCCTAAGTATAGAACATTTAATTTCTTATAAAAATCACCACAATATCATGCTATTAGTCACAGATAACATACCGTTAGTCAAACGATCATATTACCATGTTAGTTAGTCATCGAGTAAGACTTATTCTCAGGTTAGTTTCAAAACCGTTTCAAATCTGAATTAAACAGTTAAGAATTTCGACCCTTGAAGATACTCGTTAAATCCATTTTTCAATTATTTAATAAATTACTTTTCAATCTTTGAAATTATTTTTCAAATTACTTTTAAGATCTATAACTCTAAAATAATATATTTTAAATTCCTAATAATATTATATTTTATTTTAAATATCGGTAAATACTTAAATAGGTGAACATATAACCCCGAATCGGACCGAACCAAACCCCTTTAAATCGAACCGAACCGAACTCGCTAAATCCAATCCGGCTCAACGGTAATCAATTATATAAAAGAATTGAAACGGGACCCACGCGGCTGACTGGGGAAGGTCCCACAAGTGCTGACTGGACAAGAGAGGGCCCAAGGAGTCTCCTTCTTCCTCCTCCAATTCTAAAGGAGAACTCCCGCCTGAGCTGCTTCGATGTCGGTTGCCCGAGCTCCGCCTGCTCCTCGCTCGCCCTCCTCGGCTCCCTCACAGCCACCTCTCGCTCGCGGATCTACAACTCTCGCGTCTCCGTTGCTCTCGAGCTCGCCGGAACTCGACGGAGTTCAACCCAGCTTCCCACACTCGACCCTCAATACCCTCCCGGCTAGTCTAAGCGAAAAAGGATGCATAAAATTGAACGAGGAAAGAAAGGAAGGCATGGGTCTCACTGAGGTGTTCGCGAATGTCGGAGCTCCAAACAGATTTCAGGGCGTCGTCAGAGACTCTCGATAACTCCGCGAACTTGTGTCAGATGTCGGTGAGTGTGATGGTAGGGCTCGAGAGTGGTTTACTGGTTTGGATCGGAAACGAAGGAGAACAACTTACCAGAAGGTTGTTTAGTGATCGAGACGAGCGGTGGACTTCCGGTGGCTTGGCGGTGACATCGAGTGCTTCGGGGCTGCCGTTGTTGGCCTTTGATGAATGAGGGGAAGACAATGTTGGTGATGACGGTGATGGTACAACGAGGCGCGGTGTGGTGGTCGTGGCAAGAGGAGCTAGGAAGGGACGATGCCTAGTGGTGGCGGTGATGATAGATGGTGTTGAGTGCAGCAATAGGTGACGGTGATGGTGAAAGGAAGAAGAAAGAGGGATGAAGGGAGATCAGATGTGAAAGACAACGATGGGGTGGTGATGGTTTTAAACGAGGCTTGCGGGCGGGGTTTGTTTTGCAAGGGTAGGGGCTTTTATTTCAGCTAGGAGATAGGCGGTAGGTTAGCGGCTCTAAATGGGGTAGGCTTAGGGTGGCTTCAGATGGGAAGTTCGTTAAATGGGAGAAGGAAAGGAAATTAAATACCCGGTAAAATAATACCAAATACGCAAATTTTGAAACCCGAAATTAGTTTTCAAATTCCGCTTTCTCGATCAATTAGGTTTTTAAAAGTTAAAAGGATATCGTTATCCGATAATTATTTTAAATTTTCAAGGTAAAAGGACGGAATCGGTCGTCAAAATTTAAATTCTGGTCAGAATCCGTTAAACGAGCCTTAAATTTGATTTAAATTCATTTTTAGATTCCTTTTTCCGAAAATAATAGAATTTAAAATCCGAGCCTTTACAAAATAATCAAACTAATTTAAAAGTAATCAATTAATTCAATATGTATTAATTATCCAAATGTTTACCAATCTCTATATATCTGATTTTTTTTTACTGATTTCATCCCTTAACGATTTCCATTATATATATATATATATATATATATATATATATATATATATATATATATATATATATATATATATATATATATATATGTAGGGATGCGCTCCGGTGAAAATCAAAATTGCGGTAAAACCCTGTGAGAACCGACTTTTTAGCCTTGTTCACTTGCTTTATAACCCGGTTTTGAATAGAACCGATCTATAAACTCACAAATTTTAGATCGGTTCTAAATAAAATCGAGCTATAAAGTCACTATGTAATTTTAAAACATGAGTTTTTTAGCACGATTTTTAGGCTTGACCAACTATAAAGTCATGTGTTATTTTATAACTGGAGTTTTTAGCACGGTTTTTAGGTTGAATCGAGTTGTAAAGTCACCGTGTGATTTAGGTTTTTAGCACATGTTTCAAATAAACCAAGTTATAAAGTAGTCCTCAAGGTTTTTACCCCAATTTGAGGTTTTCACCGGAGTCAATTTCTATATATATAGTGTATGGATCATTTATGCACAAGCCTTAGGGTGTGCACTGTGCACAAATATTATTCGGTGAAATGTGAAATATTATTAGGTGAAATTTGAAGCATTATTCGGTGAAATGTGAGTATTATTTAGGGTAATGTGAAACATTTATTTGGTGAAATTTGAAACATTTAGTATAAATTGTAAGTATTGTTTAGGGAATTGATGTTTCTTTTATTTGAAATGTATAAATAAAAAAACCAAACATTATTCGGTAGAATGTTACAAATTATTTAGTGGAATTTAGGCGTTTTCATCTAAACTGAACAGAAAAAAAAACATAACATTATTCAGTAGAATGTTTCACATTTCACCGAATAATTCTTCAAATTTCACCGAATAATATTTCATATTTCACTGAATAATATTTGTGCACAATGCACACCCTAAGGGGTGTGTCATATATATATATATATATCCATATATATGAATATATATTGCTTTTATATTTTATATAATTTTTATATATATATTACGCAATCATTCTTCCATATTTTTCTACCCTGTTTTGGACCTTTATATGATTTCCTTACCCAAAATAACTTCTACCCTCATTATAAATGTCATTCTCACTGAATTGATTTATGCATTACTCCCAACTCTTTTGCTTTACCTTTCATATTGTTTGAACGGTTTCAATGGTTGACATGAATGAGTCAGGTGGTCGGCCAGTTCAAAAACCAAAGGCAATTCGAAGTGTACATGTCCAAATGTGTGAACCTTTGCAAATTGATGTTCAATTTTCATTGAATCGAATTACATTATGTCTAATTGATTGAGATTATGCTGGGGAAGTCGGAGAACTTTGATGAGTTAATGGATGTTGCAACTAAAGCTGGAGCTATGTAAGAGCACGGTTAAATAGAACTTTATTAAAATCGATAATTTCAAAAGTCTGTAAAGTTTCAAATATGTGATTCAACAATATGTATTTCAACTGGTTCTTTAAAATATGTAATTTCAGCTTTAAAATCTGTAATTTCAGCAATATGTAATTTTAGAAATCTATAATTTTGAAATCTGTGAGTTCAGCAATATGTATTTCAGGAATCTGTAATTTCAGGAATGTGTGAATTCACAAATCCGTGAGTTTAGCAATATGAATTTCAAGAATTTCAGTTTTGAAATCCGTAAATTAAGTTTTAAATTATGTAAATTTAGTTTTAAAATCTGTATTTCAGCAATATATACTTTTAGAAGTATGTAATTTCATAAATCTATAATTTTCAAATCTGTGAGCTCAACAATATGTATTTCAAGAATCTGTGATTTTAGATTTTTGTAGGCTGAAGATAACTAATGGAACTGCGATCTATCTTAGAAAAGTATGATCATTAACATTGATTGTGTATGAAATTATGAGGAGTTGGTGACAGAGTAGAGAATTTGCAACTTAGTAGTTTAGAATTTTGTATCAAAAGCTGAGCAACATTTTGCAACAGAAGTTTACCAATTGAAGCCTAAAACATGGTAGAGAGCACATTGATTCATCAATCTTTCTATATTCATCAATATATTTCTATCTACCTTATCACTTACCTTCCATCTAGACTTAATTTCTTAGCAATCCGAAATTATCAATCTCAAATTCAGTCTCAAGTTTTAGCAGTTGTTATTCTTTTTAAAGTTTTATCAATTTGGGTTAAGTTTTAGCACTCTAAAATTAAATTTGGAATCATCAATATGAAAGTTATTGCCAAATATCTAATTTCATCGACTTTTTAATTAATTTTTAAAATATGTGAAAGTGTTTTAGTGGAGTTGATGATGTTTCAATAAGCTTGACCATGTGTTGGTGTTTTCGAATTTTTTATGCATGCCTACATCTCTCAATTAATCGACGGAACAATTCAAAGAGAAGGAACGTAGAGAATCGTGATAAAGACCACATTTATTTACTTTTTTATTTTGTGATATAAACATTTATTTACTGTGAGATTGATAATTATGTTATATATGTGTATTTTGTGGCAGTGGTATTTTTCACTGTGTTATTCCTTGCTTAATTTAACTCTATATCAGACCCATGTCATATTAAACATAGCTTGTGATTATCGAAAATTTAAGCGATATAATTCATCTTCCCATTCTATGACTCATTAGTTTTTCATTCGTAATATTTTTTATGAATAACATGTACAATATAAGTATATTCTATCTACTATTATCGGGATACCTATGTATATATAAGATTTTTTTAAAAAGCGTCATTGGCGCGGGCATTCTACTAGTATAATACTAAAAGAGACGTGAAAAATCCTATCTGGCGAGCTCTGGTCGAATTCGCTTGCAAGTCGTTCTCTAGTGCAATTTGGGCCGAGTTTTTTTGTCACGTCAATTAATGATGATCCAATAAATATATTTAAGTCACGTCAGACGATAACCCCATTTATTTATACATGTGTCATCCTAAGTGTCCATTTTAATTGATGATTAAATTAATTTTATTATAAATATTCAACCTCATATCTTACAAATCTTATCATTTTACCTTAAGTTATTTTGTTAATATTTTATTTAGAAAAAAAATCTAGATTAGATTAATTTATATGAAAAAAGGATAGATTTGTTTATCACTAATGAAAAAATTGATTAAATTATATACATATTATATATATATATATATATATATATATATATATATATATATATATAGAGAGAGAGAGAGAGAGAGAGAGAGAGAGAGAGAGAGAGAGTCATTTTATATATGCTCTATTTAAAGATCAAACAATCACATTAACCAATAGAGATAGATAATTCAAATCAATAAGTGTTTATCTTTAACAAACAATTAATTTATAAACAAAATTTATGCAAATATTCCTCACATACCAAAATTTATGCAAGTATATGAAATTAAAAAGTCAAAAAATATTATTTATATAAATTTTATGATCTTACACATTTTGTACATGAATTATAAAAGTCGTGTAAAAAAACCGTGAAGATCGCGGATAATAAAACTAGTTAGAGTATATCTCTATTACTATAAAAGAGCAGGGAAGTTCTAATCCCCACTGTTTATCTTAGGAGTTATCTATGGCTCAAAATAGCCCAAATTTAGCAGCGTTTACCCTCTCATTCGTCACCATCCACCTTGGCACCTCCTACTTCGCTTACCTCCTACTCCGTCTATTGCTCTCCCTCGTGGCCACTGCCCTTCTATTCGACCTCAAATACTTCACCACTTGTTCTCCTTCATAGCCTCCTTTATTGTAAAGGCTTGGATTTTTAAATCCTAATTTTTCGGAAAAAAGAATAAGAGAGAATTAAAAATGAAATTAAATCGGTTTTAAAACTCGTTTAGCGGATTTCCGACCGGAATGTAAAATTTGGCGAATAATTTATGTCCTTTGATCTCGAAAATTCAAAATAATTATCGGATGGTGATACCCTTTTCGATTTCAAAAATTTAATCGATCGAGAAAACGAGATTCGGTAAAACTAACTTTCGGAAACTAATTTTGGGATTCGAACGTATTCGGGTTTTATTTCGGAGTATTTAATTTTGACTGATACCCGTAATTAATACCCATCACTTCCCCGATCAAATCCTTACCTATTCCCAGCCACCCTCCTGTCTAGCTCCTACTGCACCCCTACCCCTGTGGCATTTGTAAACCCACCCTCCGGCCCTCTCTTCTTCTGTACGCCATCTCCCCCATCACTTCACACATCTCCCTAGCTTCTTTAAACTCTTCAGCTCCTCCCCACTCTTCTGCTGCACTCCATCACCATTCACCGTCACCATCTCCCCATCACCATCGTCGCCACCATCTTCATCCCCCAAACCACTGTCTCCTCCTCCTCCTTCCATCCTTCCACCTCGAGCCACCAGCAGAAGGTCCCACACACCCCTCGGAGCCGCCACCACCAGCCAGAGCAGCCTAGAAGCTCCCCAGCGCCTCCACAAGCCATCGGAACTCTGTCGCCCCGTTCGAACGCAAACAATCTTCCGGTAAGCCGTTCTCCTTCGTTTCCGATCCAAATCACCCCTGAACTCCTCCATCACACTCACCCTTGTCCGGTGTAGGTCCGACGAGCCATCGCGAGCCACCGAAGAAGCCCAGAACTCCGGTCGAAGCTCTGATATCCGCGAACATCCTTGGTGAGCTTTTGAACCTCCGTCCTTTTCCTTGGTTCTTTTTTTTTTTGGTTCCTTCTTGTCCTCAGGTGGTCGAGAGAGAGAGAATCGGGGATTGGTAAGAGAGGAGAGGCGGACTCAAGAGTTTCGGCGAGCCCGTGAGCAGCGAGGACGAGCGCAGCGAGCGGCGAGGCGAGCGTGAGCACGAGACCATGTGCGAACAGGGTCCGACCTGAGCGAGTCCAGGCGGGAGCGTGAGAGGCGGCCGGTGTCGAGCTGTCGCCGGTGGCCTTCCCACTCCGGGCGCCAACGAGCAGCTACAGGTGGGAGTCTTCAACTTTCAAAGGAAGGAGATGAAGACGTGGGTCCCTCCTAAAATTATTTATATTAATTGATTATTATTGAACCGGTTGAGATTTAATTAAATGGGTTCGGTTCGGTTGGGCTTAGATGGGGTTGGTTTGGTTCGGATATAACTGTTTACTTATTTAAATAATTAATGGTATTTAAAATAAAATATAATATTATTGGGGGTTAAAATATATTATTTGGACTTATAGATTTTAAAAGTAATTTGAAAAAGGAATTTAGCGAGTATTTTCAAGGGTCGGAATCCTTAACTATTTAATTCGGATTTGAAACGATTTTGGAACTAACTTGGGAATTATACTTGCTTGATGACTAACTACCATGATTGTATGATCGTTTGATTAACGGGATATGTGTGACTAATAACATGATATTGTGGTGATTTTTAAAAGTGATTAAATGCTCAATATTTATGATAATGATGATATATATAGACGGAAAGTATAAGTATGATATATACAGGGAGTATATTTTTAAACTGATGAGTTGACAAGTTATGATGTGACAATTATTGTGTTAAGTTGTGAAGTTGTGTGTGTGATAATTCTATGCTTTGTGTGCCTTAGAGATAGACTCATTCATGTGCTTATACTTGTTAGGTGACCATCTTTGTCGTGTCGGATTTCTTATTGCCTGGTTGATTGCCTTTTGTTGTTCTGCGGTACCAGATAAGTCTCTTCGGAGCTTACTCAGATTGATAGAGAGATATTCCCTGCTTTATGTGCATGATATACTAGGTGCTTGCATTCATAATAAAGCATGCCATGTAGTATCCTGCTAGGATTGCACTCTTGTTTGAGCATTCGGTTACTCAATGCTTTTGTAAACAGAACGACCGTTATCTGTGAAGTAACTAGAGTCTTTGATATGGTTATAGGACGATCCAGCCCCATTGGGTCCCATTCTGAGTCAATCGAGTCATTGAACTTCATTTACTTATATTATGAGCTGCCTGCGGGCTTTAGGGTTGGGCATGCGTGCCGCCCGGTTATTATGGCATGTGTTCCGTCTCTACCCTATCGGAAAGGGGGTGGAGGTAGGAGAGGGATATACCACTTAGTATTTTGTGCTAAGGCCTTATTATCATTATGCACTTGATCGTAGGAGTATGCTAGTGTGTTAATATTCCGCCTTGCATCTAGAAGCATCTTTATTAGGTATAGCGTATATGTGTGCTTAGGGCTGGGATGCAGCAGGTGGGCGTCATTCTGATCCCGCTGACCATTAATGTTTTTAGGTATTATTAATATTCATCCCATTGGTGTTGTTTGCTTATTGCGCGAGTCATTTTGTTCGGCGGAGAGTGAGCGCTGGAGTTATCTACTTCACCAGACTCTGATTATGGTTTTGGATTTACACTTTCTGACTCCGTTTTGACCCGGCTCTGCCGTGGCACCCTCTTGTATTACACTTGTTTTCGCTATTTGCATGACTACTAGTTTCCACGCTTAGACTTACGACAGGTACAAGGGACTTCCCCGAGGATTCCAACGATCCCTTCGAATTTGGGTATGAGATCCCACTTTGAAAACATTAAATTAGGCTTTTAAACCTTCAACCTGTACTCGGGGCGCAAGATCATAACGAGGGGTTTCATCCCTCGAAACGTAACCTGGGAATCAAAATCCCGGGCCGTTACAAAGTTGGTATCAGAGCGAGGTTTTGCAAACCGAGTATGATAGGTTGAAGTGGTTTTGAAAATGGCCCAAGGTTTTCAAATTGCTTTCAAGTGGTTTTCAAAATGTTTTCAAGGGGCAAAATGAATTTAATTGGACCTAACCCTAGACCAATAAATTAAGAATGGCAATCTCGTGGGGTAGAGACTATGCGATAGGCATCCCTTATGGATGTAGAATTCGGGGAAGGTAGGCAAAATACTAGCTTTCTTTTACAGATGGGCGATGAAGACTTCAAGGAACCTGAGGGCTGGAGTAGCATGGGTTAGGAGGCCGTGAGGTATTTGCCCCTTCGGTTAGCCGTCCCCCGAAGGACGGCATAAATCGTCTATGTGCTTGTATGTCTTAAATTCAATTAGGCCTGAGGCCGATCCTCTTTAAAGAGGATCATATTGAATCGTTGAGTGCTTCTGTGCTGAGTGATATATTGATTGTTATGTAGCAAGTATGGTTGACCCAAGACGTGGCTTAGTTGGGCGTGGGGGTAGGGCGCGTCGCAGTAGGAGACGTCCCCGCCGAGTTGCTATTGAGGGTGCTGAGGAGCGAGTTTCGCCACCGCCACCTGATGACCGGGTGCCAACTTCCCCAAAGACTAGGATTGGGCAGTTAGAGGCAGCGCTTCATGATATTCTGAGCGAGTTACGTGGAGGGGCTCGATCTACGGCGCCGACGCCAGAGGTTCTAGTTCAGCAGCCAGCCGAGCCCGTGGTCGATGCGCGCCCTGAGAAGCGCATTGATGGGTAAAGAGGTTTGCTTAGTGTGGTCCGCTGACCTTCGCGGGAGACGTCGGAGATGATGTTGAGAGATGGCTGCGAGATTTGGATGGGTTATTTGACCATGTTGATATATTCGTATCTGAGACAGAGAGACTTGCTGCTGGACTTCTACGGAAGGACGCGAACGCTAGGTGGTTCGGCTACAAGAAGGAGCGGACCGAGTGGACCTATGACGACTTTGGATCCCTGATGATGAAGAAGTACCGTCCACCAGGGATATAGTTGGCTAGGGAGGTATCTTTTATGCGCGGCACCTACGACCGGTCGGCTTCTGTATCTACCATCGTTCGTCAGTTCAAGAGTGAGTTGATATATTGCGATCACCTATGTCCATCAGATGAGATTCGAATTCGTTTGCTGTCGATGAGATTGCCGCCACCCGTACTTATGCATGCGTCCAACTTGGGAGCTGTCAGCTTTGACCGGTTTCTAGAGGTTATCCTCACGAACGATCAGCAGAGGATTCTGTGTGAGACTTCCTACTCTACTGTTTGCCCTGAGGCGAAGAGGGCGCGTCCACCTGACACCCACGAAGATGACAGATCTATGGGAGGAGGGATTAGAGGAGGATATCACGGAGCTGCACAGAGAGCACCCCCTGTTCAGACTGCTTATGGAGGAGATGCCAGAGTAAGGACCTGCTTGTACTTTATTATATTATGTCCGAATATTATTATATGTTATTATATGCTTCCAGATATTATTTTATATACTAACATTTCAGGAAGTTTTTCGAATATTATCTCCTTCCATAAACTTGAAATCCAGAAGATTCAAATTGGAAGATCATGGCGTCCGAGTTTCCATATATAGAAGATCATGGAGATTTTTTTCCCAAGCCACAATCAGTTCTAGCCGTTGAAGAAGATCTCTAGGTGCCGAGTTGATCTGTATAAGAAGGAGATGGAGAAAAGTGGACAGATAATTTCGTTGAACACAAGCTCTCATTCGCACTTAAGCCTTCAAGTCAAATCTGTCTTCTTCGTGTGCTCTCTGCTAGTTCTTAAGAGTCTGTTATTTCATTTCAAAGCATTTGAGAGTTACACAGTGAGCTTATAGGATATATTTCGAGAGAGTGTTATACTCGAGAGTTTGTAACTCAGGAAGTGGACACTAGGCGATTGATTCGCTAAGTGTAAGAGGATTGTACTAGATAGCTGAGAGAGGTGGGGCTCTTCTAGATTGGTTTAGGACTCCAAGGGAACGTGAGTTGACTAAATTGCAATCGTATAGGAGAGAGGCTTCTCGGTGAGCTATTAGGATCCTAAGTCTTGTGAATCAATAAAAGCCGGTTGAATCCTAGGGTTGTGGAATAACCCTAGGCAGGGACGTAGGCCAAGTTCGTGCCGAACCTCGTAAACAATTCATTGCGTCATTTACTTACTGATTTACCATATTTCCGCACTTGTTTCGAATTGTATAACTTGTTTGTGATTCAGGTTTCCAGAGAAAAGATTAAGTCTAATCTCAAAGGGTTTTGCGAGGATTTCAAAAGTCTTGAGATTATCTGCGAAAAACCGGCATACTCAATTCAACCCCCCTTCTGGAGTATCTTTATATTACTTTGTTATACTTTATCGATTCTTCAGGATGTTTCGAGAGGGGCCACTACATTGCTTCGTGCCCAGACAGTTCGACTGTTGTTACACCTGTGGTACTATGGGGCACCGAGCTGCCAGATGCCCTCAGAGTCGTGGAGTTCCAGCTACTGCACAACCACCGAGACTTCCTGCGGCTCCTCAGCCACCGCTATTGACATATCCCTAGGGTCAGGGCCAGGGACGAGGTGACTCTTCCAGCAGGGGCCGGGGCGGAGGTAGAGGAGGTAGAGGTTCTGGATGTGAAGGTAGAGGATCATCTAGGTCAGGTCAGGGTCAAGAATTATCTTCTGTAGGACCGTCAGGGTCCGGGTATGATCGTGGCCAGAGCTCGGGAGGCCGAGGACCAGGATTACCCCCACCGCCCCGGTATTTCAGATGCACGTTGACGACCGCTCAGCTCCGACTTCCGCATGTACTATATTCCTCCATGATGATTGCCTATCTATCTTGTTTGAAACTGGTGTGATTCACTGCTTCATAGAAGAGGCGTGCGTGGCCAGGCTGAGCCTGAGCTGCGCGAGTGGTTCACCCCTTACTATTGGTCTGGCGGATGGGGCCATGGTTAGGACGAGTCGTGAGATTTTAGGGTGCCCCATCCGGATAGGTGAGCGAGAGTGGCCAACCGACCTTATCGTTATGCCATTGAGGATGGATGATCTCATCTTGGTTATGGACTTTATGGACCACTATGGGGCTATCATCAACTTGCGGACGACGACAGTGTCGATTTTGGCTTCCGACGGGACCGAGCACCAGGTATGGGGGAGCGACCCTAAGAGGAACGGGTCACTCATCAGCGTAGTCAGAGCCGCCAGACTTTTAGACGTGGGCTGCGTCGGGTATTGGTGTTACCCTTTAGAGGTGGATCGCACGCACCCCAACATATCAGGTGTTCCCGTCGTGAGAGACTTCCCAGATGTGTTTCCGGAGGAGCTTCCAGGACTCCCCCCCCCCCCCCCCCCCGAGAGGCCGACTTCACGATCGAGTTGGAGCCGGGAACCAAGCCCATCTCGCGAGTCCCTTATCACATGGCACCGACGGAGATGGCCGAGCTGAAGGCTCAGCTAAAGGAGCTAGCTGAGAAGGGCTACATCCAGCCTAGTGCATCGCCTAGGGGAGTGCCAGTGCTATTCGTTAAGAAGAAGGATGGGTCGCTGAGACTGTGCATCTACTGGTGAGGGTGGTCGATATCGAGTACGGTACTCGATCTCGAGGAGGGCTGAGTTTCTGTTTTGCTACTCGATGACACTGGTGCTGTTGGAGGCTCCTGGCTTTGGTTGAGATCGACTAGAGTCCTCGATATCGAGGAGTCTTGGTCGACCTTGACCCCATACTTGGTTCCTGACAAGGCATCCGAAAAATAATTAGTCCATAACGACGTACCTTGGTTTGTGTCGATTGGATTCTCTATGTCCTCCTTTAGGATTGCCATGATCTCCTCCATCTGGGCCTCCATATCCCTCTTTTCCAGTTCCTCAGGAGTCATGTGTCTCACCTTGGGTTCCCCGCAGGTGATGTAGCCAGCTGAGATAGATTTTACCTCTTCCTTTGGACTTGTATGCCTTTCAGTTTTATTAAAGGAATACTCAATTACCTCATCCCTGATGTTGAAAGTGAGCACTCCTTTCCTTATGCTTATGTTGGCATCCACCGTCGCCAAGAAGGGTCTTCCTAGAATGATTGGACAAGCAGGATCTTCTTGCATATCAACAACTAAGAAATCAACAGGGACAAAGAATTTACCTACTTGTACTGGCACATTGTCCACCATGCCTGTTGGAATGACCACAGTGTTGTTGGCCATGTAAAGACTAGCATCCACAGGCTCTAGGGCACCTATCTTAATATTGGACCAAATTGTTAAAGGCATTATACTCACACTAGCTCCAAGATCACATAAGGCATTAATATTGTATGGACCAAATCCAATGGCTATAGCAAACTTACCTGGATCTGGCCTCTTCTCCAGTATGTCCAAATGACTGCACTCCTCTGTAATTTCAGCCATTGATCGCTTTTTGCTCAGAATCTCCTTCAGGAATTTGACATAGGATGTCATTTCATTGAGAGCTTCTGTGAAGGGGATGGTGACGTTGAGCTTCTGAAGCATCTTGATGAAGTGCTGAAATTTCTTTTCTGCCGGGTCCTTCGGAGATTTCGTGGGGAAAGGCAGCTTCTTCTTCGGATTCGGAGCCAGAACAGACGTCGGAGGTGCTGCAGTTTTCTCGATCTCATCCCGCCCTTCCTCGATGTCGACCACGTCCTTGTCGATCTCGGCCAAATTGGGTGATGTCGAGTTACTGTGCAGTGCAGACGAGGGCTTCTGTATTTTCTCCTCGAGATCGAGTTGATCCTCATCGAGATCGACCAGGGTTTTGTCGATGTCGACTTGCTGATGATCGACTTGCTGCTGCTTGCCAACTTCTGGCTCTTGCAGTTGATGGCCGCTTCTGAGTTTTACAGCAGCGATGTGTCCAGTCTTTCCCTTTGAATTTGGTTCTGAAGATCCAGGGAGCGCACCTGACTGACTGGGGATTCCTGCTGCTAGCTGACCAATTTGTGTATCAACTGATTTTAGCCATATATCAATTTCCCCAAGTCTAGAGTTGACACCTTGCATCTGAGTGTAGACGGAGTTGAAGGACTGCTTAGTTTCTGAGTGATTCCTCCGTATTTCCTCCAGGACTATCTGTATATCATCCTTTTTCTGGTCCCTTTCCGGATGTCCTAGAGCTCTGTAGGGCGGGGGGTTCCTAGGGACACCTCGGTTCCATTGTGGTTGCTGAAACCTTTGGTCCCCCATGTAGCGATTGGGACCCCCTGCGTAAGCTACCTCCTCGTGGTGCTCTGCCAGCCTGACTTGCTCTGTGTGTGGGCACTCAGTAGTGGTGTGCCGTTGCGATCCGCATTCAATGCAAGGCTGGTTGACAGAAAGATACTTTACTTGCTTAAGGCGCTTCTTGTTCTGATCTCTGTAATACTGTTCCCTTACATCAGGATCAATCTCTTTAGGAGGCTCATAGAGGGGCATGGATGGTGCTGGCCTGGCGTAGGGGTTCTCTTCATAGGTTGTAGTAGACCCATACTTGTTGTCATAGTTAGTGAGCTTGTCCAGCACACCCCATGCGTCAATTGGTGGCATCGTCAGATACTCATAACGAGTATAATGGTTGATTCTGTCCTTAGTGACTTGATCAAGAGAGTTGAAGAAGATCTCCTGAATGATGTAGGGTGGTTGTCCATGAGTAGGGCAAGATCGCAGCAGTTCTTTGTAGCGCTCCCATGCCTTTGCCAGTGGTTCCCCTTGCTTCTGTTTGAATGTGGTGATTTTCTGGCGGAGATGTGCTGTTTTGGCGGGTGGGAAGAATTTATTCAGAAATTCTTGCTCTACTTGGGCCCATGTTGTTAGGGATCTTGGTTTCAACCCTTCAAGCCACTTTAGTGCAGGTCCAGCGAGAGACCAGCGAAAAGCCTTCATCTTGACATATTCCAAAGTTGTACCTTCAGCAAGAGTACGGCACATGTCAGAAAAATTTGTAATATGTTCAAGAGGACACTCATTAAATCTTCCAAAAAAGACATTATTTTTAAGCTCTATAAGAAATTGAGTGCGAATTTCAAAAGAGTTTTCAGGGATAAGAATCGCCGATTCAGGCACGACGAGCGTTGGATGCATATAATCCTCTGCAGTGGTTGGATATTGGGCAAGCTCAGTTTACGCTTGTTCCCTTCCTGCTTTCTCTGCAGCGATAACACAATCTTTAGCGGCCAATTCCCTTATAAGCCTTGCGATTAGCTGTTCATGTGTCTCCGCAGCTGCCATGGCTCTTTGTAGTTTAGCTCTGATGTGTAGAAGGCGCTCTGGTTCGTCTAAGCCGTCAAACTCAGGTGGTTGACCAGAGAGGCGCATACACCTGTAAATTAACTCAAAGAAAAAGTGAGATCTGACTACCTAAGGCGCGAATGATAGCTTCCCCGGCAACAGCGCCAATTTTTTGTGAGGAGGAAATCAAGTATGAAATATAATAAAATAAATCAAACCAGATTTAGGCCCACGCAAATAAATACAAGACTCCTCCAATGCAGTAAGAGAAAGTCAGGATCGAATCCACGAGGAAGCGTGTCAGTGGATCCTAGGCATTTGTAAATCTCACAGAAAAGCAACAGAAGACAGAAACAAAGAAACAAAGAAAGAAATAACATAAAGCAACAAACAAAAGCAGAAACTAAAGCGGGGACACAGAAGTTACTCGATATCGAGCAACAGTCCTCGATATCAACTACAGACAAGTCGACAACAGAAAACAAAAACCAAACAGACAACTCGATCTCAGCAAGTTCTACTCGATATCGAGTTAGGGCTACTCGATATCGACCACAACTCCTCTGTATCGAGAAGAAAAACAGTAACTTTAAAACGCAAATTCTCAAACCCAAAACTCAGAATTCCGACGAAATAAATCAATATAATAAAGAACTTCCAAAGCTAGGGTATCAACACCACAACGATAACCATGCAAAGTAACACATAAAGGCACAAAAGATCATGCTTTCAATCAAAATAACTTTCGTTACTAACAAATAGGCATATAGAGCCTTTCGCATAAACCCTAATTGTTACTAACCCTTTTCACATAATTAATCCAAATTGCATTAAGATCACTTTCGCTTCAATAACACAAACAAGGATCACCTTCAACTCTCGCAAAAGAATCATGCTCATAGGGATAGAAGACAAATTGCATAACAAGATTTGACCTTTACCGCACCACCTTACATGGCCACCATCGGGCTCACCCCATCCCCAGAAGTGGGTGGACTACTCGCTCTTCATCGCAATCGCAGACATTGATGTATAAAAAGAAACTTGCATTAAACTAAATTCAAAGCCTTTACAATCCCGGCAATCAACTTTCGCAGACTGCCAAAACCCTAAAACCTTTGAACTCCTAAATCTCTATGTGTAATTGTATCTCTGAAATTGAATGAATGAAAAACCAGCCCCTAGGGCTTTATTTATAGCCTTCTATTCCTTGCTAATCAAGGATAGAATCATCTATCTATATCTACTTAAAAGCTTAAAGATAAATATATTGCTTAAGGGAAATAAATCTTTAAAGGAAACTATATCTAAAGTTTGCAAAATATCTCCAATGTAGGTAGAGCTTCTCTTCCATAGATAGACTTGATCAAATTGGATAGAATCTCGGCCAACTCGACTTCCTTAGGCTCCAAGGATTCCCAACTCGACAAGGACTGCTCAAACCGCGTAACGCGCTCCCGGACGTGGCTCATCGATCTCGACCAAGGCTACTCGCCATCGAGTAGGATTTTCGTCGACTGGTGTGCTCGGCTTCTCGGATGACTGATGCTCGACAAGGCTCGGATGACTAGTGCTCGACAAGCTCGGATCCGGGCTCCTTGGCTCCTCGATCTCGACTAGGCAACTCAAGGTCGAGTAGGGTGTAATCGAGGATGGCTGCCTGGTGTGGTCGAGGACTCCTCCTCGGCATGGGGCGCTGGGTTGTCCTCGATCTCGACTAGATCTCCTCGAGATCGAGTAGGGTCGTCCCGGCCTCTCCGTCCTTGGCTTCTCGACTTGTCTCAACTCGTCGACTTCGGACTTGGCGCTGCTGGGGTAATCGATCTCGACAAGTGATACTCGAGATCGAGTAGGGTCTCCAGAGTCGGGTTGATCTGGCTCTCGACACTGCTCTTGGTCGACAAGGTATGTGCTCGGAGAGCTTCATCGAGGTCGAGTAGCAATACTCTAGATCGAGTAAACTCGGACTCCAAGCTTGATTTGACTGGTTCCGCTGCTTCTTGACCTTGGACTTCTGTAGTTGATTTCCGAGCTTTTCTGACCATTCTCAGAACTGCTGTAATTTACCTCGAATTCTGCGAAATTAAACAGAAACTAGTGTAGATTCCATAATTTCGCAAATAAACATAAACTACATAGATTCTGTACTATCTTAGCCCCAATGAATGAAATGTATGCAGAAATCGATATAAAAGTTACTGTAAAACATGGCAAATTCAGCTCACAACAGACACCACAGAAACTGGTCGAGATCGAGAAAGACGTGGTCGAGATCGAGGAAGGTCAGGACGAGATCGAGAAAGCTGCAGCAAATTCGACGTCTGTTCTGGCTCCGAATCAGAAAAAAAAGGTGCCTTTCCCAACAAAATCTCCAAAGGAGATTCTTCAGAAGCACAATGTCACCATCCCATTCACAGAAGCTCTCAATGAAATGTCATCCTATCTCAAGTTCATGAAGGAGATTCTAAGCAAAAAGAGATCAATGGCTGAGATTACAGAGGAATGCAGCCATTTGGACATACTTGAGAAGAGGCCAGATTCAGGTAAGTTTGCTATATCCATTGGATTTGGTCCATACAAAATTAATGCTTTATGTGATCTTGGAGCTAGTGTGAGTATAATGCCTTTAACAATTTGGTCCAAGGTTAAGATAGGTGCCCTAGAGCATGTGGATGCTAGACTTTATATGGCCAACAACACGGTGGTCATTCCAACAGCCATGGTGGGCAATGTGCCAGTACAAGTAGGTAAATTCTTTGTCCCTGCTGATTTCTTAGTTGTTGATATGCAAGAAGACCCTGCTTGTCCAATTATTCTAGAAAGGCCCTTCTTGGCGATAGTGGATGCCAACATAAGCGTGAGGAAAGGAGTGCTCACTTTCAACATCAGCGATGAGGTAATTGAGTATTCCTTTAATAAAACTGAAAGACATACATGTCCAATGGAAGAGGTCAAATCTATCTCAGCTGGCTACATCACTTACGGGGAACCCAAGGTAAGAAATATGACCCCTGAGGAGATGGAAAAGAGGGAGATGGAGGCCCAGGTGGAGGAGATCATGGCCATCCTAAAGGAGAAAACAGAGAATCCAATCGACACAGACCAAGGTACGTCGTTATGGACTAACTATTTTTCAGATGCGTTGACAGGAACCAAGTATGTGGTCATAGTCGACGAAGATTCCTCGATATCGAGGACTCTAGTCGATCTCGACCAAAACCAGGAGCCTCCACCAGCACCAACGTCGTTGAGCAGCAAACCTTGCTGACTCGACTTCGCCTTCCTCGACGCTGATTCCACCAGAAGGGCAAATCTCCTTGAGATCGACCAATCTAGTCGAGATCGAGAAACCCTCTTTGAAGCCCAAGCTACATGGGCCCTGCAGATGCCACCTTGAGCTTAATGGAGAAGTCGGCCTGGCGACTATAAAATCTAGAGCTTGTACATAGACATTTACTTTTTGGGACTTTTTGAACATTATTGCTTTGTTTTGTTTATTTTTGGTTTTGAACATTTTTAGTTTTTCTATTGTGGGTATATATCTTCTACACTTTTTAGGTCTATGGGATAGAAGCAAGCTATATTCGGACTCGACCCAGGCATTTACAATCGATATTTTGAAGCCCTGCACACCTGTCTAGTGAGTTTCTTTCTTTACCCTTGTTTTTATACAGTGAGGACACTGTAATGTTTAAGTATGGGCTGGGGGAAGGACTTACTTTTTGCATATTTGCCAAATTTGACATTATGTGTGCATTTTTAAGTTTAATTCTTGAATTGCTTATACATGGCTATTTTGGAATGCATTATTGATTTATGTGCTTATATGCATGTTTTCCAAAGTTTGAAAAATGACCCCCATTGAAATTTTTTGATAAGTGTCATGGAAGCTATATTGAACTCGACGATGCAAAATTCGATTCATTAGAGATATAGCGTGAAATTGCCTATTAAAGGGAAGTCACAATGAAGTGCATTATTTTATTGAAACCATGAAAGGAGGTAAATTTGATGTTGTTTTTGACATGTTGCAAGATAAGATGATGGAGGACATTATAATTCCATATAATGCTCATATTGTTTATAATCCTAGTCTTACCTATACTTATGCATCACAAAAGCCATATTATGCCTTATTTCATACATTGCTCCACGTGATCTAAATAATTTCCATTCTTTACCTTATTTCCTATCCGGGGATTATGTTGAGAATGATGTTACATTATGGAGATGTTATATGGTGTTTGTGTTGTTGTTATCATTATTTGGAGTTTGGTAGGAAAATGTTTGAAATATATGGAAAATTTAATGAGTGAGAAAAAAAATCCAATCACATCAGGAGATAAAGGTAGATTGACCTTGCTTGCTAAGATAATAGTTTGGCGAGATGGGACACATTGTGAGGAGTCCAAAGCACTTAGTATCCGGGGCCATTCATAACACCCATGTTTCCGACTCGCGAGAAGGCAGTGCTGATGTTAGAGAGGTAAAAGCATTATTATTGGATAAAAGCAATATGAAAGGTGATGAATCTCAAGGAGAAGGAATGTGGAAATTCAGTTTGGAAAGTACTCCATTTCCCCGGATTATTAGCACCACATTACCAAAAATTGCCCACCTTTAGCCTTTTCCCAATCTATTCCTTATTGAGCTTAAATTGAAGTCCTCTTGATTATTAATGCTTTGTCACTTAAGAATGTTTTTGCATAACCCTCCTTTTGTGAGTAGATATTTCTTTTTAATTGCACATGCATGGATTTGTAACACTAGTACCTTTTCGAGGATGGTAATTGATTGCAGGGTTATATGGCAATGAATCTAAGATGTTGAGAGTTTTGATTTCTTCCCCTGAATGACAATTAAAAGTATTGCTTGAGGACAAGCAAGCTTAAGTATGGGGTGTTTGATGTGAGCCTAATTTGCCATATTTTACACTTACTTTTATATCGATATATTTCGTGTAGTTTACACTTATTTGGCAATATATGGAGGTCTACACAAGTTTTTGATATATTTCGTAGAAATCGGACGCACTTTGGAGCTTAAAGAAAACTCATGGAGAAGCTAAGAATGGTGGAGCTGGAGAAACGGCCATTTTTCGGCATTCATCATTCTGATCAAGTCCTAATGTCTTCATGATAGTTGTAGCCCTCGGAAAGAGCTTTCCAACGCATGGTCATATGTGTCAATCCGATGAACGAGGAATCGGGAAAGTGCGTTTCAATAACAGAGCAGAAAGTTGAGAGACTTACTCGATATCAAGTAAAACTACTCGATATCGAGTAACCCATATCGAGCAGGAGCACCAGAAATCGACAAAGGAAGCAGGGAGCTGGAGCAGGTTAGTCGATATCGACAAGATTTGGTCGATATCGAGTAAACCTCAAGTCGATTTCCATGTCCCGAGCCGAGATCGACGAAAATGAGCACTGGGAAGCCGAGCACATGTTACTCGATATCGAGGAAATTACTCGATATTGAGGAAAACCCAAGTCGACTTTGCGTCCAGAAGCCGGAATCGAGTTGATGAGCACAAGACGAGAAAGCGCTACTCGATATCGAGAAGTCCTAGTCGATATCGAGTAAATCCCGGGAGCCTACGTCGAGCAGTCGGTGATTCATCATAAGTTTCTATCTCGAAGCCGATGGTGATATTTTCGAGACCAAATTCTATCCACATCTATCAAGACTTATCATGATCTATCAACTCCATGGAGAATTTACCTACTTTAGATATATTTTCTTTTTGGATTTAATTCTTTTATTCCATTATTTAATCCTTAGATAAAAGATAGATAGAATTAGATAAAGATATACTTTCTTACCTTGATTAGCAAGGGTTGAAAGCCTATAAATAAAGCCCTAGGGGGCTGATTTTCATCAATTCAAGTCAAGTCGTCCTTGGGCGCAAGGAGAGAGGAGAGAGAGAGAGGAGAGAGAGGAGAGAGAGAGAGAGAGAGAGAGAGAGAGAGAGAGAGAGGAGGAGGAGAAGGAGGAGACGAGAGAGAAGAAGGAGGAACATTTGGAAGGTTTTGTAAGTTTAAGTTTTATTTTGCATGTTAAAGTTAATTTCTTTTATTATGTTTTGTTTCTAATTTCTTTCTTCTAGGGTTGGGGTGATCCCAACATAGATATGTGTGTTTGATTTATAAATCCATGAATTAATATGTCTTTATCATCATCTACCTATGTGCTTAATCCTTTGCGAGAGTTGAGGAAATTCCTTATTCATGATATTGAAGCGAAAGTGATCTTATTATGAATTGGATAGTAATTAGGGTTTATTTGCGAGAGCCGACTAATCCTAATTAAGAAAAGGTAGAAACAAATTAGGTTTTTATGCGAGAGCCTCTATCACCTAAATTGTTGGAATTTGCGAAAGTCGATTCTTTGATATAAAGCATGCATCTTTATGTGATTTATGATCTGCGCATATGTTTATTGTTGTGGTGATCCCTAACCTTGGAAGTTTGCATCTTTATTTGTTTTATTTTATTATTTTTATTCGGCACATACTCTACTCGATATCAAACCACCATTCCCCCTCCATCCCTCGACATCGACCCCTCTATTCTTTGTTGACAGCCACCCTCATCACCTCTTCCCGCTATCCCTGAACCCCAAAACACACTAAACCTAGAACCGCTGACTTCTCTCCTGAGGACGAACCTGACTCCCCTATACTATAGCGGGGGTCTTGACTATAAATTTATTTGGTCGAGAAACCCTCTCGTCAAATTGGACTCGATATCGAGTAAGTCTCTCAACTTTCTGCTCTATTCTTAAAACGCACTTTCCCGATTCCTCGTTCGTCGGATTGACGCATATGACCATGCATTGGAAAGTTCTCTCCGAGGGCTACAACTCTTATGAAGACATCAGTACTTGACTCAGAATGATGAATGCCGAAAAATGGCTGTTTCTCCACCTGCACCATTCTTAGCTTCTCCATGAGTTTCCTTTAAGCTCCAAAGTGCGTCCGATTTCTACGAAATATATCAAAAACTTGTGTAAACCTCCATATATTTCCAAATAAGTGTAAACTACACAAATTATGTATTATTCTAACCCAAATGTATGAAATGCATGCAGAAATCGATATAAAAGTAAGTGTAAAACATGGCAAATTAGGCTCTCATCACCTCGCGAGTGCGGTGAGTTGTCTAGTTGGATTGGGGTTGGTTGGTAGTACCTCTTTGCTTGTGTACTTATGATTGGTAGTTGTGTGCAGATCCTTGGTGATATGATAAGAGGAGCTTTGATGATGTGATGACATGCTAGATATTTTATGGTATGCGACTATACTTGACCTGTTTAGGTCATGCTATTAATATGTGATATCTGTGTCACTATATATATATATATATGCTTGATGATAGAAATGATGGAAGCTGAAGTATTGGAATTTGATCATAACATGGAACCTAGGAAGATAATCTATGGTTAGCCCTTAGAGGTGGATGGTAAGATGAACTGAGATGGTAGAAATGAACTTGACTAACGTCGAACATGAAATTTTGAATCGTGTAAGAGACTAACTTGGATAATAATAATAATAATAATAATAATAATAATAATAATAATAATAATAATAATACATTAGATTTCATTATAACACCCCACGAAGTGGATAAGTATTTGAGTTATGATATGGCCAAAGGAGTCGGAGTAAGGATGTGGTAGGGGCCCATATTACATCCTTACTATGGTCTATTTGGGGATATTATGATCACGACAACGGTACTGTGAGGACCTGATAGGGGCACTTATGAGGTGTTTACGGGATCAATGGCATGATCCATGGACTCACCGATTTCAAACTTCATCCTCTGTTTTAAAATGATTTTAGTCTCGGGGACAAGACTTGTTTTTAGAGGTGGATGATGTAAAGGCTTGGATTTTTAAATCCTAATTTTTCGGAAAAAAAAAAGAAGAGTGAATGAAAAATGAAATTAAATCGGTTTTAAAACTCGTTTAGTAGATTTCCGACCGGAATGTAAAATTTGGCGAACAATTTCAGTCATTTGATCTCAAAAATTTTAAATAATTATCGGATGGTGATACCCTTTTCGATTTTAAAAATCTAATCGATCGAGAAAACGAGATTCGGTGAAACTAACTTTCGGAAACTAATTTCGGGATTCAAAATTTACGTATTCGGATTTTAATTCGGAGTATTTAATTTTGACTGATGCCCGTAATTAATACCCATCACTTCCCCAGTCAAATCCTTACCTATTCCCAGTCACCCTCCCGCCTAGCTCCTACTGCACCCCTACCCCTGTGGCATCTGTAAACCCTCCCTCCGGTCCTCTCTTCTTCTGTACGCCATCTCCCCCATCACTTCACACCTCTCCCTAGCTTCTTCAAACTCTTCAGCTCCTCCCCACTCTTCTGCTACACTCCATCACCATTTACCGTCACCATCTCACCATCACCATTGTCGCCACCATCTTCATCCCCCAAACCACTGTCTTCTCCTCCTCCTTCCATCCTTCCTCCTCAAGCCACAAGTGGAAAGTCCCACACACCCCTCGAAGCAACCACCAGCAGCCGGAGCAGCCTAGGAGCTCCCCAACGCCTCCAAAAGCCATCGGAACTCTGTCGCCCCGTTCGAATGCAAACAATCTTCCGGTAAGCCGTTCTCCTTCGTTTCCGATCCAAATCACCCCCGAACTCCTCCATCATAGTCACCCTTTTCCGGTGTAGGTCCGGCGAGCCATCGCGAGCCACGGAAGAAGCCTAGAACTCCGGTCGAAGCTCCGATATCCGCGAACATCCTCGGTGAGCTTTTGAACCTCCGTCCTATTCCTTGGTTCTTTTTTTTTATTGGTTCCTTCTTGTCCTCGGGTGGTCGAGAGAGAGAGAATCGGGGATGGGTAGGAGAGGAGAGGCGGACTCTAGAGTTCCGGCGAGCACGGGAGCGGCGAGGACGAGCGCAGCGAGCGGCGAGGCGAGCGTGAGCACGAGAGCATGTGCGTGCAGGGTCCGACCTGGGCGAGTCAAGGCGGGAGGGTGAGAGGCGGCCGGTGTCGAGCTGTCGCCGGAGGCCTTCCCACTCCGGGCGCCAACGAGCAGCTGCAGGTGGGAGTCTTCACCTTTCAAAGGAAGAAGATGAAGACGTGGGTCCCTCCTAAAATTATTTATATTAATTGATTATTATTGAACCGGTTGAGATTTAATTAAATGGGTTCGGTTCGGTTGGGCTTAGATGGGTTTGGTCTGGTTCGGATTTAACCGTTTACTTATTTAAATAATTAATGGTATTTAAAATAAAATATAATATTATTGGGGGTTAAAATATATTACTTGGACTTATAGATTTTAAAAGTAATTTGAAAAATGAATTTAGCGAGTATTTTCAAGGGTTAGAATCCTTAACTATTTAATTCGGATTTGAAACGATTTTGGAACTAACTTGGGAATTATACTTGCTTGATGACTAACTAGCATGATAGTATGATCGTTTGATTAACGGGATATGTGTGACTAATAACATGATACTGTGGTGATTTTTAAAAGAGATTAAATATTCAATATTTATGATGATGATGATATATATAGATGGAAAGTATAAGTATGATATATACAGGGAGTATATTTTTAAACTGATGAGTTGACAAGTTATGATGTGACAGTTATTGTGTTAAGTTGTGAAGTTGTGTGTGTGATAATTCTATGCTTTGTGTGCCTTAGAGATAGACTCATTCATGTTCTTATACTTGTTAGGTGACCATCTTTGACTTGTCGGATTTCTTATTGCTTGGTTGATTGTCTTTAGTTATTCTGCGGTACCAGGTAAGTCTCTTCGGAGCTTACTCAGATTGATAGAGAGATATTCCATGCTTTATGTGCATGATATACTAGGTGCTTGCATTCATAATAAAGCATGCCACGTAGTATCCTGCTAGGATTGCACTCATGTTTGAGCATTCGGTTACTCAATGCTTTTGTAAACAGAACGACTGTTATCTGTGAAGTAACTAGAGTCTTTGATAGGGTTATAAGACGACCCAGTCCCATCGGGTCCCGTTCTGAGTCAATAGAGTCATTGAACTTCATTTACTTATATTATGAGCTGCCTGCGGGCTTTAGGGTTGGGCATGCGTGCCGCCCGATTATTATGGCATGCGTGCCGTCTCTGCCCTATCGGAAAGGGGGGTGGAGGTAGGAGAGGGATATACCACTTGGTATGTGTGACTAATAACATGATATTATAGTGATTTTTAAAAGAGATTAAATGTTCAATATTTATGACGATGATGATATATATAGATGGAAAGTATAAGTATGATATATATGTTGTGAGCCTAATTCGCCATATTTTATAGTTACTTTTATATCGTTTTCTACATACATTTCATACATTTGGGTTAAAATAATACAAAATATGTGTAGTTTATGTTTATTTGCAATATATAGAGGTTTACACAATTTTTTTTTATATTTCGCAGAAATCGGACGCACTTTGGAGCTTAAAGGAAACTCATGGAGAAGCTAAGAATAGTGCAGCTGGAGACAAGGCCATTTTTCACCATTCTTCATTCTGAATGAAGCTTTGATGTCTTTATAAGAGTTGTAGCTCTCGGAAAGAGCTTTCCAATGCATGGTCATATGCGTCAATCCGACAAACGAAGACTCGGGAAAGTGCGTTTCAAGAACAGATCAAAATGCTGAGAAACTTAGTCGATATCGAGTTCTTTTACTCGATAGCGAGTAACCCAGATCGAGTAAAGACACCAGAAATCGACAAGATAAGCTGGGAGCTGGAGCAGGTTAGTCGATATCGACAAAAATTAGTTGATATCTAAGAAACACTTGGTCGATTTCCATGTCTAGAACCGAGATCGACGAAGCTGAGCACCGGGGAGCCGAGCAGAAGTTAGGTGATATCGAGTAACTTTACTCGATATCGAGGACAACCCAAGTCGACATGTGTTTTGTTGGCCGACATGGAGTTGCTGAGCACAAGACGAAAAGAATGCTAGTCGATATCGAGGACTCCTACTCGATATCGAGGACGTCTCAGTGGCGAATTCCGAGTTATCCGATTATCTTGTTAAGTTTCTATCCCGAAGCCGATGGTGATATTTTTGAGACGAAATTCTATCCACATCTATCAAAATCTATCAAGTCCAAGGAAAATTTATCCACTTTAGATATATGCGTAGTTGATTTAATTCTTTTATTCCATGTTTTATCTTTATGTTATAAGATAAAGTAGATATAGATATAGATAGACTTTCTTAACTTGATTAGAGAGGATTGGAAGCCTATAAATAAAGCCTTAGGGGCTGGATTTTATTCATTCAATTTCAGAGACAAGTAGTTACACATAGAGAGAAAAGAACAAGAGGTTGTAAGTTTGAGTTTATTAATGCAAGTTGGTTCTTTTTCATCAAAGATGTCTGCTATTGTGATGAAGAGCGAGTAGTCCACCCACTTCTCGGGCTGGGGTGAGCCCGACAGTAGCCATGTGAGGTGATGCGGTGGAGGTACAAGCTTTTTATGCAAATTCGTCTTCTATCCCTGCGAGCATGATTCTTTTGCGAAAGTTGAAGGTGATCCTTGTTTGTGTTTTTGAAGCGAAAGTGATCTTAATGCAACTTGGGTTAATTATGTGAAAAAGGGTTAGTAATAATTAGGGTTTATGCGAAAGCCTCTATATTCCTACTTGTTAATAACGGAAGTTATTTGATTGAAAGCATGATCTTTTATGCCTTTATGTGTTATCTTGCATGGTTATCGTTGTGGTGTTGATACCCTGGCTTTGGAAGTCTTTAAGTTTATTGAGTTTATTCACCGAAATCTGAGTTCTGTGTTTGAGAATTTGCAATTTAAAGTTTCCGTCTTTGTCGATCTCGGGGATTGTTAGTCGATATCGAATAGCACTTAGTCGATATCGAGTAGAAGTTTGTCGAGATCGAGTTTCTGTTGCTGAGTTTGCTTTCTGTCGTCACTGTGCTTTGTCGATATCGAGTACCTTCTTATCGATATCGATCAGTTTCTGTGTTTGCTTTATTTTCTGCTTTGCTTTGTTATTTTTGTCTTTCTTTATGTCTTTCTGCTTTTCTGTCTGTGAGATTTACAGCTACCTGAAATCCGTTGACACGCTTCCTCGTGGATCGATCCTGACTTCCCACTACTGCATAGGGAGGGAGTCTTGTAATCATTTGCAAGGGACGAAATCTGGTTTGCTTTGATTTATTCGTATTTTATTGCAAATCTCGATATTCCTCCTACAACAAATTGACGCCGTTGCCAGGGAAGCAATCATTCGCGCCTTAGGTAGTCAGATCTCACTTTTCTTCTGAGTTATTTTGCAGGTATATGCGTCGTTCTGGTCGAACACCTGAGTTTGATGCCTTAGACGAACCGGAGCGCCTTATACATATCCAAGCTAAACTAAAAAGGGCCATGGCGGCTGAAGAGACACAGGAACAGCTGATTGAAAGGCTTTAGAGGGAACTAGTTGCTAAAGGTACTCCTCTCACCGCTGAGAGAGCACGCACTACAAGGGAAGCTGAGCGTGCGAGGCTATTGGAAGATGAGCTTGCCCAATATCCTACCACTGCAGAGGATTACATGCACCCGACTCTCATAGTGCCTGAATCGGCCATTCTAATCCCTGAAAATAACTATGAAATTCGCACTCCTTTCCTTATTGAAATTAAAAACAATGCTTTGTTTGGTAGATTTAATGAATGTCCTCTTCATCATATTACCAACTTTACTGACATGTGTCGTACTCTTGCTGAAGGTACCACCTTAGAGTACATCCTGATAAAGGCTTTTCGTTGGTCCCTGTCTGGTCCAGCACTGAAGTGGCTTGAAGGGTTGAAATCGTGATCCCTCACGACATGGGCTGAAATAAAACAGGAATTCCTCAACAAGTTCTTCCCTCCTGCCAAGACAGTACTCATCCGCCAGGAGATCACAACTTTTAAATAGAAGCCTGGGGAGCCGCTCGCAAAGGCTTGGGAAAGATATAAGGATCTGCTGCGATCATGCCCTACACATGGACAGAAACCCTGCGTAGTCAAGAGATCTTCTTCAATTCTCTGGACTTGGCTGCAAAGGATAGGATCAACACATATACTCACTATGAGTATCTAACGATGCCGCTTGCTAACGCATGGGCTGCTCTAGACAAGCTGACCAACTATGATAACAAGTATCGGACTCCAACCAACTATGAGGAGAATGCCTACGCCAGGCCAGCACCATACATGCCCCTCTATGAGCCCTCCAAGGAAATTGACCCAGATGTCAAGGAGCAATACTACAGAGATCAGAATCGCAAGCTCCTCAAGCAAGTCAAATACCTTTCTTTCAGCCAGGCCTGCATCGAATGTGGATCACAGAGGCACACCACTACTGAATGCCCACACACATAGCAAGTCAGGCTGGCAGAATACCATGAAGAGGCAGCTTACGCAGGGGGTCCAAATCGTTATATTGGGGGACCAAAGGTTCCAACAACCACAATGGAACCAAGGTGCCCCTAGGAACCCCCCACCCTACAGAGCTCTAGGACATCCGGAAAGGGACCAGAAAAGGGATGATCTACAGACTGTCCTAGAGGAAATCCGGAGGAATCATTCAGACACCAAGCAGTCCTTCAACTCAGTCTACACTCAGATACAAGGTCTCAACTCTAGGCTTTGGGAGATCGATGTCTGGAGGAAATCAGTTGATACACAGATTGGCCAGCTAGCAGTAAGAGTCCCTAGACAGTCAGGTTCACTCCCAGGATCTTCATAACCAAATCCCAAGGGAAAGACCGGACACATCGCTGCTGTAAAACTCAGAAGCGGCCATCAACTACAAGAGCCAGAGGTCGAAAAGCAGCAGGACGAATGAGAACAACAACTCGATATCGACTAGACCTTGGTCGATATCGAGAAGAGGCAAGTCGATATCGAGGAAGGACAACTCGATATCGACGACAATCTGGGCCAACCTTCGTCTGCACAGCACAACAACTCGACATCGAAGAACTTAGTCGATATCGAGAAGAACCTGGTCGATGTCGAGGAAGAACAAGTCGAGATCGAGAAAGCTGCAACACCTCCGACATCTGTTCTGGCTCCAAATCAGAAAAAGAAGCTGCCCTTCCCAACAAAATCTCCAAAGGATCTAGCAGAGAAGAAATTTCCGCATTTAATCAAGATGCTTCAGAAGCTCAATGTCACCATACCGTTCACATAAGCTCTCAATGAAATGCCATCCTATGTCAAATTCCCCAAGGAGATCCTAAGCAAGAAGAGATCAATGGTTGAGATTACAGAGGAGTGCAGCCACATGGACATACTTGAGAAGAGGCCATGTCCAGGTAAGTTTCCTATAACCATTGGATTTGGTCAATACAAATTTAATGCTTTATGTGATCTTGGAGCCAGTGTGAGTATAATGTCTTTAACAATTTGGTCCAAGATTAAGATAGGTGCCCTAGAGCCTGTGGATTCTAAGCTTTATATGGCAAATAACACATCGGTCATCCCAACAGGCATGGTGGACAATGTGCCAGTGAAAATAGGTAAGTTCTTCGTCCCTGCTGATTTCTTAGTTATTGATATGGCGGAAGACCCTGCTTGTCCAATTAATCTAGGAAGACCCTTCTTGGCGACGGTGGATGCCAACATAAGCGTAAGAAAGGGAGTTCTCACTTTCAACATCAACGATGAGGTAATTGAGTATTCCTTTAAGAAAACTGGAAGACACACAGGTCCCATGGAAGAGGTAAAATCTATATCAGCTGGTTACATTACTTGCGGTGAGACTAAGGTAAGAAATATGACCCCTGAAGAGCTGGAAAAGAGGGATATGGAAGCCCAGGTGAAGAAGATCATGGCCATCCTAAAAGAGGAAGCAGAGAATCCACTCGACAAGGACCAAGGTACGTCGATTTGGACTAACTATTTTTCGGATGCTTTGCCAGGTCTTAAGTATGGGGTCAATATCGACCCGGAGAAGTCGACAGAGCCACAAAGGCACTCAATATCGACTACCACAAGTCAATATCAACCTCCCTATGCCGAGTCAATTCCTCTTGTTGAGCAGAAGCCAGTCAATATCGAGCCATTCAACTCAATATCGACTACCACAGGTCAATATCGATCTCCCTATGCCTAGACAGCCCCACCAGATATCGAGCAAAATGACTCCATATCGACTTGCTCAGGTCGATATCGACCAACCTTTGCCGAGTCGATTCCTGCTGTTGATCAGAAGCCGGTCAATATTGACCCAGTCAACTCAATATCGAGTGACCTTACTCAATATCGACTTGACAAAATCGACCCATCTCCCTCCATATCGACTGAGAGTCCACCTGAAGAGCAGCACAACTCGATATCGAGTGACCTAACTCGATATCGACCAGACCCTCAGGAGCTTCCGACATCTGATTATGCGAAGGTAAGCCAAGGTATGGATCTTTCCTCTCCTGTTTCAATTAAAGATCTATCTATACATGGGAGAGGTTTGCCTTGGTATGTGCGATTATGTAGGGTTTCCAATGATGAGCCTAAAGAGTATGAAGTTGGAGACAAGCTCTATGTTTCCAAGCCAAAGGATCATTGGTTTCCTAACAAATTCAACAAGAAAAAGATGGGGCCATTCGTGGTAAACAAGATCCATTCAGGCGGACTGTAGCTGTTGGACAAGAATGGAGTCCTATTTGAAGCCCAAGCTACATGGGCCCTGCAAATGCCACCTTGAGCTTGAAGGAGAAGTCGGCCTATCGACTATAAAATCTAGAGCTTGTAAATAGACATTTACTTTTTGGGACTTTTGGACATTTGTTGCTTTTGTTTGTTTTTGGTTTTTAACTTCTAGTTTTTCTATTGTGGGTATATCTCTTCTACATTTTTTCAGGTACAAAGGAGGATAGAAGCAACTAAAATCGGATTAGGCCCAGCAACAAAGCACTCGATTATTGAAGCCATGCACACATGTCTAGTGAGTTTCTTTCTTTACCCTTGTTTTTTATACAGTGAGGACACTGTAATGTTTAAGTATGGGGTGGGGGAAGGGCTTAATACATGCATATTTGACCATATTTGACATTATTTGTGCATTATTTCTTGAATTGTTTATATATGGCTATTTTGGAATTCATTATTAATTTATGGGCTTATTTACATGTGTTCCAAAGTTTGAAAAAAATGACCCCCATTGAAAATTTTGAGATTAATGTCATGGAAGCTTTATTGAACTCGACGATGCAAAATTGGATTCATTAGAGATATAGCATGAAATTGCCTAGTAAAGAGAAATCACAATGAAGTGCATTATTTCTTGAAAACCATGTAAGGAGGTAAAATTTGATGTTTCTTTTGACATGTTGCATGATAAAAGGATGGAGGACTTTATATTTCCATATAATGCTCATGTTGTTATATCCTAGCCTTACCTATGCTTATGCATCATAAAAGCCATATTATGCCTTATTTCAATTATTGCTCCACATGATCTAAATATTGCCATTCTTTACGTTATTTCCTATCCGGGGATTATGTTGAGAATGATGTTACATTATGGAGATGTTATATGGTTGTTGTGTTGTTATTATCACTATTGGATTGTGGTAGGAGGATGTTCAAAATATATGGAAAATTTAATGAGTGAGAAAAAATCAAATCACCTCAGGAGATAAAGGTAGATTGACCCTTCTCGCTGAGATAATAGTTTGGCGAGATGGGACACATTGTGAGGAGTCCAAAGCACTAAATATCCGGGGCCATTCATGACACCCATGTTTGCGACTCGCGAGAAGGCAGTGTTGAGGTTAGAGAGGTAAAAGCATAATATTGAAAAAAAAAGCATTATGAAAGGTGATGAAATAAAGGAAAAAGGAATGTGGAAATTCGGTTTGGAAATACTCCATTTCCCCGGATCATTAGCACCACATTAGCAAAAAAATTGCCCACCTTTAGCCTTTTACCAATCTACTTGTTTATTGAGCTTAAATTTAAGTCCTCTTGATTATTGTTGCTTGGTCACATGAATTGTTTTTGCATTACCCTCCTTTTGTGAGTAGATGTTGCTTTTGTGTATTTGAACATGCATGGATCTGTGACACTAGTACCTTTTCGAGGATTGTAATTGATTGCAGGGTTATATAAGAATGAATCTAGTATGTTGAGAGTTTTGATTCCTTCCCCTGTATGACAAATAAAAGTATTGCTTGAGGACAAGCAAGCTTAAGTATGGGGTGTTTGTTGTGAGCCTAATTCGCCATGTTTTACAATTACTTTTATATCGTTTTCTGCATACATTTCATACATTTGGGTTAAAATAGTACAAAATATGTGTATTTTATGTTTATTTTCAATATATGGAAGTCTACACAAGTTTTTGTTATATTTCGCAGAAATCAGACGCACTTTGGAGCTTAAAGGAAACTCATGGACAAGCTAAGAATGGCGCAGCTGGAGAAAAGGCCATTTTTCACCATTCTTCATTCTGAATCAAGCTTTGATGTCTTCATAAGAGTTGTAGCCCTCGGAAAGAGCTTTCCAACGCATGGTCATATGCGTCAAGCCGACGAACGAGGACTCGGGAAAGTGCGTTTCAAGAACATACCAAAATGCTGAGAAACTTAGTCGATATCGAGTTGTTTTACTCGATATCGAGTAACCCAGATCGAGTAAAGACCCCAGAAATCGACAAGAGAAGCTGGGAGCTGGAGCAGATTAGTCAATATCGACAGGAATTAGTCGATATCAAAGAAACAATTGGTCGATTTCCATGTCCAGAACCGAGATCGACGAAGCTGAGCACTTGGGAGCCGAGCAGAAGTTAGTCGATATCGAGTAACTTTACTCGATATCGAGGACAACCCAAGTCAACATGTGTTTTGTTGGCCGGCATGGAGTTTCTGAGCACAAGACGAAGAAAATGCTAGTCGATATCGAGGACTCCTACTCGATATCGAGGACGTCTCAGTGGCGGATTCCGAGCTATCCGATTATCTTGTTAAGTTTCTATCCTGAAGCCGATGGTGATATTTTCGAGACCAAATTCTATCCACATCTATCAAGATCTATCAAGTCCAAGGAAGATTTATCCACTTTAGATATAATTGTAGTTGATTTAATTCTTTTATTCCATGTTTTATCTTTATGTTATAAGATAAAGTAGATATAGATATAGATAGACTTTCTTACCTTGATTATAAAGGGTTGGAAGCCTATAAATAAAGCCTTAGGGACTGGATTTTATTCATTCAATTTCAGAGACAAGCAGTTACACATAGAGAGAGAAGAAGAAGAGGTTGTAAGTTTGAGTTTATTAATGCAAGTGAGTTCTTTTTCATCAAAGATGTCTGCTATTGCGATGAAGAGCGAGTAGCCCACCCACTTCTGGGGTTGGGGTGAGCGAGACAGTAGCCATGCGAGGTGATGCGGTGAAGGTACAAGCTTTTTATGCAAATTCGTCTTCTATCCATGCGAGCATGATTCTTTTGCGAAAGTTGAAGGTGATCCTTGTTTGTGTTATTGAAGCGAAAGTGATCTTAATGCAACTTGGGTTAATTATGTGAAAAGGGTTGGTAACAATTAGGGTTTATGCGAAAGCATCTATATTCCTACTTGTTAATAACAAAAGTTACTTAATGGAAAGCATGATATTTTATGCCTTTATGTGTTATCTTGCATGGTTATCGTTGTGGTGTTGATACCCTGACTTTGGAAGTCTTTAAGTTTATTGAGTTTATTCACCGAAATCTGAGTTCTGCATTCGAGAATTTGCAATTTAATGTTTCTGTCTTTGTCGATCTCGGGGATTGTTAGTCGATATCGAATAGCACTTAGTCGATATCGAGTAGAAGTTTATCGAGATCGAGTTTCTGTTGCTGAGTTTGCTTTCTGTCGTGACTGTGCTTTGTCGATATCGAGTACCTCCTTGTCGATATCAACCAGTTTCTGTGTTTGCTTTATTTTCTGCTTTGCTTTGTTATTTTTGTCTTTCTTTCTATCTTTCTGCTTTTCTGTCTGTGAGATTTACAGCTACCTGAAATCCGCTGACACAATTCCTCGTGGATCGATCCTGACTTTCCACTACTGCATAGGGAGGGACTCTTGTAATCATTTGCATGGGATGAAATCTGGTTTGCTTTGATTTATTCGTATTTTATTGCAAGTCTCAATATTCCTCCTACAACAATACAGGGAGTATATTTTTAAACTGATGAGTTGACAAGTTATGATGTGACGGTTATTGTGTTAAGTTGTGAAGTTGTGTGTGTGTAATAATTCTATGCTTTGTGTGCCTTAGAGATAGACTCATTCATGTGCTTATACTTGTTAGGTGACCATCTGTGACGTGTCGGATTTCTTATTGCCAAGTTGATTGCCTTTTGCTGTTCTGCGGTACCAGGTGAGTCTCTTCGGAGCTTACTCAGATTGATAGAGAGATATTCCCTGCTTTATGTGCCTCATATACTAGGTGCTTGCTTTCATAATAAAACATGCCATGTAGTATCCTGCTAGGATTGCACTCTTGTTTGAGCATTCGGTTACACAATGCTTTTGTAAACAGAACAACCGTTATCTGTGAAGTAATTAGAGTCTTTAATAGGGTTATAGGACGACCCAGTCCCATAAGATCCCGTTCTGAGTCAATCGAGTCATTGAACTTCCTTTACTTATATAATGAGTTGCCTGCGACCTTTAGGGTTGGGCATGTGTGCCGCCCGATTATTATGGCATGCGTGTCGTCTCTGCCCTATTGGAAAGGAGGGTGGAGGTATGAAAGGGATATACTACTTGGTATTTTGTGCTAAGGCCTTATTATCATTCTGCACTTGATCGTAGGAGCATGCTAGTGTGTTAATATTCCGCCTTGCATCTAGAAGCATCTTTATTAGGTATAGCGTATATGTTTGCTTAGGGACGGGATGCAGCAGGTGGGCATCATTCTGATCTCGATCACCATTAATGTTTTTAGGTATTATTTATGTTCATCCCATTGGTGATGTTTTCTTATTGCGCGGGTCATTTTGTTCGGCGGAGAGTGCGCGCTGAAGTTATCTACTTCACCAGACTCTGATTATGGTTTTGGATTTACACTTTCTAACTCCGTTTTGACCCGGCTCTTCCGTGGCACCCTCTTGTATTACACTTGTTTTCGCTATTTGCATGACTACTAGTTTCCACGCTTAGACTTACAACAGGCACATGGGACTTCCCCGGGGATTCCAACAATCCCTGCGAATTTGGGTATGAGATCCCACTTTGAAAACATTAAATTAGGCTTTTAAACCTTCAACCTGTACTCAGGGCGCAAGATCATAACGAGGGGTTTCATCCCTCAAAACGTAATTTGGAAATCATAATCCCGGGCCGTTACATTTATTCCTTCTCTTTCGAGATTCTTCACCGCCTACAGACCGTCTTCTTCCTCTTCTTCTACAGCATGCCTTATCCGAATATTTCGTTTGTTCGCGACTCGAAGAGGTACAACCAATCCAATTTCTAACTGCATTCGGTTTGCTTATTTCTAAAATAGGATTTCTTCATATATTTAATCTCCTCTTCTTATTTGTTAGTGTTGTTTTGATTTCAATTTAGGGGGTTTCGCGCAGCTGTTGATCTCCAGTTTCTCTCCGACGTCAGCTCTAATCCAGAATTAGGTAAGCCTTTTATATTTTTCTCCAACTGGTCGTTTTCCTCCTCCCATGCTACACACGATCAGTTAGTTTGATTTTTGCATCCGACTTGGGATCTGTAGTATGATTAATTTCGATTGATGTTTCAACCCTCTTTAGTTTCTTATTCAATTATCTTTGTTTTTATCCTGAATTAGAAATTGAAAGGAATTGAGGCTTGGGATTGATCTGTCATCGTAGTATCTAATTTAGGTTACAAAACTGATATTTTAGGGTTAGAGGTGGGTAGATTTGATTTTGTTTGTGAGATGTTAAAGATTTGATATCTGCCTAGAAGGTGTTTGATTAAATGCCTGTTAGTTTTGAGATCTTGAAATTCATGGTTATGACCTTCAAATGGAGAATGAAGGCCTTTAGGATTAGGATTGATCAAACATTGTATTATCTAATTTAGGTTACAAAACTTATATTTTAGGGTTAGAGATGGGCAGATTCGATTTTGTTTCCGAGACATTAGAGATTTGATTTAAATGCCCGTTAGTTTTGAGATCTTGAAATTCAGGGTTTTGAGATCTTGAAATTCAGGGTTAGAGATGGCCTTTAAATGGAGAATGAATGCCCGTTAGTTTGTCTGATAGCGCCATTTACTTGATGTAGTGAGAATAGCAAATGCCCTTTAATTTCTCTCATGTTTCATATTGTGACAAAGCCACTTATCACAATGTAAGATTCGTATATACATGTGGTCTTATTTTCTAGCCACCTTTTGCCTTCTATTTCCCCCCTTCTTTACTGATATATTTTGTGTGTAATATTGAGGGTTTGGTGGCCTATATGCACGAGTTTGGGTTTGATAGAGAAGGTCACCCAGTTTGCTACGATGCATATGGGATCTTCAAGGTCAACGTCATGTATGAGAGGGTTTTTGGGGATGCTGAGAAGCTTCAGAGGTTCTTGAGGTGGAGAGTTTAGGTTCTTGAAAGGGGGATTAAGATGCTTGATTTCAGCCCTGGTGGGATCAACTCCATGATTCAGGCCACTGATCTCAAGGACATGCCTAAGAGGGAGATAAGAATTGCTTCTAATCAGATTTTTTCACTTTTTCAGGATAAATACCCTGAATTGGTTGCTAGGAAGGTAAGTTGAAATTTTTTCATACCCTTTTCTGGATTCTGGATTTCTGAATTTGGGTTGGCTTTATTTTGGTTGGATTTGTTCTAATTTTTGTGGGTTTTGGTTCAGATCATCATCAATGTGCCTTGGTACTTCGGCTTGTTGTACACCATGTTTAACCCTTCTCACCCAAAGAACCAAGAGCAAGTTTGTGATTGCCAAAGAGGACAATGTAGCTGAAACTCTCTACAAGTGAGTTCTCTCTCTCTGAATGCATTGATGAATTGCTTAATTGCTTATGATAAGTTAACATCAACTGTTTGGGTATTTGAAGATTTAAAACTTGAAATACTCTTTTTGTTTTTTATAATCTCGTTTATTCATTAGGAACTGATTTTCCTAACATAGCCCTTGTTCTATGGTCAAAGTGGAAGGGCTTAAAGGGGATTCCAAAGTGAGAAGAGTTAACTTGGGTGGTTGGTTGGTGATAGAGGGTTGGATTAAGCCTTCACTCTTTGATCAAATCCCCAATGGAGACATGCTTGTGAGCTTCTCCTTTCAACGCTTAGAATTTCATTCAAATTAACCTCATTTCACATTTAATTGAATTTGGATTTGAATTTGTCTATGCAATGTAGGATGGAACTCAGGTTCAATTCAAGTTAGTCACACTACACAAGTACATATTTGCTGCGAATGGCGGCGGCTCTAGCGTCACAGTTAACCAAGACATAGCCTCTTCTTGGGAAACTTTTAGGGCCGAATCGAACAACACATATAACATTTTGCGTTGTTATTTTTAAGTTCTGGTTGAATCCTCCAAATAACTTTTGGTTGATATTGTTTTTTTGAAGTTATGGAGAGTCTCAAATACTCAGTTTCAGCTCCGTTCGGTTCAAGGGCAGTTCCTAACTTGCAGCGGAGAGGGAAATGTCGTCTCAGGGACAGTAGCGTCGCCATCAAGAAACGAAGTTTTTGTTGTCAAAAGACTGAATAGCAGTGGTAGAGTTCACTTAAAGGCCCATGGCAATATCTATCTAAATGCGAACGTCAGATGTAGGCATTTTCCGTCACTCTTAAAACTTACTAACGACGAAATCTACCTCCCTTGTATGTGTAGGATTTGTTAGATGACAATGCCGCAACCTTTGAGATGTCGATTGTTGCAAATAACCTTCACGGCGACTTCCAACTAGCCAACGGATATGGTCACAATAAGGCTAAAGTCGTCCTCAAGGTAGCTATACTTTGAGTATATATCATTGGTTTTTCACGTTATTTATCTCCTTTCCGCGAGTATCATTTGTATGCACGTCAGGACAGGATCACTGTGACAGTTTCATCACATCCGAAGACTTCAAATTCCTACACCACCATGGAATCAATACAGTGAGGATCCCGGTTGGATGGTGGATTGCTTATGATCCTAATCCTCTTTCGCCTTTCGTTGGAGGGACGTTAAAGGCTTTCGACAACGCGTTTTCATGGGTATTGTAAGTACTCGTCGAATTTTTACCTACCATGTTTTTATAGCAACATTTTTTTTCTCCTGATTCGACATTTGAGTCTTATGTAGAGATCACGATATAAAATGCATCATCGACGTCCATGCAGCTCCTGGCTCTCAGAACGAAATGGAGCATACTTCATCTAATTGAAGATCTGTACTGATATTTTAGATCTAAACTCAAGGAGAACATGCAATATTGTGTCGATCATCCAGAGGAAATGAACAAGCTTGGAAAGGCGCAGGCCCAAATATCAGAAGTCAAGGGTGTGATGATGGAGAACATTGAAAAGGCAAGTTGACTTTGATTATTATATTGGCTTTTTCTATTTATATGCCTTTTAACTGTTGAATTGCTCATGTCCTATTAAAATATCGTTTGGTTTGTAATTTTTTTTGTGCAGGTGCTTGATCGCGGTGAAAAGATTGAGATATTGGTGGACAAAACAGATAATCTTCGTTCATAGGTTCATGCTCTTTCATTTTTGAGTTGTTGTGACAAGCTGAGCTGACAGTTCTTTTATTTTGAATCTTACGTACTTGATTGCTTACTCTCTCCGTCTTAAAATGCATGTCTTTTTAAGACGGAGCACGAGAATTAAGAAGTAGGTTAAGTGTAATGATTAGATGTAAAAAGTAGGTTAAGTTAAATTATTAGACTTGTATTTTTTTTCTAATTTGTGAGGAAGAGAGTAGAGGTGATGTAAAAATTAAAGTAATAATTAGATGTAAAAGTAGGTTAAATGTAATGATTAAATCTAAAAAGACATGTGTTTTTGACAAAATTACATGGGCTAAAAAGACATGTATTTTGAGACGGAGGGAGTATTATTCTTTATTGTTCCTCAGTCATTCTAAAACTGGAAGCATGAACCTTTCCGATATCATGGTAGGTATTTATTCGTTTTACTCTGTTTGTTTTGCTTTTTGACTCAATAGATAACAAAAACCTTTTAATTTGCACCCTGGTTATATGAACATGGTTATTTCAACTTATTTTCTCTTTTAAGCTCAACCTTGCTTGGTTAGTGAAAAAGCCCGATCTCATAAGGCCACCATTTTTAGTGGGACTTGGGAATTTACCCAGTGGGGCCTTTAATATTCTCAACGGACTTACCTAACCCGCATTGAAATAATCAATGCAGCCCAACCTGTGCCGCGGGAACAATCTACCTATGAATTCTGATGTGTCATTCCCTTATCGAGTTTTCCTCAGACAATTTGGGAATCAGATGTTTACCTGCCGTCGTTGCTTGTCTTGAGGACCAATAACAACAGATTCTTGATTCTGGTGGAAAGTTTTCAAAGGGCGAAGAAAGGTCTCTGTCTGCGGAGCAACCCCTTCTACCTGAAAAGAGGTTTCTTCCGGCACGTTCAACTTCCTCTCTCTATTCTACTCTTTCCTGTCTTCCCTCTTCTCAGATTTTCTTGGTTTTGGTCCGCTCCTTTCTTACCCTTCTCCCTCTTCCAGGCGCCCAAAAAGTCCCCTTTCATAATGCAATATATCGCTTTTATAGGTATTAGGCGATCTCCAAATGACATGCCACGTGGGGTTTGTTACTCGACACGTGTTTTACTCGTGGGGGGTGGGCATGACCGCCAAGGGACCCTTTTTTCCATCCGCGGATGATTCCGTTCAAGAGAGCTTGTAGTTTTTTCTATTGGATGTCTATCCGCGGATGGCCTTTTTGATAACGCTTCTACCACTTCTTGCCAACCGGTTGTGTTTTATTTTACTTTTTAGTTTTTACAGATGTTTTTATTGTCGGTTTAGTCACAGCTCCTCGGGCTAGGTCGATTCCTCTCAGGGATTAACGCGGGCCGATAAAGATTTTTAAGAAAACGTCTGTACTTTTGTGGTTGCTTCAACTTTGGTTTTCGTTAGGGATGATGAGCCTCTTTTTACCGAGTTTTGGCCCAATTAGGGCCCATTAGGCCTATTTATGTCCGGAAGTTCAAACGTCGGTAATTTCCTATAAGTTACCCTGTTTCGTTTCTTTTTATCTCACATTTGTCTTCTTCTGTTCTTCCAAAGATTCCTGTTCTTATCCATCTCTTGGTTTTCCAGCGGCGGTCTTTTAGGTTTTCGGTCGCTCGTTTGAAGTTTCCGCCAGATTTCTTCAGATCTTCAAGGTATTTTTTCTTGTTCTAAGCTGTTCTTGATTTTCTTTTTTAATTCTTTGATTTTTTTATGGATAGATAAAAAAATTAGGGTGTGAGTTCGTCTCTGAATGTGTTTTTGGACGAGGTTTTGCTTTGTGTAAGTAAATCTTTATACGATTTTCTTCTAGCTTCTTTAGAAATGGCTAGTCTCAGTGGGGAGCACGACCCGTTAGAAGACTTCGAGAGAGGTGAAGGGTGGAAAAGCGGTGTCGCTTCATCTTCTCGAGCCTGTCGAACTCAAGAAATCCTCTCTTCTTCTTCTGAGAGTTCCTCTTCTAGCTCTGGTGGTTCCCCATCAAAGTCGTCTTCTGCCACATCCACGTCGACTCCAAATCGGGTCGGTCCTACGAGCAGTCCTATTAAGGTGAGAAGGCGTTGGAAGCGTACTGACCCTGATTACTATTCTTCTCCTTACACAGTTTCTTCTTCTTCGAAGGGATGCGTGGGAGATGAAAATTCGAGGGATGTGGATGAATCAGGTGCTTGTTCTTTAGTGGACGCGGGTCCTTCTTCCACTTCTCACTCTGCGGATCAAGAGGTAGAGAATGTTTGGATTCCTTATGACGCTCCCCCAATTGGTGTAGCGGAAAATCCGAAGAAGATCCGTTCTAAAGAGAATTTGACCAATTTGGATACTCCAGTGTATGACTTGGGGGATCTGGACACTTGCCTCTTCCTGGGAGATTTTAAACCTCTTCCGCCTCCATCCGACCGTCCATTAGTCGTAACTGATAGGATACACCCATTGAGATCTCCCGTGGAAGAGCTGAGGGGTTGTACCACTTTGTTGAAATTGGAAGATCTTGATGCCATTTCTCGTATCTTCCCATGGCCCACGGGAGTAGAGTTCTGCCTTCCTGAGGAGGGGGGAGGTTGCTTGGATGCTTATGAAGACTGTTTGGTTGTATACGCGGCTAGTTTGTCCCAAGGCTTCCAACTTCCCCTACACCCCTTTTTCTCAGGGTTCTTGAATGAGTACATGACGGGATGAAAATCGTTGATTCCTAATCAAATAGTTCCCATTCTCACAAATTAGTATAATTGGCAAGAAAGGGGTCGAATCCTCGGGAGATTTAAGATTTCACAATGCAATTTGATCACCAACAAGTAACAAAAGTGGGAAAAGATGCAACTTTTAAATAAGAACAAGTAAAGTAAAGTAAAGATGGAATTTTGTTATAAAATCAAGAGTAGAGAATGGTTCCACCCATGAATTCTTTGACATTGGTTGGCTTATCGATCGACGAATTCTTTTCAAGCTATTAACTTTCCTACAAATTCCTCTCGTCTTGGTTTATATGGATTAAAAGTCCTACGAGTCCAATTAATACCTCAATGCAATCATAACACGGTTAAGATTTAACAATGAGATAGAGCAACATCCCAAGAACTTAAGCACATAAATAACACCAATTAAACATGGTAAATCGATGTTTAAGATATATGTCAACTTCCTACATAATCAAGCTTCAAACACGGAATCCATAATCTTATGCATGCTACTATAGAAATAACGCAAATACGAAAGCATTAAATCTTAGCACCAAATCAATATTATCAAGTCGGCCAAGCAAGATAACATCAATAACATAACAATAAGCACAAGGAAGTTGAAGGAATTAAAATAAAGGAAAGATAACTTGAATTAAAAACTCACAATTCACTAACCAAGTCTCCGAAAACGTAGGCAAAACACTAGGAAAATTAGCCGCTCATGGCTTACCTAAGGTCTCTTCTCTTCTATGGTGATTTCTCTAATTGAAATCTTTTATAAAATTAACCTAAAACATCCTATTTATAAGCCTAAAGTCTTGAATAAACAAGGTAAAAGATAGATAAACTAGATAAAAACTTCCTAAACAAACTAGGTAAAAGATAGAACTTTCCTAATTTAATTCAGCGTCACATTCCGCTGGCAGCGAGAAATTTCCGCTGGCAGCGAATGGCCTTGATTGAGCTCCTGTTGGATTTTCGCTACCACCTCGCTACCACACTCGCTGGCAGCGAATGTTGGAGCTTCTTCGATTCCATCGTTTTCGCTTCCGCGAGTCACTCCTTCTGCTGCCGCGAGAGCTCCCACTCGCTGGAGCGAGTCCTTCCTTCCGCAACTTCGAGTAGCCGAGTCTTCATCGAAATGGTACATCCCGCTAGCAGCGAAGCCTTTCCGCGGCAGCGAGTGGCTCGCTGCAGCGAGTCCAGTCGCTGGCAGCGGATGGTGTTTGCTCGCTGGCTCCCGGATGACTCGACTCGCTGGCAGCGAACTCCATTCACTGGCAGCGAGACATGCTGGTTCCAGGACATCCTCCCGCTGACTCCGATCGCTGGTAGCGAGATCCCATTCGCTGGCAGCGAGTTCTGCTCAGGACACCTTCTCGCACATGATGTTGTTGACTTGATTCGCTGTAGAAGAAATCCATTCGCTGTCAGCGAAAATCCAGCAGAACACCATCATGTAGATCTTCGAAAGAGCTTTCCAACGCATTCTCATATGTGGTGATCGGACATCCGAGGCCTCGGGAAAGTGCGTTACAAGTTCAGCTTGTCGAGCTGACAGCTTTCGCGACTCGCCCTCGTTTTCACTCTTAGACCTCGATTTCGTGCTCCGTTGCTCCTTAGGTTATTTCATGCTCTTCGGGACTTCTTCCTTAAGCTCTCCCAAGTCTCGTCTTATCCTCTCTTAGCTCCGTTCCTCATGTTCTTTGCCTCGGATCTACAAATCTACATAAAACCATCGAAATAGCCTAGATTCCGATCTTTCCCACAAAATGAATGTTAATCTAACTAACACTAAAACATGATTATATAAAAATAAAATGCACCTAAACTAACCTATAATGCCTATTGGAAACATGCCTTATCAGTAAAATTTAAGCCCTGCTCAGATTGTCCCTAATGGTTGGATGTTTTTTACCAGTTTTATTATGAGGTGTAAGGAGATTGGGGTTGCTCCGTCGTTGAAGTTGATATTCAGTATCTTTTCCTTAAAAAAGGGGACTCAGGATTTGAGATTTTATCAGTGCAACTCGAGTTGCGGATACATGGATAGGTTGTCTAGCAAGACGAATTGGAAGTATAAGTGGTTTCTGGTCCGCGACAGGTCTGGAAAGGGCTTTAATTTCCGGACTGTTCCAGGGCGTTTCTGCTCTGTGAAAAAACCAAAGGTTTCCAATCTTCCTTAGTTCAAACAATCTTTTTCTCATACACCTAGGTTCCCATGGGATAAAATGCTATCCGCGTTTCGTCTTGAGATGGCTGGTTTGAGTTTGCCTCATCCGCGACTAGGTGGCTCTTTTTGTTTTATTGTTTCTTTTGGTGCTTAGACTTGTGCTTCATGTTTTATCTTGTTTTGATGGTTGACTTATCATTGAACGTTTTTGTGCTCAGGTAAAATGGATTTGGACACGCTTCTGAAGTGACACAAAGCAAGATCCGAAAAGAAGAAAAAGACAAGTTGGCGATCAATGATCCTCCTGCCCCTCTTCCAGCTTCGAAAGAGGCGCCGATTGTTGACATGACTGTCGCAGAAGAGACTGGCGCTCTCGTAGGGTCTTCTTCATTGGTTCCTGCATCCCAGGAGAAACATGTTCGTCCATCCGCTCCTGAAACTTCTATGTCGAAGAAAAGGAAGGTTAGCATTGTTGTTGGGCCATCAGCCGCGGATAAAAGGGGGCTCTTCTTAGAGGGTGAAGCAACTCTCCGCGAGTTTCCCATTCCAGGTTTTGACTTGATTGATCTAGAAGGTCTTGCCTTTCCAGCTAAAAAACATTGTCTTCCTGAGCAAGGATATGTCAGTCGATTGGATGCCGTCACTCTTTCGACTAACCTTGATCGTTTTATCCAATGGGTAGGTTAATTTCGCTTAGTTGCCTTTTGTCTTACCTTTTGGAATAATTTTACGCGTTTTAATTCCGGTTTTCCTCCTCTATTTTCTCTTGTCTCAGCTGAGGGTGATTCAACCGGACGTCGAGAAAAGCATGGTGTGTGGTGAAGAGAGTCTTAAAAAGAAAGAAGAGGAGATCAAGAAATTGTCTCATCAGTTGCGGATCACGGGGAAAACTGTTGGTGACCCAACCTCGGTGGAGAAGTTCAAAAAGAGGTCAGTGGAACATCATGAAGAAGTGCAAGCCCAAAAGGAAGCCATGGCAATTTTTAAGAAGAGATATGATGATCTGAAGGTTTCTCTGGATGTTGATGTTTCCCGCGTCAAAGAGCTAGAGGTGGCGGAAGGAAACTCGCGGGAACTTCTTCAAACTAGGCACGCCAGCATTGATAAGCTGGAAGAAGATCTCTCCATCCTTCGCGAGGAAGTGTCCATTACCAAGCAAGAACTCGATACTATCAAGGCGCGTTCAGATCGAGATGTGGCCCTTCAATGGCTCAGAGTCCGGAGGGTTTGGCTTATCTATCTTCTGAGTGGATAAAAACCAAGGTCGGCGTCTCTTTCGTGTCCTCTGTAGCCAAAGCTTGCCTCTAGACTCCGAAAGGCACTAGTATTTTAAAAGACATGTGTTTTAGCTCCTTTCGGAAGGGAATGGGGGCGGGGATCAACCAGAGTGTTGCGCGTTCAGCTATTGATCCTGGTGTCCCCCTAGAGAAGTTTGAGCCTAGTATGACTATTGCTGACTAGGGGTTTTCAAAAGAAGAGATGGTCGCGGAAGAGTCCTACTCTGAAGACGAGGATGTCCAGGACGCGGAGGAAAAAGTTGGGAAGGCAGCCACCACCAATTAATCTTTGATATGTTGGTTCTAGTTGGATGAGACTTGTGTTTGGTTCCCTATTTTTGGTATTCCATTGAGATACTTGTTTCTTTTTGAGAATTTGGGTTTGAGATCTCTTCGGACAAAGTTTGGTATCACTGTATATTTTGTCCGCGATAAATATTTATCTGTTAATGTTCTGACCTTTTTTCCAAGTGTTGAAAAGGTTAGTCCGAATGTATGAAGTCTTCTTCCACTTGTCTTTATGCTTCATGGTGGGATTTTTTCCTTTTTCAAGACTCAATCTTTTCATCTCCCTCGCTGCTTCTCATGTGTTAATAACCGATCGTATCATCATATGCGTTATGTCATCGGGTAGCTTCAAACCTTGGGCCTTTTTTCAAAAGATAGAGAATGTGGATCAGCTTTCTCAGCTGGTGAGTTTCTTTTGCTTTAATTCAACAAATCTTGGGTTATCTTTATTGGGTTTTAATTTTATCCATGTGCAGGTTATGCCTCCTCAAATTGAAGCCAAATACGGTCCGCTTCCGCCTCGATGGGCTTTTCTTTCATCATATCTTGTCCACGACTTTCCAGTGGCTGTGTCCTGGAGTGAGAACGGTCTTTTTCAGATTGACAGTGGTTGGGATAAGTTTCTTATCCTTCACCATCTTGGGATAGGAAGTGCTATGATGTTTTTTCATAGGGGCAATGTCTCCTTCAAAGTCTGGCCGCGTCGCGAAATTGGGGACGACTATGAGACTACTTTTAACTCGGTTTCTTCCTCGTGTAGTTCGAATTGAGCTTCTCCCGCGTCATACTTTAGGAGTTTGTAATCTGGTTATAGATTATGTTTTCGCGAGTGAAGAAAAAAGGGGATCCATGATTCTCTTTCACTACCTATCGCATCTTTGTGATTTCTGAAATAAACTTGGAGGGGGATCTTTTATTATTCATAATACGAAGTAGCATACATAAACCTTCCTAGATGGATCCCTTTAAACTTGATACATTATACTGGAGACAGTAACGCAATGGATAAAGTAGAAACTTAAAGACTTCCTACTTCTCCATTTTCCTCGCTGTTAGGACTGACAACATCGACTTCAAAGATGGAGTCTCCCATGTAGGTGAAGATCAGAGCTGATCCTACATTGACTCGGTTTGCTTGTGTGAAGTCGCGCCATCCTTGTGTTAACCAGAAGAGGCCGTCTCCGTCATTTTCTACCTTTACTTCGTGTTCCTGGTTGGAGCGAGACCAGAGTCTAGCTTGAGTGTGAGCATCTTCATCGATTAGGACGTACATGAGAGGGAGCCGAAGTGTTTGAAGTTGCTCATCTCTCATGATGACTCTATAGAAAGCCATTGGCGGCAAACCTGGATCCATTTTGTTTTAGGATGTTCATCGCTTTGTGAGGCTTTCTCGCCCTCGGTTTTATCGCTTTTTATCGAAAAGTAATTTTTAGTTTTTTCTTTTTCAACTTGCTTTTGGTTGTTTAAAAAGCCTCTTCCTCGGTTAATTAATTTTGAATTTAGAGAATAAAAGACGCGTGCCTTTGGTGACTGTGTCACTTGTTGCGCGCCATGCATGCAACTCTTCTTTCTTTACTTAACTGTTCCCTCGTGAGTGATGAGACAAAAGAGAGAGAACTTACTGTTTTCCTTCAATTTTTCTTGAGATGCGGGGATCCATTATAGTTCCTCCTTTATCATTTAGGGCAGACAAGGTTTTCGGGCAAGAACCACGATGGGCTTTCTTCCAAGCGATTGATTATCTCGAACAGTTCTTGCGCTTGGTAAGATTTTTGTATTTAATCTCTATTTTCCTTATGAATTCCTTCTTTGCTTATACCTTTTTTCTACTTTTCAGCTGCTACCACTTATGTTTGAGGAGGTGTACGCAGATGCTGTACCTAGCCGGGTTTTACTTTCTTCTCATCTGTTGCGTAATTTCCCGGTTTGCATAGAGCAACACAACGGTGGTCTTCTCTACCTTGGCCGCGGATGGAAAGATTTTGTGGAATCGCATGGTTTTGAGAGGGGGGCTTCTATGATTTTTACTCACATGGGTGAGGTGTGTTTCAAAATTCAGGTGGTGGATCCACGCGGAGGTGAGGTCAATCATGACGATCCTTCTCTTCAAGGCTCAACTTCGAATGGTTCTTAAGCTTGGTCTTTTATAATCGTTTAATAAAACAAAGCTTCAAGCTTGTTTATCAACTTTACTTAGCTTGTGGATGTGTTTGAAATTCTTGTTTAACACACGTTTTACCTTTCGATCTGGTCTATTTCCGGACGCGAGTAGCCTTTTCCTAAGTGGGAGTAATCGAAAGATTGGCTACAATTTTCATTAATTGTGAATTTTTTGATCTTTGCTCCAGGGAGTTTTCGAGGTCATGCATGCCAACTGTATGAACGGTTTTAGTCTTTCGATGCTACTTTGTCGTGATGTCTTGTTCACGGGTCTTCTGAGTTTTTTAGCAATAGTGTTCACGGTATTTTTATGCATGGCGCGCCTGCGGTTTAGGCTTAGTGATTGACCTTTCAAACTTATTGATCTCTTGTTCCTGTCTGTGACATGTGTCCAGCTTTGTCCAAGCGTCCTATAAAAGAGAGTATAAGGGGAGGGGTGTTTAAACTTGATCTCTTGCCTTTAACATGCCTTACCCTGTTATCCGCCTTGGTCATTTTTCGAGCGCATCAGGTTTCCCGAGCAACTCCTCCACTTGGTTTGTTTCTCGTTTGCTAAGTTTTTCTTCTTTTCGGGTTTACTTTTTTCCTTAACACACTTTTATCTTTGTATTTTGCTAGTCTCTGCCACTATGCTTCGAGGATGAGCTAGGGCCAGATCTTCCTAGGAAAATTCTTTTGTCTACTAGGATTCTTCGCGACTTTCCGGTGGAAGTCATGCGTGGAGATTACAGGGTTCCCTTTTTAAGAGGGGGTTGGAACGACTTTGCCGAGTCACACAGCATCAATATTGGTTCTTCTTTGACTTTTATTTATAAAGGAGGAAATCGTTTTGAGGTTCAGATTTTAGATGTTGTGGGGGATGACGTAGACGCTGAGTGGACCTCCCCAGAGTCAGGGGGTCCCACTTCAAATGGATTTCGCTTGAGTCAAGGTAGAACTCGTCTAATCCCGACTAGGCCTCGGCAAACATGAGCTGATGTATGCATGTTTCTCTTTTTAAGCGGACAACTGTTCAAATGTGTTAGCGTACCTTGTCACTGGTTGTTTTTGTTTTATGTTTAGTTGTTGGCTCATGGCCATAATTTTCTATGATACCCAAAAAGTCCGGGTGTTCTTGAAGGGCTTATGAAAATTACATCTTTCTTTTTTAGAATGTCTTTAGCAGAGATCTGACGCAGGGTTCGGGTTCTGGAACTGAGACTATACTTTAGAATTTACCTCTGAGAACGCAGTTTCTATTGAAGGCCCAACGCGGAGTCAAGCTCCAGCATCTTTGGGTCTTAATAAAACTTCGTCTCCGAGAATGCAGCTTCGATTGGAGGCCCGACACGGAGTCAAGCTTCAGCCTCTTTGGGACTTGAATAAAACTTCATCTCCAAGAATGCAGCTTCGATCAGAGGCCCAACGCGGAGCCAAGCTCCAGCGTCTTTGGGACTTAAATAAAATTTCATCTCCGAGAATGCAGCTTTGATCGGAGGCCCGACGCGAAGCCAAGCTCTAGCGTCTTTGGGACTTAAATAAGACTTCATCTCCGAGAATGCAGCTTAGATCGGAGGCTCGATGCGGAGCCAAGCTCCAGCGTCTTTAGGACTTAAATAAGACTTCATCTCCGAGAATGCAGCTTCGATCGGAGGCCCGACACGGAGCCAAGCTCCAACGTCTTTGGGACTTAAATAGGACTTCATCTCCGAGAATGCAGCTTCGATCGGAGGCCCGACGCGGAGCCAAGCTCCAACGTCTTTGGGACTTAAATAAGACTTCATCTCCGAGAATGCAGCTTCGATCGGAGGCCCGACGCGGAGCAAAGCTCCAGCGTATTTGGGACTTAAATAAGACTTCATCTCCGTGAATGCAGCTTCGATCGGAGGCCCGACGCGGAGCCAAGCTCCAGTGTCTTTGGGACTTAAACAAGACTTCATCTCCGAGAATGCAGCTTCGATCGGAGGCCCGACGCGGAGCCAAGCTCCAGCGTCTTTGGGACTTAAATAAAACTTCATCTCCGAGAATGCAGCTTCGATCGGAGGCCAGACGCGGAGCCAAGCTCCAGCATCTTTGGGACTTAAATAAAATTTCATCTCCGAGAATGCAGCTTCGATCGGAGGCCCGACGCGAAGCCAAGCTCTAGCGTCTTTGGGACTTAAATAAGACTTCATCTCCGAGAATGCAGCTTAGATCGGAGGCTCGATGCGGAGCCAAGCTCCAGCGTCTTTAGGACTTAAATAAGACTTCATCTCCGAGAATGCAGCTTCGATCGGAGGCCCGACACGGAGCCAAGCTCCAACGTCTTTGGGACTTAAATAGGACTTCATCTCCGAGAATGCAGCTTCGATCGGAGGCCCGACGCGGAGCCAAGCTCCAACGTCTTTGGGACTTAAATAAGACTTCATCTCCGAGAATGCAGCTTCGATCGGAGGCCCGACGCGGAGCCAAGCTCCAGTGTCTTTGGGACTTAAACAAGACTTCATCTCCGAGAATGCAGCTTCGATCGGAGGCCCGACGCGGAGCCAAGCTCCAGCGTCTTTGGGACTTAAATAAAACTTCATCTCCGAGAATGCAGCTTCGATCGGAGGCCAGACGCGGAGCCAAGCTCCAGCATCTTTGGGACTTAAATAAAATTTCATCTCCGAGAATGCAGCTTCGATCGGAGGCCCGACACGGAGCCAAGCTCCAACGTCTTTGGGAGTTAAATAAAATTTCATCTCCGAGAATGCAGCTTCGATCGGAGGCCCGACGCGGAGCCAAGCTCTAGCGTCTTTGCGACTTAAATAAAACTTCATCTCCGAGAATGCGGCTTCGATCGAAGCCCCAACACGGAGCCAAGCTCCAGCGTCTTTGGGACTTAAATAAAACTTCATCTCCGAGAATGCGGCTTCGATCGGAGGCCCGACACAGAGCCAAGCTCCGGCGTCTTTGGGACTTAAATAAGACTTCATCTCTGAGAATCCAGCTTCGATCGGAGGCTCGACGCAGAGCCAAGCTCCTGCATGTTTGGGACTTAAATAAAACTTCATCTCCAAGAATGCGGCTTCGATCGGAGGCCCGACGCGGAGCCAAGCTCCGGGGTCCTTGGGACTTGTCTAAGAAATTCACCTGGAGGAAAATAATGAAAGCGCTCTCTAACCGCTTTATTTAATTTTTGCGGGGGCGAATCAGCTTTTTGTAACATACAAGCCTTTGCAATTATACATAGTATTTATTTAGATTATCTGCATTCCAGGTCTTGTTTAGAATGGTGCCTTCGGGGGTGCTGAGTTTGTACGCTCCTTTTTGAACTTCTCTCACGATCACATAAGGCCCCTCCAAGTTTGGGTCCAGTTTTCCTCCAGTGGTGGCTTGGCGGGGCACCAAATCTCCCTCCCTGAGATGCCGCGGGCGAACTCGTCTATCCCGATATTTAGATAGTCGCCTTTTGTGTTCTTGCTCCCTTATGGCTGTTGCCATCCTGCGCTCCTCTATGAGATGGAGTTCGAGTTCCAATGCTTCATCATTGGTTTCCTGGTTGTATGTTATTATTCGTGCCGAAGGAACCAGCCTTTCTACTGGAATGACCGTGTCCATACCAAAGACTAGTCAAAACGGGGTTTCTCGAGTTGGAGTTTTTTCTGATGTGCGGTAGGACCAGAGAACTAATGGTAGAAGTTCAGCCCATCGCCCCTTTGTTGTGCTCCCGAGCTTCTTTTGTATCCCATGCAGCAATTGTTGATTGGTCATTTCTGCCTGTCCGTTCGTCTGTGGATGGGCCACAGACGAGATTTTGAGGTTTATGCCCAATGCCGCGCAGAAATCTCTGATTGTTTCACAATCAAACCGAGGTCCATGATCCGTGATTATCGAGTTGGGTACCCCGAAACGGCAGACGATGTTCTTCCATAAGGTTCTTCTTACTTTCTCCGCGGTGATTAGTCCCATTGCTTCGGCCTCAACCCATTTTGTGAAGTAATCAACCAAGACAGGCACATATTTCAACTGTCCTGGGGCAGTGGGAAAAGGACCAAGGATATCCATTCCCCAGAAAGAAAAAGGGCAAGCTCCAGTTATACTTTTTAGTACCTCAGAAGGGCGGTGTATCAAATTTCCGAATCTCTGACATGCGTCACATTTCTGGATATAATTTTGAACATCTTGCTTCATAGTTGGCCAGTAATACCCCAGTCTGCTTGCTTTGGCCGCCATGGCTCTTCACCCCTTGGTGGTGTGCACAAACCCCATTATACAGTTCTTTTACGACAAGATTTTGTAATCACCCTCCTGGCCACGTCTTTTTCATCGGGTAGGATGCCCTTCCCCAGATGATCCAGGAGACAGTAACCTCTCTTGTAAAGACTTGGTAAACCTCTTGGATAAGTCTGCAGTTGTTCATCCTTTCGAGGATCACCTCCTTTCCTACCTCTTCAGGCATGACTGCTCCTAATCGAGCCAACGCGTCCGCTTGCTGATTGTCACTTCTGGAAACGACCGTTAGGCAAAAACTCAAGAAAGCCTTTGATAACGCCCGCGCTTTTCTCTGATAGTCAGGCATTAAACCAGTTCTGGCCTCATACTTCTCTGTTATCAGTCGCGTCACCACTTCTGAATCGGTGCAGACTGACATTTGCCTGGCGCCTTTGATCCAAGCTATTTCCAAGCCCGCGAGTAGAGCCTCATACTCAGCTTCATTATTCCTAGCTTGGAAATCCAGTTTATAAGCATAATTGTATTGTTGTTCGTCAGGTGCAGTGAGAGTAACCCCAGCTCCGCATCCGTCTTTGTTGGACGCGCCATCCACCCTAAGCGTCCACTCGCTTTTTTCTGTTTGAGCACTTAGTTCAAAACTTTTTTCACCAATAAAATCGGTCAAAGATTGAGCCAGTACCGCCTTCCGCGGGGTATACTCTAGTTCAAATTTCGTCAACTCGACTGCCCACTTCATCATCCTCCCTGACAAGCACGGGGAATGAAGGATTTGACGCAACGGTAAGTCAGTCATTACTCTGATGATGTGATCCTGGAAGTAGGGCCTCAATCTTCTTGCCGCGAATACCAGACATAGAATCATTTTCTCCACTGGTTCATACCGCGTCTTAGCATCCTGTAGCACACGACTTACATAATACACTGGGTATTTTTCTTCTTGCGTCAAAACTGCACTGATGGTAATGCTCTTTACTGATAAGTATAGGTGTAGAATATCTTGCTTCTCTGGTTGGTGCAGAGTGGGGAGTGTTGATAAGAAAACTTTCAAACTCCCGAATGCTTCCTGTAACTCTGGAGTCCACTGTATTGGTCCCTTTTTCTTGAGTAAAGCAAAGGAGGGTAATGACTTGTCCGCCAAGCAAGAGCAACATCGGCTTAGGTAATTTACTGCTCCATTTAAAGACTGCAATTATTTGATCGTCCGTGGTGGTTGAAGATTTTGGATTGCCGCCACCTTTTCAGGATTCACATCAATTCCTCGATGGCTAACCATGAAGCCAAGGAATTTTCCCGAATCAACCCCGAAGATGCACTTTTCCGCGTTCAGGTTCAAACCTCCTCTGCGAAGGGAATCAAATGTTTCTTGTAGATCTGTCACGTGATCTTCTGCTTTCTCACTCTTGACTACAATATCATCCACATATATCGACACATTCCTTCCAATCTATTTACGAAATATCCTATCAATAGTTCTTTGAAACGTAGCTCTGCATTTCTGAGTCCGAAAGGCATGACGTGGTAGCAAAATATCCCCTGGTTGGTGATGAAAGTAGTTGCTTTCTTGTCTAGCGGGTCCAAACTTATCTGATTGTATCCAGAGTAAGCATCAAGAAAACTGAGGACCTTATTACCCACGGTCCCATCGACAAGTTCGTCTATAGAGGGCAATGGGTAACTGTCTTTGGGGCAAGATTTATTAAGATCAGTAAAATCAATGCACCTTCTCCATTTCCCATTAGATTTCTTCACCATAACCACATTCGAGAGCCAATCTGAGTCTTCTACTTCCTTTATGAACCCTGCTTCTAACATCTTGTCAGTTTCTTCTTTGGCCGCGGCAGCTTTCTCAGGAGCCATTTTCCTCTTCTTTTATACTATGGGCTTTGTTCCTGGACGAATTCTTAAAGTATGCAAAGCAGTTGTTGATGGGACTCCCAACAAATCTCGCGGAGTCCATGCAAAAACGTCTCTTGATCTTTCTATGATCTCTATGATCCGATCTCTTTCTTCTGGTTCTAGTGCTCGTCCCAAATAAAATTTCTCCTCGGGGTTTGAGAATGGTGTATAGGCAACTCTTTCATCCGCGGTTGGTATTTTTTCTTTTGTCGGTCTTACCTCAAGTTCAGCCTCTGAGAGTCCTGATGGATTGCTCTCTCCTATCACGGATTCACATTTCTCACTAATACACATTACTTCTTTCCTCTTCTTGATAGAAGTCAAGTAGCAACGTCTGCTTTCTGGCTGTTGGCCGCGAACCTCTCCGATTCCTCCTCCTGGCAAAGGAAACTTCCCAATGAAGTGATATATTGACACTATCATCTGAAATTTATAGAGCGAGACGCGTCCCAGCAAAGCATTGTATACGGTAGGAATCTTTACTACCGTGAATACAATATTCTCCATGTGCCTTTTTGGGGTTGTTCCCAAAACTACTGTTAGCTCGATCGTTCCTGCCACTTGCACTTCTCCTTCTGAGAACGTGATCAATGTTCCTGAATATGGTTTCAACGATGTCGCGGATATCCCCATCCGAGAGAAAGCCTCCCATGACAAGATATCGACCGACGAACCGGTGTCGATAAATACTCTTTTGACTGTCTTGGCAGCTATTTGAGCATGGATGACTAAAGGATCTGAGTGCGGCATCCTTACTTCCTCAGCGTCTTTCGGGGAAAAGGATATGTCTTCATGCTGTGATAGAGAGATCCTTCTACTTGACGCGGATGGAGGTTGCCTTCCTTATCGTTCGTAGTTTTTCTTTTCTTGTCTTCTAGACCCTGCCATGGAATAGCCTCCCGCGAGGGTATTGATGAAACCCTCTGGCTCTTGTATGTGGCCTCCTTCCGGTCTTCGAGCTTCTCCTTGATTAACGGATCTTTGTACTGTAGGCGTATAGTTTTGCCTACCTCCGCGTCCTCTTCTTCCCCTTCCTCTTCCTCGGTTGTGAAAAGGGGGATCTCTATGCTGATCCAGTTGCCTTAAGTAACGGTCCTGCCAATCACGAGGGTCATCAAGCCTGGGGTTTCGGTCTCCCCAATCCGGCCTCCGGTTAGGTCGATCTTCTCTTATTGGTGGAAATCTTATTTCTTGATTCCCATAGGGGTTCTCCCTCGGATGATAGGAACGCGGATGATCCTCTCTTCGATGAGACCCTTGACCTCTTTCTGAATTCATGTGTACTTCATCGCGGTGGAGACGAAAATCTACAGCTTCTGAATAATGTCTGGGTGGCTTGGCTTTCTCCTTCTTGAATTTTCTAGCAAGCTTCCCTAAGAGACCTTGATTCCCTGTGTTTGCTCTTGAACTTGACGCGGCTGCTTCTTCAGCCTCGATCTACCTAGACACCCGTTCCCTCAAATCGTCGTAACTAGTTGGTTTCTTCCGAAATAGGTATGTCTTGAAATCTCCCTCTGCCAAATTTCCCATGAGTATGATGATCGCCGATTCATGATTAAAGTTGGGGATTTGCACTACCACACTGGTAAAACGGGTGAAGAAATGCCCCAAAGATTCTCCAGCTCCTTGCCTAATGGAATTCAGGTCAAGCATGGTCTTCTTTCTCGACCGCGCACTTCCAAAATGGGATGTAAAGACGTGGGACAACTGGATGAAACTGGTTACGGAGTTTTTTGGAAGGTTCGTGAACTAGGTAAGTGCGATTTTTGTAAAGGTTGAGGGAAACGTTCTACATAACATAGCATCATTGTACTCATTTATTCCCATAGCGGTTGTAAAATGGCAGAGATGATCTTCAGGATCAGTCGTTCCATCATATTTCATAAGGTTCACGTCTCTCCACCTTTTAGGCACTATCGCGGAACAGATTTCCTTGGTAAACACTGATGGGAAAACTGCTGGCATGCCTTCGGTTCTTTTCTCTGTTGAGTCGGACCTCGTAGAGGTGGAAACATCTGTGGATCTCTCCCCACGTCGATGTTTGTTCTCACGCTGCCACTGATCATTCTGCCATGCCTGGCGCGGCATTGCCTGACTCTGGTAACCGTAATTCCAGTTGCCTGGGTTGTCGTACGCGGTATTATATCTATCAAAATTTCCGAGTTGCTTCTCCTGATGGAAATTCCCCTGTTGACGCGGATTCTGCCCCCAGTGATCATAATAAAAGTACTGTGACTTTTCTTGCTGAAAGGAGTTAGGCTGTTCACGATGTGCTTCATAGGACCAAAAGTTCTGTGGTATGTACTCTCCACCTAGTCCATGCTGATTGTAATGGTGACGCGGAGGGGTACTGAGGTACTGGTCTCCCATTTCGCCATCCGGATTCGGTTGTGGTGTTAATGGGACATACATACTCGAGGCCTCCTGATCCTGGTGGATCCCTTGGCTCATGTTCTATGTCGCATTGTTTTGGCTATCACTCATTTTCCCAGTGTCGTAAATCTGCCACAGTGAAAGACTTATTTTCATACGCAATTCTTCATACTTCTAGATTCAGACACGGACCCTTGTTTCCTTCAAAGTTCTGAGGGTCTTTGCCTAATTTTATCGAACATAAAGAATTTTTTAGAGGAACCCCTTAGTGTGAGGGGGTTCCCATAGACGACGCCAATGAAAAAGCCCGATCTCATAAGGCCACCATTTTTAGTGGGACCCGAGAATTTACCCAGTGGGGCCTTTAATATTCCCAACGGACTTACCTGACCCGCATCGAAATAATCAATGCAGCCCAACCTGTGCCGCGGGAACAATCTACCTATGAATTTTGATGTGTCATTCCCTTATCGAGTTTTCCTCAGACAATTTGGGAATCAGATGTTTATCTGCCGTCGTTGCTTGTCTTGAGGACCAACAACAACATATTCTTAATTCTGGAGGAAAGTTTTCAAAGGGCGAAGAAAGGTCTCTGTCCGCGGAGCAACCCCTTCTACCTGAAAAGAGGTTTCTTCCGACGCGTTCAACTTCCTTTCTCTATTCTACTCTTTCCTGTCTTCCCTCTTCTCAGATTTTTTTGGTTTTGGTCCGCTCCTTTCTTACCCTTCTCCCTCTTCCAGGCGCCCAAAAAGTCCCCTTTCATAATGCAATTTCTCGCTTTTATAGGTATTAGGCGATCTCCAAATGACATGCCACGTGGAGTTTGTTACTCGACACGTGTTCTACTCGTGGGGGGTGGGCATGACCGCCACGTGCCCCTCTTTTCCATCCGCGGATGATTCCGTTCAAGAGAGCTTGTAGTTTTTTCTGTTGGATGTCTATCCGCGGATGGCCTTTGTGATAATGCTTCTACCACTTCTTGCCAACCGGTTGTGTTTTATTTTACTTTTATGTTTTTACTGATGTTTTTGTTGTCGGTTTAGTGAGTTAGTGCAGCTATGAGAACCCTGACAAAGCTCTGCATTATAGTTCAACGCTAAAAGAGTGCATACGCCATCGAGCTGTGGCCCAAAATGGGAATGTGCTAGGGTTATGAACTTATAATCTGGACAAGGTGAGGGACTTCAGTTTCATGGACTTCTATGTTTCATTCAAAAGTAATTCATTGCATTTTTTTTCTTGTTAGAATTATCATGCTAATCATTACTTTGTTTAAGGATGTACTTCTCTAATGTTGAATTTTGTTTTTTTTCGTATTTCATCGAAGAATTTTCCACTACTCATTTAAAATACTTATATTTAGTTACCCATGTGAGTCCCTATCTATTTTTTTACAGCTATGTACTTGATTGTGAGCATTTCAGAAAGTTCTTTCACTACATTCAACTCCCAAATTTTATAGGTAATGTTGTTTTAATGGGTTGAAGTTAAATTCGGTTCTTGTAGATCCGTACGGATAATGAAGAGAATTTGAGTAGACCCAAAAAGGGTAATCTCATGAGTAGACCTCGAAAGGTAATTCGAGGGAGTAGGCCAAAAAGGCAATCTGCAACAAATTCTTTCAGGCGTCAAAACAAGTGTTTAAGCCCTTTAGAAAAGATATATAAAATGGCTTGGATAATGGCAAACGAGTCACTTAAATAAATCCCCCTTAGGGATCTCTGTCTGGTTGTAATGGTGGCTCTATCTGAATTGCATGACATAATATGATTCTGTAATCTTCGGAATGTACCTTGCGAATGACCATTTGTGAAAGCTTCTCATGTTATTACATCTATGACTAGTAACATTCCTTAGGTCTCATGTTGTGCCTTGCTTTCTGTCATGATTATATGTCGCCATAGGATGTCTACTTGGCCTATTGTATTAATCGTACTAATGATTGAATGGAAGTGTGAGCCGCATGACATGAATCTGCATGATTTTTCTCTATTAGGTTCATGATAGTGTCATCAACATTCCTCGAATTAATGCCCGCAAATGATCTTCTTAGCATGCTAATTGATGACGCCTCGATGCTTATCATTTCTTTTGTGACAAGAGTCTATAGCATGCCCATCTATTTTGTATTCCTCAGATTAACTATTGTTGATTATTCTAAAATTACTAATGTTGTGTGTTACTTGTGCTAAATTGAGAATATTTTGGGGTAATTGAGTCTTGATGAATAAATATTTTATCCTAGTATATATTTATTTGAAATCTTGTCCCCGTATTCTAGTCATGTTGCCCCGTGATAGAGGCTAAACCTACACCCACATGTGTATGGGGTTCAGTTGTAGTATATCGAGTGTCGAATCACAGTGACTATGTGGTATCGATTATAATTTCAAACTGATAAAACTAAGCCAAGAAAATAAAGGACAAATATTTATATGGATGGAGAATGTAACCGACTAATAATAAAATAACTATACAAAAAGTGATATTCAAACACAATAGATACGAGACAAATCTAGGATAAAGGATCACCACAACAATTATTTAGTAGGTTAATATCGATATTCGTGCCACATTGTCTGAGTTTGTTAAAGATAGTTATCTAATGTAATTACTAATCTCCTTTCGGTCTCATAGTAAATGTGCCTAAATTGTTAACCATCTCCTTTCGGTCTCAAGTAACCAATTCAAACCCTTTGGGCTCTTAGAAACTAGACCTCAATTGCATCAATATCCGCTTTCGCGCTCAATCAAATACAACTTCAACCTAGAGTTTCTACGATAAATAGTAATCCACATGGAACTCTACAAAGCTTTCACAATGATAAAATTCCAGGTTCAATCCTAAGGTTCCGATAGTAAGTTATCGCCTTTCAGCCTCAAACTCTTATCTAATCGTCGTATTAGTCTTATCTCCTTTCGGTCTCAAATTCTAACAGGACTCTAATCAATCATAAAATCAATTAGTTTAAGCACATTAGGATTGAATCTAACAAGTTCTTAGACAACCAAATATCAATACTAAGACTACCAAATAATCGTTGGGATCACCCAAAACCCTAGAATGAACAAATTAACCAAACATAATATAATAAACGATGAAATAGATTATAGACAGAAATAGATCAAAATTTAGAATAATATGCAAACTGAAATCTTCTTCCTGACCCAGAGTGAAATACCAAAAACAAATAAAGAAAATCTAAACTAAAACCCTAAGGCCGAAGTGCTGTGCGGCTCCAAATTCCGAACTCCAAAACTCCCTTTCTCTGTAATGATGTACGAGAGTATATCATTACAGAGAAAGGGAGTTACAATTTTATCCCAGCAATTTAAAGAATTATAAACTAGCCCAACACTCAATTCGAATTTCAGTCCATCACCTAATTATTAATTTAGCCCGTAAAATCCCAATTTGGCAATTTCCGCACATTAGCTTTCAAGATCCAATCCAATCATTCTCGCTACTCCATATCGACTCTTGAATTTCCATAATGTTTCCCTCAAATGCCTAAAATAAATAAAAGCACAGTGTAGACTCCGAAAATGTAAAATGAAATAAATAAATTATAAAATATGATAAATATGCATAAAAATGACATAAACTAATGTACAAATTTAATCCTAAAATATGACTAAAATAGATGTTATCAAATCACCCCATGTTTGAACCTTGCTTGTCCCCAAGCAAGACTCACTAGACAAACACAACTCTAAAAAGACAAACAAAACACAAAGATATTTCTATGAATGATCACTCGTCAATATGGTCACTATGGCTTTCTAGAGTATTTATCATTTATCAATTAAGTTCAAAGTAGATATGAAACTATGAGACCCACATAAAATCCTTCATATTCATTGCATAAAAGCTTAACTACTTAAAGGTTCAGGGGATGCTTGCATTCATAATGTATTGAGCAATCAAGAAAATAGTTAGCAAAAAAAAAAGTCATAAACACTCATGTATTACTAAGCCTTTTCTTCTTCGGATTTTCAATGAAGCTCTTTATTCTCTTTTTGTTTCTTTTCTTCCTCCTTGTGTGAATTTTATCCTCCACAAGCAGGATCGATTAGTAACCGTATTTTTTTTTCTTCTTTTCGAGTCAATTTTATCATCCTCGAATGTGGCACCTATTTAAGTTTTTGCTTGGTTTATTGATGACTCTTTTCACTTGAGTTAATTTTATCCTCCTCGAGCGGTGCAAGTGAATTTTATCCTCCTTGCACTCATCAACCTAGCATATAATTCCAATCATGACAAAAATATAACCGAATTTACTAAGGCTTTTCATTAGGGGTTTAGACATATGCAATGAAAATCATAGAAAATTGCTCTAAACTGAACATCCAACCAATAACCAAGCTAACTAATGCTCATAGTTCATATTGTATGGAAACCTTACAAGTGTCCTTATTCAATTAAAGATCAAGTTTATTAACTCTTAAGCCAGAGATAACCATATATCATCATAGCTTAATAAAAGATATAAAAATTAAATAAAAACAAACTAAACAATTAGAAGAAAAAAAAAGACCCAATATGCATAAACTTGGGATAAATATCAACACCTATAATGCAATGCATATGAAATGAAATGCACATGAAAAAGAAAAATGAAAAAATATACGTAAAAATGGACCTACACATATGAATTACAAGTAAGTTACCCCTACCCCATGGTTAAAATCATACTTTGTCCCCAAAGTAGAGAAATGATAAAGAGTAAAAGATAAGGAAATTCACCAAACAAATCAGGCAAAATTGAGCAAATTTCAGCATTCCTAGTTCAAGATGGTAATGCAATGAATTGATTGAAACCATCTGTGATATTTGGCAAAATTTCAGTAGTGTCTCTAACATAACATGGCCTACATAGAGCACAAAAAACAACAGCAAACACGAGCCTACAAGTATAGTAATATCACAATAGCAACCTTCAAGAACACCGGAAGGGAGTGTGAGACAAGCAAAAGAACACTGGGAGGGACAAAGTGATAGAAATCACCAAGAAAAACAGCAAACACTTCAAACAATTAGTGTATATGACTAACCATCAAGAGCTAAAGTGATCAATTTCACCAACAAAGATAGTCAAAACACACTCCTAATTCATTCAAAAGCATAGTGCTAGCAAAAATATGTATGGTTAAATGCCTCATAGCACATCTCAACAAACCACCGAGTTCTTGAGACTAGAATAAACTCTGCTGATTTCATATATAACAAGGAAAATCAACCCATGGAGTAGAATATCAATTCAAAGCCTAAAACGTCTACCTAGGATTAACACAAATCAAGCTAGAGTCGGGAGCAAAAATCAGAGTAAAGAGACTCAAGACTAAACAGACTCAATAGTAGCATTGTGTGATACAAGTAGTTTAGTCCAGGAGAATGATCAAGAGTAATGGGAATTGCAAAACGACCCTCTCCCAAATCAAGCTTATCACAAAAAACACCCCAATTTCAATTCATTCGTTCAGGCACAACACAATCAAACAAAACATCCTATATAAACAACTTCCCACATCAACAACTCGGCAAATATAAGCTCCTAGATAGGCATTCAAGTTCCCATTCAACTCAAGCAATAAAAATCTCATGAATCCAGCACGAATTAAGCATAGAAGATAATCAAATCATAAATGTGAACTCAATCCACAACAAGTTCACAATTCAAATACTTTAGAGACTGAATTCACACTTATGCAAATCAAAAGAGGAAGGAAAAATGCATATCTGCGCTTACCCTTTGATTGAATGTCGAGGACATACCTGCGCTTACCCTTTGATTGAATGCCGAGGACATACCTGCGCTTACCCTTGATTGAATGTCGAGGACTCAGATTCAGGAGTAGCAGCAGGGTCGATTGGGCCAAATTCGACACCAAGTCGATGATAGCAACAGAGTTAAGATCCCCCTGTGGTGGTGAGAAGCGGATTGATGGCGGTCAGAGAGATCCCGGCGAGAGCGGGGTGGTGTGAAGAGGGCGGGATGCTGAGGGAATGAGGCAGCCATAGATAGAGTGCGGCGCCGGCGATTGTGGGGCAGAGCAATCGGGTGAGGAAGAAGGTTATTCCGGCGGTGGCCAGCAGAAGACGTGGAGTGCACTGGCGGCGGTTCACAAAGAGTAGGGTGATGTGGGGGATGGTGAACGCTGGAGAGAGAGAGGGCTAAGAAGGTGAGAGGGAGAAGGTTGGGTGTTCGGGCGGAGGCGTGGACAGAGAATGAGAGGCGGCATGAGCGATAGGGAGAGATTGTGGTGATGGTTGAAGGCGTGCGACATATGTAGAACGGTGGATAGAGAGAGGAGATGAAGATGGAGACGGGAGCCTTCAAGGCATTTTTTTCGCTTTTTTTTCAAGAAAGCGAAAAAAAAATTTAATAAAAAGGAACAATAGGCACACGGAAGCGCTAGGAGGCACACGGACGCGCGAATTTCTTCAGAGATTGGGAACAATGTTGTGCGTCCGTGTTTTTTTTTAAGAGAGAAAGAGAAGAAAACTAAGATAAAAGAACTTACCTCGTTCCGAGAAGTGTTTATTTACGGTCTTTTAGCTTGACCTTGTTGATACGAAAACACTTGTATCTCCCTGAATGGATGGTTTATGGCTCAATCCACCCATCCAGTAGCGTCTTCTCGGAGCGGAGTAGATGCGATCGTTTCTCACTCGAGCTCCATAGGAAAGTGCTCTTCCTCCTCTTAGCATATCTTCCGTTTGTGTCTTCGCTAAACTCGAACAATGGAACCCCCTTCTTATGCTCTAAAATCTCCATGTCTTCAAAAATCTGCAACTCAAGAAAGACAACAGTGCAATCGTCATTATCACTATCCTCACCTTGAACATATAAAATTTTTTAAAAACAGGGAAACTTCATTTGTTGAGCCTCTTGGATCTGCAACATCTCATCTTCAAAATTGGCTTGGATCCTTGCAAGTCGAGTCTCCGGTTCAGTGAAGAACTTCCCCATATGACTCAGCTCGGATGATTCTTGTGAAATTAGTGAAGCTTGATCTCGCACCCAGGTGGTGCATATCCCTCGGTGAGATCCCTCTCATAAGAGAGGTGAGAATGCAACATGTAGTACACCTCTTGTTCCTTTCCAAACGGAGCTTTTAACACCGGGCAATCACTAGCTACATGACCAAGTGCTCCACAAAACGCACAATAATAAGCATAATCCATATCAAAAGCACAAACCGTTAGTGAAAAACAAATAAGAAAAGAAATCAAAACTAAAAGAATGATTTAGAAAAATCAATCTAAATAAACAACCAATACAAACAATAGTCCCCAACAACGGCGCCATAAACTTGATAGAGACTAAACCTACACCCATTAGTGTATGGGGTTCAGTTGTAGTATATTGAGTGTTGAATCACAGGGACTATGTGGTATTGATTGTAATTTCAAACTGATAAAACTAAGCCAAGAAAATAAAGGACAAATATTTATATGGATGGAGAAAGTAACCGACTAATAATAAAATAACTATACAAAAAGTGATATTCAAACACAATAGATACGAGACAAATCTAGGATAAAGGATCACCACAATAATTATTTAGTTGATTACTATCGATATTCGTGTCACATTGTCTGAGTTTGTTGAAGGTAGCTATCTAATGTAATTACTAATCTTCTTTCGGTCTCATAGTGAATATGCATAAATTGTTAACCATCTCCTTTCGGTCTCAAGTAATCAATTCAAACCCTTTGGCCTTTTAGAAACTAGACCTCAATTGCATCAATATTCGCTTTCGCGCCCAACCAAATACAACTTCAACGAGTTTCTACGATAACTAGTAACCCACAAAGAACTCTACAAAGCTTTCACACTGATAAAATTCCAGGTTCAATCCTAAGGTTTCGATAGTAAGTTATCACCTTTCAGCCTCAAACTATTATCTAATCATCCTATTAGTCTTATCTTCTTTCGGTCTCACATTCTAACAGGACTCTAATCAATCATAAAATCAATTAGGTTAAGCACATTAGGATTGAATCTAACAAGTTCTCAGACAACCAAATATCAATACTAAGACTACAAAATAATCGTTGGGATCACCCAAACCCTAGAACGAAGAAATCAACCAAACATAATATAATAAACGATGAAATAGATTATAGGCAGAAATAGATCAAAATTTAGAATAATATGCAAACTGAAATCTTCGTCTTCGATCCAGAGTGAAATACCAAAAACAAATACAGAAAACCTAAACTAAAACCCTAAGGCCGAAGTGTTGTGCGGCTCGAAAGTCCGAACTCCAAAACTCCCTTTCTCTATAATGATGTACGAGAGTTTATATAATGAATTTTTGATAGAATTACAATTTTAGCCCAGCAATTTAAAGAATTAAAAACTATCCCAACACTCAATTCTAATTTCAGGCCAACACCTAATTATGAATCTAGCCCGTAAAATCCTAATTTGGCATTTTTCGCACATTAGCTTCCAAGATCCGATCCAATCATTCTCGCTACTCCATATTGACTCTTGAATTTCCATAATATTAGCCTCAAATGCCTGAAATATATAAAAGCACAGTGTAGACTCCGAAAATGAAAAATGAAATAAATAAAGTATAAAATATGATAAATATGCATAAAAATGACCTAAGCTAATGTACAAATGCAATCCTAAAATATTACTAAAATAGATGTTATCACCCTGTTACTTAGACTTGCACTATACTTCGCTACATTTCCTCCTATGCTTTTATATTGCTGGAATGTGAGTGAATTTAATTCTTGCTTATCGTCATATTAATCAATCAAGTGCATGTATGTATCATATGTTATGTTGAGCCATTAGTAATAAGTACGACCCTTGGTTGTGACTTGCGCGAATTCTACCTTGCCTACATTATCGTTGATTCTCTCTTCAACTAGGTCCCTAATAGTGTGGTTTTTCCCTCTTTCTGTTCCCTTAAAATGTTTTACTCATCCTGATTAGATTAATGTTGAATTCATTGATCGACTTGCTTTCCGTTATGGTTAATTCTAGCATGCTTACATGTTATCGCTCGGTGGTATTCCTCTATTACTATATGCTATCTTCTCATTCTTGCAAGAACGTATGACTTGACACCTTGCATGATCACACACCACGCTATATCATGATTTCGCATACGCATGAGACATGAACGTTATGATGAATCTAGTCGGATTACCTTGATCGTATTCGTGTTCGATATGTGCTATTAGTATCATGTAGGGCTTATGCTTTTCAATATGACTCGCTAAATGATTACATGTCCTACTTGTTCTATAATGTGATAGTTATTTTAGCGTTTTAAGTGCCCTACGACGGTTCATTCCTACCATGATTATGACCTATCACCGTGACGTTCTATTGGTTACTCTGTGGTGATCCCTCTTGTTTTCATGGACATTATGATGAACTCCTTTAAATGACACTTGACTATGCCCATGTCTTATCATGTATCTCTAGCATCATGTAGGACCTATGCTTCCTAAATGTATCTCTTCGTATGATTACATGCCATTCTTAACCTACTATGCGATCATTGTTGTCGGATTTGATAGTTACTATGCTGGTCTTATGTGTTCTCGTATGACACTTAGTCTGATTGTTATGATATACCTCGCCATTTTATATTTGACCTCACTTGTTGTTGTGTATACCATGCTCGTGCATTGTTCATATACATCGTACTCACTACTAGAAAAATGCAATTAGACATTTGTTGTGAACCGATGTCTTTAAAAAAAATTCCGATCTCTTTGTACGTGTAGTAAAAGATCAACTTTTCCACATCGGTTTTAAGCTGATGTCTTTTCTTGTTTAAAACATCTGCTTTATTTTGAATATAGATATAAACCAGCTCCTCAAATTTATTTTTGACATGTTCACTTGTTGTTAAAACCTCGTTATTTTTCATTTATAAGCTTTTGAAGATGTCCACACAAAACCTAAATTTTACATTTACATCACTGTTTTTAAAATAACAAATGTATTAAACTAAAATAGACATCTTTTTTATTATATTGACTTTGGGTATATTAATTTCATTTATATAATTTGTGATTTTTTTATTGTTTTAAAATAATCTATTGCATGGAATTTATACATAACTGATGTATTAATATAATATGGACATCATTTTAGATTTTTATAAAGATGTTGTTGGCAATATATATCAATTTATATTAACATTGTGATGTAAAAATATGTTACACATTAATTTAAATCATTTGGACGATGTCTCTAATGATACTAGCATCCATATTTATGTAATCATTCGATTTTATAACTATTAAAGCATAACACTTTTCATCTATATCTGATGTTTTTAGGTTTGATAGACAACACCCTTTGCTCATGAAATAAGATTTTGCAAATGATAGGTACTTTAATGAACATATAAATTAAAATAAACACAAAATCAACATTTACAAATGATAGGTAATTGAAAGGTACACTTTTGCAAATGATGAGTACTTCTTTTCAAGAAGTTTGAAGCTTTACATCAGACCCAATAGAAAATTCCAAGCAAGGTATCTGTGATCGATGGTAAACAGTCCAAACAATGGAGAAAACCATGCAGAATGGATAAATAGCGGCAACGAGATGTGAGATAAGTCCCAAATAAGGCACCTTAACAGTTGACATTACAACACCTTCAAACTATTGCAAACTGCATGTACTTTCAGCATTAGTTATGAACTTTATTTCATAACTAAAAGTAGATCCATGTGTGTTGTACACCTTCATAAAAATGAGAATACATGTTGGGCTTAAAAACGAAAATAAGTATATCAAACCATTTTATTTACACAGCCTGGAAGAATATTTTAGCAACAAGGGACAACTAATTACAAACCTTCACCAAAAAAGGGAGAGCATTTCTCAACTCCTCACCCTGGGAAAAATGGTTTTACAAGTAAATCAAGCTCGTAGAAAGTCACAGTTAGATGCTCAAAATGACAGCAAATGATCAAAGAAAATTCGCGTACTTGGGTGGTTGTAATGAAATTTGATCCTGTAGGATCAACATAGGCTTTCTTCGCGGAGATCTGGAAGTTATTTCATTACTCTTGAGTCACATTTAGAAACACTAAACAAGCTAGTGCAAACGACTAAATCATTCAAACCCCGTATTGAGTTTTGTCCTAACTAGAACAATTGGAACATTTGGGGCAAATCAACAAGACGAACGAAATGCATAAAAAAAGGAAAAGAAAAGAAATCTTGATACCTTGTTGAGGGAAAAGGCCAACACAAATATGTGTACACCTGTGTAAATGTGTAACTCAATTGCCTCAACCTATGTAGTCCCCATGGCCTGTCAAAATTAACCCAATCTTTGTTCAGAATAAACCCTTAGGTTAGCTAAAGATGATTTTTTTTTTCTTTTGTGGGGGGTTCCAAAGATGGAGAGGGGGGAAAACCAACAATGTCCCAGAGGCCCAAATTCACAATGCTCTCATCCACAACCACATTTGCACTGAAACTGTCAAATACTCTTGGTACATAGTCCTGCAAAATCAGCCATAAATTTTAAGAAATTAGAGCAACAGAAAAAGGGAAAATACTTGAATAACTCTAATAAGGGATAGAATGCCAGATCCGACGTTAACAAGTGAAATTGTCATAAAAATAGCACGTATTTATAGTGGGGCTTCTAGAATCCACATATTGGTCACCAACTCACTAGCAAGTACAAATTTTGCCTCTTAGAATAAGAAAAGACAATACTTTGTTCTCACATCAATCCACACCAGTCCATGCAAAGCATTCTTGATGTCAGAACAAAGTATTCTTGAAATAGAGAAGTCTCCAATCTGGAATCTGATGCCAAGTTAATTGGATTAAGCTCTCAGAGTTTGTGGTCGTTTATAAATTATAATTAGTATGCCAAGTTGGATTTTGAGAATCAGTTGTGTAGATAGAGCCTATTAATTTAAAAAGGAATAAAAGAACACTGAGCCAAAATAAGCATAATGCACATGAATACGCCCTGAATGAACAACCAAATGGTCAATCTCATACTCAGCCACTCAGACTCACCTTTATTCAGTTCATTCGGTGGATAATTGGTATCCAAGTTCTGTTCTTTAGATGCTACATCTGCATTGAGATCTTCTGCTTGTAGATGGTTCTTGATCATCTACAATAAAAGCAAAAGAAAGATTTATAAAAATACTAGAAACAAAACTTGTAAACATAAATCATCAAGATGAATTCAACACGGTAAATTAGTAGGACCACCAAAAATAAAGAGAAGCGTACATGTTCCTTTTCAGCAATACATTGAGATTTCTTCCACCTCTTAACATTTTTGCATGCGCCATGTACTTCTAGACTAAAGTAGGATTCAGAAATAATCAAATGCTTCTAATCAATCTTTGAAACACCTAAAATAGAACCTTAACTGCGTGAAGACATAATGACATACACATCTCAATTTATTGTTATATAAAAGCTCACTTGTATATTTTCTTTTACCTCAATTTTCTTCATTATTTATGTTTGGTTCAGGATAAGGGAACTAAAAAGATGAATGAACATTTAGTGTATGCCAGTTGTACATGTTAATACAAAAGAATTCAGTAGCAAATCTGAGATGCCGTTGTAGCAAAAGATTGTACAGTGATGATCAATATTCAAGGAAATCTACTTTCAGATACTTAGCACAGAACCCTTACAGTTCCATCAATTGATTTATGGTCCCTTCTAGATGCTGGTTAAGGCCGTTGAATCTACGGAACAGGCACGTGTAAATGATACAATTAAAACAGATATATATAGCTAGCTGAAATACATGCTAACAGTTGATCTTACAACAATAATTAAAAACATAACGTTGAACGTTACAGAAGAGACAAAACAAGCAACCTAGAAGAAAAGTAATAAGCCATGGAGAGAACATGGAAGGTACGAGAACCTACACTTCATCAGATGTACATTTCGCATCTCGTGAAACTCGTAAGAAAAAATTGCAAAATCAGCAATCCACATGAATATGTAGTCCTTGTAGCGTTCATTTCTTTAGCCAATTTCATTGAATCTGATGTCGCATATCTTGATTAGCAAGACATATAGCGAGTATCACATAATTGAACTACATTAAAATTGGCAATCAATGCCAAATGTAAATTCAGAGTTCAATTATTCTCTCAATATGAATTCCTTACAGGTCCAAGTTTAAAATTTTGGATCACCACATGGAAAAGCAAAAACAATTAGACTACAGCAAACTTAAATCACAAGAATTGATTCGTCTATCCATTATGAAATGTGTATCCAATGTAATAATCACCTCAAATTGTTTATGATACAAGTAAAGATAGAGCAAGCATTCAGTGATTGATCTAACATCTGATCTTCAAATCACGGTTAGCATATATTTCAGCATATAGAATCCACGTTACTCTGGCTTATCATGGTAAACAAAGACTGAAATTGGCATTCCATATATTTTGAATTTTCAAAAAAACACCAGTATCATCGGTAAAAGCGGATTAGGAAGACAATACCTTCTAAGAAGCCCATTGATTTCTATGGAGAGTGCCTCCAACTCCTTAAATTGATGGCTTATCGTCTCATCGAGACTCCTTGATTTCTCCTCCTACTCGGTTCTCACTGATTTTGCCAGTGATTTGCAGTATGTGTTGAATGCCAAGTAAGAGCTTGCTCCCAATTCCCTGTAATGAACACAAAATTGGTGAAATCTCAAAGAAAAATTTTATATATCCCACAAAGAAACCTTAAATTGATGCCCTAAGAACAAGTCCAGATTTCAAAATGACAAACCCCAAACAAGTTGAAATCAACGAACTAGGAAAACTAAGAAGCATAGAACTCACAAATTCAAACAAATTGAACGAGTAAACAACTCAATGAAGTTGAATAAAGTAACATGAGAATGAGAGTAGTGTCCTACCATAAAGGCAGTTGGTGATGACACGGTGGTCCTAATGGCGGTCGGTGATGCATCTATCGTTTGGGAGGTTGCGCCACAGAGAGAGATCGAGTGAGAGAGTAAGATACGCAACAGAGGAAGATCGAGAGAGGGAGAGAGAGAAAGAGGGGCGAGAGAGATCTCGTGTCGAGTGTGAGAGAAAGAGCTCAGATCTAGGGAGAGAGGAGGAGAAGCCGGGGATGAAAGCCAAGCGAAAGAGGAGAGATGGCGTTGGCAGTAGCGGTGGCGGTGGTGGCGAGGATGGTAGTGACGGTAGTGGTGGTGGTGGTGACATCCAGGCTAGGGTGAGATAGAGAGCTGGGAGAAAGGAGATGTTTAGCGGACTTCAATCTATTCACACAAGTCTGAGGGAGCTCTTGTTTTGACTAAGTATGAGCGGGCGTTTAAAAAAAAATTATAAGTATGGGCGGGCAATCAAACTTTAAACACATACAAAATTTCATTAGGTGCGCGTTTCAATCTTTTTTTCAATTAATTACTTAATATCTGTTAAAAAATTCAATTGTTGTCTTAAGTTTTTTTAACATCAAAATTTTATTATTTAATGTAATATATTAATTTAATATCGGTTGCTTTTTTGACAGATTTAAATTACATGATGTCTAATTGCAGTATTCTAGTAGTGACTTGTCACCCTCGCTAAATCCCGCATGACCTCGAACCCTGAATGATCATTACTGGTTCCGCATAAATTGTTTAAAGTTGCTAGGCATATCTGTTTCGTGGAATGATAGACTACTAGCTTGTCTCACATGCATCAGTGCAGGAATCGATTATGTCTTTTGGAATGAATACGTATGTCATTCTCCTAGAGATAGGTACATGTTAGTGTGGATTAATGTGACTTATGTGCTCCATTATGAGTTCATTTTTGCTAATCACAATTGTAACCTAATAGACTTCCATAAGGGCATCTTTGCTATTCTCAGGTTGGACTCTTGTCTCTGGTTGTCATCTTTAGTATTGGTCCGTGTTTGCCTCCGAAAGGAACATTGGGTTGTCCGCCCTTATTGCTCCCCTATCTCTGCTAACTTGGACTCCTACGCGATACATTGGACGAGTGACCATATGGAAGAGGGAATGGGAAGTTGGATAGCGATAGAGCAGAGCGACGGAAGCGTGGGCCCATAACTCACGGGCTTCAGGATCAACGGTGTCGCCGGAACAAGCATGTTTTGAGGATTGAGGTTACCGGGTACGATACGACTTGCAAGCGGAAGTGTCCTCCATTCGAATTGTTAATCCTTTCTGAATTAGTTGATGACGATATTGCACTGACCTGACGATGAGATTTACGTGTTTATGTGCTGACTTGGTAATGATTGTTGCTTGATTGTCTGTTGTCTATGATGATATGATTTGATGCCTTATAGTTCTAATGTGTCATGATGTCTTGATGCAATGAAACTATGAATTACTAAGCATGATCTAAATCCATTTGCCTATAAAAGCATGAACTACACATGTTGAGAACCTGAATTGTTATTTGATAAGGTTATGATGAGACTTGCTAGCTTGATTGATTATCTTCATATATGATGTCTTGCAATGATAATTGAGCATTTCGGTAAATTGAGACTTATTGATACAGTTGCAATGCTTAATGATGAACTAAAGATGCTATTCATATAAATGCTAGTTCATATGTTGTAGTCTTTATGTGTAATAATGTTCATGATTGCTTCTTCTTTGAACTTGTGGGTGATATTCTCTTGAATAATGGTCAAAGAGTGGTGAAAGAACTTGAGCGGTTGGAATGATCGATGGTATTATGAGGTAAGTCACAAGAGAGGGATGTTGGCTTAGGTAAGACCGAGTGAGTTTTGGGATTTATAAGAGGCAATACTTAGTGGTTTCCGATGAAATTTCTAGGTGAATCTTGGGTGAGAGTATGGTTAGGAATAGGCCGACTAGGTGGTGATTGAGGAATTCTTATAAAAGAGGTGTGGTTAGAAGGGTATGATACTTGTGATATCTTGGAAAGTGTGGAAAGTGTAAGAAATTACTTTTAAAAGTATGGAGGATATAGTATGAGAGGAGGATTGCTAGTGAGAGTGCTTGGTGGAATGAGGGACGAGATTGGAGTATCGAAATAAATTGGGACTTCTTTTAGAGGATGTTATCTGAGCTAATGTTGGTGAATCTAGATGAGGATGATCTTGATTTGGGAATGGGAATCGAGCGAGCGGGGATTGCGTTTTATTTTGATTGGTGATGAGGTGGGGATCTTCTTGATGTTGTGATTTATTAATATGTACTGGCATGATGATTAGATAGCAACTATGATGAACATGATAGGGAATCACTAGTAGAAAAATGTGAATACAGCATGCTACATAAGAGGCCGGATGTGGTAAATCCGGGATCTAATATGCTTCCAACCTTTTATCTTTTTTTTTTAAAAAAAAAATATAGAGTATATAACCCGGATATATGACAAGCCCGAGTTAAAATGTCGTGGGAAATTCACAATAGCCTAAATTAAATAACCCGAAGCCTAAATATCCGGGTTATTATGACACCCAAATGACCCGGGCGTGTCACCAATAGGCTAGATCCGGGCTAATACGTACCCAGTCCACCAATCTTTAAAAAAAAAACTCATAGCAGCGTCCGGGACATAAAACGTGAAAGTGGGCAAAAAAAAAACAAAAGCTCAAAGCCTCAAAGTCTGAAATTAATTGCTGTCCAGATCAAGATTCGGTTTTTGTCTTCCTCTCGATCGCACCTTCTCTCTTTCTCCTTCGCATGTCATTGAAGGGAAATCACAAAGGGAGCTCCGTCCTCGCATGTCGCCGAAGGGCCTTAGCTCTCGTCGTCTTCGCTGACCAGCTTCGTCCTCGTCTGCCGCCAAAGCTCGGTTGCTCAGAGAAGGGAGCTTTGGCCCTAACTCTCACCTTTTCTGTCGTCTCTCCATCGCCTCTCGCTGTCTCACCGAGGTAATTGCCCTAACTCTCTCTTCCTCTCTCGCCTTCTCTCTTCCTATTTGTTGTCTGTTGGGTGGGGATTTATGCGGAATGCAAAGGGTAGATAAGGTATAATATGGCTAAAGAAAACATGCCTCAATCATTTAAAATTCACAAGCAACAAACATGTGCAATACGGTCATGAAAAACAAGCATATGAAGAGTATAATCACACAATAAAAGCAAAAGGGAATAATATGTAAAGTCCCTATAAGGCCAAAATCAAACTCACAAGGGTTATATTTTTTTAATAGATTTCAATTTAACCTCAACTATGAACCATACTTGCTCAATTATATTCTCAAATCATGCTCCAAAAATCATTTTCAAGCAATTCAATCAAATCATGGGATTTATGCAATAAGATCATAAAAATAAATTAGAGGACAAACTAAACCAAGATGGGTATCTTTAATAACACCTAAATGCAATGCATGATATTTTTGTGAATTTTTTTAATGTGATATATGAATAAAAATAAATATGAAGACATAAATAAACATGATAACATACATAAACATGATATGCAAATTCTATCTATATGCAATGCAATCCCTCCCCCACACTTAAACCTTTCATTGTCCTCAATGAAACATAAAAGACAACAAAAAATAAAAACATAGAGGAAGAGATGAATGAAATACTCACAATGTGGTGGACGAATAGTCTCATGGACTTTCATAGACAACCAAATGGTTCGACTGGAAAACTAAAAGCAACTATCTAATGCCTAAATGGAAAACCTAATTTATTGAAAATAAAACTAGCTAAAGAGGAATTGAAATAACTAAATTAGAAAACTTACCTCGGGTTGCCTCCCGAGAAGCGCATTTCTTTAATGTCATTGGCATGACTTATTCTCAATCTCAAGATCTTACCAATCAGACATCGTCAAAGCCCTCAGTAGCCTATCATATTCCTGTGCACACATCTTATAAAGAACATCATAGCACAATAAATTGAAAGCAAAAAATGTGGAACTCAAGAACCCTTTCAATCTATGAAAGAGTCTAGCATGACTCTCTGCAGAAGGAATATGATACCACCGACACAGTTCCGCTGGTGACCTTTCAAAATAGCAATCAAAAGGATCAACATATACACCATTAACTTCAAAATTGCAAAAGTTTACCTTTATTAACTCTTGCACCTCAGCTGATGGCTCTAGACTTGGTTCATCAATTGACAAGCTCAGAATGGATGTTGCAGATGGAGTAGGAGACACATTACATGTAACCCCATGCGTCGACTCATGAGATTCCAAGTCAGGAAGCACTAGACCCTCTCCTCCATCGTTGAAGACACTATCGTTCTCTGCAACCAATTCCTCCTCTTCTTCTTCTTCGAAGCTCCTTTCTTTCTCACCTTCTGCACCACTTGAATGAGTTGGCTCATTTCTCTAATTTTTTACAACGGCTCATTTCCCCGGCAATGGCGCCAATTTGATGGACGGTTTTTAGTCGCGTAAACCGTATCAAAATAAAACTCAAACCTACAAACTAGTATTGCAAGTAAGTAAGAGGTCGATCCCACAGAGAATCAAGTATTTCTCCGCAATGTGTATTTACCAATTAGTGAAAGGGGGGTTTTGATTGATTGAAATAAGAAAGAAAGCAAAATAAACTATAAACAAATTGATGCAAATTTTTTTAGAGAAGATCGATCTACCTACAACTATCCACTTTATTTGGTTGAATTGATATTGTAAATTCCTCTTGTCCTATTCAGTTTTCTATGAATGCCCTTGTCCCGACCTAATATAGTTACTAGTCCAATCAGTCCTAGAAACCCTTATCAATCGAACAGTCTCTAAAGAAGGATTTAACCCAATTGATAGCTTTAAGTTCAGAGATTAACCAAGGTATTTGCAGTCCCTAAAGAGGGATTCAACAACACATCCAACTTCCTACCTATCCAATTAGTTCAATCAGCCCTAAAGGGACAAGTTTGCTACTTGGGTTAAGGTTCGCAATCAGGAATATACAAAACCCTAGCAATTGAATTGATCTAACTAGTTGGCCAGACAAGATAGAACAAAACAATAAACAATCAAGCACAAAGAATTTGAAGCATTCAATATAGGAAATAAGGAACAACATTCAGAAACTCACAATCAATCCAAATAAAGCATCAAATTGCAAGTAGAACGAAAAGAGTTCAGTCGCCCACAGCGAACATCGCTCTCTCTCTAATTGTCTGATAGGATGTGGAATAGAATAGAAGTTTCCAAAATAACATAAAACTCGGCCTTATAAAAGTCATAGGCGGCCACACAAAAAGAAAAACACAAAACTAGGGTTTTAATTAAAACGGCGTCATGCTGGCAACATGGGTAGCGGCCGCGGCATATGCTGCGGCCTCGGCAAATTGATTGGTCGCGGCTGCGGCATGGTTGCTGCGGCCGCAGCCAGGGGCCTTTCACGGAAAATCTATCCCGAATTTTCTCTTCTTGTCAACGGTAAATTTGTAATTCTCTAAAAGAGCTTTTCAACGCATGGTCATAATAGTCAATCGGACAACCGAGGGCTCCAGAAATCGCAAAACAAGTTCAGCATGTCTGGCGACAACTTCTGCAGACTTGTTCTTCGTTTAGGCTTGCTTCTTCTTCTTAGGACCTCTTTAGATCTTCATTTAAGCTTCTTCGATCAACTAGACTTCCTCATCTTAATGTACCATCAACCCATTTCTCCTTCTCGGATCCACAGTTACCTGAAATAATCAATAAAAACGTGTAGATTCCGACTCCACCAACATAGAGAGCAAATATGCAAATTGTACTTAATCCATGCATGAAATGCATCTTAACTAAGCTAAATGCAAACTATTATGCCTACCTAAATGCATGCTATCAGTCCATTTTGCCAACCTCTTTTTGCAAAATGTCCACTTAAAATCAGTTTTTGCTAAATGTCCTAATTTTTTTTGAAAACCCCATAATGCCCCTACCCTTATGTAATTCAAAAAATGTGTCAGTTGTGTGGTTTTGCTTTTCCATCATCATTCCCCTCCTCTCCACTTCGTCAGTTATCTCTCTTCCCGATTCCACGACGTTTCAGCCCTCGTCGGTGTTCCTTCATCAGTTTCTCTGATTTTCGACTGTTGTTCTGCTGCTTTCATCTCCCATTCCAATTTCGTGTCACTCTTTGTTCTTATAATGGCATCGTCATTGGGTACTACTCACTGTCGTTTCAAATGAAATCAGTTTCTGTTTAGGGTTTTGCAATTTTTGTTTGCATTTGGACATCTCCTTCCATTTCCTACATGTTCTTCTTTGATTGTCTTCAGTTTGTTGTTTAATTTGGTTTGGTTTTTGTGATTTTACCTTGTTAAGAAACGGTTAGGGTTTGTGTTTTGCTTTTATTTTTATGTAAGGGTTATGAGTTTGTGATATGATGCATTGTTTGTTTCTTGAACTGATTTCGTTTCAAATTTAGCATTTATGCACAGTTTTTTGACCAATTTTGCATGCATGTTGACAGTAGTTTCCCTTTTTGGTTCCAGGATGTGGTAAGCCCTTGTTCTTTCTGTTTTTGTTATTCTTGCGTTTTCTATAAGGTTTTTGAGTTTGTGATATGATGCATTATTTCTTCCTTGGATTGATTTTATTTTGAATTTAGTATTTATGTATTTGATCTATTCCTCATGCTTGGTGACAGTAGTTTATCTGTTTGGTTACAGTCTGTTCTATGTCCATTCATGGTGGCGAGACCATTCATTGCTTAGAATTATCCTTTTAGTGACATCATGTATTCCCACTCTTTTAATGTTTTACACCACATTAAGTTTCGCTTAGCATTAGCTCCTTTACGGTTGTTGTTTCCCTTGTCCTAGGGGTATCCATTTGGTGACTCCATTACTTTTGGTTACATGATTCTTTTACACCACATATGTATCTTTGCTTAGTATTAGCCCCTTAGGGTTGTTGCTTCCCTTGTCCTAGGGGTATCCATTTGGTGACACCATTAATTTTGGTGACACCATTAATTTTGGTGACACCATTACTCCTGCTAACAGAATATTTGCTTAGCATTAGCCTCTTTAGGGTATTTGATTCTCTTGTCCTAGGGTTGTCCTTTTGGTGACACCTTTACGTGTGGTGACAACCCTCGTCTCTTAATAAAGTACTATACATAGCATTTTAGGGTTTAGGGCCTTGACCCTAAACCCTAAACCATATTGTACACCACATGTCCTTGTGGTGACAGGATTCTTTACACTACTCATGTATCTTTGCTTAGCATTAGCCACTTAGGGTTGTTGCTTCCTTTGTCCTAGGGGTATCCATTTGGTGACACCATTACTTTTGGTGACATCATTACTTTTGCTGACAGAATATTTGCTTAGCATTAGCCCCTTTAGGGTATTTGATTCCCTTGTCCTAGGGGTATCCATTTGGTGACACCATTACTTCTGCCGACAGAATATTTGCTTAGCATTAGCCCCTTTAGGGTATTTGATTCCCTTGTCCTAGGGGTATCTATTTGGTGACACCATTACTTCTGCTGACAGAATATTTGCTTAGCATTAGCCTCTTTAGGGTATTTAATTCCCTTATCCTAGGGTTGTCCTATTGGTGACACCATTAAGTGTGATGACACCCTTCATCTCTTAATGAAGTACTGTACATAACATAAATAAATAAAAATGAAATGTCACCATTTTAGGGTTTAGGGCCTTGGCCCTAAACCCTAAAGACTCAACCCTAAACCATATTGTACAGTACATGTCCTTGTGGTGACAGGATTCTTTACACTGTTTTTTATTATGCCCTTGTTCTTTGTATTTTGTGTATTTATGTATTTGATATATTTCTTATGCTTGATGACAGTAGTTTATTTGTTTGATTACAGTCTGTTATATGCCCTTGTTCTTTCTCTTTTGTGTATTTATGTATTTGATATTTCTCATGCTTGGTGGTCGTAGTTTATCTTTTTGGTTACAGTCTGTTATATTTCTCTTTTGATGACATTATCTTCCATATGGTGACATTTCATTTTTATTTATTTATGTTTGAATTTGATATGTTTTTCAGGTAAAGATATTGTGATATTTAGTGAACCTTCTCCTTTGGAGACATCATTTCCTCCTGAATCTACTCGATTTAAGTTCATTGTCCCTAAGAAGAAGCGTTTTCGTGCACATCTTAATGTATACTCAAAGCCTGCTATTATTGATGTCATTCGAGAGGGGTTGTCTTCGTCTAATTGGGTTGCCCTTATTGATGGTTGTTTTGGGTCAATTGTGCGTGCCGGTGATCGCCTGTATTTCTATTCACAAGTTGTCCACCGCATGCTGCTACATGAAGTGGGGACTAAGAAAAGGAATGAAATGTGGTTTAAAGTTGGACGACATTTGTTAAGGTTCTCGCTCGTTGAGTTTTGGTGTGTAACCAGGTTGGTTTGTGAAGATAATGGTTCTGATAAGTCTACCTCTCCTCATGTTGATATGAAGGAGTTTTTAGGAGTTTTTGAGTGCATTTTGGATGGTCTTATTGCCATTTTTAAAAAGAAACCGAAGCTATCTCAGAACAAACTATCCTTAGCATACACCTATTACCGATTGAGGGTGTTTTGCTCCCCCAGAGGAAAAACTATCTTGTCCGTCAACAGTATGTTGATCTTGTTTCTGATTTGGGCTGATTATCATTGTATCCTTTTGGACATATTGTCTATTTGGAAACATTGCCTTTATTGAAGAAAGGCATGAGTTCAGAACAAGCCAACAGAGGTGAGAGGTTTGGCTACAATGTGTTCGGTTATCCCTTGCCATTTCAGGTAGTTCCCTTCTACTTACTTTTAAGTTCCAATTTTTTATTATTATTATTATTTTTATATTATTGTTCTTTTATTCTATTTTTTTTTGTCCTTATTGTTGTTTTGATCTCAGGTTTGGATTTTAGAAGCAATTCCTCAAATTGCTTCGATGACATGTTGTAATTTTGCATTTTGTGAAGGATTACCTACCTTTATTGTTTGGTATAGTGAAAATGTTGATTTATGCATTAACTATGACAAGTGTGCTGAATTTTTTTCAAAAGATTTGGTAAGCATCCTTTTTCTTCTTGTGTTTTATTATTTTGATATCAGTTCAGTGTTCCATTTCCTAATTGTCATTGTGTAATGTTGTTTCTTGTTCTCTTGCTAGGGTGTTACTGTCCATCCTATTTATGCCGAGTTTATGAATGGCCCTCAACTCTCGTTTTCTGATGAAGTCTCTGATGACGCCATGATTCATTTGTTTCTTCTTTCGTTGGGTTGGGTACTAATGATAGTGATGTATTATCTGCTAAGAAGTACTGGTCAAGTCCGCTCATGAAAAAGGGGGCGGAGTAGGAGAGAGATATGCCACTTGGCATTCTTTGGGCGCCTTTACAGTCTTTCTGCACTTATATTATATATCCTGATAAGCATGACTTGCGTGTTTAAATTCCGTACTACATTAGAACATCCTTTATTCTAGATAAAATGTTATATGGCATCAGCGCGGTCTTTAGGGCCCACATGCGTCTTTGGGCCTGACTTTGTAGATAGTGCTAGATACTTGCTCCTTGCTTGCTCCATGCTTCTATGACGGGGAATCCTCTTGAGAGAAAGCGAAGAACCGGCCTAACCCGCTAATTTGGCTAAGTGATATTTGATTATGATCTATGGTTTTGGTTTTGACCCGGCCCCGCTGTGGCAAGTTGTACTTTACTTTCATTTTCGTTCTGCTTTCCTTGAACGAATTTCCGCGACTTAGACCTTAGGATAGGTTAAGGGTACCCAACGGCCCTACGATTGTTTTGGGGTTTGAAATCCCCGCTTTAAATACTAATTTTTAAGAGGTTTGAAACCTCGACCCATACCTGGATTGGAAGATCCGAACGAAGGTATCCAACCTTCGAAACGTAACCCGGGTATTTATATTACTGTCGTTACATGATTTGAACCAATTTATTAGAAAATGTATAATGTATTAAGAAATAATATGCTAATTTAATGCTTTAAATTGGACCAATATATTGATTAGAAAATTAAAAAAATCTATTTTAATTTGATTGGTTGAAAACCCTATAATTATGGTGGTGATAGACTTGTCAAAACATGACCCGACCCGAACGCCTAGAAAATTCTAGTATAAGACATGAAAATTTTTTCCGACCCCAACCCGAAAACTCGGTAATTTTCTAGGTTATCTGGGTTTAGACTCGGTGACCCTATTGACCCAATAATTTTGATCTGATTAGCCCAATTGACCTGGTGACTTGATAATTATATATGATTAAATTTTTTATAGAGATTCCAATTTATTACATTTTATAATTACAATCACTTGATCCTTCATTTTCAAATCAACTTTTATATTTATTTGTATTATGTAATACTCCCTCTAATCGATAGTATTTGATTTTTTATTTTTCATCACATTTTTTAAGAAGAAAAAAACTCTAAAAAATATTAAAAACAATTCTATGCTTATTTCTAATTGCATGATATTATTTTTAAAAAATTATTTAAAATTTTGATATTCTATATATTTTTAAAGTTTAGGGGCATTTGCAAAAGTAATCCTCATACTTGATCCCATTTGCACCTTCTATCCATTATCTATACAATTTGCAAAATCAAACCTCCCCCCTCAAAACCTCCCGTTACCTCACCTACTGCACCCAGTAGAGAGAGAGAGAGAGAGAGAGAGAGAGAAGCAATTGTGCATTAATTGTCCATCATTATCACCCATCCAAAGTCCTTTCTTTCTACGCCTCTCTCCACCTTTCTCCATTGATGAACTCTATTGAAGAGTTTATTTATTGCACGCTCAAGTTTCTTCCCTCCCTTTCAACACTAAAGCTAAACACTCTTTCTGTTGGTTGTCTCTCATGAGTACCGGCAAGATGGTGGAAAAAAGAAAAGCCAAAGGCAAACAAAAGGTGGATGAAGAGTACATGAAGGGTGGCTCTCTTAAAAGGCCGAACACAAGCTTTTCATCAAAGCCTCTGGCTTCCAAAACTAAATCCAAGGGGGGACTGGTCATGCGAATAAGGGAAAATCTCTCATTTCTACATCTACCAAGGGGAAGGCTAAACTCCCTTTTGATGTGGAAAAATACAAAGCTTGTCGTCTAGGGTCAGGGAAAATATTGCCACTCTTCGCAAGACTACACTCTATGCAACAATTATCGGAGATCCTTGAGGAGAATGGGCTTGGATCAATTCTGAAGCTGGATGTCTTTATTACTAAAGGGAAAAAGGTACGTTATCCACGGATTTGCATCACTATGAAGATCACAACAATCCCCAACAAGTATGTTTTGGTACTTAATGAAAGAGATGAACTAGTCGAATATCCGGTGTGGTTTGAAGAATTCCCAGAAGGGTGTGTTAGCTGTGGGAAATAAGGCCACTTCTTTATTGATTGTCCTTTGAGGGCAAGGGCTCCTCCCTCCTCGGGCGGGCCTTTCATTCCTCGAGGATTTACATCCCAAGGTGGGATGGATACACCTAGCGCTTAGGATGTTGGGGACTGGATACAAGTTGCTTCTAGAAGTAAGAATGAGTCCCTACCAGTTAAAATCGATAACCTGAAGGCTGAGCTATTCAAGAATGTGGCAATTAATGCAAGCTATCATTTTGAGTCATCTTCCTCGAAGCAGTCGAACTTCTCTTGTGGGTTATCCTCTCCCCTAGTGGGAGAACCGGCCAAAGGGGCACTTGCTCATACTATAGCCTCACCCTCTACAATCGTGGCTCCCCCTTTGTCTATGGTGGGGGGGGGGGGGGGGGGGGGGGGGGCGTGATTCCCTTCTTCTTGTGTTTTAGCCCGGTGTCTTGATGCTTGCAGCCCTAAATGATGAACCTCTACTAGAGATGATCGCAACCCCAAAACCTGGCATTGTCTTCATTGATGATGATGATGATGATGATTACATGGCTTATGAGGAGGAAGACTTGGTTCAGCCATCGAATGGGTTAGATAGGGGTGGCCACGGGTTATGAGTCAACCAGTGACCCGCCGGGTCAATGACCCGACAGGTCCGGGTTGCGGGTTAGGGTTAGGGTCAGGGATTTTGAACCCGCTGACCCAGCGGGTCAACCCACCATCCCATTTTTTTTTTTTGAAAAAATTATTATTTTTTATGTTTATAATAATTATTATGTTGTTGTAATATTTTATTGTGTGGTGAATATCTCACCTTAGGGTAAAATATCCCCCAAAATCAGGGATATTTTAGGGGTTATGGGTTTGGCTCTCCATTATAAAAGGGGGATCCGGATTGTTGTAAATCAAGCAAGAAATCAGATAAACTAAGTACGATTACAAGTACAAATAATCTGGTTCTCTTGTTTACCACTAAAATTATCACACGTTATCAGCACAAGATCTAAAAACCAACTGAGTTTTTCAGATCTGAAGGTAAAACCCTCATATCCAAACTCTTTAATTATGAAAATGTTTTTATCGAAATCGGTTTTTGGAAGAGTATGCTCTGTAGTTGCCTAAATTGGGATCTTCTACACCAGAAACTCCTACAAACTCTCAGATCTTTCCATTTTACATCATTTTTGTTTAGATCCGTTTTCAAAACTCATAAAATATGGAACACATAAAATAATCAACACGTATTCATGAGTTTTTATACAAAACTGAAGATTTTCGGAAATAAAACACGAAAAGTTTCATCATCAAGTTTTACAAATCTTCACTTCAAAACAAAATTAGTAGATCTAAGCTTATTACAAGAGATCTGCTAAGAAATTACATAATACAATACCGTTTTGAACTCCGTCTTCAAGCCCCACCTCACCGGAACCTTCGTCGGAGCTCTTAGGAGCACTGGCAATTTTTAGTCACCCACACAACGAAGGAAACCACCAAAACTACTATCGCCATCCCACTAGCCAACATTTTTAGTAAAACCCAGTCGGTATCGGTCATTTTTTCGCCGGATCGGAAAATGTATGTGGTGGTGGCGTTGGGAACCAGAAGGACGAGAGGATGAGGGAGATGGTGGAAGTGAGTGGAGCGGGGTGGAGTAAGTGGTATAGAAGGGAGGGAGTGAAAAGATAAAGAGAAAGAACTAGCTGATAATCTGATCAATGAGTGAAAATGTGAAATGAAAGTTAATCAACCGTCTCAAAAATGATGTGTTTGTTCTTCCTTTGATAAACTTAATTCATACGGAGTGGAGGAGGAGTTTTTTTTTCTTTGGAAAGCTTTTGGAGTGTTTGCAATGAGTGAAACTCCTCTTGCATGAATAAGTTTTACATAGTTATCATACTCCGCTCATTTGGTTGCGTATGCATTTCAAAATTATGTGCTTCATGATTTGACAAATGCAATACACAGTATATATATACACGGTAAACATATGCATATATTACTTCATTTGATAAAATATACATATATACACTATTACTACATATATATTACTATTGTATGTAATTATTACCTTTCATTTTCTTTCAAATGCTACGGAGTGCATACATATACATTACCTATTTCTTGGTGTGTTTACACATGTATAGGTATAGTATATAGTATATATAGTAGTGTGTAGTCATTCCATTTTTAAATCAACAATTGCATACGAAACATGTGTACATATATATTACTATTTGATATAGCATAGCATTTTACTTTGACTTAGGAATACGGTAAAATTATAGCACTTGTATCCTATATGATTAATTTGCTTCGTATAATTAACCTTTAAATTTTAGCTTAATTATACAGTAATTAATCAATATGATTTTATGTGTAGTGTTATTATGGCAAACATCACCAAAAGGGAATTCGATATCATGGAACTGTCAGGAGACAAGTACCTCGAATGGAAGGTGGATGCCTTGACGCACTTGAAGGCTAATGGTGTGGAAGAGACCGTCAAAGAAAATAACACCACCACTCCACAGGAAAAGGCCAAGGCCATTGTCTTCCTTCGCCACCATATACATGAAAGCTTAAAGTCTGAGTATTTACTGGTGGAAGATCCGAAGGAATTATGGGAGAATTTAGCCGAAAGGTATGGCAATCAAGTGAATATATATATATTACTCTCAATGGCCATATATGAATGGAACTCTTTACGGGTTCAAGATTTAAAAAATATCAGGGAGTATAACTCCGCTGTGTTTCGAATCACATCGAAACTGAAATTATGTGGCCATGAAATTACTGAGGAGCAAATGATGGAGAATACAATTTCAACAATGCATGCATCTAATGTGCTGTTACAACAGCAATACAGGCAGTGTGGCTTTAAAAAGTACTCTGACCTGATAAATGTGATGCTTGTGGCGGAGAAAAATAATGAACTCCTGATGAGGAACTACAACATGAGGCCTCCAGGTGCGGCACCATACCCTGAAGCGAATGCTGTGAATGCTATGAATGCCAACACAAAAAGAGGTGATGGCCGTAAAAATTCGCGGGGTTACACGAAATGGAAAGGTCGTGGCAATGACTGCAAACAAGGCTATGGGAAAGGTAACTTCTCCCAAAAACATGCCCATCCTGGAGAATTCTCCTCCAAGGGGATGAAGCAAAAGGTCCAGAGGGGTCCAACAGGAGCCCCAATCAAACCCAAGTCTCAATGTTACCGATGTGGGATGACTGGCCATTGGGCTAAAGTATGTCGTACAGCTAAGCACTTCTGTGAGCTGTATCAAGCTTCCCAGAAAGAAAAGAGAAAGGAGGTAGAAGCAAACTTTGCTACTAACAATGCTCCACAAATTCCCACTTTTGATCTCGAAGACATGTTTGCAAACAATGTCGAGACTGGTGATGAATTTCCCTATGATGAAGGCACTAATTTCTAAATTTCTATGTCTCTAATAAGTTGAATGTTTATTTGTCTAAGTCTTATGAAGTGTCCTTGTATAATAGCAGTGTAATTTCAATTTCCTTGTCTGAGTCCTATGAAGTGTCCTTGTATGATATTAATGTAACTTTAGTTTCAATCGACCGTGTAATATAATTCTTGTATTAACTTTGTGTGTTTTCTTAATTTCTGAAGTTATGAATCCATCCGAAGTTAATCATGATCATAAAGAGCCATGTCTAGTGGACAGTGCCACAACCCACACCATCCTGAAAAACAAAGAGTACTTCACTCAGTTGACAGTTTATGAAGGAAATGTCAACACAATATCAGGTGTGGCAAAGTTGATCGAAGGATCAGGAAAGGCTTGCCTCTTGCTTCCAAAAGGGACAAAGCTAATAATAAAAGATGCACTATACTCGAGGAAGTCACAGAGAAATCTGTTAAGCTTCAAAGATGTGCGTCAAAATGGGTTTCATATTGAAACCATGAATGAAAATGAAAATGAGTACTTGTGCTTGACTGCACATGTATCTGGAAAAAGGGAAGTGGTAGAAAAGCTACCAGCTTATTCCTCTGGACTATATTTTACTCATATAAGTCCATTTGAGATCAATATGGTGTCTAGGAGAAGTCCAGACGACCATAAAATGTTTAACCTGTGGCATGACCGATTGGGTCATCTAAGTACAACAATGATGCACAGAATTATTGAGAATTCACTTGGTCATGCATTAAAGGACAAGAGGAGTCTACAGACAAGTGATCTCAATTGAACTGCTTGTACGTTGGGCAAATTGATCATTAGGCCCTCGAAAAATAAAATAGCAGTCGAAGCTCCTGCATTTTTAAAAAGAATTCAAGGAGATATATGTGGGCCAATTGCACCACCATGTGGACCATTTCGCTACTTTATGGTACTAATAAACGCATCAACACGCTGGTCACATGTAAGCTTATTGTCGACAAGAAACGTCGCATTTTCTAAGCTCCTTGCTCAAATCATACGATTAAGAGCACAATTCCCGGATTATGCAATAAAGAAAATCCGACTAGATAATGCAGGAGAATTCACATCCCAAGCATTTAATGACTACTGTATGTCAATTGGGATTACAGTGGAGAACCCAGTAGCACATGTACATACACAAAATGGTCTCGCGGAATCGTTAATCAAACGATTACAATTAATTGCCAGACCATTGCTGATGAAATCTAAGTTACCATCATCAGCTTGGGGACATGCTATATTACATGCTGCAACACTAATTCGGTTGAGACCAACTGCATACCATAAATACTCCCCAATGCAACTTGTGTTCGGTAAGGAACCAAATATATCACACCTGAAGGTTTTTGGATGTGCAGTGTATGTTCCAATTGCTCCGCCAAAATGAACAAAGATGGGTCCTCAAAGGAGATTGGGAATATATGTTGGCTTTGAATCCCCCTCGATTATTAAATATCTTGAGCCAACAAAAGGTGACTTATTTACAGCAAGGTTTGCTGATTGTCACTTTGATGAAAATACATTCCCAACTCTAGGGGGAGAAAAGAATAAAATGGACCCTAACAAAGGTGAGATCACATTGGATGCCATGTCTTTATCATACCTTGATCCTCGAACAAAAGTGTGTGAACAAGAGGTACAAAAGATAATTCATTTACAAGGCATAGCTAATCAGCTGCTTGATCCATTTACTGATATAGCAAAAGTGACAAAGTCACATATACCCGCTGTAAATGCCCCTGCGAGAATTGAAGTACCTATGGATCTACCTAATAAATCTATTGCTAATGAATCTACTATACGTAGAAAGCGAGGTATACCACTTGGTTCCAAAGATTTGAAACCAAGACAAACGATGAGACAAAAGGGTAATGTTGGTGATCTCACAACAATTCAGCCATCTGAAGATAATAATAAAGGCAAAGAGATCTATAATGAGGATAGCCTGAAAGGCGAAGGAAGCTTCTCAGAAGAGGAGAATCTTGTTAAAGATGATGAAAAAGGGAGTCTTCTTGAAGAAGATAGAAAAATCGACAATTATGAGATTTCCATAAATTATGTGTCCACTAGGATGCAATGGAACAGAAAAGATGTCATTGTCGATGAAATATTTTCCTTTTCAGTGGCAGCTGAAATGATGGCTGAAGACGACAATGTTGAACCTAAAACGGTTGAAGAGTGTCGTCATAGAAAATATTGGCCTAAATGGCGAGATGTAATTCAAAGCAGAATTAAAATCGCTTGAAAAGCGTGAAGTTTTAAGTCCTGTGACCGAGACCCCAAAAAGTGTTAGGCCAGTTGGCTACAAATGGGTCTTTGTGAGAAAACGAAATAAGAAAAATGAGGTAGCAAGATAAGGCAAGGCTTGTAGCACAGCGTTTTTCGCAAATGCTAGGAATTAATTATGAAGAGACATATTCACCGGTAGTTGATGCAACTACCTTGAGATTTTTAATTAGCCTGGCAGTGGCTGAAAAGCTACAAATGCGATTAATGGATATCGTGACTGCATATTTGTATGGGTCACTTGACACCGATATATACATGAAGGTCCTTGAAGAACTAAAGATGCCTGAATCTTGCAACTCAAAGCCTCGAGAAATGTTCTCCATAAAGTTGAGGAGATCTTTATATGGACTGAAACAATCTGAGCGAATGTGGTACAATCGTCTTAGTGAATACCTTCAGAAGGAAGGATATAAGAACGACTCAAGATGTCCATGCATCTTTATCAAAAGATATGAATCAGGGTTTGCCATCATTGCAGTATATGTTGATGATTTAAACATTGTTGGAACCCTGAATGAGATTGCAAGTACAACTAGGTACTTGATGAAAGAATTTGAAATGAAAGATCTTGGGAAAACCATGTTTTGTCTCAGTTTACAAATTGAGCATGTACAAGATGGAATTTTTGTCCATCAATCTAATTACACCGAGAAGATTCTAAAGAGATTCAACATGGATAAAGCTCATCCATTGAACTCACCCATGGTCGTTCGATCTCTAAATATACACGATGACCCATTCCGTCCTCGAGAAGATGATGAGGAAATACTTGGCCCAGAAACACCATACTTAAGTGCTATTGGTGCATTGATGTACCTAGCCAACAATACAAGGCCTGATATTGGCTTCGCTGTAAACTTGTTATCAAGATACAACTCAACTTCAACAAGGAGACATTGGAACGGAATTAAACATTTGTTCCGTTACCTTAGAGGTACACACGATCTTGGTTTATTTTATCAAAACTGTCCAAATGCCACTCTTGTTGGTTATGCAGATACAGGATATCTATCAGACCCACACAAGGCTAAGTCTCAAAATGGATATGTCTTCACATATGGGGATACAGCCATATCATGGAAATCAACAAGGCAAACTCTGACTGCTACATCGTCAAACCATGCCGAATTGATAGCATTGTACGAAGCAGGAAGAGAATGCGTGTGGCTAAGATCGGTGATAAAGTATATACATAAGGAATCCGGAATCAAGTCCATCAAAGTTAGCCCAACCGTTATATATGAAGACAATTCTGCATGTGTCACCCAAGTGAAGGAAGGCTACATCAAAGGGGATCGGACTAAGCACATATCACCAAAATTCTTCTCTACTCATGAACTTGAGAAGAAAGGGAAAATTGAAGTCCAACAAATCCGATCAGATGAGAACTTCGCCGACTTGTTCACCAAGTCATTACCTCCCAAGAAGTTTGAGCAACTTGTGCGCAAGATTGGAATGTGTCGAATCCGAGAAACTCATTAAGCATGTCCAAATCAGGGGGAGAATTATACGCGCTGCACTCTTTTTCCCTTCGATCAGGTTTTTATCCCACTGGGTTTTTCCTGACAAGGTTTTTAACGAGGCATCATCATCAATGCGTATAACAAGATTAAACTTGTGTAAATCCCTTAGATTCATGATATAAGGTGAATATTCAAGGGGGGGTGTTGTAATATTTTATTGTGTGGTGAATATCTCACCTTAGGGTAAAATATCCCCCAAAATCAAGGATATTTTAGGGGTTATGGGGTTGGCTCTCCACTGTAAAAGGGGGATCCGGATTGTTGTAAATCAAGCAAGAAATCAGATAAACTAAGTACGATTACGAGTACAAATAATCTGGTTCTCTTGTTTACCACTAAAATTATCACTAATGTATATTATTCTTAGAATAATTCATAATATATAAACATAAACTACTTTGCAATATCCAATGTGGGTCAAAAGCATTATCACCCTTCCATTTTTATAGCTTTAGAAGACTTCCCATATTCTTTCATTTCCAATGTGGGACAAGAGTCTTGTCCCACATTGAAAGTTGAGAGTTAGAATGAGAAGGGATGGAGGTATATATATGTGTACCCCATCTTCCCTTAACTCTCACTCTTCACTTTAAGCTTTATTTCTTATATTGAAATGAAGTAAAGTTTGAGAAGTTTTATATCCCTACATTTATATTGTAGTGGATGAAGGAAGTTTTATAGAGATATAAAATTTCTCATGTTTTTTTCCACTTCATGTTAAAATGAAATGGATATAAAAAGTGATATGTAGAAAAAGTCTTTACATATCATTTTTTTTAAATTTTTAATAGTAAAAAATATTATATATATATATTTTAATATGGGAATCCATCGGGTCAACGGGTCGACCTGAACCCGTCAACCCGTGAATTTCCGGGTTAGGGTTCGTGTCGACCAACCCTTACCCTTGACCCGGTGGGTCCGACCCGTGGCCACGCCTAGGTTAGACCCCATGTTGGAGTTCTCTTAAGCTGAACTTGATGTCATTCTCCAGAACGTCCCCACTGATCAAGAATACATACTACCTAATCTAAGCAACCTGGTTGCACTGGAGGATTCCCTAAAGAACACTCCAGGTTTATTCTCATCTACATCTTTTGTTGTTAAACAGTTGGAAACCCTGGAGGTGGTTACTACTTCAAACTTTGAATGAAGCAAGCGCAAGAAGCCTCGCCATGACTAGTACCAATTCCCTAAGGATGGAGTATGCAAGCGGGGTTGTATACTTCTTTTGAAGCCTCATAATATAACAACTCCTTCTACCATAAATAACTGGTTGTGGGTAGATTTTGGGGACTTTTTGTTATTTGCAACCCTGTTTGATGGAAAGAAAATTGTTGTAATTGCTATCTACCTGGATATGGCCTTTTCTCTAGGGAAAAATTATGTAAATATAGATGGACTATCAGGTGTAATGGTGCTAGAAGAAAGTCTGAACTTTGGGGAGGTCCCTTGTTGGTGTCAACTCTTGGGACCTTTCGTATTGTATGTATATCTATCCAAGGAATCTAATTCATCTAAAATGGTTTATATTGGTTGTCTATTGTATATCTTTACAAAACCACAGGTTTTTTTAGTTTATTGCCTTCAAGTAAATGGTTTCACCCAAAAAAGCAACTTGCTAAAGCATGTTCAAGGGGGATTTTCCTTTAAGATTATCCTTTGTATCATGTTAAATTGTACTAAGATATTAGATGTTGCGTGGCCAGTACAAGAAAGAAATCAAAACATTGATTTTGAAATGGGATGTCAACATAATAAGCATACACAAAAGAATTCTAAAAACAATCAGGACAATAACATGGTATTTGATATCTGTTAGTAAAGGACACATAGATGGATTCCAACGGAGAGCTACCTTTTGGTCCTAATCCCCCCACATAATGTTGGGCTCATTGGCTTCCACGAAGGACCCATACATTTATAGTATTTCCAAAATGTTAATGTCTTCTACCAGACTAGGTAAATCACATTCATCCATTCAAGTCTGAATTAACTTTTGACCCTGGTATTGGTGCAGCCAAAGCAAAGCAACAACAAAGACTACGTACAATTATCGACAGTATAGACCACTCAAGAATGATTATAGTCACCACTTAAATTCAAAATCTTAATGCAAGGGCTGGCATATCATTAAGGTGTGGGTTCTTGTCATTTTCTTGATCCTGGGTTGAGTTGGTTTAGTGGTTACCCAGGTTCTGCTCGTTTGCAAGACTTTTTCGTTTGAAAAATCTATCAACCCAAACTACCAGTCAATTGAAGGGTATGGTGTACGTACATTTTCCTATATAAACTGAAATCCCTTAAGGGGTGTTAGCCATAACCGCTTGTTCGGGCGTTGGTCTTCATGCCTGCCAGGTTCCAAGCTAGGTTGGTATAACAATTTTAGGTGCAAATGGGCAGGTAGTTTTCACCCTCCTATTGGCCAATGCCTACTATGTTGCTTTGAAAGAGAATGCTTAAAAGAAAAACAAAGATATACTGATCAAATTACAAATGGGAATCCTAAACTCACAAATGAGAAGACTACACAATACACTAACAATAAAAGATTAGGAACAGGGCGAAGGGATGTTGAAAATGTTAGGAGGAAGTGGTATCACAATATTTATAACAAACTACATGAGGGTTTTGCATTTGGGACCTTGATCCCTCTCTCTTGGAGTGTAGTCGAACATCCATCAACAATAATCAAACACACGAGAAATTTTACTTGGGGTGAATAAATGTCTCGATCCCAAAAATAAGTCGTGTTTCATGAAGATAGGATTTTGGAACTGTAAAGAAGTAGGAAGGAAAACCTTCTAGATTGACACAACACGTGGAGCAAAAGGGAGCATATTCAAATGCTAGCTCTTGCAGAAACAAAAACTTAGAAAATCCCTTATCCAATCACTTAAAAGGGCACGGGATTTGACAAGGCTATCTAGTCCCCAGTTGTTAGGAAATCTGGTGGGCTTGGATTTCTCTAAAGGAAAACTTTATGGTTCAAGAGACAGTATATGTTGTCATTAGACTGTCGGGGATCATAACAACCAGATACACTAATCTTATGGAGATTTATGGTTCGTCTATGCTCCGCCACAAGAATTGGACAAGGATGCTTTTTGGGAAATGCTTTCAGAAGACATTAAGCAACAAACACTCCCCTCTATAGTTATGGGGGACTTAAATGAAATCGGGTGTATTTCCAAAAAGGAAGGAGGTGCGGTAGCCCTACCTGGGAGGTTATCCTGACTAACCAATTTTTAAAATGATTGCTCGTTATTGAAATCCCTGCATGGGGGCCTTTGCTTAGAGTATAAAACAAATTGAAGAAGACATCAGAGAGAAGTTGGATCGGGTATTGGTTCAACACACAATTGTTCAACAGTTCCCTCTTCTTTCAACAAAGAACGGGGAATTCTCGTTATCTAATCACTGCCCAATCTTTATTGATTTGGACACAAAATCAAGGATTAAACCGCCACCATTTAAATTTGAGAATATTTGGGTACAACGGAGGATTTCAGGAACATTATCAAGCAACCGTGGCAATTATCTTGCCCTGTCTCTGCCATGTTTCAACTGACACGAAAAGCCCACCTGCTTAAACAAAAGGCTAAAGAATAGAACAAAAGCACTTTTGGAAATATTTTTGGACAATTGTAGGAGGTGGAAGATCAACTTCTAAGTATCCGGAAAGATCCTTATCGCCACCAAAATTTTAGGTCTCAACTCAAGGAAAGAAACCTAATCGCAAAGAAAGAGAAACTACTATTATTTCATATTGGAATCAACGAGCCAAAACAAAGCATATTAAATTCACAGATTCAAATACTGGTTATTTTCATAGAGTTGTTACCGGAAAAAGGAACCAAAAATTAATAAGCACGTTACCACAGCGGAAGGAACTCAGATAATGGGAGACATAAATGTCAGTACTGACATAAGGAATGATTTCCAAAAATGCTTTCACCAACAATCCATAAATAGGTAAAAGTTAAATGAATATCTGCATCTAATTACAACAGAGATTACTGCAGACAAAAATGCTATGTTAAGTTCGATCCCGACGAATGGGGAAATAAAACAGGTTGTCTTCTATCTTTGACGAAATAAGGCCCTAGGTCCGCATGGTATGGCAGTTGAGTTCTATAAATCATTCTGGGATGTGGTAGGTTCATCTTATCACGCAAGTGGTGAAAAGTTTCTTTCACATAGGTAAGATTCTAAAGCAGATTAACCATACTTTCATCACATTGCTTTCTAAATGTGATAGCCATCAACAACAGCACATTATCGGCCTATTAGCTTATATTCAACAATATACAAAATTATATAAAAAATTATAACTGGACGCCTTAAGATGGTTATTGGAAAACACATAAACCCACTACGGGAGATTTTGTGTCGGATAGGGCGATTCAAGATAATGTGCTTCTTTTCACATGAAATTTTTCATTCTTTCAAAAGTAGGAAAGGAAGGAAGGGGTGGATTGCAATGAAACTCGATATGGAAAAAGCATATGATAGAGTTGATTGGGATTTTACAAAACTGATACTAAATAAATTTGGCTTTCATACTATCTTCGTTAACTGGATAAAAGAATTTATATCAACAGTGTCCTTCTCAGTGTTGGTGAATAATGGGCCACCAGATGTGCTCTACCCATATAGAGGCATACGTTAAGGCGACCCATTATCCCCCTTCTTATTAATATTAGGTGCAGAAATCCTTGCCCGACGGCTAGTTGCGAAATCGGACGCCCTCGACATCCTAATTTTCACAAAATCAAGTGCCACCACTTGCCAAAAAAAAAACAGACTCTCGTACATTATTGCCAAATATATGGACAAAAGGTTAATTATCATAAATCAGCTTTTCAAGTAACATCTGGCATTGACCGGGGCCGAATCACAGAAATAGATGGTGCATTGGGTATTTCTAATGTGCACTCCCTTGAGAAATACCTAGAGTGTCCTATAATCAATGGTCAGGTTAATAAGGACACATTTAGAGACTTTGTTTACAATTCTAAAGACCAACTAAGTAAATGGCATACTGAGGCACTATCACAACAAGGCAAAACAATGCTTATTGGGACAAATTTAGTGGCTAAACCATTATATATGATGCAAAGTTTCAAGTTGCCAGCAACCATTTATAAGGAATTAGACCAAATCAATCGTCGATTCTTCTGGAACAAAGATGCGCAATACAAGCCTCTTATCGGCTGGAATAAAATTTTTAAGTCAAAAAGTGCGGATGGATTTGGGATTAGAAAAGCAAAGGAAATGAATAAAGCACTACAAATGAAACTTTTGTGGAAAATCATGGTAGAACCAAATAATACTTGGGTGCGGGTAATCAAACATAAATACTTAAAAGAGAATCAGTTGATGGAGTACAAGAGAAAAGGTAGTGCATCATGGAAATAGTCTAAGATCTCAAAGCTTATAGAACAGTTCAAAACGGGACTTATCCGGTCCATTGGAAATGGGATATCTTTCAAGTTCTGGACTGACAAGTGGATATCCACACAAGCTATTACGAGCAGGACTGATTGTCCTACAAATCAAAATGATGAAGAGCTTGTTAGCGACTACATTATCGGGGGCCAGTGGTGGCAAGAAAAACTTGAGGCTTCCCTGCCAAAAGCTATTGTCGAGGACATCATTTCTATTCCTTTACTAGAGAATCCTATAGAGGATATACTATATTGGTGGCCTGATAGAGAAGGATGGTTCACAACAGCTTCAACATATAAGTTTCTAACCAATTCAACAACTAAAAGGAATGATGAAAATGCATGGATTTGCAACATTAACATACCTACAAAGATCAAAATTTTCTTATGGAAAACTAGCCAGTCTGGTTTACCCACGAGAGCTCGACTTGCGAGCAAATAGGCCTATATACCAACTACTTGTGAAATAGGCAATGACCGTAGGGAAGATGATACTCCTATTCTCATGGAATGCTTGAACCTCCATGTTACCCAACATCTTAACGAAAAGGAAAGCAACACTCTTCAACAAATCATAAGTAACTCAAGGGACTTTCGTTATGTTCTGTCTTGGGTGGGGTCGTCATTAAAGAAGGATAAAATTCAAAAAATTACCTTTACTTGGTGGGCAATTCAGAAATGATAAAATATCTCTGGACAGGGCTATATCTGAATTCATTAAAAGACGATCTGATAACTGGTTGCATGCCTGCAAGTTCGATGAGAATCTTTAAGATGATTATACTAGCAAACCAAACCCTAAGATGATCATCGGTTCTGCTAAACAAAACTTTCGACAGATTAAATGGACAAAACCTCCCTTTGGAATGTTAAAACTCAATTTTGATGGATCCTCCCTTCAATCGAAGAAAAACTGTGTTGGCATCGTCATTCGGGATTGGCGAGGGAAACCAATACATGTGGCTTTCAAAAAGTTGGGCATCAAATCTCCGTTAATGGTTGAAGCTTTAGCAATCAGACTGGGCATATCCGAAGCAAACAAATTGAGAATAAAAAAACATACATATAGAAGGTGATTCAAAGATCATTATGGACTACTTACAAAATAAAATAAAATGTCATTGGGAGATCGAACTAATAATGTCAGACATTAACTTCATGATAAATGACATGAGAAAAGTTACATTTTCTCATGTACCTCGTATTGGGAACAGAGCGACTGAAAAAGTTGCACACCTTGACTATTCTATTCGGGGGACTTTTGTCATTCTTAATTCAGATCTTCAAGATCTCATCCGAAATGACGCTCATGGGTAGGAAATCCCTACCCAAATTCTTTCCTAATAAAAAAAAGATAGGCAGTAAACCGGTTTTCTTTTGGTTTATGTGAACCGAACGTGACCAAAAATAATAATAAAAAGACTGAACTGAGTTGTTGGACCCGTCTTCTTCTTCCCTAGCCACTGTCAAACACGGTTGAAAACATGAAAATTGCCTCCCTCAAATCTCGCTTAAACTACTAGAAATTTGTTATTTAACATCGGGTAATAGCCGATGTCTTTAAAAAAAATCGATGTCTATGTGGGGGATGTAAAAAGTCAAAAGTTTTTCACATCGGCCAGAACCCGATGTCGTTGTATGTTATAACATCGCTTATATTTTTAAATCCGATGTCTTTTTTATCCTATAACATCGATTATAAAATATAACTGATGTTATAACATTCAAAGACATCGGCTATTACCCGATGTGAAAAACTTTTAACTTTTTACATCCCCCACATAGACATTGATTTTTTTTTTGAAAGACATCGGCTATTACCTGATGTGAAATGACATATTGGCGGGGTTTTTTTATTATCGTAGCCTATACGGGATTTGAACCCGCGTCTTTTTGTTTGAACACAAAGCTCTACCATTTGAGCTAATAGGCTTTAAATTAGATAGAATGTTCTTACATAATAGCAAAAAGAGCATGTGAAACTTAAAAAGCAAAGAAACAAGGAAAGTAACCCTCTTACTTCTCTTAGCTACACTAGTGGCATCCATGACAAAACTTTACAAGTAACCATCTCAGCTGCACTCATTTAATCCCAGCTGCATTTATATACATCTCAGCTGCATTTATCTAAGGCATTCTACTAACATAGTTGCATTAGTCGGTATACAGCTAAGCAATTCAAGTAATAGTATATGACAACAACTGCATTTACATTATATAGTAAATCCATGAATCCATCCATCAACTAAGCAATAGCATTACAACAAGATTTAGTTAGAGGATCTCATGTACAAATGGCATATAGCATGTCAAATACAAGATAAGCTAGGTTGACCCAAAAGGATGAACCCAGCCCAATGTAACTCAGGAATTTTGAGTCGTATGAATTCAAGTTGCTTCAGTTTTTAGCTTAAAATGGGGGGGGGGGGGGGGGGGAACTAAAGTGAAATGTTGTTTAGCTCAAGTTTTTGGATCATATCATGCTTTACATGTAATTTTGATAACCCTTTAAGAATTACATGTAAGAACACAACAGAATTGTAGAAAAGATTAAGTGCTACCTTAAGGCAGGAACCAACAATCAAGTGAATACTGCATTTCAAGGTGTCAGATTAAGTACCAATAAAAAAGAAACATAAAGCATTCTTCCAAAAAAGCTTATATAATTATAACAAAATTGCATAAGCCACGGATTGAGAAACACGGTTCATCCATTTAGAGAAGGAAATAGAAACCAATATATTCTAACCATTAAAAACATCAATAAATAAAATTAGTCAGAATGTAATTGTCAGTCATGAAGAATATCTTTATAACTTTCCCCAAGATCAGATATGAATTGAAAGAAGCTTTGATTTGTAAAGCTATACTTTTGAGTATATAACATCCACGATCTATGATTTTATCAAACTGTTTTCTACTATACCAGCACTTACATGAACCCATATCCTCTGTCATCGTAGTGCTGTACACATCGGATTTTTCATCCTTGACTTCAGCGTCATCCATCTTGCCACCAGATTCGGAACTAGAAATTGCCTATTGGGAGAAAAAGAACTCAGTAAGTATTTCCTCAGTAAGGTGCAATTTCTCAACTAGTTGGTCACACTTTCAATAATCTAGATACAGCAAACTAAAATCGTCTGCCTAGAAGACATGGGCATTAATAAGAAATGACATTATGTTGAATCTTCAAAGGAAACTTGGGATTTTGCAAGTAGATGAAAGCAAAAGAAGTCCTAGGTCAACAAATACACTTCTGCTACTAAATAAGTTAAGCTGCTGAGGTGTTTTACATATGCTGGTGATTTAAAAAGTGATCAAGGGACAAGAAGATCAACACAGGCCAACTGCATTAGTAAATTTTATTTTTTCTTTTATCCCTCAAACTAAACAGACACATATACAAGATCTTGCCAATAATGGTGTAGTTTATGTACACGGGCAGCTATAAGCGAAAATAGAATGAATAAATGAATCAATGGGTGTGTGTGCTGATGATGAACAAAATGTAAGAATTACACAAAATGAGTTAGTTTTGCAAACACTCCACGTAGTATGAGTCTAGACCCTTATTTTCACTAGTAAAACACCCTTATTTTCAGCACCAATAAAACACCGTTATTTTCACTACCAAAACTGATTGAGAGACACCAGTAAACTACCCTTATTTTCAGCAAAACACCGTAGTTTTCATTTCTTCAGAAGCCCTTCCTGCCCATAAAATTTCATGACACAAGATATCTATCAATATTCTAATTGCCAAGAGTAATACGGGTTTGTCTCCTAAACAGTCTAAGTTTCTTTGGCAGTAGAGCAAGAACAGCAATAACAAAAAGAAAAAAATAATCAAAATAGATGGCAAATAACACCCTTGTTAAATTGAATTAGAAATCAATTACATATCAAGCATTGAATTACAAATAAAATAACTTAAAGGAGAAATGGTACGTACAAGTACCAATACTCCATCAATTAGATAGATAAAATCGTATCATACCTTTTAACTTTTTGGACAGAAAGCCTTACCATAACAAAGAAATAGCATCATGACAATTACAAATGCATTGAACTTCACCTTAAATGAGTTCCAAGAGTCATTCATATCCCAAGTTGCGTGTATGTTGTCAATTCCAAAGAAAACTACCTGAAATATAGCATAACAGATCTAGTAAGTCATGAAATATATATATATATATATATATATATATATATATATATATAAACAAGTCTATAGATTGTCATCCATCTGAAGTAGTAGATAAACCTCTGACTGAAAATAATGAGCGGACGACTCTGAACCACCTCCCATCGCACCATAATAAAAAAAAAATTTGTTTTCAGAACAGTATATATGAATCTATAGCTATAATAAAATTATTTAGCAACCCAAATATAGTGTTTGAATACCTATATCATGTGCACATACCCTTCAAAATTTCGAACAAAGCACTCACAAATCAAAACAACATTGAACAAGCCCCAATATTTATCAAGAAATAACACTGAAGTTAACTTCTATAAGCAAGATATTTCCAGTTAAGGCCAAGTTCATACGTGCCACTTTGTCCTTCGAAACCAAGCTAGCCAGCATGTTGATCTATTAACAAGACTGCCAACCCTTAAGAACCTTCATTCTTTTGCGAATGCAGGTACTCCATCCCAAAGGCTGCATGCATCCATCGCAATCACAAGAACCTTCAGCTTGTCAAGAGATCTAAGAAGTAAAAGGCACACATGAAAAGATTTGCAGTACCTTTCGTTCTTTTGCAAAGCACTTCTCAGATAATCGTTCACCATGTACTCAGTTACAGTAGCTATAGAACCTCTAGGACCATCAAGCACAACGCAATGCTACAATATTAGGATGGTGCAGCTCAACAAGTATAGCTGCTTCATACCAGAAGTCCTCTCTCTACACAACTCAGATCAACAAGAAGCTCCAAAGTTACTAAAAAATTAAATGAAAGAAGAGAACAACAAACAATGGCATCCCTTGTCTCAGAATAACCAAAAGTGAGAGTCCACCATCATGCACAATCAACTGCTTGGCGATATACATCTGTTAGGAATAACAAATAAGTTTATTATATGAAGGGAAATTTTTTTAAAAAGACATCTAGCACATCAATTTTCATATAAAACGAGAACTTCTTGAGAGTTTTGAAGAATCCATCAATTTTCATATAAAATGTTAGACGTCCATTGGATGAACTTCTTGAGAGTTTTTAAGAATTCATTGGATTCAAGAAGTCCCAACACAAACGAGAACAAATCCTTAATCAATAGAGAGTCAGAAGTCCCAACACAAACGAGCACAAACCCTAGACAAAATCTCATATCTAACCCAAACTAGAATATTTGTACAAAAAACCCATGATTCGAGTAGCAATTGGGTGTGAATTCAAGTGTTTGTTTCCAATTCAGATATTAATTTCTGATTCAAAAACATACACTTGAATTTGTACAAAAAGAAAAGGGGGAATGAGAGGATACCTGAAGGCTGACGAGGAGCGACGGGGGATGAGAGGATGCGGAGGAGCGATGGGAGGACGATGACAAGGGCAAGGGGACCAGATTTGATCGTCGAGCCAACAGAAAGCATAGAGATGAGAGCGGAGAGAAGAGCGCGCCAGAGAGTAGATTGACAATGGAGTAGAGCGAGAGAGAGAAGAGAGATGAAAGCGGAAGATAGGCGAAAATGGAGCAGGCGAGAGTGACGACGGCAGAGCGAGGTGACTGACTTGAGATAGCACCAGAGACACGACGATGGGAATGAAAGGGGTTTCGCCGGAGATGGGAACGAGAGACAAGAAGCGGGATTTCGTTGCCGCGAGAGGCTGAGTCGGGATTTGGAAGAGGGAATGGATGGGTTTTCCAGAGTTTCTTTTAATTTTCTAAGTATTGGGTGTGTGTCAGTGTGTGTTGAATTATTTCATTTCATATGGGCGGGACAAATCCTGCGTTTATTTTTTTCCAAAAACGTTTTTTTAACATCGGTCAAAAAATAATGTGGTGTCTGTTTTATTTTCAACATCGCAAATTTATCAACCGATGTCAAAAAACTGTTTTACATGGCATGTTTTTCTAACCGATGCTAATGAACCGATGTTAAATAAAAAAATTCTAGTAGTGAAATCTCAACCGTTTTGTTTCTAGAATGTTCCCTATCCATTGCTAATGAGATTTATGCAACAAATTTTGAGATTCCGGAATGAACTACAACTGAACGAAGTTCTCCTCGAATTCGAAGCTCATCCGAATCCGATCAATTCAGGACGAATCTCATCAAATTGAGGATTGGGATAGCGTTAGGAGTGATTATCCAATCGATTGACGGATTTATTTTAATCAAATCCGTCCCCAAATCCTCCTCTTATAAATACCTCTTTAGGAAAACTAGTTCATCATGTTCTAAACATCTTAATCTATAATCCCCTTCACAAAAGTTTCACAAAACATCCCGATTTTAGAACCCCCAATTTAGGTTTAACCTCGTTGGAGCCGCACTCGTCTGACACCATTGGACACGGACGGAGCTACAAGCCACCATTGGACAATGACGGAGCTCTGAGCCACCACTGGGAGATGCATATCATCACCACGAAGCTGTAGCCACCAATCACTTGTCATTTCGAGCAATATCAAAGCCGCTACGACTCGTCGAAGTTACACCGGAGGGCTGCCGGAACGTCGTTGGAAAATCGCTGCTCAAGCTACTGTCGGGTTGAGGGAAGAGATAGAGTAATTACGTAAAAGCTCCCCTACTTCAAGATAAGAGTAGAGGTTACCGCATGAACAAAACCTCTCTTCAGTAGGTAAATAATATCTTAAACAAACATGAACACATAAAACGGAAACAACAGACAAAAAATTCCAAATCAGAAATGCTAGCTCCTACACATAATAGAAGACATTACAAAGTATTAAAACTAGGATAAAATGGAGTTAAATAATTTAAAGAAAACAGTTCATGAAATGAACAAAACCCTAACAAAGATACCAAATTGAACAACGATGGATAGTGAAAGAGACGACGATGATGGTTTCGATCCAGAGAGACAGAGTGAGAGAGAAGTAAGGGGGAAACAAGGGAGACGTAACGAAGCAAAAACTGACATGTGGAGTATTTATGATTAATTTCGGCAAAAACTAACATGTGGAGTATAGATGATTAATTTCGGTTGTCCGAAGGACATTTGATTAATGTGGGTCAATGTTAAATAGATCAAGTAAAAAAATTACTTTGTACAAGTCATCAAGGATAATTAAAAAAGAAGAAGCTACCAACAGTTACCCTAGCCATAAGCACCATTGTAAATTTGTTACAAGTGAGCTACTGTGAACTCTGTTTTATATGCACTAGGTTTTATAGATTAGACCTTGTCTCTTCTAGTAGGGTGATTTCTTTTCAATTAAAAAATCTCAAAGAAATGGTAGTTTATGCTCAACAGTTACCATCTTTTTTGTTGACAAGGTCTTGAACTTATTCTCAACAGGAATGCTCTTAATGATGTAGATGAGACCAAGTGATATAAATATACCTTTCAATCCAAGCTTGCCTCTTGGATGCTGCAACTTGCAGCATCCTCGGGGTCTATCGCTGCAACCCAATAAAGTACGACACCTTTGACAGACAACAAGATGCAAATATCGTTGGAGAAGCCAGAGTGTTACCCTTCATGCAAAAGCTGTCAATTGAGAAATGCGAATATGCAAATCAACCCTAGAAGTGAGATCATTTAGCAAGGAGGAGTATCTTGATCTCCATCATGGGTGTGTTTGGCAACGGAATGGATTTTAGTGTATTTGTTGGATTTTAGTAGATGTGTGGGATGGGGATGGATTTGTGGGATGGAAGAGATGGAAACTCAACACCCAATTTTTTGCGTTTTGTGTTTGGTTTTATTTTTTTTTTTGGTGGATGGAGTGACGGGAAAAGCCCGAATTACCCCCACTTATCCACATGAAAAGACCAAATTGCCCCCATCTTCATACCCCTCTTTTGCTTGATGTAAAGGCCCTCAAATGACATTCCTACTCGACATTATATCAAACAGCTTCAGAGCAATGTCCATGGAACCCAATTTCACATACCTTTGCCGTAAAAGCTCCCTTACTCATTGCGGAAAATGTCGAACCTCCCCACATATGCGCACAAGAATACCGTAGCTATCCAAGCCACGAACGACGATGCATCCGCCGGTAAATTTTACGTTTCCGATTTATAATCTTTGCTCCTTCCTTCTCCGGTTGGTGTAATCGGTTGTGAGATTAATATAATCGAACGATTTTTTTTCGGAATTTGTCAAATTGATTGCCAAAATGATTTTGATTTGTCGATTGATTTTATTTCGTTGCTCTTGGAAATGAGAATAGGTCATGTGTGAAGAAAGGATACATGAGAGAAGACTTCAACAATTTTTTTTGTCAGACACCCACTCCACATATCTCCTATTATTAACAGAGGTATGCGTATTTGCTGATTTTGTCATCGATGTTGTTCAGTTCGTGTGTTTTCATTCGCCTCTCTTATGTGTATGAAGGTTATTTTGCCCATTGGGCTGCTCTGCGGAAGCTTATGCTTCAGTTGCCCCTTTGAGCAAAGTGTAGTGAACTGACCTGATACTAGAGAGGAAGGTCTGAAGACGGTAGTGCAGAGAGAACGTGAGGTATTCGAAAAGATCTTCAGGTTCAGAGGAAAGGGGGCGAGTGATCTCAGTGTCATGTAGAGCTTGCCCATCCCACATGACTCGTCTCCATTGTCCAATCTCTTCAGCTTCCCAAAGGACGAGTGATCTCAGTGAGTTAAGACGGTGCGGTGGCAGTGCGGTGACGAGTGATCTTCAGCCGGTGGCGGTGAATTGCATATCGATTAATCAGAATTAAATTAATCAAAGTGCATATGAGGGATTTGAGAGAGGGCAAAAAAGGGCATCTACCCTCCCCCATCTAGCAAACCTTCTCCAAGGAGGATCGAAAATCCATCCAGTTTCATCTCACAAATCCCCCTTTTCCCATCCCACAAATCCCACAAACACAGGCAGCCAAACAGTCTGGCGGTATTCCCGATGCACTTTTCTCATCCCACAAATCTCATAAACACTACACCCAAACACACCCCATATTAATGTTTTCCTATCATTCCTACATATACCTAATCTGATGGAGCTTGAGATGGTTGATGCCTTCAGTGGTGACATTCTTTTCTTCGACACATACATGAGGCTTCCCAAAGCTGAAAACTTTGGTTGTAGAGCAATTTAATGGCCTTGATACAATGTTGGTAGGGGTAATATTCGAGCCGAACGAGCCGAGCTTGACATGTTCAAGCTTGGCTCGAACAGAATACGAGTCGAGCTCGAGCTCGATCCCAAAAATTATTCGAGCTTTTTTGGCGCTCAAGCTCGGCTCACGAGCACAACATTAAACTCGAGCTCGGCTTGGTCGGCTCGGTCAAGCCAAACGAACGAGCCTAAGATCATTCGAGCTCGTCAGTTGGGCTCATTCAAGCTCGTTCGAGCTCGGTTCCTTCAAGCCCTAGAATTGTCGGTTTAGCAGTCCTAGCATTGTCAATTGGGGTCTAAAGCCACTGTTCATGCGAAGCCCTAGCATTGTCACCGACTCACCAATTGTACACTGAACTTTCACAGCCCTATTATTAGATCCAAAATGAATTTTGGGATCTAAATTGCATTTTCCCCGATTGAACAAACCATTGAATTTTCACATCCCCTAATTACAAACAATTGAAGAAATCTAATCAATCAAATCACCAACCCATAAAATGCGCTTACGAAGAGGAAGGACGGACCGAAGACGAACTTAACTCAACTCCATTGAAGAAAATCCTCACGAGCTCGGGTGGAAGGCATGGTAATCAACTCGACTAAGGGGTACGAGTCGTAAGAGGCCGGAAAGAGGGATGTTCGCTGTCGGATCCCTGGTTCGCAGCCGGAATCCCTCGTTCGCCGCCTGAAGGAGGGAGAAATTGGAAAAGGAGAGAAGTCCGCCGCCGAATGAACGAAGCCAGTAGAGAGACTGAAATTCACCGGAAGAGGACGGAAGTTCGCCCAAAAGAACGATGCGAGGAGGGAATTTCGTCGGAAGAGGAGGGAAGTTCGCCGAAAGGGGAAGAGGAGGAAAATCTCCTTAACGAACGAAGCCACATGAGAAAGGGGAAGAGGAAGGGAGTTCGTCAAGAGGAGGGCGGCAAGACTCATGAGTGGCGTCTGCCTTCCTATCATCCAGTTACTCATACCTCATATTACCGCAGGGGTAATTTTGGAAATTAACACAATCAACTTTCCTAGCTCGGCTCGAGCTCGGTTCGAGCTTAAAAAAGTTTTCAAGCTCGGCTTATTTTGTATATTCAAACGAGCTCGAGTCGAGCTTTTTCGAGCCGAAATCGAGCCGTTCAGCTCACATAAGAACCCTAAGTCCCCGTTTGGTACGATTGTTGGAATCGGAATGGTAATTGGAATTAGAATGGAATCAAAAAATGGCAATGACTCATTACGAGAGCTGGTTGTTTGGTATGCTATCGGAATAATAATAATAATAATAATAATAATAATAATTAAAAAATTAAAATAGTGATAAAAGTAATAATATTAATATTAATATATTATTATTATTAAAAATAAAAATATAATATAATATATATTAAATAATTAAATATTTATAATAATAATATAAGTATAAATACAATATAATATAATATAATATAATATAATAATATAATACTAATATATATAAAATAATAAAATATTGATAAAAATTAATATTATTAATAAAATATATTATTATAATTTAAAAAAAATATATAATATAATATATATTAAATAATAAAGTATTGATATTAATAATAATATAAGTATAAATATAATAAAATACTGAAAAAAATAATAATATTAACATCAATATATTATTATTAAAAATAATAATATAATGTAATATATATAAAATAATAAAATATTTATAAAAAATAATAATAACAATATAAATATATTATTATTATTATTAAAAATAAAAAATAATATTTTCATTAAATAATAAAATATTGATAATAATAAAAATATATGTATAAATATAATATAATATAATTAATCATAATAATAATATAAAACTAATATAAAATAATAAAATGTTGATAAAAATGATAATATTAATAGAAATATATTGTTATTATTAAACATAAAAACATAATATAATATATTAAATGATAAAGTATTTATAATAATAATATAAGTATAAATATAATATAATATAATTAATAATAATAACAATAATGATGATGATGATGATGATGATGATAATAATAATAATAATAATAATAATAATAATAATAATAATAATAACATGTTTTACATTGCAGTCGAGGCATCGGGTCTAAGCACCGACATAACATGGTCCGAGATGTTTTGGTAGACATTTGTTATAAAGCGGGCATTGCAGTTCAGAAGGAAGCGCATACATGTATGAACAGTGATGATGGTGTTGAGCAGAGACCGGGTGATCTACTTGTTTATGGGTGGGACAAGGGGAGAGACACTTGTATCGATGTGGTCGGAGCTTCGTCGTTCACGACTAGAGCCAATGACTCATATTTCATAGAGTTGGTTTTACTATTAAAAAAGGTGTTGTGGCTCAATTTGTTACGAGGCTCCCAACTAACTTTATGTAAGTCATTTCTATAATAATAATAATATTTATAATTTGGTTAAAATAATAATAATAATAATAATAATAATAATAATAATAATAATAATAATAATAATAAACAACTACAAAATTGGTAATGGAGGATTACCTAGTATTTTGAAATGAAATCAGTTACGAAATTGGGAATGGATGATTCCCCGTAATCATTACGATTCCGAGTTTTAATCATACCAACCACTTAAATCGGGAATCATCCATTACGATTCCCAGTTTTGATTACTAGGAATGGATACCAAACAAGCCCTAAATGTTGGTAGGTACTTGGTTAGGGTAACACGGAGTTGATGGGGTAGCTGAAGATGATAGGGTAGCTGAAGCTGATGGATTAAGTGTGTTAAATATATGTTAAATTAGAGTTTTGATGGATTAGCTTAGCCGTTAAGAATGACATGTTCGAATTCCCCCTCCCCCATAGGTCACGAGTTTTGATGGATTAAGTGTGTTAAATATATATATTAAATGCATTGCCAAATGGACAGGGCAATGCCTGTGCTTCAGAAGCTAACTATCATCAGATGTATCAACCTGTCAAAACACAACCCGACCCGGTGACCCGACCGATCCGAAAAATTTCCGACCCGAACCCGAAAATTTGGACCCGATTTTTTTTTTCGACCCGAACCCGAAAAACCCGAAATTTTCCGGGTAATCTGGGTTTCGACCCGGTGACCCGATTGACCCGGTAATTTTGACCCGATTTACCCGATTGACCCGGTGACCCGATTGAACCGGTTGACTTATAATTATATATAATTAATTTTTTTTATATATAATTAAAATTTACCACAAAATTATCAAATAATGACTTTTTTAATTTAAAAAAGAAAAAATTGACAAACCCGAAATCGACCCGAACCCGATCAAACCCGAGTTCGAGTCAACCCGAAAAACCCGAAACCCGTTTTACCCGAGACCCGTTTTACCCGAAACCCGAAGTGACCCGACCCGAACCCGAACCGAATGACCCGTTTGACAGGTCTAGATGTATGTATCTTTTGGACCTACCTTCTGGTATTTGAGGAACTGACAGTTCTTGATATGCCTCAACAGTTCTGGTACGTCAGATGTATGTCTCAACAGTTCCGGATATTATCACCGGAGAATTAATCATGTACCAGTCATCCATTCTTTTACTGATGGTGCTAATGGATCATGGTTGATTCAGAATTTATCTTTGATAATTTACATCCGGTAATTCAGATGTATGCCTCTTTTTCCCTGCTGTATTTGAGTTTGAGAGGTTCAAGAGATATTTCCAAAGTTCATAGCTCAATCCAGAAGCAAGGTAGATACAATGGGGCACTCACGAGTCACGACTAGTTGCAGGTGCACTGCTTATTTATGGGGACACTTGTAACTTACAAGCGTGCTAAGTCTCATCCCAGGAAGCATTGACAAACACGATGATGAAGGCTGCGCGTGCAAGTCCCAACTAAAAATGATTGCTTATGATCATCAACATTGATGTTGTAGCGCTTGTTGCAAAACACTGTCACCTCTACCATCACCACAAATACACACTACGAACTCTGTTTGAGATTTTGGCTTGGAACATAGCATATCATCTACACTGCCTCTTATTTGGATTCACAGATGGAAAACCTGTATTTGGACTGTACCACACAAGTGACAGAAAGTTTGCAAAACTGTCTATAATTTCATTGCAAATGAATTAAAGGTATTTGATACAGATATGGAATTCCCAAGTGTCTATCAGTCTATGTTCGTAATAGGACCTTTAAACCAGAATCTTGCACTAAGAATCCAAGACGAAACTGTGAGGATCAGGAGGCCACCGACTGCAACCGGAGTGTAGTTAAGCGTATCAGCAGTGACAGGATAGGCTACTGGCAAGGAAAACAGGATTGAGATGGTTGCTACCCAGAGAACTGCAACCCAACCAACAGCCAGCCCAAAACGGCCTAGATTGAAAGGTCCTGGGACGAATGACTTGCGTGCCAAGGTCACCCTAAAAAATATGGGTAAAGCATAGGCGATGTACAGTCCAATTGTCGCTACTGACACCATTGCTTGGAACGCTACCAAGCTTACCAGAGACTGCCGATACCAGAAAAGTGAATCAGAAAAGCATAATAATAATAATAGTGTACTTATAGAGTTATAGGATATTGAAGCTTATAAGTCATGATGTCCTAGAACTATATTTTCCAAGTTCAAGTTTCTCCTGTAGCTGGATGAGAAGTTTATTCTGAGTTTTATGGATGTGTACATTGCAGTCTCAGCTGGTGGGCATCAAAACACGAGAAGTTGCAGCATGTGCTTACCGTCAATGCCATACAGAAGGAAATGAAAGCAGAGAGCCAAACAGCATTGATGGGAATTTCCTGCTTGTTGACTTTATGCCAAAACGATGACAATGGCACAGCTCCATCTCTTGAGAATGCATAGACCATCCTACCAAGGAAATGTGCGCGTTCAATCACAGGAGGTTAGGCAGAAAGAGTGAACTTGCTTATTGGCAATGGATGTATACCTGGAATTGCTGGTAATGGAGCTCATGCCACAGAAGAAGATGGCGACACCTACTACTCCCAAGCTGACTATACCTCCGACCCCACTGCCATACCTACTCTTAAATGCTAGGTAAAATACTTCTGCGATGGCATAGCCACCGGCATCATTATCTTTGCTCAAAAGGTAAGGAACATCTTTCACTGCAAATGTGATTCCCACGATATAAGCCCAACCGACAACTATAGATATGCCAATTGCGCTGATTATTCCTTTCGGTCCATTCGTATCTGCATCTTTCGTTTCCTCTGTCTGCAAGCAGATGGTTTTCATGGAACGGAAATAAGGAATTTTCTCATGTCATGCTTTTGAAAACTCCCAAAATAGTTTTATAGAGAGCTTTTTTAGGGGTTTATTTTGTTTTCCCAAAAGATAAAACAGTCTAAACAATTTAATCTTCCTGTGACGAGATGTCCATGTCTATGGTTCATTACAACAGAGGGATTAGTAGAGCACAAAAAGGATTCATTTCAGACAATTACAACTCACCATATGAGCAGACGCGTCATAACCTGTCAATGTGTATTGGCTCATAAGAAGGCCAAGAACGAAGATATAAAGCTTACTATGAATGCCATCCCCATTATCAGTATTGAAGTGAGTGAAAACAAAATCTGCACTGGCCCTTTCAGTTGCCACGGTAGGGATGAGAATCATAAGGACAAAGACACCTACAACAACAACACGATCAAATACACGTTATTTAGATCCTTCCGTCATTTCAAACTTCTTCCCTTGTCATTTTTTTTACTAGAAATTTGATCATACCAAGAATATTCCAACCAGCTGCAAGCTGTCCAAAGAAGGATAACCAAGAGATGGGTAGACTATTCAACATAGCATGTAGAAGAAGAATTCCTCCATGGAGACAAATCACCACATACTTGGATGGTTCATACCCTCCACCGTTTTTCCCTCCAGTGCTAAGAAGAATAATCACTTGCAAGAGTTGCGCTAGCGAGAAATCCACACTGGTTGTGACTGCCCACTGCAAATTGTTCACCACAAGTGTAAATCCCATATAAACATATTTGAAACAAGACTAACTACTGTTTGTCTATTTTGAAGGAGTTCTCTTGCAAGAAGTGTTAGAAGCTCAAGGATTCAGTGCTTGTGCTTAAGAAGATCATTGATATTTTTCACCTATATCTGGCTTGTACGATTAAGGAAAGTGTATGATCGTCTTTGAAGGCATTGTTTACAAAGAGTTTGAGAAAATAGTGAGCTTTGTAGGTTTTAACCAATGAGACAGCTGGCTCTAAAATATCTGGGCATTCAAGTGCACATTAGGAGGCTAGCTAATACCAATGGGTTTGCACCACTTCCAAAGTTTAGTAATGGCTGGTAAAATAGGTTGCTTACACAGGAAGCTTTTACATTGGTAGATTGCGGCTCCATCAGGCTACCGTTGAGGGGATCCAATCTATCTAGTGTGGGATGTCTTCATTCTTCTACCCCAAGAGGAATCCAGGAAATTAAATAAATATGTAGGCGCTACTTTGCATATTGGTAAGTATGAATTCCTAAGAAGGAAAAGGCTGAGGATCATGGTTTAGGTGCAATTATACTCATGAAGTCCTTAAATGGGGTACGAGAGTACTCAGACAAACAGCATGGAGTTCCAATGGCTTAGCTGGCTTGCATTGGCCAAGACGGAGAGAGCATGATGGAGGCAGAACTCATGGAATTATACAGTAATCATCAATCAAGCACAACATAGATCATTGTGATGTGATCAAGCAAAGGATTTTAGTTAATGAAACATTAACCTGTGAACTCAGGAATCTTTAAAGATGAATTCTCTACATTACCTGTCCAACAATGTTAAACCTGCAAGATAATTAAAGATGAAGAGTGAGCATCATCTCAACATCTCTTTCAAGTACAAATTGTACAATAAAATATTCCTAGGATCAAAAGCAGGGACGGATCGAGGGGCAGGCGGGGTCTGCTCCAACCCGCCACATTTTTACAAAAATAAAATAATAGGTAAAATAATTAAGGGAAATTAATAAAAAAAAAATTCTTTTTTGTTTATTAAATCAAGGATTTGTTAATAAAAACTATGCCTATGAGAAAATTTTAGTCTATCTAGCCCACCCAAATTTTAATTTCTAGGCATCCATTTGTGTTTTCCAAAAGCAAAGTTGTAGTACAAGCATCATCCCTAATCCATACACTCTACTAACTCCTTAGGGGGCCCGTTTGGTTTGAGTTGGAATCAGGAATTGCGTTTACACCATGAATCGGGTTTGAATCAGCCATAGAGATCAATCAAGTACATGAAGATCATTTTGTGCAAACTCCAAAAGCAAGGTTGTGTCGTACACGCATCATCCATAATCCATACACTCTTTGACCAAAAAAAAAACCATACACTCTTCTAACTCCTCAAGGGCCAGGGTTGAAATCAAGAATTAGGTTTAAACCATGAATCGGGTTCGAATCAGCAAACAACAACAGACTGCTGATATAGAGATGAATCAAGTACATGAAGATCATTTGAAAGTGAGAATCTACTAAACACTTACCAGCCAGTCATCCAAGAGGCAAAGGGCGCCCAGTTAGGGCCAGCAAGCTTAGCACTCCAATAGTAGAGTCCCCCAGAGGTAGGGTAAGAGGAGCAAATCTCAGCCATAGACAAACCCACAAACATGGTGAAGGCGCCAGCTATGAACCAGCCATAAACCATCACCACTGGCCCACCGAAAGTCAGTCCATTGTTGTACAGTGTGGTCACACCAGTCAGCACTGATATGATTGAGAAAGAGAAGGCAAAGTTGGAGATGACCCTGCAACCCAAAACCCACACAACAAATCCCGGAAAATTAAGCTAAACCCAGATGAAGTTTTGCAAAATTATAAGCACCCATTTCGTTGAAATTGAAAGGTTGCGCTGTGTTGGATCTTACGAGAGCTCACGCTTGAGCTCTTGCTTGTAGCCGAGCTCATTGAGGCGGGTCTGACCCGAATCCAATTGAAGAGCCCGGTTGAAGCCGTTGTGAGTCGGTAGGGATTCTTTCTCACTCGTCTGCTGGACCATCTTCAACACACAGGAAGGGGGGATTTCTCTTCCTCTGCGCTCTCTCTCTCTCTCTCTCTGAAATATGCTAAATTGAATAATCACATAATTGACGTGATTAAATAAGGATGATTATTGATTCCGTTCCTACAATCAATTTGGACAGCAAAGCTAAACACGGTCAACTGAGCCACCTTTGATGCCTAGAACGCGGGATGGAATCTACGGAAGTCAAAAACAAAAAGGGCAATTTAAAAAAAAAAACGGAATTTTCGCCTCATGCCCTTGAGGTAAGGTCAAATTCGCCAGGTGTACAAAAGTTTTAGATAATTCGCGAAATGCCCTTGAGGTTTGCGATTTTTTTGCCAAATACCCCTCCGTCTAGTCCGTTAGCATTTTTATTAAAAATAAAAGGAAATAAAAATTAAAATAGCTTACCTCTGAGCGAAGAGCGAACACCTCCACGCCCGAAGAGTGAAGAGGTATGGTGAGAGGGACAGAGAGCGCACGAGAGAGGCGAGGAAGTGTCCAGCCAACGCCGAATAGCCTGACATTGGTAGAGCCAAATCGGTGACAATGGTGGAGGTAGTTGTTTCTTAATTAATCTAGGGTTTGGGGATTTAGGGGATTGGGGGCAAGATTGTAGAGCTTCAATTGCTTGTTCAACTCCTTAGGTTAATTGCAAGTTTAAGTGCTTCAATTGCTAGTTCAATTGCTAACGCAAGTGAGTCATCGGGCTATTCAGAAATACAAACCGAAAGATTTCATTGTTTAACCGTGAACCAGTAATTTCCCAGATCTGCCCAGCCATCCGAAGTCGGTTGCTCCTTCTGAGTTCTAGTGATCCACCTCCTTGTAAGCCCTCTCTCACCTTCTCTCTAGATTTGCTTAGAGCAACTGTAGATTGTTCTTTTTATGTTATGCTGTATAGATTTTACACAATTGATCAATCTTGAAGTGTATGATCTGCTTGTTTGTTGATAGATGCAACGAGAAATGATACAAATCCGATCAGATTTGGATATGGATTGGTTGTTTTTGTTTTTCGTAGACGGTTGCATTGCTCTGCAATGAGAACTAGAATCAATTTTCCATTTATTCAAGTATCCATGTGTTGTCTGAGGTTCTGTGGATTTAGTTGTGTTTGAATGCATGATTTAAGATCTAAAGCAACGGATTTAGTTTATCAGCAAATCGTAGGCTTGACCAATGATTGAGTCTCGCCTTGCATAAGCAGATCATACTTTACAATGAAATTCATTAGGAACATTTTTCAATGCCTTACAGTAGTATAAGGTGTTTTCTATTGTTAATATACTTGCTTCTGTATGACAACAATTGCTACTGTAAGACAACATATAATATATGACAGCTGCTGTAGTGCAAGGAACTCTCCTTTTAAGGGGTATTTGCAACAATTTCTTCTTGCTTTGATTTTGTTTGAATCATCGGTTTTTGTGTAGATATAGCCTATTAGCTCAAATGGAAGAGCATTGCGTCTAAGCACAAAGATGTGGATTCAAATCCCACATAGGTTACTCATAGTCTACTTGTTATCTATGCTCTTGAGGTATGGATTTTATAGTGTCATAAACACATTGCTCAATTGGTAGAGCAATGGTTTTTTTCATGGTTGTTAAATAGATCTCTTTTTTTTTTTCAAGATCCATGTCTCTAATTTTGCCTAAGTGAAAACAACCTGCAAGAATTTGATTACTTTAAATAACTACACATAACCATGGATAGCCTGTGCGGGATTTTAACCCGCATCTTTGTGCATGAGCACGTTGCTCTACTATTTGAGCTAATAGGCTTAAAATCATTGCAAGAAATTTATTTCAATTTCTAAACCAAAAAGATGGAATTTAGAGGAAACAAAGAAGTGCTCAGCTTTAATAAAACAATGGGAATGGAAATTTAAATGGAAATTCTACCTAATTTAAAAGTGCTCAGTTTATTGTCATAACTTGCCCTCCTATCACTCTCGGTGCACTTTTTTTTTAGAATTGGGGTGTGTGATCAGTATCAAAAACCAAAAGTCAAAATGATTATTTTTAGATATAAAACTAGAAGTCAATACGATGGCGTAATAACCTAAAATTAAATCAAAATCAGTAGCTAAAACCATCTTCGAAAGATATAACACATTATATTGTTAAGACTATACATTCTGATTTCATTTTGTTTTTAACACATTATATCAGCAACAGAAGGGAATAGCTGTCAATTTGTAATTATAATCTCTACTTTATCATGACAAAATAGAAAATTTCTTGTAAATGGTGTGTTCACTGAAAACTGACATGAACAATTACACAACATTTCCATAAGTCTGGAATTCAAGCGCTATGCATTGGATCAACTCAAGCACTGGGCATAAGATGGGACTAATGGTGAAGAAATTCAATTCAAGTTTATTAATCCTTATCAAATCAAAGAAATACAACCATTGCAAAACAAATTGGGTTCTTGTCTAAGTAAACACCACCGGAGGTGGTTTCCATGCCCAAAGGAGGTTTAGGTGTAGGAGGAATCCCAATAATCATATTGCTAAAATTTTCAAGGAATAAAAAAGAATGACAAATTAAGCTTATTCCTCAATTTCCAAACCAAATTCGTCCGATCAAAATTCTTGTCCAATAACTCCAAAACAAGACTCATTGCCCAAACGTGTATGGAGATGGGTAGTTTGTGAAGGGAATTGAACTAACTAACCATCTTTTTCCAAGCTAACGTATAATATGTCAACAAAACAATGTAAAATTGATCTAAATTCAAAAACCCATAAAGCCCTAAATCCCCCAAACCCTAAAACAGTAAACCCCGAAATTGCGAAGGGAATTGAACTCAATTAGATATCACAAATTAGCATATAAATGATCAATAAAAACAACCAACAAACTCCAGTTTGAAGATCCTAAAATGATAATCCCCGGAAAAATCTCAAATCGAAAACCCCCTAAACCTTCAAACTCTATATCCACAAAGTTGAAATTGAAAAGATCGAGAGACTTACCTCAAGAAGTCGTAGTCGTCGGCATTGATCTCCTCTCTCCTAGCGTCTGTCACCCACCGACGTTGTGTCTTGTAGCCGGATCCTCAGTCCTTGCCTCTCTCTATCACAAATGGTGTGAGCCGTAAATGACCTTTCGATGAAGACGATCGAAAGTCAGTTATTTAACGGAGTGTTAACGTTTTTATGTAAAAGCCAACTGAGGGGCACGCCGCGAAAAAACTACAAAGCTCAAGGGTATTTCACGAATTATCTAAAACTTTTGTACACTCGGCGAATTTGGCCTTACCTCAGGGGTACCAGGCGAAAATTCCGAAAAAAGGCAATTTTACATAAAACCAAAGTGGACTTGGACTCAAGGATGAACTCATTCTCGGGTAGTGAACTGAGCTTTGATGACCCGGCGAATCTGAGCTTTGATGACCGTTCAATTGACATTGAAGCTCCGGGTAGTGAACTCGACGCCGAAAGTGGACTTGGACTCAAGGATGAACTCATTCTCGGTGAACCTGAAGAGAAAAGTTGATTTGCTGATCCTAAATCCCTATCTAGAATTAGAACAGGTAATCATAGTCATCCTCCGCTTTGCACCCTCCAATTGATTTACCCGCTCTCCAATAATAGAAATGAAGACTGTGGATGGATTGGTGTCGATTGAATAGATTTACCCTTTTCTAGATTGTGGATGGATGGGGAAGAAGATTATGGGCTCTTCAAACTAAATCCAGATATGTGAAGGGTCAGTTTGGTAACACAAAGCTGACGGAGTAGCTGAAGTTGATAAGGTAGCTGAAGCTAATGAATTAAATGTGTTAAATATATATTAAATTAGAGTTTACATAAGCTAGTAAGGTGTTTGGTAACCCAGTTGATCGAGTAGCTGATACAAACTTGCTGATCAGATTTGAGATAATGAATAGAATTCTGATAAGCCTGGGGTGATTAGCGGTTGAAAAATCCAATTTCAAAAGCTAATTAAACTAAAATCTTATATTTAACTTATTTAAGACTATAAAATTGAAGGTTCGATAAAGTAAAACAAAGTAATATAGAAATACTCTAGAAGGGGGGTTGAATAGAGTATGCTGATTTTTCGCAGATAGTCTCAAGACTTTTGAAGCTCGTGCAAAATCCTTTGAGATTAGACTTAGTCTTTTCTCTGAAAACCTAAATCACAAAGTTAAACAATCGAACCAAGTGCGGAAATAAGGTAAATCAGTAAATAAATGACACGATGAATTGTTTACGAGGTGCAGCACGAACTTGGCCTACGTCCCCGCCTAGGGTTCTTCCACAACCCTAGGATTTAACCGGCTTTTATTGATTCACAAGACTTAGGATCCTAGTAGCTCCCCGATAAGCCTCTCTCCTATATAATTGCAATCTAGTCAACTCACGTTCCCTTGGAGTCCTAGACCAATCTAGAAGAGCCCCACCTCTCTATGCTATCTAGTACAATCCTCTTTCACTTAGTGAATCAATCGCCTAGTGTTCACTTCCTAAGTTACAAACTCTCGAGTATAACACTATAAATGAATATATCCTATAAGCTCACTGTGTAACTCTCAAATGCTTTAAAATGAAATAACAGACTCTTAAGGACTAGCAGAGAGCACACGAAGAAGACAGATCTCGCTTGAAGGCTTGAGTGTATGAAAGCTTGTGTTCAACTCTTGTGTTGTTGTCTTCCTCTTCCTTTTCTTTATATTAAAACAAATCGGTGCCTAAGGATCTTCACCAACGGCTAGAGAGGATCATGGCTTGAGCTGGATCTTCTATCTTTGGAAACTTCGGAGGCCATGATCTTCCGATTTGAATCTTCTCCAATATTCAACATAAGGAAGGAAATAATATTCGAAAATACTTCCTGAAAGCTTAGTGTATATATGATAATATAATGGAAGCATATAATAACATAAAATAATATTCGAACATAATAGCTTATATACCAGGTTTTGTATTTCATCAACACTGCTAAAGCTTCAAGACCTTTGACACAGACAGACTGTCGAGGCCTTTGAAACTTATTCCGATTTTCATCAAGGGAGGGAGTTATCAATCTCTCCCTTGATGAAAGACAAAACCTGTGCATCCCTGCAACTTAGTCAAGCATATATAATATAAGTAAAATCAGACTAAGTACCTGCATGGGTTAGACAAATGTTGGATCATAATTTTAAAACAAGAGATTATCCAACCAAAACAAAACCAAGGTCCTCCAAGACCTTTGAAATCGCAACAGTTTAAAAAAGTCTAACTACCACATATCATCTCCCCCTTTTTGTCTTTCAACAAAGGGAGGAGGTAAAACAGTTACCAAAAGTTTTGAAATAGTTTCCAAAAACCAGCAATGTATCAGATTTCAGGGATAGGGTAGGGTAGGATAGGGTTAAGCTTCGTTGTCCGGAGCATCATCAGTGAGCCTCGTCCACAGACCTTGCAGCAGCTTGGTTATCCCGCTCATCTCCGTCATAACCTCCTTGTGCAGCTCCTTGAGATCCATTCGAACTTCCTCCAAGCCCAACTTCAGGTTGTCCATGCGTTCATCAACGGCTGAGGCAGTGGGAAGAGCTTTTGAAGGAGAGGCAAGACTCCAAATCCCTTGGGGGGCCGAGTGATGCCAATCTTTTCAAGGCTCTTGGAGTCCAACTTACCCATATGATTTTGGTGTTCTTCATTTTTGAAATTAAATCCAGAAGCTTTGAAGAGATAGGTCAAAAGGGTGGCAAAGGGGAAGGGAGATCCTTTTCTGGCTTTTTTAGCATGAGCCATGGATCCAAGGATAGTGTTGGCCAGATCAAGGTCAAGGCCATTTAGGATTCGGTAAAGTAGGATCATGGCATTATCAGTAAGGAGCGAGCCAGAGTTAAGACGGGGTAAGAGGCAACGAACAATGATGTTAAAGATGATTTTTGCCTCTAAGTTAAGGGATGAGTGGGTTAGCTGCTTTGAGGTGCTGGTGGATGCTTCGGGTAGGAGATATTTGGATCGAGCAAGGGCTAGGCACTGTTCTTTTGAGGGGTTCTCGGGAGAGGGTGGACAAGGTCTAGGTAGGCCAAGGAAATCAGCAAAGTCATTGGAGTTGAATGAGATTCTAACCCCTTTGACAATGGACTCCAAAGACCAACCGTCGACATTGTCTTTGGCTTTTAGGTTTATGTAGAACAGGCAGATGAGTTGGGGATAATAGACAGATTCAAGGTTGAGAAGGGTCCAGACAGGGGATTGTTTGAGTAGAGAAATGCAAGGTAAGTTCAAAGCTTCAAAGAACTCAAGATCTAAAAAATCAGAACAACCAATCTTACGAGTTCGAAACTCATCTACCCACTTTCCAGCCGTTTCAGCATTTTCAAACCATGAAGCGGGTAAGGATTGGTTTCCTGGATGTAGGTGGGTGGATCAGCATTCTTTCTGCGAGCAATTGTTGGAGCAGCTCTCTTGGCAGGCGCTTCAAAGCCTCTGAGGGTGCCCTTCCTGGTACGCTTGGGAGATGGAGGCTTGACAGCAGCTGGGGCTTTTCGCTTCTTTGGAGACGGGGGAGGAGGAGAAGGAGAAGGAGAGGCAACAGGTTCTGACTCCTCTTCCTTCTCGTCCTCAGACCCTGAGTACTCAGCGGACCCTGCGTCGTCTCCATCAGCTTCCTCGTCCTCTTCCTCAGGCTCCTCTTCAGAAGAAACCTCCTCCGCCTCGGCTTCCTTTTGGATTCTCTCATCCTTCTCCTCGACAAGCTTCCTTGCCTGCTCGGCCTCTTCTTCGGCATTCTGCTTCCTTAAAGCTTCTTCTTCGGCTTCCTTGGCTGCATCCCTTTCCAGAATGGCGTCGAGATCCTCCTTTTCCTCTTCCTCATCCACCTCCTCAGTGATAATCTTCTTTTTCCCTTTCTGCTTCGCACTGAGAGGCTTCTTAGCAGAGCGTTTTTTAGAGCCCTTGGTTATAGTAGACGTGCTCTCAACAATGGTGCTCTGGACAACAATAGGGACGATGTCTTGAGGAGTGGGTTCAGGTGTGGGGGAAGTGGCAGTGGCCTGACGTCCCTTGGGGGTGGCACCAAGTCTTTTGGGAGTGGAAGCTTTCTTTGATTTAGGAGCCATGGAGGTAATCGGCTAGGGTTTCAGGAGAGTTTGAAAGGTTGAAGAAAGAGAATTTGAAAGGGTTTGGATAAGTCTGAGTTTGTGAGGGAATCGGGTACAAGATTGGGTTTAAGTAGAGTGAGATGATGGAGTGATTTGACGGGTTTAGAGTTCCAAGGATAGTAATCATAACATTGCCAATTTGAAAATATTCAAAATTCAAATCCTTTCCTTAACCAAAAATAAGAGGGAAAATATCCGAAATAATTTTGGTCCAAAAATATCTCAACGGGTAAAAATATGTGATAAATAGAATTTTTAAAAACCGATAAAAATATACTTGATTAAATATCTAAAAAGATATTAACCAAATATATGTGATCCGATATATGTAATCTACCATTTAGTTCACAAACCTTGACATAATTCTCAAAGGTCTTGACACTAAGTAGAGTTTATCTTTCGTAAAGGGAAAGCTCCCCCTACGAAAGTGCATCCTTGTTAAGCATCGCAATCTCTCGTCTAATGAAGGTGAACCTGTCCTCTGCCAAAGGCTTAGTAAAAATGTTAGCCCATTGATAATCAGTTGAAATAAAGGAAATGGACACATCATCTTTTTCGACATGGTCTCTAATGAAATGATGCCTTACATCAATATGTTTGGTCCTTGAATGCTGAACATGATTCTTTGTAATGGAGATGGAACTTGTATTGTCACATTTAATGGGAATGCCTTTGAGGTTGATGCCAAGATCTCGCATTTGTTGATCTATCCAAAGGATTTGGGAGGAACAGGCTCCAACTGCAATGTATTCGGCTTCTGCAGTGGATAGAGTGACTGAGTTTTGTTTCTTTGAGTGCCAACTAATCAAGGATGCTCCTAAGAATTGGCAACATCTTGATGTGCTCTTCCTATCCACCTTATAGCCTGCAAAATCTGCATCAGAATACCCAATTAATGTGAAATCCTTTTGCTTTGGGTACCATAGTCCAAGCTCCTTAGTGCCATTGAGATATCGAAAGATCCTCTTCACAGCCACGAGGTGAGATTCTTTAGGATCAGCTTGAAACCTAGCACACATGCAAACACTAAACATGATGTCAGGTCTACTAGCTGTGAGATATAGTAAAGATCCAATCATTCCTCGATACTTCTTTTGATTGACACTTTTCCCAGTGTTGTCTTGATCTAGAGATAATGTTGAGCTCATGGGTGTCTTGGCTGCTTTGGATTGATCCATCTTGAACTTCTTCAAGAGATCCTTAGTGTACTTGCTTTGGTCGAAAAAGATCCCTTTCTTGGATTGAAGAACTTGTAATCCCAAAAAGAAGTTGAGTTCACCCATCAAACTCATCTCAAATTCACTGCACATAATGTCGGAAAATTGCTTGCACAAAGATGTGTTAGTAGCACCAAATAAAATATCATCAACACAAATTTGAATAACCAAAATGTCCTTTCCTTTGGTCTTGATAAAAAGAGTCTTGTCGATCAACCCTCTTTTAAAATCATTTTCTAAAAGATATTTTGACAAGCGCTCATACCAAGCTCTTGGGGCTTGTTTCAAACCATAAAGCGCTTTGTCAAGTTTATAAACATGATTAGGAAATTCCAAACTTTCAAAACCTGGGGGTGGAGCTACATGTACTTCTTCCTCTAAGAAACCATTAAGAAAATCACACTTGACATCCATTTGATATAACTTTATGCTCATGAAAGATGCAAATGCTAATAAAATGCGAATAGCTTCAAGCCTGGCTACGGGAGCAAATGTCTCCTCGTAGTCAATACCTTCCTCTTGATTGTAGCCTTGAGCAACAAGCCTTGCCTTGTTCCTCACGATCTTACCATTCTCATCTAGCTTGTTTCGAAATACCCATCGTGTGCCAATGACTGATTGATGCTTTGGCCTAGGCTTCAAGGTCCAGACTTTATTCCTTTAAAATTCGTTAAGCTCACTTTGCATAGCAATGATCCAGTTCGGCTCTTGAAGGGCCTCATCTACCTTTTTTGGTTCAATAAGAGAAACAAACGCGTGAAAAGCACAAAGATCTTTAAGTTTAGAACGAGTTTGAACACTAGAAGTAGGGTCAGAAATGATATCCTTTAATGAGTATGATGAAGAGTATTTGAATTTCCTTTTGCTAGTCTTAGCTCCTTGATTCGTCACACCAGTAGGATTGATTTGTGGTACATCTGACTCCGTGGTCCTGTTAGGTTCAATTACAGCAGTTTCTGATGTTTCAACACTGTTGGATTGGACACCAAGGGCTTTGGACGAATCTTCAACACCTTGGGCCAATTCTTCAGTGTTGAGAATCTGTTCCTGCATGTTCCTCTTCTCTGTGTTCTTGGTAGCAGCATCATCACCTTCCTCGTTCTCTGCATGGATGTTAAGATCTATATCTGCAACACTTTCACTCAAAGAACCGTCATTGCATTCATTAAATATAACATGTATACTTTCTTCAACTAACTGGGTCCTTTTATTGAAGATTCTATAAGCTTTGTTACTTGTGAAGTAGCCAAGAAATATACCTTCATCACTACGCGCATTAAATTTCCCAAGGTTATCTTTTCCATTGTTATGAACAAAACAAGTACAGCCAAAGGGTTTAAAATAAGATATAAGTGGTTTGCGACCTTTGAAAAGTTCATAAGGAGTTTTCTTTAAGATAGAACGAATAAGACAACGATTCAAAATATAGTTAGCTGTGTTAACAGCTTCAGCCCAATAGGTTTTAGGTAATGCATTTTCTAAAAGCATAGTCCTGGCCATATCCCCTAAGGTGCCACAACCCCGTTTTGTTGAGGTGTCCTAGGAGCAGAAAAGTTATGGGAGATGCCATATTTAGCACAAAACAAATCAAACTGAAGTTGATCAAACTCCCTACCATGATCACTTCGAATTGACACTATGGGCTCGTTTCTTAAAGTTTGCAACTCCTTACAATGTTTTGAAAACTCAAATAAGGCCTCTGATTTTTCTTTTAAAAATGCAACCCAAGTATATCTAGAAAAATCATCAACAACGACTAGCATGTACTTTTTACCATTGGGAGATTTGACTCGCATAGGACCACATAAATCCATATGTAAAAGTTCAAGGGGTCTAGAAGAACTTACAACCTTTTTGGGTTTGAAAGAGCTACGTGTTTGTTTACCTCGTGTGCATGCATTGCACATATCAATACCTTTGAAGCCCATCTCAGGTAGTCCCCTTACAAGCCCTTTAGTCACAAGCTTCTGTAGTGTATGTGGACTCACATGACCGAGTCTCCTGTGCCAGAGCTTTGGATCGTCCGTCAAAGCCTTTAGACAGGTTAAGCTTCCTTGTGCCACTTGATCAACATTTACAACATATATATTGTTGTAACGATATGCAGTCAGTATAACTTCACTTGTATCTTCTCTACACACTAGACATCTTTTCTTGTTAAATCTGACATTGTTGCCACTATCACATAATTGAGAAACGCTAAGCAAATTATACTTTAAACCATTCACAAGATAGACATTTTTAATACTATGGTTGGAATCTCTCCCAACACTACCAATACCAACGATGTCACATTTTCCTTTGTCACCAAGAGTGATTGTTCTTGTGGATTGCTCCTTTAGATCATGAAAGAGAGAACTCTTCCCACTCATATGCCTCGAGCATCCACTATCAATAATCCATTTGTGCTCCTTCACCTTGGTGATCTCCTACAAAACAAACATCAACCTTTGTGGCTAGACCAATAAGCAAATTTGGATCCATTATTGGGATAAACCATATTTGGTAAAATAGTGCCTTTTTGGACCCAAACTTGTGTTATCCGTTCTTTTCTCAAATGAACAGGAAATGTATTGCGAATGATATAAGGATCCTTTCTTCTATAGGGGCAGGTCTCTTTTACATGTCCCTTTCTAGCACAGTGGTGACATATATGAGAGGTTCTGCTTCCTTTTGCCTTCACAAAGGTGGTAATGTGCTGCTTCCTTAAAAACCTTGGATTGTAACCAATACCACTTTTGTTTAAAGAACTTTGTTGCTCACCCAACATCTTATCAAGAGTGCATTTGGATTTGGTAAAACTTATGAGGGATGTCTGTTGGTCTTGAATCTTATTATTCAGGGAGATCTTCTCGTTCTCTAAGTCATGATGTTCACTTCTTAGAGAGGAGAGATCTTACTTGAGTTCAGATTTCTCTGAGTCAAGAGTCTTGACTTTATTCTCAAGACCTGAATAAGAAGCTTCAAGACTTTTAACTCTCATAGACAGATCCTCAATAGTTCTTTCCTGGTCCACAGTTCTCTTAATAAGAGTATTAGTCTGGGCAATAAGTTTCTCTTCATTGGCAATCATATTAGAAAGAAATTCCGATAATACCTCTTTTGGACTTGCCATAATTTCTCTGACAGTTGCTTCAAGCAAGCTTCTCATCGTGGGATTCATCTTCTGAGGCCATAAGACAAATATTGGCATTCTCATCATCGGAGTCAGAGTCAGAATCGCTCCAAGTTGCCACCATGGCTTTCTTTTTCCATTTGTCACCCTTCTTGGACTGGTTCTTTGTCTTTTGAGGGCAATCTTTCACAAGATGATCTATTTCACCACATTCAAAACAAGGCAAAGGTTTAGTATTCTTATTATACTTGTTGTATTGAGACTTACCTCGAAATTTAGAAGACTCTGATCCATCCTTGTTGTTGAATTGTTTCTTCATTTTGAGGATTCGAGCAAGGCCTCTTGTGATAAGAGCAAAAGGATCATCCTCATCGTCATCCTCATCTTCGGAATTAGATCCATCTTTGGGCTCATCCTTCTTAGACTTGAGTGCCAAGTTCTTTGTGCTTGTTGGAAGTTCTCCATCGTCTTCATTAAGGATCATCTCGTGAGTGATCAGCTTCCCAAGTAGGTCATCAAGGGGTAGAGTGGTAGGTCTTGTGCTTCCTCTATAACTGTTACTTTAGGACCCCATTTTTCTTTTGGAAGGCACCTCAGTATCTTCCTCACTTTCTCAACATTTGTAAAGCTCATACTTTCAGAGTCAAGGTTGTTGGTGATTTCTGTGAATCATGTGAACATGGCCTTGATTGACTCATCAGACTTCATTTTGAAAAGCTCATACTTTCAGAGGAAGATGCTGATCTTGGTGTCTTTCACTTGGCTAGTTCCCTCATAGGTGATGACCAGCTTGTCCCAAATCTCTTTAGCTGACCTACAAGATGAAATACAGTTAAACTCATCAGTGCTAAGACCACAATAAAGTAAGTTAATAGACCTGTAGTTTTTGGAGACGAGTTCAAGATCCGCTTGGATGTATTCAGACTCCTTCTTTGCGATTTTGGTTCCATTTGGTCCGTCTTTCTCTGGAATCTTCGGACCATTCTCTATAATGTTCCAAAGCTCCAGATCTTGATCTATAATGAACATCTTCATCAAAGATATCCAGTGGACAAAGTTGTTTCCTACAAAGAGTGGTGGTCTGCTGGTAGACCTTCCCTGTGAAAATCCTCCGCTTGCTTCACTAGACATGATCGAAAACTCACAAGATTGTTAGATCAAAAGCAGTGAGTACAGCTCTGATACCAATTGAAGGTTCGATAAAGTAAAACAAAGTAATATATAAATACTCTAGAAGGGGGCTTGAATAGAGTATGCCGGTTTTTCGCAGATAGTTTCAAGACTTTTGAAGCTCGTGCAAAATCCTTTGAGATTAGACCTAGTCTTTTCTCTGAAAACCTGAATCACAAAGTTAAACAATTGAACCAAGTGCGGAAATAAGGTAAAGCAGTAAATAAAGGACACGATGAATTATTTACGAGGTTCATCACGAACTTGGCCTACGTCCCCGCCTAGGGTTCTTCCACAACCCTAGGATTCAACCGACTTTTATTGATTCACAAGACTTAGGATCCTAGTAGCTCCCCGAGAAGCCTCTCTCCTATACAATTGCAATCTAGTCAGCTCACGTTCCCTTGGAGTCCTAGACTAATCTAGAAGAGCCCCACCTCTCTATGCTATCTAGTACAATCCTCTTACACTTAGTGAATCAATCGCCTAGTGTTCACTTCCTGAGTTACAAACTCTCGAGTATAAAACTATAAATGAATATATCCTATAAGCTCACTGTGTAACTCTCAAATGCTTTGAAATGAAATAACAGACTCTTAAGGACTAGCAGAGAGCACACGAAGAAGATTGATCTCGCTTGAAGGCTTGAGGGTATGAAAGCTTGTGTTCAACTCTTGTGTTGCTGTCTTCCTCTTCCTTTTCTTTATATTGAAACAAATCGGCGCCTAAGGATCTTCACCAATGGCTAGAGAGGATCATGGCTTGAGCTGGATCTTCTATCTTTGGAAACTTCGGAGGCCTGATCTTCTGATTTGAATCTTCTCCAATATTCAACATAAGGAAGGAAATAATATTCGAAAATACTTCTTGAAAGGTTAGTGTATATATGATAATATAATGGAAGCATATAATAACATAAAATAATATTCGAACATAATAGCTTATATAACAGGTTTTTGTATTTCATCAACACTGCTAAAGCTTCAAGACCTTTGACACAGACAGACTGTCAAGGCCTTTGAAACTTATTCCGATTTTCATCAAGGGAGGGAGTTATAAAAAATATTAAAATATTCAAATCAAAAGCTCTGAAAAGCTACCTTCATTGCCAAACGGACCCCAAATCAAACAAAAGGTTGGGGAGGAAGAGTGATAAGGGCAAATATGTCTTTTTGCACCATTTTTAATTAGGATGTAGAGGGGTGGTGTTTGGTTGACGGTCTATATGTTACAAGTGGTTTTATGTAATTGTCTCATTAAGAGGTGTTTTGGTGAAAACTTCAACATTTAAGGGGTGGTTTTTATGTAAAATTGCCTTACAAAAAAGAACCCCTTAAATATTTAAGCTTACAGGCAAGATGGAAAAAGGGCTTTTAATAAAACCATTTACACAAAATTGTGCACAAGTCCTGTCCATTCCAAAAAACAATTACAGATCTGCTGAGAAAAAAAACAAAAAACTAACGCTCATACCTCGTTTCACTTGGACAAGCCACACATGGTAAAGGTAAATCACTCATACCTTGTACATTGTGGTAGCTTTGGTAGGGATCACAACAAATCTATCAAATTTAAGGTAAGAAGCTTCATTTACAATTGATTTTGATTGTTTTTTTTTTAAAAAAAAATTGTGTTTTTTAGGGTTTGAAATTAGAATTGAAATTGATGAAATTAGTTGTTATTTGTGTCTTTTGTTTTGATTATTGTTGATTTGGTGTTGTTTGAGTTGAATTATGAGCAACATTTGTAACGAAAACGAAAGAAATTGCTCGTTTTGTTGCCATTGGAGTTGGCACTTTGACGTTTTTTAATGTTATACTGTCGGGCATAGGGCTCGTGTAGATTTAGCGAGGTGATGATTTATTCTCGACTATTGTTTTCGAGCCTCATGTGTGCCCTCGACACTTTTTGCCAAGGTTCCTTCGTACCCTCAACAACTTTTACCGAGCCTCTATTGTACCCTTGACAACTTTTGTTGAGGTCATTTATTTAGCTCGTCCTCTCTGAGGTTCGACAGATTTTTCAAACGACGGCCACAAATTGCCGCTGAATGTTATTCGATAACCATCCAGATTGATCGACATACGAAAGCGTGTGTCGATCAATTCGTTCCTTGATAAATTTCACCGATTTTAGCTAGTTTCAAGCACAACAATTCATTCGATGGATTTAGGTTTTTTTCCATTCGCTCTGATTCGTAGGTGAGAATTTTGGACCTTTTTGCAGTTTGTTTGAAAAAAATGAAAAGGTCATGTGTACAATTACTTAAAATTGTCTTGACAATAGTCATGTTGGGATCTTGTCTAAAGCCTCACTCATATTTAAGTGTTAGGGAATTCTACATCAAACCACCCCTTAAATGTTGGTCTTCCCACCACCCCTTAAATTTAAAATTAGAGTAAACCACCCCTTATATATTTTTTGTTAACAAATCACCACCCATCACCAATTTACATTATGTTTTCATTAACTAAATTATATTTTATTATTTTTCAACTTAAAATATGAGTTTAACTATTTTATTTGTTAGTAATAACATCTTTTTTAATATCAAAAACTTTATATAGGAAATGGTCATAACTAGCACCAAAAAAAAACTTTGCAAATGTAACACTAGCCCTTGAAATTTAGCAAACCTAACCACCTTTGCCCCAAATTTGGAGAAAAATGGTCATAGCTAGCAAGAAAAAAAAACTTTCCCCCCTCACCCAGATTTTGCTCTTATTTTACACAAAAAAATAAAAGGATGGGAGGGTAGGCATTTTTCAAGGGAAAAAGAAAGCAGTTTTTAAGGGAGGAGAAGCGACAGTTTGTAGAGAAAAGAAGGAGAACAGTCCGGCGAATCCGAAAATACAGAAGGTTGGGAATGAAGTTGTCGTCGGAGAGGAGAGAAGAAGGTCACGCTGGCGTCTAAGTGAAGGGGTAAGCCCACCTTTCAATGTCCTTGAAACCCTCGTTCGGAGAAGTGACAGTTTGTAGAGAGAAGAAGAAGAACAGTCCGGCGAATCGGAAAACGCAGGAGGTTGGGGATGAAGTTGTCGCCGGAGAGGAGAGAAGAAGGTCACGCCGGCGTCTAAGTGAAGAGGTAAGCCCCCCTTTCCATCTCCTTGAAACCCTCGTTCCTTTTCTCCCTTTTCTACGAGTGTGGAATATGAAATCGCCAGTTAGGGCTTGAAATGAACGACAAGGGATGGCGATGGTTGGACTGGAAATCGGGATATGTGATAATGCATATCTTAGATAGGCATTATAGGCATTTTTTAGTTTAGTTAGGTTGTATTTCTTTCATACTTTGTTGCTAAATTGCATCTTGTGATTATTTTAGAAGAGTTCGGATTCTGCACAAATTTGTGTTTATCTTGCAGATTGAATCGGAACACATTTGAAAGATGCAATATCTTGAAGAGGAATACAAGAAACATTGGAAAGAAGCAAGGAAGGAAGAGAAGCAAGACAAGTGGAGATACCCGCGAAGCTAGACGAGAAGACACGGCAACAAGTGATGCCGCGGCCGCAACATGCATGCCGCAGCCACAGCAGAGGCCGCTGCCGCGGCCGCAACATTGGTCGTCAGCGCTGTGACGCAGTGTTTTTATTACTAAAAACCCTATATCTTAATGTTTTGTTTCATGGCCGACTTTGGATCATATATAAGGCCGAATTTAGTTAATTTCCTAGCACTTCTATTCTACTCTTTCATTCATCAGACATTTTAGAGATTTGAGCGATGTCTTCCATGAGAAACTAAACTCGTCTATTCTGCCTGCAATTTGAAGCTTTATTTGGATTGATTGTGAGTTTATAATTCTCGTTCCTTATTTCCTATATTTGAATGCTTCAACTTCTTTGTACTTGATTGTCTATTGTTTTATTCTATCTAGCCCGCGCAACTAGTTAGAATCAAACCAATTGCTAAGGTTTTGTAGATTTCTGGTTGTGAACCTTAAGCTAAGTGGCAAACTTGTTCCTTTAGTGCTGGTTGAACTAATAGAATGAGCAGGCAGTTGAATGTGTTGTTAAATCCCTCTTGAGGGACTGCAAATACCTTGGCTAATATATGAACTTAAAGCAATCAATTGGGTTAAATCCTTCTTTAGGGACTGTTCGATTGATAAGGGTTGCTAGGACTGGTAGGACTAGTAACTATATTAGGTCGGGACAAGGGCATTCATAGGAAACTTAATTGGACGAGAAGAAGTTACAAGGATCGCTTCAATCCAATAAAGTGGAAAATTGTAGGTAAAATTGCTTCTCCTAATTGTCTAAACCAAATCTATTTACTTTGCTTTCTTTACTTTGCTTTGATAAAAGGCGGAACTTTGACACACAAAAACCCCCCAAATTGGTTATTTTGATTGACACTTGAATCAAACTGGAATTATAAATTTCCCTGTGGATCGACCTCTTGCTTATTGCTATACTTGCTATAGGTTTGAGTTTTTTTTGGCGGATCAACGACATGTTTTCCCTCCGTCAAATTTGGCGCCGTTGCCAGGGAAGTTTATTTAATTCTTGTGTGTTTTTAGTGTTGATTGATGTCCACTAAAATAGCCATGTTTTTATGCACATTTGAGCTCCATATTTTATATACTTTGCATATTTCAGACTGGGAATATGTTAAATTTATGTAGTATATTGTTGTGAGCTGAATCTGCCATGTTTTACAGTAACTTTTATATCGTTTTCTGCAAACATTTCATTCATTTGGGCTAGGATAATACATAATCTATGTAGTTTATGCTTATTTGCCAAATTATGGAATCTACACCAGTTTCTGTTTAATTTCGCAGAATTCGAGGCAAATTACACCAGTTCTGAGAAAGGTCGGAAAAGCTCAGAAATCAACTACAGAAGTCCAAGGTCAAGAAACAGTGGAACCAGTCGAATCAAGCTAGGAGCCCAGCTTTACTCGATCTAGAGCAATCTTACTCGATCTCGACGAAGGTGTCCGAGCACAGGCCTTGTCGACTAAGCACTGATCGAGAAACTGAGTCAGAGACAACCCGACTCCGGAAGCCAACTCGATCTCGAGTAAACTTTGTCGAGATCGACAAAACCTTGACGCCATGTCCGGAGTCGACGAGTTGTGCCAAGTCGAGAAGCCGAGGACGGAGACGCCGAGCACCACTGTACTCGATCTCGAGTTAACAACTCGATCTCGAGGACCACCATAGCGCCAGTCCGAGTCCGTGCCGAGGAGGAGCTACTCGACAACACCAGGCCACACAGAAGTCGATATGTCTACTCGATCTTGAGAAATCTCCTCGATCTCGAGGACCTAGCACCGCACCTGTCCGAGCATGTCGAGGAAGAGCAACCCGAGACGTCCAGCGAAGCGAAGTCGACGACCAATTCTACTCGATCTCGAGGAAGCTTAGTCGAGATCGAGGAAAACGCGTTCGAAGCCGCGTTACGCGGTTTCGCTGTCCTACTCGGATTGGAAGTCCTTGGATCCGATTCTATCCAATTTGGCCGAGATCTATCCTATATCTATCAAGTTCTATCTATGAAGAAGACCTATCAACACATGGAAGATATTTTACCTATTATAGATTTATTTCCCTTATAGATTTAATTCCTTAAATTGCATTTATTTATCATTAAGCTTTTAGATAAAGATAGATATATTCTATCCTTGAATAGCAAGGAATAGAAGGCTATAAATAAAGCCTTAGGGGCTGGTTTTTCATCAATCAATTTCAGAAAGAACAAGTAAGTAGTAGAGAGAGAGAGAGAGAGTTTGTGGCAGGCAAGGTGGAAAGGCGAAAGCGGATTTGTCTTGTTTGGTTGTAAGCTTTCTTTATTAAATTCAATGCAAGTTAGTTCCTTTTGTTATTTAATGTCTTTCTTGATGATGAAGAGCGAGTTGTCCACCCACTTCTGGGGCTGGGGTGAGCCCGACGGTGGCCATGTGAGGTGACGCGGTAAAGGTACAATCTTTTCTATACAATTCGTCTTTTATCCCTATGAGCATGATTCTTTTGCGAGAGTTGAAGGTGATCCTTGTTTGTATTATTGAAGCAAAAGTGATCTTAATGCAACTTGGGTTAATTATGTGAAAAGGGTTAGTAACAATTAGGGTTTATGCGAAAGCCTCTATATGCCTATTTTTTGGTAACGAAAGTTATTTTGATGGAAAGCATGATCTTTTATGCCTTTATGTGTTACTTTGCATGGTTATCGTTGTGGTGTTGATACCCTGGCTTTGGAAGTTCTTTATATATTGAGTTTATTTCATCCGAAATCTGAAGTCTGTGTTCGAAATCTGCAATTTACAGTTTCTGTGTTTTAGTCGATCTAGAGGAGTTCTTTATCGAGATCGAGTAAGCTGTTGTCGATCTCGAGTAGGGTTTTGTCTAGATCGAGTTGTGTGTCTGAGTTTTTGTCTCTGTTGTTGATTATGAGTTTCTGTTTCTGCTGAGTTTTGTCGATCTCGAGTAGTTGTCGTCAAGATCGAGTAGCTTCTGTCTTTACTTTTATTTCTTGCTTTCGTTTGTTATTTCTGTCTCTCTTTCTTTGTTTCTTTCTTTCTGTCTTCTGTTTGCTTTTCTGTGAGATTTACAGCTGCCTAGGATCCGCTGACACGCTTCCTCGTGGATTCGATCCTGACTTTCTCTTACTACATTGGAGGGAGTCTTGTAATTATTTTCTGGGGCACGAATCTTGTTTGATCTATTTCATTATATTTCATACTCGATTTCCTCCTTACAACAAATTGACGCCGTTGCCGGGGAAGCAATCATTCGCGCCTTAGGTAGTCAGTTCTCACTTTTATTTTAAGTTACTTCGCAGGTGTATGCGCCGTTCTGGTCAATCCCCTGAGTTTGACGGCTTAGACGAACTAGAACGCCTTCTACACATCAGAGCTAAACTACAAAGAGCCATGGCAGCTCCAGAGACACAGGAACAACTGATCGAGAGGCTCACAAGGGATCTAGCCGCCAGGGATGCTGCTCTCGCCACTGAGAGAGTAGGAAGGCAACAGGAAGCTGAGCGTGCGAGGCAAGCAGAAGCTGAGCTTGCCCTATACCCAACCACTGCAGAGGATTATATGCACCCGACTCTCGTCGTGCCTGAATCGGCCATTCTAATCCCTGAAAACAACTATGAAATTCGCACTCAATTCCTTATTGAAATTAAAAATCATGCTTTTCATGGTAGATTTAATGAATGCCCTCAAAGGCATATTACCAACTTTACTAACATGTGTCGTACTCTTTCTGAAGGTACCCCCTTGGAGTGCATCCTAATGAAGGCTTTCCGCTGGTCTCTCGCTGGTCCTGCACTGAAATGGCTGGAAGGGCTGAAGCCACGATCTCTCATGACATGGGCTAAAGTGAAGCAGGAATTTCTAAATAAGTTCTTTCCTCTTGCCAAGACAACATTCATGCGCCAAAAGATCACATCTTTCAAACAGCAGTCTGGAGAGAGGCTAGCAAAGGCATGAGAACGCTATAAGGATCTACTGAGATCCTGCCCTACACATGGACAGCAACCTTGCGTAGTTCAAGAGATCTTCTTCAATTCTCTGGACTTGGCTGCAAAGGACAGAATCAACACATATACTCACTATGAGTATCTGACAATGCCGCCTGTTGATGCATGTGTTGCTCTCGACAAGCTGACCAACTATGACAACAAGTATGAGACTCCAGTCAACTATGAGGAGAACCCCTATACTAGGCCAGCACCATCCATGCCCCTCTATGATCCCCCTAAGGAGATTGATCCAGATGTAAGGGAGCAGTACTACAGAGACCAGAATAAGAAGCTCTTCAAACAAGTAAAGTATCTTTCTGTCAACCAGCCTTGTATTGAACGCGGATCACAGAGTCACACCACTACTAAGTGCCCACACACTGAGCAAGTTAGGCTGGCAGAATACCATGAAGAGGCAGCTTACGCAGGGGGTCCCAATCGCTACATGGGGGACCAAAGGTTTCAGCAACCACAATAGAACCAAGGTGCCCCTAGGAACCCCCCGCCCTATAGAGCTCCAGGACATCCGGAAAGGGACCAGAAAAGGGATGATCTACAGACAGTCCTGGAGGAAATACGGAGGAATCATTCAGAAACTAAGCAGTCCTTCAACTCCGTCTACACTCAGATCCAAGGTGTCAACTCTAGGCTTGGGGAAATTGATATATGGCAGAAATCAGTTGATACACAGATAGGCCAGTTAGCAGCAGGAATCCCCAGACAGTCAGGTTCGCTCTCTAGATCTTCAGAACCAAATCCCAAGGGAAAGACTGGACACATCGCTGCTGTAAAACTCAGAAGCGACCATCAACTGCAAGAGCCAGAGGTCGGAAAGCAGCAGAACGAAGGAGAACAGCAAGTCGACCAGTAGCAAGTCGATATCGACAAATACTTAGTCGATCTCGAGGAACAATTGGGCAACCCTTCGTTTGCACAGCACATCAACTCGACACCACAGAAACTGATCGAGATCGAGAAGAATTTGGTCGAGATCGAGGAAGACCAAGTCAAGATCGAGAAGGCTGCTACACCTCCGACATCTGTTCTGGCTCCAAATCAGAAAAAGAAGCTGCCTTTCCCCACAAAATCTCCAAAGGACCCAACAGAGAAGAAATTTCAGCGCTTCATCAAGATGCTTCAGAAGCTCAATGTCACCATCCCCTTCACAGAGGCTCTCAATGAAATGCCATCCTATGTCAAGTATCTAAAGGAGATTCTGAGCAAAAAGAGGTCAATGGCTGAAATTACAGAGGAGTGCAGCCATTTGGATATACCGAAGAAGAGGCCAGATCCAGGTAAGTTTGCTATATCCATTGGATTTGGTCCATATAAAATTAATGCTTTATGTGATCTTGGAGCTAGTGTGATTATAATGCCTTTAACAATTTGGTCCAAGATTAAGATAGGTGCCCTAGAGCCTGTGGATGCTAGACTTTATATGGTCAACAACACGGTGGTCATTCCAACATGCATGGTGGACAATGTTCCAGTACAAGTAGGTAAATTCTTTGTCCCTGCTGATTTCTTAGTTGTTGGTATGCAAGAAGACCCTGCTTGTCCAATTATTCTAGGAAGGCCCTTCTTGGCGACGGTGGATGCCAACATAAGCGTGAGGAAAAGAGTGCTCACTTTCAACATCAGCGATGAGGTAATTGAGTATTCCTTTAATAAAACTGAAAGGCATACAGGTCCAATGGAAGAGGTCAAATCTATCTCAACTGGCTACATCACCTGCAGGGAACCCAAGGTAAGAAATATGACCCCTGAGGAGCTGGAAAAGAGGGACATGGAGGCCCGGGTAGAGGATATCATGACCATCCTAAAGGAGGAAACAAAGAATCCACTCGACACAAACCAAGGTATGTCGTTATGGACTAACTATTTTTCGGATGCCTTGACAGGATGCAAGTATAGGATCATAGTCGACCATGATTCCTCGATATCGAGGACTCTAGTCGATCTCGACCAAAACCAGGAGCCTCCACCAGCACCAGCATCGTCGAGTAGCAAACCTGAAGATCAGAACTCCTCGAGATCGAGTAAGTTACTCGAGATCGACCAGAACCTCGCTGCCTCGACTTCGCCTTCCTCGACGCTGACTCCACCAGAAGGCCAGAACTCCTCGAGATCGACCAATCTAGTCGAGATCGAGCAACCCTCACCGTCCCCAGCACCTGCATCCTCGAGCAATCCGCCACCAGAAGCTGAAACCTACTCGAGGTCGAGTACTCCTACTCGAGATCGACCAAACACCGTAGTCCCCGATTCCGTTTCTGCGAAGGTAAGCCAAGGTATGGATCTTTCTTCTCCTATTTCCATTAAAGATTTATCTATACATGGGAGAGGTTTGCCTTGGTATGTGCGCTTATGTAGGATTTCCAATGATGAGCCCAAGGAGTATGAAGTTGGAGACAAGCTCTATGTCTCTAAATCAAAGGATCATTGGTTCCCTAACAAATTTAACAAGAAGAGGATGGGACCTTTCATGGTGAACAAGATCCATTCTGGAGGATTGCAGCTGATGGACAAGAATGGAGTCCTATTTGAAGCCCAGGCTACATGGGCCCTGCAAATGCCACCTTAAGCTTAATGGAGAAGTCTACCTAGCGACTATAAAATCTAGAGCTTGTAAATAAACATTTATTTTTTTTGGGACTTTTTGGACATTGTTTTTTGTTTTTTGTTTTTGAACATTTTTATTTTTTCTATTGTGGGTATTTGTCTTCTACACTTTTCAGGTCCATGGATAGAAGCAAGCTATATTCAGACTCGGCCCAGGCATTTACAATCAATATTTTGAAGCCCTGCACACTTGTCTAGTGAGTTTCTTTCTTTACCCTTGTTTTTAAACAGTGAGGACACTGTAATGTTTAAGTATGGGGTGGGGGAAGGGCTTACTTTGTGCATATTGGATTTATTTGACCATATTTGTGCATGTTAAAAGTTTATTTCTTGAATTGCTTATACATGGCTATTTTGGAATCCATTATTGATTTATGTGCTTACATGCATGTTTTCCAAAAGGTTGAGAAAAATGAACCCCATTGAAATTTTTGATAAATGTCATGGAAGCTTATATTGAACTCAACAATGCAAAATTGGATTCATTAGAGATATAGCATGAAATTGCCTAGTAAAGGGAAGTCACAATGAAGTACATTATTTTATTGAAAACCATGAAAGGAGGTAAAAATTTGATGTTGCTTTTGACATGTTGCATGATAAGAGGATGGATGACTTTATATTTCCATATAATGCTCATATTGTTGTAATCCCTAGCCTTACCTATGCTTATGCATTACACAAAAAGCCATATGATGAGCCTTATTTCATATTATTGCTCCACACGATCTAAATATTTTCCATTTCTTTACCTTATTTCCTATCCGGGGATTATGTTGAGAATGTTGTTACATTATGGAGATACATTATATGGTGCTTGTGTTGTTATCATTATTGGAGTTTGGAAGGAAATTATTTGAAAAATGTGGAAAATTTAATGAGTGAGAAAAAAACCCAATCACCTCAGGAGATAAAGGTAGATTGACCCTGCTCGCTAAGATAATAGTTTGGCGAGATGTGACACATTGTGAGGAGTCCAAAGCACTAAGTATCCGGGGCCATTCATGACACCCATGTTTGCGACTCGCGAGAAGGCAGTGCTGAGGTTAGAGAGGTAAAAGCATTATTATTGAGAAAAAGCATTATGAAAGGTGATGAATCTTATGAGAAAGAATGTGGTATGAAATTCAGTTTGGAAAATACTCCATTTCCTCGGATCATTAGCACCACATTGCCAAAAATTGCCCATCTTTAGCCTTTTACCAATTCACTCCTTATTAAGCTTAAATTAAAGTCCTCTTGATTATTAATGCTTTGTCACATGAATTGTTTTTGCATAACCCTCCTTTTGTGAGTAGATGTTGCTTTTGTATTGCACATGCATGAATTTGTGACACTAGTACCTTTTCAAGGATGGTAATTGACTGCAGGGTTATATGGCAATGAATCTAAGATGTTGAGAGTTTTGATTTCTTCCCTTGAATGCCAAATAAAAGTATTGCTTGAGGACAAACAAGCTTAAGTATGGGGTGTTTGTTGTGAGCTGAATCTGCCATGTTTTACAGTAACTTTTATATCATTTTCTGCATACATTTCATGCATTTGGGCTAGGATAATACAGAATCTATGTAGTTTATGCTTATTTGCCAAATTATAGAATCTACACCAGTTTTTGTTTAATTTCGCAGAATTCGAGGCAAATTACAACAGTTATGAGAAATGTCGGAAAAGCTCAGAAATCAACTACAGAAGTCCAAGTTCAAGAAACAGCGGAACCAGTCGAATCAAGCTAGGAGCCCAACTTTACTCGATCTAGAGTAATCTTACTCGATCTCGACAAAGGTGTCCGAGCACATGCCTTGTCGACTAAGCACTGATCGAGAAACTGAGTCGGAGACAACCCGACTCCGGAAGCCAACTCGATCTCGAGTAAACTATGTCGAGATCGATAAAACCTTGACGCCATGTCCGGAGTCGATGAGCTGTGCCAAGTCGAGAAGCCGAGGACGGAGACGCCGAGCACCACTGTACTCGATCTCGAGTAAACAACTCGATCTCGAGGACCACCATAGCACCAGTCCGAGTCTGTGCCGAGGAGAAGCTACTCGACAACACCAGGCCACACAGAAGTCGACATGTCTACTCGATCTCGAGAAATCTCCTCGATCTCGAGAAATCTCCTCGATCTCGAGGACCCAGCATCGCACCTGTCCGAGCATGTCGAGGAAGAGCAACCCAAGACGTCCAGCGAAGCGAAGTCGATGACCAATTCTACTCGATCTCGAGGAAGCTTAGTCGAGATCGAGGAAAACGCGTCTGAAGCAGCGTTACGCGGTTTCGCTGTCCCACTCGGATTGGAAGTCCTTGGATCCGATTCTATCCAATTTGGCCGAGATCTATCCTACATCTATGAAGTTCTATCTATGGAGAAGACCTATCAACACATGGAAGATATTTTACCTATTATAGATTTATTTCCCTTATAGATTTAATTCCTTAAATTGCATTTATTTATCATTAAGCTTTTAGATATAGATTTAGATAAAGATATATATATTCTATCCTTGAATAGGAAGGAATAGAAGGCAATAAATAAAGCCTTAGGGGCTGGTTTTTCATCATTCAATTTCAGAAAGAACAACTAAGTAGTAGAGAGAGAGAGAGAGTTTGTGGCAAGCAAGGTGGAAAGGCGAAAACGGATTTGTCTTGTTTGGTTGTAAGCTTTCTTTATTAAATTCAATGCAAGTTAGTTCCTTTTGTTATTTAATGTCTTTCTTGATGATGAAGAGTGAGTAGTCCACCCACTTCTGGGGCTGGGGTGAGCCCGACGGTGGCCATGTGAGGTGACGCGGTAAAGGTACAATCTTTTCTATACAATTCGTCTTCTATCCCTATGAGCATGATTCTTTTGCGAGAGTTAGAGGTGATCCTTGTTTGTATTATTGAAGCGAAAGTGATCTTAATGCAACTTGAGTTAATTATGTAAAAAGGGTTAGTAACAATTAGGGTTTATGCGAAAGCCTCTATATGCCTATTTGTTGGTAACGAAAGTTATTTTGATGGAAAGCATGATCTTTTATGCCTTTATGTGTTACTTTGCATGGTTATCGTTGTGGTGTTGATACCCTGGCTTTGGAAGTTCATTATATATTGAGTTTATTTCATCCGAAATCTGAAGTCCGTGTTCGAAATCTGCAATTAACAGTTTCTGTGTTTTAGTCGATCTAGAGGAGTTCTTTGTCGAGATCGAGTAGGCTGTTGTTGATCTCGAGTAGGGTTTTGTCTAGATCGAGTTGTGTGTCTGAGTTTCTATATCTGTTGTCAATTCTGAGTTTCTGTTTTTGCTGAGTTTTGTTGATCTCGAGTAGCTGTCGTCGAGATCGAGTAGCTTCCGTCTTTACTTTTATTTCCTGCTTTCGTTTGTTATTTCTGTCTCTCTTTCTTTGTTTCTTTGTTTCTGTCTTCTGTTTGCTTTTCTGTGAGATTTACAGCTGCCTAGGATCCGTTGACACGCTTCCTCGTTGATTCGATCCTGACTTTCTCTTACTACATTGGAGGGAGTCTTGTAATCATTTGTTGGGGCACGAATCTGGTTTGATCTATTTCATTATATTTCATACTCGATTTCCTCCTTACAACATATATTCTTATTTGCAAGAAATAGAGATCTACATAAGTTTTGGTTTAATATTGCAGAATTTGAGGCCATTCAGGGACAAAACCAAGGAAAGGAGACGGAGGCTGGACTTTACTCGATATTGAACACATTTCCTCAATATCAACAAAAATGGTGAAGTAGAGCACTAATCGAGGAGGAGCTGATCGAGGAACTGAAGACGAAGCCAACTCGAGTTCAGAGCATTACTCGATATCGACAAGACGTGAAGCCACACCTGGACTCAAGGAAGCAGCACCAGATCGAGAAGTCGAAGAGAAGACATACCGAGAAACGTTCTCCTCAATATTGAGGAAATTCCTCTATATCGAGTAAACCCAGAAACACATGTCCGAGCCAAGTCGAGAAGCAGTTACTCAAGCAAGCCAGAACCCAAAGCCGAAAACAATTCTTCTCGATATTGAGTAAACTACTCGATATCGACAAAACCAAGATCACTTGTTCTAGCCATATCAAGGAGAGGTTGCTCGAGAATGTCAAAAAGCCAAGTCGACGACCACTTCTCCTCGATATCGAGGAAATTACTCGATATCGAGTAAAATTTTCCTAGGCTGCATTACGCGGTTGGGCTGTCCGAGTCAAGTTTGGCTTACTTGGGAGCGAAGGAGTCCGAGATCTATCAAGTCTATCAAGGTTTATCCATGGAGAGAGGATTTATCCACACATGAAGATATTTAGATATTTTCGATATATTTCCTTTTAAGATAAATGTTCCTTTTATTAAAGTTTTGTCTTTAGATATTAGATAGATATTTCCTTCCTTGATTAGCAAGGATTGGAAGCTTATAAATAAAGCCTTAGGGGCTGGATTTTATTCATTCAATTTCGAAGGGAAGTAGGAGAGAGAAAGAGAGTAGAGGCCAAGAGGAGTTTGTGAAGCGAGAGCAGAATTGACTTCCTTTGGTTGTAAAGCTCTGTTTGGTTTAATGCAAGTTATTTCTTTTAAATCAATGTCTGCAATTGCGATGAGGCGCGAGTAGTCCACCTACTTCTAGGGTTGGGGTGAGCCCAACGATAGCCACGCATGTTTGAGGTAAAGATCCGACTTTTATCATGTTTTGAGCATCTACTACTTGTTATGTGTTTATTACCCATCTAATGGAGATCCATGCTAACAACTTGGATTATAAACATAAAATCAGTAGATACAATTAGGGTTTCTTGAAAGAGTTGTCTAATTGTTGGAAAAGGAGAAAGTTTGATCCTTCGATGCAATTTACATGATTATCTGTTTTATTCTGGCCTTATACATGTTTGGTTATCGTTGTCGCAAACCCTAATCTTGGAAGTTCTCTTTCATTCATCAAGTTAAGATTCGAAATTTGCTTGTTTTTACTTTCTGTTCTTCCTCGATCTCGACCAAATTTGGTGGATATCGACTACTGATCTTCGATCCTAGATCGTCGTAGCTTCTGAACTACAGGTACTCGACCAAACCTCCTCGACGTCAACGAAGATCTACTCGATATCGAGTAACCTCTGCTTGATATCGACCAAAGCCTTAGCCTGCCGCCTGATCGTTCGACTTGCTCGATCTTTTGTCGACTAACCCTAGTGAAGATCGAGCATCTGTAGTCGACTTCTGCCGTGAGATTTCTCCGTTGCCTAGGATCCGCTGACACGCTTCCTCGTGGATCGATCCTGACTTCTCACTGCTGCATCGGGAGGAAGTCTTGTAATCATTTGCAATGGACGAAATCTGGTTTGCTTTGCTTTAGTCGTATTTTATATTTGCATTCTCAATTTCCTCCTTCAACAAATTGGCGCCGTTGTCGGGGAAGCAATCATTCGCGCTTTAGATAGTTAAATCTCACGTCTACTTTGAGTTACTTCACAGGTGTATGCGCCGTTCTGGTCAACCACCTGAGTTTGACAGCTTAGACGAACCGGAACGCCTTCTACACATCCATGCTAAACTAAAAAGAGCCATGTCGGCCGCAGAAACACAAGAACAGCTGATTGAGAGGCTTCGGAGGGAACTAGCCGCTAACAATGCTGCTCTCACCACTGAGAGAGCAGGAAGGGCATAAGAAGCTGAGCGTGCGAGGCAAGCAAAAGCTGAGCTTGCCCAATATCCTACCACTGCATAGGATTACATGCACCCGACTCTCGTCGTGCCTGAATCAACTATTCTAATCCCTCAAAATACTTTTGAAATTCGCACTCACTTCCTTATTGAACTTAAGAATAATGCTTTTCATGGAAGATTTAATGAATGCCCTCTTGAACATATTACCAATTTTTCTCATATGTGTCGTACTCTTGCTGAAGGTACTACTCTGGAATATGTCAAGATGAAGGCCTTTCGTTGGTCTCTCGCCGGTCCTGCATTGAAGTGGCTAGAAGGACTGAATACACGATCTCTCACCACATGGGCTCAAGTAGAGCAAGAATTTCTTAACAAATTCTTTCCTCCTGCCAAGACAACATTCCTCTGCCAGAAGATTATAGCTTTCAAACAGAAGTCTGGGGAGCCGCTGGCAAAAGCATGGGAACAATATAAGGAACACCTACGATCTTTCCCTGCACATGGACATCCACCCTATGTCATTCAAGAGATCTTCTTCAATTCCCTTGACCAAGTCACTAAGGATAGGATCAACCAGTATACTCGATATGAGTACCTGACGATGCCACCAACTGACGCATAGGGTGTACTCGACAAGCTCACCAACTACGATAATAAATATGGGGCTTCAACAAACTATGATAAAGATGCATATGCCAGGCCAGCCCCATCCATGCCCCATCCATGAGCCTTCCAAGGAGATTGACCCAGATATTAGGGAGCAGTACTACAGAAACCAGAATCGAAAGCTCTTCAAGCAAGTCAAGTATCTCTCTGTCAACCAGCCTTGCATCGAATGTGGATCATAACGGCACACCACTACTAAGTGCCCAGGCACAGAGCAAGTCAGGATGGCAGAGACCCACGAAGAGGTAGCTTATGCAGGGGGTCCAAATCGCTATATAGGGGACCAAAGGTTTTAGCAACCAAACTGGAACCAAGGTGCCCCTAGGAACCCCCCACCATATAGAGCTCCAGGACATCCAGAGATAGATCAATGAAAGGAGGATCTACAGATGATCCTTGATGAGATGCGCCGAAATCATGCACAGCAGCAGCAGTCTACAGTCTCCATCAATAATTAGCTCCAGAATTTCAACACAAGATTTGGAGAGCTGCATATCTAGAAGAGGAGCATAGAGACACAGATGGGTCAATTCGCAGCCTAAATTCCACGACCGACCGGGCAACTCCCTGGGCAAACAGAACCAAATCCTAAAGGGAAGACCGGACACGTCGCAGCTGTAAAGCTCAGGAGCGGGCACCAATTACGCGAGCTAGAGGTCGGAAAGCACCAGGACAAAGTAGAGCAGCAACTCGACAACGAGCAGCAGCAACTCGATGTCGAACAATGTTTGGTCGATATCGACCAAAATCTACTCAACATGGAGGAGAAACCAAGCCCGGACTCCTCTGCACAGCTCAGCAACCCAAAGTCGACAACTTTATTCGATGTCAACCAAACCCTTGTCGATATCTAGGAAAAAGTGGTCCATGTCGAGGACTCTGCAACACCTCCGACATTTGTTCTGGGTCTGAAGCAGAAAAATACACTGCCTTTCTCTTCCAATGTTAATTTGTCAGAAATGGAGATCTACATAAGTTTCTTTTTAATATTGCAGAATATGGAACCATTTCAGGAGAAAATCAAGAAGCAAGAACCGGAGCTCAAAGTTACTCGACATCGACAAACGATAGTCGATCTCGACAAGCCATGTCTAGGCACACCAGGATCGAGGAGGACCATGTCGAGAAGCTGAAGATGAAGAACCCGACTCCACACCCTCCTCGAGATCGAGTACCATAACTCGAGATCGACAAAGCCTCGGAGAACAACCCGGAGTCGAGGAAAGCATGCTCGAGGAAAACCGAGGAAGAGAGTACCCGACTGGCGCCCAGACACATTACTCGATGCCGAGGACCGTACTCGATGTCGACAAAGGCCGAGAGCACCATGTCCAAGCATGTCGAGGGGAGCTGCTCGCCAACACCAGGAGGCCAAGACGACGAACCACCCAACTCGAGATCGAGTTGTCTCCTCGAGATCGACCAAGCCATAGAGCCATGTCCGAGCCCTGTCGAGGACCAGCAACCCAAGACGCCGAGCCAGCCAAGTCGATGACACTTCTACTCGAGATCGAGTAGGTTTACTCGAGATCGAGGAAGCCTCCAGAAGCCGCGTTACGCGGTTTGGGCAGTTCTACTCGGATTGGGATTACTTGGAGCCGAAGATTGCAGATTCTATCCGATTTTATCAAGATCCATCATGGAGAAGAAGATTTATCCACTTGAAGATATTTTAGGCTTTTAGATATAATTTCCTTTTTAGATTTATTTATGTTATTCCATTTATTTATCATTATGCTTTTAGATATAGATTTAGATAAAGATAGAGATATTCTATCCTTGAATAGCAAGTAGTAGAAGGCTATAAATAAAGCCCATGGGGCTGATTTGAGGAAGGATTCAATTCAGAAGTAGATAAGTAGTTCACAAAGACGATTTAGGAGTTCGAAGGTTTTAGGGTTTTGGCGTTCAACGAAAGTTGGATCGCCGGGATTGTAAAGGCTTTGAATTTAGTTTAATGCAAGTTTCTTTTTCATACATCCATGTATGAGGTTGCAATGAAGCGCGAGTAGTCCACCCACTTCTAGGGTTGGGGCGAGCCCGACGATAGCTATGCGCGTTTGAGGTAAAGATCCGACCTTTATCATGTTTTGAGCATCTACTACTTGTTATGTGTTTATTACCCATCTAATGGAGGTTCATGCTAACAACATGGATTGTAAACATAAAATCAGTAGATACAATTAGGGTTTCTTGAAAGAGTTGTCTAATTGTTGGAAAAGGCGAAAGCTTAGTCCTTCGATGCGAATTACATGATTATCTGTTTTATTCTTGCCTTATGCATGCTTGGTTATCGTTGTTGCAAACCCCAATCTTGGAAGTCTTTTACATAAAGTTTTTTCTCGAAACCCAAAGCTTTTGTTTTTACTTTCTTTCGTTTTACTCTGTCTTCCTCGATCTCGACCAAGTCTGGTTGATCTCGAGTTACTGATCTTCGATTCCAGAATCGTTGTAGCTTCTGAGTGCAGGTGATCGAAAAAGCCAACCCGACGTCGACGAGTCTACTCGATCTCGAGTAAAGCTTACTCGATCTCGACCAAAAATCGCCCGTGACTGCTGCTGCGCTGTGCTCGACTTGTCCGATCTTCTGTTGACTAACCCTAGTCGAGATCGAGGACATCTGTGGTCGACTTCTATCCGTGAGATTCCACCGCTGCCTAGGATCCGCTGACACGCTTCCTCGTGGATCGATCCTGACTTCCCACTACTGCACTAGGAGGAAGTCTTGTAATCATTTGCAAGGGACGGAATCTGGTTTGCTGTGATTTATTTATATTTTAATTTTCATCTTCCATTTCCTCCTACAAAAAATTGGCGCCGTTGCTGGGGAAGCTATCATTCGCGTCTTAGATAGTTGAATCTCACGTCTACTTTGAGTTACTTTTCAGGTGTATGCGCCGTTCTGGTCAACCACCTGAGTTTGACGGCTTAAACAAACCGGAACACCTTCTACACATCAGAGCTAAACTACAAAGAGCCATGGGGGCAGCTGAGACGCAAGAACAGTTGATTGCAAGGCTTACAAGGGAACTAGCCACAAAAGATGCTGCTATCGCCGCTGAGAAAGCAGCAAGGGAACAAGCAGAAGCCGAGCTTGCCCTGTTCCCAACCACTGTAGAGGATTATATGCATCCAACGCTCGTCGTGCCTGAATCGGCGATTCTAATCCCTGATAACTCTTTTGAAACCCTCACTCAATTTCTTATAGAGCTTAAAAATAATGCTTTTTATGGCAAATTTAATGAGTGTCCTCTTGAACATATTATAAAATTTTCTGACATGTGTCGTACTCTTGCTGAAGGTACAACTCTAGAATATGTCAAGATGAAAGCTTTTCGCTGGTCTCTGCTGTTGCAGGAGGATGGTCAAGTATGAAATAAATATAAAATAAAGATCAGACTGACTTCCCTGTCTCAGCAAATAATTACAAGACTTCCTCCCGTTGTAGTAGAAGGTTGTCAGGATCGAATCCACGAGGAAGCACGTCAGCGGATCCTAGGTAGCGGAGAAATCTCACGAACGTCGACAACAGGGTCCTCGATCTCGACTAGGGTAGTCGACAGAAGATCGGACAATCGAACAGTGTAGCAGTCACAGGCAGAGGCTTGTCGTTATCGATGAGGCCTACTCGATGTCGAGTAGAGTCTTTGTTGACTTCGCTTCGTCTCGTCGAGTACCTGCACAGTTAAGCTACAGCGATGCTAGATCGAGAATCAGTAGTCGAGATCGACCAGGCTTGGTCGAGGTCGACGAGGACAGAAATTAAAACGAAATAAAGAAATAAAGTAAAGGCAAATGCTTTGGGACTTTCGAAATAAACTGTATGTAAAAGGCTTCCAGGATTGGGGTTTGCAACAACGATAACCAAGTATACATAAAGTAGAACCAAACGAATTATCATGTAAATCGCATCAAAGGACTAAGCTTTCGCCTTTTCCAACAATTAGACAACTCTCTCAAGAAACCCTAATTGTCTCTACTAATTTTATGTTTATAATCCAAGTTGTTAACATGGATCTCCATTAGACGGGTAATAAACACATCAACAAGTAGGAAGATGCTTAAAACATGATAAAGGTCGGATCTTTACCTCAAACACGCATGGCTATCGCTGGGCTCGCCCCAACCCTAGAAGTGGGTGGACTACTCACGCCTCATCGCAAACTCAGACATTGATTGAAAGAAAATAACAACTTGCATTAACTAAATTCAAAGCCTTTACAATCCTGGCAATCAACTCTCGTAAACTGCCAAAACCTTAAAACCTCTGAACTACCTAGACTGTCTCTGTGGAACTACTTGTCTTTCTCCGAAAATTGAATTGTATGTAAGATAAGATGCCTAATGCTCAGCCCCTAGGGCTTTATTTATAGCCTTCTATTCCTTGCTACTAAAGGATAGAATATCTATATCTATATCTAAAACTTATATCTAAAATGCTTAAGGATAAATAAGAGCGATAAAGAAATTAAATCTAAATATATCTAAATGTCTTAAGTGGATAAAACTCTCTCTTCATGATGTAACTTGATAGAATCGGATAGATTCTCGTCTTCTCCTCGGCTCCAAGGACTCTACATCGAGTAGAACTGTAATCAACGCGTCACGCGGCTTTGGGAAATCTTCGTCGATCTCGACAAGGCGTGGTTGATCTCGACTAGGAAAGTCATCGACTGGGCCGACTTCGTCGTCTCGGCCAGCTGGTGCTCGACAAGCTCGGACATGACACCTGGCGCTGGTCGATCTCGACAAAAGGCTTGTCGATCTCGATGAAGAGTGTTTTCTCTTCCGCTTCCGCGGGTTGCCCCTTCCGCTGCAGCGAGAACCCATTTCCGCTGGAGCGAGTTGGCTTCTCCCTCGTCTTGGTGCGTCCCGCTGGCAGCGAAGATTTCCGCGGCAGCGAGCGGTCCGCTGCAGCAAGTCGAGTCGCTGGCAGGGAGTGCTGCCTGGTCGTCCTCGTCCTCGGCTTGCCTCTCTCTTGTCGACTCCGGGTGTGGTGCTAAGGCGTCGTCGATCTCGACTAGGGCTTGTCGAGATCGAGTAGGGCTCCGGAGCTGGGTTGGTCTGGCTCCTAGTCGATAAGGCCTGTGCTCGGTCATGCTCGTCTAGGTTGAGTAGGCCCTACTCGAGATCGAGTAGCCTGGGCTCTCAGCTTGATTCGCTTGGTTCCGCTGCTTCTTTGGCCTTGGACTTCAGTAGTAGTTTTCCGAGCTTTTTCTGTCCTTCCTTAGAGTTGCTGTAAAACGTCTCGAATTCTGCAAATTTAAACAGAAACTGATGTAGATTCCATAATTTGGCAAATAAACATAAACTACATAGATTCTGTACTAGCCAACCCAAATGTATGTAAAGTATGCAGAAAACGATATTAAAGTTACTGTAAAATATGGCAGATTTAGCTCACAGCAAACACCCCATAATTAAGCTTGCTTGTCCTCAAGCAATACTTTTATTTATCATTCAGGGGAAGAAATCAAAAACTCTCAACATATCAGATTCATTCTTATATAACCCAGCGGTCAATTACCATCCTCGAAAAGGTACTAGTGTCACAAATCCATGCATGTGCAATTTAAAGAGCAACATCTACTCACAAAAGGAGGGTTGAGCAAAAACATTCATAAGTGACAAAGCATTGATAATCAAGAGGACTTCAATTTAAGCTCGAATAAGGAGTAGATTTGGTAAAAGGCTAAAAGGTGGGCAATTTCTGGCAATGTGGTGCTAATGATCCGGGGAAATGGAGTATTTCCAAATTGAATTTTCACATTCCTTTTCCATAATATTCATCACCTTTCGTAATGCTTTTATCAGTAATAATGCTTTTACCTCTTTGACCTCAGCACTGCCTTCTCGCGAGTCGCAAACATGGGTGTCATGAATGGTCCCGGATACTTAGTGCTTTGGACTCCTCACAATGTGTCCCATCTCTCCAAACTATTATCTCAGAGAGCAGGGTCAATCTACCTTTATCTCCTGAGGTGATTGGATTTTCTTTCACTCATTAAATTTTCCATATATTTCAAACAATTTCCTTCCAAACTCCAATAATGATAATAATCACAACACAAACACCATATGACATCTCCATAATGTAACATCATTCTCAACATAATCCCCGGATAAGGTAAAGAATGGCAAATATTTAGGTCATGTGGAGCAATAATTGAAATAAGGCGTAATATGGCTTTTGTGATGCATAAGCATAGGTAAGGCTAGGATTTGAAACAATGAGCATTATATGGAAATATAAAGTCCTCCATCATCTTATCATGCAACATGTCAAAAGCAACTTCAAATTTTACCTCCTTTTATAGTCGCATCAACAGGTCCAAAAACTATTTCTTCAACTGATGCATCAACTACTGCATCAACTACAGCATCAGCTTTTTCATCAGCAAACCCCATCCCTTCGGTACATGCAAACTCCCCATAAATAGGGAACAACAGAGTCTGGACAAAATGCATGTATCAGAATAAAAACCCAAAGATGCATCAAATAAAAATGTTCTTAAAGAGAGAAAATATAAAATTATTACCAAATCGCCATGAAAGAACTTCTCAGCTTCAGCATATACATGGCTATAATCACATTGCCAGTGCAACGAGTGTGGATCTCAATCAGGCATCTTAAAATTGTAGTCAAAATTAAAGGAGATAACTAGGAAAGCTTCTAATATCCAAGCCTGTTACAAAAGAAAACTCGTTATGACACTACAAAATAATATTTAAATAATGCTCACATAAACAATAAAGTTGTGCTGACACAGATAAAAAAAATGATGACATAAGACATGCAAACACTAAAGCACAATACCTGGAATGTGATGTCACTAAAATAGTTATGTTTTATGCACATTTTAGCTCCATATTCTATTTACTTTGCATATTTCGGGTTGGGGATATGTTGAATTTATGTAGTATATGCTTATTTGCAAGAAATGGAGATGTACATAGTTTTGGTTTAAAATTAAAGGATCTGGAGCCATTCCGGGACAAAACCAAGAAGCAAAGACGGAGGCTGCACTTTACTTGATATCGAGTATTTTTCCTCGATATCGACAAAGAAGTCCGAGCAAGGCCATATCGAGAAGAAGCCTGATCGAGAAAGCTGAGCAACAAGCAAACTCGAGAAATGTTTTACTCGATATCGAGTAAACTACTCGATATCGACTAAGCCCATCATCAACACTTGATCGAGGAGACGAGGAGAGCTGCTCGAGGAACCCAGAACCCAAAGCCGATAACAATTCTTCTCGATATCGAGTAAACTACTCGATATCGACAAAACCAGGATCACTTATCCGAGCCAGGTCGGGGAGAGGTTGCTCGAGAAAGTCAGACAGTGAAGTCGACGAGGCATTTCTCCTCGACATCGAGGAAATTCCTCGATGTCGAGTAAACCCAGAACCACATGCCTGAGCCAAGTCGAGGACCAGTTACTCGAGTAAGCCAGTGAAGCCCATTCGACAACACATTTCCTCGATATCGAGTAAATCTACTCGATATCGAGTAAACCTTTCCTGGGTCGTGACGCTGTTGGGCCTGTCCGATCATGACTTGGGTTGTTGGTTTGCGAGATGTCCGAGTTCTATCAAGGTTTATCAAGTTTTATCAAGTCTATCAAGGATTTATCCATGGAGGAAAGATTGTCCACTTATGCCAAGAAGATAAAGAGATATTTATATATTTCCTTTTAGAATTAATGTTTTATCCTTATTTAACTTTTATCTTTAGATATAGATATAAACTGCTTTCCTTGATTAGCAAGGATTAAGCCCTATAAATAAAGCCCATGTGGCTAAGTTTTGATTCATTCAATTTCAGAGCTACAGTTACACATAGAGCTTTAGGAGTTCAAAGGTTTTAGGGTTTTCGCATTCTGCGAAAGTTTGAGTGCCGGGATTGTAAAAATTTTGAATATAGTTTATTGCAAGTTATTTCTTTTACATCAATGTTTGCGATTGTGATGAGGCGCGAGTAATCCACCTACTTCTAGGGTTGGGGCGAGCCCAACGAGAGCCATGTCAGTGGATTAGCGATTGCAAAATGAGGTATTTGGTCGTTATTTTAATCTATTCCCTATGTGCTTCATCTTTGATTGAGAAATTGAAGAACTCATGTTGTGAAACTTGGGTAGTAATTAGGATTTCTATTCGAAAGATTATAAATTCTGATTAATAAAAGGAATAGACGCAATTAGGATTATTTGTCGCAAGATTTATATTCCTACTTGTCGGATTAGGTGAAAGCCTTCTCCTTTATCGATAAAGTCACCACCTTATATGATTTATATTCCGCTTTCATGGTAATCGTTGTCGCAAACCCTAATCTTGGAAGTTCTATTTTATTCATCAAGTTAAGATCCGAAATTTGCTTGTTTTTTACTTTCTCTTTCTCCTCGATCTTGACCAACTTTAATCGATATCGACTACTGACCTTCGATCCCAGATCGCTGTAGCTTCTGAACTGCAGGTACTCGACAAAGCTGTCCTCGACATCAACAAGTTTACTCGATATCGAGTAGAACTACTCAATATTGACAACCTCCAGTAACTGCTTTTGTGCTATTCGACTTGTCCGATCTTCTGTCGACTAACCCTAGTCGAGATCGAGCAACCTGTAAGTCGACATCTGTTCGTGAGATTTCTCCGATGCCTAGGATCCGCTGACCAGCTTCCTCGAGGATCGAACCTAACTTTCTCTTGCTACATCGGGAGGGAGTCTTGAACATTATTTGCTGGGATCCAATTGGTTTGCTTATCTTTTTTACATTCTGTTTGCACTCTCGATTTCCTCTTACAACAAATTGTCGCCGTTGTCGGGGAAGCAATCATTCGCGCCTTAGGTAGTTAAATCTCACGTTTGCTTTGAGCTACTTCGCCGGCGTTTGCGCCGTTCTGGTCAACCACCTGAGTTTGACGGCTTAGACGAACCGGAACGCCTTCTACACGTCCACGCTAAACTAAAAAGAGCCATGGCTGTCGCATAAACACAAGAACAGCTAATTGAGAGGCTTCGGATGGAACTAGCCACCAAAGATATTGCTCTCTCCACTTAGAGAGTAGGAAAGGAACATGAAGTTGAGCGTGCAAGGCAAGCAGAAGCTGAACTTGCCCTATACCCTACCACTGCAGAGGATTATATGCACCCGACTCTCGTCGTGCCTGAATCGGCTATTCTAATCCCTCAAAATAATTTTGAAATTCGCACTCACTTCCTTATAGAACATAAAAATAACGCTTTTCATGGAAGATTTAATGAATTCCCTCTTGAACATATTACCAATTTTTCTGACATGTGTCGTATTCTTGCTGAAGGTACTACTCTGGAATATGTCAAGATGAAGGCCTTTCGTTGGTCTCTCGCCGATCTTGCATTGAAGTGGCTAGAAGGACTGAAACCACGATCCCCTACAACATGGGCTCAAGTAGAGCAGGAGTTTCTCAACCAATTCTTCCCTCCTGCCAAGACAGCACTCCTCCGCTAGAAGATTACAGCTTTCAAACAGAAGCCTGGGGAGCCGCTGCAAAAGCATGGGAACGATACAAGGAACTACTGCGATCTTGCCCTACTCATGGACAGTCATCCTATGTCATTCAGGAGATCTTCTTCAACTCTCTTGACCAAGTCACTAAGGACAGGATCAATCAGTATACTCGATATGAGTATCTGACGATGCCACCAGCTGACGCATGGAGTGTACTCGACAAGCTCACCAATTACGATAACAAGTATGGGGCCCCTACAAACAATGATGAGAACACCTATGCTAGGCCAGCCCCATCCATGCCTCTCTATGAGTCGTCTAAGGAGATAGACCCTGATGTCAAGGAGCAATACTACAAGGATCAGAATCGCAAGCTCCTCAAGCAAGTCAAATATCTCTTTGCCAACCAACCTTGCATCGAATGTGGTTCACAACGGCACACCACTACTGAGTGCCCGCACACGGAGCAAGTCAGGATGGCAGAAACTCACGGGGAAGTAGCCTACGCAGGGGGTCTAAATCGCTATATGGGGGATCAAAGGTTCTATCAACCACAATGGAACAAAGGTCCTCCTAGGAACCCCCCGCCATACAGAGCTCCAGGACATCTAGAAAGGGACCAAAAGAAGGATGATTTACAGCTCATCCTTGATGAGATGCGCCGGAATCAAGGCACCATCAACAATCAGTTCCAGAACATCAATACCAAATTTAGAGAGCTAGACATCTGGAAGAAAAACATTGAGACTCAAATGGGTCAATTCGCGGCGTAGATTCCACGACCATCCGGGCAGCTCCCAGGGCATACATAACCAAATCCCAAGGGGCAGCACGGACATGTCGTTGCTGTAAAGCTAAGGAGCGGTCACAAATTTCACGAGCCAGAGAACGGAGAAGAAAAGGACAAGACTATCATCGACAACGAGCAGCAGCAACTCGATGTCGACCAGAGTTTGGTCGATATAGACAAAAATCTACTCGACACAGAGGAGAAACCAAGCTCGGACTCATCTACACAACCCAGCAACTCGAAGTCGACCACTTTGGTCGATATCGAGGAACCTGTTGTCGAGATCGAGAAGAAGCAGGCCGACGTCGATGAGTCTTCACCACCTCTGGAAGCTATTATGGCTCAGAAAACTAAGAAGACGCTCCCATTCCCTTCCAAGAACTAAAGAGATCCAACTGACGGTAAGTTTCAACGCTTTGTAAAATTGCTTCAGAGTCTGAATGTTACTATTCCTTTTACAGAAGCACTTCACGAGATGCCTGCCTACGTCAAGTTCCTCAAGGAGATTCTTAGCAACAAGCGTTCGATGATTGAGATTGCCAAGGAGTGCAAGAAGATGGATTTCCCTGAGAAGCGACCTGACCCAGGTAAGTTTACTATCACTGTTGGACTTGGTCGCCATAGATTTAAAGCATTGTGTGACTTAGGAGCAAGTGTAAGCATCATGCCCATATCCATCTGGTCGAAGGTAAATATAGGCGCCCTGGAACCAATCGATGCCAAGCTCTACATGGCAAACAACACCGTGGTAATTCCTACAGGTATTGTTGATAATGTTCCTGTTAAAGTTGGTAGATTCTTTGTCCCTACAGATTTTCTTGTAGTAGAAATGGCAGAGGATCCAGCTTGCCCCATCATCCTAGGGCGACCTTTCCTAGCAACAGCTGATGCCAACATTGGAGTAAAGAGGGGAATTCTCACTTTCACCATTGGAGATGAGATCATTGAATACTTTTTCAATCCAGACACAGAAGAGGTAATGGAAATTAAAGCTATATATTCAACATTCAATTTTATCTCTTGCGATGAGCTTGCAGGACAACTCTTGATACAAGAAGAAGGTAAGGCAGAATCCATACTAGCAAAGGAGAAACTAGTTGCAGCAGAATCGAGCGAGGAAGAGTTCTTCGACGACGCATTATCGGTAGAGCTGAACGACCCACCCGATATCGAGCAGATCAATTCGACATCGACTAAACTCCTCGATATCGAGGAACAATGCCCGATATCGACCAGCACCAGCTCTCTAGAAACGGTAAGTCCTCTGAATCTACTCGATATCGAGCAGTTATCCTCGATATCGACTACTTTTTTCCCTGCAAGCACACCAGAAGCCAAAGAAGCCAACTCGACGAGCACAATTTTCCTCGATATCGAGGAAAATAACTCGACATCGACCAACTCTGCATTCAAGGTAAGTTCTGATTTTTTTTTCGATTCTGATCTTTTTAACTCGATGTCGAGTAGCTTCTTGCAACAATACAGTCCTATGTCCAATTCAGCGTTGTCATCGATGTATGCTTGGTCGACGCCAACTCTTGTAGCTGATTTGGATGCTTCTTCTATGAGGATTGAGACAGATTACCTAGGGGAGATCATGAAGACAGAGGAAGTAGAGCCCATCTTGATTCCACAGGGCCCTTCTCCGGTGTTGAAGCCCTTACCTGACACCCTTAGGTATGAATTTCTTGGTCCTAACTCTACTTTTCCTGTAATTATCAGTGCTTCATTAAACACACATGAAGTAGACAAGCTAGTAGAAGTCCTCCGCACTCATAGGAAAGCCATAGGCTATTCTCTAGAGGACATAAAAGGTATTTCACCCATTACTTGTATGCATAGAATTCTTTTGGAAGATTATCACAGGGCAATGATTGAGCATCAAAGGAAGCTTAACCCCAACATGAAAGAGGTTGTAAAGAAAGAGATCCACCGCATGCTGGATGCAGGAATCATTTATCCAATCTCCGACAGCAAGTGGGTAAGTCCTGTTCATGTTGTTCCTAAGAAGGGTGGAATGACCGTTGAGGAAAATGAGAAGGGAGAGCTTGTTCCTAAAAGAATCACTACCAGGTGGCGGATATGCATAGATTACAGAAAGCTCAACACCGCCACCAGGAAGGATCATTTTCCACTTCTCTTCATTGATCAGGTACTCGAAAGGTTAGCTGAACATGATTACTTTTGTTACTTGGATGGATATTCTGGTTTTTGACAGGTTGCTATTCATCCTGATGATCAAGAAAAGACCACATTCACTTGCCCCTATGGAACTTTTGCATATAGGAGGATGCCCTTTGGCCTTTGCAATGCCCCTGCTACTTTTCAAAGGTGTATGATGGCCATCTTCTCCAACATGATAGAGGACATAGTGGAGGTATTTATGGATGATTTCTCAGTTTATGGTACTACTTTCGATGTCTCTCTAACCTGCGCAGGGTACTTAAGCGTTGTGAAGAGACAAATTTGGTTCTCAACTGGGAAAAATGCCACTTTATGGTACGGGAAGGAATCGTGATAGGCCACAAGGTGTCTAAAAAAGGTATTGAGGTGGACAGGGCCAAAATAAAGCTAGTGGAGAAATTGCCCCCACCATCATCCGTTAAACAGATAAGGAGTTTTCTTGGTCATGCTGGTTTTTATAAAAGGTTTATTCAAGATTTTTCTAAAATTTCCAAACCATTAACTAACCTTCTCATGAAAGATGTTAAGTTTGTGTTTTCTAGCGAATGTCTTGAAGCCTTCAACAGGTTAAAAGAAGCTCTTATCTCCGCTCCAATCATTCAACCGTCGGATTGGTCACTACCTTTTGAAATCATGTGTGATGCCAGCGATTATGCCGTGGGAGCAGTTCTAGGACAACGGAAGGACAAGAAACTACACGCCATCTACTATGCAAGCAAGACTCTTGATGTGGTTCAGGCTAAGTACACCACAACAAAGAAAGAATTTTTGGCTGTGGTTTTTACTTTTGAAAAATTTCGTTCTTATCTTGTTGGCTCTAAAGTTATTGTCCATACTGACCATGCTGCTCTTAGATTTTAATGACAAAGAAGGATGCTAAACCAAGATTATTACGATGGATGATCCTACTTCAAGAGTTTGATGTTGAGCTAAAAGACAAGAAGGGCATAGAGAACTCAGTCGCCGATCACCTATCCAGGCTCCCCAAAGACATGCTAGAGGAAACCCAGGACACCACACCAATCGACGACTCTCGCCCAGACGAGCACCTGATGCGGACTGACACGGTTTTCCTCGACATCGAGCAAACTAGGTGAGTTTTCAGGTGAGGTTTTTCGTCTGGATTCCGGTGAGGATTCCTTCTTTACACCTCCTACTAGTCCTATACATGATATATATGCTATAAAAGGATCAAAGGTACCCTGGTATGCGGATTTCGCTAACTATCTTGCAGGAAATGAGATTCCGTCAAGGCTATCCTCACAGGCAAAGAAGAAGTTCCTCCACGACGTCAAGCAATATTATTGGGATGATCCTTACTTGTTCAAAAAAGGAAAGGACCATATCTTCAGACGTTGTATTCTGGAAGAGGGGGTGGAAAGTGTCATTCGCCATTGCCATACTCTCCCTACAGGCGGACATGCAAAGGGCTTCAAAACTGCATCTAAGATACTTCAATGTGGTTTTTACTGGCCTAATCTTTTCAAGGATGTGCAGGCTTATGTCACTTCATATGATGAGTGCCAAAGATCGGGCAACATTACTTGAAAGAATGAGACACCACTCACAGGGATTTTGGAGGTTGAGTTATTTGATGTGTGGGGAATTGACTTTATGGGACCATTCCCTGCTTCATGACCTTACAAATACATCCTTGTGGCAGTCGACTATGTCTCTAAATGGGTTGAGGTTGTTGCAACTAGGACCAACGACGCGAAGGTAGTTTCAAAGTTTGTTAAAACTAACATATTTCCTCGCTTTGGTGTTCCTAGAGTTCTTATTTCAGACGGTGGCTCACATTTCATCGAGAGAGGTTTTGAGGCTCTGTTGGCTAAGTATGGGGTGACGCACAAAGTGACAATACCTTATCATCCCCAAACTAGTGGACAAGTGGAAGTCTCTAATCGTCAAATCAAAGCCATCTTGGAAAAGACAGTATCTCGCTCAAGGAAAGATTGGTCATCTAAACTTGATGATGCGCTATGGGCTTATAGGATGGCTTACAAAACACCGCTGAGAACAACTCCTTACAACTTGGTTTATGGCAAGTCTTGCCATTTACCTGTCGAACTGGAGCGTAAGGCAATGTGGGCCCTCAATGAGCTTAACATGGATCTCGATGAGGCAGGTAAGAAACGCTTTATTGATATACATGAGTTAGAGGAGCTAAGATTGAAAGCCTATGTGAATGCTAAAATCTACAAGGAGCGCACCAAGAGATGGCACGATAAGAAACTGGTGCCAAAGACATATGAGGTAGGTGACAAAGTGCTTTTATATAATTCTGGACTGTGTCTATTTCCGGGAAAGCTCAGGACAAGATGGAGTGGACCTTTCTTGGTTCACCACATATACCCTCATGGAGCAGTAGAGTTAATTGGCACTGATGGAACCACCCTTTAAGGTAAATAGGCACAGGGTCAAGAAATACTATGACAAAGAAGACCCGGAAGAGGAGATTCGCGCCACCCTGGCGTTGGTCAAAGCCTAAAACAGGGAAGTGGGTCGAGCTAACGACTTAAACCTTAGCGCTTATGGGAGGCAACTCGCTTTTCTTACTCTTTCTTTTTTCTTTAATTCTATTTTATTTTCTTGAAATTCGTGCATAATCTCTTCTCATGGTTAAATTCAAGCATTCAAAGTGGTTCTCTATCAGCCAGGTTCATCTAAATCGAGTAAGCCCATCAGGTAACTGGGGGATTTTTAGGTAAGTTTCTTTTCATTCAAGGATTAAAAAAAAGAAGAAATAATACTTACAGTTATTTTCTTTAAAGTTGTCTGGCCGTCTCCCTCCTCCCGCTTTCTCGGTCTTGATGAACCATGGCCGACCACCCGAGCTACCAGTTGTCATCTTTGACCTCTGGCTCCATCTCCTATGTTGCATCTTGCCGAGCCACCACAGCCCAGGTCCCCCGCTGCTGTCGCGCACCAGTACTGCTCGGATCCCCGTTGAATACCACCCTCGCTGCTCACGGATCCTGCCTTCCCTTCCCATAACTTGTTTCCGGTAGCAGCAAAACCGAGCGTCCGAGTTCGAATCCGGCCGCCCGAGCCCCAGTCCCAGCCGCTCTGGGCACCTATAGCCCTCGCTGAAGCCCACTTCGCCCCCCTGTTCTTGCTGCTTCCAGATTCGCTTCGCCATTCACCTCCCCACTCCAGATCCGGCCTTCTTGATCCTAGATCCACCACCCTCGAGCCCAGATCCGACCTGCCAAGCCGGATTCATCACCCCATCCACCACCGAGCCTTGATCTGCCCTCCCCAGCGAGTACGCGGTTTCCACTGTGTGATTTCTTGAAAATCCGAGACTCTCACTCCTAATTTACTCTAATTACATTTTTCTTCCCCCTACTTCAACCCTAAGGTATGACTTCTCCCTCTTTTCCCCCTAAAATTCACATTTTCTATTTATATTTGAGGAGAACCTAGGTAGAGATTGGAATTGTGTTTTAAATGTCTAGGGTTGAAACTTGTTTGGAAATTTGCTATTTTTTATTAGAGGTTGGTTATTTATGGAAATTGCTATATTTGGTGGGCTAATTTTTATTTATCTAAATGATGTCATACTTAGTTCATTTATATTATTAAGGAAATTCATGAATTTAGGGTTATATTATATATTTGGAAAACTCTTGAATTTGTGCCTTTATTTAAAATCTTAGGATAGCTATGAACTAAGTATGGGTTTATTTTATACGGTTTATTTTGCGGTATTATGGTTGAGACAACTTGCCGGAAGATGAATCACTAAAGGACCGAGATACTCGATAGTCAGCAACTCTGTAAGTTTCCTTTTCCCTCCCTTTGGTTACATTTCTTTGACAGTGAGGACACTATCGATTTTAAGTATGGGGTGGGGATACAGAAACTTTATTTTAGTCTTGCTTCTTATGCGATTTATGTGTTGCATTTTTTGATTATGTTATGCATTCATGCTTTAAGTTTTATGCATTTCAGTCTTTTTACTTTAATCTTGATTTTAGTTGCATTAAAAAAATGTCAAAAAAGAAAAAAAAAATATGCATGTTTCAATTTTATTTTGTCTTGTTTTTATACCCTAACTTAGATGTCCTATGATGATAAATAATGACTGACTTGATCATGTAAATCCTATGACATGTTTGGAAGGTTTAGCCTAAGTCCTCGAAATTGTTTTTATATGGATTATGAACTTGTGACGAAATTGAGCACATATGATCCTAAGCTAAAGGTTGGAATCCAACAAAAAGTTGTCCTAGTAAGAGTTTTGGCCTTATAGGGCGAACATTAAAAATCCCTCTGCATTCTTGAGTGTATTTACTCTTCCTATGCATCTCTAAATGTTGTGATAGTTATTCAAAGCCAATGCATTTATATGTTTATGTGAATAAGAATTAAATGATGGAGGCATCTTTTAAGCCAATTTTATGCTCTCTTTACCTACCATGCATTATCCCTGCTTGAAGCCAGAACATTAGCCTGAGACTTTTATTATAAACTCCACAAAATTATCCTTAGCCAAATTGAGCATGACCCCCATTTGAGAATTAAGACTTAGAGTTGGTTAGAGTAATGGTTTGTGGAAGGAATGAGCTGGTGTTTGATTTCAAGTGAGAAGAATTTCTAAGTTTATTAAGTTATGGGTTGATTTGATATTGCTATGCACGTTTTGTAAAAGGATTTTTGGCTCACCCTATAAATGCACTATTCTTATTTTATTTTTGTTTTAAAAAAAATCGAAAAAAAAGAGAAGAAAAAGAAAAAAAAAAGAAAAGTTTGTCATTATGAATAAAGTGCATGGGCCAAATTTACCTTATTTCCTTCATTTTCGCAAGATTCATACTTTGGAGAGGTTAATTAAGTTTGAAAGGTTGCGTACTTCATTGAGATGAGTTGGAGAGTTTGGATGATTCATATGACCAAGAGTTATGATTTGGTTGAGTTGTGTTGGAGATTTAGGAGTCTTGATTCTCGGATTTTATTAAGCACCACATAGCCAAATAATTCCATGCCCTTTATTTCTTACCAAGCCCCATTACAACCTCGCCGAATGGAATCTTCTTTGAAGATTTCCATTGAGCGAAGTCCTCCTGATGATTCTTGTTGCATTTACATAATTGGTTGCGAAGTGGATTTATACTTAAATTGCAATGTTTATGAGATTGTATATGGAATTGAGTTGAGAGTTGATCTTCATAGCCTAAACACATTGAGAGTTGAGCGTAAACACTTTATCCCGGTGAGGTTGGATTTATATTGCCTATGCCTATGGATCGCTCATATATGTGTTATGACGTTAAATTCACTTGTCTTACTTTGCTACTACTTGAGATGTTGCTTTTAACAAAGGCGAAGACTTGAAGGATGTGTTGTAGGTATTGGTTATTGTTTGGTTATTGCTTGAGGACAAGCAAGTCTAAGTATGGGGTGATTTGATGTCACTAAAATAGTTATGTTTTTATGCACATTTTAGCTCCATATTCTATTTACTTTGCATATTGCGGGATGGGGATATGTTGAATTTATGTAGTATATGCTTATTTGCAAGAAATTGAGATCTACATAAGTTTTGGTTTAAAATTACAGAATTTGGAGCCATTCCGTGACAAAACCAAGAAGCAAAGACGGAGGCTGCACTTTACTCGATATCGAGTATTTTTCCTTGATATCGACAAAGAAGTCCGAGCAAGGCCAGATCGAGAAGAAGCATGATCGAGAAAGCTGAGCAACAAGCCAGCTCGAGAAATGTTTTACTCGATATCTAGTAAACTACTCGATATCGACTAAGCCCACCATCAACACTTGATCGAGGAGACGAGGAGAGCTGCTCGAGGAACCCAGAACCCAAAGCCGATAACAATTCTTCTCGATATCGAGTAAACTACTCGATATCGATAAAACCAGGATCACTTATCCGAGCCAGGTCGGGGAGAGGTTGCTCGAGAAAGTCAGACAGTGAAGTCGACGAGGCATTTCTCCTCGACATCGAGGAAATTCCTCGATGTCGAGTAAACCCAGAACCACATGCCCGAGCCAAGTCGAGGACCAGTTACTCGAGTTAGCCAGTGAAGCCCAGTCGACAACACATTTCCTCGATATCGAGTAAATCTACTCGATATCGAGTAAACCTTTCCTAGGTCGTGACGCTCTTGGGCCTGTCCGATCATGACTTGGGCTGTTGGGTTGCGAGATGTCCGAGTTCTATCAAGTTTTATCAAGTCTATCAAGGATATATCCATGGAGGAAAGATTGTCCACTTATGCCAAGAAGATAAAGAGATATTTAGATATTCCCTTTTAGAATTAAAGTTTTATCCTTATTTAAGTTTTATCTTTAGATATAGATATAGATTGCTTTCCTTGATTAGCAATGATTAAGCCCTATAAATAAAGCCCATGTGGCTGAGTTTTGATTCATTCAATTTCAGAGATACAGTTACACATAGAGTTTTAGGAGTTCAAAGGTTTTAGGGTTTTGGCATTCTGCAAAAGTTTGAGTGCCAGGATTGTAAAGACTTTGAATATAGTTTATTGCAAGTTATTTCTTTTACATCAATGTTTGCGATTGCGATGAGGCGCGAGTAGTCCACCTACTTCTAGGGTTGGGGCGAGCCCAACGAGAGCCATGTCAGTGGATTAGCGATTGCAAAAGGAGGTATTTTGTCGTTATTTTAATCTATTCCCTATGTGCTTCATCATTGATTGAGAAATTGAAGAACTCATGTTGTGAAACTTGGGTAGTAATTAGGATTTCTATTCGAAAGATTATAAATTCTGATTATGAAAAGGAATAGATGCAATTAGGATTATTTGTCACAAGATTTACATTCCTACTTGTCGGATTAAGTGAAAGCCTTCTCCTTTATCGCTAAAGTCACCACCTTTTATGATTTATATTCCGCTTTCATGGGAATCGTTGTCGCAAACCCTAATCTTGGAAGTTCTCTTTTATTCATCAAGTTAAGATCCGAAATTTGCTTGTTTTTTACTTTCTGTTTCTCCTCGATCTCGACCAACTTTGGTCGATATCGACTACTGACCTTCGATCCCATATCGTCGTAGCTTCTAAACTGCAGGTACTCGACAAAGCTATCCTCGACGTCGACAAGTTTACTCAATATCGAGTAAAACTGCTCGATATCGACAACCTTCAGTAACTGCTGCTGCGCTATTTGACTTGTCCGATCTTTTGTCGACTAACCCTAGTTGAGATCGAGCAACCTGTAAGTCGACATCTCTCCGTGAGATTTCTCCGCTGCCTCGGATCCGCTGACCAGCTTCCTCGAGGATCGAACCTGACTATCTCTTGCTACATCGGGAGGGAGTCTTGAACATTATTTGCTGGGATCCAATCGGTTTGCTTATCTTATTTACATTCTGTTTGCACTCTCGATTTCCTCTTACAACAGAATGCAAGGCAATACCCATACATTTGATAAGAACCCCTAACCCCATTCCGATCTACAATAGAAGAACTCTTCAATTACTTTAACAAACGGTTGTATGACTCTCTACACCAAGGATATAGTTCAAACTCCTTCTCATTGCACGCAAGAGATAAGAATTGTGCACTTAGAACTGCTGACCTCCTATAAACAATTAACCTCTCTATCAGCAACAACTTTGCCATAATCAACTTCTTCTTAGACTTCTTTTTCTCAGATATGAAACGATCAAGTAACTCATCATCAGTCATTTTCTTCTGCCCAAAAAATTTAAATATTGACACTTTCTTTGGGATATTACAAACACGGTCTTCACAAGGAAGGTCTGTAATCACATGAAACTCAGCAATTGAAAAACGTGCGAGATGTCCACCAACTCTAAACCACAACTCATTCTCTTTTTGTGTTTGTACTTGACGGAGCACCATTTGATGCATAAGCTGAAAATTGGTAACCATTTTGGTGCCTTGCGTCAGCACCCATCCAAGGCAACTTTTTTCCAGAGTATTGTAGTGAGGACACAAATGCTCTTTAATCAGATCACAAACAGAAGGATATGAATATATGTTGGATCTACAATGAAATCGCTCAGAAACAGGAATGCAATATTCCAAACCCTGATCAATCACAGACAATTAAGCACAAAAGCAGCCATCAGATTAAGAAAAAATTACAACTTGCTCATAAAAAAAAAAAGAATTCCAAATGGAAAACTAAAATAACTTACATCAGAACCAGTATAAGAGGTGGATAAATCAGAAGATTGAGCTCCTTCAAGAAACAACATACAGAACAATGTAAATATACATTAACAGAATTTGTGATGACGCAAACAACCATAAACAATAACAATAAAATGTCACCAAGACATAGTAAAAGAACATAAACATCACAAACACAACACAAAATACCAAATCCAAAGAAACACATTGTTGGAACTACAATAAACTAACACAATAATATATAAAAACAAACAGTGTCAACCACCATGCACATGAACATAACAACAGGTAAGTACACTATGATCAACACAAACAATCCAAAGCATGGAAAACAGATTGACATACACGAAGAACACTAAAAAAGCACTTACAAAGTGCCACACCACAAAATTGACGAAAAGAAACAGTTAAAATCAACGCATTTACATATGCAACTTGCATAAACTACGGAAACTACTAAAAAACGCACATAAGTATGCATATCAAGCATGGATTTAACCATAGATTGTCAAAATTATAATGCAAAAACAATAAAATCAACATAAACAAACTTAATCCAAAACCCTAGCACGACAAAGTTCTCAAAAAGAAGCGAAATTGATACCTGAGCTGTTGGATGACGACATTGAAGCAACCGATGAAAACTCCGAACTTTAGCGAAGCAAGGAAGAACAATCGACCGAACCAAGCCTGAAAACGCACGACGAACCAAGCCGGAAAACGCACGACGAAAAACTTCGAGCAAAGAGAGAGTTCGAAAGAGGAGGAATTCGGATTTCTGAGAAACAGGAAAAAATGTTCGTACAAAGCGAAAATAGGTATATATAGTACGTGGCCATTTTGCTAAATTGTCCAAAAACGTGACCATTTTGCAAATACGTCCAAATAAAGTGCCTATTTTGCAAATTTTTTCTAAATTTTATGGTAACTCTTACCTTGTATAATTGGATAGAATATTTTATTAGAGATAAAGATATCCATCATATCTAATTAAGGTAATTTAAGATCTTACACTAAAACTCTAATATACCTTTCTTAACCCTAATTGCCGCCCCATCCATTCCCACTCAAATTTCGTAACAATTACAAACTTTGACAATTGTAAGATTAAGATGGTAACTAGATTTTCATAAAACTTAAAACTTTGAAAAATTCGTGTATGAATCAAATTCACACAAAATTTGCCAACTTTATGCATCAAAATCATAAAATTCTCAATTTCTTCAATTCAAATCAATTTTCACTTTCATAAAATTAAATATTTCATAGTTTATACAAAAATCATATCTCTTGTATAAATTGATTGAATTTTTTTTTTCTTTAAAAAAGACAGAATACAAAAATATAAAATTTTGATGCCAACATGATCTGATCATGTTCAATTCATAATTGTCGATATGTCCCACTATAATCACATTACAATTCCATTGATCGGCCAATCATCGTGATTGCCGATAACATGAAATTTCAGTGGCTCGAGCATTGAACGAATTTCACATACTCCGGCATTACTTGGATCGGAATTGCGAATTAATTTAACATATTAAATTTTATTTATCCAATCAATCAAAATCATAATTTTAATTAATCATACTAGTTATTCCATATATCAAGTATATTGCTAAATTGAATTAAAACTAACAAGAAAATCAATCGATCATATCAAATTATGCAAGATGCTCTGATACCACTGGTGGAAAATTAGATGCGCAGCGGAAGTTTTAGAAAATATTTTCTATCATCTAATCGCAAGATCTTCATGCATAAAATCGATAGATCAAATCATTGTTCATAGGAGATACTTCTTGATGCGTGAACCGGATCTGAACGGGGAGGATTCAGAAGAGAACTAGAGCCCCAAGTGTTGCTCCTCTAATTGGTCCACAAGAGCCCGGTCTAGATCTTCTTTGTCTTCGACTGTTAGGACGAAGATCGAAAAGTGAACAATCAAATTACTCTTGATTGATGATGGTGGAATTCCGCCCTCACGCCCCAACCAAAGATGGGATGTTATGCGGTAGAACTCATGTTCCTCTCTCTGGGATGTGTTAATTAGGTTAAGTCATAATAAGCCCATCTTTATAAGCCCATATTTATACCTTATTTAATTAATTATTTATTTCACAAATAAATCTTATCCCATTATTATTAATATATATCTAATATACACTAATAATAAAATCTTATCCCATTATCCCATTATTATTTCACAACTCTAAGTGTGTGACCGCATAGGACCCGTTTATAATAGCCATGACTTTAACCCGTTTAAGCCCATTAATCGTAGTTGGCTTCTAGCAAAGCATTACGACTCCTAAAATAATCGGATTGAATATCTCTACCAATTTTCCTATTCCATAATTAGTCATTGCAAATTAAATTAAAGGACACAATTCCTTCAACTCCATATTCCATTCTTCCCTTTCCTTGAATCCAAACTAACAACCACCAGCTCTTGCCGCCGAACACGAGCACCTCTACTCCCCTCCTCCAAGGTCCGGAGAAGTCGAGCCGAGCACAAGCAAGCGCCCGGGAACCCCTCCACTAGGAAGCCGCCATGAGAGCCCTCCCGACGAGTCGAGCGTTGCCCCTCCTTGTTTTCCGGTTCCGAGCGGTAAGCTCTACTTTTCGTTTCTTTCACTCCCTTCACCCCCAAACAACATAAAGGTGAAGCTTTAACCTCCTTCCTCCTGTCCTAGGACACCTCCGACATGAATCCGGCTCCAACGAAGCTATACCTAGCCAATCGAGCCTCTTTTCAGCAGAGCTTCAACCCCCGGTGATATTTTCTTTTCCTTCTTTCGTGCTCTCGCTTTTCTCTCTGTGTTGGTCATGGTCGAGGGTATTGGTCGGTCAGATTGGTTGAGTCTTTGGGGTGAAAGGAGCCGCTAGCATGCTGGGGTCCTCTTCTTCTTCATCCGCCTTCCGTTCACCGATTGCTCAGGATGCGATCTATTTCTGAGGTTGAGGATGAGCCTCCGTTTTTTTTTTCTTTGGTTTGGGCTTGGATCTGCTGGCAAGATCCGAATCCTGCCTTACTCGGGTCTTCATATTGGATTTGGGGTGGAGGTTCCTTCTTTCCTTCTTTGTTCGGGTTCTGGGCTGGATCTGGGTCTCCTCTCCTCTCATTCCGGGTTCTGGGTTCGGGTTGCATAGTGGGCTATTGGGCTCTTTTGGGTTGGGTTGTTGTTGATTATTGAAATAGTTTTGTTACATGTATATTGTTGTTATAAAATAATGTATTATATATATTCTCGGATTAATAATTAATTGATGTTACTATTGTTAGCGTTATATTATTATGTCTTGTGAAATATTATATTTCATGGGATAATTATATATTATAGAATTATTTTAAAGGTGATTTATTGAGGTTAATTGATAAAGTGATTTATTTAATATGATTTATAAACGGGGATTATAAATATTTTTGTTATAAAGATTTATTTAATATGATTATAAAGATTTATAAATGGGGATTATAAAGGTGATTTAGTCTGGTGTTTATTTTAGATAAATATTTTTGTTAAATTATTTAGAAAAGGTTTTAAGTCTTCCGAAAATGATTCTTAAAGGATTTGATGTTTTGAAACCGAAATGCCGGAATTATTTCTATGATATGATTTGAGAAATTATTTTGAATATGAGTAGACTTAATTTGGGATTTAAGAGTTTGGAAAATAGGGTTGGTACGATTTTATCAATGGGGTTGATTGGAAGTAAATGATCTTGGTTGATGTTGATCGTAGCGGAAAGGTTTTGGAAAATGGTTTTACCATCGATTAGTTTTGAGGATGTTGAGAACTTGGGTATCGTGTGTATGAATGTTGGTCCGGTAGCTTATGACAATGGCTTGATGATAGGTGGGTATTGCTTTTGGATTGCTTTGGACTTGCATTTAGGCCCTTGCTTGTGTTATCTTGTTGTTCTGCATCTTCAGGTAAGTATCCTACGGGATTTAATTAGTAACCTAGACCTCCTACCTGATTTTTCATGTGATGTGTAGTTGTTGCATATTAAAGCATGCCATGTAGTATCATGCTAGGATTGCATTGAACTGAGCATGTGGTTACTATGTGTGTTTGAATACAGAACGACCGTTATCTGTGATAGTCCTAGAGTCTTTCCTAGGGTCATAGGGTAGCCCAGTCCCATTGGGTGCCCTGAGTCAACCGAGTGGATATGAGTATGATTTGATGGCCCAGTACCATCGGGCAAGAGATATTATGATGATGTGTTTGATGTGATGAGTTCTGATGTTGAGCATGCTATGATTCCGTGGTTCGTGCATCACCACGATGAAATGGGTATCGTGCTGGCCACGTCTACTCATAAAAAAGGGGGTGAAGTAGGAGAGGGATATGCCACTTGGCATTGTCTTGGGCCCATTACAGTTTTCTGCATATTATCATAATTGTCAAAGCATGCTTATGTGATTTAAATATTGTACTGCATTAGTCATCCTTTATTTAGGTATAGGTATGTGATGTGGCCTCAGCGCGGTCAGAGGACCTGCAGGCGATTACCGGGCCTAACTTTGGGTATAGTGTTAGGTATCTGTCCTTGCTTGCTCCTTGCTTCTGTGGCAGGGAATCCCTTGGCGAATCGTAGAATCTGGCTAATATTCTAACTTGGTAAAATGGTAATCACTCGCTTATGATTTGGTTTTAACCCGGCTATATCGTGGCATTTGTATCTTAACTTCGCTTCCACCTTACTTCCTTTTGCAATGAATTTCGTGACATAGTCTTAGGACATGTTAAGGGTACTTAATGGCCCTTCGATGATTTTAGGATTTGAAATCCCTTTTCCTACTGATCTTAAAAATGAGTTTGAAACCTCGATTCGTATCTGGATTGCAAGATCCGAGAAAGGGGTTTCATCCCTTGAAACGTAACCCGAAAATCATAATTCTTGGCCGTTACAGATTGATTCAAACAACCTCACGCATGATCAACAGGATATGATCGGCGAGGCATACTTCACCATGAACAACCCTGGATTGTCGACCATGAGAGAGCCAACTGGGATCAATCGAAAGGGTCGTCTTACAGGACGACGGTCAATGCAGTGGGACCTTTCTGGATTTGAGCACGGGAGACAGGATAATGCCGCGAGGGCGCGAGGTAGAGGACGATCACGAGGGAGAGGTCGGGGGGCGACTGGTAATGGGGGTTCGGCGTGACAGGTAGACCCTTCGGTTATGTTGACTGATCACATCCATAGGTTCATGCTGCATTTTGTTGATAGATGTTGCCTGGTCGCTGGTGATGGTCATTGCAGTTATCGTGCCCTAGCTTTGGTTCTTGGGTTTGGTGAGAACCAGTACATGAAAGTCCGAAGAGAGCTCATTTCCGAGCATCGAACGAATAGATGGTTGTACCAACCCGCATCACTATTACACTCGATTGACGATCTCATCGAGAATGTTTATGTGCAAGACCCAGCTCCTTGTTTACATCGTCATGAAAGTTGGATGGAGGCACCAATGATCCCACTCGCTCTAGCAACGTTCTACCACAAGGTCGTAGTGGTCCTAAGTAACGACAATCATCACATCTACTTTCCTATTGTCGCAAATGGGGGGAATCGTACCAAACTCCACCTACTGAGTTTATTACATTAGCCTGGATTGGAAGAGTCCATTGGAGCCTCGTATGGTTATTAGAAGGGTCACCACTTCCTCCTACAGTACCGGAATGGTCTCATTTCCACCACCCAAGTGTGAACGGATGGGATACCCCATACAACGAGCGCATTCATCAATACATCAACTACTGGCAAGTGGAGAGAGCGGGCCCCGTGTATTCATGATTTTCTGTTCACATAGCATAAGATATGGCTTTGAACCGATGCAGTTATGTACTCTACTATTATGCAAAATTAGATATGCAAAATAATATATTTGTTCAACGAAGTGTTAGAAATCCGCAATACAAGTTCCATTTTCAAAATATGACTTCAATTTAAAACTTAGTTAGAAAATAACTAGTACAAGACCCAATTGAAAACTACAATCCCAAACAGAAACATATGGGATGGTCCTAGTAGAAGTCCACCCTACAAACTACTACTGCAATCCGGTCATACAGCAGGTACTTTAAAGATAGATAGAGCAGAAATGGGAGGGTCCAAGTACAAGTCTGCGTGTCATGTCTCATTCTAATCAGATTTTTTGCTGCCACTGGTAGAACTGCGATGCACGAGCTTGTGTAGGCGCTACAGACAACTTTTATGAACGAGCTTCCCGGATGTATTCCCGAATCTCAGAGGCATAGAACACCTTATCACCCTGATTCACCATAGCTTCCAGACAACAACACACCAAAATGCTACAACGAATACAATAAGAATGTGATGAAAACAAAGGTATGAAACAATGCAACTAAAATGAAAGGTAATTAGTAATCTGCATACGTACCCGCTGATCGTATACGGCAACAGGAGGAGCATATGTCGGTGGTAGCTGTTGCTATGAGCCTTTGAAAACAAAGGGGTGACCATGCTCAGCAAACCACTGCTTGTAGTCTGCAAAAACGGCGTGAGGCTCAAGCGCGGTTGAATGGCCGTTGAATGATATGTACACATCTGAGACATTGAAGTGGTCATCCCAACGTTTGTCCACGAGCATCCAGATCAGCTTGAGGCCCTTGGACTGTTATGGACTTTCTTCTCTAAGCGGGAGGATTCTCTCCATCGGAACGGTCTGCACATAGCGAAACTGTCGCAGAACCTGGTTTGGCATGTAGGGTTCCTTGTTGGTGGAAAATTGGATGATTCCTCTAAATCGAGAGACCCGGTAAAACCCATTGAAATCCAGCTGACCATAGGGCATGAACTTGACGTCCTCCGCACGCATTGTTTCCAATTGTTTTATGAACTAAAGGGTCCTATCCGTGGTCACACTTGGTGTGGGGCGGGCTGTGTACTGCTTTGCCCAGCGAGGGTCTTCATGTTCCTCCGGGTCCTCAAAAGCGTCGGGCGACAACATTGGGAAATGTGCAAATATCCAATACTGAAAGACCATAACAAACGTCAGGCAGTGAATAATATTCAATAACAAAATACAGCATAAGTAGGGGATTCCTGGATTGCAGTACCTACAACAAAGCAGTACACCCACCAATGGCATTCATCCCGGTCCTAGACGAGATACCCAGATGGCAATAGAGATATGCAAGGACGCCCACTCCCCAAGCATACTCTGTGGTTCGTGCATGATCGGTGACGAAGTCCAATGCAGCTATGGAGATGGTGGTTGTGCTTCTGTCGTTAAGCACTACGCTGCCTAAAACCTCCAGCAGATAACTTGTTGCGAGTACCCGATGGGGTGTGTCGGGCTTGAGCAACAGGTCCTCAAGGTGTCTGATACGTTTGGAATCCCCGATCCTTCGCATGTGGGCTAAGAATAAAGAATCACTCCATATATTTGCCTGATCTTGTAATGCTCTTTGATATCTCCTGATTTGGAACAAATTAAGCAAGTGATTAATAATCTGATTTAGTGACAGATTGTGACTTGGAAAAATCCAGCAAGTAAAGGAATCCAGATATAGCGACAGAAAAAAGAAGAGAACCGAGGGTCAGCGAGGACGCGCGGAGACAGGTGCGCGCAGAACCGAGGACGAGTGCGGGAGCGCCTGGGTGTGGACAACTGCGCGAGGCCGATGCCTGATACCGAGCAGCTCCGGGTTCCTCCTCTTTTGTGACGGCTGGGTTTATGCGACAGTTTCTAGTTTTTTGTGTTTGTTTGTCTTTGCCGAGTGATTCAAGGTAAGGGATGGTGTTTGGGTCTTGGATGTCGAGTAGAAAGAACATAAGAATGGTGAAAGCTTTTGGATTGGGGAATTGGGGAAACCTTTTAATCCTAAAAAGGTTCCACAATTATAATTCCAATCTAATTGAATTCAAAAGCATACAAGTGTTTAAATAGAAAAACCTAACCCATTCTACCTTGCAAGGGATAGAGGTTTGGTTAGATAAAAGATACAAAGAAATCCTAGAAGATAGATCAAACCTACCTAAGATAGATCAAACTAGCTAAAGATAGATTAAACATGCTTGGTGATTAAGGAACCTAGAAGAGATATTTTCCTTCCACACTTTATTTTCTAATTTCATAAAATAAATCTAACTTAAATAAATTAATAAAATTGGCCCACCAAACGTATGGACTCGGCATGACCTCCATGCACTCGATATGTGTGAGTGTCGAGTGACCTTGTGTGTGTCGAGTGGAAACTTTCCTGAGATGCAGCCATACAAGGTCACCAACGTTGAACTGCACATCCTTGCGATGCTTGTCCTTCGCCGCCTTGTATTGAGTGGATTTCCTTTCCAGCTACGCCTTGGTCCACTCATGCAGGCGCTTGATGAAGTCCACCTACTTAGCTGCATCCATGCTCTCCTTCTCCTTCATTGGGCGAGGCATCATATCTACAGGTGTAAGAGGATTGTGCCCATAGACAACCTCAAAAGGAGTCTTCTGTGTTGCAAATTGCCTAGACATGTTATAAGAAAACTCAATAAATGGTAGGCAGTATTCCCACCTCCAAAGGTTAGAACGCAACATGACTCTCAGGAGAGCCCTAAGAGTCATATTAGTAACCTCAGTTTGGCCATCAGTTTGAGGGTGACAAAATGTAGAAAATAAGAGCTTAGTACCCAAGTTAGACCATAAAGTTTTCCAAAAACCACTCAAAAACTTGGAATCACGATCAGACACAATAGACAATGGCAATCCATGCAAGCGAACATCATCTTTAAAGAACATATTAGCAACATGAATAGCATCATCAGTTTTGTGACAAGGTATAAAGTGAGCCATTTTGGAAAATCCGACCACTACCACAAATATGGAATCATGACCCTTAGAAGTCCTAGGCAAGCCAACAATAAAATCCATAGAAATATCTTCCCAGGGTGCATTCGAAATAGGTAGGGGAGTATACAAGCCATTTGAATTTGCCTTAGATTTTGCTTTAGCACATGTAACACAACCTTTGACAAATCTCAACACATAATTAGTCATTTTTTTTGCCAAAAGTAATGTTTCTTTAATCCCGCTATGGTCTTTTCAAAACCACCATGTCCTCTAGATTCATGTACTTCTTGAGTTAAGAGTCTTCTAATAGATGAAGATGGGAAACAAAGCTTGCCCATCTTAAACAAATAGTCATTATCAAGAAAGTAAGAATCAAATTCACCTTTGGACACACATTGAGCATAAATGTGCTTAAAGAAACTATCAGAAGCATATAGTTCTTTAATCAAAGCAAACCCCAAAATATGTGCATCCATATGGTCCAAGAGGACATACCTGCGTGATAGAGCGTCAGCTACCACATTATTCTTTCCCTTCTTGTCGTGAACCACATAAGAAAAGGTCTCCAGAAACTCCACCCATCGAGCAAGGCGCCTGCTGAGGACGGTCTGACCTTTGAGGTACTTCAGAGCTTCATGATCCGAATGAATCACAAACCCCTTAGGCAAAAGGTAGTGTTGCCATGTCTGTAAGAAACGAATAAGCGCGAAAAAATCCTTGTCGTAGGTAAAATAGTTGAGCTCAGCGAGGCCTAACTTCTCGCTGAAATAGGCGATGGGGCGCCTATTCTGCAAAAGAACCCCATCAATGCTAGTGCTAGAAGCATCACACTCGAGCTCGAATGGTTGTGCGAAGTCGGGTACTTGCAGCACAGGGGCATGGGTGAGTCGATCCTTGAGAGCATCAAATGCCCTCTAACATGCGTCTGTCTAGTGGAACGTCACATCCTTCTTGGTCAGCTCATGGAGGGGGGCGGCAATAGTGCTGAAATCCTTGACGAACCGTCGATAGAAGCCAGCAAGGCCCAAGAATGAGCGGACATGGTCGGGAGTGTGCGGCTGGAACCACTCCTGTATAGCTCGAACCTTCTCCTCATCTACTTCAAGCCAGATGCAGAAACAATAAATCCAAGAAAAATAGTAGATTCGGAAGCAAAAGAATATTTTTTCAAATTTGCATATAATTTCTCCTTTCTAAGACAATCAAATACCAATTTTAAGTGACTAAGATGATCATGCGGGTTCTTACTATAGATTAAGATATCATCAAAATAGACAACGACAAATTTACCTAAGTATCGTCTAAGCAAATGGTTCATAAGCCTCATAAAAGTAGAAGGAGCATTAGTTAATCCAAAAGGCATTACTAACCATTCATATAAGCCATACTTAGTTTTAAAAGCCGTTTTTCATTCATCTCCCTGTTTCATCCTAATTTGATGATAGCCACTTCTAAGACCAATTTTAGGAAATATACAAGCACCATAAAGTTCATCAAGCATATCATCTAAACGAGGGATAGGATGACGATACTTAACCGTTATTTGGTTGATTTCCCTGCAATCAACACACATGACCCAAGACTCAAAAGCCATCCTTCTTTGGTACCAAGATCACAGGGACGGCGCAAGGACTGAGGCTTTCTCGAACAAAGCCTTTGTCCATAAGTTCCGTGACTTGGCGTTGTAACTCCTTTGTTTCCTCAGGACTAGCTCTATAAGCGGCACCATTAGGCAAGGCTGTGCAAGGGACGAAGTCAATCTGATGCTCAATCCCTATAATGGGTGGCAAGCCTTGTGGTAGCTCAGCTAGAAGCACATATAAGGAATCCTGCAGAAGAGCAGCAATAGGTGCAGGAATATGACTCAAATCCACAACATTAAGTAATTCCTCTTTCATTACCAATAGGATATGAGGTCGATGAGCATTCTAGGTAATTGTCTCTTTCTGGGGTTGAGAGACAAGTGATCGGCGTTCAACAGAACCTTTGAGTGAAGTAGAGGAGGGTGTTGAAGTTATCGTGGCCGAAGGTGTCGAAGGGAAAGGTTTGGGTGCCGAAGGAGTCGCGGCCACGGTGGTAGGTGCTACCCGAAGTGGTGGCTCGCGGCTAGCTTTAGCCTTCTGGGTTTTCTTCTGGGTGTCCTGTTGCTGGCGCTTGCGAACCTATTCCTTCAAAACAGCTTAAAGAGACAAGGGTAGGAGAGTAACTCTCCTCCCATAAAAAATGAAGGAATATGTATTCGCATGACCATCATGAATAACAGAGCGATCATAAAGCCAAGGACGACCAAGAAAAATATGACTACAATCCATCCTAACAACATCACATAATATTTTATCATGATATGAACCAATAGAAATAGAAACTAAGCATTGTTTAGTGACCATAATATAAAACCCATCATCAGTAATACCATTCAAACCATAATGAGTAGCTCTAGGAGTAGTAGTCAAATGCAAGAAATCAACTACCTTTTCATTGATGAGGTTGCAACAACTTCCTCCATAGATGATGATGTTCAAGGTAGCCTCGCGTACCACACGCTTGGTGTGGAAGATGTTCTCCCTTTGATCAGCTAACGGAGCCTCTTGAATGTGTAGGACTCGGCGATTGATAAGGCAGAGAGCGTCCTGAAAATCTGAAGGATCGATCTCCTCATTGTGATCCTGGGTCGTGTCCTCCTCCACTTCACTTGAAATTATGGGTTCCTCCAAAGTCTCTTCTTCATAGTAGTGGTCTCCCAAGTCATTGAGAATAACCTTCCGCTTCTGAGGACAATCACGAGAAATATGACCAGAACCATTACAAGTGAAGCAACGTACCTCTTTGGTGCGATCTTTGGTAAGGGCAGCAACTCTTCTAGTTTGGACTTCAAAACCCTGTTTAGGTGAGTTGAAAAATCCCTTTTACTACATAGAAGGGTTAGAAGAAGATATTGATTGACTAGAAGAAGCAAAAGGAACAAACCTGCGACCTTGTGAAGATTGCTCGGTCATAGCCCTCTGTTGCTGCTCATGTAGAAGTTGCGCTTTATGAGTCCAAGTATTAATATCTCTAATACTATGAATTGAAAATGGATTTCTAACAGAAGTATTGAGACCAGCAAGAAATTGAGTGCATAAACCATGTTCAGTAAGATAAATATTAGTCTGATGCGCGAGGCGTTCAAGATCATCTTTGTATTCCATGGGGGAACGTGGCCCTTGTCGAAGCTGAGCCAGATGCATCCTCATTGTTTCGGTGTACTCCTCAGGCACGTGTCTCTTCTTCATCAAATAGCGCAGTTGAGGCCAAGTTTCAACAGGTTGCTTACCTTGACGACGTCGGATTTCACGAGTGCGAAACCACAATAAGCGAGCCATACCTGTCAAGTGTAAAGTAACAACCTTAAACCTCTCTGTTTCATCATATCGAAGATGATCAAGTACATAATTAATATGATCCTCCCAAGCAAGATATGCCTCAGGATCATTAGCACCTTCAAAAGTATCTAATTTAATCTTTACATCTTACCATTGGATAGCATGTGCATTATCAAATCTAGGACAACTAAAATCGGGGTTAGGTAAATCATCAAGATTAGCATCTACCTCTTGGTAAGCATCCTCCAGATGGGGCATGTCGTTCAATTCGGCATTGCTACGGTTATCCTCCCAATTACCTTTGATGAACAAAGGATTCGCATGAGTCTGGTGTTGCTATTGTTGTCGACCCTGGTGATGTTGCTGAGGAGGTGTTTGCTTCCTATGGTCTTCTTGTCCGTTAAAACCGGATAACGGATCATTATCATTCTCTCCTGGTTAAGCGTAGCAGATTTAAGGTTAAAGTTTAATTGACCAGAAGGGGGTGGCTTACCGCTAGGAGGAGTAGAACTAGAAGCCTCATTCCGTTTGAACTCCTCAAATTTTCGATCCATCATGTTGAGGATATGCGTAGTTAACTGAGCACGTTCTTGATCCCAATCGTTGGTAAAACGAGTGTTGCGTGCTTTGTTGGATGCCTCCATATGCGCTAAAGCAGCCCTGGTAGCGGCTGCCGAAGCGGCATCAATGATGAAGTTCATATTGGCATCAGAAAGGATGTCAGGTGGGGGAGGGGAAGAGTTGATTTCGTCTTTGTCGTTAGACATGTTCCTACAAATTAGAAGAGAAACAAGTAAAAGGGGCAAAGACCAGAAACCAAGTAATGCAAGCCCTTTTGATTCTAAGATTAATTAAGTTTTAGAAATCAATTAGGTGAGAAACAAGGCACAATATTCAAGCAATTTCCCCTGGACACATAATTATGCAATATTGAAGATAGCAAGTAATGATCAAATTGCAAATAAAATCAGCCACAACTCGGATAAAAAGGATAGAAAGTATGAACAAGCGGCTAATGTGGATGGAATAAGAATTTCAATGTGATGCACGAAAATCAGCAAGATGGTAGTAGTATCAATGCAATCACAAGGGCAATCAAGTGCACAGACTCCGTCAACTATTATATGACAGTTGCAGCACGGTTGACGGAAAGATGGGTGTGACCAAGGCTCTTGTGTCGGCACAGCACAAAATCACACAATATGGGTTCTTTGAGATGCTTGAAACCAAATAGATCATCAATTGTAGTAGCTAATGAAAAAACAAAGAACAATATCCAAGAGTTACTAACTCAAACAAAATTAAAGATTAATGTTTTTTTTGTATTCGGTTTTTTTTTTCTTCTGACTATGCTACTGTTGCTGTAATGGTTGATGGAATGGCGACAGAAAATAACAAAAAAAAAACCAAGCTACAATGATCTAAAAGTAAGCGAAATTAAAGAAAATAAGGGAAATTGGCTAAAAATCTGGAAAAGTATGGTTCTTTAGTGGTGCAAGTTCATGACAATACTTTAATCCAAGAATCACATTCATAGACATGATATGTATCAACAAGGAATAAAAAATCAAAACTTGCAACCAAAAACACAATATCTTCCAAATTATAGATCCAACAAGAAAATAACCTAAATAAAGTGCCAATTTTGAGGGATGTGTAATAAAAATATAAACTTTATGCAGCGGCCAGCGGTCATGGTGAAAAATTAGCCACGCAAAATAATCACTCAAAAAAGAATCAAGAGAGTAAAGAACTTGCATAAACTTTATCCAGGCTGTTGTGGAAAAATGCATTCCCACTAGGGGTGAAATCAGCATGGGAGAAGTTGAAGTTGGCCATCATCCACTGCTGTCGTAAAGTGTTTGAGTTGTTAGGCGTTAGTGTCACACCATCGATTGGCAAACCTAACAACTTGTGCACATCGTGCAAGGTAATTGTCATCTCCCCACAGGGGAGATGGAAGCTGCTGGTCTCCGGATGCCATCGAATAGTTTAAAATATTGGTCGCTTACCTTAATAAATAATTAACTTAGTGCCAAAAACAAAAATAGTATGAAGCCAATGGGGAGTTTCTGCAATTGTAACCAAAAGGGATTGAATTTGAAACTTTGTTTCAATCTGGTTTTTCACATACAGGGGAGAAGACGAAGGCGCAGGGGGAAGCGACGAGGCTCGGCGCGGCTCTCCTCCGGCATCGATGGCTAGAGGTGATTGAAGAAGGCAGCTCGGCGGCGATGGGCAGCGGCATTCAGAGACGGGCTCGGACAGTGACGGCCGACGGAAATCGGAGGTGACGCTCGAACTGTCGCTTGTGGGTGCGGCGTCGAACAGGGGCGAAGGCTGCGGCTTGGCCTTGGGCGATCTCCGGCAAGGCTGCACTGCAGGGGGTGCTCGATGGTCAGGCGGTGGTGGTTCAGGGTCGCCGGTGGGGTCGGCCTTGGCGTTGATCGGTTGGTGTTTGCCGACGATGGTTGGATCGGCCGAATTGGCTCAAGGGAGTAATAGGAGAGGAAGGTGAGGGACGGTGATGGCGAATAGGTTTTGGGTTGTGGAAACCCTAAGATTTGATGTATATATATACGAGTGATTTGGGTCTAGATAAAAATACATTTTTGATTCTTCACGATTAAGAATCAATTGAGATAGGGATTAAGAAATAATAGAAGCATATGAAAATAGAAAATACTCCTCTTTAGTGATATTAATATTATTTAATTTATCCTTATAAATTAAATAATAAGAGTATGTAAAGGGTTTATTTAATTAAATCCATCATATATTATTTCTCTTTAGAATAATTTAATTATTCTAATACATACCATATATCTTGGGTGAATTTATTAAAAGACCAAATTCACACGATATACTATGGTTTGATATAATATAGATTTATTTAATTAAATAAAAATAAGAAATAGCCCAAAAATAATTTAGGGTATTTCATACCTCCCCACTAAAAATAAGTTTCGTCCCGAAACTTAGAAAAGAAACGAGATATGAATTGAGGATAGGACAGTAACCTCGAAATAGATGAGAGAATATAGATTGATCAAAGCAAAGCTAGCTGTATCTAACAATGGTTCCCGAATAGATAGAATTTAAGCATGATTCGCTTAATGTACTTATCAAATACGTGAGCAATGAGAATTACATCCAAAGTAACTCATTGTTTTCCGAACACCTCAATGGAAAAGTTTGAAAATTTTAATTCTATGGAAATATTGTATCTCTATAGTTATGAGTATCTTAAACAAGGATAATAACATTTTGAAAGACATCTTTTAATATTCACTTCCGTTGCTCGAGATAAGTGAACTCGCATCACATAAGAAACGGGGTTAACTAGCTTGTCATTGGCTTTCGTCTCAGCCCCATCCGGCTTCCTTTTCCAGGTTACCAAATGGCCCGGGTGGCTTTGAAGGCAACGATTGTGACAAGACTAGCCAGTCTTATTCATATGAGATGAGTTGCGGGTCTTCGTCTTCTGGTTTATCGACATGAACGTTGTCCGGTTTTTCAGCACATGCATGCGTCCTTGTCTTCTTTATAAACATAAATCGTGTATATCTATATTTAAAAATACTATTCTCAAGCTTTTTAACAATGAGAGTTCGGTTGCTCGATCATGAAAAGGAGAGATGAGATATATAGCCCATGATCGTTTAATACTATCAAGATTTAGGAAAAGTGAACATACCTACATAAAAAGTTAATAATTATCCTCCTAAAGAACCTTACGTATGATATATCGATTGTTAATCATGGATTTCACATGCGGGTACTATTCCTACTTATACAAAAGTTGAACAAATATGCCTTTCTAGAGTCTATAAGGAGCACTTCCCGACTCTTTTTCGATGTCTATAAAAACACGGCTCGACCAGGTTGGTATGGAATCAAAAGTATCAACATACTAGAGTCGACTGTATAAAGTCAAAGGAATACTGGTAGGGAAGTGTTCATAGCTTATATGGTATTCAGCGTTAGAATATCACCAATTCGCACACCGATTCCCCACTTTGGCTCGAACCTGTAAGGTTGTAAAGATGAATCCAAAACATTAACCAAAGGAACTATGACAAAAGGTCTCTCACAAGCTTCCCTTATTTATTAATATCCGAATAAAGGAGGTAATGGAATCACTATGCGACTCGCGCTAAGTAGAAAACAGCTGAGGAAAGTGTTTCCTCATTTCTTCTTTAGTTTCCCAAGTCATCTCTTCAGGCCCGTACTTTGACCAAAGTACTTTGACAAGCGGAACTACCTTGGTGCGAAGTTGCTTCTCTCGTCGCTCTAGAATCTGCACCGGTTCTTTCTCATAGGTTCTGATGGGGCAGACCTCAATGTCCTCATAGCTCAAGATGTGGGTCGGGTCAGGCTCGTACTTCCGTAGCAGGGATACATAGAAGACGTCATGTACTAGATGAGCTAACGGAGACAGAGCAAGGTGGTAGGCAAGATTGCCTACACGCTGTAGAATATCAAATGGCCCGACATATCAAGGGTTCAGCTTCCCTCGCTTTTCGAACCCGTGGACTCCCTTCATGGGTGACACTTTCACGAACACCTTGTCGCCCACCTCATAGTTGACCTCTCTACGCCTAGAGTCAGCATAAGTCTTTTGGCGACTCTGAGCGATCAACATTTGTTGCCTGATTATCGCAACTTCTTCAGATGTCTTCTCTAACAGCTCCGGTCCTATATGGATGGCATCAGTCGCATCATCCCAACATAGTGGCGATCGACACTTCTGTCCATAGAGGGCTTCAAAAGGAGTCATCTTTATGGATGCATGCCAACTTTTGTTGTAGGTGAACTCAATCAGACTCAAACTGCTCTCCCAATCGGTCGGTCTATCCATGACACAAGCTCGTAGCATATCCTCTAGTGTCTGGATGATCCTCTCTAACTGACCATCTGTATGAGGGTGAAAAGCAGTACTGAAATTCAGCTGTGTAACAAGTCCCTCATGCAGCTTCTTCCAGAACTCTAAGATGAATCGTCCATCACGATCAGAGACAATGGACAAAGTTACACCGTGAAGGCGGACTATGTGCTGAAAGTACAGTTCTACTAGCTTTGCTAGTTTCTAGTTAGATTGAATAGCAATGAAGTGTGCACCTTTGGTGAATCGATCAACAATTACCCAAATAGCATCCTTCTTCCCCTGACCCTTAGGGAGCCCCATAACGAAATCCGTCGAGATCTGCTCCCACTTCCATGTTGGTACTGGAAGTGGTTGGAGCTTCCCACCAGGACTTTGGTGCTCAATCTTGACCTGCTGGCATACCAAGTATCTGGCCACGTGCTCAGTCACTTCATTCTTCATACCAGACCACCAGTAGTTCTGTCTCAGATCCTTATACATATTACTAGCTCCAGGATGCACCGAATAGCCGGATGCATGAGCTTCCTGAAGGATGGTCTGTCGGATCTCAGGGACATTGGGAACGCAGATGCGATTACCAAACCATAAAGATCCATCATCCCTTATGACAAAGTCTGGGGCTTTACCATCGAAGAAATCAACGGTGATCTGCAGTAACACAACATCCTCTGTCTATTTTGCCTTTATCTTTGCTAACAAATCAGACTGTACCTCCATCCTACACAACTGTCCTTGATTCCCCTCAAACCAAATCTCAACCTCTAACTTAAGCAGATTCCTCTACAGAGCAGGACTTGCTGTCAAATAACTAATCATAGCCTCGTGTTGAGATTTTCGGCTCGGGGCAACGGCTACAACATTCACCTTTCCCGGATGACAGAGAAGCTCAATGTCATAATCCTTGATCAGCTCTAACCAGCGTCTATGTCTCATGTTCAACTCCTTCTGGGTAAAAACTTACTTGAGGCTTTTGTGGTCGGTGTATATCTGGCAACGAACACCATACAGCTAATGGTGCCAGATTTCTAGAGCAAATAATATAGCAGCTAATTCCAGATCATGCACTGGGTAGTTTTCCTCATACGGCTTCAACTGTCGTGATACATATGTTATCACCTTCCCATCTTGCATTAATACACAACTCAGGCCTTACTTAGAAGCATAGATGTAAATCACATAATCTTCTGACTCCTTAGGAAGTGCCAGAATAGGTGTTGTGGTCAACCGCTTCTTGAGCTCCTGGAAGCTCGCTTCGCACTTGTCATCCCAGACGAATTTCTGGGATTTACGCAGGAGTAAGGTCAGTGGTTGGGCCAATTTAGAAAACCCTTCCACGAACCTCCTGTAGTAACCTGCTGGTCCTAGAAAACTCCGGATCTCCTTGGCGTTCTTTGGCGGATTCCACTTTTCTACTGCTGCTATCTTTTGGGGGTTGACAATCACCCCTTTCTCTGAGATAATGTGGCCTAGGAATGCCACCTGCTTCACCCAAAAGTCACACTTAGACAGCTTTGCGTACAACTAAGGCTCTCGTAGTGTTATCAAAATAGTTCTAAAGTGTTCGGAGTGAGCCTCCTCACTCAGAGAGTAGATCAGGATGTCGTCGATGAAGACTACGACGAACTTGTCCAAATACTGGTGGAACCAACGGTTCATCAGATCCATGAAGACTGCTGGGGCATTTGTTAAGCCAAAGGGCATCACTACGTACTTATAGTGCCCTAACGTATCCTGAAAGCAGTCTTTGGAATATCCTTTTCACGAACTCGGAGATGATGGTAACAAGATCGAAGGTCAATCTTGGAGAATACCTTTGTTCCCTGAAGCTGATCCAATAAATCATCGATGCGCCGTAATGGATACTTGTTCATGATAGTCACCATGTTCAGCTCTCGATAATCAATACATAGACGAAAAGAGTCGTCCTTCTTCTTCACAAACAGCACGGGAGCATCCCAAGGTGAATCATTGGGTTGAATATAGCCCTTCTCTAACAACTCTTCAAGTTGACTCTTCAATTCTTGCATCTCCACTGGAGTCATGCGACGCTTTGGAAATAGGAGCGGTTCCTGGCTCTAAGTCGATGGCTCTAAATCGGGAATCTCGTTGGGAAAAACATCAGGGAAATCCCAAACTATAGGAATATTGGAGATAGGGACGGGTTCAGACGGCTGAACTAGCAGATAGCATAAAAATACGGCACACCCTTGACGTAATAATCTGGCTGCCGACATCACATTAATAACATGGCCATCCTCCTCGGGGATGCGCCCACAAAATCTGCACACAACCTTACCGTCCGACGAGAGGGTCACGATTCTCCGTCCACAATCAATGATTGCACCATGGCGAGTAAGTCAATCCATGTCGAGGATGATGTCCTGAGGAAGGATCGGAAGCAGAACAAGATCGGCAAGGTACTCATCGCCACCTATCGCGATAGGAAACAGAACAACATTTTCCTACCTCGAACTATATCCCCATTAGGGAATTTTACAATAAAGGAATCATCTAGAGTCACATATTCTAATCAGAGTCTTCCAACTGTTTGCTCGGCTATAATACAATCAGAAACACTTGAATAAAAAAGAATACTGATTGGCACAGCTTGGAGATAGATAATACATTGAGCCATAGGAGAAGTAGTGTCGTCCAACCTACACTTCTAATATAGTCACGGACCCTAATGAGATGGCCCGGCGGCATTCTTCCCTTTGTTCACAATCAGCTATGAACCTACAAGAATCTAGGTATTCTGCTGGTACTACTGCGGCTTGTGCTGCTACTGATGAGATCTTAATCCTCGTCGTCTTCTGCAAAGACATACAACTCAATGAGTTTGTCCAATTCGGATCTATGCTTTTGTGATGTTGCATCTCTCTCCGACTCAGCATGCTCACACATCTCTTTCATCTCATCCCTAGCACGATCACAGAGTTTTCTCCAGCTCATCCACAATCCCTTCCTTATTCTTGTATATGTTTCCTCGGCCTCCCTCCCTGAGGTTTTGGGATGGTTCCGAGCTATATACTCAGACGAGGTCCTGGAGGTACTTTCTCCTATTGTAGTCCAAATGAGCTAGCATGACTTTATTTTCCCTTACTGCCTTTTCCTCGCTACAAAATCAATGAGTTTCCAAGTTATGTCCCTTGTACTACTCATGGATGAACTTCTTGCCATATTCCGTGGCTGCAGCTCCTTCAGGAGGGTCGACTAGGACATTCTTCTCCTTGGATAGCTCCACTATCACTTTCTCCAGGACCTCCACCTCGGTGCTTGATTCAAACCCAACGTCAGAGTTGTTGGTGAGGTCAGAGCATTGGAGGTAACCCGTTGCGTGCAGTTCCAAGATCTTGCGAACGTTATACATCTATCAAGGACAGCAAAGAGTACTCAACCGAATAATCCCATAAAGCGAGATTTATAGGAAACAATAATAAAGACTCTAAGATTAGTCTATGGCAGGTGCAGAAGCTTGAGCAGGACTATCGGACAAGTATTTTGAAATTGTTTTCAAAACTGATTAACGAAAATGTGCAAAAGCTCTATTTGCATCTGCCATTCTATGAGTCTTACTTTTGTAAGTAGAAACTTAGTTTTGATAAAAGCCTTTTTGAAATTCACTTTAGAAACCATTTTGAAATCCGAATGAAAATGTTTTAAAACCTCGCTCTGATACCACCTTCTGTAACACCCCCTTTTAAATTTCAAGGGAGCGTTACAGCGTCAGTGAATCCGCAGACTTTAATGTCTTTGAATTCACCTGAGGCTTATAGGGACATGCAACCATGCTCCCATAAACAAGACGGTACTTCAAGCAGTTAAATAAAATAATGCGGAAGTAAATTAAATATCAATGTTCAAAATATCCAATCACAACAATATAGCTAAAACCAACGTAGCGATGTGAAAACTTTACAGGTTTAAAAACTGCAGTTTAAAATCCATGGACGATTGTCCTCTCTTCAGCTCGCTCCTGCTCCGCTGCTCGTACTAAACCTGTGGAATATGGTCTGGTGTTTCGTGAGAACGAAAGACACCAGCCATCCAATAAATAGAATGGTTAGTACAATTAAGACTAGCAAATGAGAGGGAAAATGTTCAGACTTTAACCTTACAGTGACCATAAAACGGTGTGTCACAGGTTAAAGAAAAGACACGAATATTTAAAGTGGAAACTGGTAAAAAGGGAAAAATTGCAAACATGACTCGGATGATAGTGAGGATCGATGATACGATAAGATAAGGAATTATACCTCGGATAAGAGTGAAGTATAATATAACTGAATTGATCACCTATTAATAATCTCGATAATAACTATAATGTATATAAGTAATTAACACTAGATAAAAATAGTGACACGAGTCCAGCCTCAACTAGGACTGCGACTTGAGACTTTGAAGTCTAATTGTACCATGGGTCCAGACTCAACTAGGACTGCGACCTGAGACTTTGAAGTCTAATCGTATCACGGGTCCAGACTCAACAAGGACTGCGACCCGAGACTTTGAAGTTTGAAGTCTAATCGTATCACGAGTCCAGACTCAACAAGGACTGCGACCTGAGACTGTTTGAAGTCTAGATATTCCATGGAACCTTTTAGATTGGGCTTTACACTATTCCCAACCTGCGAGTAGCCCTCGCAACTGACTTGAAGTCAATCCGCACCACGTGAGATACTAGGTGTTCATAATAACGACATTACACCGACAAGGACGTACAAGCACGAATATTTCAAAAGATCTTAATATATCATGCTATTAATTTGCATGAAAGAAACAAGCAGAATTTCATGCAATTAGAAAGAGGAAAATGGGCAATTTTCACTTATCTCGAGTTATAAACAAATAACACATTTAATACACATATCACTATAATTAAATTAATATTTGCCCATCAATCTATACTCATGACAATTAATGAATAAGGAGATAAATTACATCAAGTAGACGGATATGCAATATATTGAAACTGGCAAGGAAATTGGCCACATGGCCGCATTCGACACAGAAGAATAAAAAGGCACGCCAAAAGAAAATCACGAAACATGCAAAGGGCATTGAACGAAATCACTTGCATTAACTTTTGACGATTGGTTGATGACAACAAGACGAGCTTTTAGCACCTATTAAATCCAACGGAAAAAGGAATATTAATATTGATATTTTGTAAAATTAATTTTACTTAACTCAATTTGAAATTGAATTAATTCTATAAAGTTAAAAATCTATACCAATATGAATTCCTCGGGAAGCGGGATCCGGCGTGGGTGTTCGAAATTTCTTGATGTCGCTGAAACGGGCAAGAATCGAATAGTTTAAAAACATTGGCCGCTTACCTTAATAAATAATTAACATAGGGCCTAAAACGAAAATAGTATAAAGACAATGGGGAGTTTCTGCAATTGTAACCAAAAGGGATTGAATTTGAAACTTTGTTTCAATCTGGTTTTTCACGTAAAGGGGAGAAGACGAAGGCGCAGGGGGAAGCGACGAGGCTCGGCGCGGCTTTCCTCCGGCATCGATGGCTAGCAGCGATTGAAGACTGCAGCTCGGCGGCGATGGGCAGCGGCAGTCGGAGACGGGCTCGGACAGTGACGGCCGACGGCAATCGGAGGCGGCGCTCAAACTGTCGCCCGTGGGTGCGGCGTCGAACAGGGGCGAAGGCTGCGGCTTGGCCTTGGGTGATCTCCGGCAAGGCTACACTATAGGGGGTGCTCGATGGTTAGGCGGTGGTGGTTCAGGGTCGCCGGTGGGCTCGGCCTTGGCGTTGATTGGTTGGTGTTTGTCGGTGATGGTTGGATCGGCCGAATTGGCTCACGGGAGTAATAGGAGAGGAAGGTGAGGGACGGTGATGGCGAATAGGTTTTGGGTTGTGTAAACCCTAAGATTTGACGTATATCTATACGGGTGATTTGGGTCTAGATAAAAATACATTTTTGATTCCTCACGATTAAGAATCAATTGAGATAGGGATTAAGAAATAAAAGAAGCGGATGAAAATAGAAAATACTCCCTTTTGTGAGATTAATATTATTTAATTTATCTTTATAAATTAAATAATAAGAGTATGTAAAGGGTTTATTTAATTAAATCCATCATATATTATTTCTCTTTAGAATAATTTAATTATTCTAATACATACCATATATCTTGGGTGAATTTATTAAAGGAAAAATGGAAAAAAATAATCTCACCTATTCATTCTACTCTAAAACTAATCCCAATTCTAAAAATATACAATTATAAACCATACTAGTTAAATAAAGTAAAAATATGAGCTATTAATTTCTCTGATTGAAATTTCGGCAAACGTTGATGATGTGGCATCAGAAGGAGATGACGTGGCCTTGGAAGGAGATGATGTGGATTGTAGATCGAGCCAACAATTCTGCAAAATGAATTAGGGTTATGTTTTAGAAGAACCGTTATCAAGTAGGAGTTATCACATAGCACAATGAAGCCATCAAAATCAACAAGTGGAGAGATCGAGTTTAACAAATCTTGAGAAGGTCAAAATCAACCAAGTGGCAAGCAGTGAAGATCGATTTCAATGAGTTTTTAAGGAGAAAATCTACATTGTTCAAGTCGGCATGCATAAATATGTGAGTTATTCCAAAAAAATTTAGTCAAATGATTTAAAGCGGCGTGATTTTGGCTAGTGAAATTTGATTCCCCCATCCCTAATCAAGAATAACAAGAAATAACTACTAATATTTTCTCTTCTTTCAAATTTGTGCAAATCCATCATGTATTATAGTTAGGGTTTGTGTTCATATTTCAGTAACGTATTACTATAATTGTGTAACAGTGAACATAGGATCAAAATTCATAGAAATTTGTCTACATCATGGTGGTACTTTCGTGAAAAAGGAGAAGTTGTTGTATGAGGGAAGCAATGATGAAACCCTAGTTAGAATTAACACTAATCAATTACCATATTGGGAATTACTACGTGTGTTTAAATCTAAATTGAAGAAAAAGACTGATTTTCTGCAAATGTACTATCTAGTTCCTGGTTGCACGTTTGATGATGGATTGAAACTCTTGTGGAATGACAAGTCGGTATTAGACATGATAAACTATGCATGTGAAAACAGTGGGGGAATCCATGTGTCTACATCCCATCTAGTGGAGGAAGAAGTAGTGAAGGAATCAGTCCTGCTTGATAGTGATAAGGATGATCTATATGCTCATGGGGATAAAACAGTGATGCATGTTAGAAGATAGAAATGATTACAACTGGGAAGACCTTTTTGAGAACACTGGAAATGAAGCATATGATGAGGGGTTTAATAATGTTCCAAATGGTGAGACTAGTTCTTCTGATGATGATCCAAGAGAGTGTAGTGATGAAGATCGAGGCATAGAAAAAGGGATTGATTCCAAGAAGAAAGGCAAGAGCTTAGGTTTTGATGCTATTCATGAGTTTGATTCCGATTTAGAAGAGGAGGGAGATTTCAACCTATATTTCCATGAAGAAAATACAAGTGATGAAGAGTATAAGCAGGCTAGGGAGAAGCTTAGGGCTTGGAAAGCTGAATTAGAGATAGAGGCAAAGGAATTGGAAAGCGAGTATGAAGATTCTGATGGAGATGTTCACTTATATGATGATAACATTGATGATACCATTGTTAAGTTAGGGAAGAGGACAATTGACAAGACAGTTGATTCAAGAACTGATTGAAAGAAGTTTACGTGGGAGGTTGGGTTAAGATTCCCTACTCTACAAAAGTTTAAGGAGGATGTCATCGACTATGGAACGAGTAATGGTTTTAGTTTGAGGTTTGGAATTTCTGACAGTACTAGAGGTAGGGTTAGTGCCGTGTGCAAAACTGGGTGTGAGTTCAAAATTTATGCTTCATGGTACCCAAGGGAAGGTTGTTATCTTGTGAAGAAAGTAGCAAATGTCTACCAGTGCACTAGGGACATGAGCAGGAATAGCCAAATAACTAATGCATGGCTGGCAAAAAGATATCTTGCTAGGTTTATAAAAAAAATCCTCATTGGCCTGCTCATGAATTGATGGATAGTGTAAGGCGGAGATATGGTGTCATTATTAAAAAGGGTGTTGCTTATAAGACTAAAACTGAAGCACATAAGCTATTACACGGGTCTGTGAAGGATCATTACAAGAAGCTTGGGAGTTACCTCCACGAGGTGATCGAAGAAATCAAATCCAGGGACTCATCTCGAGCTAGTTACCGTCGCTACTATTCCTCCTGTCTTTCAACGATTATCTATATGTTTTCCTGGACTGAAGACCGGGCTTCTGAGTGGATGTAGAAAGTTCATATGTTTAGATGGTTGTTTCCTTAAAGCATTCCTTGGAGGCATGTTGTTGACTTCAATTGGAAGGGATGGGAATAACCAAATGTTCCCGGTATCTTGGGTTATGGTGGAGGCTGAGAATAATGATAGCTAGTTTTGGTTCTTAAGCAAGATGAAAGATGCTCTCAATGGAAGTCAAGGAGAAGGGTGGACATTTATGTCTGACCAACAAAAGGTAGAGATAAACTTTCTTACCTCATTTAAACTTTACAATATTTAACAGTGCAGTGGCATCAGTTTTTCCCTTGTCAGAACATAGAAATTGTGCTACACATGTATATGCTAATTGGCACAAGACTCATAAAGGAGATGAATTGAAACTTGTCTTTTGGAAGGCAACAAGAGCATATTGTGAGGCGGACTATAAAGAAGCAATAGATGAGATGAGGAAAATTTCTACAAAAGCTGCTAATGATTTCTTAGCTCGAAACCCAAGAGTATTCTGTAGAGCATTTTTCCTACGCAATCTAAATGTGATGTTGTGGTGAATAACATGGCTGAGACATTCAGTGGATATATCCTTAAAGCAAGGTAAATGATGTTTATTTGATTTAATAAAATGACTAAAGCATACACTAATATTATTCACACTTATGTAGGGGTCAACCAATCATTGACATGTTGGAGAGCATTAGAGAATCATTAATGCAGAGGTTGGTTGCCAAAAAAAGGTTGATGGAAGGGCAACAACCTAACAATATTTGCCCAAGAATCAAATTAAAGTTAGAAGAAGAAAAAATTAACTGCTTGGGAGTTGGTTGTTGTGCCTTCAAGTTTGGTGGAGTTTCAAGTTAGGGATATGGTTGACAAGTTATATGTTAACTTGAATGAGCGGACTTGCACTTGCAAGAAGTTTGATATCACTGGAATACCTTGAAAGCATGCTATTCCTTGTTGCGGATATATGCATGTGAGTCCAGAAGCTTATGTTCATGACTACTTTAAGCAAGAAACATGTACTAGAGCATATCAAGGAGCAATTACGCCTTGTGTTAGTGAACGCTATTGGTCTAAAAAAGAATTCCCATTGGAACCTCCACCTGTGAAAAAGCAACCTGGGAGGCCAAAGAAAAATAGAAGAAAGGATCCCCATGAAGATCTAAAGCGGCCCGGAAAGTTAACAAAGCATGGATTGAAGATGACATGTTCTATATGTAGATCGGGTGAGCACAACAAAAGCAAGTGTCCAAACAAAAACAATGCACTAGTTCTTACAGAGAAAAGAGGCCGAGGGAGGCATAGGAAAAATTCGGGTAACTCAATTTGTTTATTTGTTTGTTTTCTTTTTCTCTATTTTAGGTTGTGGTTTAAAAAGCTAAATTGGTATATGTTTGTTTGTGTGCGTGCTAAAAAATATACAGTTGAAGCCAACCCATCTACAACAGCAAGTGAAAGAGGGAAAGGGAGAAGTAGAGGTAAAGGTAGAGGTAGAGGTACCTTTCATGTTGGAGCTGGAATCCAATTTGGGGAAAGAGGAGAGATCATTTATTCATCCTTCATCTTTAGTCCAGGAGTTGTGATTAGAGAAGGTTGTTCACAGGTATGCGAACTTATATTGCCAATAGAGTGATCTACCCAACTTAGACTTAGTTTTATATTAGTAGCCTATAGAGGGTGTGATAATGTGATAATTTTTTGTACAATAATGTGCAGGTAAGTAGAGATTCCCAGCATAATTGTAATGTGCCCCCATCTCAAGTCTTTTCTTCTACAACGGAAAATTCTCGTCCACCTACACATTAAAATGTGTCTTTCTTGCAAGATATGCTTTACATTTGCTTTTCTTTTGAAGAAAGACTTGATGCTTTAGACTTCATGTAACTTCATGATCTATCCTTAGAGAATGCTACTTTTCCGAAATTTTGTACTCATTGATGACTTGATGATGCTCCTAATATGTAAACATTTGCATATTTTTATTCCTTTTGTTTTGTTTTCATTCTTATCCCTTACTTCACCTCTGCAGCTATATATACATACTATGGAATCAAAGAAAGAAAGAAAGAAAATTAAAACTTGTTCTTATAAACTGAGATACCTATAGAACTTGTTCTGCAGCTTTTTGTCAAATATTTGATTTTAGAACAACTCTATGAAAATTAGAACTTGTTCTTACATATTGGGTTAACTATACACACATAATATACATAATCAAAGAAAGAAAGAGAGCAAATTTGATTTTGGCAACCAAAAAAATATGAAAAAAAAAGAAGAAAAATGTTACTGTAGAATCACAAAATTAAGTCATATATACAGTACTGCATAAAGATTGAAATCCCACCCACAAATTGATATCTTCCTTGATTATACGAGAACCCAATTTTGATAAATGAATAAAATTCCTCAACAAATAAAGGGCAATTTATATCCCATGTGAAATCGATCAATTGGAAAGAAAATAGGAAACCTAATCATTAAAACATTCTCCAAAATCGTAATTGAAACCTAAAATATCAAATTACCTTCAATAATATAAATCCATAGAGTTCAGCCATCTACGATTCCGTCAATTTTGTATTTGTGATATCCTTTTCTCACCCTGTTTGTAACCTAGAAGAACCTCCCTTGCCTCTCTCATCGCCCACTCGACCTTCAAGCTCGTCACCTTCACCGCAGAAATCGTCTGCACGCAACCTCTAACAACACAATAAGGGAAACCCTCTTCTTGAGTTCCCATGTTTTAATGTATAGAGCCTCTGTACCTGAGATCTCTGATGAAAATTTGATGTTAGATGTCGTAAGTCGGAACTGGGTAATTGTTATCTTCATTTCCTTTCCTATTCCTTTTATTAATTATTACCTTTATTTTACATGTCACTCGCCTTCTTTGCCACATCAGCAATGTTTATTTTTTTTAATAACCACATCAGCAATGTTTACCGGAATTCAATCGAAGAAATCAATAGTCCATATATTTACTTTATTAAACTAATTTGGTTTATAAATGTATATTTTTAGAGTTGAGATTATTTTTAGACTAAGATAAATAGGTGGGATTATTTTTTTCCATTTTTTCTTTATTAAATGACCAAATTCACACGATATACTATGGTTTGATATAATATAGATTTATTTAATTAAATAAAAATAAGAAATAGCCCAAAAATAATTTAGGGTATTTCAAACTTGGTTCATACTCCGGCTGTCTGATTGCTGATGTGCTCGCTCTCGCGGGCTCTAAAGACCTATCACCTCTCCTGAGCGACGCAGTTGGCCGTACCCGTTTGCGCTGCGAAAGGGCACGGCTCATTGCCTATAATAGAAATTTTCACATCAATATTTAATACTTAACTTTTTCCTGAAATCATCTTTTAAACTACGTCCAATTAACCTTTAAATTACATCCATCTAAATCTATGTTTTCAACATATAATTTCATAATTCATTTTATCCCAACTAAATCTATGTTTTCACATAAAATAACGAACTTTTTCCTTAAATAATACGGAGTATTACATAACCTTAGTTTCATCACATTGTTTTCTACACCTATATTATCATAAAACTAGCCGTCAAATGCAACATAATTTAGATTTTTCACATAACATAACCACATTTTTTAAATTACATAAACTTTCATACTTCATTTTATCCCAACTAAATCTATGTTTTCAACATATAATTAACTTTTTCCTTAAATAATATTACATAACCTAAATTTCATCACATTGTTCTCTACAACTATATTATCATAAAACTAGCCGTCAAATGCAACATAATTTAGATTTTTCACATAACATAACCACATTTTTTAAATTACATAAACTTTCATACTTTATTTTGTCCCAACTAAATCTATGTTTTCAACATATAATTAACTTTTTCCTTAAATAATATTACATAACCTAAATTTCATCATAATGTTCTCTACACCTATTATCATAAACTATGAAAGTTCTAAACCTATAAAATCATCTTTTCCTAACATAATATCATATCATCTTAATTTCATAACATTAAATTCTAAACCTATAATAACATATAATTAACCATTACAATAAAGCAACGACAAAATGGAAATTCGACATACCGCCGCTCCGGCTTGAGCTCAAGGGTCGTTTGTCGCGGTTTGATCTTGAGGGTCGTTTGTCTCGGCTTGAGCTTGATGGTCGCTTGCACGAGGCTCGCGCCGCCCTTCATGGTCCCTCGATCCACCTAGCAATTGAAATGCACGAGGAAGTCTCCACTTCACCATGTCTACGACGATGCTCTCTTGACAACAACGATCTCCGGGCTCCCGACGTCGCTCTCCTGAGGTTGTAATGAAAGGTAAGGTTTCTATCCTCATGTGTGTAATGCAAGGGCATGGTGTGGGTATTTATAGGGGATCGGCACACAGCAATGCCAACTTGGGGAACCGGCATCGGCTCAGAGACGTGACATAAAGTGGTCAGATTTCCTGCCAGATTCCCTGCAAGATTCCCCGTCTAAACCGGGATTGGACATGCCGACTTGGGGAACCAGCATCGGCTCAGACGATGTGACGTCGTAGGCCTGCAACGCTCAGCCGATGTGACATTGTAGCCAGGAATCTTCCAGCTTTCTGCATGTTGACTTGGGAAACCGGCGGCGGCTCCGACGATGTGACGTGAGTGAGTTAATGGGACGTGTGTGAGGTTGACCAACCAATCGGTGTCGATCTAGGCCTGCAATGCTCAGTCCGGGTTTGCCGGTCTCGAAAGTCGGCATAGGTAAAATTCGTGCCGGCTCGGGCAATCGGCATCGACACCGTGCCGATGGCGATAAATTGGCCGTGTGGATAACAGGCCCCATAATTATTGGAGTGTATATCTGTCCTACTTATACTGTGTATTGTGTAAGTTTCTCTTGCTGAATGAGCCTAAGCCTAATGCATTGCTGCAAGAACAGTACGTACATTTTCTTCATTAATAACTTTGGTAGTAGCAATTGAAGAGGACAAGGTAGAACCTCATGAGGCCTTTCATAGCATCCCGACAATCAATAAACCTAGTGATAACAGGAACAGCACCAATGTACAAAAGGTTCAAATCCCCACGATTCCAATTTTTTAGAGAGGGTTTAATGGATCCACTTCCTCTGTTTGGCTTGAAGGAGAATACCAAAACAACAGGAGTATATCAGTATTATTAATCTACAATTCAGCCTGCTTGCAGATAATCCAACTCAATAAAGGTTTCACCTTGAAAAGTAAAACCATGTAATTGCAAGAAATCAAGTGTTTCACGCTTCCAAACCAACTGTAAGTCTCTGGTTTTTAAGGCAACGTCACCACATAGCATTATTCCTTGGGTTTGATTCACCCAGCTGTAATCTTTGGCTCCTCTTCTTTGGGCGGCAAAACACCTATTGCCTCAAGCGTCTTGTAGAACTCTGATGGGAGTGGACCTGGACGATGTTCTGGAATGTGCTTTGGGACTGGAGCATCATTCTCTATGACCTCACACTCGTAATCATCAGGAACACCCCATGGCTCCCACTCTACAAGCATTACAGTGTGCAGTTAGAAATGATTTTCTAGTCATATTTCTTAGAGTAGATATCAAATATACAACTTTTCCAGTCATATTTCTCGGACAAGTGTATCAAGTGGGCGCAACTTTGTTCAATTTAGTAAATGAACACTGGTATGAATAAATGGGACAAAGGAAAGTTTCTATCCACCTATTTCCTTACATATTGAAACAACAAATGCATCAGCAATATCCAAAAAGGAATGAGATGAGTTGAAAGAGATTCCTTTTTTTTTTTTTGAAAAAAAAAAGAGGAAAAAAAGATGGGAGTTATGGCATCGAGCAAATGCTTTTACTCCATTCGTCAATTGTGCAAATATAAACATTTGAACAAGGTGTGTAAAAATACACACCCCTTTTTATACTTTTACTCCATTAATTATAATGTGTATTTTTGGCACATCTCCCTTTAATTGGTTAATTTGAATCAAATTAATTTACATTAAAAAAGAAAAAGAAAAATTAACCAAAGAGAGTGGGTGAGGGTGTCTTCGAACATTTGAACACCCAAAAACACAACAAATAGAGCACATTTTGCATCAAAATGTTCATATTCACCACCATTGGAGATTGTCTAAGTAATTATACCCGATAGCTTACAAGCTCTATATAAACTCATTTCCATAAGCTATTAGTTATAATATATCATAGCACATTGGTTAAATCTAGCTTATTTTCATACGCTAGCTTACAATAGATCGAAATCAGTTCTATCTTATATTAGACAAGATAAATTAGGAACGATGAACTCTAGATTTGGGCGTGGGATCTCAACTATAAAAGAGTAATGGTAGAGACGGATTCCATGACAGCTTTCAATTTGCTCAAGAACGGGGTGGAGGATAGCCATCCGATGTCTAGCCTGGTAGGGCGCTGCCAAGGCTTTCTCAAGAAGAGTTGGAAGATTCAACTCAAGCATGTCTTTAGGGAAGCGAACGGTATCGCAGACTCCCTTGCCAAGCTCGCCCAGGCATATCCATTGGGTGTTCACAAGATCGAGATGCCCCCAGAGATTGTCTCGGGCATTCTTTTTGAGGATTGTAGGGGGAGGAATGGAGGACTACCCCCTGGCTAGTTAGTGTGTAGTACTTGGTCGTTGTATCCCTTGGAGAGCTTTGGTATATCTGTTTATTAGTCCTTTTAAAGAGTTATACATCATGACACTAGATCAATAGTTTGTATACCAATTGGTGATTTTGAAAGTTTGTATTATTTTCGGTTCATAGTTGATAGTTTGTATTATTTGGGGTCATTTTTCCTATATTTTTAGGAACCATTAAACCTTCTGTTTCTCTAATGAATGCATACCCGAGAATAAGATGAACAAACAATCATATGTATAAATATTAATAGTATATATGCTGGAAGACAGTAATGGAGCAACAACAGAAGGAAAAAAAAATCAAATTCCTCTACATTGACCTACTCTACTCTCAAACAAGATTGATATAGATATTATGACAGCAGACATAAGTTCTATTTTAGTGGTATGCTAATTAGCAAGAATGAAGAGAAGCATATCTTGTATAATCAGACAGAATATTCATATTAGTGCATTATCAGATGATTAGCCATGAGCACTTTAACAGAATTCAAGCATAACCAGCAATCACTAAACGTAGCCTAATCAATTAGATGTTGGGTCCCTGTGCAGAATTGTATTTCCTCATCTTATTATTAATCATTACATCCATCTCAAAACGTAAGTATTCATTCCACACTCGCTAGAACCAGGAATCAGGAATCACTCTCTTAAACTAATGTCACCTACCAACGCAATTGATAAGTCAAAAGACAATCTCATTGATCTCTACACCAAAACCTCATCCAAACAAATTCAAATCAATGCAATCTCAGCAACTGTCGAACAAAATGCAAATCAATTTCGGAAATGCACCTGACAGATAATTTCGAACTAGCAGAGAATTTCAGACAAACATTCTTCAATTTATGACAGAAATGATTAGGAATGCAATTCATTGACCATTAAGGACTAGCAGAAATCTTCCGCAACAAAGAAAACAAGCAATTAAATGAGAGTGAGAAGTGGAAACGAACCGATCATTTTGGTAATGAGAGTAAGCTCGTCCCTGGCTTCTTCGATGAGCTCCTCGACTTGTCCACACCCTACACGCTTCTCGATCGTTTCCAAGTCAGCCTCCTCCTGGCAAACCTGGAGACGATGGCTTGTGAAGCTTTCCACTGCCTTGCGATAACCTTCGTCTGCCGGAACGGCTTGGATTTCGGTTAGGGTTTTGGAGTAGAGAGAGATCAGGACCTCCCTAGCGTTGGGAACCACGTCCAGACCTACGATCCCGGTCGTCTCCTTAACCTTCGCCATTAATGGCCGAGCCATCCTCCTCAGAAACATCTTCGCCGCTCTTCTTTCTCCAAACAGTCCAAAGTTGAGATGCTTTGTGCTGATCTATTTTACGAGATGGTGAAACCGGGTCGGGTTTCCGTACAGACTATTCGGATCAGGCTTTTCTGTTTTCTAAGGCCCTTAAAACCGGATCCTTACGGCCCAATCGAATAAGCGACTTCTTCTGATCAGCCAATGCCACTTGAACCCACAAGAAGACCCACAAGGGTCTCCAAAGCACCCGATTATTTGAGAGATTATGTGTGTTCCCATATGGCTCTGTCGATCACACTAGTTAATTTGGTATTCTCGCATTCACTCTATACATGCCATTGTGCTTTTCTTACATCTCTTTCTTTAATTCATATGCTGGCGCTTCAAAATATCCAAATTGGGTTTTGGCAATGAAAAAGGAAATAAATGCATTATAACTTATAAGCCAATAGTACTTGGGTTTTCACAAGAAAGTTGTGGATTGCAAATGGGTTTATAGAGTTAAGCTCAAGTCTAACGATACACTTGAGAGATACAAAGCATGACTCGTTGCTAAAGGTTTCAGTCATAAGTATGGCATTGACTACCTCGAGACCTTCTCCCCGGTTGTAAAAACTGCAACAATTCATTGTCTTCTATCTGTTGCAGCATCAAAGAAGTGGTATGTTCATCAAAATGATGTGATCAATGCTTTCTTACATGGAAAGCTTGATGAAGAGGTGTTTATGAAGATGTCAGATGGTCTTCCTAACCCTGAAAACATGGTTTGTCGATTAAAGAAGTCCCTTTTATGGTTTGAAACAAGCATCCAAACAATGGTTTCATACTCTTACTTGTGCTCTAACTTCAAAAGGTTATGTGCAATCCAAGAATGATTACAACCTATTCATCAAGTCTTCTCCCGGCTCTTTCACTGTAGTTGCTGTTTATGTGGATGAGTGGATGACCTTCTTGTGACTGGTTCCAATGACAATAAAATTACTAATTTCAAGTCCTTCTCTTGGATTCTGAATTTGGTCTGAGAGTGAGAGTGAGAGAGAGAGAGAGAGAGAGAGGGCTGTACTTGGATTCCAATGTTTTATGGTTGTTATCTGTTAACTTGGAACAAAATGTTTGAAGCAATCCTCGTATCTTAAACGCAATGTTCACTTTTAAGAAAATGTCTTACATGCACTCAGGGGCGGTCGCAGGGTGTGGCGTGCGTAGGTGGCCGCCACACCCTTCGACCCTCTTGGTTCTACATATATATACACGAGTTGAGATGGGCTCTGTCTTCGGTTGGGCTCAAAAATTGCAAGGTGATAAGAGGGAAGGGCGAGGGGATAAGAGGGATCAATCGAGATTAAGTCGGAGTCCGAGGGAGGCAACCATGGGAGTTGTTCGATCTTGGGATCTGAGAGAGGAGGGAAAGTCAAGATTGTGCGTGAGAGAGATGTGTCTCCATGGGTGTGAAATCTGAACCCAGATTGACTACTAATTGAGAGATCGGCTTATTAAGACCGAGGGCGAGAGATCGAGGGAGGAGATCGATGCCCAGGATCCATTTGAACATGTCATTGGAATGAATTAAGAAGATGAACAGTGACTTACATTTTTCACTATTTAATTTACAATTTTTTGCCCAAATCTCTTATTAATTATATTTAAGTTCAAATTAATTTTGGTTTGTAAATGATGGACATTGTTTTAATATTGATTTAATATGAGATAGAATTGTATATAAATTTAGCATTTTTATGATTTTTAAAGTACACATTATTTTTTTGTTCACATTGGATAGTTCATATTATTTTCAACCATTTTTCCTAATTGAAATGTTGAAATTTGAATTGATTGGGAGCAAATAATATAAGAAGATTCTATGTTAAATATTGAATTTCAAATCAAGTATTGTTGGTTCATTTCATTGTTTATAGTACAAATAAACCCTTCTACGGCGTTTGAAAAACGCCATAGAAACCTTAACATGGTGTTTTTAAACGCCATGCCTCAACGTCGTTGAAGGTGACGCCATGCTTTTGCCCACTATTTTATGATGTTTTAAAAACGCCGTAGAAAAGGTCATCCATGGCGTTTATAAAACGCCATGCTTTTGGGGGGGAAACATAAAAAAAACACATAGAATTCATGACATTTTTCAAACGCCATGCAATTCTATTTATTTTCAAAAAAAATATAATAAAAAAAAATATTTTACTCGAAATATGAAAAAAAAAAATACATTGTTTGGCTCTCAAAGTCAAAACCTTAATACAAACTAGTTATAACCCCGTGTGCGAAGCACACGGGTATCCTTTTACTTGGTATAATGCAATGTATTTACAAATTACAAACATTAAAGTTCAAGTAGGAAGCGAATGACGTCAGGTGTTCCTCGAATTTGAGATTGAAACAAGCATGTGATGATTTTGTATACCATGAAGCAACACATAAGAATAAAAAGAGAAAGCTTGAGAAACCGGTGAATGGAGAATCAGTATTTACTTGGCGTATTTCCCACTTGGCTTTAGATCAACAAGAAAATGAACTTGGTCGCTGACCTTCTGGAAGTCATCAAGAGTTAATTACTTCCAAATCCACTTCCAATAGATTCCCAGTGATACAAATTCTTGCTAATCCAATCCAGATAACTGGTTAACGCTAAGCGCTCACCCTTTTTGCTCCGGGGATGGATAGGTTACCTTGCAATAGCAATCAAGTGCAGGACAACATTAACTTTGATGACATTAAACATCATATTGGAAAAAAAAACAATATTCCAAGACATAAAAAGAATAATAAAACCTGCAGAAAACTTGAACAAAACCTAGATTGGAATAAAATTGCATACCTCTAGCAGGCTATCCTTTGCATGCTCAAGCTTCTCAAGCTCAATAGAAATTCTTTTCACAACCTCTTTATGTTTCTTTTGTTCATCTTCAAACTTTTTACCTACCTATAAAAACGCAAGGGAACAAAAGTTTAAGCAGTAAACAAAGAATTATATATCTAATTATAGTGTACTTTTATTTTTCAGAAATACGTACAAGCTAGCAAGGGTATAATTGTACGCAACCATTGGTTAGTAAAGCATAAGCAAAATTGTACTAAGAAAACAATGAAAAGATGAAAAATCTCATCCACACTTCTCACTTTAGCTGTTATTTCTTTCTCAGTCTGCACAAACTTGTATCCTCTTGTCCTTTTCATTCACAAGGGTCTGATATTCAACATCCCTAGTGGCCTTGTTTTCTGCAAAGAACATCAGAGGCATAAGTAATGTTTTGCAAATGACCTATCCATTGCCAAAATCAAATACAGATATACCTTGTTGACTGCCCTCTAGTTGTTTCATCGGATCATGGATCTTTTATCTTTCCTCCTCCTTCTTAGAAGGCAATTCCTTCTCCGTCAGCAGTGCTTCTTTATCCTTTATTAGCACTTTTCTTTCAACACCATTTCCTTCTCCTCTGGTAGAGTTTAAAAGAGGGGTGGAGCAAAGGGATTAAAAAGCAAATAAATAAAGAGCAAAAAATTAGTACATGGGACTTTGTAAATCCTATCGTATTCCATTGTCATGAGTCCTATAAATAAATCTCTCAGCAGCTCTCAGAATCTAGTTGTTGTGGGCATCTCAATCTGAGATTGAGCTGAGAGAGGTTTGAACTCTAGAATTGACATTTGGTGGAACTTTGGAAGAGGACGAGGAGAAACTAAACCTCCATGAGGATTGAGGAATTGGCTTTGCTTTGACCCATTTATTGGATTGTACTCACGATATGAATTAAAGACAAGCAGTGCAAAAGGTCAAACAAAACACCAAGGAATACAAGTAAGAATTTTATTCTTAAAAACATCTTCAAAAAAAAAAATTATAAATTAAGGTAAAGTATTTTCCTATAAAAAATCCCAATTTTGATAGATGTCAGGGCTCTGAAATTGTCAAAACCTTCTTCTAGTTTTGATCCAGTTTAATCCAAAAAATTTATGATTAGGTGTGAAATCAAGCCTTTAACTAAATACTGCACAGAGAGACCCAAAGCTAACCTGTTCTTTCCTATTCAAAGTGTTGGTGTGAAATTTTGATCTCTCAAAAATAATACGGTAATACCAAACACCAAGGAAGGAGAAAACTAAAGACAATTCATGAGTAGGTAGCTTACATATCAATTGTTGTAATAAGATTAACTGTAGCTTATTTTTCTATCTTAAATTAATAGAGGGATATGACCAATTGCTATCTTTTGTTATTTGATTCTATATATCTTCTTCTAAGTTCTAAACCCACAAGTCATTTTACATTACACTATCTAGCAACTACTTTCCGGGTTGATACCTTGCAACTATACACTTCCAATTACCCAGAATTGCCTCATCCTAACCGTCTATGATAAATTCATGAAAATCGATTACATTTAAAATTCCAGTCTCATTAAATTATCACCAATAAATCAATCAATATTCAACAGATTGAAGACCCTTAATTTGATAGACATGATAACAATTGCATCATAAAGTAACACTTCAAATCGAAATTTTGGGAATATCATAAACGACGAAGATCAAAATCCCTAAACTCTAACACCTTTTCTATAACCCTAATCATACAATTGAGCTAAAAATCGATGGAGAACCCTAATCATTTAATTGAGCTACAAATTGAAAGGAGAATTGGAGGATGTGGGAAAGAGGGGGATGAGATACCTCAGGGGCTTCAAGCTAGAGCTTATTTTGGATGAGTTCAGTTAGGGCTTCAGTGACACAGTAGCGTTGTTCCTGCGTTGACTTAAAAGATGCATCAATCTCGTGTGTGGTCTGGTGGAGGTGGTGGACAAACGAGGACCTCCTGGCTTCGCTGCAACAATTGGGAAGGGTGAGGTTTCTAATTCAGAGAGGAAAAGGCAACGTAGATAGAGAGAGAATGAGAGGGTGGTGAGTCGGTGGCTTCGGACCTCCATGGAAACGAGAGAGAGTTCATCGGACTCAATGGAATCAGAGGAAGGAAGATATCGGTACTAAAGAGAGAGAACTGACCTCCCCAAATTAAACGGCGGAAATAGAAAGGGGTCGAGACTTCGAGTTGATCTAGGGTTAGACTTAGAACGAGGGTAAATAAGTAAAACACATTCCATGACGTTTCAAAAACGCCGTAGATTTAACGGCGATACAAAAAAGTCATAAAATGTGCTTCAGAATATTTTCACTTTATAGCATGGCGTTTTGAAAACGCCATTAACTTTAAGGCGTTTAAAAATGCCATAAATAAGTTGTATTCTTAATATTTATGACATTTTTGTTTTTAAACGTCATTAAAGGTATTTTTAGTGGCATTTTATGAGAAACGCCATGTTATAAATGTCATCTATGACCCAATATGTATATATGAATTATGATTGGGGATTTCGGTATGATAAATATTTTGCTCAAATAAAAAAAGTGTTAATTATAGTTGCAAATGTTGATAATGCTAATGTGGATAATTCAATTTCGCCTCACCTTTCGACGACTCCTGCGGCCGCCACTACATGCACTTACTGTTTTTTTTAGGGGTGGGCACAAATCCCGCGAATTCCGGGCCCGTCCCGATCCCGTGCCGATCCCGGTGGGATTTGAAAAAAAAAAAGTAAATCCCGTCCCGGTCCTGTCCCGCAAAAATTATGCGGGACGGGACATGGGACGAAGATTCCTTATCCCGCAAATCCCGTCCCGTCCAGAGTTTGTTTTTCCATTGCTAAAGGGGTTGGTGCGCAGCTTGTTTCTCGGCTGTCTGCTAACTTCTTGTAAAACATTTGTCTGCTTATAATAATAAAAAAAAAAAAAATAATAATAATATAAACAGTGTATATATATATACACACTTTGTATATACTTCACAGTGTATGTATACCAATTATAGTGTAATACATTGTATACATATACATATACACGTACTTTGTATCTGTATATAGTATATACTGTGTGTATATATATACACATAACACACTTTTACAGTGTTTATACCATACTATATATATATATAAGAAAAACATAATGTATATATACATATGTTATGTCTTTGAAAATCGTAAGATATATTGGAATTTTAGAATTTTTTTATAACGTTTTTTATTTGAGGGATAAGACCCGTCCCGTCTCGTCCCGTGAGGGACAAGATCCGTGCGGAATTGAAAAAAAAGTAGTGAATCCCGTCCCGCAAAAATTATACGGGACGGGACGCGGAACGACCCTCATCCTGTCCCGTCCCGTCCCGTCCCACGCCCACCCCTAGTTTTTTTTTAACGCAAAGACATTCACCAATAATATTGCACACCCAAAAATCCACTGATCGATCGAATACACGTACATAACATGACCAATAAACAATTGTATGTACAGTTATGTACAACTCTTCCATTTAGTTATTTTTTTTTGGTTTTTTTTTTTTAAACGGAAAAAATTTGACCATAGGGCTAAGCCCTATCAGCCAAGAGCATTCTTTCGGATGAGACTACGCAAAAGAGAATTATCAGGAGTCATAGAACCAAGTGAAGCAGATCCAAGTCGTGACAAGCGATCAGCCACTAGATTTGCTTCCCGTAAGACATGACGAATCTCGACAGAACCAAAGAAGCCCAGCGAGACTAGACTGTCTAAGACAATCATATCCGAGTCTCCAGTAGGCTTCCCCAAACCTTTTAAGCTTTTAATAATTGTCAGGTTATCACCTTCTACAATCAATTTTGTAATCCTCAAGTTTTTTGCAGCTGGTAAGCCATACCAAAAGCCCAAGGCTTTCACAGCCACATACAGAATCAATTGGAGATGGACCCCAGCCACAAGAGATAAGAGAACCCTGGGAATCATGAATGATAAACCCAAAAGTACCCTTATTTGTTGAGGAGAGAGAGCCATCAAAGTTAAGTTTATGTGTATCTCTTGGTGGGGCTTCCCATTTGGTTCTTTTTCTTTTTGAAGTCAATTTTGGTTTTGGGTTGATTGTTGTAGCTGCTATTTTATCTTTTGTATTTTCCCTTGGTTGTGAGGTTGCCCAGATAAATTTTTGGTCTTTTTTTAAAGCTAAAATCTTTCTTATATCTGGGGTTATATTGTCAAAGTGCGTTTTGTTTCTAGAGAACCAGATGCCCCACCAGACAAACGCTAAGTCTTCAAATTTGGTTTTGCCAATTGTGTTCTTAATATTCCATAGAGTGTCATTGATTGGGTCTCCTTTGTCAAAGCACCCGTGTATTTTCATAAAGGAACCTGGATCATTCTCCATCAAAGTCCCCCTGCTAATGGGGCAGTCCCATAGTAGATGCTTTAAATCTTCATAGCATGAGTCGGAGTGAGGACAATCTGTAGGGATCCCCAGCCCACGAGATGCTAATCTGACAGTTGTTGGTATTGCGTTTTTGAGGATTTTCCAAAGGAAGGATTTTATTTTGGGTGTGGTGTTTAGTTCCCAAACTCAGCTTATATCCGAGTTTGTGTGATTCTTGTATTTATGTATCATGTCAATTGCCGAGGTTGTCGTATACCACCCATTCTTGCTCCATTTCCAATATAGTCTGTCAACTTGTATGTTTTGAGGTAATGGTACTGTGGTGATTTTCTCTATTAATTCGTTTGGTAATAATCCTTGCAGTTTTCCAAATAATTTGTTCTTGTCCCATATTTTGTTTTCGTTTATGAAGTATTGTATGTTTATTGACTCATCAATCTGTTGAGTATCTGGGATAAATGTTTTCAGAGGAGCCTGACCCATCCAGAGGTCCCTCTAGAAATTTATCGCTGAACCGTCCCCAATAAACTATTGAAGACCATTTTTTAATAACGGTATTAATTTTGTTAGTTGTGCCCATTGCCACGAGGATCCCCCTCGCTTTTGGTACTTTAGGATATTGGTTGTTCTGAGGTATTTTTCTTTTATCAGTGTAACCCACGAGTTGTTGGGTTCTGTTATTATCTTCCAAATCAGTTTCATCTGTAATGCTTTGTTCATGTCCTCTGAGCATCGAAGCCCAAGTCCACCATTTTCCTTTGTTTTACATATATCAAACCAACTGATTAGTGGTTTATGGTTTTGGCCTTTGTTCCATAGAAATTGCCTATTGATTCTGTCCAGATCTGTGTGTAAAACTTTGGGTAACATAAAGCATTGCATCAAATGCAAAGATTTTGCTGAGAGCGTTGACTTGATCAGTGTACATCTTCCAGCTTGTGATAGACAGTTTGCCTTCCATTTATGCAGTTGAGATTTGGTATTCATTATCAGGTCTTTGAAATCATCTTTCGTTACTCTTCCTTCAATGATTAGGCATCCTAAATAGCACCCTAAATTAGGTGTGTGTGCGATTTCTAATTCGTTGCAGATCATATTTTTGTGTGCTGGAAAAACGTTTTTAGATGTTTGGAATTGGGATTTATGTCGATTTACACGTTGTCCTGACAGCACAGTGTATTCCCTTAAAGTTTTGTTGATTCGATCAGAACCAGTTTTGGTAGCCGATGCAAAGATAACAATATCATCAGCGAAGGCAAGAAAAGGAATCTTGGTTTTGTCTCTTGTTATTCTTATTCCTAGATGGCTCTGAGGTTTTACAGATTCATTGTAAAGACCTCGAGCAAGGATTTCAGAAACTATGAGGAAAAGGTAAGGGGATAAAGGGTCGCCCTGTCGTAGTCCCTTTTTGGGGAAGAAAACATCTGTGGGTTCATTATTTACCAGTATTGAGTAAGTAACAGTTGTTATACATTCCTTGATCCACTCCGTGAATCTGTTAGAGAAACCTAGTTTGAGCATAGTGGAAAGAAGGAAATCCCATTCAACCATGTCAAACGCCTTTTCCATATCTAGCTTAACTGCCATCTAGCCAGTTTTTCCTTTTTTCTTAGAGAAGGAGTGAAAAATTTCATTTGCAATTAAGATGTTATCCTGTATTGATCTACCAGATAAGAAGGCACTTTGTAGGGGTTGGTTATTTTAGGGATGATTTTTTTTAGTCTTGATGCTAATACTTTGGAGATTACCTTGTAAGTTGTTGTACAAAGGCTTATCGGTCTATAGTGTGATGTTGTGGTAGGATTGTCTATTTTAGGAATTAGAGCGATAAACGTATGGTTTGTTTGTTGCAGGATTCGTCCACTAAGGAAAAAGCTTTTTACTGCCTTGATTACAGAAGGTTCAACAATATGCTAGTATTTTTTGAAAAAACCCCGCTGGAAACCCATTAGGCCCTGGCGATTTTTCGTTGGCTAAACTGTAAACCGCATTTTTAATTTCTGCGTTCGTAACTGGTCTAGTTAACCAGTCATTATCATCATTCGAAATTTCGTTTCCTATATGGGTTAGTAAGTTGTTGGGTACATGTTACCTCCTTTGAAGTGAATATCCTTGGCTGAAATCATGTTTGATTAATTTTCTTATTTCATCTTCGTTGTTGATTGTTAGACCAGCTGTGGTTTGGATCTGTTTTATTATATTTCTATTACGTCTTCCGGTTGCTATTTTGTGAAAGTATTTAGTGTTTGCATCTATGGATTTAACATGTATCCTTTTGGCTCGTTGTCCCTAGTACTTCTGTTGATAGGTTAAAAGTGTAGCGTGTTTTGCTGTGAGCCTTTTGATTTTATTGTCTAGATCATAGTTATAAGCGTTGCAAAGCGTGTTTTGCAGCTCTAGAAGTTGTGATTCAACTTGTTTTATTTGGCGGAAAACGTTCCCAAAGGTAACCTTGCTCCATAGCTTACTCTTTCTTTTGACTTCTTGTAGTTTCTTTGTTAGTTTAAACATTTGGGAACCCGGAGAGTCAAGTCTCCAAGCCGAACGCACAATGTTTTCATAGTCAGTTCTTGTTGTCCAAGCCATTTCAAATTTAAAAGGTTGTAATTTTGGTTTTTGATTATCCATGAGATCCAGAGTGATTTGAGCATGGTCTGATTTCAGAAAAGCGTGATTTTTGGTACAAAGATTAGGGAATTCTTTTAGGATAGAATGGCTTATAATCGCACGGTCCAATTTTTTATAAATATTATCGCTACCATGTTCTCGCTTTCTCCAAGTGAAGCTATTACCACAAGTTGGAGAATCAACCAAATTATGAGTACTAATTATATTTTTTAGTCTTGTAAATCTGTTAATAGATGGCGATCTGCCACCTTGCTTGTCATTTGGGTCTAGAATTTCATTTAGATCCCCCAAAATAATGAGGGAGTCATTTGCTTTGCATATGTATTCATCTATAGATGCCCAAAAATCATTTTTTTCGTTTTCATATGGAGTTGCATATATAAAAAGGATTTCTATTGTAATGTTTAGTTTGGTGTTGGTGTAATTTGCCTGAATGATTCGATCAGTGGAGTTTCTAATAGTGAGGCTTTCATTTTGGAATTGCGATTCTTTCCAAAGGAGGCATAGGCCTCCGGACAGACCATTTGAAGGCTGAAAGAACATTTTGTCGAATCCTGGTTTTCTCCAACAACATTCTGGAGGTGGATTTGTTAATTTTGTTTCAGCAAGCATTAGAATTTTAATGTGATCCGATTTGGAAGTAGATTTAATGTGAGTCCAGACATTTTTCCTACTAAGTCCCCTTACGTTCCAAAAGCTAAATTTCATATAAAACAAATTGGGGGTTTTGGTACCTTAAAGAGTTAGGACCATACTTATAATAGATATGATTTTTAAAATGGTTTGTGTTAGTTTGGATTTTTGAGTTAATATTATCAGTGGTTTCAGGATTCATAATTCTAGTCAAGAACATTGAATTTATCATTGCAATATTGTGTTTGGTTTGAAGAGTTTTAAGTTCTGAAAGGTGGTTTGTTAGTATATTTGAATCATGATTTCGAAAGTGTGGAGGGATAGTTGCTGAGTTTTGTTTTTCATCAATCTGACATATAAAACATGTTACAGTAAACCTCATTAGGTGCGAGTGGATACATATATTACATTCCTTCTTCCAGGCAATAAAGTGTAATTGCTTGAGAAAAATTAATGTCCAAAGTTTTTGTTTTACAAGGTTATCAAAGGTTGTGCAGAGCAGAGCAAGAGCCTCACAAGTTAACAACTGTAGACAATGTATGCGAAAAGTGCATGTAAAAGCCCATGGAAGATAAAAAATTTTGCTGCAGCTGCAAACCTTCCATAAGCCCCTTCTATTTGAGTTATGATGTGATGGTGAGATGTGGATTACTCATTGCCCTTCCTGATTGCAGTTACTCCCAGTACCCATTGTTGTTATTTTGTAGTTGTAGTCTTGTAAACTTAGTGTCCAATTTCTGCTTTTTGTCCTTGTTGTTTCCCTGCTGATTATGTTGAGGATCTGTATAGATTGTAAACACACAAATTGCTCGAGAGAAAAGATCCCTCGAGCAGTCTTAGTATAGAGTTTAGGGTTGTGTATATGATAGTACATCTTTATGTATAATTGATAGCTAGACACAGAATTGAGTATATAGTACTGATCATAGTTTGTAATATATGCAAGACACCTTAAGCTAATATAAGAAAGCCAGCAAAAAAATAAAACCCATGTGAAGGAAGCTGAGTGTGTTTTTCCTATAGTCTTGAGGGAGGTATCATTCAGGTTATGCAAGAACTGAGCAGAGACTAAGAATAGGGCAGAGCTCCTAATGCAGTGATGAGTAAGATAGCAGTAAGAAAACAGGAAACAAGTCAGAAGAGTTGGGTGTGTATTTCCTTTAGTTTTGATGGAGATAACATTCAAAACATACAAGAAGAAGATCAAACTTAAATTATTCATCTTCAAAAGCGTTAGTATGGAAATTTTTGTAAAGTAGATTAAAATGTTAAAAAAACCAATGATATCCATTAGACCCAAATCAGGAAAATAAACTTGGATAGATTAATAGTATTCAGGCAGTAACCAGGTAGGGTGTATTATTCTTGGTTTATCATGAGTTTTCATATAGAGGTTCTTTAGCAAGTACCAATAGCCCTCTAAAAAAGGATTTAGCCAGAACAAAGTTGAGATTAAGTAACTTTTGTTTGAAATTTGAGTTGAAGATAAGTAATCACATTGTAGCCAGCAAGACAGTAGGAGTACATAATACAGATCTTTATTAATAGGGCAATGTATAATCCAAGTGGATAGTCCAGAAAATTTCAAGCCCACCATACAGTTGCTAGCAAAGTAATAGGAACATAGGATAACATGCTTAAGAAAAGAACATTCAAGATTTTGCCAAGAAGTAGGAGAAGATATTTTTTACAAAACATTGTTGAATTATTCCAAAATGTGATGGAAGAGGTTGCAGTCATCACAAAGAGCCCATGGGCAGGGCTTGGTCATCCCATTGCTTGGCAAAAGCTTGTAATACATAGAGTTACACTTTGTTGTTGCCCCTCTTCAGATTGGGGCTTGTTGTGTCATCTTCCCCACCCACAACCTTCCTTTTGAGAGAGCCAGAAGTGGAAGAGTCTTTTAGTGGAGTTTCAGAGGTGGACAGCATCCTCATCAAGGATGTGTTTGATTGTAGAGAGTGGAAAGAGGGTTCAGAAATAATATCAACCTGGTTATCAGTCACAGGTTCCTGAAGTAGGTAACATCCCTCATCATAATCTCCACCCAGTAGATCATCCTCTTCATAGTCATAGAGGAGACAAGGAAGTGTCTCAGATTCCACTTCAGCACCAATCTCATTGTATAGCTGTGGGTCAGGGAGTGGATAAGCAGTCTCCATGGGATCATCATTAGAGGTGATGGTAGTACCAGTGTCTGAAATCAACAGTGGCTCAGGGCAGTGGGTAAGAACAGTAGAGGGAAAGGATGCAGAAGAAGGGCCAGCTATGTTGCTTCCTCCCTGGGCACCACTAAAACCAGCTGCATGTAAAGGCTCGAATTTTTAAATCCTAATTTCTCGGAAAAAGAAAATCAAAATGAATTTAAAAGCTGAAGTTAACGAAAAAAAAAATCCTCTAACTCGGATTTTAGAACTTTTAAAGCGGATTTCCAACCTAAAATAAAAATTTTGAAAACTAGCTTGACGTGACGACATCTCCCTCGGATTTTTGAAAATTTATTTTGAACGAGTGGGGATACAGTCGAAAGAGCGAGTTTAGGGGTTTATCTTCTGGGTATTTTGAATTGGGTTTTGAGCATTTCTTTTTGGGTATTCCCTTTGACCAACAGTCTGCAATTCAGAGCCAGCATCTCCCCTTTTCTTGATGCCTCCAGCAAGGCAAGTTTCCCCCAGCTCATTTCTTGTTTTCTTTCCCAGATTGGACCAAACACACTCTTCCCCTTCTTCCTTTGCTTTCCCCTCCTGGACATTCTCCTCAGACCGGCACCACGCCATAAGCAACTCCCAGCATCTCTTCTTCTCTTCAATTTCAAAATGTAACTCCCCACCCTTCTTCATTCTTGGAAAAGGGTCATTCTGCACCACTCAACCCCTGCTAAATTGCCAGCCTTACCCCTTCCTCTATGTAATAGGACCCTATCAGACACAACACCTCACAACCCCAACAATACAATTTCACACCTTATCCTTTTCCTTCTCCCTTTTCGGTTGCCGTGAGCACCCAAGCTCCACCACTCCTCCCTCCTTCCACCTAAGGTGCCAGCAGCAGGAGCACCCCCTGCCTCCCCGGAAGACGAAAGAAGTAGCAGCAGCAGCCGCCGGAGATCCCCGGAGACCGAGCGCAGCCTCCTTCCCGCCCCTGTTTTCGAGTCAAGCTTGGTAAGTCTTGTCTTTCCTTTCTTTCGACCCCCAAGCTTACGAAAGGTTTCACCTTTATGACTCCCGCCTTCGACCTAGGTCCGAGACAAGCAATTCGAGCCGCTGGCGAGCCCCGAACAACTCCGACCGAACCTCCGACAACCTCGAGGACCTCGGTGAGCATCCTTAACCCCCCTCCAGCCCGCGTTTGTTATTTCTGAATTCCTGTATGTATCTTCCTTGGCTAACTATTCGGAGAGTAGTGAGATTATGAGAGCGAGAGTGAGAATGGTCGGCGAGTGTCCGGCGAGATCGAGCGTGGTCGAGAGGGTATGCGAGCGAGGGAGAGGAAAGGGAAGCCGGAGAGGGAGGCGCTGTCAGGGGCGTGAGATGCGGGTGAGCCTGTGCGAGCGGGAAGTCCGGAAGGTGAAGCTCGGCGCCGGCGGTATCGATTTCGGAGAAGCAGGGGGAGTCGAACTGGGGATTGCAGCTTGAGGTTGAAGACGTGTGTGGGCCCTGCGTCCACATCAGCTCCATCTCAGCGCCGTGGGCCTATTACTGCAGACTTCGGCTTTGCAAAGTGAAAGGGGAGAAGATTGGGTTAATGGGCCTAATTCTTCAGCAAAATAGAAAATAAATGATGGGCCTATTTCTTCCAAATAGATCCAATTTTGGGAATTTAAACAAAGGGGCCGGATTTTTGAGGTTATAAAATAAGGGGTCGGATTTGGTAATTCTAAAAGGATGATTTTTATAAATTAAAAATGGTTGGGATTGTTTTTAAAGGATTTAGAAATATTTTATGAAAATGTTTAAAAGTAAATGTTATTTGAACTATTATATTATATTATTTGAGTTTTGAGATATAAAATATTATTTTTGAGATTAAAGATATGATATTAGGGTGATTTAAAACAAATATAATATTACGAGACTTGGAGATTAAAAAGGAGATTGTCGAATTTAAATAGAAAAAGGAATTTGGTGAGCATTTTCAAAAGGTCGGAATTTTTAACTAGTTAATTCGGATTTTGAAATGGTTTCAGGGACTAACTCGGGAATTATGTGATCGGTGACTAACTAGCATGATTGATGTGGATGGTTGACTAATATCATGATTGGTGTGTACTAATGGCATGATTGATTGACTAATGGCATGGTGAAGTGTTAGACTTGTGTAGCGTTAATTTATGCTTTCGAGATATGATGAATATGATGAACTTGATATATGTGATATGCGGATTATTTTGCGGATATATTATGGCAAATACATGAATGTGGCTGAATGGAATGATGAGAATGATATGGTCTTGTGGAATGTGGCAATATGATGAATGGTTGAACTTGATGGAACGATGATTGCGATATGGTTGCTATTCTCGTTGAATGATATGCTTGAGTGCTTGGATGATTAGACGTAGACTTATATATCTGTTCTGATATGTATCTAGGTGATCTTTAATCTATTATAATGCTTGCCTTGCTGTTCTGCACCGCCAGGTAAGTCTCTTCGGAGCTTACTCTGATTGAATAGAGCTATTCCCTGCTTTAGGTGCATGATATACTAGGTGCTTGCATTCATGATCAGCATGCCATGTAGTACTAGGCTAGGTTGCATCGACCGTTGAGCATTCTATTTCTGTATGTGTATGTAAACAGAACGGCCGTTATCTGTGAAGTAACTAGAGTCATTGCTAGGGTTATAGGACGACCTAGTCTCATCGGGTCCCGTCCTGAGTCAATCGAGTCATGAACTTCCTTATATTATGAGATGCCCGCAGGCTTTATTGTGGAGTGGGTTAGGCATGCGTGCTGCCCGATTATGATGGAATGCATTCACGAGCTGGCCAGTCTCCGCCGTATCGGAAGGGGGTGGAGGTAGGTGAGGGATATACCACTTGGTATTATGTGCTAAGGCCTTATTATTATTATGTACTTGACCTTAGGAGCATGTTAGTGTGTTAATACCCCGCCACGCATCTAGAAGCATCTTTATTAGGTATAGCGTATATGTGTGCTTAGGGTTGGGATGCAGAGCTAAAGTGGGCATCGATCTGATCCCGCCCCATATCAAATTTTTTAGGTATCCGTTATGCTTACTACTGTTGATGCTGATTTGAGTCCATGGCCGCTGGGTCTAACATGGCGGAAAGAGAGAGTTGAGATTCCAACGTCACCAATTTAATTACGGCGCGAATTTGAATGGTTGATCATATTTTGACCCGGCTCTGCCGTGGCACCCCTTTGTATTATGCTTTACTTCCGCTATTTGCGTGACCTTTGGTTTTCCACGCTTAGACTTATGACAGGTACAGGGGACTTCCCCGGGGATTCCAACAATCCCTTCGAATTTTGGGTATGAAATCCCACTTTAAAATGTTATGATAGAATTTCAAACCTTCAACCTGTACTCGGGACGCAAGGTCCTAACGAGGGGTTTCATCCCTCGAAACGTAACCCGGGAATCATAATCCCGGGTCGTTACACTGCAGGACTCCATCCTACAGGGTTACCAGTGATGCCATCAAAGGGAGGAAAGGGGCTAGGAGTTAAGATTTCAGTAGCAGCTGGCACACCACCAGAAGGTAAAGGTGTGGGATAGGTATCAGGTACTGTAGTGTGATCAGAGGGTGATTTGGAACCAATTGAAGAGTTAGAGGAATTTGATAGAGCCTCAAATGCAATTGCCACCCCACTCCTAGCAGTCAGGTAGGGTTTATTCCCAAAGGAATGAATATGATTTGGGATCTTAAGAATTTCCCCCTTTTTCCCATAGTAGCCCAGCCCTCACCCACACTAGGTTTAGGGATCATGTTGTGGGGTTTCTTTATGGTGACCTGAATTTTCTTAGGTTTAGGTATGAAGTTTTGGCAGTGGTTAAAGATGTGGTCTTGCCCACCACAGTTTCCACAGCCTTCTAGAAACTCCTCAAACCAGATTATGTGGGCAAAAACCTCATCTTTGTTAACTGGGATCAAGATGGTATTTGACATAGCAAGGGCTAGGTCAAGGTTAATACAAATTCTTGCATACCTAGCACTAGGATCAACAGTGGGATCGGATTTAATGTAGGTGCCAAACTTGTTTTTTTCAATGATAAGTGCAAGAGCACCAGGTTTTTTGTAAGCTTCAGGGATAGAAGTGATCCTAACCCACATATCTATGGCAGAGGTATTCTTAGAAATAGGATCAAAAGCATCAGACCAGATCCTAAGGATGATCAGTTGACCATAAACATGAAAAGTTCTAGCTTCCCAGACCATAAGTAGATCATTTGGGTCAGAAAATCTCACCTCAAACCAATGGTTTGAAAGCTCAACTATCTGCAGCTCACCAGAAATTCCTTTCCAATCAAAGTTTAGCTTGGATTCCAGTTTTTTGAAGTCTATGGGAGCACCAAAAGCTCTCCCATACAGCCTAGCATTTGTTGGGAAGCGGTATTGAGGGTGGAATTGTTGCAGCTGGGTAAAAAAGGAGTTTAAATCGAGTTTTTCTTTACCGTTGTCACTTTTCAGTGGCTTAGGTAACTTGGGTTTTTTGTTGGGTTTTTTGGGTGTCGATGAATCCTCATAGAGGATTCCCTTCTCTTTGGTTTTGGGTTTTTTTGGGTGTCGGTGGATCCTCAACGAGGATCCCCTTCCCCTTTCCAAATTGGTTTGGTTCCATTAAAGGATAACAATACAAAAACCAGTAGTAGCCGAAGAACACAGATAGAGCAGAAGCAATTTGGTAAATAACAGCAGAAATAAGAAGCAGAGAGGTTGGTGAGAGAGATGCATTTAATGGTGATGCACAAACGCTTAGATAGATCAAGAAAGAGAGCCACCACATATGCAGAGAACCAGCTCCAGCAATCAACTGAAGACTGGAGTAGAGATAGGTAAGATTGAAGCCATACCTGTCAAAGCCGTACTCAGAATCAGCCATCCCTCCCAGTCAAGAGAGAGCCACGCCAGATGGAAGCAGCATCTAATCGAACAAGGCATCCGGAGGGAGATGTGAGAGAGTTGGTAACGATGGAGGCAATCATGAGAGTGCTAGACACCCATTGAAGCGATGGAGAGAGGGAAGAACAAGGGGAAACCCAGAAATTCGTCCCAACCCCAAATCTTAGAAATTTCCATAGTTTGTGCCAGATCCAGAAGAAGAGCGATTTAGATCGGATAGGACAATACTTGTTTAGATTGTTGAGAGGCTTCAAGCTCTGATTTGAAGAGTAATTTGCAAGGGATTCGATTGAGTAGTCCAATCGGGTTTTTGTTCTAGGATTTCTGGTACGGAGGGGTTGGGAGAAAGGGGGCACACGCGCTAGCGCGTTCTTCTTTGCCAAATAGGGTTTTCCGGATGCCATTTTTCCAGTACACTTCCATTTAGTATTTGAAAAGTAAAAAGAACGTACAACTTACACTCCATGAATTGGCATTTCATCGATTTCATATGAATATCTTTAAATATATAATTCTTTTTACACTTGCCGTGTCCATCATATACAAAAACTAAAGATCAAAACAATAATTCATCACTTTTGCAGAGGCTACACCGACTATAAAATATATATATATATATATATATATATATATATATATATATATATATATATATATATATATATATATATATATAGAGTGGTTCCAGAGTGCACACTCCTTATAATGTACGTTTTGCACAATTATGAACCGTTGATAGATAAGAGATGAAAGGCTAGAATTAAAAGAGATTTTCTTTTGTTTTTTTAATTTAAATGTGGGACCCGCCTGCTAAAAATTACTCACCCTCCCCCTTATCTTGCGTGACCCCCACTCCCATTCACTCTCTCTTTTTTTTTTTTTGGTCGATCTTCTTTTTTCAAAATTAATTATTCCCCCACCCAACTTTTTTTTTTAAGCTTCTTTTTTTAACCCGATTTCATTCGTTTTTAAAAGTTGTCAATTTAACCGAATAATATTTTACGTGTCATTGAATAATGTTATTTTTATCTTTTTTTATCCCGATTAGATGAAAAATATACCGATTCAACTGAATAACTTATCTTTTTTTCATCAAGTTTAGATGAAAATTTACCGTTTCCACTGAATAATTTATCACACGCTACCGAATAATGTTTTTTTTCCATCAATTTCAGATAAAAGAAACCACAATTTCCCAAATAATACTAACGATTTATATGAATAATGCTTTATATTTCACCGAATAATGTTTGAAATTTCACCGAATAATACTCGTGTGATTGAGGGTTTTTATATTGTTTGACAAATCAAAGACTCAATTACTGACGAATAATAAATTAGATTTTACCGAATAATTTACAATTCATGACCACTAGTGATCGAAATTCGACACATATGTTTGAATAATTGACGAATAATAAATCAAATTATCATCTTAAAAATCACACACTAAATTCAATACATACGTCTTAATAATTATTCGTTTTTCCCCCGAATAATAAAAAATCAAATCAAATGATATGTTTTAGAAAATAAAGATTACAAGGAACATCAACCATCACCGCCTTGGCTTATGAGAATCAAAGTGGCGAGCCCCCCTGGAGGCTACAAACGGAAATACGAGGCTGGAGCAGCAAAGTCCTAAAAATAATAATCAACAAATGGAATCAATGTGGAGCGTCCTAAAAATAATAATCAACAAATCGACAGTAAATTGAAGGGCCCTTTCTTCCAAATTGCTCAGCCTTGAAATCGATATCTGATATGTTCGAATTCTCCTGTTGATTGCCCCAAACCGAAAGCTCTAACCAAAGGCAAAATTCAGAGGATTTCAATATCAGTCTCCCCTTCGCAAAGAATTCATTTTTTTCTTCTGAAAAAGCACTGGATTAGACAAACCTGAACAAAAGCCTTCGTCGCCGCCTATTCCGCCGTACAGGAACCTTCGCCGACCGTCGCCACCATCGCCCAGAATCTGCCGCCATCACCCCTTCCGGCGTTCATGGCTGCTTGACTTCGAATTGAAGGAGATGGAGAATGAACGGCGAAGTTGAAGCCATGGATCCCTGGACGGAGAAGAAATAGGAGAAGCCATAGGAATCCCGGTTTTCGAGTCGTCCACCCCGCCAGCCTTGCCTTCATCGTCCTCCATCGCCACCACCGCACAGGAATCGCCGCACAGGAACATTCGGACGATTTCTTCGGCTCCACAGATCCGTCGATCAAGAAGAAGAAGTTTAGGATTAGGTTTTTTTTTCCCAAAATCACACGCGCTACTCTTGCTCTTGGGGTTGAAATCTTTTGGGACCCACAATTTATTAATTAAAAATTAGCAAAAAAAAATTTAATCTCAACCCTTCATTCCATCTCAATCAAAGGCCCACAATTGTGCACAAAGTACACCTTAAGGGGTGTGCACAAGTTACCCATTCTCTCTCTCTCTCTCTCTCTCTCTCTCTCTCTATATATATATATATATATATATATATATATATATATATAGGGAGTGGTTCCCTTGTGCACACCCCTTAAAGTTTATTTTGTGTACAAATAAAAGCCATTGATCTTAGTGGATCGGATGGCCTAGATTCCGCCATGTGTGCACCTGATTAAAAAATAAATTGTTATAATTTTGGTGGGACCCACTTACTTTCCATCACCAACTCCATTTTGCGCGTGATTACACCCCTTCCCCCTCATTGCTTTTTTTTTTTTTAAAACATACTCTACGTATTATTTATTTTCAAGTCAAAGATCCCAATTTGATTATATAAAATTACATAAAATAGCCCATTTTTTTGAAATATACTGTACGTATTTTTAAAAAAAAATATACATAATACTTACCCCCATTATTTCTTGCTTGTAGTACTTGCCCCCCATTCCTTACTTTTTTTTATAAAGCTGTTTTTTTTTAAAAAAAAATACGAAATATTTACGATTTTGTGAAAATTAAATAATTATTAGTGATTCATTGGTGAGACCCACTTGATTTTGTTTGTTTTAAAAATTTGGCCATTCCACCGAATCATGTTTCATATGCTACCGAATAATGTTAATTTACGAATTCTACTGAATAATTTATCACATGATACCGAATAAGGTTTTTTTTGTTAATCAATTTTAGATAAAAGAAACCCAAAATCCTTAAACAATACTTACGATTTATATGAATAATGTTTCACATTTCACTGAATAATTTTTAATTGTGTAGTTATACTATACGAATAATGTTTCACATTTCACCAAATAATGTTTAATTGTTTAATTGTGTAGTTATACTCGTGTGATGAAGGTTTTTTTAATCTTTTTTGTCAAACCGAATACTTCATATACTAATGAATAATGAATCAAATTTCACCGAATAATTGACCAAATCATTAACTCTAGTAACCAAAATTCGACATATACATATGAATACTTGATGAATAAAGACTCAAATTATACATCTCGAAAACTCTACTAACAAATAATGAATCAAATTTCACCGAATAATTAACAACTTATTAACACTAATAACCAAAATTTGACACATATGTATGAATAATTGGGTGCTAATTAAGAAAATGCAATTTAACCACACATTCTTCTAGTGTTCCATTAGTCAACAGCTAGAGAAGGAAACATCACTTTCACCCAATTTAATTATACTTTTATCTTCCTTCCACCAAACCTTTGAACACCCAATTTCTTCGTACAGAACAAGAAATAAACACAATGTAGGCATCCATTGATCCAATTGATAAACAATTCCGCGTCCATGGAGCTAATTTCAGGCTGGAAACAAAATTGACCAATCCACACAGGGTCAAAAACAATCAAAATTAGGGGAAAAGAGAGAGATTGAAGGAAAGGGTGAAAACTCACATATTATTGGCAATGCCAAGGTTAAGCAGAGAGGGTAGACATCCCTGATCTCATCATCATTCACCATCGCAACGAACAGTTGAATGGATCCATAGCGAGTGTGACCCTAGCCTCGGCGTCTTCCTTGGCCAACCTCCTCACCATCTTCGCACCGCTCTCTCTCCTCAACTGCCTCCCTCTATCGCCATCCTCCCCCTTGATTGCCTCCTTGGTGTCGGCCGGCCCTCAGAACTCCGCTCGCCATCGGAACTCCAAGTTCGAGATTCGCCTCCCCCCGCCGCCTCGCATCGCCATCGACTCACCATCGAATCACCGTCGTTGGGCTTTCTTCGGATCCACAGATTTAGAACGATGAAGAAGAAGAATTTGGACTCGCCTCCTCGCAGCGGAATCACCTCCGCCTTTCCGCCTCGGCTCGCCTCTGATTCTGACGATGTCAGGGCCTCTTTATTCCTCCGTCGCGTCTGATCGATCCTATAACGAATGAGTGGGATATGAGGAGACGGCGAGAACGAAGGAAATCAGGGAGCACACACTATCTTATGGAGCGTCCGGCCGGTTTCTACCCAAATTGTGCGGGATCCACTTGGGTTTAATTAAAAAAAAAACCCTTTCAATCTTATCCATCCATCACAATCAATCCAAGGGCTCACAATTGTGCATAAGGTACACCCTAAGGGATGTGCACAAGTTACCCATTCTCTCTCTCTCTCTCTCTCTCTCTCTCTCTCTTTCTCTCTCTCTCTCTCTCTCTCTCTCTCTCTCTCTCTCTCTCTCTCTCTCTCTCTCTCTCTCTATATATATATATATATATATATATATATATATATATATATATATATATATATATATATATATATATATATATATATATATATATATATATATATATATATGGATCTGCGCTTCCTATGGGCATCTATTAAGCAACGAAAACTCTACACTCAAGCAAATTTTGGCTCGCTCCAGACCCAACTTGGCCCCGGTGACAAGCCATTAACCAGGGGTATCATGGGGCCCTCGACATACTTGAGATGTGTCGACCACGCGCATAAGCTTGCGGGATCGATCTGGAAGCGGGCCAACAGGATAGATACTCGAATCGACAATGATCGCAGCTTGGTTCTGGTTGTCCTTTTCCAAGCTCCCAGAGATTGAGGATCCTATGGATGCAAGCAAGCTGGACTTTTGTAGGGACGACTCTGAGGTGCCCTGAATCCAGCTGGACTTGACGACGACGAAGCCTGAGAGTTTGGTGAACAAGAGGCCGAGATGGAGGACGTGCCTTGACCCGTGTTTCTTGACGTGAAGGCGGGCTCCTGTGACTATGAAGACGCCGTCAGGTTGGTGATTAGGGGATGGTGATGGTGATCCTCCATCACTAGGCCAGATTGACGTTCTAGACACAAACGGCTTTTTTGTCGTCTCCTGAATGCACTTCAAGGGACGAACAAAGCCTGGGTCGTCACTTACAATAGGACCGGATGTACACCCATCCAAGGGAGCCTTTCAGGAGACGAACAATTACTAAGTTCGTCTCCTGAATACTGAGTGGAGGTTGACCAAGCCGTTGACCATCGATAAATATGGTGAATGATCGAGAATTGTCAGGTGCAGTCGTACCATCATCATTCAAGGGACGAACATATATATGTTCGTCCCTTGATTCAACTGTACTTTAAAAAAAACATGTGACTCCGTACGTGTTTGACATATATCGTCTTCTCCGGACAGTGAGGTTATTTTGCATCCTCTCTTCCGGACAGTGAGGGCCGGGGTATTTGGCATCTCTTCCTCGACTTCCTTGCATTGTTCTGCACTTGCCGTCGCGCTCGACCAGGTGAGTCTTCTCCTTCCTTTCGATTGAATTCCAGATCTGTGATTCCATATCTGAAACCCAAATCGCCCTAGCCTCCATTGGTTTCATCCAGATCTGTTTCCTTTGAGCTAGCTGCTACTTCTCCTTGGCTTTGGGTGTCTTCCATTGCTCAATTCGAAGGATTAGAACCTGTAGTGGTAGGAGAACGAGAAAAACCCCAATTTCATCCCCAATTCCATCCCCAATTTCATCATTGCTCAATTCGAACTCATCTCTTTCCTTGCATTGAGGATTCTCCTTGGCTTGGGTGGCTTCCATTGAGGATTTTGTTTATAATCAATCTGCTAAATCAATGACAATGTGACAATCTATTCATTTGGCCTCTTCTGCGTGACATCCATTTTATTCTTTTAGCATTTCGGCGCAGTGATTTCTGAAATTGAGCTTTCTTGTTTATGTTGGAACTGGAGTCATGGATCACACACACTCAAACCCACACAGATTCGAGGACTTGACTCTAGAAGAACACAAACAGCACACACTTACCAGTTTTTGATAAAAAGCCTCTAACTGTCATACTAACATTTAGTGTCAAGTCATCACATTTTCAGACTATATTGTTGTAACAAACTATCAGTTGAACAAGTTAACAGATTTAGTGTCAAGTCATCACATTTTCACACACTTACCGGATTTCTGAAATTGAGCTTTCTTGCTGTAACAAACTATCAGTTGAACAAGTTAACAGATTCTACATAATTCAGTTCATTGATTCCCTCTCTCTCTCAGTTGCTTATACTCCATGTTGTTCCGTCCATAGGCATGTCAGACACTTCCGGTAGTTGGCCGAGCGGTTGTCCAGAAAAGTACCCATGGATTGGAGGGGATGAGCCATACGAACGTCAGGTAACAAACTGCTTTTAATTTACTTTGTAATGAAGGCAAGAACTGATTTTGGTGGAGATGAATGTAATTCATTCATGATTGATGTTGTTGGAGAAGAATTTTTTTGGCCTTAGCTTCTTTGTTCCCTCATGACTGATTTTGGTGCATTGTATTTCTAGATCGAATGTTGTTTTGGTGCATTGTATTTCTAGATCGAATGTTGTTTTGGTGCATTGTATTTCTAGATCGAATGTTGTTTTGGTGCATTGGTGGAGATGAATGTAATTCATTCATAACTGAATTTGGTGCATTGTATTTCTAGATCGAATGTTTTTTGCTCATAGGAATATTCATTTTCTAAAACATGGATGTTGATTTGTTCCTTTGGTGCATATGACTCTTAAAATGAACTTATTTGCCTTTAAATCATCATGATACATTGTATGAATAATGCCATGCTTATGAATATAATGTCATGATTTGTAGTGGACTCCATATAGTGAAGAGATGGAGGAAGTGTCGAGGGGCAAAGAGGAGAAGATTCATGTCACGGCTGCTGAGGAGGATGATGCAACCAGTAGCGAGAACCCATTGCTCCGTCAGATGGTAGAAATCAACCAGGATCTAACCGAGCGCAACCAGAATCTAATTGAGCGGCTCCATGAAGTGGAAGAATGCAACCGGTGTCTAATGGAGAGCAACCGGGAGCTAACTGAGTGCAATCGCGCTCTAATCGAACGCAACTGTCAGCTGGGAGAACTCGTCGTTTCATTTGCGAAGAAGTAGGCATGGCCTCCACCTTATGTAATCGTGTCTGAATTCATGTAATGTTTTCGTTCTCGTAGTTGGATTTGGTAAGAAGGCAAGTAAACTGTTCAGACTTAAGGCTTTTGTATGGTATTGTAGCTACTATGTCGGTTTCTTGAACATAACATTTCGGATATCGGTTTGTTGAACTTAGCATCAAGTAAAGTAGGTTTTGTATGATATGATTTGTATGTATTAATTTGTTGCTTCAAGTGTGTTTTGTTTGACCTTACAAATACAATGGGCCGTTACCTGGGAAGTGAATATGAATCACATAGATCCAGCCCAATTCAACAAGCCCACGTGTCATGCAGTTGACTAGACGTTGATCTCTTTCAAGGGACAAACAAATATTTGTTCGTCCCTTGAATTCAACTTTTCCAACCACCGCATTAATGAATGTGTACTTGTAACCTTAAATGTTTAAGGTTGAATTGTTGTGTTGGGTATACGGGAGCAGCCGAGAGCTTTGTCTTCCTCGTCATCCTCTTTCATGGTGGATCTTTAAAAAAAAAATTTACAAATTCTCCCCAAGTTTGTTACATTTGAAGAAGGATTGGTGACATTTGAGGTTAGTGTTGTGATATATTTTTAAATCATTTGTGTATTGTGATTATATATATAATATATAGCAAATATGTGTCTATGTTGAGCTAGGGTTTAAATTGTGGAATTTTTGGTTCTTTTGAAAAAGAATGAAAATTTGAGCAAGGGATTGACATAGGTGTGTTTGTGTTGATTCACATATGTAATATATAGTATATATGTGTGCTTGTGTTCATAGAAACTTTAATTTGTGAAATTGGAGCATATATAGCAAATATGTGTGTTTGTGTTGAATTTATGGTGGATATATTTCTTAATAGGGAGTGGGTTGTGCAAAGATGATGGATAAGAGTTGGATGCAACTTCCATTTCTATCTAAAGAATATGTTGATGGGATAATCGATTTTGTGCGAATTGTCCATGAGATCGAGAAAGCAACAGGGAGGACCCATTTTCATTGTCCGTGCAACCATTGTCGTAATGGTCGAGACCCAGTGACACCAGGACAAATGTTCTCACACTTGTATAGTAGAGGTATGGATCCATGTTATACAGTTTGGGACAAACATGGTGAAGCTCCGGTGGAGCCGACTTTCTCCCTTGCCAGAACGCGATATTTGGAGTAAGGGGCTTCAAGTTCTTCTAGCGTTGATCCGGTGATGAACATTCTTCGTGACAACTTCCCGTATCATGCCGGATACGGGGCAGGTGATGGTTCAGTTCGTTTTGAGGACGTGGTGGACGAAGATTATGAAAAATATGAGAGGCTGTTAGTGGAAGCTCGAACTCCGTTGTTTGACGGATGTAAGGAAACTATTTTTAGTGCTGTTTTGAGGGCAATGAAGCTAAAGGTAAATCATGGGATGTCTGATAAGTGTGTGGATGACAATTGTGCGTGGATCAATGACATGCTTCCGCAAGGTCACAGCTTCCCTCCGGATTGGAAAAGGGTTCGCAAGGTGTGCAAGGATATCGGATTGAGTTATGTGGATATTCATGCTTGTCAGTACAATTGTGTGTTGTTTTATAAGAGGTATTCGAATTTGGAAGTGTGTCCCATATGCCATACTTCAAGATGGAAGACACAGGTAGGTGATGATGGATGCAAGGTCGCTAGGAAAGTGGTAAAGTACATTCCTTTGACTTCTAGGCTGAAACGCTTGTTCATGTCCAAAGATGTTGCAAAGCAAATGCGGTGGCATGCCTCACGTGTGATAGATGATGGATGTTTGAAACATCCGGCCGACGGGGAAGCCTGGCAAGAATTTGATAGACTGTACCCTCATTTCTCTCATGACGCGAGGAATGTGCGGCTTGGTCTAGCAACCGATGGATTCAGTCCATTTGGGAATATGACAACTTCACACAGTACATGGCCTGTCATTTTACTTCCATATAATTTACCGCCATCGATGTGCATGAAGAAGGAGTTCAACATGTTGACATTGTTGATCCCAGGTCCAAAGTCACCTGGGAAGTGTCTAAGTGTCTTCCTGGAGCCATTGATCGACGAGTTGCTTCAATTATGGCACACTGGAGTCTGTACGGTTGATCGTTACTCGCAATCAACTTTCACAATGAAAGCAGCTGTGTTGTGGACTATTAGTGACTTTCCTGGTTTAGGGATGCTAGCAGGGTCAGCCACTAAGGGTTATAAAGCATGCCCTAACTGTTTAGATGATATCTCATCAACATTCGAGTGTGGGAGAATGGTCTATGATGGTCACCGTAGATGGCTTCCGTTAAACCATCCTTGGCGGACAGCAGGTCATGCTTTTAATGGGCAATCTGAGCTACGGTCAAGGCCGCTTGACGTTGATGGGGAGGAACTCCTAGGACGAATTGATAGGTACAAAATTCTTTTTATCATTCTTTATATCATTTCCATAAAAACATCAGTGCTTTAAATCATTCTTTCTGTTGTTACTATCATTTATTTATATCATTTCTATCGTTTGTTTTATATCAGCTGCACGTACCCCACCCTCAGTTCGCATGAGCAGTTCAAGACTCCGTACAATTCTAGAAATATACTTTGTTGGACTCATAGATCCATATTCTGGAGATTGCCTTATTGGCCGTACACGAAAGTGAGATATTGTCTCGATGTCATGCACATTGAGAAGAATGTGTTTGACAACATCATCGGAACCATTTTCTGTATTGAAGGAAAGTCCAAAGATGGTCCCCAAGCCCGCGCAGCTTTAAGAAAAAGAGGGGTGCGGAAGTGTCTACATGCAAGGGGTAATGGTCAACTTCCTCCTGCACCATACACAGTCCGGTCAGATTATCTTGAGGAGGTGTTTGAATGGTTTGGTGATGTGAAGTATCCTCATGGTTATGTTGGATGTTTGAAAAGTCGTGTAAGTGTACGAGAGAAAAAGTTTGTCGGATTGAAGACACACGATTGCCATGTAATGCTTCAACGTCTTCTTCCAATTGTTATTCGGCCGTACTTACCAGTTTCCGTTGTCACGACTTTAGTGGCCCTATGCAAATGGTTTCAGAAATTAAGTTCTAGGGAATTAAGGAAAGAGGAAGTTCGACTAATGGAAGATGAGATAGTACAGATTCTATGCAGCTTTGAGATGATTTTTCCTCCTCACTTCTTCACCATTATGGTCCATCTCCTAGTTCATCTTCCTCGCCAAGTGTTGCTCACCGGCCCTGTGCATTACACCTGAATGTATCCAATAGAATGGTACATTTCTTACTCTCATCTTAAATTTCGTTTAATTTATATCTTCTGTTCATTTCGTCGCATTGAAATTACACCCATTCTATTTCAGACAACTTGGCGCATACAAGAAATATGTCGTCAACCCTCGTTACCCAGAAGGGACCATTACCACACGTTACATCGCAGAAGAGGCAGTGACCTATTGTAATTTGTACTTGGAGGTTGGAGAAGGTCAAGAAGGGACATCAACCACTACTCCTTCTGTGTTCGAGCTTGTGCGCCCACAAGGATATAATTCACGTGCACGACTAAGTGGAGAGGATATTTTGGAGGCTCATTGGCAAGTCTTACTTAATTGTGATGAAGTGTCATCCTACTTAGACGCACACAAGGAGCTCTACACACAACATTATCCAGATCACAATGACAAGGATCGCAGGTTGCATTTCCATCGCTATTTCATCGGATGGGTAAGCATTCTTCGTAGTTATGTTATTCATGGGTTTAAATGGTTTGTTGTCATCGTTGCACTAAGTAATGGACACTTATTTACAGATCTATGAGGCTATATCTATTCAACCAGAGATTCTTAATTTGGCGAGAAAACCCCAACTCCATAGGATTTACTCATCTTGTGTTGTGAATGAGGTGAAGTTCGTGTCGTGGAACATAGATAGAAAATTGCTTACCCAAAATTGTGGAGTGAAGGTAAGTACAGAGGACAACGACTATTATGGGATCCTTGAAGCCGTGGTTGAACTGTTGTACGCCAACGACATGCCAGTGGTGCTATTCAAGTGCAGATGGTATGACACTGATCCCAACAATCTCGGTATCACGCATATGATCGATCATGGGTTGTTATCTATTGACACGAAAAGCAGTTGGTATGATGATTCTCCATTTTGTTTGGCAACTACGGCAAAGCAAGTGTTCTATGTTGATGACCCAAAGGTGGGGGATGGATGGAAGGTGGTGAATGTAATGTCACATAGGAACATCTATGATGCTAGAACCTTGGCGACAATCGAAGGTGATATCATTCCAGGCGGAGATGAAGCCTATCAAGAGGACGCCCCAGCCGTTACTTGGCATTTTAACCTTGCCGTTGATCTCCAGCTATTCAGCCATGTAGAAGAGAGCGACGGTGAAGAAGAGAGCGAAGAAACCGAAGCTGAGGAAGACCAAGAGGTCGAGACTGAAGAAGAAGCCTCCGAAGAGTATGGGATTCAAACAGAAGGCGAGGAAGGTGAAGACGTCGAGGATGGGGAAGACGTCGAGGACGAAGAATGAAGCAAAACATATGATCAAGGCCGAGATTTCTAAATTTCGTTTTAGATGAAGATGTCAGAATTTTCTAATTTTTGTTTGAGATCGAGATATGAGAGGTCGTTTCTTACCAAAATACATTGGTTTTAATTTTCTAATTTTTATAGATGATCGGTTAAACCAAATACTAGAATTTCATTTTTAATTATATAAGTGGTATAAAAACTAGAACAAATGTTACAGATATGGAAGATATGAATTTATATTTATACGAGTTCATATTTTTTTATACCTAATGTTATATGTAATTATAAAAGTTATAATCTTTTATATTATCAACACCAACACATATAAATAACATAGGCGGGATAATATTCGGCCCAAAGTTAGTATTTGGCGGGATAATATTCGGTCCAAATTAAATTTCAATGAAATTTTTTTACTCTACATTATTCAAGGGACAAACATAACCACCGTTCGTCTCTTGAATGAAATTCAATTAGGCGGGATTTTCCCCCCCACTCTGTTCAATGGGTTGACGTGTCGTTCGGTTGTCCACACACCTCCGAGGCCAAAACCCTCTCACTTCTCAAGAACCCCCCAAACCCTCCCCTCTCTCTCTCTCTCTCTCTCTCTCTCTCTCTCTCTCTCTCTCTCTCACTCATTCTGAAACCAAAACCCTCATCTCTCTCTCTCTCCGCCGATTCCTCCACTCTCACCAAACCCCAACCATCACCACCAATTCCTCTTCACTCTCACCATCACCACCTCCGATTCCGCCCTCTTCACACTCACCACCGTCGAGCCCGGCCTCCAACATGCCACCAAAAAAGTCCAAGAAGATCCATGTTCGCCCAAGGGTTACTCCACCACCGCCGAGCCCGGCCACCACTCCACAACCGGCCCCCACTCCACAACCGGACACCGCTCCACAACCGGCCACCGCTCCACAACCGGACACCGCTCCACAACCGGCCACCACTCCTCGGAGGTCAACTCGAGCTCGGGTGCCAAATCAGCCCGCGTCACCACCACATCCCAGCCCAACTCAACCCGCGTCACCACCTTCTCCGAGGCCAACTCAGCCCGCGTCACCACCTTCTTTGAGGCCAACTCAGCCCGCGCCACCACCACCTTCGAGGCCAACTCAGCCCGCGCCACCACCACCTCCGAGGCCAACTCAACCCGCGTCACCACCACTTCAGAGGAGCCCTCGGAAGCCACAAGCTCCTTGGAAGCCACCACCCCCGAAGGGACGACTGGTACGGGGCGGCTCTTCCTCGACTGGTACCACCCAACAGACGTCTCCCCCTCTTTCAGTGGCTGTAGCGAAAGATGAGACCATCCCCCCTCTGGACTCTTCTCCGTCTGTGGGTGGCGCACGGGCTGGGTCAACCACCCCTCCGACATCCTCTCACTCAGACAGTTCCTCACGGGTAACGTCAACCACCCCTCCACCCCCTCATCTGTCTGTCGGTGGAGAAGAGGCTGAAGCTGAAGAAGAACCCCTGCAGGAAGTCTATATACCAATCAGAGGTTGTTTTTATTTTTTTATAATTTTAGAGGGTTTAAGGTTATTTGATTCTCCAATTTTTATAGGGTTTATCGTTGTTTGATGATTTTAGAGAGATTATGTGATTTAGGGTTTATCTTTGTTTTAGGGTTTTCTGATTCCCCAAAATTTAGGTTTTGTATGAGTCTTTGCTTATCTAATCGTTGTCTTCATCATTTGTAGGGAAAGGAAGAACTGTGGTGAGTATCAAGACTATGCAGATAGTGAGGGTCACTGGAAAGATAAAAATTTCGTGGTCGGAGTTCCATGGAAACCCTGAGCTCAACCAATACAGTTTGCTGATAAGGGATATAGGGACTGCTGTGAAGACACATGTGCCAATGCTGGCCTCCTCCTTCGAGCAGCTTGAGAAGAAGCACAAGGATACGCTTGCCGCTTACCTGGATGTAAGCAAGTGTTCTCTTCCCTTGTACTGGATTGTATAATGTGTCTAATTTGCAAGTTTTTGTCAATAAATTGTATAATGTGTCTAATTTGCAAGTTGTTGTCAATAAATTGTATAATGTGCCTATTTTGTCTGTTGGTTTACAAGTTGTTGTTAGTTTTAGGAGATTCATAATAGCTTTTAGTTTTTTATAATGTGTATTGTATTTGCTGGATTGTATAATGTGTTATATATTTGCTCTTTAATTTTCTTAAATTTCTGTTCTTCATTGTGAGATTGATCTTGAATGTTTCTCTCCATTGTCAATTCATTCAGTTCACTTGCATTCTCATACTTAGTTGTTCTGTGTTCATATTAGCTTTTAGTTTCGTATTTGATGTTAGTTAGTTGTCAATTTCTTAGGAGTTAAATACCCTTTGCTTTCTTTATTTGCATTCCCACATAATGGTAGTTAGTTGTTCACATGCATTCTCATACTTAGTTATTATGTGTTCACTTTGCTGATAATGAATGATAGTTAGCTGTGTATAATTTGTTATGTATAATGTGTTATGAGATTGGTATTTTGTGAATTTTGCTGGATTGTATAATATGTTATGGATTGTATAATGTTGTTAGTTTTAGGAGATTCATAGCAGCTTTTAGTTTTGTATTTGCTTTTAGGAGTTTCATAGTAGCTTTTAGTTTTGTATAATGTGTTTTGTATTTGCTGGATTGTATAATGTGTTATATATTTGCTCTTTAATTTTCTTAATTTTCTGTTCTTCATTGTGAGATTGATCTTAGTTTTAGGAGATTCATAGTAGCTTTTAGTTTTGTATTTGCTTTTAGGAGTTTAACTTGCATTCTCATGGTCTGATAATGATATGATAATTTCATTTTCACTGAATGCAATAACCTGTTATGTGTTCTGAATGCAACAAATTGTTTTCTTCACTTGCATCTGTTCATTTTCACTTTGCTTTGCCCATCTCTCATGTTCTGTGTTTTTCACTGGTCATTGATATATATAATTGCATTCTTATTTATGTAGACTATGTACGTTGTATCTCCTGATGATGAAAAATTGAAGACGTATATTGAGACTCAGGCAGCATCAAGATACCGCAGTTGGAAGTACAAGTGTCATTGCCACTTCTTGAAGCATGGTCCACCCATACCTCTTGAGTTCAAACTCCGTCCTGAGCAATGGCGCTACCTTGTGCAAAAGGAGTTCACCGCCCCCGACAAACTGGTTAGCTTTTTTGTGTATTTTTCATTCAACTTTTTCCATTGCTTTACTGTTGTTCTCTGATATCATGTTTATATGTTCTTGTGTCTTTGGAGGAAATAAGCAACCGCAACAAGCTCAACAGAACTAAGAATCCCAAATACATCAAGCACCACTCAGGGCCTAGACTTGTGTGCTACCGGGCAGAGCAGCTGTACAAGGACGGACACTTGGCTTCTTATGTGCAAGCTTCAATAGACGAATACCTCCAGGACGATGAAGACGAATCCACTGTGGTGAGTGTGTACTAACAGTTTAGCAATCTCTGACTTGTATGATGTCATTGCTGAGTTCTTTGGATGATTTTATTGTGTAGGATTCTAATGTTTTCTTTGTGTTCCCAGGAAATCATGCAGCAGGCGATTGACGACTATGTGAGTTCGCGACCAGAGGAAGAAGACAATGATGTCCTACCAGTAGCTACTCAGTGTGAGATAATCGTCAAGGCCTTTGGAGAGAGGAGGGGCACTTCTGTACGAGGTAAACAAAGTTAGGATAAGGCTTTAAAATGAGTTTAATAATTGATTAGTTATATATATAACTTGATGATTATATATATTATCATTACTATCAGTTATATATAAAACTATATAAGGCTTCAAAATGAGTTCAATTATATAAGAGCATGAAATCCATTTGATTTTAGGAACTTTACCATCATCTTTTAGGAACAAATGTCATACTGTCATTTTCATGTTATCAATCTTATTTTTTTACCTTTTATATCTTTGTAATTTTCACTTTCTTTGCCTTCATTTAGGGATGGGTGCGGCTGTCAAGAAGCCTCCAAGGAAGCGAGGGGCTGATTGGTCCACTCTAGGCCCGGAAAAAAGGCGTGAGCTGGAAGACCAAGCCAGGGAGGCTAATGAGCGAGCAAGGAAGGCTGAGGACTCTGCCAAGCTAGCCAATGAAAAATATGATAAGATGAAGGACAAAATGGAGCACTTTGAGAGGCTGATGGCTGTGCACTTCCCCACCGAAGTGCAGGTTTGAGCACTTGGTGATCTAGGTAGGTGACAATTAACAAGAACTTGGTTGCAACTTTTGGGTTAGTTTGTGCAACTTTTGGGTCACAATTCTAGACTTCTAAGCGCAGTATGTGTTTGAACATGGTGTTTCTAAACTTTATGTCCGTTTGTGTTTCAACTCTAGTACATTTGTAGGTTGTTTTGCTGACATGGGTGTTTGTATGAGTTGGTTGATGAACAAGCATGGTATTGCAGGTTTAATGTATGAACAATGTTGTTTTTATGTATGAAATGGGTGCTGGTGCACTCTAATGTTGAATGCATTGTTGTTTCTTTTGGGTTATACATTTGGTTTTGGACAGGGAGCATCACAAAATGCAGCATATATGCTGTTAATTTTTATTAAACTCAAGCCACAAACCTAAAACAACTAGGTTCTATTTACTGAAGCCACAAACATTTTGTACCAAAAGTTGATCTCCAAAACTCTCAGGGCACCACAAACGATGTCCATCAAGACAACATGACTAACCAAATGTTCATCAAGACACAACATTAGTTCACCTTATGTACGTCCCCTCCGTTATCAAGACACAAACTTTAGTGGTCGCCTGAACCATAAAATCTCTGACAATGTCCTCTTGGGCCGGTGAATTGGATGTCAATCAAGGAGCGGAGGTGCAATTGGTCCGCGTTTTAAGTGCTCTAGGTGCGCTACACAAGGGGCAAACCTCAGGGGACGGATGTCCGTGCCTAGAGTTATGAGGCGTCCAAAACCCTCTTCAGAAGACGAAATTTTCCCGTGTCTAGAACGTCAAACTGGCCTAGTGCATGCAGGCCATGGGTCACTGTCACTGCTGCTGTGCACACATATGATAGCTTCTGCCTTTGGATGGCCTCCAAGTACCTGTCGTCGTCCGCTGTTTCATCCGATCTCATCCAGATTGAAGATTCGTCCATTTTGTTGCGGTACATTGTTGGGTTGTTTGAGAGGTGCTGGAGATGTATTGCTAGCCTGATCCAGTAATGTAACGTCACTTTGATAGGTATAAGTGAGAAATAATAACATTTGTAATCGTACGTAAAAGTAATCACGTGTGATTAATTGAAAGAAAACCTAATTTATATGACAATATAATTTGTGCAATTTCCTTACTGATTGATGTGTGATGTGTAGTCTTGTATACTATTACCGAGTCACTACCGGAAAACTGTGTAAATTCCGACACTTTATTCTCGACGCTATTGATAGGCGTCGAAAATTACCGACGCTTGAAAGTGTTGAAAAAAAGGCCCAGCCTTTCTCGACGCATCTATGTGTCGAGAATGGTACTCCGTAATATTTAATTAAAATATTAAAAACCCTAGCACTCACTCCTCACCGTCTCTCTTTGCTAGATCTAAGAATTCGCCGCCCTCGCTACGCCCATCTCTCTCTTCTCCCTCTTTCTCCTCAATTGCTAGATCCATCTCTCTCTTCTCCCTCTCTTTCTCCTCAAATGCTCGAAAAGGAGTTCTAATGGCGGTGAAGAAAAAAGATATTTGGTTTAAAGAAGGATTTAGTTCTCGAAGAAGTCATGTGAGTCCGCCAACACGGCTTCGTTTTTAGTCTTCGAGGAAGAGCGATAGGAAGGTTAGGTTTTCCGGTGAAGAAAAGTATCGGTAAAAATTATAGGCGATAGGAAGGGTTCGACTTCAGGCGGTGATGGCGACATATTGAAGGCGAAGCTTGGAGGCAGAGGTGCGGTTGAGGTGGTGAGCTTTGTGAGGGAGCAACAAAATCCGAAGAGCTTGGGAGTTCGTGCAGCGATGCTGAAGTGATGAAAAAGGTGAAGAGAGAGTGAGGATCGACCACCAAGGAGAGGATCGATCACTAAGATGTCACCTTGTACGCGGACAAGCGCAGCTCCATCTACCGTGGATTTACTAGGTTTGGCCTTTTTTTGTTCGATCTTCTTCTCTTTTTTCATTCGATTAGTGATTTGGTTGTGTGAGCTCTGATTGCAGATGATGGTTGGTGAATTGAAGAATCTGATTCAATTGAGAAATAATTGCTGATATTGCTGATATGCGGCAGGGGAAATTTAATCAATTGCAATTGCGATTTTATTTATTTTCAATGCTTCTGATCATTGTATAGTATGGCAACTGTGATTTTGATCTCTGGTAATCGGAACTTCAGGCATATAAATGGACTCTGGATGGTATGGAGCTCATCTCTGGGATAAGAGCACTTTGGAGTTTGGAATGAAAATCAGAACAAGGACGGGAAACAAGGTTCCTTTTTATCCCTATTGAAGAGAGATTAATTTCCTTCTTGCTTTGGATTGTTTTGTTCCTTCTGAATTTATTGATATTAATTATTTGTGTGGTGTTGATTTCATGTCATTTTCGCTCATGATTTTTGGAATGAGCTGATTTTGATCGGTACATGAATCAGTTAGTTGCTTTGATTTCAAATCATTTTTTATATATTTCCTCAAACCTAGTCTCACTGATTTCAAATCATTTCTTTCTTCTTACAATTGCGTTCGGTCGAAGAGTACAAAGATCATTTGATTATTTTTGAAGAAAGGTGGAGAGGAGTTTATAGGATTGACCTCCTCCCCGCCTTCGTCGGAGCAGCTTGCTCCACCAATAACTCCTTGGAATGAAAGGGATTTTGCTTCTACAAAAGCTCTGCCTGTTTACTTCATTGATTTGTATTGTACATGGTAAGTTTTCTCTTTTTCCAATTGTTTATGGTTGCAAATTGTTGACTCAGTAATGTAGCTGTTTGATGAAATTCTTTAAGCAAAATATATCATCATTGCAGCAGCATGAAGCCTTTGACTAACCTTTGACTACTAAAATAAGGATTCCATTTCAATTCCAATGGATTTCTGACTTTATCGTACAAGTGCTTATTTGAATTTGAGAGGTTCAAGTTAGTTTTGAAATGGTACTTTGTATTTGGGTGTATTCAGTTCTTTAGGAATAAATAAAGTCAAGTCAAGTCAAGAGTGGAGCATTAAAAATCAAATGATAGATAAAATTGACATTTTCTCCTAGGCAATATAGGGAATAGTGAGTATAGTAAGTGTATATCAAGAGATGCATATGATGTATAGTATTGAAAAGCAACTGATAAGCTAACCATTGAAGAGAAGCTCATGTGTGGGAGTAGTGCTAATGGAATCATGTGCTTTTCAATTTGATTTCCCCGAGTATTTGAAACCCTGATTTCCTTGATTTTCTCTGATCAGGAGGCATCTAATTCTCTCATCTCAATCCAGTAGTTTGATTCATTGAGAAATTCAAAGAGCGAAGAAAATTCTCTCCGTCAATGATGTCCTCGTGAAGAGGGCTTAGAAGGAAAATTTGATAATCGGCGACAAGATTCCACTTCTCATCGAAGGGCCGAGAAGATACTCATGCTCATTGACAATGGCGTTGTGAAGGCGTTGAATCTAGAAGAGGAAGCTCCGACTTTTGAGAGGTAAGGATGCCTTGTGTTTATTGAATTGTCAAGTTAAATAGACTTTGTGTTTGTTATTTCATGGGGTTTTTTAGTTGGAATAAAATCACATGCTCCTCGTTAGGTTTTCCGAGTTTTATAGGAATTTGGGATTATTTATCTCAAAAATAGGAAGTTTGTCATAGTGTTAATGATTTTATATTGCTAAGTGACAGATTCTGACCTTATATGCCAATTTTACTCCATGTCCTCACACAAATGTCAAACTATGACCATCCGTCTATTTTGAGGTTAGCACTTTAAAATTGCTAATCACAATACTAATGTGGCAACTAACAAAATTTTCTCATGATCATGTCAAGGGATATTTCATATTGCTTGCCCACTGTGATATTTGCAAGATGCCATCAACTTGTGAGTGAATGATCATAGTAACTGACTGACTACTTTGTATTGTTCAGTCCATTAGAAAGTGAAAATTTTCAATCATTTGATGATCATTTTTTGACTTTCTCATCATAATTTAAGGGTTGGTGGTCTTAGTGGTGCTACTGCAAAGCTACAGAGCAGAAATGTACATCTGTTAGTATGGTTTTTTGGCATATTCAAATGAATCTAAACGGCGAGATAGGTTATAAATAATTCATTTATCCATTCACCAAAATTCTCCAGGTTCTTGGGGCACTTTCAGCCAGACTCTGGTTGACCAGCACTGTGGGAACTAGATTCAAATCATCTCTACAAGATTGGAAGTCTTAACCCATCTTTTATAGAAGAGATCTCAAGGTCTGGTATAGTCTATATGCAGTTGAAGTGTTAGATTCTGAAGTAGACCCTATGAAGTGGGGTTCTACAATTTGGATGGCTACTATACACAATATATGTAAATTTTGATGTGCTAACTAAGATCTGGTACCAAGAAGATAAAGATAAAGACACGTTGGGCAGTATTTTAGACATATAAACTACTTCGAGGGGTAGAGTGGGATGCTGGTGAACTTCCCTCTCAATTGATGGAAAACTGGTGTTACTAATATAGCCTTGTTTCCTTACAGTGGTCGGATCTTTTTTTTTTATTGCCTTCCTCTTCTTGTTAACCTACTATAAAGCAATTATTGATTGAGACAAGATATCCAAGCCGGGGCAACACCTACAGGTGTGTTGAGAGGGATGGGTGTTGCTGGTATGACCATTTATCATGTTAAAAGCCATTTACAGTTTCATTTTTTAGGGATATCTATTATTTGTGTATAGCATTACAACCTTAGCAATTATATTCCACACTAACTACCATCTGTCACCTTCATATGTAGTTGGATTTCTTCTACATGGATCGAAGTAGAGGTTTTTTTCTTCATAACATTGCAATTTATTGAATTGCATATTCATCACTTTTTTTTGACCGAGTCTTTATTTGCATTACATTTGCATTACATTTTCATACTATTTTCTGTTTTTATCTTTGTGGAAGTGGAAATATCGCTTAGTATCTACGAGTCTTCGACAGATGGTATAAGAAATATTCTGGTGATGGTAGCTAGCTAGCTCCGGATTCTCCCCGTGAGTTGCTAAACCTATTTTGAATCTATTAAACATGCTTTTAACAGTTTATTATACTTCCAAGTGATGCAAACTCATCTTTACACGGAAGCAAAATATTTTTTGCTTTTTTTTTCCTTCAGGGGAGTACATATTATCGAGACACTAAGGAAGTTAGGATGCACATGGAGGTTTAGAAACATCTTAATGAGCAGTTTGAGGTTTGTTCTTGTTTTCTTTCCTTTTTTTTCCCAGTTGTCTAATGTGTATTTGAGACATTTTCCTGATGTGGATGACGGGAAGCGTGTATGACCGAAAACATAAGTGAAAATGTTAGAGCCTTTATAAATGACTATAATGCAACAAGGTAGTTATTGGCTTTTTGCTTTATAATTATATATGGCAGTAAGATTAAATATTTTAGTAGTTGGTCAAGGTATAGCAAATTTGGCTCATTTTAATAATCATTTCCACTATCCTTATTACAATTTAATCAATCATTTCACCATACATCTGAGAGCATCATCGTTGGTGGACTAGATCACCTAATGCTCCAAACTTTGATCTCCCTAATGATGCGGGACCATCCAAGACACCTTCGGATGATGTCCTTATCAAGAGGAAGAAGAAGGCTCCACCATGGGAGAAGGTCCAAAGTTGAAAGCTTGGCGTTTTTACATTCGTTCAGCAACTTGACAGCTTTTCGACGTCTCTGTAAAATGGGTCGTACGGATTCCATATTAATCGGATTAAGGCGTGCCATACCTTGTTGGAACGAGGACGAAGAGATCTACAACTTTGATGTTGAAGGTTTTTCCAGATTCGTCCAATAGCTTGGCCGAAATCCACATTCTTTGAGTTGCTGCTGGTTTTGACGGGATTTTGTTAAGTTTTGGAACATTATATTTATTTCCTATTTAGTATTTCTTTTACTTAAGTTATTTTAGGAAACTTTAAGGTTATTTTAATTAATTCCTATAGTTGTTAGTTTTATTAAAATCAGACCATTCGGTCCTAGTTAGGTCTATATAAGCCGAATGCTTTCTTTGTAATCAGAGACGTTGAATGAGATGAGAAAAGCTCTCTTTTTGTGTGAAACACAATGAGTGTTTGTCGATTGAATAGAGCTGTGCTCTTCAATTGCAACTATTGGTATTGATCTAGCTTGGTTTGCTTTGCCGTTCATCAACTTCGCAAGACTTGGTGAATCTAGTATCCACAAGCCCCCTCCTTGTGCCTTCAAGTTGTCCGCTTGATTGTGTAGGGTTGTAGAGGCGGGTTGTGTAGTCATTGGTATTGGCTCCTACCCTCTGAGGAGGCCTGAGGTCTTTATCTTGTTCTACATAGATCGTTTCAGTCCTTATCAGGTCGTGTCTTTCTATTCTTTATATTAAATTTCGAGTCTTTCCTTTTGTTCTTGCTGCGTTGTGTCTTTTATTCTTGTCGATCTCAAGTTCAGCTTTGATCTTGGAATCTTTGTCGAGTCTTTCATCTTTCTTGTTTTGTCTTGCTGCGTCTTTTATAGTTCTTGATCGTTCTTGATTAAGTTCTTGCGTTTATTGTTCAGTTCTTGAAGTTTCTTGCTTATTGTCGAAGATCGGACCATCACACGGCTAACCCCGTATCACCTAAGCTGAAGCTAAAGAACCCACACCAGATGTTCTCCTGCCGCCTATGAGGGGTTCTACCACCACACTCTCCCTCCTCCTCAATCCCCTCTGGTGAGTTTCTCCTCATCCTCCCAATGTATGTAATAATTTTATATTGGGATTGTTGAGCCCTGACGGGAATGGATCAGGCAAGTTCTTATAATTTGTTTTTAATTTGGATGATGCATATCCAGATTCGACTCGACAACAAGTTTTTCGACAACAAGTTTTCCGACAACAAGTAAGACTTACATTATTGTACATATTTACCCATTAAACTTGTAAAATTAATGTATGTAAAGGAAACTTGTAAACTTGTTTTTTTTTAAAACTAAAAGTGCATCCAATAACATCAATGCAGTGAACATATATCATACGACAACAAAACATTGTGGGGAACACTCGCGCGCATCTGCGCGCGATTAATGACCTAGTTACATCATAAGTTACTGTCAATTTGCTGTGTATTTGGAATTTTTACTTTACTATTATGAAATGCTAGCTAGATGTGTTCTTAAATTTTGCTGCAATGTCGATTCCTCTTAATTGTGAGGTAGATCTAAACGATGCACTATCATACATGATCCGATGATGATGTTATTGCAATTCGATTTCTATATGGGTCTTGATGTTAGATTTGTATGTGTAGGAACCAACCACTAGAGCATCGTTTATCTCTCAAATACTTCCACTTCATGAAGCAACAGCAAAATTTGACAAATGGGACACTGCTGCACAAGAACAATCATAGTCTGGCTCCTATGTATTGCAGTTGTAGCTGCTGTCGTGTATGACATCTCAGACAAGGTATTTTTCACACTACATATTCTGATTTTGTGCAGCATCTTGGGCTTTGAAAAAGGCATTAAAAAACGTCGCTAATTGCCCAGTTTTCCTGTAGTGTATCTCAGGCTTCGAAATCGTCGATCACCGGCTTCACATCGCAGATCTCCGGGTTTCGAGAGAAATTGCCACTCTTCGGCTCTGCATCGCAGATCTCTTCCTCAATGTTCTCCCTCAATGTTCTCTTCAGCTTCCCATCTTCGATTCTCTTTCGATTCAAAGGTATTATTCTATCTTCCATCATACATATCATACATATTTCTTTGATTTACTCGTGTTTCTGTCTCCATTTTGACAGAGTTCCTATGAAAACCCTAGGTTTTGAAATTCGAAGTTTCTTATTGAGAAATCATGATTTCTCCATCTCCATGAGGAACTATGAAAAATAGTTAGGCTTACTTTTGCCAATAGCCTAATCGATCTGAGGATTCTGAGGGACTATTATTGTTGCCAAAGCCTGCTCTTTCTGTTGACCAAGGCTTAATCTTATTACTTATATAAACCTTTCAGATTGGACAAAGTGGAATAAATTTATGTCTTTTTGTGACTTATCATTACTTGTAAAATTTAGTCTGTAGTACTAGCAAGTAGCAATGTAACCAGACATGTTTATTATTTCAGAAATTTTTATCTCTCATGTTGACATTCATGTTGCAAAAATTTATTGAAGAACTGTTAACAGTGATTTAAGCTTATTCTTATGCAGTGTCCCTTTTATTTGACAGGGTGGCAGTTCTAGGAGAATTTGTCATCCTTGATTAGTATGTGCTGACTTGATCATAAGTTGGTAACTGAATGAAATTTTATGGTGCGTGAGTCAGGTTTATTGTGGCAGTAAATGAATTATGCACCATTCTCTGGTGTGAATTATTGACATTATTATGTTTCCCTTGTTTTTCAGATGCAACGTTCTTCTTATGTGAGGTATTGACATCAGGTGCTCTAGCTTTGTCTTCGACAAAGGTAATGTTCACCATATTCATGAGAAATTCATTATTTTTATTTGAAAACTTGTTTGAATGGTCTTTGTTTGTGATGTTAGGTTCTGTTCTGAATGAGGAAAATCAGAGACAAATTGTTGAATTCTGCAAACGTGAAGGCCTTGTTCTTTTGGCAGATGAGGTCGGTACAGAATTGAGCATTCGGTTTTTATTTACCAATTAACTCTCCACATCACTGTTTTATACTCCTCATTGCTTCAATTTTAGGAATGACTTGTTGGTCGTAACTGACCTTACAGTTCATATCAGCCGTGACAAAAACTGCTCTCAATTAGTCAATTTCAAAACCTGGAATATAGTTTTGTTCTCATTCGGTCTTCGGTCAATGGCATCATATTACTTCTATGATTTCTTGAGTACTCTGTTGCACTTTCATCACACGAATGAATAGACGCATGTTGTGGCGATTTCTAATACAAATTTGAACTTAAGGTAGCAGGTGTAAGGATTTGTGTTAATGTATTTTTTGTTAATTAAAGGATTTAAATTGATGTGTAATTAAAGAGGATGAATGAAGAAATATATGTTTATTTTTTTAAAAAAATAACAGGGCAATTTCGACGCATTTGGGTGTCGAAATTGGCATTTTTTTTTGGAAAAATAACAGGGCAATTTCGACGCTTTAGGGTGTCGAAATTGGCATGTCATTTTCGACGCTCTATGTCGTCGAAAATGACGTGCCATTTCCGACGCCCTAGGACGTCGAGATTGGTTGCGACAGAATTCTGCGTCGAAAATGGCACTTGCCATTCGTGAAGCAAGAATTTTCGACGCTTTTTAAAAGCGTCGAAATTGAAATTTGCGACGCTTTAAAGCATCGAAAATGGTCACAAAAAGTGTCGAAATTAACACTATTTTCCTGTAGTGAGTATATATGCACTTTTGCGATTTGAAAAGCGTAATTGTGAGATTAAACTGTATACTTTACTTTCTATTATGCAAATTTAATTTGAGTTGTGGTAATTATATTCCTCTCCACACGTACTCGAAACCAAGCATGACTGTTAATTTGTAATTAGGAAAGTTGGGACATAATTTGTAATATTAGAGATTCGGGGTTCTGCTGTTATAAATAGCCGACCTCAACTAACTCCAACGTACAATGCCTTCATCTCTACTTTGAATTCCTTCCCCTGTAATTCTCCATCAGTTGGTTTAGGCCGTGTTTGGCATAAGCGTTTCACAGCTTTAGATAAAGCGTTAGATGAAGCGTTTTGAAGACGCTCTGAATATCCACGTTTGGCAGTGTAAAGGCATTTTCAAAACGCTCATCTTTCATCTCCCCTGGAAGCTTTGTAAGCGGTTCATCTGTATCTTCCTGGAGCAAGCGTTGGATGAAATGGCAAAGCGTTTGAGATTGAAAAGGACGATTCATCTGCAGCTCCCTTCATCATCGCCTATTTCCATCTCCGTCCTCGACTCCTATTTCTCCTTCCATGAGAGGCACAGCACGACGAACGCGAAGAGGTTTCTAATCGATTCGATTTCTCAATAAGGTTTTGAAATCACGAATCTATTTGCTTGTTTGCAGGGGCTCTTCGCATGTTCCAATTCGCCTTCCCACCAAACTCTTTCTCTATCTCTTCAGGTAAAAATCCCAATTTCGATTTGCAACAACCCTGTTATCATCAATTTCGCATTTAATTGTTTGGGTTTTCTTTATATGGTCGATTTTAGGGTTCTGTACCCTAAAATTGCTTGTTTGAGTCATCTGTGAATGGCTTCATGTACTCCTTCCAATGGCTTGTTTGAGTCATCTGTGATTTTTATATGGCCGATTTAGGGTTCTGTTCTTGAGTCTGAGGAAGTCTGATTCAATTTAACAAGCGTAGTTTAACAAAGTCTAGCTGGTGCTAATTCAATTTAAACCTACCTTCGATTGTATAGAGTGAATTGTAATGCACTTTCGACCAAAAGCTTAACCAAAGCACTGTATCATTAACATATCAACTGTGAAACTTAAAATTAATTTATAAACTTCCCACTCCTTTTCATGGAGTTCAGAAGGGTAAGAAGTAGTATCTGGGTACATTACAGTACTAGAGTGTACCTCCAAGTGGAGGGATTCAATTGGGAATTTGTGACTTATCTTGATTGTTGAGTCTGCCTTTGATTCATCTATCTCCTACAAATTTTATTTGTTGACATAAATTGACTCCTTATTTAGGAGTGATTTTCTCAAATTAGATGACTGCCAGTTTCTCTTAGAACAGTACTAATAAATTAAACTTATTTTGACCACCAAATCCCATTTTTAGTTGACAAAAATACCGCAATTGATGATGGCAAAAAAGGCCAGTTCTCTGTAGTTAGCAGATGCACAATAAACATCACAACTCTGCCATGCCTGATTCATCAAACCCAACACCAAGAAAAATGCAGCTGACAATTATGAATATGAGAAAGATCTGGGAAGATGGTGAGTGCTTCACTGTCAAAGAATAGGAGTAATTTGAACTGATTAATCAATATGATATTCTTTCACTTTGAGAAAATGCTGACATTTTTCCATCCATAAAGCCTTCGATCTTCATTTATGACTTGGAGATAGAAAGGGAGTAATTTGAACTGATTGAGAAAATGCTGATATTTTTCCAGCCATAAAGCCTTCTTCATTTATGATTTGGTGATTATCTTGGACAATGTGATGTGTTTGCAGTGGATTTGCATCTGCTGTATCTATCGGGGATTCATTTTATTGCCTCTCAGTAGTATAGTTTTATACGAGGTGATTATCTGTGGACCTATTAGATTTGATCTATCTAGTTTTGCCTCAGTTTTGGTCTTTTCGGTGGTTATTGGATTTTTGTGAGAGTTTTGCAAATGAATACTGCAATTCATGTTTTATCTCATGTGATACAATCAGCTTAGGAATCAGATTGAGCCTTTGTTTGGGATGATTTTTATTAATCCTTGTCAGCATCCATGTACATTTTTGCAAATGAATACTACCTTTACTTTGCGGTTGCATATTTTTTAATCAAATAGTGTGTTGCCAGCAACCCTTGCCTTAATTGCATATTTCTCAATCATCATATATAGTATTTTAAAGCATCTGGTGCATATGCACCTACATTTAATCAATTAATGTTGAGACCTTCACTATAGTCTACATATAGGGGTTTAAAGTAAACCAGGTTCAATCAAATAATTGAGTTATCAAACTTGAATGCCCAAAAATCTTCATGCGGTAAATAATAATGGTTCTCTATTATTGCTTATAGTTATCTGCCGAATGAGTTATTTTGATAAGACATATATGTCATTTAAGTTCAGATTATTATCCATGGTGAAACATATATATGTGAAAGCTTCTATGACCCCAAAACTGATGTTGCCATTTTTATTATTTTTCCTGTGTTAATTTCTGTCTGAAATTTGTACTCCTATGAGCATGAAATGTTCTCTAGGACGTGTGAAATTGAGAATTTGACACTTCATATGATGAATGGAATATTGTCTATATAGCAGCAGCAGAAGTAAGAAGAGGAGAAAATTGCATGGAACCTGACAAACTATCAAGGAGAAAAAGAGAAATTAAGTTGATAGAAAACCCCATACGTTGCCCCTCTCCCACCTATTTATATCTTGCCCAGTGCCCCAGTTGGACAAATAGCCCTCTGCTAAATTATACTAACCACTACCTTCTCATTGGCACCCCTTTGCTAAACATTACTTTCCTAGCAACTTTCTTAGCAGAAGGTTGTTGCCAGCCCTCTTCCTCAGCCTTCTGTTTCCCTTTACTTTGCGGAACCGATGTCTAAACCTTAATAGGAGCGGCTGGTGCATTCTGTAATGTTGTCATACTTAATTTATTACTGTTTTTACAGAAAATGATTGTTTTATAACATGCATATTGCATTTGAGAAAACAGATTTCATAGAAAACAGCTTGTGCTCAAAATTTCATGCATTTCTTATACAGAAGGTTATATGAATGAGATTTATGATTCCGTTGTGCTCAAAATATATGGATGCTGTCATGATTTAGCTTCAATTGCTGGCAGCTGTGTCCATGAAAGTTAAATCAATTCTGATTCAGCTGTATCATGATTTAGCTATTTGACTGAGATTTATGATGAATTCAGCATACCCATTCATGTATTAGATATATAACTGAGCACACTCATTCATGTATTTGACTGAGATTTCTTATGGCCACACATCTAAATATTTTGCTTTAAATATTGAAGTATCCCCTCACCACCGAGTCTGTGATGAAGAAGATTGAGGTTATATGAGAACCTCCAGAGTAAGAAATGAGATAACTAGTTACTGAATACCCAAATGTTGTGACCCAAAAATAGATAATTGACCAATGGTACCTAAGATCGAGCATGAATCAAAACTTGGAGATGAGTCTAATTACTCGTGTGCCGAATATGACCACAAAACCAAGCTCGATAAAAAAAATATCATCCCTATTTACAATGTATGATTTTGGCTTCATAGTCCGGGCTTGTTGTTAGGTTATAAAGTCATGTATTAGTTCTCTTTTATAAAGGAACTTTATAGCCCGGGTCAAATATGACCGGACTCTAAAGTCATAAATCAAATAAAATAGATCCATTTTGGTAATTTGACAATTTAATCTTCAAAAAGCTTGGATAATCAATAGTCATGCCAAACAAGATGTTTAATTTTAAGCTAGATTATAATCTTAAGCTAGATTAAAATTTTCATCTAGATTATAATCTTAAGCTAGATTATAATCTAAAGCTAGATTAAAAAATGTGCGTGTCAAACATGCCCTTAATGGAGATTTTGTTTCTTGATTCTGAAGATCTTGAGCTAATTTCTTATATATATATATATATATTATACAAGAGAGAGATAATGATGATGACGATGAAATGAGAGATCGATCGAGTTATATATACCTATTGCCCTTGATGCCTTCAAGGTGCAACCGCATTCCGATCACCGGTCTCTTATCAACCAGAACCTATATATATAGAAAGCATAACGTACGTACATGACTTTAGCTAATTTAATGATCGATCATCCCATTAATTCGCAGGCGTCAATATATATAATGGATCGAACTACATTATGTTTGAAACATGATAATTTAAAAACAATTAGTGTACAATAATAAAGGTAGTTACCTGACAAGTGTTGATGTAGAGTTTGGGACCCATGAGATTGACGTGAAGTAAACTACACTACAAGAATAATGACTTTGGGCGACCAAATTTTAAAAATTAGGGTGACACTTTTATTTTTGTCGCCCAAACGAACTCTTTTGTGACAAAAATATTTTTGGTCACGCGAAACATATTTTTGGTGATGAAAATGAGAATTTGTCGCCCATACAAACGCATAGAGCTACAAAATGGCGTCTTTTTGTCGCCCAATTAATGTATTCTTTTAATAAAGCGTCCTTGCGCTCTCTCTCTCTCTCTCTTCTCGTATCTGAAACTCTAACAAGCCTATCGCCGTTCTCCTCGGCCGCCATGGCTAATCCTATCGCCGTTCTCTGCCTTTGTAGTCTCTCCTTCACACCTCTACATCCTCTCCTTCACCGATCTCTACTGCCTTTGCAATCTCTCTTCTCTGTTCTCCCTCTCGGTTCTGAATGTCGACGAGGCCTCTCCTACAACTTCTATAGCTTGAGTACGAAATTGTTCCGGATTTCGCTGTGGACTTCCAGGAGATCGAGAAGTTTCTACGAATTCTCCGTGGATTCATAACTTGTATGTATAATCGCTCAATTTCTTCTTCAATTTCATTTCCAAAGTTTAGATTGGTTTGGAACGTTGGAGTTCAACACTTCGACAGTGATTGCCATCACTATTAATTTCGTCTCCCTCCTCTACGCTTGCATACTTATCAGCCACTTGCTCGAGGAGCATCGCTTGGCCAACGATCCATTCTCGCTCTATTTTTGCTCCCATTCGGTGTAGCAATCGCAGGGATGGCTTTGCTGATTTTTCATATCTCAGTTACAGGTTCTCCCTTTTTCCTTTTTTTTTGTTTTTGTTTTTGTTTTTGCCTCTTCTCGAATTCGGATATTGTATTGGAATGAACAATTAGGTTTCCGAGAGTGTCTGGAATGCGGATTGGATTTCCAAATGGAGTAAGCCCCTGTTTGGTATCCATATCCTGATATCGGATATCAGATATGGGTATCAGATATGGATATCAGGGATATGGGTATCAAATCTCATATGTGATATCTGATATCCCTGTTTGGTATTGCAGGATATCAGGATATGATATGAGTTTGCAGAGTTGATAACAAGCAAGCAAGCATTCTTGAAGAACAAAGAGGCCAAATTTAACTAAAGATTTCACTCAAAATTTCACTCAAAATTAGCCAACAATATAAAAAATCAGCCCCAAATTGCAACAGATGTCCAAAACAAAGAACCAAATCAGCCCCAAATTGCAACAGATGTCCAAAACAAAGAACCAAATCAGCCCCAAATTGCAACAGATGTCCAAAACAAAGAACGAAATCAGCCCCAAATTGCAACAGGCTGTAAATCAGCATATAGATCTAGAAAATCAGATCCAAAATAAGCAACAGATGTCCAAATATCAAACAAACCCTAGGTATGGAGATGTCGAAAATCCAACAATCAGAGAAGCGGAGAACAAGAGAGAAGCGATGTGAATGATGTATGAAGAAGACGAAATTGAAAGGAGGAGAGCTCAGCGATGGAGCAGCGTTCCCCTGAGCAGAGAGCAGGGAAGAAAACGTTCTTTTTTTTCCAACCGTGATACCGGTGCTTTTGGGGAGATATCAAATGGGTTTTTTTTACAAAGCAGGAGTATATGGGGATATCAAGTTGATATCGATATACCCGGATACCAAACAGGGATATGGATATCAGCGATATCCATACCCATATCCCATATCAGGATATCAATACCAAACAAGGGCTAAGTGATTCTAAAAACTCTTTGTCACCCTTTGTGTTTGATTTCTGATATGGATTTAAGATATATTTCTAGGCATTTTTACTCTTTGATATGGATTTCCAAATGGAGTAAGTGATTCTGAAAACTCTGTAAGTCTACTGGAAATCCTAACTTCATTTTACTCTCTGATAGTTTCATTTACTACTTGTCTACTTGGTAGCAACTAGCAATCCTTTAAAGTTTGGCTGCCTTTGCTGTTGTGTTTTGTTAATATACATGTAGAAATATTTTGCTGAACTACCTCTACAAATTCTTAATTTTCATTCATGAATTTTGAATCCATTTGTAGAAACTGAATGATTAAAGAGGAGACACTAAAGCAAATTAACATGGTGCTAACTACTAATGATTTTAATATATTTTCTCCATTATCCTACTTTTCATTGTTTCATCTCTCATTTCCCTATTTTTAGTTAACTTGTTTTCTATAGTGAAAAAGAGCAAATGCAGATCTATGGATGCTTGCTTTATCGTGCCTTGTTTTGACTAGTTTCATTATCTTGGGTTTGATGCTTTGAGCTTGCTACTCTTTGCAGGATAATTACATTTAGAGTTATTTGGGTCAAACTTGATCAGACGTACTCTAAGTAAGGAAATCTTATACTGTAAGTTTTAATAAATTTCATGTTTATTTTATAACAGTCTTCTTTGTCGGCTTCTTCGACAGTGAAATCCTCATCACTGAAAACAAGACTGATTTTGTTCCTGTTCTTCCTTTAATTTTTGTTGATTCGATTCTGTTGTTCTATGATTCTTATTTTCTAATATATGCCTTGCAGGTGCCTACACTTATCTGAATTTCTAAATCTCTGTTGAACATGTTTTTTCTTATAATTGTCCACCAAAGGTACAAGTGATTTCAGGACTTAATTAATTACTTAGTAAATTGTAAACCCTTCCTCCCTAGAGAGTTGTTGCTTATCCTGCTTAGTTATGTTACTTGTGTTTATGTTTTTAGATAATTGGCATTTCTAGTGGTTGAAAAATGTAGCTCTAAAGCTTTAAATATTTTTTCTTGATGCTTTGAAGGTGTGCAGATATGAAGTCCCATACAATGAACATAGCAACTTTACTGAGCTGAAGCAATGTATCAATTTGATAAGGTCAGTTGAGATAATAAAATGAATAGCTATGTCAACTCTCAATCTGTAGATTTGTTCTCAGATTGTTAAACCCAAATTAATGCAGTATTTCAGTGACATTCATCAGCTGAATTACTAATATACTCTATAGTTTTTACCTACTGCTTTTTATCAGGATAAAAGATCATAATGGCAAAGATTTGTATCCAAAGGCCATCATTTTCCATTAATTGTACAGGTATAGTGTAGCTCAATATGTGATGTTCAACTGAATAGCATAATACAGTTTCAACTGGAGTATAAATTTACTTTGAATTAATGACTCAAATTGCCTCAATTTCATTGCCTTTAAATCTGTGATCTTTATATTTTTGTTGCATATAGATTTGCATCAATTTCATTCATTTAGATCAAATTTGTATAGATTTACTTTGAATTAATGACTCAAATTGCCTCCATTTCCGCATGCTGAAAAGATTGAGAAAATTAAAATATTTCATCCTTGCCAAAATATGGCAATTTTAGAACTTCTTTGCATACAAGTAAGCTGTGATTTCCATCAATGTTGCATTTACATTTCAAGAACATTTTTTATTTTGATATAAACCATCTCCTTACCTGAGGTTGAAGCACCTGTTGTGATGCCTTATATTCAGGGAAACTATTGCTTTGTTTGAGAAATCTGCTCGTTGACTCCTTAGAAAAATATCTTGGTACAAGATATTGGATTTAGCATGGAATACTCAAATGGCTCAGGAGAAAACATTGTAATCATTACTCTTTTCAATTCAACTGAATTGGGTACTTTCTATTTATAAGCATTATGGCATGATTCTAAAATGGTGCAATTTTTGCTTCTGCTTTATAAAATTTCGAACTTGCAAATGTCATTAAATATGTATGCAATTGATCTTTCCTTATAGACTCTGTTCTTTTGATCATGTAGGCACCTGGTAAGTTCCAATTATATTGTCTACTCTTTGATAATTACTAATTAGCTAGTATATTTTCTTGTTATGTAGCGCCTGGAACGTGTGTTTTTTTTGGTTGAATTTCTTTGGCTATGTATTCTAAGCTATTGTGACTATATTAATGTGTGTTTTTTTTGGTTGAATTTCAACTTGTTTGTTACTCAGCTTAATGTTTATGTTGTTTTGACATGGGTGATAACAGGGAAAAATGGTTGTGCACCTATTGGCTGGCTGGGCAGATGTGATGGAGCAAATTCAGGATGGACAGTTATTTTTATCGAATCTTCAAGTGCTAAATCCAAATGTTGTAAAAGTATAATCATTTTTAATCTTTTAGTACTTATTAGGAACCTTCTAGTATTGTAGAAAATGTTGTGGATTGAATATATTTTAAACCAATTTTAAGTGAGATTAAATTAATTGGCTACTGAATTATAATATTGTATTAAAAATATGTATGTTTTGTATATATAATATAGCGGGTTAAAGATATTAAATACGTCAAATGGATCAAAAATGTTAAATTTGTCACAAAAAACAGGGGTAGAATGGGCGACAAAAGGAGAAATTCGTCACAAAAGTAGGGTACTTTGGGCGACAAAATTAAAAAATTTGTCACAAAAACTCTAGGGCAGCGAAATTTGAACTTCATCACAAAAGGGTTACGTATGACGACGAAATTTTTTTTTTGGTCGCCCAAACTTTGTGCGACGGGGCTGAGGCGACGAACAGGGGACGAAACTATTTTCGTCACAAACCACTTTGGGCGACGAAAATACTACTTTGGGCGACGAATCTTTTTTTCACTAAAAACTGTTTTTCTTGTAGTGCAAGTAAGAAGTGGGACATTTGTGGTAGGGGCCAAAGGGAGGTCACTGTATACAGGAGCCCATGCCTTGTATGTTTGGAAGTCAAGAAAATACTCTAAATCCGCAACTGGAGGTTTATCTGGACACATATACAAAACCATCTCAACTCGATCATCTCATCTCATCTGATGATATAACATATTCAGGGCTTGGGTTTGATAGATGGACTTACGACGTAAATACAGGTTGATGGCATGTGATAGGAATCCTTTCCCGGGAACGTTCTTGAGTAGGGAAGTTATTGGTATGAAGCTGAAGTGAACTACATCCGGCATTGATGGAACTGTTAGGAGCCATTTGCAGTGGCTGCTTGTTGCTGATGGATATCCCCCTCTTTTTGTGCATATAATTGCTATCCCCTGTTTGGAACATCCCAATTCCCAAGCAGCTAATTAATTAAGTTAATCATCATATCAATTCAATTGATGTACGTGAGATTGGCACTACAATGAAGATACTTATGCAGTAAGGGTAAAGCATATATACGTCTCTGGAGGTGACGGAAGAGTACGAATCTGAGAATGAAGGTTGGGTGTCGAAGATCTTGAAGGCTGAGGGAGCCTGTAAACCAAACACGCACGTAGTACACAAAGAATATATATATATAAGACCGGTGAGTAACTAGAACAAGTGCGGCCGAATCGTGCACATACATGTTAAATAATTAAGAGATTGATAAAGTGCCTTTTGCTTGGTATCTTTGGCTTTGGATGGGCCTGGATTGAAGGTGCAAGTGCCGGTGAAGAGCTGGTCTCCGAGCTCATCTAGGTGCTTCTTCAGCTCCGCGGCACCCAGCTTTGATGTTTTCTCTTGCTTCACAACCACCATGTCTTGCCCTCCAATGCTCAATCCCACTACGATATTTGTTCCATATTATCTCAATGAATCTGCAAACGTTTCAATCATCGATACCAAAATCTATTTTATATGTCCCTAGATTGTGGTAACAAGTATCGGATCGATATATTCAATGTTATGCCTAAATGTAATCTAGATGCATATGTACTAGGGGCTTTGGATGCTTGGATGACTAGGCTAAACAAACTAGGACCCGGATCTATGGTGGCTCAGGCTAAGGCTCAAGTGGAAGAGGCTCGACTAAGACCTAAGGGTTCTATGGTGACAAGCTAAGTTGAAGTGGTTCTATGTCCTAGAGCTGAAGCTGAAGACGTTGGCCCACTCCTGTAGCTCTGGCCCAACTCTCTACTACTCTCGGCCCATCTGTTTCTGAAGGCTCCCAACGGCTATATTAAGCCCATGCTCTTGCTTGCTGAAACGCTGCGTTTCCTTTAGTTAGGGATCGGGTATAAAGCCTCGCCGTCTGGAAACCCTAAAGGGTTAAGAGCTCATTCCATCGCTTTCGCTTCTGAAAAAGAGAGAGAGAGAGAGAGAGAGAGAGAGAGAGAGAGAGAGAAACCCTAGAGGTGATCTTGGCGATCCGTGGCGACGCTTGCTGTTCCACACTCCGACGAGCTTGATTCCCAAGCTCCTGATGTGATCCAAGGATTCCGAGCTCATCATAGGAAGAAGAAGCTGCTTGGTGCTCCACCTCGGCCCTTCACCAACTTCAGTTCGCCTTCGTCTTCTCAGATGGAGTGAAAGGGAGTATCTGTTCCTATACTTCGAGTTTCTCCTTGATTACCTGCTTGCCTGAGCCGCTAGATCTAGGGTTACTTTCCTGTTAGTCTATCATCTACATCCATGTCTTGTATTCGATCATACTTAGTGGATTCATGGGTTTGAGTCTCTCCCTCTTGAGGCTCCGTAGAGTAGGGTAATCGAACTGCGTCATCAATCCTTGTGTCCTCTCTCGCTTTCGTTTATCTGTGCTTAGCTCTTCACTATCTCTATTCTAGGGTTTAGACCCAAAATCTGAGTTTTAACAAAGTGGTATCAGAGCTTGATTGTCCCTTTTCTTCCTTTGTCTCGTCTCTGTAGACGAGGGAAATAGATCTGGGGGCGTGGACATTGGGCAGGCCGCATATAGTGTCCACCGGCCAGACGTTGTTCCTCTCCCGCCCGACGTACCACACCATTTTCAAAAACATATATGTTTTTAAAACGTTTTCTCTGTGCTTATGTGTTAGTTTTTCATTATCTGTTAGCTTATTAGTTGTTTTAAGCCTTCAATTTAACAAACTAATCCTGTTCTTCTTTCTGTCTCAAGTACCATGGCAGATTCCTATGTCAAAATCAAGCCATTTGATGGCAAGATAGACTTTGCCATGTGGTAGGTCAAGATAAGAGCTGTCTCACCAGCTGTTCCACCCTCCACACCATAGGGAGACCCTTCAGTACAATAAACACCACCCACCACACCTGTAGTACCACCAGTCCCTCCAGAAGTTTCAAAACAAGCTCATGCCGAGATCATGCTCAGGCTCACAGATGATGTGGCCAGACAGGTAGTCAAGGTAGATGACCCCAAGGCCCTTTGGTTAGCCCTGGAGGACTTATTTCTTGTTAAATCCCTGCCCAGTCGCATCTCTCTACTTTGTAGGCTCTTCGCTTTTAAAATGGACACATCTATTAGATTAAATGATAATCTGGATAAATTTTTAAAAATGACACAAGAGCTAGAGAGATGTGATGACATCATTAAGGATTCTCATCAAGCCATTTTGTTATTAAACTCATTGCCCTTACAATTTGACCACTTTATGGATGTCATTCAGTTCTCAAGAGAGCCTCTCGCTAAGGAACGCATAGTGGAGATTATCTCTGAGAAGAATGAGATGCTCAAAGTGTTCAAATCAAAACATGGTGTCAAGTCTGACACCTCTGAGAAATCTGAAGTCTTGTTTGCTAAAACAAACAAGCCAAAGGGAAATAAGTCTAAAAACAAAAAGAAAAAGGAAGATGAAAATTCAAATGCTCCTAATCCTGAATCCAGTTCCAAGGTACCCAAGGATTCCAAGTGTAATTATTGTAGACACCTTGGACACTGGATAAAGGATTGCATGAAGAAAAAGAGGGTTGATGAAAATAAACTCAAGAATTCTATGTCTGTTTGGAACATCCCAATTCCCAAGCAGCTAATTAATTAAGTTAATCATCATATCAATTCAATTGATGTACGTGAGATTGGTACTACAATTAAGATACTTATGCAGTAAGGGTAAAGCAAATATACGTCTCTGGAGGTGACGGAAGAGTACGAATCTGAGAATGAAGGTTGGGTGTCGAAGATCTTGAAGGCTGAGGGAGCCTGTAAACCAAACACGCACGTAGTACACAAAGAATATATATATATATATAAGACCGGTGAGTAACTAGAACAAGTGCGGCCGAATCGTGCACATACATGTTAAATAATTAAGAGATTGATAAAGTGCCTTTTGCTTGGTATCTTTGGCTTTGGATGGGTCTGGATTGAAGGTGCAAGTGCCGGTGAAGAGCTGGTCTCCGAGCTCATCTAGGTGCTTCTTCAGCTCCGCGGCACCCAGCTTTGATGTTTTCTCTTGCTTCACAACCACCATGTCTTGCCCTCCAATGCTCAATCCCACTACGATATGTGTTCCATATTTCTCAATGAATCTGCAAACGTTTCAATCATCGATACCAAAATCTATTATATATATATATGTCCCTAGATTGTAGTAACAAGTATCCGATCGATATATTCAACATTACATCTAACTAGTAACTATACTATATAACACACACATGCATGTATATAAAAGTAACAAGAACAAAGAATTAATTAAGAAGATTAAAGTATAGTAGATATGAAATCATTTTCAAGGTTTGCTGCTGACAATTTCCAGGGTTTGGAATTTTACTTGATTAAATATTCAATGGAGTTTGATTAGTTGGCTAACAAATTAATTTTAATTTGATAGGCTCAAAGTCAAACAAATTAAAATTGTGTCTACATTCAAACTCTCACATTATAGATTTTGAGGTTGGAACTTTGAACCATTGATGCATCATCTCTCTCTGTTAAGCGTCTTGGACGTTTTCTTTTTTCTTTTTCTAAATACTAGGAAGATTAAGAAACCAAAATAAAATAAATCTACGTACTCAGTTTTTTAAGCTATTATATATATATATATATATATATATATATATATATATATATATATATATATATATTTATTTATTTATTTATTTATTGACCACAGTTTCCCCTCCCCTACCTCTTCAAATCCTTAATTTTTGAGGGATATATAATATTCTTTTTGAAACTCATGAGTCATGACCAAGATTACAACCAACTTTTGTATTAAAATATAACAAATGATTTTTAAGTTACTCTGTAATTGATCCTAATTTTGCTTTATATTTTTTCCGTCAAATGTTGTGCATATAAGCAGGTTGAAGTAAATTAAAATAAAATTTATTTTTAAATTATACTCCCTCCGTCTCGAAATTCATGTCGTTTTAGACTTATGCACAAATTTTAATAAAAACACCTATCCATCAATCAACATCATCATTCCACTAACTTTTTTCATTAATTTTATTACCCACTACATTTTTTAACCAATCAAAACCTTCAAAAAAATTAACAACACACAAATCAATACAAATCATTATTATCCACTACCTAGAAAATCTAAAACGACATCTATTTTGATACAAAACTAAAGAGCTAAAACGACATGAATTTCGAGACGGTGGGAGTAAAAATGATTAGATCTCAAAAATACAAATCAACATCATCATTCCACTAACTTTTTTCATTAATTTTATTACCCACTACATTTTTTAACCAATCAAAACCTTCAAAAAAATTAACAACACACAAATCAATACAAATCATTATTATCCACTACCTAGAAAATCTAAAACGACATCTATTTTGATACAAAACTAAAGAGCTAAAACGACATGAATTTCGAGACGGTAGGAGTAAAAATGATTAGATCTCAAAAATACAAATGATTTCAAAATAAGTCCGGAATTATTTACCCTGTATAAATTAATTTTTTAGAGATGATTTGCCATTATGAAACTCGTGTGTTTGCCTTTTGTATGACAATGGAGTAAAATAAATGATTAGCTGTTGTGCAAAAACTGTAGAATAATTAATGAAAGTACACTTGAATTTTAGACGTATCTTTTTCAAGGTAGTATTACTCCGTATTAGACATTCAGCCTATTCAGGGTAAATAATGTGACAGAGGGCATTTGTTTTTGCAAAGGGATTTGGAAGGAATAACTGTTTTTCTGCTGTACACTACAATTTGGTCAAATCATCCACCAACCAAATTAACAATCATACAAGCTAGAATCTCAATCTCTGAAAATGTATTATCATTTACTTGTTTTTTTTTTCTATTAAAAAAAAAAGTCTTCAAAATATGTAATGTAGTTTTTAAAGGGATACTAGAAAATGTAGTAATTCCAGAATAAAAAAAAAAAAGTAATCATCAAATAATATGTAATTATAAATGAAATGCAGAGAAGGAGCAAGTACCTAGCAAGAGCGCAAGGATCCCAGGTAGAAGGGACAGCACTCGAAACCTCTGGCGCCAGGAGAAGAGGGTACCGGTCAATGTGGATGTCGAAAAGCACTATGGTGTAACAATCGAGTCCTAAGTACTTGATGTTAGCCGCCTCCGTTGCCCACGAGCTGCTCTCCAACTTAAACAACGAATGGAACAATCCAGACGGAATTTTCCCCGTCACTGAACATTTTTGGTTGATAAACTCCGACATCTGCAACCACAACCACAACCGTAACCAAGTTGACCAAAACAGGGAAACTAACTGTCTATGTATAATGTATCAAGACAACAGAAGAGAAGAGAGAGATCAAATTAATGCTCAAGGAAAGGAAAGGAAGGGACCTGATTGAAGTCAAGAATGTCGGATTGGTACCGACTACGATCTCCCTTATCGCATTTGATATCAGTGGAGACATTGTCCAAGTGGCCAAAACCCGGGACCAGAAGCCGACCCTTATGATCCTCGTTGATGAGGACCAACCGAGTATCGCCTTTGCAGAACTTCAACCGGAAATCAGTGGTCAAGTCGAAGCCTTTTCCGAGGCTATTAAGAGCTCTCGACACGATCTCGTCGCCCATCATCATAGAGGTACGGTGTTGATCGAGCTTCTCGGTGGTCAAGGAGATGGAATGATACAACTCATTAATTTCTTTTTTCTTCTTTTAATTTGTGAGGAAATAAGAGACTTTGTGGTATCAAACTAATGAATGTGAAATGGAAGGGAAGCTGAGATATATGGTTACTTGTAAAGCTGAACTTTGACTTGACCTTCTCTATGTAGATAGAGGACGTGAGGGCCTTGGAAAACCGTGAGGACCGGGTTAATTTGGTGGGAATACTAAACAATTTTTTTTAAGGAATTAAGAGTATATAAAATGTTTATTTTTTTTTATTAAATTTTTAATATAATTGAATACTTATTATTAATTAATATAAAAAACATTCATAAAAACTTTAATATTTTCTATACTTGTTAGCTCATTAATTAATTAAAAATTTGTGTCAAAAAGTTAAATAATATATATTTCTGAACGGATTTAGTATTGAATGAAATTGTAATTATAAACTTGTTGTTACAAATAGAATAGTCAATACTCTATATACTAATCGATGGGAGAAATATAATAAATTTGACAATTTGTGAATGAAAAACCCTGAAAATATAAGGTTGAATAAATGTTTAAAATCCAAAGTCAAAAATTAATTAAAATATAATGTTAGTTTTTACCTCATTTAATACTATATAATATTATAAACAAAATTCTGAAAAACTATTACTATTATCAAACATAGCCTTAGTTTTGTGGGGCCAATGAATGAAATCCGTGATAAATAGTTTCATGGTGAAATTCACAAATTTTGGGTCATATGAATAAATTAATTATTGAGATTTGATATTATTTTGATTTTTTTAAAAATGTTTTTGAGGGTTTAATTATTTTCTAATATACGAATAGTGTGTACATGGATGGGATCAAAACTCAGGTGAGAAAGGAAGGTAACAAGTCTATTGTACTTTAGTTTCATTTATCTAAGGTCAATGGAGAGTTGGAGACTTTGCCCTGTCTCCAACTCCAACTCCTTGAAAAAACACCCTCTCTTCCAAACCCTAGTTGCCCCACGCCGCCACCAGCAACCATGGCCAAAAGCTTTATGCCGGACCTCCAACCATTGCCTGCAACCAGCACAAACCTCCATCTCCAAACAGGAGCGCTTTAGGATCGGGAAACCTAGAGAGCTTCTCCGCTCTCGGTCTCCTGCAGTCGTCGCCACCAATTTCATCCTCCCCCTTCCGTTCTCCCGGATTCCGGATCCCGCCTCCCACCAACCCCGGCTCACCTCCGACCCCGGCCCCCACCGCTGCTCAACGGGCCTCCAACTCGGCCTATTTGTTGCCGACTCCACTCGACATCACCTTCACTGGCATGGTTTTCTCCCACGCTCGTCGTCCTCTTCCCCTGTTTCAATGGTCTCCCCGGCTGCCCACCGCCACCCAACATCGTCGCCGTCACCAACACCCTCGGTTCACCACCGCCACACACACCAGCCTCCGTCGCCACACTCCGGACTCTTCTGAAGCGTTGGCCATGGGTGATACCCTTCTTTATTATCCTCTGGATATATGAAAATAAAATTACAATTTCCAATCCTTCTGCCATGTGTCCTTTCCTTTTGATTGTTGTTTTAATCTTTCGCCTTTTGCTCATCTTGCCTATCTCTATTTTGGCTTGCCTTGGGCAGCCTATTACGTACGATCTTTGTTATCGTCGTTGAGGGGTTAAGATGGGTTTTTGGGTTTGATTGGGCAATGGTTTGGTTAGGATTTAGGCTTGCAAATTGGTGTGCAGTGTTGTTCTTGTTGTCCTGCAGGTTTCATGTGAATGGTGGTCGATTTGCTATGTTCGAAGACATCGTGGAAGTGCGATCGATATCTGAAGGCTCTGTTGGAGTCCACAATCTGATATGTCCGCTAGGTTCCCCAGAGTTCTCTGTGTGCATCTTCCCTTTAGCCGATCGGTTTGATTGTTCTGCTAGCTTGTAGTTTCGGTGTAGGATGACTTGTACTTTTATTTCTGCTTTTATTTTTGTCATTTGCTTCTGTATGTTTTTTCGGTTGTGCATGATGGTTAGTCCATCTACCGACTTGTTCGGTCTCTCGGTTTCTCTAGGCTTGTCTAGAAAACAGAATTCTTATCTTGCTTCAAAAAAAAAATTGGCTTCCGTATACAAGCTTTGGTTGATATGGTTTTATAAAAATACTTCAATGGTTACTTAGAACTTGACGTTTTACTATTTACATATGTTTTTTAGGTGTTAAAAAAACTATATAAAATATTAACCTTTTAAATAATTTTTTAAAATAGTTTCAAACTTATTAAAGTTAAGTATGAAAACAAATGTAAAAAAAATATTAATATTTTATATAGTTTTTATCATTTAAAAAAAATGTGGATGAATAGTAAACGGCAAATTTTAGTTAAAAAGGGAGTATTTTTTTTGGGTTTTGTAACATTTCATTATTTCAAAATCTCAGCCAACTAAATTTGGCAAAAACAGAGAACCTGAAAATCTGGGAGCCAAATGAACTGACACTAAGAACCTTGAAAATTGGGAGCCAAATAAACCGATGAATGAGACAACTAGCACCAACCGCAATAGAAGACCAAGCGACCACAAGGTCCACAACTACCAACTTCAAGGAGGATCAGCACTTCGAAGCGCACAAACCACCCTGACAAAGTAGGTAGGAGGATCAAGTGGCAAAGTGGACAAACAATTGATGCGTTGCTAATCTAGATCCTTCACATGTGGGCGTGAATCGAGACCAACCATGTCAAAAGGGTGCCCAAGGAGTGAACTACACAGATCAAACCAAGTTAAGCCAAATAGGGTTCACAAAAGCGAAGCCAATAAAGAAAGGACCTTGCCCACGGCAAATCGTCAAACCGATTTGGTAGGCTAACTCAACTAAGCTCATCATGATGCTTGAAATTCACTCACATATGTTCGACCAATTCAAAATGATGCTCGTAGATGCTCGACGTTACCTATTGTTGTTCGGACAAGTACTGGAGTCACGCTTGGGTGTTAAGGGTAAAGTGCTCAGACACTCTAAACACAACTCTTGGTCTGCGCAGCATGGATGCTCGAATACAATGGCATTGTGATGCAGCTATTCGGACAAGGCTGGGCGGGCACCTAGGGTTACGTAGGCACCAAGGCTTTGCGCCTAGGGTTTCGGGTTTGTGTTTGGTGTTAGGGCTTAATTTGTTTGAATGTTGTGTTGATTGGTTTTCTGGATGGCGAATTATTGGAGATTGCAAGAGATCGAGTATAAGAGATAGAGCTTGGGGTGAATATTGTAGAACACTTAACCAAATGCTCTATAAATAATTTCAACATATCTTGCATTGAATACAAGAGGTAAAAGTCAAGAAGAGAGAAAAAGGAGAAAAATAGAAAAAAAAATTGATTCTCCATTGTTCTCCCGATTCTTGCTATATACCTCTCATTTCCATGGTAGCGGAGTCTTACTCCGCTCTCCTAAACCCCTTTAATCCTCGTCCCTTTCTTCTCTTCAACATGTGTATTCTGATGTCTATGGTTAGTGTCGACTGGTAGTGGGTGTGGGGCTGTGGGCAGATGAATATGGTGAGGAGGATAGAAAAAAGTAATGTAGGGATGGATTTTAGAAAAGGAAGAAGATGCGTACCAGGGAGTTTGAGATTTTTATGGCTTCCTGACGGGCGTAAAAATGATTGTTAATCCTGTCAAATATAATATTTATAATGTACCCTAACTAGCAAATCAACCTCTTCCATGGTAGCAAGCCCAAGTAATTGGTCCTTTGGAAGCATCAATTGATTGTGCAGGATAATGCTACTAATTGGTTAAATATCGGTTCCTAAGAGGATTAGGGTTAAGAGAGTGACAACATTTATCATCATACTAGTTGCTTAGAAGGGTTGGTACTGCCAAACTGCTAAAACTTTGGGAATTTGTATATTGTGTAAGGGATTGACATGATCAACGATTTGTTGTGGAAATGCCTTCACTGGCCTTTTCTACTGCAAATTTAAACAATGATATCATTTGTGAGAAAAATATATCTTTTGATTAGATCTGTTTTGCTCATTTGGGTTTGATGATTCTTCTTTGGTTTATTTGGCCTTTTATGTCATACTTTATTCTAAAATATGGGGTGTCTTATCTGTTGTGCTTGGTAAAAAATCACGCCCTCTTCTGGGGGTTTGATCAAAGCTAGGGGCTAATTTCATATCTTCGCTCACCTCCGGAAAGGGTGCTAAAGAATAGTCGATAACATGTGCTCTGGTCTCTTTTGGATCATCTGTTCTCTTGGAAATACTCCCTTTGGTGGCTTATCATGATCTATGGTAGTTTAAATTGTATTGTGTATAAGTGTTGTTTATTTAGTTGTAATCGCCTGATCACTTTTGATGATTGGATTGTGAATTCATCTGATTATGACCAGGTGGTTATTAAGGTTATGTGTGATCATTCTAGCAGTATATTGAAGGATGAAATATACATTATGACTTATATTGCTAAAAAAAGCAAATTATATGTTCATTGCTTGTAAATTGTCATCCTTTGTCGGCCAAATGTACTCTGTGAACATAGTATCCGAATGGAAAATACTAAGACTATGTACATCATCTCAAGCAGTGACTTCTAGTCACATATACCCCCTTTCGAGGGCCCAAAAATCGTCGCCAAACAAACCATCTGTTTAGTGCTTATACCATCTACAATCGAAATTGCATCTTGTTTTTGTTTGAGTAAATTAAAGAGTGGTGGCTAACACTTGGATCTGTATTATATGTTGGTCTTAGTGTAACACCCCATCCCATATCGGATATCATAAGGATGTTAGGAGTGATTTATAAGTGATTCAAGTCGTACTCATGTCACAAGAGCTCTTCCTTTTCAGGCTCCAAGTGAGGACAATGGACCTAGGATGGCTAGGTTGGGGCCTCTTAAGACCCTATGATGTCATCCTCAAGCGAAAGAAGAAGGCTCCACCTTGGGAGTCGTTGAAGAAACGACGTTAATTATTTTATTATACATCAATTGGTGTATAGCAATTGATGTATAGAAATTGGCTAGGCCGGCCAATTGCTAAACTAAAAGAACGATCTTGCTTATGCTCCTTGATATCTGAAGTCTGAATCGAAGCCGTGATACGGTAGGGACTGATGGCAAGCAATATAGTAAACCTCCTTGCTAAATTAGATAATTAGCAAATGCTAATTTTTTTTTGTACAGTAGGCAAAAATTAGGAAGTCTTTACGCAGAAAGATCATCCTTGATCATCCTTTCGGATGATGGTAGACAGTTCCCTATTCAAAGGGAAGGTATGTAAATTACATATAGAATCACATCTAGCTATAAAATCAGCTGCTGAATTTGCCTCTCTAAATGCTAATTAATATATCTTCACAATGGCAACAGTAGGTGGTCTCCCATTCAACCGGTCAACAACTGCGGCCGATTGCTTCAATTGCCGTTCGAAATGGCACTGCAATTCAATTGACTAGGTGGCCTCTTCTGAATGCAAATCGAGACATACGTCCCACACACCAACTACAACTTATTTGAATTGATAGGAAGAATATGAACGACGTGAAATTTAATACTCCATCTGTTTCAAAATAAGTGTCGTTTGACTTTTTTCACGTTTTTTAAGGAGGTAAAAACTCTATAAAATATTATTTTTTTAATCAAATTTTTTTCATAAATTGATACTTATTAGTAATGAGTATCAATTTATGAAAAAAATTGGATTAAAAAAACAATATTTTATAGAGTTTTTACCTCCTTAAAAAACGTGAAAAAAGTCAAGCGACACTTATTTTGAAACAGAGGGAGTACGAAATTAGGATCGGGAGCAATGAAACGCAAGTAAGCAAATTGAACGAGAGTAGGCAAAGGTTTTGGGATTGATAATCGAGAACCCTTTAATCCATAAAGGGGTTTCTCAATTCTATTCAATCTGCTTTAATTCAATAGAACTACAACGTTTAAATAGAAAACCTAAGAACCAATTCTACCATGCAAGATAGAGTTTTGGTTTCTTAAAGATAGAATTTTAATCTTAAAGATAAAGTAACCTAGAAGATAAAACTTAATCTAAAATCCTAATATAGAAAATAATAAAATATGATAATTAAGAAAGCCTAAAGGATAGACTCTCCTAACCATCTTATTTGACCTAACTAAGAAATACTAAAAATAAGCAACTCTATAATTAGACTCCCACTAACATAGGATTTAACTAAAAATAGAATATATATATATATAATAAGAAATATAAATAATAAAATAATTAACGCCGTTTCTTCAACGAATCCCAAGGTGGAGCGTTCTTCTTTCGCTTGAGGATGACATCATTCTCCTCCATTTGAAATCGACTCGTCCTCGAGTCGTCGCCTGGATCAAGATCGTTGTTTGACCCACAGAAGACCATCTTGACCCGCATCATTCTCCCCCTCTTATCGTCGATTCGTCCCCGAATCAAGTCGACGATGATCAGCGTGGAAGGAGCAGCAACCTTCAAAGAAGATGATGGAGAAATGGGTGGAATAGGTGCCAGGAGAATTCGAGGTATAGGAACCCCAAAAACAACACCTTCATGCGCGATCGTTGAACAGACTTGATCTTCAATAAGAATAGGATCAATGAACACACAAATATCAGCAACTAGAACTTCATGAACATGCCCAAGAGGTACAATCGCTAACTCTGAAGACACGTCATCAAGTACCTCATCCTCGTCAACGGAATCAACATGCTCCACCTCTTGCACAACACTGCAGTTGACTGTAAGTACAGATTCGGAGGTCTTCCCAGAGGAGTCTGACACCGCGTGACCCACCGTTAGAAATCTCGTCGAGTCAGCTTCGCAACAAGACTGAGTTGACTCAATTCCGAGTTTGGAGTCAACGGGAATCTACGAAACAAAATCATCGCGCAGTGCGGTCTCTTGGCCAACGAAAGTATCCGAAACAACCTCCATTACCTTCCCGTCGGCCGTATAGTCAAGAAAAATCACGTCCACATCGGGGGAGGATATCTCCAAGATCTCAGAGGTAGGTGGCGCGTGAGGCTGACTATTAAGAAGTTTCTGAATATAAGCCTTCCTCCAAGCGTCATCAAGCCAATTAGCTTGCCGTTGGGCCGCTTCCTCCAACTTTCGTTTTCGTTCCTCCTCAACTTGGAGGAACGAAAAGCTTGACGTTGTTGTTTTCGTTTCTCCTCCTCAATTGCGGCTTGACGTTGACACTCAAGGAGTTGTTGCTGTTGTCGATGGGTCTCTTCTTGCCTTTGAAGCCAAAGGTGATGCCTTTGAGCCTCTTGTTGTCGCTCTAAAGCTTGTTGTTGCAAAGCTCGTCTCTGCAACTCTTGTCGGTGTCGTTGTTGTGCAGCCCATGGATCGGGATCATCATCCCAGTCGCCTCCCCAGATTTCCCAAGCCATCAAATCAAAACATCATTAACATCACACTAAAAGAAACAAAGAGCGTAGCATAACCTGTCTCTGAATACCAATTGATGTATAACAATTGGCTAGGCCGGCCAATTGCTAAACTAAAAGAACGATCTTGCTTATGCTCCTTGGTATCTGAAGTCTGAATCGAAGTGGACTGATGGCAAGCAATATAGTAAACCTCCTTGCTCAATTAGATAATTAGCAAATGCTAATTAATATATCTTCACAATGGCAACAATAGGTGGTCTCCCATTCAACCGGTCAACAACTGCGGCGGATTGCTTTAATTGTCGTTCGAAATTGCACTGCAATTCAATTGACTAGGTGGCCTCTTCTGAATGCAAATCGAGACATACGTCACACACACCAACTGCAACTTATTTGAATTGATAGGAAGAATATGAATGACGTGAAATTTAATACGAAATTAGGATTGGGAGCAATGAAACGCAATTAAGCAAATTGAACGAGAGTAGGCAAATGTTTTGGGATTGATAATCGAGAACCCTTTAATCCATAAAGGGGTTTCTCAATTCTATTTAATCTGCTTTAATTCAATAGAACTACAACGTTTAAATAGAAAACCTAAGAACCAATTCTGCCATGCAAGATAGAGTTTTTGTTTCTTAAAGATAGAATTTTAATCCTAAAGATAAAGTAAATCTAGAAGATAAAACTTAATCTAAAATCCTAATATAGAAAATAATAAAATATGATAATTAAGAAAGCCTAAAGGATAGACTCTCCTAACCATCTTATTTGACCTAACTAAGAAATACTAAAAATAAGCAATTCTATAATTAGACTCCAACTAACATAGGAGTTACTAAAAATAGAATATATATACATATAATAAGAAATATAAATTATAAAATAATTAACGTCGTTTCTTCAACGACTCCCAAGGTGGAGCCTTCTTCTTTCGCTTGAGGATAACATCACCCTAGGTCTTACAGATGGTATCAGAGGCGACTCCGAATCGGAGGTGCACTGAGAGTATGCTCGGGTACGCTTCTCTTGGAGGGCAGTCCCTTGGGCCTGACGGGGTCGCCAATGCTTTAAGTGGGGGAGATTGTAACACCCCATCATACATCGGATATCATAAGGATGTTGAGAGTGATTTATAAGTGATTCAAGCCCTACTCATGTCACAAGAGCTCTTCTTTTTCAGGCTCCAAGTGAGGACAACGGACCTGGGATGGCTAGACGGCATAGGTTGGCGCATCTTAAGACCCCGGGTCTTACACTTAGGCTATGAAATTAGTGTGAAATACTTGGTGTCAAGATGTGTTCTTTTTGATGATTCGAACCTCAATGATCTTCGTTGGAGTTGTATAGGGTCTGGCTCCTACAAATGTCAATATAATTTAAATATTTTCAAATACATAGGATCAAAGTTAATACTTGGTAAAAAAAGAACATATACAAATCTTGGCACTAGCAGAGACTACATTTGAAGCCATTCCTGAAGACAAACTTTGAAAGTATCCAGGCTTCGATGAAGCTATCTGGTCGCATGCGATTGGATGATCGGGTGATCTTGGCATACTTTGGAAAACCCACCAGTTGTCAAATGAAATCATTCCTATAAAGTTTCACTTACCACGGATCATTGGACTGTGATGTGAAAATGTAAATGAAAGGTTCAAGATTCTCCTCCTATTTGTTTATGCTCCTTCAATTCCCCATGAGAAAGATTCGTTCTGGGAAACATTAACAACAATTGTGAATGATTCGTTTATTCCATGCATTGTTATGGGAGATTTAAATGAAATTTTATGTGGGGCTATCTCCCATCCCTCACGGTTCACACGACTCTTTCAATTCACAAATAATTGTTCACTCATGGATATCCCTACTTTTGGGAATCCTTTCACCTAGAGAAGGAACCTGATTGTGAGAATAACATTCATGAAAAACTGGACCAAGTGCTTTTCATCACCAAATCCTTCACAAATTCCCCAACATCATCACTAAAAATGGGGCTTTCTCAACTATATACTTCAGATAACACTCAAGAGTAGTGAAACTTTCAAAGAACCACCATTCAAGTTTGAGAACACATGGCTTCAACGAAATGACTTTTGTAACATCGTCAAACAATCTTGGAGAGCAACATGCCCAGGTTTAGCTATGTTTCAACTAATTTTCAAATAAAAATTCTTAAGCAAAAAGTTAAAGTATGGAATAAGTACTCCTTTAGAAACATATTTTGTCAGTTGCAAGAGGTGAAGAATAAATTGTTTGAAATTCAATCGTCAAAATCATTAAATAACACGCTACGAACCAATAGTAAATAAAATTGTCTTCTAAGGAAAAAAAAACTACTCATATTCCAAAAAACATTCCGGAACCAAAGGATCAAAACAAAGTACCTCAAGTTCTCAAACTCCAACACATCGTATTTCCATCGTGTAGCCTCTGGGAGAAGACATAGGAAACAAATTCGCAACATAACTACTACTGAAGGTACCTTAATAGTAGGAAAGAGAAATGTCAGGAACGAAATTAAAAATGATTTTGAAAAAAGATTCAAAAAGAGTATATTGATGATAGACTTCTTAACGAAATGCGTAATCTAATCCAGCCCTCTATTACCACAACTCAAAATGAATTCCTCATTCGACATCCTTCTAACAATGAAATAAAAATTTGCAGTGTTTAGATTGGGTAATAATAAATCCCCATGCCTTGATGGATTTACAACCGAATTCTATAAGAAATATTGGGATATTGTAGGTGTCTCTATCATTAGAGTTGTAAAAGGTCCACTCTTGAAAATTTCTTAAGCAAATAAACCACATATTCATTTCTCTACTACCAAAGAGGGATAACCCTACTACTACTACTACCAGTTACTACCGCCCAAACAGTCTATACTCTATACAAAATCATTTCAAAAACTCTGACAGAAAGAATTAAAACAATTATGGTAAACTAATTTACCCACTACAGGGTGATTTTGTGTCAGACAGGACTATTCAAGATAATGTTCTGATATCTCACGTAATCTCCCACTCCTTCAGATCGTGTAAGGGTTGTGAGGGATGGTTGACAATAAAATTAGACAGGGAGAAAGCGTACGATACAGTAGATTGGAACTTCACAAAAAACATTTTAGAAAAATTCGGGTTCCACCCTACTTTCATCTATTGGGTTATGGAATGCGTAACGATAATATCCTTCTCGGTGCTAGTCAACAACATCCCTACATATATGTTCTTCCCCTCTTGGGGTCTTTGCCAAGGGGATCCTCTATCCCCATTATTGTTTATCTTAGGAGCAGAAATCCTCGCTCGAAAACTTTTTGCAGAAACGAATTTGGATAATAGTCCAATTGGATTTACCTTCGGTAGGAACGACCCTCGGGTCCCTTTCCTATGTTTTGCCAATGACATCTTTATTTACACAAGAGGTATTGTCGATGCGGTATGGAAAGTTAGAACAATAATTCATACATACATATGGACAAAAATTTAATTATCATAAATCTAGCTTCCAAGCTACTAAAGGCATTTCGAACTCCTGGATCTCGGAACTTAGGAATCGTCTAAATAATACAAACAAAAACTTCTTGAAAAAAATACCTCGGCTGCCTAATTATCATTGGTAGAGTAAACAAACATACTTTTGAAGACATCATCTGTAAATCTAAGGAACAGATAAGTAAATGACTAGTTAATGCTTTATCACAATAGAGACGTGCAATCCTAATTAATACAAACTTATTAGCCAAACCATTGTATACAATGCAAAACTTTCTGCTACCCTCATCGATACATAAAGAACTTGACTAGATAAACAAAACGTTCTTCTGGAATTAAGATCTTTAACATCGTCCGCTTATTAGTTGGGATAGGATTTGCAAACCGAAAAAATGTAGGGGAATAAGGCTTAGGAAATCAAAAGAGATTAATGAAGCCCTTTAGATGAAATTACTATGTAAAATAATGGTTGAGCCAGATAATGTCTGGGTTACACTAATTAAACACAAGTATCTTTGCTCAGCTAAGATCCTTGAATACAAGAAAAGAGGAGACTCATCATGACAATGGGCCAAACTAACAACACTCATTGATAAATTTAAGTCTGGGCTAATTTGGTCGGCTGGAAATGGAACTTCTATCAAATTTTGGACGGATAATTGGATTACAACATCCTCCCTACAGTCTAGGGAGAATTGCCCTCTAATTAATAACATAGAGGAAACTGTAAGTGATTACATTTTGGGTGGTAGATGGTGGATGAAAAAACTTAATGATGTGTTACATAATGACATAGTCGTGGAAATCCGGGACATTTCCCTTCCCGTTTCTCCCTTTGAGGATCAGTTAGACTGGTGGCCTGACAGAGTGGGTTGGGTCACCACTTCGAGTGCATACAAACTAATTACGTCTCAATCCTTTCTAAACTTTAACAATAACGCGTGGATCTTGAAATTGGATATTCCGCCTAAGGTCAAAAATTTTCTATGGAAAGTTTGCCAAGATGGTTTTCCAACTGCCGCTAGGCTTGCCCAACGTGGTGTTTCTGTACCTTCCACCGTAGCTTGTGCAACTGTGTGGTAGAAGATGATGTTCACCTCTTGTTAGAATGTCAATATGTGCGCTCTCTTTTTCGTCTCCCTACACACATAAACTCAATAATATCCTGTATGATTAATCAATCACAAGATATAAAACATGTCATCTCCTTCATTGGAAACAACCTTACCATTGTGGCTAAGGTGGAGCTTGCTTTTTCTTGGTGAACGGCTTGGTATATTCATAACCAACATGTGTTTAGGCAAGTCTCTATCCCTCATAGAGACATTTCATTATGCATTATTAAAACTCATGAGGAGAATTAGAGTAAAATGTCTCGCTTTGAGTGTAGTCTAGATTAGGATTCTCCCCTACAAACATGAAAACTCAAACACCCAAGGAAGAAAAATAAGCACGATAAGATTGCATGGTCACTACAAAAAAAAAAATTAAATTAGCCACGCTACTTAGCTTCAGCAAAGGTTTCCCGTGGCAATTTGTACCCTTTTGCCACCAATGGTAGCTTCTACAAGGTTTGCCGTCGCTAATGAGGCCTTTTTTTCCACGGCAATAGGGTTCCCGTGGCTAAACATGTAATTTTAAAATAAATAAAAAAGAAGAAGAAAGAAAATCCGTATAACCTACCCCCCATCTCTCCACCCCGCTCATTTCATATCTGAAAACCCTAACGCACCCTCCGCTATTCGTCCATCTCCTCATCGCTCACCACCACCGCCTCGCCGCCTTCTCCCGTTCACACACCTCTCAAACTCAGATCCGAAAGCTTGAAGCTCCCATGGCGTCCTCCCCTTCACCCCATTTATTCTCCCTCTACTGTTCGCTCTCTCTCTCCATCTCGCTCTTTTTCTGCCATTGAAGAGCACAAATTTGAGCTCAGAATCTCAAACCACCTTCTCTTCCCTCGCTCGTCTCGCGCCTCCCCGGAGTTCCCGCAGTCCCGCTCATCGTCCCACTGGACCGCTCTCTCCAGATCTACGACCTCGATCAGTTACCTGTCGTGGTTAAATTCATATGAAGTGGCTCCCAAGTACTTTCCTTTGCTAATCCTCGTTTTTACCTCTTCTGTAATACTCTAGGGTTTTGGATTTTGTTGCTAAACCAAAGTACATTTCGTAATCAGGATTCAACCAAAACCCAAAAGTGTGCCTCTCGTCTGGATTCTGGTCGTGGGCGGCTAGCGTCTTCTTCCTACAAACTAGTGTGTCTTCGTCATGTCCAAGGTTATTCATTAGCTTGTGGATCCGGCTTTCGAGTCCGATTGAAACTTCGGGTGTCAGTTTATCCTTTCTTTGGCTGGAGCATCGATGCCTTTGTGAGACCTTATCCAATTGGTGATCGAACTATTAATATAGAGAAGCACAGAACCATAACAGGTGGTCTCTTTCCTTGTATTTACTTCTTTATATTGAAATTGTAAAGGCTCGGAATTTTAAATCCCAATTTTTTGGAAAAAGAAAATTAAAAATGAATTTAAATCGGATTTAAAACTCGTTTAGCGGATTCCGACCGGAATATAAAAATTGATGAGCGATTTCCGTCATTTCACCCTCGAAAATTTAAAATAATTATCGAATGAAGATATCTTTTTCAATTTAAAAAAAAAAACTAATTGATCGAGAAAGCGAGAGTCGGAAAATCTAACATTTGAGAACTAATTGCGAGATTCAAAATTCGCGTATTCGAGATTTAGATTCGGGTATTAATTATCCAATTCAACACTCATCCTCACCCACTCCATCACCTCACCATACCTCTTCAAATCTACTCCCTCTCCCCGTCATTCTTCATTCACATCACCATCATCACCATTACTTTCACCAACTCCCTTTCCCTCCATTTCCTGGCTGATCACCACCACCACCGTCACATTCACCCTCACCTGCTCGTTGGGCCTTCACCATCACCATCATCACCATTACCATCTCCCGCTCTCATCTTTGGTACGCTATCAATCCCATCTTCACTTCACCTCCCCCAGTGGCGGATCCGGAATTTTAGTCGGGGGGGGGGGGGGGGGGGGGGGCTGAAAACTAGGCTTGAATGGGTTCACAATAATGTACATATCCGACATAGTGGAGAAGTTGCCATGTAATGCATATTCGATCGGAATCGTCCTCGGACTTCAGCATCACACTCACCCATGTCCGATGCAGGTTTGACGATCCATCGAGAGCCTCCGACAACACCCAGAACTCCGATCGAGCACTCTGAAGTTGCGAACATGTCGGTGAGCTCCCGAGCCTTCTTTTCTTTCTCGTTCAATTCCATTCTTCCTTTCGATGCTTAGATTAGTAGGGGGTGAGCGAGAGCTGAGCAGGGCCGGTGGAATGGGTGGTGCAAGAGGTTCGACTGCGCAGGGCCCGAAAATTCTGGGGGCCCATATATATACAAGTAAGTGTGGTAATTAACATGAAAGCTTCATGTTACAAGTGGTAATTTTTGAGCACTCTCTCCCAAAGGTCTGGGGTTCGATTCTCCACAAATCCCTACGGGTTTTCTTCCTAATGGAATGGGCCTACTTCCCTTTAAATTAAGTTTTGGGTTTTCTGCCTAATGGAAAGGGCCTACTTTCCCTCAAATTAAGTTTTGGGGATATTAATGGAATGACCCTTACAATCTTACATTACCTTTTGAAGTTTTCCATTCTTCAAATTAAGTTTTCGGTTTTGAAATTTTTATTTACCAAATAATAATATTCCCTATCATTTTTTCCAGTACTGCACAATTGACACTTTTTATTACATTTATTTAATTTAAGTATTCATTTGATTTAATTTGCCTTTTTAATCTTTTATTAGGCACAATCATTACAAAATGTATTATAAAATTGTTAATACCAATTTTAATTCAAATTATAATTACTTAGAACACCATAATTCATTACCCCCACTTAAAACCAACTTTAATATAAGGGCCCAAAAATTTACGTAGCACAGGGCCCGTAAAATCCCCGGGACGACCCTGGAGCTGAGTGCGGGAATTCGGGGGAGCCCGAGAGCTCCGGCGAGCTCGAGGGCGGCGAGGCGAGCGTGAGCAGGGAGAGCGAGTGCGGGACTGCGAGTGGGTTGCGAGGGACGACGGGAGCGAAAGCCTGGAGCAACGACACAGAGCGAGGAGGCAGGAGCGCAGGGAGCTAGCCGGAGTATTTAGGCGGAGTTGAGGAGCGCTGCGGGCGAGCCGAACCAACGTCGTCGAGTTCAGATCGAGCGGCGCCAAGCGGGACTTCCTTTTTTGAATTCGGGAAGATGAAGAAGGCCGATGTGGATGTGAGCCTCCCCTTTTGTTATATAATATATATATATATATATATATACCGGAGTATTAGTTAATTAATACTAAACAGGGTGGGATTATATTTATTGGTTCGGTTCGGTTGGGTTTGGTTCGGTTCGGGTCGGGTCGGGTTTATCCGTTTATTTATTTAATTAGTCAATGATATTTAAAATAAAGTATAATATTATTTGGCCTTAAAGATTTAAAAAGAATTGGGAAAATAATTTCAAGATAGATCGGAAGGTGATTTAATAAATAAATTGAAAAAGGAATTTAGCGAGTATTTTCACGGGTCGGAATTCTTAACTATTTAATTCGGATTTCAAACGGTTTTGAAACTAACTTGAGAATAAGACTTATTCGATGATTAACTAGCATGATAATATGAGTGTTTGACTAACGACATGATATGTGTGACTAATAGCATGAATTGCGATGATTTACTATATGAGATTAAATTTTAGATATTATGATGTTGATTATATATATATCTGTATGCCAAGTGTGAGTATAAAACAGTAATATGTGAAATTGGCTAAGTATGATATGGAGGTTGTAATGAGCTGATGAGGATGATGTTATGATCGAATTGAGACAAGATGAGATGATAATGTTAATAATGACAAGATGGTTGAGTTATCATATGTGTGTGTATCTTATATGTTTCATAGGTGACTTGTGTGCTTTGTGTAAATTAGACTAAGACTTATTATGCTATTTATGGGATTACTAGGTGATCTCTGATATGTTGGATTGCTTGCCATTGCTGATCATTGTTTGGATTTCACGCTTCTCCAGGTAAGTCTCTTTGGAGCTTACTCAGATTGAAATAGAGATATTCCCTGCTTTAGGTGCATGATATACTAGATGCTTGCATTCATGATCAGCATGTCATGTAGTACCATGCTAGGTTGCATTGACCGTTGAGCATTCTATTTCTTTATGCGTATGTAAACAGAACGACCGTTATCTGTGAAGTAACTAGAGTCTTTGCTAGTGTTATAGGACGACCCAGTCCCATCGGGTCCCGTCCTGAGTCAATCGAGTCATGGAACTTCCTTTACTTATATTATGAGCGGCCTGCAGGCTTTAGGGTTGGGCATGCGTGTCGCCCAATTATTATGGCATGCATGTCGCCGAATTACTTATATTATGAGCTGCCTGCGGGCTTTAGGGTTGGGCATGCGTGCCGCCCGATTATCATGGCATGCGTTCTGTCTCTGCCCTATCAGAAGAGGGTGGAGGTAGGAAAGGGATATACCACTTGGTATTTTGTGTTAAGGCCTTATAATTCTTAGGAGCATGTTAGTGTGTTAATGTTTCGCCTTACATCTATAAGCATCTTTATTATATATAGCGTATATGTGTGCTTAGGGTCGGGATGCAGAGCTAAAGTGGACATCGATCTAATCCCGCCCACTATCAATTTTTTTAGGTATCCGTTATGCTTACTACTATTGATGCTGATTGAATCCATGACCGCTGGGTCTACCATGGCGAAAAGAGAGAGTTGAGATTCCGACTTCACCAATTTAATTACGGCTTAGATTTGAATGGTTGATCATGTTTTGACCCGGCTCTGTCGTGACACCCCCCCTTTTATTATCATGCTTTACTTCCGCTATTTGTGTTGATAACTCCCTCCCTTGATGAAAATCGGAATAAAGTTTCAAAGGCCTTGACAGGATGTTTGTGTCAAAGGTCTTGGAGCTTTAATAGTTGATGAAATCCAAAACCTGCTCTATATGTCCGAATAAGTATTTAATATTATTATATATACTTCCTTTATATTATATATATGTGTAACTAATCTTTCAGGAAGTATTTTCGAAATCACTTCTTTCCTTATGGTGCATATTGAGGAGATCCAATTTGAGAGATCATGTCTTCGAAGTGTCCAAAAATAGAAGATTCGGGCGCGCCATGATCCAAACTAGCCGTTGTTGAAGATCTGGTGTTGAAGATCCTTATGCGCCATGTTGCTTCTATAAAGGAAAGGAAGAAGAAGACAGAACATACAAGTGTTACACGAGCTTTCATTCATTCAAGCGAGATCTGTCTTCTAAGTGTACTCTCTGCTAGCGCTCAAGAGTTTGTTGTTTTATTTCAAAGCCTTTGAGAGTTACACTGTGAGCTTATAGGATATATTCTTTTATAGTGTTACTCGAGAGTTTGTAACTCGGGAAGTTGCACTAGGCTATTGATTTGTGAGAGTAAGAGGATTGTACTAGATAGCTGAGAGAGGTGGGGCTCTTCTAGATTGGTCTAGGACTCCAAGGGAACGTGAGTTGACTAGATTGCAATTGTATAGGAGAAAGGCTTCTCGGTGAGCTATTAGGACCCTAAGCTAAGCGAATCAATAAAGCCTTTTGAATCCTAGGGTTGTGGAAGAACCCTGGGCGGGGACGTAGGTCAAGTTCGTGCCGAACCTCGTAAACAATTACTTGTGTCCTTTATCTATTGCTTTACCTTATTTCCGTACCTGGTTTGATTGTCTAACTTTGTGATTCAGGTTTAATCTCAAAGGGTTTTATACGAGCTCCAAAAGTTTTGAGACTTTCTATGAAAAACGGGCATACTCTATTCAACCCCCCTTCTAGAGTATTTCTATATTACCTTGTTTTATATTATCGAACCTTCATTTGGTATCACAGCTTTACTCACTGCTTTTGATCTAACAATCTTGTGAGTTTTCGATCATGTCTAGTGAAGAAAGCGGAGGATTTGCATAGGGAAGGTCCACGAGCAGACCACCACTCTTTGTAGGAAACAACTTTGTCCACTGGAGATCCTTGATGAAAATGTTCATTATAGATCAAGATCTGGAATTTGGAACATTATTGAGAATGGTCTGAAGATTCCAAATAAAGAAGGACCAAATGGAACCAAAGTCGCAAAGAAGGAGTCTGAATACATCCAAGCAGATCTTGAACTCGTTTCCAAAAACTACAGGGCTATTAACTTACTTTATTGTGGTCTTAGCACTGATGAGTTTAATCGTATTTCATCTTGTAGGTCAGCTAAAGAGATTTGGGACAAACTGGTCGTCACCTATGAAGGAACGAGCCAAGTAAAAGACACCAAGATCAGCATCTTCCTTCGAAAGTATGAGCTCTTCAAGATGAAGTCTGATGAGACAATGAAGGCCATGTTCACACGATTCACAGAAATCACCAACAACCTTGACTCTCTCGGCAAGAGCTTTACCAACGTTGAGAAAGTGAGGAAGATATTGAGGTGCCTCCCAAAGAAAAAATGGGGTCCAAAAGTAACAGCTATTGAGGAAGCATAGGACCTCACCACTCTACCCCTCGATGACCTTCTTGGGAAGCTGATCACGCACGAGATGATCCTTAATGAAGACGATGGAGAACTTCCAGCTAGCACTAAGAACTTGGCACTCAAGTCTAAGAAAGATGAGCCTAAAGATGGATCTGATTCTGAAGAAGAGGATGATGATGAGGATGATCCTTTTGCTCTTATCACAAGAGGCCTTGCTCGAATTCTCAAAATGAAGAAGCAATTCAACAACAAGGATGGATCATAGTCTTCAAAATTTTGAGGTAAGCCTCAATACAACAAGTATGAAAAGAAGACTAAACCGTTGTCTTGTTTTGAATGTGGTGAAACAGATCATCTTGTGAAGGACTGCCCTCAAAAGACAAAAAGTCAGTCCAAGAAGGGTGACAAATGGAAGAAGAAAGCCATGGTGGCAACTTGGAGCGATTCCGACTCTGACTCTGATGATGAGAAGGCCAATATTTGTCTTATGGCCTCAGAAGATGAATCCCACGATGAAAAGCTTGAAGCTATTGTAAGAGAACTTATGGCAAGTCCAAAAGAGGTATTATCGGAATTCCTTTCCAATATGATTGCCAATGAAGAGAAGCTTATTGCCTAAAATAACATTCTTATTAAGAGAAATGTGGACCAGGAAAGAACTATTGAGGATCTGTCTATGAGGATTAAAAGTCTTGAAACTTCTTATTCAGGTCTTGACATTAAAGTCAAGATGCTTGACTCGGAGAAATCTGAACTCAAGAAAGATCTCTCCTCTCTAAGAAATGAGCATCATGACTTAGAGAACGAGAAGATCTCCCTGAATAATAAGATTCAAGATCAACAGACAGCCCTCATAAGTTTTACCAAATCCAAAGGCACTCTTGATAGGATGTTGGGTGAGCAACAAAGTTCTCTAAACAAAAGTGGTATTGGTTACAATCCAAGGTTTTTAAAGAAGCAACACATTACCACTTTTGTAAAGGCAAAAGGAAGCAGAACCTCTCCTATATGTCACCATTGTGCTAGAAAGGGACATGTAAAAGAAACATGCCCCTATAGAAGAAAGGATCTATATATTATTCGCAATACATTTCCTGTTCATTTGAGAAAAGAACGGATAACACAAGTTTGGGTTCCAAAAGGCACTATTTTACCAAATATGGTTTACCCCAACAATGGATCCAAATTTGCTTATTGGTCTAGCCACAAAGGTTGATGTTTGTCTTGCAGGAGATCACCAAGGTGAAAGAACACAAATGGATTATTGATAGTGGATGCTCAAGGCATATGAGTGGGAAGAGTTCTCTCTTTCATGATCTAAAGGAGCAATCCACGGGAACAATCACTCTTGGTGACAAAGGAAAATGCGACGTCGTTGGTATTGGTAGTGTTGGAAGCGATTCCAGCCATAGTATTAAAAATGTCTATCTTGTTAATGGTTTAAAGTATAATTTGCTTAGTGTCTCTCAATTATGTGATAGTGGCAACAATGTCAGATTTAACAAGAAAAGATGTATAGTGTGCAGAGAAGATACAGGTGAAGTTATATTGACTGCATATCGTTACAACAATATATACGTCGTAAATGCTGATCAAGTGGCACAAGGAAGCTTAACCTGTCTAAAGGCTTTGACGGACGATCCAAAGCTCTGGCACAGGAGACTCGGTCATGTGAGTCCACATACACTACAGAAGCTTGTGTCTAAAGGGCTTGTAAGAGGGCTACCTGAGATGGACTTCAAAGGTATTGATATGTGCAATGTATGCACACGAGGTAAACAAACACGTAGCTCCTTCAAACCCAAAAAGGTTGTAAGTTCTTCTAGACCTCTTGAACTTTTACATATGGATTTATGTGGTCCTATGCGAGTCAAATCTCCCAATGGTAAAAAGCACATGCTAGTTGTTGTTGATGATTTTTCTAGATATACTTGGGTTGCATTTTTTAAAAGAAAAATCAGAGGCCTTATTTGAGTTTTCAAAACTTTGTAAGGCGTTACAAACTTTAATAAATGAGCCCATAGTGTCAATTCGGAGTGATCATGGTAGGGAGTTTGATCAACTTCAGTTTGATTTGTTTTGTGCTAAATATGGCATCTCCCATTACTTTTCTGCTCCTAGGACACCTCAATAAAACGGGGTTGTGGAACGCAAGAACCGCACCTTAGAGGATATGGCCAGGACTATGCTTTTAGAAAATGCATTACCTAAAACCTATTGGGCTGAAGCTGTTAACACAGCTAACTACATTTTGAATCGTTGTCTTATTTGTTCCATCTTAAAGAAAACTCCTTATGAACTTTTCAAAGGCCGCAAACCACTTATATCTTATTTTAAACCCTTTGGCTATACTTGTTTTGTTCATAATAATGGAAAAGATAACCTTGGGAAATTTGATGCGCGTAGTGATGAAGGTATATTTCTTGGCTACTCCACGAGTAGCAAAGCTTATAGAATCTTCAATAAAAGGACCCAGTTAGTTGAAGAAAGTATACATGTTATTTTTTATGAATGCAATGACGATACTTTGAGTGAAAGTGTTGCAGATATAGATCTTAACATCCATGCAGAGAACGAGGAAGGTGATGATGCTGCTACCAAGAACACAGAGAAAAGGAACATGCAGGAACAGATTCTCAACACTGAAGAATTGGCCCAAGGTGTTGAAGATTCGTCCAAACCCCTTGGTGTCCAATCCAACTGCGTTGAGACGACAGAAATTGCTGTAACTGAACCTAACAAGACCACGGAGTCAGATGTACCACAAGTCAATCCTACTGGTGTGACGAATCAAGGAGCTGAGACTAGCAAAAAGAAATTCAAATACTCCTCATCACACTCATTAAAGGATATCATTTCTGACCCTACTTCTAGTGTTCAAACTCGTTCTAAACTTAAAGATCTTTGTGCTTTTCACGCGTTTGTTTCTCTTATTGAGCCAAAGAAGGTAGATGAGGCACTTCAAGAGCCAGACTGGATCATTGCTATGCAAAGTGAGCTTAACGAATTTGAAATGAACAAAGTCTGGACCTTGAAGCCTAGACCAAAACATCAATCAGTCATTGGAACACGATGGGTATTTCGAAACAAGCTAGATGAGAATGGTAAGATCGTGAGAAACAAGGCAAGGCTTGTTGCTCAAGGCTACAATCAAGAGGAAGGTATTGACTACGAGGAGACCTTTGCTCTCGTAGCCAGGCTTGAAGCCATTCGCATTTTATTAGCATCTGTATCTTTTATGAGCATAAAGTTATATCAAATGGATGTCAAGTGTGCTTTTCTTAATGGTTTCTTAGAGGAAGAAGTATATGTGGCTCAACCCCCAGGTTTTGAAAGTTCAGAATTTCCCAATCATTTTTATAAACTTGACAAAGCGCTTTATGGTTTGAAACAAGCCCCAAGAGCTTGGTATGAGGGCTTGTCAAAATATCTTTAAGAAAATGATTTTAAAAGGGGGTTGATCGACAAGACTCTTTTTATCAGGACCAAAGGAAAGGACATTTTGGTTATTCAAATTTATGTTGATGATATATTATTTGTTACTACTAACACATCTTTGTGCAAGGAATTTTCTGACATCATGTGCAGTGAATTCGAAATGAGCTTGATGGGTGAACTCAACTTCTTTTTGGGATTACAAGTTCATCAATCCAAGAAAGGGATCTTTGTCAACCAAAGCAAGTACACTAAAGACCTCTTGAAGAAGTTCAAGATGGATCAATCCAAAGCAGCCAAGACTCCCATGAGCTCAACATTGTCTCTAGATCAAGACAAGACTGGGAAAAGTGTCAATCAAAAGGAGTATCGAGGAATGATTGGATCTTCATTATATCTCACGGCTAGTAGACCTGACATCATGTTTAGTGTTTGCATGTGTGCTAGGTTTCAAGCTGATCCTAAAGAATCTCACCTCGTGGCTGTGAAAAGGATCTTTCGATATCTCAATGGCACTAAGGAGCTTGGACTATGGTACCCAAAGCAAAAGGATTTCACATTAATTGGATATTCTGATGCAGATTTTGCAGGCTATAAGGTGGATCGGAAGAGCACATAAGGATGTTGCCAATTCCTAGGAGCATCCTTGATCAGTTGGGACTCAAAGAAACAAAACTCAGCCGCTCTATCCACTACAGAAGCCGAATACATTGCAGCTGGAGCCTGTTGCTCACAAATCCCTTGGATTGCTCAACAAATGCGAGATCTTGGTATCAACCTCAAAGGTATTTCAATTAAGTGTGACAATACAAGTGCCATCTCCATCACTAAGAATCATGTTCAGCATTCAAGGACCAAACATATTGATGTAAGGCATCATTTCATTAGAGACCATGTCGAAAAAGGTGATGTGTCCATTTCGTTTATTTCAACTGATTATCAATTGGCTGACATTTTTACTAAGCCTTTGGCAGAGGACAGGTTCACCTTCATAAGACGAGAGATTGTGATGCTTAACAAGGATGCACTTTCGTAGGGGGAGCATTCCCTTTACGAACGATAAATTCTACTTAGTGTCAAAACCCTTGAGAATTATGTCAAGGTTTGTGAACTAAATGGTAGATCATATATATCGGATTACATATATTTGGTTAATATCTTTTTAGATATTTAATCAATTATATTTTTATCGGATTTCAAAATTGCCTTTTATGTTATTTATTTAAAAACATTTGAGATATCTTAATTTTGGAACTAAATCCTTCAGTTATTCAGTCTGATTTTAATAGAAAAGTTTGAATTTTGAATTGGAAACCTTTCAAATTTTGGCAATGATATCATTTCTTCCCTTGGAACTCTAAACCCGTCCCATCACTTCATCATCTCTCTCTACTTATACCCAAGTCTGTACCCGATTCCATCACACTCTCAAAACTTATCCAAACCCTTTCACTTTCTCCTTCTTCAACCTCTCAACCTATTCTAAGAAAACCCTAGCCGATTTCCTCCATGGCACCCAAAACAAAGAAAGCTTCCACACCCAAAAGACTTGGCGCCACCCCCAAGGGACTTCAGGTCACTGCCACCTCTTCCACACCTGAACCCACTCCTCAAGCCATTGTCCCAACTGTTGTCCAGAGCACCATCGCTGAGAGCACGGCCACTGTTACCAAGGGCTCTCAAAAGCGCTCTGCTAAGAAGCCCCTCAGTGCTAAACAGAAAGGGAAAAAAAAGATCTTAGCTGAGGAGGTGGACGTGAGCAGGATATCCAAGATGCTGCAAGGTCTGTGGACGAGGCTCACTGATGATGCTCCGGACGACGAAGCTTAAACCCTACCCTACCCTATCCCTATCCCAAACTTGATACATTGCTGGTTTTTGGAAACAATTTCAAAACTTTTGGTGACTGTTTTACCTCCTCCCTTTGTTGAAAGACAAAAAGGGGGAGATGATCTGTGGTTGTTTAGACTTGAAAACCTTTCTGCTTGAAGGTCTTGGAAGACCTTGGTTTTTGATTTTTGGTTTTCGGTTGGATGGCTTTTTCATGCTTTAAAATTTTTTGATCCAATATTTGTCTAACCCATGCAGGTACTTAGTCTGATTTCTCTTATATTATTTATGCTTGACTAAGTTGCAGGGATGCACAGGTCTTGTCTTTCATCAAGAGGGAGATTGATAACTCCCTCCCTTGATGAAAATCGAAATAAAGTTTCAAAGGCCTTGACAGGATGTTTGTGTCAAAGGTCTTGGAGCTTTAACAGTTGATGAAATCCAAAACCTGCTCTATATGTCCGAATAAGTATTTAATATTATTATATATACTTCCTTTATATTATATATATGTGTAACTAATCTTTCAGGAAGTATTTTCGAAATCACTTCTTTCCTTATGGTGCATATTGAGGAGATCCAATTTGAGAGATCATGTCTTCGAAGTGTCCAAAAATAGAAGATCCGGGCACGCCATGATCCAAACTAGCCGTTGTTGAAGATCCGGTGTTGAAGATCCTTATGCGCCATGTTGCTTCTATAAAGGAAAGGAAGAAGAAGACAGAACATACAAGTGTTACACGAGATTTCATTCATTCAAGCGAGATCTGTCTTCTAAGTGTACTCTCTGCTAGCGCTCAAGAGTTTGTTGTTTTATTTCAAAGCCTTTGAGAGTTACACTGTGAGCTTATAGGATATATTCTTTTATAGTGTTACTCGAGAGTTTGTAACTCGGGAAGTTGCACTAGGCTATTGATTTGTGAGAGTAAGAGGATTGTACTAGATAGCTGAAAGAGGTGGGGCTCTTCTAGATTGGTCTAGGACTCCAAGGGAACGTGAGTTGACTAGATTGCAATTGTATAGAAGAGAGGCTTCTCGGTGAGCTATTAGGATCCTAAGCTAAGCGAATCAATAAAGCCTTTTGAATCCTAGGGTTGTGGAAGAACCCTAGGCGGGGACGTAGGCCAAGTTCGTGTCGAACCTCGTAAACAATTACTTGTGTCCTTTATCTATTGCTTTACCTTATTTCCGCACCTGGTTCGTTTGTCTAACTTTGTGTTTCAGGTTTAATCTCAAAGGGTTTTATACAAGCTCCAAAAGTCCTGAGACTTTCTGCGAAAAACGGGCATACTCTATTCAACCCCCCTTCTAGAGTATTTCTATATTACCTTGTTTTATATTATCGAACCTTCATGTGTGACCATTTGTTTTTCACGCTTAGACGTACGACAGGTACAGGGGACTTTCCCGGGGATTCCAACGATCCCTTCGAACTTGGGTATGCAATCCCACTTTGAAAACGTTATGATAGAATTTCAAACCTTCAACCTGTACTCGGGGCGCAAGGTCCTAACGGGGGGTTTCATCCCTCGAAACGTAACCCGAGAATCATAATCTCGGACCGTTACAGAAATGATGAACTTCCTCCTTTGTTTTGAGTTGTTGTGAACCTTTTGGTATCTCTCTCTGTCGATTTTTAAGAATTTAGGTTTAATTGATCTCAGGAACTTCACAAATGCGACCAGTGAAATCCATAAGCAAGTGTTTTTCAACTTTTATTGTTACTTGAAATAGAGCTAGATTTCAGTTCAAATTTCTGGGATTTTAGGTTAGTGTTTTTCAAAATTTGTTGTTACTTGAAATTGAGCTAGATTTCAATTGAAATTTCTGGGATTTTAGGTTTTTTTTTCTCCAAGCGATTGATTCTTGAAGAAAATACTAGCTTGTTGAATTCGAATAAGCAAGTGTTTTATGAAAAATCATTTCTTGAACCCGAACAAAAAATATCTAATGATGGTTGATTTACGTGTCAGTTGTCAAGTAATCTATCCTGCTTTCAAGTAGTTGAAATTTAGAAAGGTGTTAAACTTTCATCGTTTACCTAGAAAGAAAAACTCATCAAGTGTTTCAGCTGCTTCTGTTGATCTATTTTGGTGGTGGTACCACACTAATTAAATTTAAAATGTAGGGTGCGATTGGAGGGAAGTTGGTAGGAAGTTAGGTGGTGGCAATTGTTGTACCTGTACTCCTAACCTTGATGAAGAAAACTCACATGTCCCTAACAAGATGAAGATTGAAGATCAACCAAAACCAAACAGAAAACTGGGCCAACCGGAGCAATCTCAATAACATTAACAAACCTCCCCGACCCCCTTTTTAGGTGGCTTTTCATCAATTTCTTTGCTTTCAACTTTTTTTTCCGATTAAAAATAAAATCCTCTATATTTTTGTGTTTTTTGCAGTTCTATTGTGTTCGTTAATCACTATGTATTTGTAGAATAATAAAAATAATTACATGTGCCATGGAAATGGGTCTATTAATTGCATAACATTCTTATTAAATGGACAAAAAAATAAATTATCTTACCATTCTCTTTTATATATATGTATGTATGTATGTATGAAAAGATGGAAGAATATGAAGAGACAAAAGGAGAGTTCTGCCAAGAGCCACAGAATAATAGAATAAATGCAAAAGAAGCAACAAATGATCATCATATTTGGATTTCCTGATGTACAAAAGCTTGATCAGATTCAGATGATGTGCCTCCCAATCCCAACAAGGTAAATTCTTTTGTATGTAAATAACATAAAGTTTGTCAATGGAGTAATAGTGGTGAAAGAAATGTATCACGAGTAAAGTTTGAATTTGTTGTATGTTATTTATGATTTTGTCTACTCCTCCTTTACATTTCTTGGTCGTAAGATGAGAGTTTATTAGGTTTTTTAGTCTAGGTTGTCTATTTGTTAGTCCAAGTCATGGTGGGAAAGAACAGATCAAAAGAGAAGAATAATGTATGCCCGGACGGAGTGAAGTTACTATGTTATAACTAATTTTTCCTTATTAGTAACTTTAGATCCTATCCCATGTAGACATGTCCTTCTCACCACTCATCATTGATAATCTATTGACATCATACCTATACCTCTCACCCACTCACCTATAAAAATATGGAGGCATGCATAAAAAAAAATCCATACTGCATATCCAGAATAGGAAGTGCTTTGTGCGCATACAAGTGTACCCATACATGGATGCATTTGTATTATCAAAGCAATTGCTCCCTGGAGTTGCAACCCCCGGTGCTTTGTATGCCCCAACAAGCATCCCCACAAATTTATCTCCTATATCACTGCCAACATTGGATCCTTGTATGTGAAAACATCAGCAAGTTGAAAGACATACTATCCAAATTTATCTCTTGCAGTGCATCTGAATCCCTGGATCGAAAATCAAATCTTCATCTAACTATCTCTATTTGAAATCTTGTACAACACACACTCTTTATAGATAAAAGATAAATGGCATAGCTAGTCTTAAAACTGAACTTGAATAACATCCCAGCCAAGGTGCACAACAAGAACTAACCCAATGGCACTCCTACAACTTTGAATATTAGCAACACCTCTAGTATCAAGACCCTGATTGTTAATTAAGACTTATAGTAATTCACTTCTTGTATTACTTAACTATGTAATCTTAGTTATATAAGAATTGTTTTTTTCATCATTTGGAGAATTTTATTTATTACTCCATCTGTCTCATATTGAGTGTCGTTTTTCTTTTTGTGCACGTTTTTTAAGGAGCGAAAAACTCTATAAAATATTATTAATTTAATTAATATTTTTATATAATGTTATGCTTATTACTACTAAGTATCAAATTATATATAAAAAAATAATTAAAAAAATAATATTTTTATAAAGTTTTTCGCTCCTTAAAAAGCGTGCCGAAAAGGAAAAAAGACATTTAATTTGAGACGGAGGGAGTATATTTTGGCAGTCGAGCTCGAGTTTCGACGTTTGGCACTACTATGAAACTATGTAGTTGTTTGGACTCCTAGTATTATGTCGAGGTAAACATTTTCTCATAATATGATATTAACAAGGGACTTGGTAATTGTTATCTCATTATGTCTCCTTATATGCTATCTTTTATGAGCAGGCTTTGATGCTCATGCTCTCTATGGCGATCAATGCCATAGAGACTGGTGAAGAAGATGTCGAAGAAAGGGTAAAAAAATTGTAGTGTTGCTGAAGCAAGTATGCAAGGGGTCAAGTTTTTGTCTCAGGTTGGTAAAAAAAACATATCCTTTTTTTTCTTGGATATTCAAACATATCTTACTTGCATCAATTACGCAAATGAGATCAATTACACAAATGAGGTTGCTACAACATTTTAATAGCAATCTATTTAAACTTGAGAAAGAGGTTAGATTTTGTTTGGTGCTCCATTTCTATGATCTTTATTTTATTGATAAACCATAGTGCAATTAATTAGGTGTGGTGTGGTCTGAGATTAAACTTATCAATGCTGCCCTCAGGTTTCTGGATATACTAAATGAGGCACCATTAGCTCGTCATCAGAAGTCTACAAGGATATATGGAAGCTTATTCTACTGCTTTCTATTGGCAAGTATTTATATTTATTTATGTGATTTTTGGCTGTCCTCGAAGATTTAATCATTTCATTAATAATTATGGATATTTCTTTCCTTTCTATGGTTGTTCAGACTTTAGATAGGGGGATTGAGATATAAATGGGAACCATGGATGGAAATAGGTTGATTTGGTTAAAATGTAGTTTTAGACATTTTATTGTACATGTAAATTTTATAATTATATATATTTATTGTATATAAATTATGTAGTTTTGACATTTTATTTATATGTAAATTTTGTATGATTAATGAAATTTTATTATATATATAAATTGTGTATTTTTTTTAAAAAGAATTTTGGGGTTTTTTTTTCTTTCCACACAAGCTTTAGCTATGGCATGCACCTTGCCGTGGCAAATGCGTGGTGTCTTCTGTCTAGGGTTGCTTGGCCGTCACTTTGCCGTGGCTAATTTTTTTGCGACGGCTATCTGCCGAAGCTACAAGATTTTGCCACCGCTGAATTCGCCACGCCCCCTTTAGCCGTCGCAGAGCCGAAGCTAGATGCATTTTGCCACCACAAGAGGGGCTTTTGCCACGGCTTTTTGCCGAAGCTAATTTAATTTTTTTTTTGTAGTGGGTGCAAAGCCCCTAGAGGAACTCTCAAATTAAATTTTGATGGATCCACAATTGCAAACAATGACAGCTCGGCATGGAGCCATAATCTGTGACTAAGAAGGACGATCGATACAGATATGCTATCAAAAACTTGGAAAACAAAGCCCTCTGAAAGCGGAAGCTCATGCTTTTAATTATAAGTTGGGAATCCAACATGCTCTACAACTCCGTGCAGATAAAATTCACATTGAAGATGATTCCATTATAATAATAAAATACCTAAAGAAAACATCTAAATGCCCTTGGAAAATTGAACTGATATTGTTCGATGTTAAACTCTTATTATCGATTATGAAAGAAGTGTAAAGGCTCGGATTTTTGAATTATAATTTCCCGGAAATAGAAAATCAAAATGAATTTTAAAGCGGAATTTAGCGAAAAAACTTGCGAGCTCGGACTTTTGATCTCGTAAAGCGGATTTCCATCCTCAATAAAATTCTTTTAAGAACTAACATGACAACCTTGATTGTCGGATTCCAAATCTAATTTCGCGAAAGAAAGAGCATGATTTCAACGTCTGAAACTAATTTCGTGACCACGATTCCGTCTCTTTCTCATCCATTCTTATCCAATTCTAACCTCCAACTCATCTTCTCCTCTTTGGGTAAATTCTATCCTCTCATTCTCTCCCTCTTTTCTTTGTTTCTCACTTCCTTGGAAAACAAACAAGCCCTTTACTTTGATTCATCCGGATTCAGCCCCACTCCCCAACAAATCTGCATAAAATAGGTTTTTTTTACCAAGACCCACCAAGGAGCCCCAAACACACACCCTCCCTCTCTTCCCCTCTCCCACACTTACTTGCTTCTTTTGGCATGGTCAAACACCAAAACCCACGCCAAAAACAAAGGATTATAGGAACCCATTCCCTCTCCTTTCAAAGTGGAATCAGTAAAACAACCCCCTTTTTCTTCCTCCTTCACCTCAGGATTTCACCATTGCCACCACCGCTCCCTCTCTCCTTGTTGCCGGCCACCAGCGGCCACCTTCCTTCTCCTCCTCCTCACCACCGCCACACCATCTCCACCCTCACCCTCCCCCGTCACCAGAACGCAGCAGCCACAACACCGAGCTCAACCGCAGCCTCCCCGCTCTGCTTTCCGATTGAACCGCAGGTGAGGATTTTTTTTCCCCTCTCTTTCTCCATTAGAAACTCGAAAAGCTCCACCTTTATAACCTCCTTCTTCGTCCTAGGCCACCTCCGATGACTATCCAGCTCCGGCGAGCCGAAATCGACTCCGACAAGACCAATCGAGCTCCGATCGAACATTCTCCGGCGTGTCGGAACCTCGGTGAGCCTTCTTCCTCCCTCCTTCTTCTTCACGTTCCTGTCTATGTATGCGAGTGTCGGGTTGGGTGGTCAGCCATGTCTTCGGGGTCGGGTGGTCGGAGTCCAGTCCCCGGCCGAGCTCCCTCTCCTCTTGAATTTCAACGCAGGGTGTGGGGCGGGGGAGATGATGAACAGTAATTAATTGGGTTCGGTTTTCCTTTGTTTTAAAATGGGTCCGGTTCAGCTAATTAAAACAAAAAGGCCGGTTCGGTTTATGCAAAAGGAATCAGATATTGGTTTGGGCCTAATTTTATTGGGGCTTGATTTGTTGGGTTATATCTATAAAAGATGTATTAAAGTTTAAAACTTACTCTTATACTTATATTATCAAATATTTATGTTAATATAGAAATTGGATTATATATTGTATCATATTATGACTCTTAAAAGTTGGAGATTTAAAATATATTATTGGAATATAAAATATTATGAGATATTATCGTTTAGATTTAAAAACATATTATTATTTTTATTATTATTATTATTATATGGGATTCTAAGGGATTTGAAAATATTTTATGAAAATGGTTATAAGAAAATGGTATTAAAATGTGATATAATATTATGGTAATTGAAAGAAAATATACTATTTTGAGACTTGGAGATTTTAAAAGGTATTATTGGGTTTAAAAAAAAGGGATTTGACGAATCTTTTCCAATGACAGAATTTCTAACTAGTCAACTCGGATTTTGAAACGGCTTGGGACTAACTTGGGAATGTGACTTATTCCATGACTAACTAGCATGATGATATGATCAGTTGACTAACTGCATGATATGTGTGACTAATAGCGTGACTTGTGGTGATTTATTATAAGAGGTTAAAAGGTTATATAATTGTGACGAGTTAGTAGGATATTATTGGACAAATTATGCTTTATGATTGTGATGAACTGTTGGGATATATGCGGATATGATGAGTATGAGCATGCAGATTTGGTTGATGGTGAGCGATGTGACGTTATGAAATGTGCGATACGATGACATTTATGATATGTTACTTGTTCGATTGATTGGTGTGTGTGCTTGAGTGCTTGATAGTTAGACATAGACTTATATATATTCTCGCTATGTAATTAGGTGATACTTTGTGATTATGAACGATGTATGGTGGATCTTCTATTATGCTGTTCTGCATAGCCAGGTAAGTCTCTTCGGAGCTTACTCAGATTGAATAGAGCTATTCCCTGCTTTAGGTGCATGATATATTAGGTGCTTGCATTCATGATCAGCATGCCATGTAGTACCATGCTAGGTTGCATCGACTGTTGAGCATTCTATTTCTTTATGTGTATGTAAACAGAACGGCCGTTATCTGTGAAGTAACTAGAACCATTGCTAGGGTTATAGGACGACCTAGTCTCATCGGGTCCCGTCCTGAGTCAATCGAGTCATGAACTTCCTTATATTATGAGATGCATGCGGGCTTTATTGTGGAGCGGGTTAGGCATGTGAGCCGCCCGATTATGATGGAATGCATTCACGAGCTGGCTAGTCTCCGCCCTATCGGAAGGGGGTGGAGGTAGGAGAGGGATATACCACTTGGTATTTTGTGCTAAGGCCTTATTATTATTATGTACTTGATCTTAGGAGCATGTTAGTGTGTTAATATCCCGCCATGCATCTAGAAGCATCTTTGTTAGGTATAGCGTATATGTGTGCTTAGGGTTGGGATGCAGAGCTAAAGTGGGCATCGATCTGATCCCGCCCCCTATCAATTTTTTTTAGGTATCCGTTATACTTACTACTATTGATGCTGATTTGAGTCCATGACCGCTGGGTCTAACATAGCGGAAAGAGAGAGTTGAGATTCCAACTTCACCAATTTAATTACGGCTCGAATTTGAATGGTTGATCACATTTTGACCCGGCTTTGTCGTGGCACCCCTTTGTATTATGCTTTACTTCCGCTATTTGTGTGACCTTTGGTTTTCCACGCTTAGACTTATGACAGGTACAGGGGACTTCCCCGGGGATTCCAACGATCCCTTCGAATTTTGGGTGTGAATTCCCACTTGAAAACGTTAGAGTAGAATTTCAAACCTTCAACCTGTACTCGGGGCGCAAGATCCTAACGAGGGGTTTCATCCCTCGAATCGTAACCCGGGAATCATAATCCCGGGCCGTTACAAGAAGTTTCCTTCTTTTATGTTCCTCTATTAGGTAATAGAATGGCTGATAAGGTTGCACATCTTTGCTACTCTACCTTGGGTGTCAATATCTACAACGATTCTGGTGTTTAGACCTCATCCGTAAGGATGCCGTCGGGTAGAGCTAGCTTGCCCGAATTCTTTTCTGATAAAAAAAAGTACGCTTGTATTGTTTTGTGATGGAGTATATGTTATTGGAATGACTTGTGAAGTGTTTTGGTGTTGGTATTTTTTTGGTTGCCTACTAACCCTTTTCCTGAATTTTTCCTTACATTATGTTCCTACCATGCCACAATTACAACCCATCAAAAGACCTCGTGGTTTTGGTTGCATATGAAGTCACTCGCAATGGAGATTTAGACCATTGTCACAATTTTATTGTAGCTAAGTGTCAAGGATTGAAATTGAGCGTGAACGATTCCATATATTTAATTTTGGATACATGTACACCAAATTTAATTTGTGGTGGAAATAATAAATCCTTTAAAGTTCCTAGAGAATTAAGATCTAAATAAAAAAAAAGTATTGTGTTGGAAGTAGGGGTGGAAAACGAGTTGTTCGAGTCAGGTTCGGGTATGCCCATTTGGGTTCGGTCATATGTCGGGTATATTGTATGTTCGGTCAGATTCAGGTCAGGTTGAATAAGTTTTTGGGTTGGATAAGTTCACGTCAAATGGATTTTAGGTTCGGGTTGGATCAAGTTGGGTCACATATAGTTTTATTGTAAAATAATTATTATTTTTTATTTATCTTAATTATTGACTATTAAACATCATTTATTATTAACTTCTAAGTGTTTCTCTCTTTTAGAAGAGAGAAACTCTCTCTTGAGCACCCATTCCTTCGGGAATTTCACAATCCTCACCCGTCCAAATCTGCTTGTTATGGCCTAACCCCCCTCTCCATCATTGGCTTCGTCGGATCCATCCTACCCTTACCATTTTTTGCTGGTGTTTATGGTCGATTTTTTCCTTTTTTTTCGGGATTTAGTCGTGGTTCGACTTCTGGTCTTGTTTGGGGCTGCCCTGCGACTTCTAGACACCAACTGTGTATCCATCCTTTCAGCTTCTTCTTCCTCCTCGGAGTGTGACAGTTCATCGCGTTCTTGGCATGGTTTCTAAATCCTGGCTCTCGTCGTCACCCGATTAGGGTTTGGTTGGACGGTATGTCGGATCTTCTTCATTGGTAAAATTAGGTTGGGGCTTTTGCCTTTTGGGGGTGTCGGGTTGCCCCTTCCTTCCCGCCAATCTCATATGGTAGGACTTCTGGCTGCTTCGGTCCCCCTCCGTTGTGCCGACATCCTTTGTCGGGGTTGTCTTCCTATTTTTTTTGTTTATGTTATCTCGCCGCCGAGTTGGCTTCTAGTTGTCGTCTGCCTTGGGTTGCTATCCTATGGTGGTCGTCGACCTCCTGATCGACATCGAGGCTGTGTTTCTCCTTTGGTGTCGATCTTCATTGGACCCATTTGTGGCCCGAGTTTGGATCTTGGCCCGAAATCCTGTCTTTGGGCGCAAGACTTTTGTCTTGGGCCTAGACCAGGGAAATCGCTGGCGCGGGATGGGCTTGAGTCGGGTTTTAGCCTAAATTTTATCTCGGTGTTGCGAGCACGGGCCGGGCTAAGCCTACTTAACGGGTTAAAAATGTTGTTCGAGCCCGTCTGTTATTGCGGGCAAGGACGGCCCGCAGGTACCCGCCAAATTACTTAAGGATAGTTGTTTGAGCAATCAATGTGTAAAGTGTTACACGTTAAACATGGGAAAAAAAAGTGGTTGTGTAATGTCCAACAAAACAACAAACAATTAAGTCTACAAATTACAAAAAACCGTGTTGTGGACCGATTATCGCATCTAGACTTTGCTTTCTCTGGCTCTGTGACTCCTGACGATTCTATGCTTCACAATTTCATCCGTTTGGAGGCTCTTGGCATATAGGAGTGCCCTATTGCCAAATTTTTCCCGGTTAAAAAAAAAAGTACAAATAGAAAATAAAGTCCAAAAAAAGGTGGTTGTGTAATGCCGCCCTACCTGCTAAAGTGCTAAGCAATTTCGAGTTAGGATTTAGTATTTAGGGAACTACTGAACTAGGGTATACTGTTTAGCAGTATAGATATTTTTTTAGTTTTGTGTTTTTTTCTTATAATTAATAATTTATATTATACATATATTTTATATATATAGAGGGTAGTAACGGGTAGATTGCCCTACCCAATCATGTGCCCGATGCGGTGTGCGGACCGGACTTAGCAACCCAGTTGGGCTTTTCCCTCTACCCAAACTCGTCCCAAAACGCGGTCGGGCTGGCCCGCGTTTGCCCAGGTTTATTTGGGCCTAAAACAAACCCGAAAAAAAGGATTATATATATTTATATATGAGACTATATTTTTATGCATTTACGAACCCACCCGAAAGGATTTTATCTAAATTTCGAAAGGGTCTGACAAAAATCCTGAAAGGGTTTGACAAAAATCCTAAATGGGTTGGATCAAAATTCTGAAAGGGTCTGGAAAATAATTTTTGAATTAATCGTTTAAACAATTCCATCCCGGACTCTTAGTTTAGTTTCGGTAGTTTGCACGCATATTTTCGTCTGATGTTTAGATCGTCCCTTTTTGGCTTGTATTTGTTCCCTCATTTGGCGTTGAGTCGCTGCTTTGGCGTTGGTGCGACCAGTTCCGAGTTTGGTTGCAGTATCGAACGTCTTGTATGATCGAAAGGATCGTGGTTGTGTTCGTGGTCTTCGAAGATCCTTCATCTAGGTGGGGGCAATGTCGGTGGTCCGCATTTCCCAGGCTTTGCCCTTTTCGGTGGTGGGTTACTGTTCTTCGCCTTCTCGGCATCGAGACGCCATGTGAGTCGTCACACTCTCCCGTGTTCTCGGCATTCGTGGCTCGCCTTGGATCTCCCTCGACTCCTCCACTGGCTGACGGTTTATATGGGTGCTTAGGGCTGTTTCTTTCATTAGTGTTTATGTGTGTGTTTAGTATGTTGTATGTTGACGGTTAATCCGTATGCCAATTCGTCGACCTCTCGAGCTTCAGGCAGGTCTGAGCTCGAATTTTTATCTAATTAAAAAAATTAAATATTATTTATTTAGTTATACTAGTTGTATCCCCACGTGGGAATCTGGCAAGCTCAAGCTGAGGTCCCAGAGCTTCCTACCCAACTCTGGGTCTTTGGCCTAACACAATGGGTTGGTAATGTTGATGTCTACAAAATACTCTCCACTGACCTCTTTTACCTGCGGATGTAGTGCCACATAGCATGTAGTTTCTGCTCCCTACCCCTCACACAATTATGTACACAGGCATCAACAATGTATGAAAAGGTGAACTCTTGAAGTTGAATGTGGCTAGACGAGGCAATCAGGCGGGTCGGGTCGGGTTCGGGTTCAATTAGTCGGGTTTCGGGTCATTCGGATTTCGGGTAATCTCTAATAATTTGGTCAATCGGTTAGGTCGGGTTCGGGTTTTCGTTGTATTGGGTTTCGGTTATTCGGGTTTCGGTTGTCTCGGGTTCGATTATTTCAATATTAATTTTTAAAAAATTTACTAGAATGTATCTTAAAGTTCGAGTTATTTCAGGTTTCGGTTATAACGGGTTCGGGTCTTAATAGGTTTTGGTTCATTCGGATTTCAGGTCCAAAATGGATGGGTTGAGTCGGTGTTCAGAACAATCGGTTTCGGGTCGACCGGGTCGGGTTTTGCCAGCTCTAAATGTGGCTGATGAGAAATTAGACCCGATGAACATTTTTCATTACAAGCTTGCTCACTGTCTTTACAGTCCCTCTAACAGTATCATTTTTTGTGTTAACTTTGAATCATGAACACTCTTACATATTCGCAACCCAACTTTCTGAATGTACATAAACTGATTTTACAGGTAAACCCAAGGAATTACCGTCCGCGGTAGCGTTGTGGCATAGGATATTAGTGACTCCTCCTAGATGAAGTGAATTTGTAGTTATATTCGGCCCTTCCTCCTATGAGATGTTCAGATTCAGAACAAGGTCAATGAAAATATTTAATTCTTTATGTACTTATAGATGAGAGTACCTATTGTTCTCTTTATTTTTCCATGCAAGTAACCTTTATAAGCTAATAATCTAATCTATATACTCACTACTGATAAACCTTCTGTGTGATTCTGTCAAACTCTCCCTCCAATTAACTTATGACCTTATGAGTATGACACACCTAACTAATTGAAGTTGCCTACTTGGCTCTGGCTGTTGGGGAAATTTACAAGAAGCCAGTGAAGATTCATAATCCCAACATCATTCAATAAGTAAAACTTCAATTATAATAGGACATCAAAGTCAAAGGGGTGATGCAAGTTCACTTTAAAAGATGGAATCGCTTATTATAGAAAAAGAAAAAATTAGAAATATTAATCCATTTCAACCAACTGGTTCCAAAGACCAAATCATGTTAATTGAATGAACAATAAGTACAAAAGTAAAGATACTCAAAAGATACTTGCATCTTCTCAATCTTCTCATCTCTTGCTTTCTTGTTTCTACATGTTGTTCTCTTTGGCTTCTATATAACTTCATCTCTTTTAGGTGGCTGTAGCAATGGAGAAGATGCAGAAGAGGGTGTGGCTTTTATGGTGAGTGCAGAGCAAGATGCACTTTACACTGCAATTCAAGGGTTTGTGGGCAATGGCTGGAATGGTTCTGATCTTTACCCTGATCCATGTGACTGGACTCCCATCCATGTATTATTACCTTTGTAGAATTCAAATTCTTTCACTGCACAGTGTCAACCACAACAATAATAAAAATAACATAAGGGCAATAGTAAGTTGCTAATACTCCTAAAAGTAATATTACAAGATAAAACTTCATTTACCAGTAACTTGCCAATAAATTTCATTTTTGTACCAAAAAAAAAACTTCATTTTACAGTCAAAATTTATGCAGTTTTAGAAACAGTGAACATTAATACTATATTCAGTAACTCCTGCGGAGTATTACTCAATTATCATTCTCATATATAAAACAGAAGAAGAAACATGTTGCTAATAGGTCTTAAAAACCATCATAAGAAACTGATTGACCTGAACAAGACTTGAATGAGAATATATGCTTGAATTTGGAACAAAGGAAGCACAAAGAAGAAGAGAAGAAGAACAGATGAGCGGGATTGCAGAGGGTTGACCTCTTTATGGTGTTAGATTGGGCGAGGGCGAGGCACTATGGCGACACTACAACAGGGTGGAAAAGGGTAAATCCCCAAATCAAACCCGAAATATCAATTAAGATGCTAGGAGTCCTGATATAAACCGTAAATTCGAAATTACCATTCAATAAAATCCCTAATTTCAAACACCTAAACTCTATCAAAGAGATATAAAATGGAGAAATACTGACCTTGTAATTCAATGAACGGGTATTCCTTCCTTTGTTGTGGACTATGAAATAATTCAATGAACGGATATTCCTTCCTTTGGCGAGTTATACATAAACCAGAATATTTTGGGTACTCAACCCACAAAGGGAAAAAAATGTCATTCAAACCTGAAGGATGAACAAGTGTTAAAGTTAGGCAAATGCACCGCTAAAAGCACCACAATTTATGATATCTGACCATTGATATCATATATAAAATAATAGGACAATAACAAAAGAAAATTATAGCATAACATACCAGCATAAATTTCACACCTTGATAAAATTATGTTGCAGCTTCTTCCAGTACCTTATCCAGATGTTGTGTATAGTTACCTCTACATTCCAAACAACATGTCAGCTTCTTCCAGTATCTTATCCAGAAGTTGTTCCGTTGATGGATGGTGCAAAAAAACACATATCTAGTTATTCTAGTAAGCTAATGATAATGGGGTTTTAGTTATTAATCTTTTGGCATTATCAAGATGGTCTTAATATGTGGAGGCCTCTAATCGAATGAGGTTGTTTGGTTATGATCTAGCGCTTGTTTTTGTCTTTTTGTTCTTAACATAAGTTTAGAAACTAATAGCTACATTAATTCATGTTTGCTTATCCTTTCATAGGGAACCAACCCTTGTAGGTCCTTGGAGAGATTGAAGAGATTTCTGGCAGGCAATAGCTGAGATGGGTTTGCTAGGTTTTTGAGATTTTAGATATTAAGAAGACATATATTTACCTAACTTAATCTACACATCTGAGTCAATCTAACCTATAAGATGAGAATTGAGATTGCTTTTATTTCCTGTTATTTTTCTCGGAAATCACAGGGTAGGGTTAGGTTTGTGTTTAGATGCCGATTAGTTGGGATGTTTTCAAACACACCCACCCATTGGGTTTCTATTTGAGTTTAGTACTTTTGCCCTAGTTTTGGTAAAATTTCTATTTGAATGTGTCATAATTTGATGAATTGCATGTACAAAACAAGAAAAGCAAAAAAAAAAGGTCATATATAAAAAACATCCTTTACTTCATACTTTACCTTTTTTAAAGAATCTTCTAGAATTTTCGAGACATGACGTAAACAAGAGCAATAAGACTTTGATAAAAATGGTTAAAAAAATGCAAGGTTGTTTCTATATATATTCTCTTGCTCCCAATGTTCCAAAAAACGCTTGGCGGTAGGGTAGGGTCAAGGGTCTAGCCGGGGTGTAGATGGGGTCTATGCGGATTTCATGGCAGAGCTTTGCTGTCTAGGCGGGTTTTGACGACATTGACAGCCTTGGCGGTGGGGCGAGTTCAAGGGTTTAGGCGGGGGTCTAGGCGGGTCTTGAAGGGTTTTTTAGAACAGTGCTTGCTTCTCTACTCACATAGTCTGAGTTAGTGGTGGAAATTTTGTATTATTGCTTATAGGTTATCTTTTTCCTTTTAGAAGTGTCAATTAGTACTTTTTTTTCTCTACAAACTTGTCACATGATGTTGGTGCAACAATGGTTATGTGTTAGTGGGGTTTTGATGATGGGGCAAATCATCTGTTAATGAATAGGGATTTGTCTGCTGTGAGATGGGTTGGTGGCATGGAGTTGGAACTTGTAGCAATAGAAACAGGTTTGTGATATAACCTATGTTTATATATATGTTTATATATATATATATATATATATATATATATATATATATATATATATATATATATATATATATATATATATATATATATATATATATATATAATATCATTTGTATTCTATTTGGTCATATATCGTATGCCACACTTCTCTTTAGGTGGTAGAATTGTGCCAAGGTTTAAAGAGTTGACGCTGAAAAGTTGGGACGGGTATGTTTTCATTTGCCTTTAAAATATTTGTGATCTCGACTCCTATAGTTTTATATTCTTTCAAATGCAAATATTAATGTTATATGCTATTTGTGGACTATTGGTTAACTGTGTTTTCCACCTGCAATTTATCTTCTTTAGTTGATGTGAATGTGATTAATGCTTGGTTTTTGTTTTGAATTTCAGGCTGGGTTGGTTACAACAAAAAGTACTTCAGGCTGAGCATTGTGGAAATTCAAGTGTTGCAATCTCATATTTATCAGTGGTGGTATGTCAATTTTTTTTATGGTTTTTCTTGAACATGTTTGATGTATTTATATAAGATTTGTACCTGAGTGAGAGAGAAAACTGAATTTTCTACAAGCCTTTTGTTTGTCATGCTTGTGTTGTGTTCAGTGAAAGTGAAATCGATGAGCTTAATAGATGAAGCTCTTGCATTTTCTTCTATTTTTATCAAGTGAGTTTGAGCATGAGATGAAGCCCTTCCTGAGCTGGTGTGACTTGTGCTGCGAAGGAGAATTTGTTGATGGAAAATTTGCAGCTAGAGTAACTCATGAGTTGTGGGGATTTGGAAGAAGGGATTTGAGTGTGCTCTTTGTTGTGCTTGGCAAACTCTAATGCTACTTGCCTTCTATTTTTTTCATTCACACTTTCTATGCAATTCTAAATTAAATTTTTTCATTCACACTTTCTATGCAATTCTAAATTTGACATTTAATCTATACCAATGGAGCATGTCTGAAAAGTTCTAACTATTTTGCCTGAACAATTTGGATCATCTTTATCTCATGATTTTGATGCTTAAATGGGTTGTGTTCACCTTATATTTCTCTGTATGTCTACCAGGCAAACTTGACTCAAACAACAACTCTGAATTATTTACATGATGCTGGAATTCAGTGGGGAGCAACACCTCCAGTCACGGTATTTAATGATTTCATCTGTTTTTCTTAGTTTCCATCCTAGAAATGATTCAGTGGGGAGCAACACCTCTATTTCATATTTTTGCACTCTTATACTCATTCATGATGTATTTATGTAGAGTTTTCATGTTCTTCATTGATGGTTACATATGTTTTATAGACATTAGTTCAGATTTTCTCTTCATTGACTATTGGATGCTTAATTTGAGCAATATTCAGAGAAGAGCAGTGGCAACATAAGGTCTGAACAAGAGGAAGAAACAATGAATGACGAAGAGGAAGATCGTTGCATCTTAGCCTTAAATTGTGCATTTTGCATCTAGAGCAGACTAGATATATATGTTGTGTCTTTCGCTTCATTAACTTTATTTTAAAGTGATATTATGTCTAGCTTAGAATCGGACTAGACTAAATATGTTGTATCTTTGGCTTCATTCACTTTATTTTGAAGTGATATTATGTCTAGCTTAGAATCAGACTATTGATGTATTTTGTTTTGTATTTAGCCCTATTGTCATCTTGTATTCGACTCTGGTCATTATTTAATGTATTGGTTATGGTTTTTTGCATTGTTTAATTTTTAATTTGTCAAAACAATGTCACAATATAGATTAGTGGGTTTATTTGATGAAACAAATCGAACTGGAGAGCAAAAAGTGATGTCTACGTTTGTAAATACGTCGACCATTAAGATATAGATCGATTTCTAAACCCAGCATATATGAAAATTATAATAAAAACAGATGTGTATACATAGCACTTACATCGTTAAAAATTTATAAAACGATGTTGTAAATAATCAAAACATCATTTTTAAAGAAAAAATTGATTTGAAAATATATAAATAACATTGAATTTAAAAATATTCAACATGGTATATTATATTTATATAAAATAATATCACAAATTACAACTGAAAAAAGTGTATTCACAAATTGAATAATACATAACTGATGTGTGTAGCAATGTAAGACATCAGGTTTATAAAAAATAGCGATGCTAATTTCAAATTTTGTATTACCCCACAAACCTCCAAATGGCTAGAAATGAAAAATAATAATGGTTTAGCATTAAATGACTCAATCAAAAGGTGCGCTACGCCCGGCATTGAAGGAAAGATCGAAAGGTGCGCTACGGACCTCAAAGATTGGGATAAGATCTGGTTTGGAAATGTGAGAGTTGAGCTTGGGAAGGTAAGGCGAAGGCTAGCAGAGCTGGGCAAAAGCGATATGACGGGGCAGATGGTTCGGGAGAGGAGAGAACTGGAAAGGAAGGAGAAGGTGCTCATGGATAAGGATGAAGTTATGTGGTTCCAAAGGGCTAGAGCGAATGAGTTTCGATGTGGGGATATAAATACAAGTTTCTTTCACAAAAAGCATCGGGAAGGAAGTGGAGGAATAGGATTCAGAAACTGATTGGAGAGGATGGTAGAGAGGAGTCGAGTTGGGGGGTAAGACAAGAGTGGTGATAGAGTATTTTTGCAAACTCTTTGAATCCGATGCAATTGCCAATCCAGACACGGCTACTCAAGAAATCGAGCCTCTCGTGTCGTCGGAGGACAGCCATGAGCTGACACATCCCTTCACCGCAGAAGAGGTAAAATCAACCCTTTTCTCCATGCACCCCACCAAAGCACCAGGCCCGGACGGGATGCCAGCACTCTTTTACCAAAGGTGTTGGCAGACCGTTGGGGCCGATGTTACAAATTTTGTCCTCAACATTCTGAATGGTCAGTCATTACCGCCGGGCTTAAATCACACGTTTATCACTCTAATCCCGAAGGTAACGGACCCATGCAGAATGAAGGACCTACGTCCTATTAGCTTATGTAACGTAATGTACAAGATCGTTTTGAAAGTCCTAACAAACAGGTTGAAGAGAGTCCTTGGGAAGCTAATCGCCCCGAGCCAGGGTACCTTTGTGCCTGGAAGGATTATTACAGACAATGTGCTTGCGGCTTTTGAAGTGTTTCATCATATGAAGACAAGGAGGGGAAAGAAAGGATATATGGCCTTGAAATTGGATATGGCTAAAGCATATGATCGGGTCGAGTGGGGATTCCTTGAGCACTGTATGAGGAGGTTAGGGTTTGCAGAGAGGTGGATTTCTCTCATCATGGGCTGCGTAACTACAGTCACTTTCTCCGTCTTGGTGGAAGGGTCTCCGTCTCCGACATTTACACCAGGTAGAGGGCTAAGACAAGGCAACCCGTTATCTCCGTATCTCTTTCTGATATGTGCGGAAGGTTTATCAGGCATTATTCAGGGAGCTGAGACTCGGGGAGAGATAGAGGGTATACGGATTTCATCGCGTGCTCCGTCAATTTCTCACTTAATTTTTGCTGACGATTGTGTTTTGTTCTTGAGGGCATCCTGCCAGCAGAGTGCGACAATGGTTGATATTCTCCGTAATTATGGAGCATCGTCAGGACAGCAGGTGAAATGTCTCCAAGTCAGAGCTATCTCTTAGGAGAAATGTGAGCGAGGGATTAAGGAGGGCAATACACTCGGTAACAAACATAAGGGAGGTATCAAAGCATGAACGATATTTGGGGCTTCCAACCATGATTGGGAGGTCCAAGAAGGTGATACTCGAGAAACTGAAAGAGCGGGTTTGGAAGAAGATGAAAGGGTGGAAGGAGAAGGCGCTGTCGAGGGCCGGAAAAGAGGTTCTAATCAAATCCATCGCTCAGGCAATACCAGCTGATACGATGTCTTGTTTTAGGCTACGGGATGGGCTTTGCAAAGAGCTTGAGATGCTCATGAGTAACTTCTGGTGGGGCGAGATGGAAGGGAAACTGAAGACGCAATGGATAAGTTGGCACCGGATGTGTAAGGCAAAGAGTGATGGGGGGATGGGGTTCAGGGATCTCGAGAGCTTCAACCTGGCATTCCTAGCTCGCCAGGTGTGGAGGCTGCTCCAAGACCTAGAGTCCCTCTTAGCTAGGCTTCTGAAAGCCAAATACTACCCGCATACGAGCGTTTTGGAGGCCACGATTGGGCATCAGCCCAGTTACACATGTAGGAGCCTTGTGCGGGGCGCGATGTTCTAAAAGAGGGGCTGATTTGGAGTGTCGGGCACGGTGCAGAGATAAGTGTCTGGAATGATAAATGGTTCAATGGGACAGCTAGTGGGCGAGTCATTGGGAACTTCTATGGAGGATATCAAGGTATGAGAGTCATAGATCTAATCAATTGGGAGTATGGGAGATGGAATGCCGATGTTGTTAAGCAATTCCTTTTGTCGGGGGACGCCCAGATAGTGTTGAAGATGCATCTACATGGCCGGACATTAGAGATAGGTTAATCTGGAGACACGCGAAGAATGGGATGTTCTCGGTTCGGACGGCATACCACATGATTCGAGACATGAACAAGAGAGAGAATAGAGAAGAGGGTCAGTCGGATGGGTGTGTTATGAAGAGGGCTTGGAAGGCTCTATGGCAGCTGAAAATCATGCCAAAGATCAAATCGCTAGTGTGGAGAGCTGCCAAGGAAATTATGCCTTGCAAGAGTAATCTCTTCCGGCGCAAGATGACCGAAGATCCGTTGTGTGAGATGTGTGGGCGGATTGCAACGGGTGCCCATTCCATTTTTGAGTGCCCACATGTTACAACCTTTTGGCGATTGCAGCCGACGCTTGAAAGGCGATGGTTTGGGGGATTGTCTATCTTCGAATCCTTCATGTTTGTGTTTACAAAAGCCAAGGAGGAAGAGAGACAATTATGGGATGCGATGGTCTGGCAAGCATGGGAGTCGAGGAACAAATGGCTCTTCGAGGGCGCAAGAAAGGACCCGAAAGTGTTGCTTAACAATGTGTTGCAACTGATAGGTGAGTATAAGAGCTACATTGACCCGACGACTCCGGTTCATGTTGTTGTCTCTTGGTCGGGGCAAGATAGGTGGAGAAAGCCTGCAGGAGGGGTAACAAAGATCAATTGCGATGCTTCCGTTGTAGCTGATGGGACAGCCGAAATTGGGTTCGTGGTCAGGGATAAGGACGGGAGGTTTCTGCTGGCGGGTCACAAAGAGGTGCAATCGTCGGATGACATAGAGGTGGTGGAAGCTGAGAACGTGCTTTGGGCGTTGACTCGGGTAACGGAGCGGGGTTATATGTGCATAAACATCGAGTCGGATTGCCTAAGTTTAGTGTCTAAACTCACTAGCGGCTATGAGGGCCTATGGGTGCTGCAACACTTGATCAATGCCATCTACATGCGAGCTACACAAGCAGTTGTCGATTGGGGCCATGTGCGGAGGAAGGGGAACACTGTTGCCCACACGTTAGCCACTTTTAGACCTATTTTTGATACATTATATTTTTCTGAAAGTTTACTACCTAAGATAGTGGTGGATTGTTTGATTGCTGATTATGAATAGAATTTCATTTGTTTGAAAATAAAAATGACTCAATCAAAAAGTAATTATATCCATGCATTTAAGTCATTATTAAAATTAAAAACGGTGTTATAAATTATTAAAGACATCGGTTATAAACCGATGTAATAAAGTTGAGATCTTTAACGCCTCCCACTAACCTGTCGAATTTTTTTTTTATTAACATCGGTTTATACCCGATGTCTATGGACAAAATTCTAGTAGTGCATAGATCCTACCCAGTATACTTAGGGTTGTTATATGAGTTGAAGAGCTCGAGCTCGGCTCGAAAAAAGCTCGACTTGAGCTCGTTCACTTACTGATGCGGGACCATCTTCTACACCTCTAGACACGCCAATCATCTTAGGAGACGGACCTATGACTCGAGCCCGAGCTAAGAAGCTTCAACGCGACTCATTCATGTTTGTGAGTCATGCCTTGTTCTCGAGCACGGTTCAACTACCCGAGCCTACACTGAAGACATACATGTGCATTGGGATCAAGATTCTCGAACCCTCCTAGGCACATGTTGGGGCCGAAACATCTAAGTGTTAAGACTTGTTATATTTCCTATTTTAGTAACTTTTCTACTTAAGCTATTTTAGGAAACTTATAAGGTATTTTAATAATTTCTTAAGTTAATTATTTTATTTAACTATAGCCGAAATTCAACCTTTGATTAGGTTAAATAATCGGCTTCCCCTCTGTAGAACACTGGTTGAATTTTTATGAATGTTTCTCTTGTGAAAATACATTGAGCGCTCTAAAGTCAATCGATTCGAAGCGTTGCTCATCGATTGCACAATTGGTAATTGATCTTGCTTGGTTTGCTTTGTGTTCATCAACCTCGCGAGAGCTTGGTGATCCTGGTAATCACAAGTCCCCTCCTTATGCCTCCAAGTTGTCCGCTTGGTTGTGAGGTTTTAGAGGCAGGCTTTATAGTCGTTGATATTTGGTTCCTACCCTCTAAGAAGATCTAGGGTCTTTATCTCGTTCTATCTTAGTTCGAATCACCAATCTATCGGTCTTTTCAATTCTATTGTCAAGTCTTTATTTCAATTGTCGAGTTCTTGTCTTTAGTCGATTCCGAGTTCTTGTCTTGGTCGATATTGCTGCGTCTTTGTTCTTGTTCATGAGTCTTTGCTTCCGTTCTAGTTATTTCGTGTTTGATTGTCGAAGATCGGGCCATCCTACGGCTAATCCCATATCACTTACCTAAACAAGCCGAGCCTGAACATGATTTTAAGCTCGGCTCGCTCGATTTAGGCTTAAATAACTCGAATTCTATGAAATTTCTAAAATTTTCTTTAAATTAATATGTTATGACCAAGTAAACTACTTGAAGCTCGAAAAAAACTCGGCTCGAATTCGTTTATTTACTAAAAACAAGTCGAGTTTGAACGAAAAAGAAAGTTCGTTTAAAAATTGGGCTCGACTCGAACTCGTTTAACAAATGAAGAAGCTTGAACAGATGACTTCGCGATAATCAGGTCGGATCCGATTTTGTCGAGGAGTCGGAGAACGACTCCCAGATATTTTCCCTCCCCCCTCCGAATTTCACAAAAGAGGTACGTGGTGCTTCCATAAAAATTTCCAACTTGCTTTAGATTTCGAGTCGCAAGTGGCCGACTTTTCAATTCTACTTTTAATTTTCAATCTCGATTGAAATCGAAGAAAATTCCGGCTTATTCTCTTGAAGAATTACAAGGTCGAACCCTTTGAATTGGGTTTAACGGGGAATAGGGTTTCGATTGTTGAAGTAATGGTGAAAACTGCCGAGCATGGATCGAATATAGCCCCCTTTCTGGCTAAGTGCTACGAGATGGTGGATGATGAGTCCACCGATCAGGTAATTTCGTGGAGTCAATCCGGCGACAGCTTCATTATCTGGGATATGACTGACTTCTCCCGCGACTTGCTCCCTAAATTCTTCAAGCACAGCAATTTCTCCAGTTTCATGAGGCAGCTAAATATATATGTAAGTTTCTAGTTCTTTATCTTCTCGCTGTATCGCTTTCTTCCCTAGCCGAATCGTTCTGCTTGACGTGCTATAGTCTGTCTGCTGCCTTTATGCCTATAATTAGTTTGCGGATTCTGAAAGTTTGGCGGATAGTTTGATACTTTGAGAAGATTTGATGGGATTTTTAGGGAGGGAATAGAAGGGAAAATGAATTGAGTGTTTGGCTAGACAATCGGGAGGAATGGAAGGGATTTTAAACTTGAATAACCCTATTTGATGGGATTTCACAACCCAGCAAATTGGTGGAATTTGACGGAAAAGTGAAATCATTTCCCTTCTCTTCCCTTCCCTTCTCTTTCTCAATTTCGAATCCCTTCCCTTCCCTAAAATACCCACTTGCCAAACAGTTATGGTTGAATTGAATTCTAGTAGTAGAAATTGTCAGTCATGGTCTAATTTGGCATAATACATCCGCGAGATTGATTATTATGTTATTTTGACTTTTGAAGATTGATTATGGCTATGTTCACTTTGAGAGGAGGATATGTGTTTTTAAATTGAGACTGCTCAACTGTTGGACTGAGCAATGAACCGGATCTTGAATCTTGGTCTTCAATTGGATAGATTTTAGGCCGACGAATAGGAATGGGAGATACTTAACGTTTTGGGTTGGGAATCAAATTGATTCAGTGTGAACATCTGTTTTTTATTGCTAAATGAAAAGAAACAATCTGAGTTTTCTGCACTAACTCAAGGGAAATATACCTTCTCATAGAGAGCAGTTACTATGAATAAATTTCCTAGTTGCTTTTTCATCATTGTTCTGGGTTCAGCCATGAGACTTGGAAATTAGAATAATATAAATTTGCCTTTGCTTTTTTTTTTAAAAACTCAATGTATGTACTGGCATCTTTGGTTTCCCAAGGATGCCATAACAGTGTACATATCAGTTCTCATTCTTTTTCTAATAACTTTTTGAGAGGTAAAGAGAGCTGTTGCAACAAGTGTTTGCTCTTTCATAATTTAGCTATTACTTCTTTCAGTTGTCCAATTATAACTAGGAGTCCCTATATCCTATCTTCGGATGTGTGCAACACCTTTGAAATCATGTGCAAGTTAGCATCAATACTTCATGTTAGAGTTCTCCTTGATGAACCCTTCTTTCTAAACTTCACTTCCTGTTTGCATTGAAACCTGATTTAGATTGATATGGCACACTATTAAGTATGAATCAATCATATGCCAATTATGTCTTCCTTGTTGATATTTAATTGATGGGAATTTCTATATGTTAGATGTCTCAATATACAGGTTTTTCAGTTGATGACATAGCATTCAAAAGCTGGTTAGTTAGACTTATTAGGGTGCTGTGATGTTTACTTTGTCCATATACTCCGTATTTCACTTCAACTAATATTAACTTTTGACCAATCTATCCAGACTGTTGTATGCTTGGACTATCTCATGCAATTCGGTTTCTAGATTTTGGTAAATGGTAACAGTTCCACCATGACCCAAATGTTATGTTATTCCAAGTTTCATGGTTGAACCTAATTGAACAATATGCAGCTAGTTCCCTCTTTAATTGATTATTAGCTCTTCAAGATGGCTTTATTATAGATGAGTGGTTGAAATTTATTTCTATTTAAGTAATCGTTGTCATCTAAAGAATTATCACTTCTTACTTTTGTAATTGTTCCCTATGTTTCTTAGCTTCTTTGTTCATCTTTTCCTTGAGTGTAGAAACTCAGATTCTTGTTTTTCCTTCTAGTAGTCAAATTGATTTCAGTTACAAGCCATACCATTTGCATAACTAATAACTCAGATTGTTGTTTTTCATTCTAGTAGTCGGATTGATTTCAGTTACAAGTCATACCATTTGCATACCTAATTTCCTATTCCCGATTCTTCAGGAATGGTACCATATGGGCCTGATTCTATATGAGGATAAACTATAACTCACATATGAAAAACCTCTTATCTGGGATCCTGGTGCACGGGTTGCTATTTTGAACATTCTGCTGCCTTGTTATAGAGGTTATTAGTTGCAATGAATTGATCTCTTTATGTAGCAAAACTCTTAACCGCTGTCTGTTTATTTGGGGAATGTGCATCCGTGGTAGTGGAATATATATTTGACTTTTGACTTTGGGGGGGCGCTGTGGGAGGATGGATTTGAACGTCTATACTAGTCTTGATGAGCCTGATTGCTTTTTTCTATCTTTGTACACACCCCTCGTCTTAGCCTTTCCACCTGTAGTTGAATTATTTTCCTTACCCTGGATGAAAAGGACGGTCATATAATCTATCATATGTTGTATAACTGTATAAGTGTCTTTCCCCCTTTTTTTCTTTCTCCTCCAATTGTGATTGATATATTGCTAATCTGAAAATCTTTATGCTCTCTATAACTTCTTTTATGTTGTAGACTGGGGGTTTTCTTCGCTTCATTTTTCTATTCATGATTGTTTATGTCTTTGATTGATTTTGTCCTTATTTCGATTTATGAAAGAGCAATAGTTTGAACTACAATTGGTTCTTAATTTGCTGCAGGGTTTCAGAAAGATGGGTTTTGATCGCTGGGAATTCTACAATGAACAATTTGTGAAAGGGCAAAAGCAATTGTTAAGCAGTATCAAGAGGAGAAAGCATCCTCCAGGTTCAACACAGCAGAAAGGCTCTTCCCATGAGGACCAGCCAGTCGAAGTGGTGGACAGATTTGACCTCTCCAGCTTGGAAAAAGAAGTCGAAGCCCTCAAGACTGATAAAAACACTCTTATGCAGGAGTTAGTTAAGCTTAGAGATCACCAAGCTAACTCCCAGGAGAAGTTGCTAGTCTTACGAGAACGCATTCAGGGAATGGAAACGAGTCAGCAACAGTTACTCTCATTTTTAGTGATGGTTATCCAGAATCCTGCACTTTTGACACAGCTTCTCCAGTCGAAGGAAAACCCATGGCGTATGGCTGAAACAGGGAAGATTACAATCAAGGATGGATCAGAGGAAAATAATGCAATATCTGCTGACGGGGCAATCATAAGATACCTGCCTCCAGGAGAAGAAGCTGCAGCCCCTACCCTTCCTCTACCTGATTCTGAGACAAACATGGAGCATGATCTCTCATTCGATGCAGTCAAAGACATTTTCATGAATATCGATTTCACATCCTTTCCTATTGATGAAAGTTTTCTTCTTTCTGAACCTCGTTCACCCATAGTACCTGAACTTGACTTGCATAAGCTTGAACAATTCCTTCTTAGTAGCCCTGCTCGTGATGGTGCTGAAAATGCCATGTTAGACACCGAAAAAACAGATGATACGGAAATGGAGGTGGAGTTACTATCTAAGAACTTGGGACTTCATGAGTGAGCATGCCGCACATCTGGCTACAAGGGTTGGATATGAGGAAGAGGTACTAAAGTAAGATCTCTTCTGTCTTTTTCCCCATGCTGTATTGAATGAAACTTGGCACGATATTTTATTATACGCTGTAATGCAATAAATCAATATAAGATTTCACATGGCTTTGTTCTCTGCTAGAGCTGGACAATCTCTTGGGATACAATCTTAAACCTTTGGACTAGTTTTGAGATGAATGATGATGACTGTTCTTGTCAATTTTAAAATTTTAAAATTAAAGACGATCATAAGTTCTAGTGCTTGTAATTATATACTATACGGAAATTTCGCAAGGTACCCCTGGGGTATTGCGATTTTCGCGAGGTATACAACTCTTTTACATATTTCGCGTGGTATCCCTGAGGTTTCCAATTTTTTCGCCTCGCGCCCTTCTAGGTTAAATCTAACGGATTGAGTTTATCCTCCGTTAGTTTCAATTAAGAAAAAAAGAAAAAAAAGAAAAGAAAAAAAGAAAAAAGAACACGTAGCCCTAACCTCTCCACCTTTCACACTCTCTCTCTCCAACAAGAAAAACAGCACCATGGAACGAGAGACCTGCAACAGGAAAGGAAGAACACCACCAATACCATGGAATGGGAATTGAGAATGAATTTTCAATTCTAATTCCAAGCCCCTCTACTAAACCCCCAATTTCACATTCCCATTCCTAGATTTTCAAGCCCCTCTACTAAACCCCCAATTTCACTTTCCCATTCCTAGATTTTCAAGCTCAAATTCATCCTCACGTTCTCTCTCCCAAACTCCTCCCACCCCGCCAGGTCCCCATCCATCCCCGACGACTTGGCCCTCTTCCACCGCGCTCGCACTGCTGTGCTACCGCCGCTCGCTGCTGCTCGAAGGTGGTCGCCAAGCCAGTCGAAGCTGCCGCGCTGCTCGAAACGGTGGCGACCATGAGGGGAGTGCGCTTCTTGTAGCCCATCTTCCTCGACTCGACCCGACTGCCGTACTAGAGTCCCGACCCGTTCCCAGGGAGGCGGGCGCCAGACTCTGCGACCTTCTTGAAGCCGTCGTCGGCAGCAGCGAGATCCAGGAGAATTGAAGGGTTGTAGAAACCCTTTGGCGGATTTTGAACAGCCATGACAGGAATACAACTGCACCCAGATTCAAAATTTCAATGAGAAATTGGGTAGGGATGATGGGAATTGGTCCGAGCAGCAGCGAGCGTCCCTTCTTCTCCTTCGCTCTCTTCTCTCTCTTCGCTCTCCATTCTTCTGTTCAGTACTTCAGTGTTCTTTTTTCTTTTTTCTTTTTTTTTTAATTGAAACTAACGGAGGATAAACTCAATCTGTTAGATTTAACGCAGAAGGGCGCGAGGCGAAAAAATTAAAAACCTCAGGGGTACCACGCGAAATATGTAAAAGAGTTGTATACCTCGCGAAAATTGCAATACCTCATGGGTATCTCGCGAAATTTCCGTATACTATATCTTGTCTAAAATATTTTATTTTTATTATTTCTCATAATTTTTAATAAAATGTAATAATATATAAATATCAAAATTTTAAATATTTTTTTTAAAAATAATTTTATTAAAAATTTGATATTTTATATATTATTACATTTTATTAAAAAGCATTTGATTTTTATTATTTCTCGTAATTTTTAATAAAATGTAATAATATATAAAATATCAAATTTTAAAATAATTTTTTTAAAATAATTTCATGCAATTAGTAATAAGCATATATATTTTTTTTAATATTTTGATATTTTTTAGAATTTTTATCTTGTTAAAAAAATGTGTTGAAAAATAAAAAATCATACTATCGATCGGACGGAGTATTACACAATACAAATAAATATAAAAGTTGATTTGAAAAATGAAAGATCAAGTGATTGTAATTATAAAATGTAACAAATTGGAATCTCTATACAACAACAACAACATCCCAGTGTATCCCGCAATTAAGCAGGGTCTAAGGGGTCAGGATGTACGCACTCTTACCCCGGGGAGTCCGAGAGAGTGTTTCCGAAAGACCCAGAACGAAATGTAACAAGGACCCTACTAAAGTATGAACACAAATCTAGTCACAGAGCAAGCAAACAAAAGAGAAACATAGCGAAAGCAGGACAAGCCCACACAACACCACTCCCCCCGGACCAAACGTTTGCCACCCGTATGCGTCTCCTCCAGTTGTCTCTGTCCAATGTCATATCCTCTAAAAGCTGCAGTAAATTGAGGTCCTGACGGATAGTCCCCATCCAACTCTTCTTTAGTCTGCCTCTCCCCTTACGAAAAGCTCTGAAATTCAGAATCTCGCACCTTCGAACCGGGGCCGATCTAGGTCTTCTTTTCACATGTCCGAACGAGCGCAATATGACTTCTCGCAGTTTGTCAACAATACTCCCCACTCCGACTTTCCTTCTAATGTCGGCATTCCTAATTCTATCAAGTCTCGTAAGCCCGCACATCCAACGCAACATTCTCATCTCTGCCACTGACAACTTCTGTTCCTGAGCTTTAGTGAGTGGCCAGCACTCTGAGCCGTAAAGAAGGGCCGGTCTGACAACCACTTTGTAGAATTTTCCTTTCAATTTTATTGGGACTTTCTTGTCACAAAGCACCCCTGAATCCCTTCTCCATCTCAACCACCCAGCCTGAATCCAATGATCGATATCCTTATCCAATCCACCGTCACTTTGAATGTACGATCCCAGGTACTTGAAAACTTCCTTCCTGGGAATAAGATCTTCCCCCAGAACCACAAATGAGTCAGGGTCCGTGACCTCTCCGAAGAAAAACAGGACGTATTCGGTCTTGGTCATACTCAATCTAAAACCCTTTGACTCCAACAGATATCTCCAGGATTCCAGCCTGCGAGCCAATCCCGATCTAGAGTTGTCCACAAGCACAATGTCGTCAGCAAAGAGCATGCACCAAGGAACCTCTTCTTTAAGCGGAGCAGAAAGAGTATCCATAACCAACGTGAACAGAAACGGGCTGAGAGCAGATCCCTGGTGGAGCCCCACACGAACCTGGAAGTAGTCAGAATCCCCACACGGAGTTCTGACACTAGTCATGGCTCCATCGTACATATCTCTGATAACTTTAATATAAGACCCTGCACTCCTTTCTCAATCAATCATCTCCAAAGCAGCTCTCTCGAAACCTTGTCGTACGCTTTTTCTAAATCAATGAAGGTCATGTGCAGATTCTTCTTTCTATCTCCGTGCGACTCGATCAAACGTCTCAGCAAATGAATAGCTTCCATAGCAGATCTACCAGACATGAAACCAAACTGGTTCTCAGAAATGTGCACCAGTCTCCGGAGTCTAACCTCAACAACTCTCTCCCACATCTTCATCGTGTGACTAAGCATCTTGATACCCCTGTAGTTACCGCAACACTGGACATCCCCCTTGTTCTTGTCGATCCGGACCAATTTACTAAGTCTCCATCCAGATGGCATCTTAACTGACCGAAAGATAGCATTGAAAAGAGAAGTCAACCAGACAAGACCCATGGCCCCTAACCATTTCCACACGTCGCTCGGAATATCATCTGGACCAGCAGCTCTGTTGTACTTCATTTTACAAATAGCCCCCTTAACTTCCTCAATAGTAACACGCCGATGGAAGCCGAGCTCGATAGGGTTTGAAGGACCGTAGCTCCCTCCCGAGAAGTTGGGTATCTCATTGAGCAGTTCAGAGAAATACCTCTTCCATCTGCCCTTGATTTGCGGATCATCAACCAACACTTGATCCCTCTCGTCCTTGATGCATCTAACGGTGTCGATGTCTCTGTTCGATCTCTCGCTATGCCTCGCAAGTCGGTAGAGCACCCGCTCCCCTCCCTTCTCGTCCAAAGCCTTGTACAATCTCTCAAAGGCTTTGTCTTTAGCCTTAGCAACCGCTCTCTTGGCCACCATCTTGGGGCAATTGGGTCACCGGGTCAATCAGGTAAATCGGGTCAAAATTACCGGGTCAATTGGGTCACCGGGTTGAAATCCAAGTTATTCGAAAAATTTTCGGATTTTCGGGTTCGGGTCGGAAAAAAAATTTGGGTCAAAATTTCCGGGTTCGGGTCAGAAAATTTTCGGGCGTTCAGGTAGGGTCGACCGAGTGTGCTTGTGTTTTGACAGGTCTATTCCCATTCTTTGAAAAGGTTGAGAACCACTTCCATCTGCTGTTGAAGCTCATTGATCAAATATTTGAAAAGCGTTCGACATCTAGCAAATCCGCTAGGACAACCATCAACACCACATGGACACAACCTCCCAAGGAGCCCTTCATAGAAAAACAACTAACAACAAAACTTCCGAATTCTAACTACTTCATTTTCTCTAATGTTGATGACATGAAGGAGGATCTCATATTATCCGACAACGCAAATGAAAGTTGTAATAGTATACATGTGTAATATCTGTCTATTGAGGATCAATTGTATGTCTTTGAGGCTTAACTGAGATTAATTTTATTGAAACAACAAGAATACGTGATTGAAAGGTGGCTCTCTGTGTTTATTCTCTTTTATTGGGGGTGGAGCATAGGTTGTTTAGATAGAAAAGAGGGTTACCATACCTTAGTTGGTTGTTGATGATGATGATGAACAAAATCAACCCATTGTTGCAACAGAACAAGGCATATAGTCGATTATAACGAGAGGGGGCAAAAAATGTTTACTAGGGTCTACTATGTGGTTCAAAATACGTCGATATGGTTCGAAACATGCCTATAATTGTTTTATCATCAACATCATCATTCAACTATGCAAACAGATTGCTTTAAGAATGGGATGTTTTATGTGTTAGATCGCCTTCGCTATCATTAGAATATATATACGAGTACAAGATAGTTAACCCTAATTACAAATGGGTAATTGGGCATATACATATATTCTATTTAACATTATGAATGTCACAAGGTTTATTAGTTTTGTACGTGCAGGGACAAGCATGGCACAAAATGGGACGAGATTAGGTAATCCTGCATTTGTGTAACCTAAGTTGGGATCCATAGAATTGAAGGGAAAGAGGAAGGGATTAAAGTGTGGTTTGGTTTAAATTTTGAAAAGGTAAAGGGAAATGAAATAAATGTAGTCCAATTATAGTTCAAGATATATTGTTAAAAAAATTTAATCATTATGTTATTCTCTAAACTTTTCATACAAAATTGGTTTTATTTCCCCCTTTTAATCACCCATTTGAACAAGGCTTATATCCCCTATACCCCTGTAATCATTACCCCTCCTATATTATTTTTCATACAAAAAAGGCATTTTATTTTCATCTAGACTCAGAAAACAAATGAGTTTGAAGGTTAGAGAAAGAGTTCAGGGAAGTAATAAGGGAAAGAAGGAGAGAGCAAGGGTAAAGGAGAAAAGAATTAATTGGGTGGATTTGATTATTGATTGATTTCCACAATTACAACTAAGGGATTCATGACAATACATAACTCATATATATATGATGACAATACATACCCCTTATAAAAGCTTTTTCCTCAAACTTTTATATACAATTCAAACATATCATGAACTTTAGAAAACATTTCAAAATACAGGCATAGTTCATTAGTTTCCAAGTACAATGCAATGGTGAAGGAGACTTTATATGGTTGATAGCAACTTCTACATGGTCTTGTTGGTGCTTAGAAGTAGAATTGATCTTCAGTGACATGTACAACCACTTGGTAGTTGGTATAGGCAACACGAGGACACTGGTTGTTCCTCAGCTAAAAGTAGTACCAACTCCACTTGCTACGTTCCCCTAAAAATATACATCCAGTATTTCTCCAAAATGATAGAACAAGTACTAGACCTCGCTTCCTTTAAATTTTTTATTGGTGGGCTCATTCAGCAAACAAAACTACATCAGGAACCGCATCATGTCATCATCTGCACACTGGATGGAGCAATTCAGCTCATATGTGCTTCGTAAAACAATCCTATAACTAGCTCACCTCACCTCATGTGCGTCGAGAACATCAACTTTTGCGTATCCTCTATTATGAGGAAAAATATGGGTGTTATGTGAACATGAGCTGTTCGGATTCGACTCGATAAACTCGGCTCGAGCTCATTCACATTTGAAAAACGAGTCGAGTTCGAGCGGGTTCCCGAGCTCGAATCGAGCTTGAGCCGAGTACGAGCTCGAGCTCGAGTAGCTTGTATAGCTCGGACAAATTTACCCTTGTGCTTTTTTTCCCTTTAGTTTTAGGGTTTCTCGATCTCAAATCAGTCTCGTTCACTTCAAGCAGCCAAAAGAGCTAACGAGCTTGAGCTAAAAAACGAGCTAAAAACGAGCTCATAAACGAACTTCCAGCTAAAACAAGCTACAACAATAACATGAGCTTGAGCTCGGCTCGAAAAAAAACGAGCAAAACGAGCTCGAGCTCAAGCTTGTTCAAATACTCGTGAGCCGAGTTCCAGCTCACTTATAAGCTCGACAAAAATTCGAGCCGAGCTCGAGCTCAAGCTTGAATAAAAACAAGCTGAATATGAGCAGCCTTCTACTCGGCTCGTTCGACTCGAATAAAACCCCTAGTAGTGAAGGCATATTGTCCATTCTTTAAGAGGATGTGATCACAATATGCAACACCCGTAACTGAATCGCAACTTTCTTGTCCTAACGAGACTTCAGTGTCAATGACTCTTAGATTCACCTATCTAATCATCTATGCCATTACATGATCCCCAGATCATATATGAGCCAAACCACTAGTAATGTATGTGATTACATTCCAGCATCGAGTTAGCTTCCACTTTCTTGCAATTACCCCAGTCCTATGATAACCAAGATTCTTACTCCTCCTTGATTGAAAACAAAAGTGACGAACAAGCCTGTGTCACTGCTTGAACAACACAATGTCTTTGATCTCCTGTCATATGGCAACATGACCGGGTCTTAATTTGCTTCTTCATGACCTATTCGTCCTCTATCAAATTGCATAAAATTTATACAAAAGTGGGTGAATTTGACACTGAGCAAAACAACACCATTTATTAAGTTGTGACCCAACTGACCAGACAAGGCCATGCTGATTGCTCTGCCTTTACCCCTCTCAGAATCTATAACATCAAAACTAGCACCAGGTCGAAAATAATCATACCAACTAGCCTAGACATTTCTACAAACACTTGGACTACATTAGAGGATGCCACAATGCCAATTTAATTTTGCCCAATATCGATAACTCCTTTTATCACCGCATCTTCATCATCATAGGAATATCAAATTCCCTTTCCTTTTTTTGAAACTTTTGTGCTACAATATCCCAAATAGAGATTTCAAACTGATAGGGCTAAAACAAGCCCGTACGGAACTTGAAGGCACAACTGTCTTTTACCAGGTAGCATTTATTTCAACCCTAATTTCCATTATATATATGGGTGATGAACTAGGGTTTCGGGGGGCTTCTTTCAGTCGACACATCCTGACTTGAGCATCGAAGGCTCCTCCGGGGGAGCGAGCCCCGCCTCTTCTTCTCCTTCTAATCTGTGCAGGAAGATCGATCGACGGGAAAGAGAAGTGCAGATTTTATGCTTAACATTTGGCGCCGTCCGTGGGGACTTCGATAAAAAAGCAGTAGATCGGAATTCTCAATCAAAAAAAGCAAAGGATCGATTATTGGTGAGAGGGATGAGGCGGTGGATCGTCAAGAGTGCCTCTGTTGACTGCCCTCCTCTCGCCTTCGCCCACCAATCCTAACGCCGACCCCAATAGCCACACTACACACTCCGAGAACGTTCTCGAGCCGTAGATCGTTGAACCCCATCAACGGACGTTATGGTGATGTCGAGTCGGAGGCGCTGATCAGACCCTTCTCTTTTGTCATTCTATGGAGTTTTACAGCCTCCTCGCGTCAACGATCGACGTTGCATCTACCGTATCCACCGACTCTGCCATTCAGATCCCAACTCTCCTCAACTTCACCCATGCGATGCCAGAAGTGTTGCTTGACTTAGGCGTCTTGATAGGGCTTTATAAGCCATCTCTCCCAATTGACGGGACTCGCTCGTCACTTTCGGTCTGACTCCATCAGATCTGTCCATCCATCTCTGTAAAGGGTTCGCCATCACCTTCAAACCAAGCATGGCGAGTGACGTTCCCCCTGAACAAAAGCTTGTATTGCTTGGGGCATCGATCGCCATTGGTGAGCGCCGTCGAGATAGGGCGTGTGTCGGACCGTATCGAGGCCGACTGCATTGATGCAGCAAGGGTCGTGGTCATAATATCCATTGCAAAAACATCGCATCGGTATCACAAGTTCTTCTTTTCAATTCATTTCCTTTGGTTGTCATTGAATAATTTGAAGTCGATAACTTTGTGCTCCAAATTGTTGAACCCGTAGCTTATTCGATTCGTGAATGACCGTAACTTATTATTGATTGCAGATTAATTACATTTGACCGCCTAAAATTGATTTAGCCATTACATTTTAATTTATGAGACCCATATTCATATATTTGTTTTAGCAATAATTTGTTGATGCATTAACGGTTACTGTTTTAATGTTTCCATTCACTAGAACCTATTTGTGCGGTATCTTTGAGTCCATATATATGATTGTCATCATCTAACTTTGCAAATATACGGATGATTTTGACCTATATATACAAATACACACATCTTGTTGGTTTGATCTATTGTGTGGTTGAGTTGATCATGTTCTTGCACTTGCTTATTGGATAGTAGGTTGTGCCTTGTGTGCTTTTGTTTTTGTTTGCTCTACTTGTTATATAGTTTTGAGTGGTATTTTATAGAGGGAGTATGAGCAACAAGTATCGAGTGTGCTCCCCGAGGAAATCACGAATTCAAGTCTCACAATCGAATCGGGGCAAGATTCGATACTACAAAGTGCGCTGGGGCAACTAAAATGATTTGAGGCATCAAGAGTTAAAAAGACACAAGCGAATTAGAGGTGTAATATTCTACCTAAAGCCAACTCCTAGCCATGTCAAGAATAGCACTACAACAAAATTGGGGGTAATGAAGGCCTTCAAGATTCCTATTACTCAACTACAAATGTCATGGAAGTATGGAACGCCGTCTTTGAAGCTACAACAATCGTTCAAAAAAGTTAAAACATCGCCACTTATGGCCAACAGAATCGCCACTTAAGGCCAAAAGTACGCCGATTTCAGGCCACGAGTACGCCACTTAAGGCCAAAGGTTCGCCACTTAAGGCCAAAAGTTCGCCGATTTCAGGCCAAAGGTTCGCCACTTAAGGCCAAAGTACGCTGCTTTCAGGCCAAAGGTTCGCCACTTAAGGCCAAAAGTTTGCCGATTTCAGGCCATAACGATCGCCACTTAAGGCCAAAGTTCGCTGATTTCAGGCCAATAGAACGCCAATCAAGGCCAAAGGATCGCCACTTATGGCCAAAGAATCACTACTTAAAGCCAATTTTAAGTCACAATAACGCCATTAAGGGCCAGCAAAAGTCAAAATCAAGCGATAAGAATGTCATTTAAGGCGAAATGCTCAAGCTTAATGAAAACCATCGAATTGTCGATCATAAATAAAATTCAAACGAGAATGTCATCAACTAACATTATCTCTCATTTATGGCAAAAAAATCATCTAATCATTTTGAGCAGTAATTTTCAGTTGATCAGTTAATAACGCACCAACTGCACTATATTGTCTTATTCGGTTGAGAATGCTAAAGCTTGTAGGATACAATGAAGACAAGGGGCAAGCATCACAAGTGATCTTTGATCATAACAAGTGAAGAGTATCAAGTTATTCATCTTTCCTCATCACTAGATCGTGAAGAGGAAACCCGAGGGGCAATTGATAGGGCTAAAATAAGCCCGTACGAAACATGAGGGCACAACTGTCTTTTACCAGGTAGCATTTATTTCAACCCTAATTTCCATTATATATATGGGTGATGAACTAGGGTTTCGGGGGGGCTTCTTTCAGCCGACACATTCTGAGTTGAGCGTCGGAGGCTCCTCCGGGGGAGCAAGCCCTGCCTCTTCTTCTCCTTCTAATCTGTGCAGGAAGATCGATCGACGGGAAGGAGAAGTGCAGATTTTATGCTTAACACAAACTATTGCCCTTTCCCTTTCCTTCATAATTTGACGTGAAAGTCCTCATGGTCCTTGATGACTCCTTGATTAATTCGATGCTCGCAAGCCAATGGAGATTTTGAAGATTCCAATTCTTTTTCACTGAATTCTTGGACAAACTATTGATTCGACTCAATTTATCAGATCAAGTCTTTGATCAGGTCTTCGATTTCCAATTGTAGCATTAATTGATATCTTTGGAATTACTTCCTTGTGTATTTGAATTGTTAGGTCCCGATCATCATATTCGTACAAGCACTTTTGTTTCAATCGAATAGATTAAAGAACTCGAGTCCACGAATTTGTTAGTCGCTATTCAATCTCAACGGTTTTGAAGCCTTGATCGAGTCCACAAACAAACCGTGAGCCAAAAGAATATAAAAGCAATGTGCTCATAAAATATTATTCTCAAAACTTACTGATTTTAATTGTCATATTATAACAGAATCAATAGAAAACTAAACCTAATTTTTTTATTAAGTAATAATTCGAGCTCAGACATACCTGAAGCTCGAGAGGCCGACAAAGCCGACAGATGGATGAACCGTCGAACATAAAAAAAAACGAAAAACAAAAAAAAAGGGCACAATCAACACATAACATGCACTCTGAAATGGAAGAAACTAAGCAGAACTAAAACCGTAATGTTGAGGACGACGACAAAGAAAGAAGTCAAGTACCACCAAAGGGAAGTGTGATGCATAAAATCTGCACCATATTTCTTGAAGGGAATTGTGGGTTGATGAAGATCCAAATCCCATCGAAATCCTGCCATCCAAGAACAAACGAGATCGGGGCGGGGCTTGTCTCCCCATAGGATCCTCCGACGCTCAAGTTAGTTCTTGTTCATCCTCAATATGAATCTATCTCCTCTTATTTATATTGGTTAAGTATTAAATAAAAGAAACCGTTGTCGTATTTAATCTAGTCAACGCTCTTAATGCACAAAACCGTTATCGTAATCAATGGGCAAAACGGTGGCATCAATGCCGTGTTGAATACTCGAATTTGGTAAATGACCTGAAAGCCCTTGTGCTATGATGAAGGGATTTTCCCTATCTCCATTTCCCCTCGGGTTTCTTCTTCATGTCTCGATGATGAAGGAAGCCAAAAAAGGCACACGGCGAAGTTTATCGAGTGAGTGACGATTTTGCCGTAGATGGTAGCCGCTTGGCCTGTAGTTTGGCTATTGGTTGTAAGTGGATATCGTTGGACGTAATTGGCTATTGACCGTAAATATCTATCGTTGGTCGTAATTGGCTAGTGACCGTAAATGGCTATCGTTGGTCGTAATTGGCTATTATTGGTCGTAAATGGCCATCATTGGCCTTAATTGGCTATTGGCCGTAAATGGCTATCACTGGCCGTAAATGGCTATCCCTGGCCTTAATTGACTATTGGTTGTAAATGGCTATCGTTGGCCATAATTGGCTATTGACCGTAAATGGCTATCGCTGGCCTTAATTGGCTATTGGCCGTAATTGGCTATTTCCGGTGGTCGTAAGTGGCGATTTCCCGTGGTCGTAAGTGGCGACTCTTCTTTTTCCTGAATAATTATTGCTACTTTGAAGACATCGTTCCATGACATCTATATAGTTGCAGGACCTGATAAAAAAAACACTGTATTTCTACATAATTTAAAGCAACTAAGTCGTTAGAAGAGTGGTCTCGATCGTAATGTGTGGCGTACCTAATATGTTATATGCCCCTGCACACGATTTATATATTTTTGTGGAGAAGTATAGTATATAGCTCTTACATTCATCCTTTCCCTTGGTGGAATGCTTCACAACTTGATTTATTTTTGGCTCTTTGATATCTTTCTTGACCTTGGAGTTGCTGTATATAAACCCTACACTTGAAGATTGGTTGTTCCTCCATGTTCCATATGCGGGAATGATATCGTTGTCCCCCACATGCCTCTTATGTTTATATTATTCAATCCGATTAATGAGATAAGATATTATATTGTATACATGAAGGGTGAAAAAGATTAGCCTTTGGGTTCTTATGCCGCATGTGAGGCGAACAGATCGATGGAATCCTGATCATCCAACGCTTGTTAAACCATACATCTTCTAGGGTTGAAGCCAGCGGTTTTACCGCTCATCCCTCTTATTTCTGAAAATGGATGACCTTCTCTAAATGCAGTGATGACCCGTTGCATTTTGTAGCATCGAACCTTGCCCCGATATCGGTTGTTGGGCTTGAATTCATATTTTTATCTAAAGTACACTCAACGTTTGGTGCCCATTCTCCTTCTATTAACACCTCTTCAAGACTACATAACAAGTACAACAAAAAAAAACAAAAGCACAAGACAAAACCCACTTTCCAAGAAACAAGTGTAAGCACATGATCAACTCAATTCATGACCACATAATCGATCGAACCAACAAAGATGTATGTATTTGTACATATAGGTCAAACTAGTTCATATATTCGCAAAGTTAGATGATGAAAATCATATATATGGACTCAAAGATACTAAGCAAATAGGTGTTAACTAATAAAAACATAAAAAAGTACTTAACCATATATGCATTGGCAAAGTATTGCTAACACAAATATAGGGTGTCACAAATTAAAATCAGTGGCTAAATATCAATTTTAGGCGGTCAAATCTAATAATTAATAAGTTACAAGCTCATGAATCAAATAAGTTGCAGAACCATTCGAAAGATTGAACTAAAAAAACACCATCAGTCTAACAATTTGGAGCACAGGATGAATAAACCCAATTTTTAGTCGAGGGTACTATTTTTTATTTATTTATTGGACTGCTCCATAATCACCTAATTGATTTCCAAGAACTGGACTATAACTCAATTGCTGGATGCCTAGGGTTCAGAATTAAAAGGTTAAGTCGAGTCTGAAATTCCAGCGCCGATGATGAAGCAATGAAATCCGACAGACGTACTCCCCTCATGTCCTAAGAAGGATCTGACAACCTAAGAAGTATCTAGATCCGCCTCGCGGTAGGCATCGAGAAGGCAACGCCGGCGCCTACCGCTCGGTTTTTTACGGAAATCTTCGGCTTCTCTGACGAGGGAGATGCGGCGGCGCCGATGACGAGATGGAGGCAGTTGTGGAGGAGCGGCGACTTTTCGGTTTCGGAATCTCCGTCGAGGAGATCACCAGATCTGCTCCAGTCTCTCCCCCTCTTTCAAATTCAATTTTCAATCTCACTGTAGGTTGATTAAAATCAGTGGCTAAATATCAATTTTAGGCGGTCAAATCTAATAATTAATAAGTTACAAGCTCATGAATCAAATAAGTTGCAGAACCATTCGAAAGATTGAACTAAAAATACACCATCAGTCTAACAATTTGGAGCACAGGATGAATAAACCCAATTTTTAGTCGAGGGTACTATTTTTTATTTATTTATTGGACTGCTCCATAATCACCTAATTGATTTCCAAGAACTGGACTATAACTCAATTGCTGGATGCCTAGGGTTCAGAATTAAAAGGTTAAGTCGATTCTGAAATTCCAGCGCCGATGATGAAGCAATGAAATCCGACAGACGTACTCCCCTCATGTCCTAAGAAGGATCTGACAACCTAAGAAGTATCTAGATCCGCCTCGCGGTAGGCATCGAGAAGGCGACGCCGGCGCCTACCGCTCGTTTTTTTACGGAAATCTTCGGCTTCTCTGACGAGGGAGATGCGGCGGCGCCGATGACAAGATGGAGGCAGTTGTGGAGGAGCGGCGACTTTTCGGTTTCGGAATCTCCGTCGAGGAGATCACCAGATCTGCTCCAGTCTCTCCCCCTCTTTCAAATTCAATTTTCAATCTCACTGTAGGTTGATTCTATCTAGGAGGCTGCACCCCAATCGATCTCTCTCTCTCTCTAGATTCGGTCTTGTAGCTTTTTGATCGAATTCCCACAGACGGAGCCAAATGTTATGCATAAAATCTGCACCATAATTCTTGAAGGGAATTGTGGGTTGATGAAGATCCGAATCCCATCGAAATCCTGCCATCCAAGAACAACAAGGTTAGGGCGGGGCTTGTCTCCCCGTAGGACCCTCCCACGCTCAAGTCGGTCCTTGTTCATCCTCAATATGAATTTATCTCATCTTATTTATATTGGTTGAGTATTAAATAAAAGAAACAGTTACGATATTAAATAAAAGAAACCGTTACCTTATTTAATCCAGTCAACGCTCTTAATGCACGAAACCGTTATCGTAATCAATAGGCGAAATGGTGGCATCAATGTCATATTGAATACTCGAATTTGGTAAATGACCTAAACGCCCTTGTGCTATGATGACGGGATTTTTCCTATCTCGGGAAGCACCGCAGGTCAGCGGTACAACAGGACTCTAACTCATGTGGGTAGTGAAGACAAAGCTCCAAGGACCAATCTTCCGGATACAGAGTCATTAATTGCACACTACCACGACCTTAACATGTTCCGACTCCGGACGCTGCAAACCCAACCAAGTTGTAGAAACTTCAGGAACACCAAATACAGAGCCACACGTTACCTTAAGAAAAACACCCGAAACCCGGCCAATCATGACACGGATTTCAACACTCAAAAGAAGAGGGGTATTAAACTTTGTTGGCAAGGGGTTAATTATATATACACAATTAAAATATGTGTATATAGATATAAATGTTTATGTTTTATGATTGTTAAAATTATTTTCTTGACTTAGACCGAAATGATTAAGATTACTTAGCCCAAGATAGGAAAAAGATGGTGTTCATACTTTCTAAAATAAATATATCTTTATCTAATTAAGATCAAACTTATAGATAACTAATATCTTAATGCAATTAGATATAATATGATAGATGTCGGAATATGGGCCCATGACGCCGAAGCTAAGCCACCAAACCGGACACGTGCGGGGGCATAGGAGAATGCACGGACATGCAAAAATAGACATGGGTGTGCACCCTTTCAGAATCCTACTATAAAGATGGCTCGATTAAAGTTCTTTTAAGACCGAATTTACAAAAGTCTTCAACATCAAAGTTATAGATCTTCGAGTCCCCTTTCCAACAAGGTATAGTATGACTCAATCCGATAAATAAAATCTTCAAATGGCCCATTTTATCGAGACGTCACCTAACTGAAAATCCCGCTTGAAATCAAGACACTTTTTCTACATAAGCTCCCATCTTCATCTATTTGATTATTCTCTTCATATGACCAATAGAAGGTCATTTTTTATGTCATCAGCAATGCCATAAAAAGCTTCTTGCAATGTGTTGTTTTAGACAATTAATTATCTAGATGTTATCTTTAGAAAGTCTTATTTATTGAAGATCAGACTCAGGAATCGAGCAAATCAAACTCAGGATGCATGATGGTGTAGTCCTGAAATTGACTGATGTACGTCATGTCCCAGATCTTAAGAAGATACTAATTTATTTGGGTACATTACATGCAAATGGGTTCCGTTACAAGACAGTCGATGGCAGTTTGAAAATGAGAAAAGGAGCCATAATAGTAATGAGGGCGAGACGTACCTCTGGAAATATCTATCTCTTGTTAGGAAGTACGGTTGTAGGTTGAGCTGCAATTGTGGAGTCCGAGTCTAATACTACAGCTTTGTGGCACATGCACCATGGCCACATCGGTGAGCACAACATGACTGAGCTGCATGAGTGAGGTCTTCTGGCAGGTGTAAGGAGTTGTAAGATGGATTTCTGCAAGGTCCGATGGAAAAATAATCCAAAATATCGTTCAAGACATGCAAACACAATACAAGTGGTCTACTTGACTACGTGCATTCTGATGTGTCGGGGCCAACTCAAGTAGAGTCAATAAGAGGATCCGGGTATTTTGTTACCTTTATTGATGATTATTTAAGAAAGGTCTATGTGTATTTCATGAAACACAAATATGAGTTCTTCGGGAAGTTCAAATTGTGGAAGTAAGATGTAGAGAACCAGACAAGGAGGAAGGTGAAGTATCCGATATCAGATAATGGCACAAAATACACTAACACAAAGTTTTAGCATTTTTGTGAAGAGCATGGCATTCAGAGGCATTTTACAGTCTAAAAGATACCACAACAGAATGGCATTTCAGAGAGGACGAATTGTTCAATTACAGTGAAGGCTCATTGCAAAAGGTTACAAGCAGGACTTGTAAAGATCGTTTGGGCAGATCAGTGAGCATGGTGGTCTATCTGATCAATAGATCACCATGGATTTCTCTAAATCGGAATGTTTGTTAGGTTTATCTGATCAATATGTGTTCATTCCAAGTGATGAGAGAACGAAACTGGATGCAAAGTCTAAGAAATGCATCTTTTTGGTCTATGAGAAAGGTGTAAAAGGTTTCAAGTTTCTGGACCCTATTACTAAGAAACGAGTGATCAGTCGAGATACTATATTTGATAAGCAGTATATGCTTCAACATGTCAAAGAAGTTGAGAGGTCTGTGGTTACAAAGATTGATCCTAAGACGGTGGAGGTGGAGTTGGAGGTGGAGCTTGGTGAAGAGATTGACACTAATGCTCCTATATCAGTAGGAATTAAGTTAGCAACAACGACAGACAGATAGACTGTTTCTGGAAGAACCAAGCATGTGACACGACCTCCAATCAGATTTGGTTTTGATGAGATGGTTAACTATGCTCTTGTTATTGGCGAAAATGATCCATCTAATTTTCAAGAGGCTATTCAAAGTCAGGAGAAAGAAGAATGGGTATGTGCGATGGCAGAAGAGATGAAGTCTCTCAATAAGAATCAGACATGGAAGCTAGTTAGTTATTCAACATAGAAGAAGGCTAAAGGGTGGCAAATGGGTGTTCAAGAAGAAACAAGAGGTCGCACGCAAAAGAAGGGGTTAGGTGCAAGGCATGTTTAGCAGCAAAGGATTATTCACAAAAGAAGAGAATTGATTATGATGAAATATTTTCCCCTGTGATCCAACACACTTCTATCAAATTGGTGTTGGCACTAGTAGCTAGTTGGGGATTTACATCTTGAGCAAATGGATGTGAAAACTGCTTTCCTTCATGGTGATTTGGAGGAAGAGATTTACATGGAGCAATCACAGGGTTTTGTCCAGCCTGGAAAGGATCAGCTTGTATGCATGTTGAGAAAGTCAATATATGGGTTAAAGCAGGCTCCTAAGCAATGGTACATGATGGTTCCCCTTTGCTTTTGCTGCTATATGTTGATGATATGCTCATTGTTGGGAATAAAATTATTGATATTGTTTGTTGAAAGTCGTGCTGGGAAAGGAGTTTCATATGAAGGATCTTGGCGTTGCAAAGAAGATCCTTGGAATGGAAATTCACAGAGATAGAAATTATGAGAGATTGTGGCTATCTTAAAGAATTATATTAAGAAACTGTCACAGATTTCACATGGAAAAATCCGAACCTGTTAGCACCCCTTTGGCGATTCACTTCAAACTCTCTTTCACTCAGTGTCCGAAGTTTGATGAAGAAATTAGAGATATGTCCAAAGTTCATTATGCTAGTGCAGTTGGTTGTTTGATGTATGCTTTGGGATGCACAAGACCTTATTTGGCACAAGTCGTTAGCCAAGTCAACAAGTACATGCCTAATCCTGTGAGGGAACACTAGAATGCATGCAAGTGTATTCTTAGGTATTTGAGGGGTACTGTTGACCATGGGATCATGTTTAGTGGTGAAAAGGGCGGTCTTTTAGTCAAAGGGTAAGTGTTTATTCAGACTATGCGGGTAATCTTGACAATCGGAGGTCCACTACGGGGTATGTCTTTACTCTTGGTTGGGCGGCCTATTTGTTGCAGATTTGTTTTATAGTCTGTGGTAACACTTTCTACTACTGAGGCAGAATATATGTCTTTAGTAGAGGCAACCAATGAGGCAATATAGGTCAAAGGAATTGTGAAGAAACTGTGTTAATCAAGGTAGAGTTGAGATATACCATGATAGTTAGAGTGCTATATATCTGGCTAAGAACAAAGTATATCATGCTCAGACAAAGCACATTGATGTGAGATTTCACAAGATCAAAGAGCTTGTAACGTCCTAGGAGATCATCTAAGAGAAAGTCCACACCTCTCATAATGCTACTAATATATTGACCAAACCAGTCGTCGCATAAAAGTTCAAGCATTACTTGATTTTGGTTCATATTACTCGATGTTAGTCGAGTGAGAAGCCCTAGGGAATGGAGCACAGGAAGACATGGGACAGACAAGGTCCTGGAGATGTTCCGTTCATTGCTACAGATATTGATTATTTGTTTAGGTAAAGATTGTTGTTTGAAACAATTAATTATCTAGATGTTATCTTTAGAAAGTCTTATCTATAGAAGATATTTTTCTATAGAAGGATCGTTGTATATGGTTTATCTACAATGAGTTCTAGATAAGGTAGGTTTATCTATCTCTAGGTTTATCTAAAGGATTATTTATAGAAGATTCTATATTATAAATAGAGGCATGTGGGGCTGGAATGATTGTATCAAAAGTATCACGGTAATAAGAAACCCTAGCTGTAGAGAGGTTTTACTTTGAAGGGTGTTCTACGCGGTTCTTACCAGAACACAGAAATCATTTGTGTGCTATTGTTCATTCTCTTTCTCTTTAATGATATTCACTCGCAAAAATTCAAAATACAATGGATCCGGATATTAGAGAGTTTTGAATCCAGTTTTATAAGTTTCTGTTGGGTCAAATAATGTTGGGCTTCCGCCTGTTACAATCGTTGTTATGTTTTATCCGGTTCATGCTAAACAGTTTCGAGTTTCTTATTAATAAAGTGAACTCATCATCTATATGTATCCTCCTTCATAGCTTCAATGCATTTTTATCTAAATACATATCAAATTCTCCAATCTCAAACTCTCGCTACGCTACTATTCCATCAGATCATCTTCGAAATGGCTTCTCTTCATTTTCAAGCCTACTTCTAAACCTATCAATTTCGAGATCGATTATCGATCTTCTAGCTAGGAATCTATCATTTTATCCTTCATATTTCAAATCGAGCACTTGTTTTATGAAATTCCAGTTTCACTTCTTGATTGTTTCACTTTTAATTTGTTAGTGCATCTCTTCCATCAAAGTTGCAATTACTTTGGCTAGTTACTACCTCAATCCCCAAAGAGGAGTTGTTGTCTATCATATTCTACGAATCTTTTGGCCATGGATTTTCTTTATGACTCTAATCGTTCTCCTCAGAATTTTTATCATGATTCATTGAAGGAACATAAGTATCCCTTGGCATCATTCCCTGGATCAACTCGAACAATATCTCGAAGCTTTGTCCGATCCTCAATTTCGCTTCTTCGTGCGATTTTACAATCTATCTGATGATCTCATTAATGTCCCGTAAAAACGTCGATCCCATTCTTGGTAAGCAATTCTCAATTGTATCTGATTCTCCTTATTAATTGTTGATATATTTGTGGATTCGAATGCAACAAGCATGAATTGATCACCCAAATGATAACATACACTCAAATGAGATTGAATGCCAATCTAGATCTAATATTCTCAAGATCCAAGGTTGATTGAAGGTAGAAAATCAACCTGGAAAGTCTAGAGATATACAAGAGTAAATAGAGGATTTTAGAAATCGCATTTGGATTCTAAATTTTTTATTTTATCAAGAGACAAAAACACTCTCTCGAGCTACATATAGTAAGCGTAGTGGTTCAATTGTATTTTAAACTAAACTCGTCTATAAAAATAAATTGGGTTGTGCAGAAAAATTCGATATGAAAATAAGACAAAACAACATAAAAAAACGAAATAGATACGACACGAATATAACACAAAATGATGAAATACGCTAATAAATGTGTCGTGTTCATATCAAAGTTTTTTTTTTGTCAGGTATCCGACACGACATGTTTTTTTTAATATAGTAATAGGGATAATATATACTCCTTCCATTAATTAAAACATGTATGATTTTAGGAAGTATATCTTGTTAAGAAAAACTTATCATTTTAGGTATTTTGTCGTCCACCTTAGGAAATTTCCCTTGTAATGATTAGATGATTGTTAATTGTATTTTTCAGAAAGTAAAAAATTAGAGTAATGATTAGGGTATAAGTGTATTTTTATTTGTTTTCTTAATAAGTGTGTAGAGTTCTAAAATGACAAGTTTTAATTAACGGAGGGAGTTTGTAATATTTGAGTTGATGAAAAATAATAATGAATTGACTTAGTTAGTGTGTGAATAAAAGCCTAGCCGCTCCTTGTGCATGAGGTATGGAGTTCAATTCCCATCTCTTTCAATCTATTAAACTTGTTGTTGTTGTTGTTGTTGTTGTTGTTGTTGTTGTTCAAAGATGCCTTGTGCTTTTTTCTTGTTTGCACAGTCGGTTGCACTTGTACTACACGTTAAGACACTAAGACATCACCTGTTTATTTTTATTTTTTATTTTTATTTTTTTTCTTCCTACGTACAACTATGTTGTTTGCTTGTGGACATACTACTGGATTGCATTCTCTACTCTTTGAAGTGCACTATGCCTTGTGCTTGTTGTTTATATATACTAGGTATATAACCATGCTACGCAATGTAATGTGTTTGTGAATCAATATATACATGCAAGTGTCGCACGTTACGCATACTAAAAGACACTCAAACAGGAAAACTCAAACACCATAGTGAGCATCTGATGTACGCTCAATTTGCCATTTTTTTCGCCTACATCTATTTCAATTTCTGTTCATATTTTATATTTCTTGGTTGGAAAAGCATAGGATTTGTGTATTTTATGTTTATTGGAGAATTATGGAGTTCTACACAAGTTCTTGTTTAATTTCACAAAAATTGATACATTTTTGGAGCAATTCGGAGAATAGGAAAAGAAGTTGGAAAATCACTCGAAGTCTACTAAGGAGTCATTTGAAATCTACCCAGTGACTCAACATCGAGTGCCCTGAAGACCAGAATCGAGCCAGCAGAAGAAGGAAACCACTCGCCTCGAAATAAAGGAGTTGATATCGACACATCTGGTCGGTATTGAGTGAGCTTCAATCGACACACACACACACACACACACATGCAGAGTCGACGCCGAGTGCCATTCCTCTCGAGATTTGCACATGAGTCGATATCAACATACTTGGTCGATATCGAGTGAGTCAGCAGAAACGTCTAACGCGCTTTTCGAGTCCAAATTTGGAAGAGCATTGCTTAACTCCAAAGAAAATGATCTTTTATCACATGGAAGACTTTTTATCCTTTTAGGTTAATTCCATATTTACCTAGGGGATTTTCTATTGTTTTATTATTTTAATTTAAGCAAGTTTTATCTTTAGATATTGATAGATAGATTGCTCTCCTTGACTAGCAAGGATTTAGCCCTATAAATAAAGCTCTAGGGGTTGAGTTTTTATTAATTCTAGCTCACAAGAAATTGTGACAACACTAGTTAGGCAATAGAGAGTAGGGAGAGAGAGTTTGGCCGAGTGAGTTGTGAAGGTTAAGAGACGTTGTGGCTTGTTCGGTTGTAAGTTCTCTTTTTAGTTTAATTCAAGTTATTTCCTTTATGATTATGATGTTTGCTATTGTGATGAGGCGCGAGTAGTCACCTTACTTCTAGGGTCAGGGTGAGCCCGACGATAGCCATGTGAGTTTATGCTAAAAGGTATGATTTTTATTGCGATTTCATCTTCTATCCCTATTTGCATGATTATTCTACGAGAGTAGTAGGTGATCATTATTTGTATTATTGAAGTGAAAGTGATCTTAATATGAATTTGGATTAATTATATATAAAAAAAGGGTAGTAACAATTAGGGTTTATGCGAGCGTCACTATATTGTTAATTGTTAATAACGAAAGTTATTTGATGAAAATGCATAATCTTTCATGAAATTGGCACAATTCTTATATGGTTATTGTTGTGGCACGAATTCCCCGACTTTGGAAATTTTTTAGTTAATTGAATTCAAAACAATTAATCTGTGATTATTTCTGTTCATCTATACTTCCCACCCATGCTTCTATTCTTCGGACGTTCTTTTCCGACATCGATTTAAATTTTTGCACTGTTATTGTTTTCTGCACACCAGTCGATTTTGACCTATCTGGTCGATATCGAGTCACTAAAGTTGATATCGAGTATTCCAGACTCGACGTCGTGTTGTTTGTTTTCTGTTGTGCAGGTTCACTGGAAATCGACTGAATTAGTCGATATTGAACCTTTTGAGTCGATATCAAGTGATCTTATGAGTCGATATAAGGGATGATTTTGGAAATATTTTGGCGAGCGTTGACATGCTTCCTCGTGGATTCAACCCTGATTCTCTAACACTACAAAGGGAGGGTGAAAAAGGGGAAACGTCGTTAGATTTCACCTCGCCAAAGAAATAACCCAAAAAAAAAACTAACCTAGCAACCTAGTACAACGGATGAGTAAGGGGTCGAACCCACAGAGAAACAAGTATTTCAATGCAATGTGTATCTACCAATTATGACACTAACAATAGAATAGGAATACGAATGAAGAAAGACAACACAAATAAACTAAGACAAAGATATGGATAGGAACAAAGATCGAACAAAAGATAAGAGTGTGGTTTGCCTACAATTCGCAACATTGATTGATTTATTGATCCTTGAGATGATTGTAATATTATTCCTAAGCCTATGTCAACTTGACTAAGGTTGAGAGATCCGCAAAGATTCACTCATCTTATTCAATATCACTAAAGAATAGCATTAAGAACTCAAGTACTTAGACCAATTGACACATTGATTCAATGCAATTAAGACAGATAGGCGCAAACCGAACTCAGCCCTAATCGAATCTACACAACATAGATCAATTGTTATCATCCACTACAAAGGCATAGAAATATCACTAAATCAATGACTCCATTCGCTATCGAGAAACCAACAACGGATTCATAGCATAGATGTGAATTCTAACTAGATGCGCGGTCATAGAAAGAGTCACAAATATAAACAATGAAGAACAAGATGATAAATAACCTCATGAATAATTTAGAAAGCAAGTCTCACAATCAATCAACCAAGTCTTGAATCATAGCAAAACCAAAAGAACTAGTGTAATTCCCGCGCCATGGTGCGTTTGCGAGGGAAAAAAACGCAAAATAGAATATGAAATATTAAGAAACGGCCAAATAACAATATAATTAAGCATATGTTTGAAAAGTTTAATACAATAATATTGTTCGAAAACAATAGGTGTTCAAAAAAGGCACAAATTAAAGGTGGTATTCGAGGCTTCGAACGTTTTGCATAAGGAGTTTGGATTCATTAAACATTCTGCTATTAATAATATTTTGCAGAAGCTTATTACCAATTTAACATATATTGTATACCCTTTTACGGCAAGAAGTAATTGGGTAGGGTTCCTTTTGTGTTTATGAAATAATTTGATGAATGTACAGTGTTTCACTGTGTTTCATGCAAGCTTGCAATCAAATTTGAAAGGTATTACATAAGCAATATTGTCCAAAACAAGGGAATATAATCACTCCACAAAAAAAGAACTTATTTATCTTTGATCACTTAGCATATGTGCTTAGCAACTTGAGTAAAGACATATTACAAAGGGTTAGAACGACTAAAATGCTAAGGTAATAAAAGTATTGTTATCATAATGAACGAACTATCAATTTATTTCATTTTCTTTATGTAGTGGGATTCATTCATAGACACATTATACATATTCAAATTCTGGCCACCAAGAGCAAGTAGCTTTTTCCCCTTTCACCGACGATATCGGATGCCATAGTTTCAACCAGAGAGCAACCCCCCAACATCCCAAATAGCAAAGCTTTGATCTCATACTCCACAGTTTTGACATTAAACCCTGCACGGAAGTAAACCATTTACACGTCTAAGATAAGACACTCTCTAGGTAAGACAGAATGAGAGTAACACCTTTCCATTGCAAGTTATAGGTATTCAACATGAGCAAAATTGAGAGTTTTACTCTCAATTTTTATACTTATTTGAGACATTTTTCTAACACCGAAATGTCTCAAATGGGAAAAATACATGATCTCTTCATGACAGAAAATAATGCATGAGCAAAATGAGAAGTTGCATAGCAAGAAAATGAATCCTTCCAAAAGATGACAAAAGGTACTCTCTGTTTAAAAAGGGAAAAAAATGTAAATTTTAAACGTTGATCTAGTAAAAATAGATCAGACCATATCAAATCAGAAATAAGGATTTCGCTACAGCAGGGTAAATCATATCAGTCAGAAGTTATATTATAAACATGCCCAATGCTACTAAAGCGCCCAAAAAATTAATACAATGAGATCACATTACAAAGCTGATAAGAATCTAGTAAGAGACAAAAGATCAGACCATATCAAATCAAAAATAAGGATTTCACTACAGCAGGGTAAAGCATATCAGTCAGAAGTTATATTATAAACATGGCCAATGCTACTAAAGCGCCCAAAAAATTAATACAATGAGATCACATTACAAAGATGATAAGAATCTAGTAAGAGACAAAAGATATGTCAGAAGAAGTCCCAAGGTCCTAAGAGAAGAACAGAATATAACATTAGATGCAAAACATGTTAGTTACCTAATATAATCTAACACAACTACCAAACTGAACCACGTAATCATCACAACAACTTAATAACTCAATTAAATTCCTCCTTATTAAAAGAAAGAAAAAGAAAACCCCTAGCAATGCCCGCATTAAGTAATTAACAGATGGAAAAGTTAACTAAAAAAAATAATAGATGGCAAATGATCAGTACATTACCTAAAGAACTAAAGTTTGCTATATATCCCAAGTTCATGAAATGAAAAAGAAGAAAAAAAGAACATCGGGAAATGATAAACGTACATAATCACACTGAAATGTAGTAAATTAGTAGATAAAGCACAGAGGAACAATTAGATTCCCACGCCATGGCAGATATGACGGAGGAGCAATTAGATAAATAATAGTCCAAGGAATTCAGCAAGTAAAAGTACATAATAGCCAATTTTTTAAATGTACTTGCATATTAATAAGCCATGGAGGAGCACCCTCTGGCGTGCATAAATCAGCTCCCAGGAGACCTTTTTTCCTCCTAATAAACCTGAAACATGGAATCTATTCAGTAATGAATAAGAGTAACTTATAAACAACAATTAGACTATGACACATTCGCGATTTATGAGATGATTTCAACTTCAAGGTCAAATAATTGCTGCAAAAATAGAACAATTAGTTAGTAATTTCAAGAAAAAGCTTTGTATTATCATCACTACAAAAAATGCTACCCTTACTCTAATTCTCACACCGCCGCAACATGAGACATCTCAACAAAGTTACAGAAATCAAATTGATCAAACAAAGGCAAACCCTAATTTTAATTAAAAAGAACGGTAGAGAGAGGATAACCATATGAAAATTACAACTCAATTTTAAATTCCAATGAGCACAACAGATCAGCGCAATTATCGCAGGAAGCTTGAAATTGAATCAGAAAATGCAAAAATCATCCCAAATACAAAGAAATGATAGCATCAGTACCAGATATGATAAGAACAAAAACATCGAAAGAGAAACAATGAAAGAGAGTGGGTGTTAGAGAGAGAGAGAGAGAGAGAGAGACCTTGACAATTCGACGAAGGTAGTGATGGAAGACGGGATTGGGAGGGCAAGAGGAGGAAGCGGAGGAGGGGCCGTGCGCATTGGAAGGACAAACCAGAGGAAGACGGGATTGGGAGGGTGAGCCAGCGGAGTTACGGTAGAAGGTCAATTTCCATGGCCAAACCTGGAAACAAAAAGAGGGGAACTAATTACTGAAATTGAAGATACGTGGAGAAAGATGGAGATGAGGAGGCGGTCTAACCTCGGCGGAGGAAGAAGACGAAGTCCTAAGGCGGGTTAACTTATGTGGAGAAGGAAGACGAAGGCCTGAGGCCAATAGGACGCCATGATCGAACCAGCGGAGGAGGTACTACCCGAGCGTTCTTTCCCGATTGTGGCCAAACTTGGAAACAAATAGGGGAAAAGTAATTACAGAAATTGAAGGTCCCCGCAGAAAGATGGAGATGGGGAGGCGGTCTAACCTCGGTGGAAGAAGAAAATGAAGTCCTGAGGCGGGTTAACTTCGGCGAAGGAGGAAGAAGGCGGCCTGAGGCCCGAGAGACCCCATGATCGAAGGCGGAGGAGGAATATGTTAACCTAGCGTTCTTTCAAAAGGGAAACAAATTGAAAGGAAAAAAAAAGAAAAAAAAAAGAAAAGAAAGAATGAACCTGATTGGACAGAAGGGAGTGAAATAAGGGGAGAGTGCCACGTAGGCAAAAGGAATACTGAATTAAGTAGTTATATAGATTCTAGGCAAGCATAACAAACCTTGAATCATTAAACTTAAATCCTCTCATTGTAATGAGTTTTATGGGGAATAGAACTTAATGAATTGAACTGAAAACGACCTAATATATGCCTCCTTTCGTCGTACAAACTCTAGAATAAGTGAAGATAAAAGTTCCCATAAAGATGGATTGGGCCGCATATTGCAAATATGGACCTGACGAGGCGGCGGGCGCCGTCCCAACAGTTCTGACAACTTCGGCAGACTAAACTTGTGACGTACTTTTTGGAGTCAACCTTTGTCTGATTGATGCATATGAATATGCATTGGAAAGCTATTTCCAAGCACTACGATTCTCATGAAGAGCTCAGAAACTAATTCCAACTTCTCAGAACCTTAAAAATAGGATTTCTCCATGTTCTCCATTTTCGCTCTTGTTCTTTAGCTCTTCTTTGTCCATTTGCTCCATTCTTTCTCCACCTTTCGAGGATGGATCTTATAACCTACAAATAAACACAAGAAATCGTAGATTCCACATTTCGAATACCAAATGACCAAGAATATGAATAAGCTTATTAAACACACAATATGACTACCTAATGCACCTAAGACCACCTATAAATGACCATCTAAAATATGCATTAACAAAATCCCCCACACTTAAGCTTCGCTAGTCCTCTAGCGAACTAGATTATAGCATAAAGATGAAGACTTCTTCATGTCTAAAACAAAATTTTTTTTATACCATAACAAGTGCAAATTAAACATGAAAGAAGTAAACAGATTGTCATAACTCCAACTCCCCCACACTTAAGCCTTTGCTTGTCCTCAAGCAATGAAGAACATAGCAATAACCAACCATCCCACAAACATATTCATCATGCATTCGCCTCATCAAAAGCAACATCTCAAATGTATGAAAACATGAACAAGGTAGACAAACATCATAGCATGTATGTAAATGACCAAGTGTCCGGCATGCCTATCCATCCAACCTCATAGGGATAAATGTGTTTCACTCATCCTCTCATGTGTTTAGGCTTTAAAGAAAAACTCTCAGCTCATTCATTATACAAAAAGCTCAATAAGCATTGACATTTATATCACAAATTATCCACCAAGTACATCAAAGCAAATAAGCAACATCAAGAGGACTTTCGCTCAATGGAAACCCTCATAGAAGACTCCATTCGGCGGGGTTGTAATGGGGCTTTTTGTAGGAACATAAAGCATGGGAAACATATAGGCTTGTGGTGCTAAAAATCCAGGAAAAAGGGTTAGCAAACAACCAGAACAACACCCCAACCTCCACACTTCGCAAACCATTCCAATGACAAAAACTCCAATACATAACAATAAGCTCTCACAACATAAGTATCATCTCTCAAAATAAAATAAGACTCTCAAAGCACCCAAAAGATGATAACTCTCAATATCAAATTTCCAACCAAACATTTATCCAACTCTCATATGCAAGAAATAACAAGGCTCTTATTCTTTTTTTTTCTCTTTTTTTTCGCCATTTTGTGTTTTTTTTTTCTTTGAGCCAAAATGCATGAAATACATTATGAGGAAAATAAGCACATAACATTACATTTCTCTCAAAGCCTCTCAACATAACCACAAACCATAGCTTTTCTCTCTCAACTCAAAATAACATCCATAACCATCTCAAATCCTAATTCCCTGATGGGTCAAGTTTATCATAGGCTAGAAAACATGAATTTTGTGGAGCTTCAAAGAAAAAGGCTAAAGGCTCAAATTGGCTTCAAGCAAAGATATGATGTAGGGTAGATATGGATAAAATGTGGCTAAAAGGTGCCTCTATCACTTGAAACTTATAAGCAATGAACAATGTATATGTATCTAAAATAGACAACCATGTCAATACTAATAGTTAATTGCATAAGATGAGTAAATCACACAACAAAAGAAGAGGGAATATAGATGTGATCCCTATAAGGCCAAATATATCTCACTAGGACAAATATTTGTTGGATTTCAATCATGCTTAGGAACTTAAATCATACATGCTCAATTATATCCACCTAACATGTTTCACATGAAAACCAAATTTTATAGGACAAGGCTAAACAATCCAAACATGCTATGGAATTCATATGATCATGCCCAAAATATATAATAGAGGACAAATATTGCAAGATGGGTAGTTGAATAACACATATTTATGCAATGCATGATATTTTTGGGTTTTTTACATTTTTCAATTTTTTTTCTTTTTCTAATGCAATAGGATAACGGAAAAGTAAACATGAAACTGAATTTAAACATGACCTAATCTAACTAACTAATTCACTTCACTTTCCCCCCACACTTAAACTTTTCATCATCTTTAAATGAAAATCAAATAAAGACAACAAAATATAAAATAAAAGCACAAGTGAGGGAAAAGGGAACCTACTTGATCATGGTGATGGTGGTTGATATAATCGTTAATGAACATTGGAACACTGAGGCGGCGGCGGCGGGCGCCGGGTATGATGCGGCGGGTGCCGTCTGTGCAGAACCATGAATCCGAATAGCAACGTCGATGTTCCGACGTCCAAACTCCTTCCAAATTGCTCTTTGAATACCAGGACTTGGTTTCAAAGTCTTTCTTTTGTGGTAAGGATGGTGATGGTATGGAAAGAATCGAATTTTTATGGATGAAGGGAAAAAGAAAGGCTTTTGATTGAAACACAAAGTTTAGGTTTTGGAATTTAGATTCAAGTGGAGAAAATAAGGTTCTTGCATTTTCTTGGACACAAAGGCTTTGAATGATCAAATTTGGGAATTGGGATATAAGGTTAATTGGAAAGAGAGAGGATCATCTATCAAAAAGAAAAAGAAATATTAGAAATAGATAGAAATAATAAAAGAAAACAAAATAAAAAGATAAAATCTAGTCCTGAGATAAATGGAAACTAATCCTAGATAGAACAATCTAACCTAAGATAAAAAGAAATATAACCTCAAAATGGATAAAAATAATCTAATCCTAAATAAAATAAAAAAGAAATAAATCTAATCCTAAAGATTAATAGGATAAAATCTACTCCTAAAATAGAAAATAGAAAACATCTAATCCTAAATAAGATAGAAAATATAACTAACCTAAAAATCGAAAATACTAAAAGGATAGAAAATACTCTCTTCCAATGTTACCAAAGATTCGGACGCGTCGAGAGAAACACAGGGGCGGCGGGCGCCGTGTAATGGGCGGCGAGCGCCGTGTCCTCAGAACGTGACTCCGTCATTCAATCAAGCAAATTTCACGGTTAACTCAAGACTCTTCCAAAACACATGTATCTAAATGGGGCTCTATCATTTTATTGAATGTGAAAAATTAAATATCTAACTAGGAATTGAAAAACTTGCAAACTAGAAAACAAATCATGGGTTACCTCCCAAGAAGCGTCCTTGGTTAACGTCATAGACTCGACGGTTTATTGTGTCCTTACCTTATGACTCATTCAGACATTGTTAAAGCCCTTAAAAGCAAATCAAATTCTTGTGCCCAACCAAAATTTGAATGAACACTAAACATGAAGAAATATGCAATTAAGGATACCATGTAGAGAAACTTTGACACTTTCCTACTTACCCGAGGTTGATCTTTTCTAGAGGGAATGTAAGACCACCAACATAGTTCCGCTGACGTCTTGTAGAATTAATGCTTCCAGGGATCCAAATATTCACCATAAATCACAACAGTATTAGAAATTTCATTACCTTGTGCAGAAGCCTCAGAAATCGGCTCTGGAATTGATTCGTCAATAGGTGCGATTGAGATGTGTTCTTCAGATGAATCAGTAGCTGAAACGTATAGATCCTCATGCGTGCAGTCATGAGATTCCATTTAAATAAGCATTGGGTTTTCCTCTTCACCCACGGATACTTCGTCGTCACTCAAGAGGGGTTTGTCAATCAATGATAGGACCTTGGTTCTTGTACCAAATTCTTCTTTATAGATGTCTTCCTTAGTCATCACATCATCGGTCACATCGCCTATAAGGTCCCAAAATCCTAATGGTCCTGGTTCACATAATACTTTCTCATATGCACATATCAAATACTTCACTATCCTCAAATGTGCACCCCCTAGGACGCAATGTATCATCTCAATAGTGGCGTCTTCGATGCTTTTTGATGGCTTGTTTTCCATACAAGCTAGTACCTTTGAAACATATCGGAAGAAACTCTCATCGGGTAGCTGGGATAACTTCATTGGTACTAAGATAGATGGATCCTCAAAACACAGTGGTGCATCAGATGTAGTAGGAGGCAAAGCGGTGTCACCATCGATAGGCTCTTCTACTTCTTCTTCACATGCGTCTGAGATGTCTGCAACGATGGCGGGTGCCGGCGGTGAGGCGACGGGCGTCGCTTCTGCAGAACCATCATCCTTCTTGTTCTACTCGGCCACTTGCTTGTGTTCTTCCTTCAATGCTTCGTCGGCCAAGTCGTGGAAAAGATCCCACAATCCTGACAGCCTGGGTTGCACAAACCATTTTCACCCATGTCATCGATAAGTTCTCGCATTTCAAGAATTACGCCTGCATAAACGCAAAGAACCATATCTCGCTCATCATCATAGATACCCCGTGTTTGACGCTCACTCACTAATTCTTGCACTCTTTTGAATTAATGGTGAAAAGGTTCTCCCTGATTTTAATTTAACCTCAACATTTTTATTTTTTTAATTTTTTGAAAGACTCAAAACAAAACAAAAGACACAAACACACAAAACAAAGAAATAAACTTGCTTCCCCGGCAACGGCTCCACTTTTGGAGAAGGGGAAACGTCGTTAGATTTCACCTCGCCAAAGAAATAGCGGATAAGTAAGGGGTCGAACCCACAGGGAAACAAGTATTTCAATGCAATGTGTATCTACCAATTACGACACTAACAATGGAATAGGTATACGAATGAAGAAAGACAACACAAATAAACTAAGACAAAGATATGGATATGAACAAAGAGAAGACAAAAGATAAGAGTGTGGTTCGCCTACAATTCGCAACATTGGATGATTTATTGATCCTTGAGATGATTGCAATATTATTCCTAAGCCTATGTCGACTTGACTAAGGTTGAGAGATTCGCAGAGATTCACTCATCTTATTAAATATCACTAAAGAATAGCATTAAGAACTCAAGTACTTAGACCAATTGACATATTGATTCAATGCAATTAAGACAAATAGGCGCAAATCGAACTCAGCCCTAATCGAATCTACACAATATAGATCAATTGTTATCATCCACTACAAAGGCATAGAAATATCACTAAATCAATGACTTCATTCGCTATCGAGAAACCAACAACGGATTTATAGCATAGATGCGAATTCTAACTAGATGCGCGGTCATAGAAAGAATCACAAATATAAACAATGAAGAACAAGATGATAAATAACTGTTGTAAGCTGAATCTGCCATGTTTTACAGTAACTTTTATACCATTTTCTGCATACATTTCACGCATTTTGGCTAAGATAGTACATAATCTATGTAGTTTGTGCTTATTTGCCAAATTATGGAATCTACACCAGTTTCTGTTTAAATTCGCAGAATTCGAGGCAATTTACAACAGTTCTGAGAAAGAAAGAAAAGCTCGGAAATCAACTATAGAAGTCCAAGGTCAAAGAACGACAGAACCAGGACGAATCAAGTTGGAGCCAAGAGTTACTCGATATCGAGTACATTTACTCGATATCGACCAAAGAAGTCGAGCAGTGCCTGGTCGAGTAGGAGCTGATCGAGGAGCTGAAGACGAAGCAACCCGACTCCAGGACCTTACTCGATATCGAGTACTTTGCTCGATATCGAGAAACCCCGCACCACATGACCGAGCCAGTGTCGGGGAGAGGTTACTCGACAACACCGGGCCAGCAAGTCGATGAAACACTTACTCGATATCGAGTACTTTGCTCGATATCAACAAGACCTGAGGCACCTGTCCGAGCTAGATCGAGAACCAGTTACTCGAGCAAGTTAGAAGCTGAAGTCGACGCCAAAGTTACTCGATAGCGAGTACTTTACTCGGTATCGAGGAGAGATCTCCTGGGCTGCGTTACGCAGTTTGCTATCCGTGTCGAGCTGGATTGCTTGGGCCCGAAGGAATCCGAGATTCTATCCACATCTATCAAGTTCTATCTATGGAGAGAAGATTTACCCACACATGGAGAATTTACCTTTTTGGATTTAATTATTTTATTCCATTTATTTATCTTTAAGTAAGTAGATATTTAGATATAGATATAGATAGACTTTCTTACCTTGATTAGCAAGGGTTGGAAGCCTATAAATAAAGCCTTAGGGGCTGATTTTCTATTCATTCCAACACACATTCAATTTCAGTTACAATTAGTTACACATAGAGAGAGTAGAGGAGAGAGCTTGTGGCGAGAGAAGTTGGAAAGGCGAAAGCGGATTTGGCTTCGATTGGTTGTAAGCTTTCTTTAGTTAATTTAATGCAAGTTATTTCCTTTTGTTTATTGATGAGTTTCTTGATAATGAAGAGCGAGTAGTCCACCCACTTCTAGGGTCGGGGTGAGCTCGATGGTAGCCATGTAAGATGATGTGGTGTTGATACCCTGGCCTTAGAAGTATTTTAGTTTATTGAATTTATTTCGTTGAAAATCTGCGTTCAGTGTTCGAAAGTTTGCACCTTTAAAGTTTCTGCTGTTTCTCGATCTCAGGGAGTTTTTAGTCGATATCGAGTAGTGCTTTGTCGATATCGAGTAAGGGTTTATCAAGATCGAGTTATTGTGTCTGAGTTTGCTTTCTTTTGTCGATTTCTGTAGTCGATATCGAGTAGCTCTTTGTCGATATCGACCAAACTGCAGTCTTTGCTTTAGTTTCTGCTTTTGTTTGTTATTTCTGTCTATTACTTCTGTCTGTGAGATTTACAGCTACCTGAGATCCGCTGACATGCTTCCTCGTGGATCGATCCTGACTTCCGACTACTACATAGGGAGGGAGTCTTGTAATCCTTTGTAGGGGACAGAATCTGGTTTGCTTTACTTATTTCATATTTTATTTTCATTCTCGATATTCCTCATATAACAAATTGGCGCCGTTGCCGGGGAAGCAATCATTCGCGCCTTAGGTAGTCAGATCTCACTTTTCTTTTGAGTTACTTCGCAGGTATATGCGCCGTTCTGGTCAAACACCTGAGTTTGACGCCTTAGACGAACCGGAGCGCCTTATACACATCCAAGCTAAACTAAAAAGAGCCATGGCGGCCGCAGAGACACAGGAACAGCTGATTGAGAGGCTTCAGAGGGAACTAGCCACCAAAGATACTGCTCTCACCGTTGAGAGAGCACGCATTACACAGGAAGCTGCGCGAAGGAGGCAATTGGAAGATGAGCTTGCCCAATACCCTACAACTGCTGAGGATTACATACACCCGACTCTCATCGTGCCTGAATCGGCCATTCTAATCCCTGAAAATAACTATGAAATTTGCACTCCTTTCCTTATTGAAATTAAAAATAATGCTTTCTTTGGTAGACTTAATGAATGTCCTCTTTGGCATATTACCAACTTTACTGATGTGTCGTACTCTCACTGAAGGTAGCACCTTTGAGTACATCTTGATGAAGGCTTTTCGTTGGTCCCTATCGGGTCCAGCATTGAAGTGGCTTGAAGGGCTGAAACCGCGATCTCTCACGACATGGGCTGAAGTCAAACAGGAATTTCTCAACAAGTTCTTTCCTCCTGCCAAGATAGCGCTCCTTCGCCAGAAGATTACAGGTTTCAAACAGAAGCCTGGGGAGCCGCTGGCAAAAGTTTGGGAAAGATATAAGGATCTGCTGCGATCTTGCCCTACACATGCACAACAACTTTGCGTAGTTCAGGAGATCTTCTTCAATTCTCTTGACTTGGCTGCTAAGGATAGGATCAACACATATACTCATTATGAGTATCTGACAATGCCACCTGCTGACGCATGGGCTGCCCTCGATAAGCTGACTAACTACGACAACAAGTATGGGACTCCAACAAACTATGAGGAGAATGCCTATGCCAGGCCAGCCCCATCCATGCCCCTCTACGAGCCCTTTAAAGAGATTGATCCAGATATCAAGGAGCAATACTACAGAGATCAAAATTGCAAGCTCCTCAAGCAAGTCAAATACCTTTCTGTCAACCAGGCCTGCATCGAATGCGGATCACAAAGGCACACCACTACTGAGTGCCCACACAGAGCAAGTCAGGCTGACAGAGTACCACGAAGAGGCAGCTTACGCAGGAGGTCCTAATCGTTATATGGGGACCAAAGGTTCCAGCAACCACAATGGAACCAAGGTGCCCCTAGGAACCCCCCGCCCTATAGAGCTCCAGGACATCCGGAAAGGGACCGGAAGAGGGATAATCTGCAGACAATCCTAGAGGAAATGCGGAAGAACCATTCAGACACCAAGCAGTCCTTCAACTCAGTCTACACTCAGATACAAGGTGTCAACTCTAGGCTTGGGGAGGTTGATATATGGCGGAAGTCAATGGAGACACAAATTGGCCAGCTAGCAGCAAGAGTCCCCAGACAGCCAGGTTCGTTCCCTAGATCTTCAGAACCAAATCCCAAGGGGAAGACCGGACACATGGCTACTGTAAAACTCAGAAGCGGCCACCAACTACACGAGCCAGAGGTCGGAAAGCAGCAGGACGGAGAAACTGAACAGCAAGTCGATATCGACCAGACCTTGGTCGATGTCGAGAAGAGGAAACTCGATATCGAGGAAGGACTACTCGATATCGAGGACAGATTGGATCGACCTTCGTCTGCACAGCACAACAACTCGACATCGAGGAAAGTGGTCGATATCGAGAAGAATATGGTCGATGTCGAGGAAGATCAAGTCGAGATCGAGAAAGCTGTTACACCTCCGACATCTGTTCTGGCTCCGAATCAGAAAAAGAAGCTGCCTTTCCCAACAAAATCTCCAAAGGATCTAGCAGAGAAGAAATTCCAGCGCTTCATCAAGATGCTTCAGAAGCTCAATGTCACCATACCCTTCACAGAAGCTCTCAATGAAATGTCATCTTACGTCAAATTCCTCAAGGAGATTCTAAGCAAGAAGAGGTCAATGGCTGAGATTACAGAGGAGTGCAGCCATATGGACATACGGGAGAAAAGGTCAGATCCAGGTAAGTTTGCTATAACCATTGGATTTGATCAATATAAAATTAATGCTTTATGTGATCTTGGAGCTAGTGTGAGTATAATGCCTTTAATGATATGGTCCAAGATTAAGATAGGTGCCCCAGAACCTGTGGATGCTAAGCTTTATATGGCCAACAACACGGTGGTCATTCCAACAAGCATGGTGGACAATGTGCTAGTGCAATTAGGTAAGTTCTTTGTCCCTGCTGATTTCTTAATTATTGATATCGCAGAAGACACTGCTTGTCCAATTATTCTAGGAAGGCCTTTCTTGGCGACGGTGGATGCCAACATAAGCGTAAGGAAGGGAGTACTCACTTTCAAAATTAGCGATGAGGTAATCGAGTATTATTTTAATAAAACTGAAAGGCATACATGTCCAATGGAAGAGGTAAAATCTATCTCAGCTGGTTACATCACTTGTGGGGAGCCTAAGGTAAGAAATATGACTCTTGAAGAGCTGGAAAAAAGGGATATGAAGGCCCAGGTGGAGAAGATCATGGCCATCCTAAACGAGGACACAGAGGATCTGCTCGACATCGACCAAGGTAAGTCGACGTCGACTAACTATTTTTCGGATGCCTTGACAGGATGCAAGTATGGGGTCGAAGTCGACCAGAACTCCTCGACATCGAGGAATTTAGTCGATATCGACCAAACTCAAAACCCACCACCAGCAGCAGCGTCATCGGGCAGTCAGCCTGAAGCCACAGACTCCTCGATATCAAGTAAACTACTCGATATCGACCAAAAGCTCGCTGCCTTGACTTCACCTCCAGCGACGAGCACTCCACTGGCGGCGACGGACTACTCGATATCGACAACTTTACTCGATATCGAAGAGAGACCACCTTCCTCGATTCCAGCATCCTCGAGCAGCAGACCACCAGGAGCTTAAAACTACTCGATGTCGAGTACTGTTACTCGAGATCGACCAAATGCAGTGGTCCCCGAATCCGTTTCTGCGAAGGTAAGCCAAGGTATGGATCTTTCTTCTCCTATTTCCATTAAAGATCTATCTATACATGGGAGAGGTTTGCCTTGGTATGTGCGCTTATGTAGGATTTTCAATGATGAGCCCAAAGAGTATGAAGTTGGAGACAAGCTCTATGTTTTCAAATCAAAAGATCATTGGTTTCCCAACAAATTCAACAAGAAGAGGACGGGGCCTTCGTGGTGAACAAGATCCATTCTGGAGGATTGCAGTTGATGGACAAGAATGGAGTCCTATTTGAAGCCCAAGCTACATGGGCCTTGCAAATGCCACCTTGAGCTTATTGGAGAAAGTCGGTCTAGCGACTATAAAATCTAGAGCTTGTAAATAGACATTTATTTTGGGACTTTTGGGACATTGTTGCTTTTGTTTGTTTTTGGTTTTGAACTTTTAGTTTTTCTATTGTGGGTATATTTCTTCTATATTTTTCAGGTCCATTGGGATAGAAACAACTTAAATCGGACTCGGCCCAGGCACATTATGAAGCCCTGCACACCTGTCTAGTGAGTTTCTTTCTTTACCCTTGGTTTTATATAGTGAGGACATTGTAATGTTAAAGTATGGGGTGGGGGAAGGACTTACTTTGTGCATATTTGCCATATTTGACATTATTTGTGCACATTTTAGGTTTATTTCTTGAATTGCTTATGCATGACTGTTTTGGAATTCATTATTGATTTATGTGCTTACATGCATGTTTTCCAAAGTTTGAAAAAATGACCCCCATTGAAAAAAATTTGATAAGTGTCATGGAAGCTTTATTGAACTCAATGATGCAAAATTAGATTTATTAGAGATATAGCATGAAATTGCCTAGTAAAGGGAAGTCACAATGAAGTGCATTATTTCTTGAAAACCATGAAAGGAGGTAAAATTTGATATTGCTTTTGACATGTTGCATGATGAGAGGATGGAGGACTTTATATTTCCATATAATGCTCATATTGTTTATATCCTAGCCTTACCTATGCTTATGCATCATAAAATCCATAATATGCCTTATTTCAATTATGCTCCACATGATCTAAATATTTGTCATTCTTTACCTTATTTCCTATCCGGGGATTATTTTGAGAATGATGTTACATTATGGAGATTATCATATGGTGTTTGTGTTGTTGTTATCATATATGGAGTTTGGTAGGAAAATGTTTGAAATATGGAAAATTGAATGAGTGAAAGAAAATCCGATCACCTCAGGAGATAAAGGTAGATCGACCCTGCTTGCTGAGATAATAGTTCAGTGAGATGGGACACAAGTGAGGAGTCCAAAGCACTAAGTATCCGGGGTCATTCATGACACCGATGTTTGCCACTCGCGAGAAGGCAGTGCTGAGGTTAGAGAGGTAAAAGCATTATTATTGATAAAAGCATTATGAAAGGTGATGATTCTTATGAAAAAGGAGTGTGGTATGAAAAGTTTGGAAATACTCCATTTCCCCGGATCATTAGCACCACATTGCCAAAAATTGCCCACCTTTAGCCTTTTACCAATCTACTTCTTATTGAGTTTAAATTAAAGTCCTCTTGATTATTAATGCTTTGTCACTTATGAATGTTTTTACATAACCCTCCCTTTGTGAGTAGATGTTGCTTTTTAATTGCACATGCATGGATTTGTGATACTAGTACCTTTTTGAGGATGGTAATTGATTGTAGGGATATATGAGAATGAATCTAAGATATTGAGAGTTTTGATTTCTTCCCCTGAATGACAAATAAAAGTATTGCTTGTGGACAAGCAAGCTTAAGTATAGGGTGTTTGTTGTAAGCTGAATCTGCCATGTTTTACAGTAACTTTTATACCGTTTTCTGAATACATTTCATGCATTTGGGCTAAGATAGTACATAATCTATGTAGCTTGTGCTTATTTGCCAAATTATGGAATCTACACCAGTTTCTGTTTAAATTCGCAGAATTCGAGGCAATTTACAGCAGTTCTGAGAAAGGAAGAAAAGCTCGGAAATCAACTATAGAAGTCCAAGGTCAAAGAATGACAGAACCAGGACGAATCAAGCTAGAGCCAAGAGTTACTCGATATCGAGTACATTTACTCGATATCGACCAAAGAAGTCGAGCAGTGCCTAGTCGAGTAGGAGCTGATCGAGGAGCTGAAGACAAAGCAACCCGACTTCAGGACCTTACTCGATATCGAGTACTTTGCTCGATATCGACAAACCCTGCACCACATGACCGAGCCAGTGTCGGGGAGAGGTTACTCGACAACACCGGGCCATCAAGTCGATGACACGCTTACTCGATATCGAGTACTTTGCTCGATATCAACAAGACCTGAGGCACTTGTCCGAGCTAGATCGAGAACCAGTTACTCGAGCAAGCCAAAAGCTGAAGTCGACGCCAAAGTTACTCGATAGCGAGTACTTTACTCGATATCGAGGAGAGATCTCCTGGGCTGCGTTACGCGGTTTGTTGTCCGTGTCGAGATGGATTGCTTGGGCCCGAAGGAATCCGAGATTCTATCCACATCTATCAAGTTCTATCTATGGAGAGAAGATTTACCCACACATGGAGGATTTACCTTTTTGGATTTAATTATTTTATTCTATTTATTTATCTTTAAGTAAGTAGATATTTAGATATAGATATAGATAGACTTTCTTACCTTGATTAGCAAGGGTTGGAAGCCTATAAATAAAGCCTTAGGGGCTGATTTTCTATTCATTCCAACACACATTCAATTTCAGTTACAATTAGTTACACATAGAGAGAGTAGAGGAGAGAGCTTGTGGCGAGAGAAGTTGGAAAGGCGAAATCGGATTTGGCTTCAATTGGTTGTAAGCTTTCTTTAGTTTATTTAATGCAAGTTATTTCCTTTTGTTTATTGATGAGTTTCTTGATAATGAAGAGCGAGTAGTCCACCCACTTCTAGGGTCGGGGTGAGCCCGATGGTAGCCATGTAAGATGATGCGGTAAAGGTTTGAGCTTTTTATGCAATTCGTCTTCTATCCCTGCGTGCATGATTCTTTTGCGAGAGTTGAAGGTGATCCTTGTCTGTATTATTGAAGCGAAAGTGATCTTAATACAACTTGGGTTAATTATGTGAAAAGGGTTAGTAACAATTAGGGCTTATGCGAAAGCCTCTATATTCCTATTTGTTAATAACGAAAGTTATTTGATGGAAAGCATGATCTTTTATGGCTTTATGCGTTATTTTGCATGGTTATCGTTGTGGTGTTGATACCCTGGCCTTGGAAGTATTTTATTTTATTGAATTTATTTCGTTGAAAATATGCGTTCTGTGTTCGAAAGTTTTCACCTTTAAAGTTTCTGCTGTTTGTCGATCTCGTGGAGTTTTTAGTCGATATCGAGTAATGCTTTGTCGATATCGAGTAAGGGTTTGTCGAGATCGAGTTACTATGTCTGAGTTTGCTTTCTGTTGTCGATTTCTGTAGTCGATATCGAGTAGCTCTTTGTCGATATCGACCAAACTGCAGTCTTTGCTTTAGTTTCTGCTTTTGTTTGTTATTTCTGTCTATTACTTCTGTCTGTGAGATTTACAGCTACCTGAGATCCGCTGACACGCTTCCTCGTGGATCGATCCTGACTTCCGACTATTGCATAGGGAGGGAGTCTTGTAATCATTTGCAGGGGACGGAATCTGGTTTGCTTTACTTATTTCATATTTTATTTGCATTCTCGATATTCCTCCTACAACAAATTGGCGACGTTGCCGGGGAAGCAATCATTCACGCCTTAGGTAGTCAGATCTCACTTTTCTTTTGAGTTACTTCGCAGGTATATGCGCCGTTCTGGTCAAACACCTGAGTTTGACGCTTTAGACAAACCGGAGCGCCTTATACACATCCAAGCTAAACTAAAAAGAGCCATGGTGGCCGCAGAGACACAGGAACAGCTGATTGAGAGGCTTCAGAGGGAACTAGCCACCAAAGATACTGCTCTCACCACTGAAAGAGCACGCATTAAACAGGAAGTTGCGCGAAGGAGGCAATTGGAAGATGAGCTTTCCCAATACCCTACAATTTCTGAGGATTACATGCACCCGACTCTCATCGTGCCTGAATCGGCCATTCTAATCCCTAAAAATAACTATGAAATTCGCACTCCTTTCCTTATTGAAATTAAAAATAATGCTTTCTTTGGTAGATTTAATGAATGTCCTCTTCAGCATATTACCAACTTTACTAATATGTGTCGTACTCTTGCTGAAGGTACCACCTTTGAGTACATCTTGATGAAGGCTTTTCGTTGGTCCCTATCGGGTCCAGCATTGAAGTGGCTTGAAGGGCTGAAACCGTGACGCTCGGATCGCATACCACAATACAATCCTCTTTTCGAACCAGAACGCTTCTTTCATGTTCAACAAAGACTAAGGAGACGACTTATGGCGTCTGACAATGAGAACGAGGTGGAACTTACGCCACAATAGGAGCTTGAGCAGCTCTGCAAGCAAATAGAGGAGCTCACCACCACACAAACGGAATTCGCTAAGAAGGAGGTGGAATATACACGCAATCAGCAATAGTGGGAGGCAAGGGTTGATCGCGACGCTCATGCCCGAAGAGAGCTCGAGGAATAACTCTAGCAAATCCCTCAAAATGCGAAAGAATATTTGCACCCTACTTTGGCAGTGCCAGAATCTCCTATTATTCTCCATCGCGTTTCTTTTGAAATTAGACCTTCTTTTATTTATGAAATTATGAGGAATCAATTTGAGAGAAAGCCCAATGAATGCCCTTTAGAACATATTACCATATATCTAGATATGTGTGAAACTATTGCTGATGGCCCTAATCTAGAGTATTTGAAACTAAAGGTTTTTCGTTGGTCTCTTGCAGGAAAGGCGCTACATTGGTTTGAGGGTTTGGCCCCACAATTCATCTGCACGTGGGTCGAACTCAAGGACTTGTTCCTCAACAAGTTCTTTCCACCAGCAAAGACGGCGCAACTCATACCAAAGATTACGTCTTTCAAGCAAAAGCGAGGGGAAACACTTGCACAAGTCTGGGAGTGCTACAAACGCTTGCTCAAATCCTGCCCCACGCATGGGCAAGCGTCATATGTAATCCAGGAAATCATCTACAATGCCATGGACGTGCCTACTAAGGATCGGATCAACACCTAAACCTCTTATAGATATCTTGAGTACACACCACAACGTTCTTGGGATACCTTAGAGAGGTTGGTTGACTTCGACAACACTTATGGGACTCCTGAGGCCTCCGACGCGAGGCCTGCCCCATCTATGCCACTCTATGAACCATCGAAGGAGATTGATCCTGACGTGAAGGACCAGTTCCATAAAGAGCAGGTACGACGCCTTAAAAAACAAGTTAAGTTTCTTACTAATAACCAACCTTGTTTGGAGTGTAAGTCCGTCGGGCACAACACCACCGCCTGCCCACATTCCGACCAAATTATGCTTGTAGAAACTCGTGAGAAGGCGCGCTGCGCGGGGGGTCCTAACTACTCAGGAAAACATTAGCAACATAATTGGGGTTATCGTCAACCCCAATACCAAAGAGACCCCCCACCCTACATAGCCCCTGGACACCCGAATAGAGAGACAAAGAAAGATGACCTACACACCATCCTAGATGAGATGAGACGGAACCATGCTGAATTCAAACAAGCCAACAACTCCGTCCACACTGAACTGCATGACATCAACTCGCGATTGAGAGAGATCGACGTTTGGTGGAAGAACATTGAGACCCAAGTGGGTCAATTGGTTGCATCAATTCCTAAACCGTCCGGATCGCTCCCTGGATCATCTGGACCCAATCCCAAAGGTAAGTCTACAAGACACGTGCCTGCTATGAACCTAAGGAGTGGGCATCAACTACAAACGCTTGAGCAAACGACGGAAGAGGAAGCTCCTGGAGACGACTCGATATTGACTCATCCAATCGATACCGACCAATCGTCACTTGATGCCGAGTCATCATCTCGTCAGCAACATCAGAAGCCTCTTGCTCCAGTCGATATTGACTCTACACCAGTCGATATCAACTCATCTCACTTGACACCAGCTGTGAAGAAGAAGAAGACGTTGCCATTCCCAATAAAATCTTTGAAGGACCCTACAAAAAAGAAGTTTCAGCGTTTCGTGAAGATATTTCAAGGGCTCAACGTCACCATTCCCTTCACCGAAGCTCTTCATGAGATGTCATCCTATGTAAAGCACCACCATGGGAGCACTGCTGGTCAGCGACATCATCTCATGTGGGCAATGAAGATGGAAACTCCAAGGAGCAGTCTCATAGAAACGGAGTCGTCTTTGAGCACACCACCACAACCTCAACCAGACCCGACTCCGAGCATCACGTCGTCAACCAAACCAAAACGAAAGTAGGACCACCCAAAAGTACGCACAAGCCACAACCTGAAGATGGTGCGATTAATGGAATGCATAAAACAAAATTTACACAAATAAGTAGTATTAACAACCCTTTCGGGAATTTGGCCATGCCCTTTCGGGATTTTGTAAAAACCCTTTCAGGATTTTTTTAAATATTTTTATTCGAGTTGCTTTGGGCCCAAGGCCCAAGGCAACAACGGGCCACCACGGGCCTAAGGGAGACCCAAAGAAGGAGGGAATGGTCGAATGACGGATGCAGGCCAAAACTGCCGATGTTCATCTTCTTCTCAGGCACCGGTGACGGCGATGGCGACGAGGGCTGAGAAGAAAGGGGGATGGATAAGGGGCGGGAGGGATGAGTAAGGGGAAGGGGGTATGAATTCCGGGCTACAACCACAGGATCACGGACGAGCAGAAGCTCACCGGAACCAGCGCGAAGCAGACGGACCCAGGTCCGGGGGAGATGAGTCTCAAAGCGACACCACACGTGGGTGCTGCGGTCGACCGGTGGTAGCAAACCCGGCAGCCGGCGCCATCCCACCCACTAGGATAAACTGAAGTAGGGGAGACAACACCCGAGCACGCGAGGCGACAGATTAGAAATTGGAATTCCCAGTTCAAAATTGGAGCGGGGGAAGATGAAAAAGGAAGAAAGAACCCATAATCATCAAAGGCCCCAAGTTGATTTAGGTTTTTGTTCGAATATGAAGAATGAAATCAGGTTAGGTTTTTGAGAGTTTGTTAAACTTGCCGACACACAAACAAGATGTGATATCACTACGGAGTGGAGTTGTGGAGGCGGCCGAAGCCGGGGTAGGGCGGCTGAGGCCGGGGTAGGGCGGTCGAGGCCGAGATTTGAGGGCTCTTGAGCTCTCTCCAGATTTCTAGAGAGACGAGAGAGCTTTTTTCTAAATTATTATATTACGGCAATGTTTTTGTTTTTGTTTCAAGGGAGAGACTTTTGCATTAAATTATACAATGGAGTGTATTTTTTGGTTAATTTGAAGAGGTTGAAGGTTTTTGCATTAAATTAATTTCAATAGGGATAGGGAAGGGTCGAAGGTTGTTGTAGGAGAGAGGTGTCGAAGAAGAGTATGCGACATCTAATTGAAATTTGGAGATTAGGATTTTGAAATGAAAAAAAAAAGACTTATTGAACAATTTAATAAATTTCACATGGCCAATGTTCATTTCATCGTCTTGTCTATAAGTCTCACACAAGGTATATTCTATCAAATTTACTCTAATTTTTTTTTAAAACAATTGTCACCCCGTGTCACGATTAATTGTGCACTCTCTCTTTTTCAAAGAGAGTTTTTGGCCCGTCGTCACTGTCCTTAACCTAGGTTTCTGCTGCCGCCGCCCTTAGTTTCCACTACAGCCACCGCCCTCCTTGCTATCACTGCCCTCGACTCACCACCTTTGTACATCGATCTCCATCACCTCTCAACGACCTCCACAACATCCGCCTCCTATTTTTATAGGGGCTTCGCACCAACCCGGTCATCGCTTCTTTGGGCGTTCTGCCTGCCTTGACCACACTCCACTGTTCCCATTGGCTTCTCCATCTTCATCTCTGACTGCTCTTCTCCCCTAGATTGTCACGGTGCTTCTCCGAGGCTCCGACGCCTCCTACCATAGCCTTTGTCGTCCTCCTCTTCTGGAGGACTACGAGCAGTCGCCCAAGCCTTCCACCAGGCTTTTCACCTTCGCTCGTCTTCTCGTCTCCCCCTCCGGTCCGGCTCTCAGGTTGGTCCCTCCTAGATTTCGCCTCTGCCTCCAGTGCTCGGTCACGCCTTGCGCTGTTGCTTTAGTTTGGTGGTCGGCTGCCTTTTAGGGGTTTCTGTCCATCCCGTTCTTCTTTCCCTGTACTTTATATTGTTGTTCAATTCTCTGCTCTTTTCCGTCTCAATCGCCTCTATTTTCACTACCTAGTAGTCTCTTACGATTTTGTTATCATCCTTGAGGGTTTGAGACGGGCTGGGGTTTTTATTGAGCAATGATTTGGCTTGGGGTTGGACTTGCGGTTTGGTATGCTTTGTTGTTCTTGTGGCGATGCAAGCCTCATATGAACAGTGTTTGATATGGTGTATCCGAAGACGTTGTGGATTTGCGATCGATATTTGATGACTCTTCGTAGTTCATCATCTGAGATGTCTCCGCTCGTATCCCTAGAGTTCTTTATGTGCGTCGTCCACTAGTGTCCTCAGTGTAGGATAGCTGGCACGGTTATTTTATTTTTGCTTTTTCAATTCTGTCATTTGCTTCATGTTATTTACTTTTTGTCATTTGCTTCTGTTGTTTGATTTGCTTTTACATCATAGTTAGTCAATCTGCCTACTTGTCCGGTCTATTTCTCTAGATTTACCACTGAATTTCTTTCTTTCTTTTTTTTTTAAAAAAAAGTTGTGCACTGTGCAACTCCCGGAGCGGCACGTCAACGTCTACCTACATTTCCCTGGCCGGTTACTCCCTATTCAGCGGACGCCAAAAGCCAGTTGGTCTGAGAGACCAAATACCCACTTCCTTTCTTTTCAGTTCTCCATGAAGTTTTCTGAAATCGAGGGAGGGGATTGAAGAATTAAGAACAAGGCTGGAGATGGGGCTGTCTTCGACATCCACCACGCCGAGCGAGACGGTCAAAATATGCGTTTTTGATCTGAGAAGGGGCCAACAAGAGGGCCAAGAACTCGACAAAATTCTCTTCTTCTATCCTGCCGATTTGCCCATTTCCGCGCAGCTCTCCGTGATCGGCCTCAGCGAAGGCCTTATCACTTTCACCAGGTGGGTCTGATTCTCTCCTTATCTATCGATGATTGTGTTACCGCAGCCCTAATTTAAATCTTGTCTTTTCCCCCTTCTTTTCTGACTTCGTAGTTTTGGATTTGATTTGGGATATTAAATTTTGGTTCTGGTGGTTTGGATGTTTGCTTTACTGTTCCGATTGTTTTGAGATGATAAATTGTCAAGTTGGATATTGTATTTTAAGGAAAATTGGGGCTTTCTTTGTGGATGTGGGAAGGGGGGGGGGGGGGGGGGAATCAGAAATTGTAGGTGCTTCAGAATGCAGTGGAGATATTCTTTAATTACTGATTGAGGAGATGGAAGATTGCATTGACATGTTCATATGAGTTCAATATTTGGTCTTCGAAACGAAATCTAGATTCGTCTTCCTATATGCACCCTGTGTGATCAAAGTGGATCCGTTGGTGACCAACATTTGAGCAATCATGATGTGCAATGCATGTGTAGGCTTGGATTGGTGATTGGTCAATGTTTGATGTTTTGTGAGTAACGACCTGGAAGGTTTGACTAGTGATTTTTGGAAGAAAGTTCTGTTAAGCTACACCTATCAGGTGATTGATCTAGAAGGGTTTTGACTGTTGCAGTTATGAAGAAACAACATATCTGCAATCTCTACTTGTTATCATTTCCCAATTTTTTCCTTTGCATGTTAATTTCTATCTAGATAACCATGATCGTTTCCTACACATGAGTAATATTTAACTTCTACTTTTTGTAGGATCTTCTCTCCTGATGCTGCTTGTGAAGTTATAGAAGCGGAGAGGCACTCTCATGTGTTTTATCAGGCAGAACCGGACATCTGGATGGTGATGGTATGCTGCCTTTTTTCCCTCTTTCTCTCTTTCCTTTATTATTATTATTATTATTAATTTTTTTTACCTTGAGTATTTATTTGATTTTAGGATTTGTGAATGGCGGGTAGATTTATGGTTTTTCATAAATTTAAATGGTACAATGAGAAAATCCATAACATTTGTGTGGCCTTTTTGCTCAAATATAGCTCTGTGAAGTTTTTTTAATCATAACTTATTGAATTTCTGGTCAATTTCTTAATAAGGGAAGAATAAAGAGTATCAATTTTTTAGATTGTAATTGTGGCATAAATAAATAGTCTTTTGCTGTCATATGTGCTTTTTGCTTGACATTTTCTTCTATCTTTCATTTTGGGTAAAATGCATTTGTGGTCCCTAACCTTTATTCATGTTAGTCCTTAACCTTTCATTATATCCATTAAAGTCCCTAACCTATTCGAAACTCAGCATTTATAGTCCTCTCTTAACTCCGTGTGGTTCTTGTTATTAGAGCAAGCCCAACAGCATCTCTAAAATAGTAAAAAATGGAAGTTTTAGAGAAAAAATGCATTTTTCCACCCCAACAGCTTTTGTAAACTCATTTGTAAAATAGAGAAATGGAAGGAGAGAGGGAAAAAATCTCTAAATTTGGAGGAAGAGAAATAATCTCTATAATTTAATGTTTCACTCCTTTCTATATATAATTTAATGCTTACCCTTCACTTTGGCACTCCTATTCTACATGAAACATCCCTTCTATCATTTTTTAACCATGAGTTATCTATATATTATAAATTTCTGTATTGATTATAGTGTATAATAAATGCAAAAATCTGTAAAATAGAGAAGCTGTTGGAGTTGAGGTAGATTTTTTTTAGAGATTTTGACATTTTGATCTCTATTTTAGAGATTTTTTACAATAGCTGTTGGGGTTGCTCTTAGGCCTATTTCTCTGGCTTACATGGCATTAATATTGCCAGTTGTAAAATAATTGTGTATTTATGAACGTAAAAATAATATTTGGCAAAGGAAGAGATAATTTGTAATTAAATATATTTTAGAAATGGTGGATAACGTATGTTTAGTTGCTAATGAACTTGCAATGTCTTTGAAACCTAAACTTGCATTTCGAGTTGTCCAATTTTAAAACTTGCAACTTAAACCTGCATTTCCATTTTAAAAAAGAGCATTCCAATACAGCAAGATAAGTGCTTTAGAACAATAGAACCAAAGACCATTAACTATTTCGAGCAATTCATAGTGTTGAATAACGATTTCGAGTTTATGAACCATACAAGCAAGCATAATGGTTTAGCAAAATCCATTAACTACATGCCATCAACAACAACAAAAAAACATGTTCAGTAACTCTTCTCAGCATTGTTTTCCTTATCTCTCTTCCTCAACTTCTTCCTTTTCCATTTCCAATAAATGGTGTAGGCCTTGGAGAGCGTGAACCTCTTACAGTTTGTCTATATAAGAATATACATAAGTTATTGTAGATATGTTGGAATGCAAGACAACAAGAAAAAAACACTACCTATATATGAGAGTATACACAAGTTATTGTAAATATGTCGGAATGCAAGACAACAAAAGAAAAAAAACTATTCGAATCTGAGCTTGTCGCGCGTGTGGGGGTTGTTTACATGCCCTCTTATTGTGATCGATTCCACCACAGTTACCCCAATGCATAGCCATTCCATATCTTTTCAAATGTCCACTTGCTTCACATTCACCTAATTCTCCTCTTCTCTTCTTTTTTGGCCTCCCTTTGTTAGAGTAAGAAGGTGAATTGACAGAAAATGGATGAACCACAGAATGAAATGGAATACTCTCTATAGATTGATAATTCCAATAGGATATGAACCCTAAAGGACCACTCAAGTGAGGTGGAACTCACGAGCCATTGATGAGAAAAAGCTCTCAAGGCCAAAGAGGCAATGCCTAATATTTCTAAGATAATTCGGTATCCTTAACTAAAGGGTAACAACTTTTAGAATTCCCTTATTTATAATAACTAGGCTGTTACTTGTCTCACAGCAGTAATCCCTCATTAATACTAGCTAGGTGGTTTAGGAAAATTGCTCGCATCACCCTTGCTTTGGTGGAATTACACTCGGAGGTTGAATGGGTTTTAATGATGTATGTCCTCCCATTGGTCTATGGTTCTTATAGGGTGAATGTTGTTCTCATAAACTTTCTAGCATGTGTAATACCCAAACACAAAGTCTTCAACTACATTTTCATTATATGCTAATGTGGCACATGCATGGATACATGGGTTTCTAGTAAGTTGCCATTTTCTACACGAGCATACAAGTAATGCAAGACCAACTATTAACTGACCAGCTGGACAAGTCACTTGAAATTGTGGTTGACCGATCCTTGTTCTTTTCCAACTTTTTCAGAATTTTAGGACAAATCTTAGTATCCAAAATAAACCTGATTGTCTCCCACTTTTTCAGAATTCCATCTACTCATTGTCTCCCACTTTCTTGACATTCTAAACATGATTTTGGTTCTTATTATCTCCAACATAGTCAGAATAGGTTTATCTCTAGCATCCAAAATAAACCTATTGAAACATTATGAAATATTATTCAATAGAATATCACATTTGCTACCTTCTTTAAAATGTGACCTTGACCAAAATTCAGCAGGAATTTTATTCATCCATATCCAAGCATCTATATCCAATGCCGTCAGCTTCTCCATTTGTTTATTATAATCTTCCATATAAGTGCTAGTTGCAGCTTACCGCACTGTAGTTTTCAAGGCTTGAATGAGAGAACTTCTTAAAATTTGCAATCAAATGCCTAACACAAAACCTTTGCTTTGAATTTGGAAACACTTCTTGCACAGCCTGAATTACCCTGGACGTGAGGGAAAAAATGGACAATAGTTAACTGAACATCAATTAGTAAAAACACATCAACTAGTTAAAGAAAATGAATGGAGAAATGATAGTTGTTACCTTCTGCCTGTCCGACATTCTAGTTATTGACTATTCTGAACACCTATCTCCTCTCTGAGTAGGTATAGAAACCATCTCTAGCTGTCTCTACTTTCAACATCAACAACAGCATATGCAACAGGCCATATGCAATCGTTTGGATCAATGGTTGTAGCAGCTAATAATGGGCCATGATATCTCCCTTTTAAGAAAGTCCTGTCATTGCTTATTATTGGCCTACAACCAGAATTGAACCCTTTCTTGCAACCAGATATGCATACAAACAATCTGTGAAATATCAAATTATCTGAGCTCAAGATGAGTGTGGTCCCTGGATTTTTACTCCTTAATTCTCCTCCATAGTCAGCAGGCCTTTTGAATTGTTCTACCTCATCCCCCCTCAATTGAGTCAAGCCATATTGTTTTGCTCTTTGAACCTTGTAGACACTAATATGTTAAAATCACTCTTGTTCAAATTCAAATCTTGTAATGCTGATATAGAGATCTCTGAACTTTTTCTGATTCTCTCTAAATATTCTTTAGCAATTCAAATATAAGTAGCAGACTGGTGAACACTCTTCTACAACTATGCTCATCAATTAAGGTCTTTATTTGTACCTTGTCACCATCTGACATATGGGTAGCATATAGCTCCCAAGAACAACCTTCTTTGCAATTGGATCTAACCCTTATCTTATCATTCTTTGTTGTGTTAACTGGGTATCTATTTTTAATAGCATACATCCTATCTACACCCTTCAACACCTGAAATGAGGAAAATATCATATCCCTTTCAGGAATTTTGGATCTTGCTTATGAGTTTTTGGACTGAATCTGGGAAATCTTTCGTTCTCTTCATCACTTTAATCACCCAAACTATCAAACTGATCTGAATCTTGATAATCGGTATCCACATCAAAAGCATAACCCATAAACTCTTGTTCAGTCACTACATTCTCCTCTGCTTCCCCTTGAAATCTAACTTCTCTTAATGATGGTTCTACATCTACTCGAATATCAAGATCTCCGTTATCTCCTTCAATCTCTTTATCTTCCTCTACCTAGTCAAAATCAAATTCACCATTAATATTGGATTCAGGAAATGAACCTGGATAAGTGCTTCCATCAATTGCAGCAGCCATGTTGGAATAATAGTAAAATATACAAGCTTGTGTTATGGTCCCCCAGAATTTCCAGATTTAAACATATTAGAGAGATCCTACCACAAAGACAAATTTTCAATAGTAAAGGCAAATGAACATAGTAGAGAGATCCTGCCGAAAAAAAAAATTCAGCAGGAAAAGGCAAATTACTTTCGGATTTGTGCACCTTCACTAAATTTATTCATCATCCTTCTCTTCTTTATGCTGGGCACCCTTACATTTTTCTTCCCCCAAATCTCTTTCCTATAGAAAACCTAGGTTTCGTACTGCAAAGAGCAAACCCATCACCCACTCCACTTTTATTCTGAAATCTCTTTAATTACAAACTATCACCTTATTTACAAAATATAAAATATTATTTTTAAAGCCCAAAATGAAGAATCATTGTACAACTAGTAATATCAATACCATGTAGGCACGATCTCTTAGTCCATTAACGGAAATCAAAGAGTGTTAAAGAGATAAGGACTACAAATGCTTAGTTTCAAATAGGTTAGGGACTTTAATGGGTATAATGAAAGGTTAAGGACTAACATGAATAAAGGTTGAAAGGTTAGGGACCATGGATACATTTTACCCTTTCATTTTCAGGTAGTGGAAAAGAACAATGCCGAGGCTATTTGGCGATCTGAGGCATTACGAGGTGTTCTAAAAGAAGCTCACTCTCTTTTTGTAATGTTCAATGGATCTATAAGAGCAATGCTTGATAAAGAACCCAATGGAGAGCTCATTCGTCCATATCTTTACACTTTTATCATGGACTATTTATATAGTAAGCCATTACTTTTATCTCTGAATAACATCTCCATTAATTCTTCTCATTGGATATAATCTTTTTTAAAAATTTATTGTAAGTTACTAATTGCCAGCATCTCAAAAACGGTATCCTTTGGATTTCTGCTGCTGGGGTAATGCTGAAGTTCCCTTGTAATTTTTCACTGGGTTTGCAATACTGTCATGCCGGGAAGTTGCTCCATGCCATTCCTCATGTAAGTTTTTCATCTTTGGGGCAGATTTCTTTGTTGGGAAAAAGGTCCATTTGCCTTCTTTCCGGGATTCTCTAAGACAGCGTGGGACAGTGCAAATGTTAACCGTGGGACGTGAGGCTGCAATTGAAGTTCAGGTTGTGTTCATTTTCTACAAACACAAGTGCATGTGTTTCTTTTTTCTTTAGAAGTCAATAGTGATTTCAATTTGCTTTGATCCATTCAGCTTGTCCAAGTCCCATTTCTTTGATATGGCTTTATTTTCCTGACCTGAACGTGTTTTGTTTGAATTTTTTTGTTGGCCATTTAAAAGACATAAGTAGTTGGAGCATGGTACTATAAGTTTCTTCGTTTTGATTGATGGATCGTTCTGACAAATTCTTATGATCAATCTGATACTGACAGTGGCCAAACGAAAAGCTAATAATTGCCCTTAGGCAATGTTGGACATACTGAAATACAGTTTAAAACTTGACCAGCTTACTAGGTTAGTGAGAAGAACTAGTTTAAGTTTCTTCACATCCAAACTTAAACATGTCCTCATGTTTGAACTCAAGTGTTTTGTGTTTTAATTCCCAATCTTAACATGTTGATTGGTTTTTGTAACTTCAAAGTAACTTTTCTGTTGCAGTCACTTGTCCGGATGCTGGACTCATGTTGTGGAAATGCACAGTGCCATTCCCTTATCTTGTTTCATGACCTGTTGGTCTCCACTACTCTTTCTCCAGTATGGTTTGATCCCTACCACAAGCTTTATAAGACTTCGTTGTCTGTTATATATACATATGTGCTAAACTCTATTGTTTTACACAATTACGCGGATATCTTGTATTTTTATCATTGGGTTTATGGAAATATATTTGAATCAGCTGTCAAGCACCACAATTGTATTTTCTTCTGCAGGATGACACTGTAAACTTATTTACATACGCTATTTTGAGGATGACTCCTCATGCTATGTCCTCTGCCACAAGCTCCTGGTCCTATTTTCGTAAAGGGAGCTCAGCTTCCTTTAGCACCACTGGTTCTTCTGCTTTACAATCTGAACAGATTCGTAGATCACAAGATACCTCCCCTGCTGAAGATCAAAGATATCTTGGTAAAAGGCCCTTAAGGCCGAATAACTGGTATAAAGGAAAGGATGGATTCCTTATTACTGATGCATGGAACATAAATGTTGGTAGTTCAAGTTCTACAAGTCCTACAATTTTTCTCCCACGGACAGAAGAAAGAATGTATCTCTGTGCTCATCAGTATAAGAATCTTACAACTCTTCTTCTTATTCCTGTTGCATCTTTGCCTAGTACAGAGCAAGGGATCTCGTCGATTAAACAGCAAGTTCTGGAAAATGTTAGTGTTGCTTTTGGATTTCATAACTTACAACATCCCTTTCTTGCATTTTTGGTTCTATCAATCCCTCTGCAGATGCATCATGCTGGCCCTAATTTTGTTTCTCTCAAAAGGAAACCTTTATTATTTCCATTTTCTTTAGTTGATATTGCTCTGTATTTCTAGCCAAGTTTAGAGGGAGTGGGTATAAAATTTCTGCCTTTGATATCTTTTTCTCTAACCTGTTCAATTTGAATATGAAATTGCTAGGTATCACTTAGGATCAATAAAGTGGAAGAGAAATTGTCCAAAGGTTGGGGCGGTGAAAATGCTTATCATGTTGGTGGTTACCGATATGTATTAGTGGACAATGATAGAAGTGTATCACGGGCTTCTCCACCTGCAAAAGTCACGACATTGGCAAAGGTTGGTCTTTTCGCTGCAAGAGTTGGTATTATGACTATCCCATTCATTATGTGATAATGGTTATATTTTTCATATTATGGTTGAGGCATGAATAAGTTATTCATGAAAAGTTGTACCATATCTTGGGGTATTTGAGTTTCCATGATGAACTAAGAGTCTAAAAGGTTCAGCAACCTTGCACCGAAATCCAGTCTTCTGCCAGACTTCCAACTGCAGAAGTATATGACCTATTTCAAGAGCCATTTGCTCTTTTGGGTTCCTTTCAAATGTTTAACAGTTGCATGAGTAACCATAAATTTCAGGCAGCTGGCTATCTTCTTCATTTGTGACACTAACCTTTGGAAACTTGGACTCCATAGGCATTCACCTTTTTCAGCTAATACTTGGGGTATCTATATAGTGTACCTAATTCAGCCACATTTTTTGTAGACTGCCCATGAGAACAAAAATTACTAGATACATACGCCTAACAATTCTACATTTTTCTCCCTCCGCAGTGCCTTGTTATCCCTTTTCAACTTTCAATTTTATGTTTCTAGATTAATTCCCTTCTACCTTGTCTGTCAGTGAGCCAACATCCTTCTTACCTTGTTCTGTCAGTGAACTGACATGTAATGCTTCAATCCGCCAATGTTTCAATTGGATTTTGATCGATTTATATCAAGCATCTGGAGTTGCTCAATTTGCCTCCCTTATACCTACCTTTATAAAAGAAAAAGAAATATGGGTTTATTCTTATTTTGTGCTCATTTTTTTTCCCATACAAACATCTGTTCTGGTCATTTTTGTTTGCCTCTCAGCTGATCATGTGATTGATGATTTATTCTTTTTTTTCCCTATTGTAACTTCTGTCTGAATCATAGTTCTTATTGTGAATGAGGTATCCTGTGTTGCCACTCGCCACTTACATGCAAAGAAATATCAGTATAGCTTGAATCTTTGTTTCAAGTAGCCATCATCTTTTTCTTTTCTTTTTTGTTGTTTGGGGGGGGGGGGGGGGGGGGGGTACATATGACCCGCGACTGAATGGCTGTGTACGATAACTTCATCGGATAATGTTGTTGCCAATCATTTTTAGTCACCTCTTGAACAAGTCATGTTACGTCCCCAAAAATATTTGGTGCATTAATGCCTCTTATTATGGCTGGCCATTTCAGGAATCTTTGGTTGCAATGAGTAAGCTCCGAGAGGAGGTTGACCTGGAGAAAGCTAGAGCGAAATGGGGAAATCAGGACCATGAGAAGGAGCTCGAAGTTTGCATCAGGGCAAACAATAATGCGTGGGCCATTGCTCGTGTTACAAGAGGGAAAGAACTGTTCATTGTCTTAGAGAAAGCGAGTGAAACACTACTTTATGCAGCAGACGCTGTCGAGAGGTTCAGCAACAGGTAATTCAAATTTTCATTTTATTTGTTGAAGTTATAATTGGAAATAGTTTGTTTAGCACCATGACTTTTGGCATAAGTCATAACTATATATGTGCCTTGTCATCTGAAAAATGTCACTTGAGTACCTTCAGTTTGAACTTAACTTCTGCTTTCATTTGACTGTTACAATTTGAAATAATTTCACCTTTAACCACTGATGTTCATATAAGCTTACCTAGTCATTTCCATCAGAGTTTAACAAAGTTAGCCTGATATACAATGTAAGTTTGGGAATCAACACTAGATTTGATTGAGCACACAACACAAACTTGGGGAATAAATCCACTCTGCCACCAGTGAGATAACTCTCAATCTGGTCAGAGAGCCATGCTCAATTGACCAAGAAGGCTAAAGCCTTTACAAACTGTATTGCTGAATCATTAGCTAACAAGAGTAATGCCTTGTACCAATTTCTATTATTTAGGTCGCCCACTTGTCACATTAACATTCCCTTCCTCACAGGCTAAATAACCATTGTCACTTACATACTAATTCACATGTCAGGGCATTCAAATAACATCTTTTAAATGACAGGTTACCTTAGTGGAATGTTTTAACATTTATCTTTTTGGGCTGATACTACCCAACCATTTACCTTTCATATGAACGTGAAAACTTCTTGGTCATATGAACTTTTGAGCTAAAAAATTATCACGACACACATTCTTGTCTCATATTTGGCTGTTATTCGTCGTTTAAGAAAATGCAACAAATTTAATAATGTGAAACACGTTAAGTGTTGATTAAGCTATTCATTTCCTATCTTTTGATTGGAGGTTATTTTCTTGCGGAAAAAACACACATTGTTTAGCGTTGATTATGCTATTCATTTTCCTATCTTTGGATTGGAAATTCAATTTTTTTTTTTGGAAGGAAACCCAAACAAATGAAGAGGAGGTTTATAGCTTTAGCATGGGTTGGTTTCTTGATTCTCTTTAAAAGGGATAAAACAGGAGGCTTAGCAAGGTCGATCACAGGGAATCTAGGTCAAAGGTACTTCCAGAGGTCACATTGCTTGTGGTATTTGCAGGTACTGCAATGGAGCTTTCTCGTTGGATTAGAGACCTGTTCTGTCGCTGCTTGCATATCGGACAAATGTATGTTACACAACGCCATTTAACAACGATGAAGAGAGTGCCCCAACCTTTTGGTATAGGACTAATCAAAGTTGGTCTAGCTTTTATAGGGAATTGCCCATGGAAAGACTTGTTTTGAGGGACGCGACGCCGTTTACAGGAATTGCGAGGACTTGTTTTAACAGTTTAACATGAGTATGAATGAAGTATATATATGTGGAAATTTCCAGAAGTTGCTATAATCCTATGTATTTGTACTACACTATGGTTTTAATGTTTCAGGCAAATTTTCATCACTTCTCTCAGTTGCTAGTATGCTGCCGAAATGTATATTTGTTTTCATCTTCCCTTTGCTCTTGTTGCTATTGCAAAGAAAGTGCCACTGAGATTTCACCTTTAACTTATCTCGCACTCTATTGTGGTTTCTTAATAAATTATGGGGGATTTGCAAAACTAGACACTTTTTTTTGTTACTTTGTCAAAATGTCACCACTTTTTTAAAAGTAGCATAGGTGTTATTTTGTGCAAAATACTTTTTTAAAATTGAGCAGGAGAGAGAGGAGGTTTTGGTGGGGAGTTTTGGCGCCAAACTTAGGGGTTACAAGACACTAATCATTACAAGGGAAAAAGGGGATGTGATAGGGGCATTTTCTCCAATTTGCAAAGTATAAAAAGAGAGGAGGGGAGAAAACATTCAGTTTCTTCTTGCCCTGGACAAAAGGACTGGAGAAGAAGGGCACCATAGAAGACAATCTATCGGCCTCAAGGTCCAGTTGCAGAGTACTTGTCGGCCTCATTCCTTGTTCGTGTCAGTGGTTAGAAACTTGTGTCACTTTGGTTTCCGAGAAACCTAAATTCTCAGTTGCAATGAGTAGGCGTCTCTCTTGTTTCTCCTCATGTTTTGCGAAAAGTAGATACCCATGAACCATAGTGCTCATCCCACTTTTCATTTTCAGGGGAAAACACCAAAGTATGCGTCACTCTCGTCTTCAACGGTCGTTGGTTGTTCGAGGGTGTTTCCTTGGTGTTTTCTGGTGAGACCGCGCGCAAGAATGTGATTATTGAATAGGGCATCGACTTCACCTCTCTGAAAAAACTGATCAGGCTCAAGGTCGGCCATGATTCTTCGTATGAAGATTGACGGTTGTCTTAAGTGCCAAAGGCGGAAGAAGCAGTTCATCCGATCCCGATAGTTGATGATGACGACCTTGAGGCTTTTAAGTTTCTAAACTCGAAGTGTGGGGAAAATCCATGGCCCATGGCGATATATGTTGGTCCATTGCCGGAGGAGAGCGTTGAAGTACAGCAACCCGACGTCGGGGAAGAATGCTTGAGTGGGCCACGTACCTCCCAAAAACTGGACGACCTGGATGAGATTGTCATTGGCGAGACAGAAGGTAAGGCACAACCAAACCCTGTATTTGTAGATGATGGGTTATATGGGGGAGGAGAGGTTGGCGAAGCAATAGAGAAGAGCAAGGATATGGGGGTGATAGACATGGTTGACACAGGTTGCAAAGGGGTGACACGCATATATGTTCAGGTGACAAGGGTAAGGGTCCGGAGGTTATCCACTTGAGTGAGGTGATGAAGGCCGTAGGAAGGAGTAAGAAGTTGGGTGTGATAGACATTACAGATAAGGGATGTGAAACTGGGGACACACATATATATGTAGATGGCAAGGGTAAGGGTCCGGAGGTGATCCACTTGGGTGAGGTGATGGAGGCCATAGGGACGAGTAAGGAGTTGGGTGCGGTAGACATTACTAACAGGGGGTTTGGAACTGGTGATAGACATATGTATGTAGGTGAAAAGGGTAAGGGTCTGGACGTGATCCAATTGGGTGACACAGACTACTCCTCAAATGACACGTTAAACTATCAAGGTGACATGGATCAGGGGTTGGAGGTCATATCCATAAGCAGTCAGGAGGAGGATGAGGACAAAGACGTCGAAGTGAAGCAGGAAGAAGTTTGGGATGATTTGGACTGGTAGGGTGCTGGTGACGACCCGGGTATGAGAGTGTTGATGAAGGGGGCAGGAAGTTGAGGATCAGGTGATGAGGGTACTTGAAGATTGGGTTCCGAGGTCAAGCATATCCTCAACTACGATGGAGAATGTTGAAGCTATAGTGGAGAGAGCAATGCCTCACACCCAGGATCCATGATGCAACATGATAGAACTTTCGGAGGGACAATTATTCGCATCGAATGCTGATGTGCAGACTCGCCTTAAGTGGAATGCGGTGGAGAAATGCTTCGAGTTTGTTGTGAAGAGGTCGATGAAATCGTTGTATGTCGTTGGATGTGTGGACAGTAAGTGCATGTGGATGTGGATGGCGTTGACTTACCGGCGCACCACTATGTGGTCCATCCGAAAGTATATCCTGGAGAATACATGTGACATGAACATGAAGGACAACCATAACCGACATGCTACGTCGAACATGATTGGACGGAACCTCGTGACCACGTAAGTGTTACTCTAGTTGCGAACATTGCTATTTATGTCACATGATAATATTCTACATAACACATAGTGTAACTCAACTTTTTGGAAGGAAACCTAAACAAATAAAGAGGAGGTTTATAGCTTTAACATGGGTTGGTTTCTCGATTCTCTTTAAAAGGGATAAAACAAGAGGCTTAGCAAGGTCGATCACAGGGAATCTAGGTCAAAGGTACTTCCAGAGGTCACATAACTTGTGGTATTTGCAGGTACTGCAATAGAGCTTTCTCATTGGATTAGAGACCTATTATGCCGCTGCTTGCATATCGGACAAATGTATGTTACAAAACGCCATTTAACAACGATGAAGAGAGTGCCCCAACCTTTTGGTATAGGACTAATCAAAGTTGGCCTAGCTTTTAAGGGAATTGCCCATGGAAAGACTTGTTTTGAGGGACGCGACGCCGTTTACAGGAATTGCGAGGACTTGTTTTAACAGTTTAACATGAGTATGAATGAAGTATATATGTTGAAATTTCCAAGAGTTGCTATAATCCTATGTATTTGTACTACACTATGGTTTTAATGTTTCAGGCAAATTTTCATCACTTCTCTCAGTTGCTAGTATGCTACCGAAATGTATATTTGTTTTCATCTTCCCTTTGCTCTTGTTGCTACTGCAAAGAAAGTGCCACTGAGATCTCACCTTTAACTTATCTCACACTCTATTGTGGTTTCTTAATATATTATGGGGGATTTGCAAAACTAGACACCTAATACAAAAGGACATGCACAGGTGATTTCCATGTAAGACTCCATGTCGGTAGTATAATATTGCATGTCACCTATTACAAAAGACCATGTCACCAAACCAGTTTTTAACGATTTTCATGTACAGGTGATTTCAGTGGATGGGAGTTTCTTCAAAGGGAAGTTCAGGGGCACGCTTCTCTTTGGCACAACCCAAGATGCAGACCACAAAGTATACCCGATCGCGTTTGTGATTGTCGATGGTGAGAATCACGGGTCATAGGGCTTCTTCTTTAAGAACATGCTACATGTTGTCGAGGACACACCAGACATAATATTTGCTTCTAATCGCCATCTTAGTATCCTCAAAGATTTGAGGGACAACTATGTGTTTGCCAAGCAAAGGGTCTGCCAATGGCATCTATTTCAGAATGCGAGGTGCAGGTACAAGGGTGTCGAGAGCCTGCAGACGTTGTTCTTCAAGATAGCGAGGGCCTACATGAGGGCAGAGTTCGAGAAGCTCTTCGCTGATTTCTGCACATGTTCAGCCCCGCGGGCCAATACCTGAAAGAGGCTGGTTTCCAAAACTGGGCCCGGGCATACTTATTGGGGATGCGCTACAACATATTGACGACGAACAACTCAGTTTCTGAACCCCGTCTTCAAAGAGCCCCGCAACCTACCCATCACTGCCTTGATTGATGCTATCATCGAAGTCGTAACCAAGTGGTTTTACGAGCGACGGGAAACCACCACCAAACCGGGTAAGTCAGTGGGCAATTATGTTGAGGATGCTATGAAAATGAACTTTTCCATGGCAATATGCATGGATGTCAGACCGCTCAGCCTACACGAGTACAATGCCCGCAAAGGGTTCTCCTCCTAGGTTGTGAATTTGAGTGCCCGTACCTGCACATGCAAGCGGTTCCACATTGACCAGTTCCCGTGCCCGCGTGCCATAGCTGCTGCCAAGTTTGGAGGTATCAATATCTTCTACCGTGAATGACTTCTACAAAGTCGCAGCATGGAAGATGTGTTACCAGCATGTGCTATATCCGCTTCCTCCAAGAGTTGGCGAATTCCCCAAGCCATGTTCAGCGCGATATGCCTCCCCCCCAGATGTGAAGCGGCGCCCTGGTCGCCCTAAGACATCCCGATACCCATCTCGGGGAGAATTTCCCCGTGTCAAGCGTCGTTGTTCGTAGATGTGTTCCTCCATTGGTGGTCCAACGCCTTACCTTAGAAGCTGGGTCTTCTTTTGCATTTGCAGTTTGGGGTCAGTGGTTTGACCATTTTCCTTCCTAGTTCTTTTGGGAACGGGTTAAGTACTTGGTAGTAATTTTTGGGTGCATGCACATATGTCAAACTATAGGTAAGTGGTTAAGAACTTCGCTTTACTTTGGGGAACGAGTTACATACTTGGAAAACTTTACGGAAAACTATAGGTAAGTGGTTAAGAACTTCTTAGTACTTTTGAGGACAGGTTCAAAAAATAACCCTTGTCACCTATTTGTATTCCCCTGTCAGACAAAAGGGGTAACGTGTCACTGGTTTGAATTTGATGTTTGATATTTCTGTGGTTGACACTTTGATAAGGAAATCACCTTTGCCTTGACAATTGTTTCAATTGATGTTTACATTGCTGAGTGTTTGTGCTAGTCGCATAAAAAAATAACCTTTGGCACTTGTTTGAATTTGATGATTACATTTATGACTGTTTCTGCTACATCGTTAAGGAAATCACCATTGTCACCTTTTTGGAATCCCGTGTCACCTGAATTATTTATCGTGTCACTTATTTGAATATGATGGTACGTCGATAAACAAAGTTTCGATCATAACAACATAGTCAACTACTGACCAACAAATATCATAACATTCTATAACTTATAACCAACGAACATTATACAGAAAGCAAAAAAGTTCATAACAACGTACTACAATACCAATCTAGTCAACTACCGTCCACAACTATATGTTTTGAGCAATGTTGTGAGCCTAATTCGCCATGTTGTACACCAACTTTTATATCGATTTCTGCATGCATTTCATACATTTGGGTTAAAATAGTACATATTCTATGTAGTTTATGTTTATTTGCAATATATGGAGGTCTACACAAGTTTTTGTTATATTTCGCAGAAATCGGGCGCACTTTGGAGCTTAAAGGAAAGTCCTAAAGAAGCTAAAGGATGGTGCAGCCGAAGAAAAGCCCACTTTTCACCATTCATCATTCTGAATCAAGTTTCGATGTCTTCATTAGAGTTGTAGCCCTCTAAAAGATCTTTCCAACGCATACTCATTTGCATCAACCCGACGGACGAGGACTCGGGAAAGTGCGTTTGAAGAATAGAGCAGAATGCTGAGAGCTAACAATTCTACTCGACGTCGACCACTTCTAGTCAAAGTCGAGTACATCCCGAGCCAGAATTCCACACGAAGTCGAGCAGAACCACTCGAGGAGCCCAGAGCTACTCGACGTCGAGGACACCTACTCGAAGTCGACTAACTCTAGTCGAAGTCGAGTACAATCCAGACGAGTCCGAGTCCGAGATCGAGTTATGCCGAGTAGATAGAATTGCTTGCAAGAAAAGATATGTGGAATTCTATCCATCCACATCAAGATCTATCAAGTCAAGAAGGATTTATCCATAATACTCCTAGTTTTCTTTTAGATATATTTCTTTTATTTCCAAGTTTTATCTTAATATTATAGATAGATAGTTTTAGATATAGATAGAGTTTCTTTCCTAGATTAGCTTGGAATGAAGCCTATAAATAAAGCCTTAGGGGCTGAGTTTTATTCATTCAATTCAAGTTACAATTAGTTACATAGAGAGATAGATAGAGAGAGAGAGCGCTTGTGGCGAGAGGAGCGAAGAGTTGAGAGACGATTTGGCTCTGTTCGGTTGTAAGCTTTCTTTTATTTTATTTAATGAAATTTAGTTCCCTTTTATTATTAATGTCTTTCTTGATGATGAAGAGCGAGTAGTCACCCAACTTCTAGGGTCGGGGTGAGCCCGTCGGTAGCCATGTAAGGTGATGCGATAAAGGTACAATCTTTTGATGCAATTCGTCTTCTATCTCTACGAGCATGATTCTTTTGCGAAAGTTGAAGGTGATCCTTGTTTGTGTTATTGAAGCGAAAGTGATCTTAATACAACTTGGGTTAATTATGTGAAAAAGGGTTAGTAACAATTAGGGTTTATGCGAAAGCCTCTATCTTCCTATTTGTTAATAATGAAAGTTATTTGATGAAAAACATGATCTTTTATGCCTTTATGTATTATTTTGCATGGTTATCGTTGTGGTGTTGAAGCCCCGATTTTGGAAGTCTTTTAGTTTATTAAATTTCCCACAATTTTCGTGTTGCTTCTGTTTTATTTCTGTCATTGCAAAGGTCGCTTTTTTACACTGCAAAGCACTCGACATTCCCTGAATTCTACTCGACGTCGAGTAGGTCTAGTCGATGTCGAGTACACTGTGTTACTCGACTTGCTTGTTTTTTCGTTTGTGTTTCTGTTTGCTTCTGTTACAGTTTCTGATCGACTGTGTGGTCGACGTCGAGGACACTGGTCGATGTCGAGGACTCTTCTGGTCGAAATAGTGCTGAGTTTGGAACTGAAAAAGGCGGGCGCTGACACGCTTCCTCGTGGATCGATCCTGACTGCCTTCTACTACAACGGGAGGAAGTCTTGTATTTATTTGCTGAGACAGGGAGTCAATCTGCTTTTATATTTATTTATATTTTCATACTTGATTATCCTCCTGCAACAACAAATTGGCGTCGCTGCCGGGGAAGCCATTAATCGCGCCCTTTTTAGTTCTATTTCTTTTCTTTATATTTGTCTTTATTTTTAGTTCCTTTTCACTTGCTTTTTCTGTTTGCTTTTCAGGTGCATACGAAGAACTGATCGCACGCCTATAGACCCTATTCTCGAGCCTGAGCGATTTTTCCATCTTCAGCAAAGGCTAAGGAGGAGACTCATGTCAACATCCGACAATGAGAATGCGGGCTACTCACACCTGCACAGGAGCTTGAGCAACTCCATCAACAGATTGAGGCACTCGCTACCAAAGAAGTTGAGCACGCCCGACGAGAGGCGGAATATGCACAGAATCAACAATGGTGGGAGGCAAGGGTAGATCGCGAGATCAATGCACGAAGGGAACTTGAGGAGCGGGTTGGGAACATCCCAGCCAATGCAAAGGAGTATCTGCATCGTACTCTGGAAGTTCCAGAATCAGCGATCATTCTTCCCGCTATTAACTTTGAAATTCGTCCTTCTTTTATTACTGAAATTAAAAGGAGTCAATATAGGGGAAGAATAAATTAATGTCCTATAGAGCATGTCACCACTTTTATAGACTTATGCGAAGCTATAGCTGATGGTGCCAATCTTGAATATCTAAAACTAAAGGCTTTTCGTTGCTCCCTTGCAGGAATAGCCCAACAATGGCTGGAAGGATTACCTGCACGATCAATTCGCACTTGGAACGAGCTACCGGACATGTTCCTCAACAAGTTCTTTCCTCCTGCAAAGGCAGCTGCCCTCAGACAATAAATCACGGCTTTCAGACAAAAGCCAGGAGAACCACTAGCAAATCTGGGAGCGCTACAAGTCTGGGAGCGCTACAAGAGGCTTCTGAAATCGTGTCCTCAACAAGTCTGGGAGCGCTACAAGAGGCTTCTGAAATCCTGTCCTACTCATGGCCAGCCACCCTACGTCATCTAGGAGATCATCTTCAACTGCCTGGATGCACCTACTAATGATCAGATCAACAACTACACCAACTATGAGTATCTTGAATACACTCAACGCCGAGCATGGGAGGTATTTGAGACACTGGCCAACTACGACAACACATATGGGACTTCTGCGGCCGCCTCTGGCGAAAGGTATGAAAGGCCTGCCCCATCTATGTCGTTGTATGCGCCACCAAAAGAGGTTGATCCAGACGTCAGGGAGCAGTTCCACAACGATCAGGTACGCCGCCTTACCAAACAAGTTAAATTCCTCTCTAAAGATAAACCTTGTTTGGAATGTGGGTCTATGAGGCACAACACTACTACGTGCCCACACGTCGATCAAGTACATCAAGGAGAGACTCACGAAGAGGTAAGGTATGCGGGGGGACACTACTCAGGGCCATATCAGAATCAAAACTGGAGCTACTATCGCCAGCCCCAGCATCAGAGTCCCCCTTCCTACAGAGCACCTGGTCACCCTGACAGAGAAGGTAAGAAGGATGACCTGCAGACCATCCTGGAAGAAATGCGGAGGAATCATTCAGACACCAAGCAGTCTATCAATCCCATTCACACTCAGCTGTATGGTACCAACTCTAGGCTTGGGGAAATCGATATTTGGAGAAAATCGATTGACACACAGATTGGCCAGATGACAGCATCCGTCCCCAGACAATCAGGCGCGCTCCCTAGATCTTCTGAACCTATCCCTAAAGGCAAATCTGCGGGACAAGTAGCTGCAATGAATCTAAGGAGTGGGCGTCAGATACAAACGCCCGAGCGAAACGCGGAGCAGAAGGATGCAGCAGATTACTCGACGTCGAGCAAGCCAGTCGATGTCGACCAGACTCTACTTGACATCGAGGACAATCTACTCGACGTCGACCAGAACGCTGCACCTGCACAGAAGTCGACCACGGTACTCGACGTCGAGGAGCCCTTAGTCGACGTCGACCAGCCCTCTACCCCTGTCGACCTCTCTTCAGAAACTCCAAAAATGAAAAGGCTGCCTTTCCCAACAAAATCTCCGAAGGATCTAGCAGAGAAGAAATTTCACCGCTTCATCAAGATGCTTCAAAGGCTCAATGTCACAATACCTTTCACGGAAGCTCTTAATGAGATGCCATCCTATTTTAAGTTCCTTAAAGAGATTTTGAGCAAAAAGCGGTCAATGGATGTGATCGCAGAGGAGTGTAGCCAGATGGACGTACTTGAAAAGAGGCCAGATTCAGGTAAGTTTGCTATAACCATTGGATTTGGTCAATACAAATTTAATGCTCTATGTGACTTGGGAGCCAGTGTGAGTATAATGCCTTTATCAATCTGGTCCAAGATTGAGATAAGTGCTCTAGAGCCTATGGATGCTAAATTATACATGGCGAACAACACGGTGGTCATCCCAACAGGCATGGTGGACAATGTACCAGTCCAAGTAGGTAAGTTCTTTGTCCCTGCTGATTTTCTAGTAATTGATATGGTAGAGGACCCTGCTTATCCAATCATTCTAGGAAGGCCCTTCTTGGCGACGGTGGATGCCAATATAAGCGTAAAGAAGGGAGTGCTCACTTTCAACATCAACGATGAGGTAATTGAGTATTCCTTTAATAAAACTAAAAGACATACATGTCCCATGGAAGAGGTCAAATCTATCTCAGCTAGGTACATAACTTGCGGGGAACCTAAGGTAAGAAATATGACCCCCGAGGAGCTGGAGAAGCGAGCCATGGAAGCCCAGGTGGAGGAAATCATGGCAATTCTGAACGAGGAGACAGGCGATCTACTCGACGTCGACCAAGGTAAGTCGATGTCGACTAAATTTTATTCAGAATCGTTGCCAGGTACTAAGTATGGGGTCGATGTCGACCAGAAGTACTCGACATCGAGTACTCTAGTCGACGTCGACCAGACTCAGGAGCCCTCGCCGACTGCAACACCATCGAGCAGCATACCCGAAGCCGAGGAGTACTCGACGTCGACCAGGCGCTAACCACATCGACTTCTCCACCTTCGTCGAGCAGTCCACCAGATGCAGGAATGTACTCGGCGTCGAGTACTTCTACTCGACGTCGAGTAGAACCTGAAGTCCCAAAAGATGATTTCGCAACGGTAAGTCAAGGTACTGACATCTCTTCCCCTATTTCAATTAAAGATTTATCTATACATGGGAGAGGTTTGCCTTGGTATGTGCGATTGTGCAGGGTTTCCGATGACAATCCAAAGGAGTATGAAGTAGGAGACATGGTCTATGTCTCTAAATCAAAGGATCATTGGTTTCCTAACAAATTCACCAAGAAAAAGATGGGACCGTTCACGGTGAACAAAATCCATTCAGGAGGACTACAACTGAGGGACAAAAACGGAGTCTTGTTTGAAGCCCAAGCTACATGGGCCCTGCAAATGCCACCTTGAGCTCAACGGAGAAAGTCGGCCTAGCGACTATAAAGTCTAGAGCTTGTAAATAAGACTTTGAATTTTCGAGATTTTCGGACATTGTTGTTTTTGGTTTTTGGTTTTGGACACTGTTTTTAAAGTTTTTCTATTGTGGATATTTTCTGTCAAACAAATCTTGCAGGTAAGAGAAGCTGCAGACTCACTCGACGTCGAGTAAGTTACTCGACATCGACCACACATCTCGAGCAAAAAGGAGCATGTGGTCGAGAGGATCACCCTGGAGGTTTCATTGTACTCAAAGTCGAGTAAGCGTACTCAAAGTCGACCACACCTACTCAAAGTCAACCAGATCATCCTCGATGTCGACTACCTCTGCAGCAGCAATGTCACTCGATTTTTGCCATCTTGCACATCTGTCTAGTGAGTTTCTTTCTTTACCCTTGTTTTTTATGCAGTGAGGACACTGTAATGTTTAAGTATGAGGTGGGGGAAGGACTTACTTTGTGCATATTTGACCATATTTGACATTATGTGTGCATTATTTCTTGAATTGCTTATACATGACTACTTTGGAATTCATATTGGATATCTATGTGCTTATGTGGATGTTTTCTAAAGTTTGAAAAATCACCCCCATTGAATTTTTTTTTATTAATGTCATGTAAGCTTATATTGAACTTGACGATGCAAAATTGGATTCATTAGAGATATAGCATGAAATTGCCTAGTAAAGGGAAGTCACAATGAAAAGCATATTTTTATTGAAAACCATGAAATGAGGTAAAAATTGATATTGCTTTTGACATGTTGCATGATAAGAGGATAGAGGACTTTATATTTCCATATAATGCTTATATTTTGATATTCCAAGCCATACCTATGCTTATGCATCACAAAAGCCATATTATGCCTTATTTCAATTATTGCTCCACGTGATCTAAATATTGCCTTATTTCCTATCCGGGGATTATGTTGAGAATGATGTTACATTATGGAGATTATTATATTGTGTTTGTGTTGTTATCATATTTGGAGTTTGGCAAGGAAGGTTTAAAAAATATATGGAAAATTTAATGAGTGAAAGAAAATCCGATCACCTCAGGAGATAAAGGTAGATCGACCCTGCTAGCTGAGATAATAGTTCGGCGAGATGGGACACATAGGTGAGGAGTCGTATGCACTAAGTATCCGGGGCCATTCATGATACCCATGTTTGCGACTTGTGAGAAGACAGTGATGAGGTTAGAGAGGTAAAAGCGTAATATTTAAAAAAGCAGTGAGTGATGAGAGAAAGGTGAGAAATCAAAACAAGAAGGAATGTAGAAATTTAGTTTGGAAAGTATTCCATTTCCCCGGATCATTAGCACCACATTGTCCAAAAATAGCCCACCACTTTACCTTTTACATTTTCTTCACCATGAGCTTAAAATAAAGTCCTCTTGATTATTAATGCTTTGTCACTTATGAATTGTTTTGCATAACCCTCCTTTTGTGAGTAGATGTTGCTTTTATTTACACATGCATGGATTTATGACATTAGTAACTTTTCAAGGATGGTAATTGATTGCAGGGGTATATGGCAATGAATCTAAGATGTTGAGAGTTTGTTTTCTTCCCCTGTATGACAATTAAAAGTATTGCTTGACGAAAAGCAAGCTTAAGTATGGGGTGTTTGATGTGAGCCTAATTCGCCATGTTGTACACTTACTTTTATATCGATTTCTGCATACATTTCATATATTTGGGTTAAAATAGTACATATTTTGTGTAGTTTATGTTTATTTGCAATATATGGAGGTCTACACAAGTTTTTGTTATATTTCGTAGAAATCGGGCGCACTTTGGAGCTTAAAGGAAAGTCGTGAAGAAGCTAAAGGATGGTGCAGCTGGAGAAAAGCCCACTTTTCACCATTCATCATTCTGAATTAAGTTCTGATGTCTTCATGAGAGTTGTAGCCCTCAAAAAGAGTTTTCCAACGCATACTCATATGCGTCAATCTGATAAATGAGGACTCGTGAAAGTTCGTTTGAAGAACAGAGTAGAATGTTGAGAGCTAACAATTCTACTCGACGTCGACCACTTCTAGTCAAAGTCGAGTACATCCCGAGCCAGAATTCCACACGAAGTCGAGCAGAGCCACTCGAGGAGCCCAGAGCCGACGTCGAGTATACATGTCGAGTCAAAAAGGTGCCCGAGCTCGAGTGCAACCCTGGAGGAAAAGTTCCAGTCGACGTCGACTAACTTTAGTCGAAGTCGAGTACAATCCAGATGACTCCGAGATCGAGTTGTGCCGAGTAGATAGAATTGCTTGCAAGAAAAGATATGTGGAATTCTATCCATCCACATCAAGATCTATCAAGTCAAGAAGGATTTATCCATAATAGTCCTAGTTTCATTTTAGATATATCTCTTTTATTTCCAAGTTTTATCTTAATATTATAGATAGATAGTTTTAGATATAGATAGAGTTTCTTTCCTAGATTAGCTTGGAATGAAGCCTATAAATAAAACTTTAGGGGCTGAGTTTTATTTATTCAATTCAAGTTACAATTAGTTACATAGAGAGATAGAGAGAGAGAGCTTGTGGCGAGAGGAGCGAAGAGTTGAGAGACGATTTGGCTTTGTTCGATTGTAAGCTTTCTTTTATTTTATTTAATACAATTTGGTTCCCTTTTATTATTAATGTCTTTCTTGATGATGAAGAGCGAGTAGTCACCCAACTTCTAGGGTCGGGGTGAGCCCGTCGGTAGCTATGTAAGGTGATGCGATAAAGGTACAATCTTTTGATGCAATTCGTCTTCTATCTCTACGAACATGATTCTTTTGCGAAAGTTGAAGGTGATCCTTGTTTGTGTTATTGAAGTGAAAGTGATCTTAATACAACTTGGGTTAATTATGTGAAAAAGGGTTAGTAACAATTAGGGTTTATGCGAAAGCCTCTATCTTCCTATTTCTTAATAATGAAAGTTATTTGATGAAAAACATGATATTTTATGCCTTTATTTGTTATTTTGCATGGTTATCGTTGTGGTGTTGAAACCCTGATTCCAGAAGTCTTTTAGTTTATTAAATTTCCCACAATTTTCGTGTTGCTTCTGTTTTATTTCTGTCATTGCAAAGGTCACGTTTTTACACTACAAAGCACTCGACATTGCCTGAATTCTACTCGACGTCGAATAGGTCTAGTCAACGTCGAGTACACTGTGTTACTCGACTTGTTTGTTTTTTCGTTTGTGTTTCTGTTTGCTTCTGTTACAGTTTCTGATCGACTGTGTGGTCGACGTCAAGGACACTGGTCGACGTCGAGGACTCTTCTGGTCGAAATAGTGCTGAGTTTGGAACTGAAAAGGCGGGCGCTGACACGCTTCCTCGTGGATCGATCCTGACTGCCTTCTACTACAACGGGAGGAAGTCTTGTATTTATTTGCTGAGACAGGGAGTCAGCCTGCTTTTATATTTATTTATATTTTCATACTTGACCATCCTCCTACAACAACAAGCAACAACCATGTTCATAACAATCCACGACAATAACAACGACGTTCATAACAACCTACTACAATAACATGGTTCATAACATTGGGAAATTACAATCACAACGGCTATCATAACCGTCTACATTGGAAGATGTCAACAACAAGCATGTTCCTATACGCCCCGATGAATTCATCGTCAAGACCATCGAAGGTGGGGGCATCCTTTTTTAGGAGTTGCATGAACCTGATCGTGTATGGTCTGCAGTCTCCACTGCAATAGGGGTGTTTAAGTCAGATTCGTAATAGCCAGATACCACTATGAGACAAAGAGATATTTAAGGGTTGCACATAAATTACCTCTTCTTGTTCTACGGTATTTTTTCTCGCTATTCAGGGCGAACGACTTTGACAATTTGTCGGCGTAGGTGGCATTCAAGGTGGGGTGGGCATTCATCAGTAATGAGAAAAGGTTGGTAACGCAACTTAAGTGTACCGACAGATGGCGGTCCCTCATGGTGTAAACATCCGAATCATAAACCTTTACCTGCCACCCATTCAGATCAATCGCTACAGCGATCCAATGAATATTCTTCACGTTCAACGGTAGAAGGATGAGTTTTGCCCCTTCCCACAAACGCCTTATCGTCGCCGGGGACCGCCCGTCGAACTAATGAAACAGCTTCTGATCCGCTTCGTAGCTATCCGCATCGCTGTTGTATTTTTCCCACTCGCTTTGAAGATAGCACCCGAAATAGGTGTCCACAACCACAACTCGACGGTCAACGTCACCGCCTCTCTCCGTTACCCCTTTATGCAGAAGATAGCATGTTTGTTCCATGTGTTGCATCAATTACAAACCTAGTGAAAATCCAATACTATTGCAGTCACACTAAATACCGTGTCATTCATTAAACAAAGGTAATCACTTAGGCGGCTTTTGTACCTCACAATTTAACCAAACTAATTTAACTGTGTCGCTTGACGGAAATAACAGTGTCACTCGACTACAATATATTGAAATATGATAATCCTAGTTTTTATTAACCCTTGGGAGAAAATAACATGTGAACTAACAACCAATTTACCGCCTCTTCCTGTCCTTCTGGTTGCTGGCCATCCCCCTTAGTTGGTTCCTCCGTCCACCCGGCATGTTGGTGGTTCTCCTCAGTCTCCCCATGTTTCCCATCATCCTCTCGACAGACATCTCTCATTGGTGTTTGCACACCTCATGCATTCCCATGGGCATCTCGCATCCCATTCACAACACCTTCCATGACCTTCATCTGAACCACACAGTACATAAATGAGGGGTGGTTCACAAATGTTATTCGTAATTGGGGGAAAATTTATCCGTGTCACTTACTAAATATACTGTGTCGCTAGTCTATTTCCTCATGTCATCAATAATGTTCATAATTGGGGAAACAAATTTTAGGCAAACACGTACCTTGTCATCCATGCTCCGCATCCATGTTGACATAGTTCTCAACCTCTCCAACATCAGTTCAAGTGTCTTCCCCACCTTATCTTCCCAGGCTTCCCTGGTCCGATCTCGTTTTCCCAAACTCGTCACGGCCTTGCAGGAGCCATCATCGTAATAACAGGGTGCCAACGCAGCCTCAATTTCATCGTAGTAGAGGTTAGCTGGCTCCTCATGTTTGTAGAAGCACCCGTGCATCAATTCAAACTCTCCGTCCTTCGGGACTAGTATGGGGTTGTCTTCAACCTTTATCCTATCCGACTTCTCCGGGTCCATGCGGGTTTGGATCATCTCATAGCTTAGATTGTCATCATCGGCTGTCCACCTCAACATGCGAGGCAACGTCGTCTTCGACACCTTGTTCACAAACTCCTCCCCAATGTCTGGTACCGCTTCGTACAACCAAATGTACAACACACACACACATGACACTCGAGTTCATAAATTGCACTTAAGAATGAAAATATAACTTCGGTCGAGTAGGTAACCCGTAACCTGGAACGCATACGAATAACCCATTAGGCCATAACCATGTTTGTTGTCTTTCGACTTCGCCTTCAATTCAGTGACACGGTGTTCTATAAAACCCCACAAGGACGCGTGGGTGGCCTCGTACACAATCATGCCCATGGGTATTCCAGGAACCGATCCATGTTCTCCACAAGCTTGACAATCCGCCCTCGTATGGGTTTCTTGGGTTCTCCCCCCAGCAGAACTCCTTCGACGATGAGGAGGAGAGCGATCTTAAAACGCCTTATCGCACTCGGCTCCATCAAGATGGAGTTCTTGAAAGCGGTCTCTAGCTCACCCACCGTCATGCTGTGCGTTCCGAATAAGTCCTTGAGAGCTTTCTTGGTCTTCTTGTCATCCTCTGTCTCTTCCCCTCGGCTTCGACCACACCACAGCCCAATAACGAGCGCAAACTCCTTGTTCGAGAAGCGCCGGAGCTTTCCTTGTAGCATGTACCACGTCTCCCACTTCTTCTCTATCACAAGCTATCGTTGTAACACGTAATGCAGCAGTTGCGAGGAGAATTGTACTTGGTTTGCCAATTTCACAACCCCCCCCCCCCCAAGCTGATTTGTCTGTAGCTTCTCCCAATTGATTGGGTCAAACTAGTCGTCCAAGCTCATGAGCAGCGACACTCTCAAACAATGGTTCACCCGCCCCCGGAAATGCTTCACCTCTGGGACTACGAGTCGTTGCTCCACCTTTTTGGATGGCGGGACTCCCTTCCTCCTCAAGTTTTGGGACCGAACCATCTACTTCCTACAATTAGGTAGACATGAACATAATCAAATATCCAAACAAAATCATCACTCAATTATTAAATCTGTTTGCGAGTTTCTCATAAATTTAGGAGCAACATCCCATGTCACCTAATTCTAAACCCATATCACCCAACAAAAATACTCATGTCATGCATGTTAGTTGGCTTCTCCTTTTCTGGAATCCCGGTTTTTGACATTTCTGTTGTAACCGCCGACATTTTGCGTGAAACGATTGGCAAACCTCCCTCACTCTTCTTCAATCTCAAGGCCATACATCCCCATATCCCAATATCCCCGTCCAAATTTCAATTCCATCATTCTTCGTCGTCCCAAACTATGAGCGCATATCCCCATCTCTCATTATCCCCCAATTCCCCATATCTCCATTTACCCAAATCCCCAATTTTTCCAATTTCCCGATTTTCCCAATGCATGTTTAAATGAAACAATGGAACATTGCAAAATAAGTCCACATAGTAGTAGAGAAGGGAGAGGGATTTCAAGAAGAACTTATGTGGCGTACTTCCTTTCCAGCGCGCTCCTCTCCAATAGGCTCTTCTCCGGCGTGTTCCTCCCTTCTTTTATGCCCTCTGTCCAAAGCAGTAGGCCTTGTCCAATGTCAATTCATTTCTATCTTTCCCTTTCTCTCCAACTATTAAAAGAAACTCCTTTTTCCCTTGTGGTGGTGGTTTTTTTCTCCAACTGCAATGAATGCAAGTTCGTGAAAGTTACTTTATGTTGTTTTCCTTTTTTTTTTCAGGGAGAATTTTTTGTTTTCCTTTTTTCCTATTTTTTCAAGTAGGCCAAAGTAATTGTGCAACCAACTTCCACTTGGAAAGAATCCTTGTCAAATTTTCGTTTTGTCATTTTTTTCCAGTATCGGGTCACGTCATTGCATGCACGTGTCACTTTTGAGGTTTTCTCGTGTCAATATTCAGAGGCTTAAATTTCTATTTATTTTCAAAATCACCCATGTCACCACTTTGAATCCCCATGTCATCTTAGAATATCTAACTTGTTTACCTATTTGGATCGAATAGAAAATGTACCAAGTACAACCATGTTCATACCTAAACCGTTGTAAGCGCAAAATATGTTCATGTCCACATACAAAAACTACCAAGTTTAACAAAATATCCAAAGTCCTACTTCAACTAGTAACGTCAATTGTGTGCTTTGATTCAATTTAAAGTGTTCACGAAAAAAGTACAATTGCCACTGCAATGGCTAGCATCTGAGTCGACCGTGGAAGACGACAACGGCTAGCATCTACCGTGTTGTGAGCCTAATTTGCCATGTTTTATACCATCTTTTATATCGATTTATGCATGCATTTCATGCATTTGGGTTAGAATAATACAAAATATGTGTAGTATATATGTTTATTTGCCAATTATGGAGGTCTACACAAGTTTTTGTTATATTTCGCTGAAATCAGACGCACTTTGGAGCTTAAAGAAAACCCATGAAGAAGCTAAGGATGGTGCAGCTGGAGAAAAAGCCATTATTCACCATTCATCATTACGAATCAAGCTGTGATGTCTTCATGAGAGTTGTAGCCCTCGAAAAGAGATTTCCAACGCATGGTCGTATGCGTCAATCTGACGAACGAGGACTCGGGAAAGTGCGTTTCAAGAACAGAGTAGAAAGCTGAGAGCTGTCAGATTTGCTCGACATCGACCAAATTGGTCGAAGTCGACTAAGCCCAAATCGAGCTGAGAACCAAACATCGACAACTGAAGCTGGGAGCTGAACATGTTACTCGATGTCGAGGAAAACCCAAGTCGACTTTGCTCCTGGAGGCCGGAATCGAGTTGTTGAGCAAAAGACGAGAAAAGTGCTAGTCGATATCAAGCAATTCTACTCGATATCAAGCAATTCTACTCGATATCGAGGAAATCCCCAGTGGTCGACGTCGAGCTATCCTAATTCTTGTTAAGTTTCTATCCCGAGTCCAATGGTGATATTTTCGAGATAAAATTCTATCAAGATCTATCAAGTGCCATCAAGTCAAGAGAGAAGATATTTTATCCACATTAGATATAGTCCTAGTTGATTTAATTATTTATTTTCATTATTTAATCTTTAGATAAAAGATAGATAGAATTAGATATAGATATAGTTTTCTTTCCTAGATTGGCTTGGAATGAATGCTATAAATAAAGCCTTAGGGGCTGATTTTCATTAATTCTATTCTAGTTTCAATTACATCAAGTAAGTAGGAGAGAGAGAGAGTTTGTGGCGAGAGGAGAGAAGATATTGAGAGACGGTTTGTCTTCGATCGGTTGTAAGTTCTCTTTGGTTTATTTTAATGCAATTTATTTTCTTGAAATCTTTGATGAGTTTCTTGATGATGAAGAGCGAATAGTCCACCCACTTCTAGGGTCAGGGTGAGCCCGACGGTAGCCATGTGAGGCGATGCGGTAAGGGTTTGATCTTTTTATGCAATTCGTCTTCTATCCCTATGAGCATGATTCTTTTGCGAAAGTTGAAGGTGATCCTTGTTTGTGTTATTGAAGTAAAAGTGATCTTAATACAACTTGGATTAATTATGTGAATAGGGTTAGTAATAATTAGGGTTTATGCGAAAGCCTCTATATTCCTATTTGTTAATAATGAAAGTTATTTGATGAAAAGCATGATCTTTTATGCCTTTATATGTTATTTTGCATTGTTATCTTCGTGGTGTTGAAACCCTGATCTTGGAAGTCTTTAGTTTATTGATTTATTTCATCAAAATTCGTGTTCTGTGTTGCGAAAGGTTACGATTTAAGTTTTTGTTGCTTACTCGATTTCGAGGAGTTTTAGTCGACATCGAGGAATTCTTGTCGACGTCGAGTTGATTTTGTCGAGATCGAGTACTTTCTGTTGGTTTTTTTGTTTTCTGTTTCGTTTTGCTTTTTGTTTTACTCGACAGGTTAGTCGATATCGAGTAATTTACTCGAAATGGAGGAATCTTCTGGTCAACTTTGCTGAGATCTTTACGCTACCTGAGATCCGCTGACGTGCTTCCTCGAGGATCGATCCTGACTTCCCGCTGCTACATCAGGAGGAGGTCTTGTAATCATTTGCAAGGGACGAAATCTGGTTTGCTTTACTTTATTTATATTTTGAATTGCAAGTCTCGATTTCCTCCTACAACATACCGGTACGCCCCTATAAACCTGTCGTCCAATCCATCGAATGTGGGGGTGGTCTCCAGTATGAGTTGCATGAATCTAATAGTGTACGGGCCACAATCACCACTGCAATGGGGAACAATCCGTCAGAACTCGGACGCCGATACCACATCGAATGAAACGAAATTGGAGCACGGGACCCAACTTACCTTCTCTTGTTCTATGGAAGGCCCTTGTCCCGGGGAAGGGCAAACGACGTAGGGACCTTTTACGCATACTTGACCTTCATCTCGGGATGTGCATGCATGACGACATGGATTAGGTGGGTCACGGGCATTAAGAGGGGCTAGAGCTGGCGGTCCGTCACGAGGTGGACATCGCAGTCATACACCCTCACCTCCCACTTCTTAAGATCAATAGCAAGCGCAACCCAATGTTTGTTCTTAACGTTGAAGGGAAAGAGGACGAGGTTCGTACTTGACCACGGACGTCCCATCGTCTTCGGGGACCGACCATCTAAGTATGTTAGCGCAGCATTACTAGGCTCATAGCCTTCGGCGTTGCCACTTTACTCTTTCCATTCCCTATCCAAATATAGTCCCGTCAAGCACGTATCGACAACGATGACTCGACTGCCAATGTCATCCGTCCTGACCGAGACCACTTTACGCTAAAGTTAGCAACACTCCTTCATGTCCTGCATGAAGTGAACCCAAATGAAAATACAGACTCCTGACACGTGAAATTTCATAGGTGACACGTAGTCATACCACTGTGCCAAATCAAACTCGGGGCTTCTTCAGGGAGGTGAGGAAGTCCTTCGTCAGGTCCGTACCGCAAGCTGACTTGTACGTCTTCACATCCCCACTACATGGTAAATTTATCTCAAGGTTAGTGGACGTTCACCTCTCTACCTTTTTCGTATATTGAAGAGTAAGACACATAAGTTAGGTATCTTGCGAGCCAACTTGTCAGACCGTCGTCGTTGTCCATCACGGACACAATTCCTAGCGTAACAGCATCAGCGGGAACTATGGCTACCTTCTGGGCACGCGGTTTCTTAGCCGGGGAGCCAGCTCCTCTCCATCACCCTTATTCGTCTTCTTTGCCCCCTTAGATGCATACACCTAGGATACCCGGGGCTTCCCCGTATCATCACCAACTGCCACATGGGAAACAAAGGCAAATGTGGGATGTAAATCCATATGTCCCGTGTCAGTCAACTGAATTCACCCTGTCATCATTAAGTCATTACTGCAATTGTTGACATAATCCACAAGGTTAACCACAACTTACCTTACCACCTTGTCCTTGTGGGGGCTTCTCCCGCCTTCAGATGCAATCGATGTAACGACCTGAAACACATGATGAAGATTGAGAGTGGATCCCCAATTTTTCGTGTCATTCAACACCAAAAAGTATATCACCAGAAAACAATCTTACCTTGTTGCTCTTTTCTGCCCCCTCCCAATCCCCTACCTTGACAGCTTCACATTCAGGGTGCTTGTCCCCGTCATCAGTACCAGACCCCTTCCCAACAACATCTCCCATCCGGAAATCAAATCAAACTTCAAATTGGGCTGAAACTATCCCGTCTCACTTAGCATAAAACATCATGTCAGACAACTAAATTCTCCCTGCCACCATGAATTCATAAATTCATTGTTGACATCATCCAGCCGGTTAACAACATCTTACCTTACCACCTTTTCCATCAATGGTCTTCTCCTCACCTTCAGATACAATGGACTTAACCAAATCGGCAAGTACGACCTGAAAAACAGATTCACGTGTCAAAGTGGATCCCCGATTTCCAATCGGACTCAACACCATAATGCATGTCACGAAAAAAAACTTACATCCTCATCATTTTCATCAAACCCATCTCGTTCCTTCTCTGCATTAATTTCAACTGAAGCGCTACCACCCTGGGTTGTTTCTTGCCCGGCTATCCCCGTCCCTTTACCAACCCGCAATAAAGTGGCGCCCGCCTCCAACACTTTCATTTGCATGTCAACAAAAGCATTCTATCATGTGACACCTTTCAAATTGAATTAATACCCAACATATGCATATAAGATTTTTTCAAATTAAGTTCAAAACCGACAACTTCATATTAAACTAAGGTCACCAAATTCACTTCACAACCAAAACATTTAATTCATATCAGACTAGGCCCTATTCAAATTCATAGCAGATTCGTTCTATATCAAAAACTACGTGTCACCTATCAAATTTCACGTGTCAAGAGTTCATTTACCCTTGTCACCACAGTTCTCTATACTCTCCAGAATACGAATATATGGGATTGAATTACGTACCTTTCCCTCCATCTTCTCCATTCAACTTGACATTGCCGCGAGCCTCTCCATCACTGCTTCAAGTGTCTTGGCCATGTGGTTCACCTAGGCGTCCTTGTCATCGGGTCCTCTTCGCGTAGTTGGGACAGCCTTCGAGGAGCTCCAACCAAGGGCATGAAAATGGCGCACCGGGGGGGGGGGGGCAAAATGTCGTTCTCTTATCATGCATATGCCAAAAACAACATCAAATTTACCTCCTTTTATGGTTTTCAAGAAAAATATGCACTTTATTGTGACTCCCATTTACTAGGCAATTTCATGATATATCTCTAATGAATCTAATTTTGCATCATCGAGTTTAATTAAAGCTTCCATGACACTAATCAAAAACTTCCAATGGGGGTGATAAAAATAAACTTTGGAAAATAACATGTAAGCATATAGATGAATATGAAATCCAAATTAACCATGTATGAGCAATTCGAGAAATATGACACAAATATGGTCAAAGTAAGCCTTCCCCCCACCCCATACTTAAAGATTACAGTGTGCTCACTGTATAAGAACAAGGGTAAAGAAAGAAACTTTCTAGACAGACGTGTAGATACTCAATACAGGTGACGAAGATTTCTGTAGGGTGGGTTGATATCGAGTGGGTCAGTCGATATCAACTGGACTCACTCGATTTCTGTGTGCTCAAGCTTCAGGGTGATCCGGCCTCAACCACAAGCTCTTCTGAGTCGATATGCTCATTCAATATCGAGTCCCTCTTCGCAACTACTTTGCATCTTTGTCTGCTTGTAGATCCAGTAGATGTCGACTGGACTAGTCGACGTTGAGTAGACTTCCAATTTTTCAAGTTGCCTAAAGTCATCAAAAGAAAAACCTTGTACGAAGTAAAGAAAATAAAATAAAAACAAATTTATTGAAGAAAAAAAAAAATATATATATATATATATATAATAGCAGGTTGCACCCCGTGAGCACTAGGGTTTAAGGCGCTAGCTCGACTACTTCTCTTTAAGCATTAGCCTAGCTCATCCTTTGCTGGAGGCATAGGTGGATCTGGTGGTTCCTCTGGTGGTGGGAAGTGTGGGATGTCATCCGGGGGCATCGTATGAAGAAGCTTGAATCTCCCCGAGTGAACGCTCCATGGCTCCATCCATTCATCTTCTCTGGCTTCAACTAGCATGCATAAAGGAAGACATAAAGAAAAGATACATACCTCGTCATCATACCTCTTCCGCTTCATAGGTTGACTTAGTTGTGTATCTCCACCACAACAGAATGGTGGAGTGGGTAGAGATATTTCTTCCTCATCACGCGGAGCTTCATGCCACTTTGCTAGGACCCCATACTTAAATATGAACATCGATTGCTCAAAATTGTCGGGGATGGCCTTCACCTTGTAAGGTAAAAGCGACCTTGGAACACCCTGGGCAACAATGCCCACTTTCTTCTCTTCTAGTGTTATTTCATCTTGGGATCCTTCATATGATTCATCAACAATAGGTAGCAAAGTAGGAATGAAATTCGATGAAGGACATAACTGGCTGTCGACATTGACTGGGGTCCAATCGATGTCGACCTCTACTGGCTCGCAGAAGATGACGTTGTCGAACCAACCTACTTTTGCTGGAGTTGGGTCAATTTGCTCGTCGGGAGGAGGGCATGGTCCTTTAGACTGAAAGGAAGCCCCAAGCCTTCAGATTTCGTCCTCCAGTCGGGCTATTTCCCTTAATCGTGCCTCCTTCTGTGCGAGCCTATTTTGTCGTCTCAATTCTTGGAACCATCTTTCCTATTCGGGATTCCCTTCGCAAAAGTCATATGCTCCTTCCATCTTTGTACCTAAGCTTTGAAAACAAAATCAAGAATGCATGAATTAGTAGAAAAAGCTTGGCACCTAGTTGGTACCAGTGAGGCGGGTGGTGGTAGAATATGTGATAGGTAGGATAAGAAAAAATGGATGGGCTATACCTTAAACTCAACTAAGCTAGGTGCGATTGATATCTCCCCGGCAACGGCACCAATTTTTGTTAGGAGGGAAACTAGTCAAAGGTATAAATATAAATATAAATTAAACCAACTCCCTGTCCAAGAAAATAAAATACAAGACACTCTCCCGTTGTAGTTGTAGGAAATCAAGATCGAATCCACGAGGAAGTGTGTCAGTGCTTGCCTTTTCAGTTCCAAAGTTGCCCTGATTTCGACTCAAAAGACCACTCGATATCGACTAGAGTGAGTCGATATCGACTGAAGTCGGTCGATTCCTAGTCAGACCTGCACATAGAAAAACATGCAGAGTCGAAATCTAGGGAAAGGCACTCGATATCGACCTCAATATTCGATATCAACCTCGGTACTCAATATCAACCAAAATTGGTCAAAATCGAGTCGATGTGCAAAAAACGTAAAATTGCATAAAAATAAATAAAAGGTGTCGGAAAAGAACGTCCAAAGAATATAGGATGGATAAGAAGATGTATGAGCATAAATAACACAGATTTGGGGTTTTATATATCAATTGACTAAAAACTTCCAAGATCGGGGATTCAATTCCACAACGATAAACATGTAAGAATTATGCCAAGTTATAAAAGATTATGCATTTTCATCAAATCACTTTCGTCATTAACAATTAAGAATATAGAGGCTTTCGCATAAACCCTAATTGTTACTAACCATTTTTTAATGACTAATCCAAATTTATATTAAGATCACTTTCAGTTCAATAATACAAATAAAGATCACCTATTACTTTCGTAGAAGAATCATGCGAATAGGGATAGAAGATGAAATCGCATTAAAATCATACATTTGATCATAATCTCACATGGCTACCGTCAGACTCACCCCGACCCTAGAAGTAGGGTGACTACTCGCTCCTCATTGCAATAACAAACATCAAATTTATAAAGGAAATAACGACCGCATTAAAATAAATGAAAGCTTACAACCGAACAAAGCCACAACGTCTCGTGCTCCAACTCTACTCGGCTCTAGCTCTCTCTCTCTCTCTCTCTCTCTCTCTCTCTCTCTCTCTCTCTCTCTCTCTCTTTCTCTCTCTTTCTCTCTAACTCTATTGTTTGTGTGTTGGAATTGAATTGTTGTAGAATGATTAAAAACCAGCCCCATAGGGCTTTAATTATAGTGCTCAACCCTAGCTAATCTAGGAAGGAACAACTATATCTCTATCTACTTCTATCTATCTAAATCCTAATGATAAAACATTCCTAATTAAATAAATAAATAAAATTAAAATTCCCCAAAGTAATTTAGGGAATTACTAAAGTAGATAAACATCTTCCAAGTTGATAGAATATCTTTCCTTCCATTGCAAGTAAGCCCACTCGGACTGGACTCGAAATTGGCTCGGTCGGACTGTGTCTGTTGTTCCACTCGATATCGACCCAAGTAGGTCGATATCGACCTGTCTTCGCTGCTTCACTGGATCTCAAACTCTGGGGTAGAAATCGACTGCATGCTTCACTCGATATCGAACTCTAGGATAGAAATCGACTGCATGCTTCACTCGATATCGACCTGGTCAAGTCGATATCGACTGTTGAATGTGGCTCTCGGGTGGCTCGGTCGATTCCTGGTGTTCATGTACTCGATATCGAGTAGGTGTACTCAATATCGACTGCCTTGTGTCGAGTCGAGTTGCCTTCCCTTGCTCTGCTCGATTTCTGGTCCTCAGCATCTACTCAATATCGACTTGTTCTGGTCGATTTTGAGTGCCTTGATCAGCTTTCTTCTCTTCTCCGGATTGATCATAAAGTATCTCGATTTCTGCGAAATTAAACAAGAACTAGTGTAGATCTCCATAATTGGCAAATAAGCATAAACTACACAATTCATGTATTATTCTAACCCAGAAATATAAAATATGTAAAGAAATCGATATAAATGTCAATGCAAAACATGGAAAATTAAGCGCACATCACCTATCACCCAATTTCTCTTTCAAACAATCAAATATCAAATCAAACAAGGCCAAACCTCAATAAATCGTCTTCTACCTCTCTCATATCCCAATTTCCAGTCCAAACATTGCCACCCTCGTCGTTCATCCCAAACCCTAACCGGTGATTTCACATTCCACACTTGCACAAGGCCAAAAGGATAAAAAGATTAATTGACACCCTTGTCACCCAATTCAAAACCACTGTCACTCAAGTCGAAACCCCTATTGTTAACGGAGGAAATCAAGTCTAAAATATGTAAATATATATATCAAACTGGTTCCCAACCTTAGCAAATAAATTACAAGACTTCCTCCCATTGTAGTGGAAGAGGTCATGATCGAATCCACAAGGAAGCGTGTCACCGGATCCTAGGCAGCCAAGTAATCACGCCAGGTCAAAATCGACTCAGAGGCTTCACTCGATATCAACTAGACCAGTCGAAATCGAGTAAGTCAGTCGACGTTGGGCAAATTCCTGCAAAACATAAAACAAGTCGATATCGAGTAAGGGTACTTGATATCGGGTTAGTGGGGGTCGATATCGACTGTAATCAGCAGAAATCAAGTGCTTTGCATAATTCAAAAAGTAACCAATTTTGTGTCAGAAAAACATTTGAAGAATGCTAGGATGAATAAGAAGGATGAACAGAAATAATCGCAGATTGTGATATAAATCAATAAACTAAAGAACTTCCAAAGCCGGGGAATTTACCTCAACGATAACCATGCAAACATATTTCAAATTCATGAAAGGAATACACTTTTTCATCAAATAACTTTCATTATTAACAAATAGGTGAACAGAGGCTCTCGCATAAACCCTAATTGTTACTACCCTTTTCACATAATTAATCCAAATTCATATTAAGATCATTTTCGCTTCAATAATACAAATAAGGATTTAGCTGCTACTTTTGTAGAAGAACTATGAAAATAGGGATATAAGATGAAATCGCTTGAAAAGATCATACCTTTGACAACTTACATGGCTATCGTCGGGCTCACCCCGACCCTAGAAGTGGGGGAACTACTCGCCCCTCATAACGAAAGACATTATTTTTGACATAAAGAAACTTGCTTGAATTGAAATAAACGTCAAAAGATTACAACCGAACTCTCCAATCTTTCTTTGAACTCGGCCACAACCTCTCTCTATTGCCTAACTAGTTGTGTGTTTAAGAATGTCTAAAAACCAGACCCACTAGGGCTTTATTTATAGTGCTTCATCTAGCTAATCTAGGAAAGGAACAAATATATCTCTATCTATATCTATCTATCTAAATCCTAAGATAAATGGTTGATAAATAAAAGAAATAAAACAAATAAAATTCCCCCTAGGTAAAATAGGGAATTACTAATGTAGATAAAGTCTTCCAAGTGATGATAGAATCTCATGCCTTCCAATGCAAGTAAAGCCCAACTCGGATTCCTACTTGAAATCGGCTCGGAAAGCGTCTATGGATCCACTCGAAATCGACCATATTCAGTCGATATCGACTTGGTTTCTGCTCTTCACTCGATCTCGTCTTCTGAAGTAGATGTCGACCTGGTGGTACTCGATATCGACCTCCTTTCTCTGCTGCTCGAGTGCTCCAGTCGACACCGGGCAATGGTCCACTCGATATCGACCATGGGTAGTCGATATCGACTCAGTATAAGGTCAAAATGCCTTGCTTAGCTCATGATCGATTTTTATTTAATCTTGCTTAAAAATACATGACCAGCTTACATCAAAATATGATATATAAGCTAATTTGATCGGACTTCGACAAATAAAGATTCAAGTCTCTGTTTTAGTATATACTAGTATAGTTAACGTGCCTTCAAGGCATGGTGTTTTTAGAATAGAGATTCAAGGCATGATGTCCGTGGAAATTTGACCAGAGTTGTAAAACTATCTTAAATGTTCAAATAAGTTTAAATATTTTAAGCAGTCGGAAAGAATTCAGATAAACGAAATTATCCGATAGCATCAATAGCGATGAGGTCACAAAGACTTGGATCATTGTAGATGTCGAGTGTCCATTAGAAAGGCAAATGTATGCATCCTTATCCGGCCATCTTATTCATACGATAGTTCTTTTATACTCGATAGAAGGGTTTTAATATTTGACATGACTGATAATGCATATTTTAGATAGACATTATAGGTAGTTCTTATTGTATTTAGGTAGTGGTATTACATATGTTTTGGTATATTTCTATATTTTTTATGTGAAGTATTCAAGTTTGGAATCTACGCCTTTTTAGTGTTTATTCCACAGTTTTACAATCAGATCTTGGATGGGATCTTTGAGGAGCTTAAAAGACTGATGTTGGAGCATAAGGAAGGCTAAAGAAGGAGCATCAAGGGAGCAATGAAGCACAACTTCGAAGCTAAGAAAGGATCTCGGAGCCTGAAGAGCGGCGCCCGCCGCTATTCCACCAGCGCCCGCCATTATCCTGTATTCAGCAAACGCCGAATTAAGTCCGAAGATTCTATTTTATTATTATCTTATTCTCTTAGTTTTTGCACGACTCTATTTAGGTTATTTTCATCTTGTTTTTGTGGTGTGACATTGTGGTGAGACATTGAGAACTGTTTGAGAGAGATGAGCGTTACTTTGGCTATGAGTTGCTAAACTCATAGTTTCACCTGTGATTCGAAGACATTGTTGAATGAATTGTGAGGATTTGTTTTCAGTTAGTTATTTCTGAGTCTATTTATCATCTTGTTCTTATTGATATGTATTTGTGTTCCTTTCTATGCTTAATCACCGTGTTAGGAATTGCATCTATGCTATGAATCTGTTGTTGGTTTCTCGATAGCAAACGAAGTCATTGATTTAGTGATATTTCTATGCCTTTGTAGTGGATGATAACAATTGATCTATGGCGGGTAGGTGTTATTAGGGCCAAGTGGGTTGTTCACTTGTTTTCTAATTGCATTGAATTGATGTTCCAATTGGTCTTAAGTACTCGAATTGTTAATAATATTCTTGAGTGATGCCGCCTTGAACAAACGATTATATCTTTGCTGAACAATCAATAATAGGTTAGTCAACATAAACTCTAAGTAATATTGAAATCATATTACAGGTGAAACGTTTTTCTATCATATTATCAATACTTTGCAATACTCTATTTGCCTTATCTTGCTATTTCATTAGTTTGTTACAACTTACTTTCTATTGTCATAAGAAATCATTAATAGAACGGAAATTTCGCGTGGTACCCTCAAGGTAAAGGCTTTTTCGCATGGTGCATCAAAGTTTGACATATTTCGCCCGATACCCTAAACTTTTATTTTTTAACGCCTCATACCCCTGCGTTAAAATTGTTAACATTTTCCGTTAACATAATTAAAAAAAAAAAAGACCTGTTGAATTTTGACGACTTCCTCTTGGCTTTCTCCTTTGGATGATTTCCTCTTGGCTTCTTTGAAGGAGATCACGAATGCCCAACGAAGAGAACCCTCGACGAAGGGAGATGCTGACGAAGGGAGCACCTGGTGATGCCGACGGCTGGAGTAAGTTTTCTTCCTTCCCTCCTCGACTGGTTATGGGATTTAGGGTTTTTGTTTTCGAATTGGGGATTCGATTGGGTTGGATTGCACATGGAGGCTCTTGAAATTGGGGTTTGGGGTTAGATTTTGGGATCAATTTGATGTGAATCTCATTCCATTTGCATCATGTTGAGTTGTTTCATACCTATTTTGAATTGGGGTTTAGGATTAGATTTCGAATTGGGGGTTTAGATTTCGAATTAATGATATTGAGTTGTTTATTTTCATGATTGAATTATTTCATACCTATTCTACTGGCACAATTGCTCGCAATTGCATCTATGAGTTTCATTTCCATGACATTTGCATCAGTAGCTAAGTAGAAATGAGACTTATTTCATGTTAGTTTTGCTATACCTCTCATTCTTCTATGGGTGTAAGTTGAAATTAGTTGTTCTTCTGTCTTTGGGTGTGATTTGTAACACAAAGTTTTCCCAATGTGGTGGCATTCCATCTAGAACTGAATTCAGTTGTTTGTTTATGTTTTGTTTTAGGATTAATTGGTTTTGTATATTGCTGATTTTTGGGGATTGGTTGTGAAACTGTTGATTGTTTGCTTGTACTCATTGAATCTGTTGTCTATGTTGCATTATAGGAGAGTGAAGGCCCACTCTGATCAAGTACTCTAGTACTCTAGTATGTTAGTGATTGTTATATTTCCAAGCTGAGCAAAGGTGTGGATTGCTTCTATTTTGAAACTCGCATATTTCACTTTTTAACCTATTAGCTCAAATGGTATAGCGATGTGTTCAATACACATAGATGTGGGTTCAAATCCTACATAGGTTAAAGTTGGCTTACTGCCAAAATGAGTGTGAGGGAAGGTAAAATGTTTATACTTGCAGAGACCGATGCTGACGTGGTGGAACACCTATTTGGCTTTTAAATTATATAGTTGACGCTTTACTTGGTTTTCTTTAAATATTGTGAATGCAGCTTGTTTATAGGTGCAACACCTCCTTAAAATGTTGGAGTGCATAGAGTTTCATCTTGTTTATGGATCTGTTTCAAGGAAGCCCCTTACATATATGAACATATAAAGTGGATTTTCATAAGAAATCAGCTTGTTTGTGTGGTTACAATATGCACATGCAAGCATGTTGAAAAACACACAATATGAGATCAAAAGGTGGACACACACACTATAAGTAGTCATGCTAATATCTAGTCAATATCTGCTCAAAATACAAAATGAGGAACAATATGCTCCCAACATGCATGATAAATGACAATATATTGATTATAACAGTGGAATGTAAATGAAAAATATGGCATCATAAAAACAGAGGCTAATTATAAAGGGAGAGAAGAGCTCACATTGAGCATGGCAACAAATTTAAAAAAAATTGACAGCTACTTGCAAAGTTGCAATTGAAAGTAGACAAGAAAGAGCAAAATGAGATTTCTAGTGCATGTAGAGATGAATTTGATGGATTCTGAAATTTTATGAAACTTTGAGAAGTTCATCAAACCAATCGAAAACTAGAAGGCTGAATCAAACAAGAACAAGTCACACTCACTAGGACAAAATAGTAAGGCCCCTTGAATTTCAGGGGAAAGGTGTTCATAATAATCCCAAAGCCTAACATCTCAAGGAAAAATCATCTAGACTGTTTATATGATAATAGTGCTCTTGGAGTCCTGTAAATGAGATTATTAACCAAAATCATGAGATATAAAACTTAACTTTAAATAAAGTTGAGATAAGCCTGTGCGAGATTCGAACTCGCATCTTTGTGCATGAGGAGCACAATGCTCTACCGTTTGAGCTAATAGGCATCCAATAGATAACAGATTAGGTGGCTTTGAGGTGAAAGTAGTTACCCACATATTAGAAATATGCAATGTTTTGTACTAAGCATATCAAGTAGCTCAACAAACAAGGGCAAGGCAGACAAATGCACTAATAACTTTTATCATTTACATATCTTCATAGAAACGATTAGAGAAGCCACAAACATCAAGGAGCTTATCTATCTCCCAGTTCCACTCAATTGCTGTTCTCGGTCAAGTAGAAGCCCTCAACTCCTCAAGTAGGCGCAATATATTTAACTTCTCTCCTTGTTGCTATATAATTTTCATTTACTGATGGAATAAGATATAACATAGCAATGTAACAATGGTTTTAATGGGCAAGAGGAGAACCATACATCTATCAATTTTCTATGAATTCTTCACTAAACTAGCAAAATTGAAAATAACAAAATCGTAGAAAGCTAAATCTGATCCAATTCAGTAAAAATCAATAGGAATTCTCAAATCTTGTTATAAATCAATTTAAATCTCAAACTCCAACAACAAAATCCCCAAATTCAAACACCTAATTAAACCCTAAATTTTATAAAGTTCGAAATAAACTGAGAACATACCTGTGGATTGGGAATAGTAATCCGCCCCCGAGTCGCCACCGGCCACCGGCGCTACCCACCTCACGCCACCAACGCTCGCTGGCATCATCGTCCCTAGGTGCAGTTGTGCCTTGGGCTAAGAAAGAAGAGATGCGGTTGTCCCTAGGGTTGGAGAGATGAGACAGGTAAGGAAACTTACTCACTCTACAATCCAACCCAATCAAAATCCCCAATTCGAAAACAAAAACCCTAAATCCCATAACCAATTGAGGAGGGAGGGAAGAAAACTTACTTCGGTCGTCAGCGTCACTAGGTGCTCCCTTCGTCTGTGTCTCCCTTCGTCGAGGGTTCTCTTCGTCGCGGGCGTTCGTGGTCTCCCCCAGAGAAGCCAAGAGGAAATCGTCCAAAGCAAGAGGAAGTTGTCAAAATTCAAAAGGTCTTTTCTTTTTCTTTTTCTTTTTAAATTATTTTAACGGAAAATGTTAACGATTGTAAGGCAGGGGTACAAGGCGAAAAAAAGCAAAAGTTCAGGGGTACTTGACGAAATATACCAAACTTTGGTACACCATGTGAAAAAGCCATTACCTTGAGGGTACCACGCGAAATTTCCGTTAATAGAATTATATAAGTGAGACCTCTTCCCTGTGGGCCGTTAATAGAATTAAATAAGTGAGACCTCTTCCCTGTGGGTTCGACTCCGTACTACACTGCTATACTAATCTTTTTGTTGAGCATTGAGTTAGGATATTATTACTATTTGGGGAGGCGAAAGCTAACGACGTTCGTCCGCCACCAAATTCTTGGCGCCGTTGCCGAGGAAGAGAAGTTTATTCGCTTTATTTTTCTTTTGTTTATTTCTTTTTATCTTTAGTTTTGCTTTAGTTTTTGTTTTTCTTTAAGTTTGACCTACTATATATGGTTCAAACCTGTTCTATTAATTCATTGTCTTTGTCTTTTGATCCTGAGATTGAAAGATTTCTTTCTAGATTGAAAAGGAGACTTGATTTTAATCAAGAAAAGGAAATGGAAGACAACAACAACAATGACGACAACATCATAAATGCGCCAAGAAGGACCCTGAGAAGCTTGAAGGAACCTACATGCCGGATACAAGCAGACCCCCGAATCAGGTGACTGCCAGATCAAGATCCCCTAATTCCCAACCAATACCAAGTTCTTGCAGCTTGATTATGTTAACTTCACATGGGAGAAGGTTCAGCTTGTCGATATTCGAATTTACACGCAGTGCGAGTCGAAATGTAGGGTCAGCCTGGGATGTCTCTGGTTCGGGTTCAAGTACGATGGATCCCGATATTGTTTTCTCCAGCTCGGTACCCGGCTGCTGAATGGGTATTGGTCCCCGGGTAACCAAGCAACCATGTTTTTACCTGTGGATGCCCTTGAAACCGACACGTCGTTTTTCACGGGTATGACGAGCGTGCTCGAGACATCTTGCCCGGTTCGGATCGGGCTGCGAATCCACCCGACGGGTTGAAGACTATGGCCCAGAACATAGGGATCGTAGTCATGTTGTTTGCATTAGAGTTGGCCATCGGTGCTCTTTCCTTCTGGGCCTTCATCAAGAAGTATGTCAAGTACTGAGACATGGCTCGAACTCTTGGGCTGGAACTCGAGGGGCGAAGAAGTAGTAACAGGGTCGGAACCCCCTACTAGGAGCGGGCAAAACCCATGCTTGATTGGAACATAAGGTATAGGATCGCCTTGGGAGTGGCTAGGGCCATTGCTTACTTGCACGAGGAATGCTTAGAGTGGGTCTTGCACTGTGACAATAAACCTGAGAACATACTATTAGGCGATGATTTCTGCCCCAAGGTGGCTGATTTTGGCCTTTCGAAGCTCAAAAAGAAGGAACAAGTGGTGAGCATGTTAAGGATACGAGGAACTCGCGGGTACGTGGCGCCGGAATGGGTGAAGAATGAGCCAATCTCGTCCAAGGTAGATGTCTACAGCTTCAGGATGGTGCTACTGGAGATGGTGACAGGAAATAGGAACTTCGTAATGCAGGACTCGGTCATGGGGTAAAATCCCGATTTTCTACTAGTGTATAGATCATCCTTCAGATTCGGGGCTTTTGTACTTGAGTTTGGCGAGCTTTCCTTTCTACTGTGGGAGGTTTGGTTGGGGGAGGGGGCGCGTCGCAGTGGTGTTCGAAGGGCTAGTGTTCATCTTTTGGTAATGTTTCTATTTGGGTAAAAAAAAAAAAAGCTTTGTACGCCAGTTGAATAACCAGGGGTATAAAGCCTCTCGTTTGCCTCCAAAAAAACTTGCACATCAGTTTTAATTGGTTTTATATATCGGGTTATAAACCAGTATAAAAAATTTATACATCGGCTTAAATTTATTATGGCAGTGATCTATATACACTAGTGCAGAGTGGAATTTGCCGATGTGGGCATTTGACGAGACTTTCAAGGAGATGAAGATAGAGGACATACTCGAGATGCTCAAAGGGACAATGAGATCATGGAACCACTGAAGCCAACGATTTTCTACATAGAAGACGATTAAGCTGGTTATAGTCTCATGTACATTGATTTTAGTATCTAAACCATCAACATCTTACTTTTTCACCTTTAATGTAAGGCACAAGATTATCCGGTTTCCCAAATCATATAAGAAGAGCTTAAAGATTCAAAGAGCAAGCCTGAAGAGGATGCAACTTTTTTAAGTAAAAGATTAACTCATGACAGAATTCGTAGAAATAAGAATGAAAACTACATGGACTATATAATGTCAAAAAAATAAGCATCTGATTGCTTAAAAGACTGAATCCGGGGATTCATTGTTTGCTTTGAGTCGAGTTAAGCCTCTCACTTCTTCTTTGCAGCGTCTCCAGCCTTGGTCTGCAAGGAAGCAGAAAAAGGCTTCAGTACATCCATATTTTGAAGAAAAATATCAACTGGAAAAACCAACACAATAATAATTCTCATTACCTTCTTCACACCACGGACTTTCTTGGCCCTGTTCTTCCTTTCCTTCAGTTGCTTTCTCGACTTCTCTATCTTTGTGTCTAGGCCATTCTTTTGTCAAAAAAAAAAAAAAAAACTCATCAGAACAAGTTAGATAGGGCGGACATTTTATAAATTCACAACAGTCATTTATATTACTTTCAAGAACTGCACTGTAACTTGAACCTTTAGCTTAGTAACTCACTGAATCTAGCTCTTACATTCTAAAGTGGTCTACTTATTATATAGAATGGAAAAAGAAAAAAAAGGATCACTGCACAAGATTGCAGGATTAGTAAATATCAAAAAGATCAACGAGGAGTCCGCAATTTTAGTCCATACCGTAGTCCAAATTTCTCTCATTGGCTAAATTGAAATTTCTAATGATTTTCTTATTTAAGTGTTTGTACCTTATAATTTATTTTAATACTTATCGGCCAATGAAATTAAAGGTACCATAAAAATGGACTACGGTGTTGGACTAGACGATTTTCACCGCAAAAAGATATATAAATAAAGCATGAGCAGTGATTAAAGAGGATTGAGCTTTAGGAGTTATTGATTGATTTGTCTTCATGTAAATTTGACATTGAGATGGTTGCTCAAAAAGGCTTAATCGAATGTTTCTTGACCCATTGTTGTGATTATATGTATGTGATGGTTTTGACATTTGAGATTTTTCATTAATTGAGTACCAGTAACTAAAAACTAGACTATATAGGAAGTTGTATGAAGAAAACATCCAAACAAGATCTTTAACATTATCCATACAAACTGGAGGTATAAAGATCAGAAAATTATAATGCACAGGAACATGTTATTGCACATTTACTAAGAAACCTCCAATGACCTACAAGCAATGGGATCTCAAGAGCTAACACCAAACAGACACTTGTAAAACAAGCAGATTTATAAAATACATGGAAGAATCGATCCACTGACATAAATCTAACTGTAAGATATCTAAAGTAAGAAAAAATCAGGCAAGAAATTTACCCTGATAAGCCGATACTTGGGTTCGTATTTCTTGGCATTCTCAACAGAGTCATAAATCAGACCGAATCCGGTAGATTTGCCACCACCAAAGTGAGTCCTAAACTTGAAGACGAAGATAGAGTTGCGGTCCTTGACCTCATACATACTAGACAATTTCTCCTTCAATTCAGCCTACGCCAGGTTGTTTCAAAAGGATCGACCAATTAGCTTCAACAACCCCAAAAAAGACGATTGAAAATCGTAACAAAGTAACCTGTAGCGCGAGGTGGAGAGAGTAACAGAGGGGGAATAGAATAAAGAAAGAAACCTTGGAAACATTGGGCCTTCCGGGATGGAGAACATCAATGACGAATTGCTTTCTGGAAAGGAGACGATTAGTCATGAATTTCCTGGTTCGAATCGTCACTGCCTTGTCCGCCGCCATGGCTCGCACTCACAGGATCGCAAAGGGGGAGAGAGAGAAAGAGTGACAACTAGGGTTTTAGAGTTTGGTGCTGAGAGATGGGATAATACTATAAAAATTCGGTTACCCATTTGAATGGGCCTAACTGCATCATAATACGGCCCACCGTTATGTTTGGACCTAAACTCTCTACGACTCAGATACCGAAAACAATACAGCTTATTTTCCGGTTTTTTATAAAGTGGTTTTTTTTTTAATATAAGCAAATAATTCGAATTACTGGAGAAACCCGGTAGATCGAGATACCGACGAGTCAGCAGAGAGACATGCTGTCAAATAACATTGTAAACTCAAGCATAACGGGAAAACTCATGCGCCATAGTAGGTTGAACCGATCGAACTAAAGGGAAAATCAGGTCAAATAAATAAAACCTCATGTCAAAAACATCGGTGAGCATCATCAATTTTGTGACATGGTATGAAATGAGCCATTTTTTAGAATCAGTCTACAACAACAAAAATAGAATCATGACCCTTAGAAGTTATAGGCAAGCCAACAATGAAATCCATAGATACATCTTCCCAGGGTGCATTCGAAATAGGTAAAGGTTGATATAAACCATTTGCATTAGCTTTCGATTTTGCCTTAGCACATGTGACACAACTTTTGACAAATCTAAGCACATAATTAAACATTTTAGGCCAAAAGTAATGTTCCTTATGTCCAGCTAATGTTTTTTCGAAACCACCATGCCCTCTAGACTCATAAATTTCTTGAGTTAACAGTCGTCGAATAGAAGAAGATGTGATACAAAGCTTGCCCATCTTAAACAAGTAACCATTATCAAGAAAATATGAATCAACTTCACCTTTGGACACACATTGAGCATATATTGTTTTAAAGAAACCATCAGAAGCATACAGTTTCTTTATTAAAGCAAAACCCAAAACATGTGCATCCATATGGTTTAGAAGAAGATGTTGTTGCTGCTGCTCATACAGAAGTTGTGCCTTATGAGATAAAGTGTTAATATCCCTAATAGAATGAATAGTCAAAGGATTGTTAATAGATATATTAAGACCAGCAAGAAATTGGGTACATAAAGCACGTTCAGTAAGATAAACATTAGCCTAATGAGCGAGTCCTTCAAGCTCGTCTCTGTATTCCATGGGTGAGCGAGCTCCTTGGCGGCAAAAAGCTAGGTGCATCCTCATTGTTTCTGTTTATTCGTCAGGCACATGTCTTTTTTTCAAGAGATAGTGAAGTTAGGGCCAAGTTTCAACAGGCTGCTTACCTTGACGACGACGGATCTCACGAGTGCGGAACCACCAAGTGCGAGCCATACCTGTTAAATGCAGTATAACAACTTCCAACTTTTCTGTTTCCTCATAGCACAGATGTTCCAGAACACAATTAGTATAATCTTCCCAAACAAGATAAGCTTCAGGATTATTAGTACCATAAAAAGTTTCCAATTTAATTTTAACATCGCGCATTTGGATAGCTTGTGCATTATCAAATCTAGGACGACCGAAATTAGGATTAGGTAAATCATCAAAGTTAGGATCTACCTCTTGGTAAGCGTCCTCTAAGTGGGGCATGTCGTCCAGGTCAGCATTGCTACGACTGTCGTCCCAGTTGGACCTGACGAACAAAGGATTGGCGTGAGTCTGGTGAGGTGGTTGGTACTGTTGTTGTCGTCCGTGTTGCTGATGCCGAGGGGGGGGGTATGGTCTCGGCGTACATCATTACCGTTAAAGCCAGATAACGGATCATTGTCATTCTCTCCTACAAAAGGGTTAGACGCAGCAGATCGCAGTTTAAAGTGTAATTGATCAGACGGGGGTGGATTACCTGAAGGGTGGGTATTACCTGAGGGAGGGGTATTACCTGTAGGGGTGTATTACCTAAAGGAGGCGGCTTACCACCTGAGGGAGGTGTAGATCCAGAAGCCTCATTCTACCTATCTTCGAATTGTCGAGCAATTGCCTAGTTGATCTGGGCAGAGAAATCAACACGATCTTTAGCCCTATCAATGGCCAATCGATTGGTCAACTAGGTAATTGCATTTGCAATAATGGCCTCCACATTGGCTGTAGTAAGGGGGGCCGGAGGGGTAGGGGAAATGTTGGGGTCGTTTTCGTTAGATATGTTCCTACAATATCAGAAGAGCAACAAGTAAACGAAGCAAAGACCAGAAACCAAGTAATGCAAGCCCTTTTGATCCTAAGAGTGATTCAGTTTTAGAAATCAAATAGGTGAGAAAACAAGGCACAATATTCAGTAATCTTCCCTGGACACAGAATTTTGCAATATCGAAGATAGCAAGTAGAGATTAAATTGCAAAAGAAATCAGCCACAAGTCGAATAGCAAGGATAGCAAGTATAAACAAGCGACTAATGTGTAAGGATAAAAATTACAATGTGATGCTCGAAAATAAGGGAATATATAGCAATAGATATGATGCAATCACAAGGGTAAGTAAGTGCACACACTCCGTCAACTATTATCTGACGGTTGCAACATGGTTCAGAAAAAGAGGGGTGTGACCAAGGCTCCTGTGTCGACACAACACAAAATCACATAAAGGGGGTTCTTTTGTAATGCTTTAAACCATTCAGATCATCTAACAAGTAGCAAAGAAAAGAAAGAACAAAAGGAAGAGTTACTAACTCAACAATGTAAGGTAAGATGAATGCTATTTTTTTTTTTTGAAGCTCTCGGCTTTTGTGTTTTTTTTTTTGACTAAAATGTTGTTGTAATGCTTAAGTAATGGTGTCAGACAGCAAGAAGAAAAATAAAAAGAAAAATAACTACGCTACGATGATCTAAAAGTAAGCAAAAATAAAGAAAATAAGAGAAATAGGCTAGAAAACTGGAAAATTAGGGTTCTTTAGTGGTGCAAGTTCATATAATGTTTTAATCCAAGAATCACATTCATAGGCATCATATGTAGCAAAAAGGAATAAAAAATCAAAACTTGCAATCAAGAACTCAATATCTTCCAAAGTAAAGATCCAAACAAGAAAATAACTAAAATAAAGTGCCAATTTTTAGGGTGAATAATAAAGAACTAAAATTTATGCAGTGGGAATGGTGAAAAACATGGCACAAAAATAAATCACTCAAAAAGAAATCAAGATAGTAAAGAACTTGCATAAACCTGAGCTCTAATACCACTTGATACGTTTGGGATACCGATCCTTTGCATGTGGGCTCAAGATCAAGAACCACGCCGTATATTTGCCCGATCTTGCAATGCTCTTCCAATATCTCCTGATTAACAAATTAACTAAACTAATTAAGAAACTAATTAAAGCGACGGAAATAACTTAGAACAATTTAAACAAACTAATAGCGACGAAATAACATAGGCAAGGGAAACGAGGGAGCGAGAGCTCGCAAGCACGGAGTCAGGTTTGTTGGATGCGAGGACGAGAGCGCGGAAGCTTTGGCTCCTAAGGGCGCTGGGATGTGCGAGGGTGCAGTCGAAGGCGAGAGCGAAGTCGAGGAGGTCGGGTGCGCTTGCTAGAGGCGAGTGCGAGCGAAGGCTCCGAGGTTCTGGATGCGCGCGGGCTTGCGTGAGCGAGAGCGACCGATGGTGTCGGGGATGCCGAGCGAGACACACGGATGTCCGGGTGGTGCTCGCTGGGAGCGAGCGAAGCCAATACGTGCGAGAGCGAGAGCGAAGGCGCTCCTGGGCGCCAGGCGCCAAAGCCCAGGGAACCTGTGCCGAGGACCAAAGCGCTGGTCTTCCTCTTCCCTTGTTGCGAAGAATCTTGCTAGGGTTTAGGTTGTGTTTGGTTTCGATTATGGTTGTGAACGAAGGTGTTGGTGATTGTTGTGGTGCCGATGAACATAGAACACAAGAGAAAGAAGCTTTTGGGATTGAAATCGAACAACCCTTTAATCCATAAAGGGGTTCTTCACTTCTATTCAATCTAAATAATTCAATGGAAAGTACAATGTTTAAATAGAAAAGCTAACAACCAATTCTAATCATGCTAGATAGAATTTCGGTTGATAAAAGATATAATTAAAACCCTAAAGATAAAGTAAACCTAAATAAGATAAAAGTTGTATAACTTAGTGGACAATAATTAATCTAGAAGAGATATAATTCTTCCACATTATTAATCCTAAGTACATAAAATAATAGAATTAATTAATTAACTTAAGTAACTCGGCCATGGCCATTGGCCCACTCGACATGTGTGATGATCCACTCGACATGAGCTTGTACCGAGTGTGTGCCAAGCCAAAGGGAAGGCTTGTCATGGCGGATGTTGATGAGTCTTCATGAGCTCTGTCTGTGGACGGAAGCTCATCTCCTGTGCTGGTGGTGTAGCATTGAGCAAAGTGATCCAGGGTGGCCTGAACCCTTGCTCCATAGTTCCTTGGTAACGGACAAGAAGGGCTTTGGTTGCATCTTCAATTCTCTTGGCCCTTGAACGAGTGATAGGACCATCCAATGGAACCTTCATGTTGTCCTCAATATCACCAGGAGTCATCGATAATTGCACTGCATCACATTCCATTCCCTTCCCCATCACAAAAGAACTCTTTTGAAACCAAGTTGTTCGAGAAATTGGAAGTTTGGAGGAGTGGACGTCGGTTTTCCAACGTTTTCACTCGGATTCGTGGTTCTGCGTAAACGGAGTCCGCCGCCCCTACCACGGCACCAGCCGCCTCTACAGCGAGCCCCTCTTTTAGTCATTTTTTGTAATCTTTGTCGATTTTTCCTCCAGTTTCGTACGCCATGTCTCGTACTCCCACTATGGATGCCCCAACCTACTTGTCGAAGATGGAAAAGGAGCGGTGGTTTCAACTAAGGAATGTGAGTTATCAGTCAACGCGATTCTTTCATCTGGAAACATTGCAGAGGCTTGGTTTTCATATTTCGGTGTCTCAGATGCTGGAGATGGGAGGCCATGCTAACTTCATATCGATGAGCGCGCCAACTTATCATGTCTTGGTGCGTGAGTTCCTGACAACTCTAGAGATGCGTTCTGATAAGGACATCCTTTTCATACTAAGGGGTACCGAATGCTCAATTCAGAAACGATTGTTATCTCATGCTTTGGGAATGAACGTTCCTTGGTCAAGTCCATTGCATCGGAGCTTATCGACTACTACGCCCACTGAGAGTTGGGATATTGTGTCAGGCCATGCTGAGTTGGGAGACAGCTATCACGATTATTCAATTACGCACCCGGGCCTTAGACTTTGCCATAGGGTGTTAACTCTTGACTTCCATGGTTCTGCTGATCCGACGGTTATCCCCAAGAGGATGTGGCTATGGTTACAATGTTTGACGTCGGGGGCTGAATATGTTAGAGATTGGATACAGTTGTTTTTATCTGCTTGTGGGAACGTATTTCAAACATGGGATAATATGAGTGCTCCTGTTGTTACTTTTGGTGGTATGGATTTGAGCTCCCTACAACCCATATAAGAGCCTTACTATTTTGATATATCAGCCCTGCTGAACGCTCATTTGGTTGAAAGAGTCAACTACTTTGACATCGAATGCGTTTCTGTTGGCTATTCGGCGAAAAGAGTGAGCACCACCTGTATCTTCCTGCGCATATATATCTGTTGGTTCTACACTGGCTACTTTCGTGATTCGTCATGCTCCGGCTAGTTGCGGATCCATTCTCTTCACGCAGTTTGCTTCTGGGAAATGAGATCGATGACGATCTTGATATCCCCATTGAGAGCATCTCTCTATTTGAGCTTATGGCGATTATTGACCGTCGCTTGACTAGAATGGAAGACCAGCACCTAAGAAGTTTTCGTCGATTACATGAGCATCAGCTAAGTCTAGAAAAGAAGATCGACATGATTGAAGCATGTCTTCGTAAGCTCTGGGTATATGTGTCCTTAGATATCAATCAACGGTCTAGAACCCAGACCCCACCTTCACAGTAATTGATCAATCATTTGCTTCTTTCAAACCCTTTATTTTTATATTTTAATTTTTCTTTTTTTGTGTTTTATGCATTGAAGACAATGCAACATGTAAGTTTGTGTGTGTGTGTGTGTGGTGGGGGGGGGGGGGGGGGGGGTTGAAGTAAATTAGCTAGGTTAGTGCATGTTTGAAATTTTTTGTTTTTTTTTTGTCTTTTGTTTTTTAGTCTTTGTTATTTCCTTTATGTTATTTCTTTTAAGTTATATAAAATGTCAAAAAGAAAAAAAATTAGAAAATGTCGAAAAAAAAGAAAAAAAAAAAAGTTTTGTTTGTTTTGCATATTGTGTTGTCAATGATACCTATCTTGATTTGAGTTTGTCCTGGCATGATCTTATAAATCCCATGGAATTCTGGAATAATTTGATCTTATCTTGAAAATTGGTTTTTTTATGTGAAATATGATTAAGCATATACAATTGAGCATGTATGATCTAAGCTAAGCACTAAGAAAATAGCACCGCTGGATGGCAATGCAATAGAACTCGATCTCTAGTGAGTAGTAAAGACGAAGCTCTAGGGAAGCGTCTCCTAGATTCGGAGTCTTCTCGAACGCACTACCTTACGACTCCGACTAGTCCCTACTCAAATCATCGTCGTCTTAACAAATCGACGAACACTGTAGCCCACTAGTAGAAACAACACGGCACCACTTGAACACTCGGCTTCCGAATGATCAAAAGAAAAGGATCGTGTCCAACCGTAGCACAAGACAAGGATCACATGGAGATTGGAATGAGCATGGAAAGTTGTTGGATGGTAGGACCTATCACGGTGTCTCATCACCGGATAGCAGAACAGCAGAAACCAACATGGAAAGTGACACCTGGGGAAAGGTGGATCAATTGACGTTTCCCTCACCTAAATAAGGGATCTTTGGAGACCATAAACCAATGTTATTAGAATCTCAATCAAGATCTTTAGAATTTTAAAATCCTACGATTCTACTCAGGAGCCCGATCCAAATCTATGCATAGAATTGTATATGTGTAGGATCTTCTGTGGGATCTTTAGAATCTATAATGGATCGATATGATCTTATAATCCTATGCGATCCTATTTTTATTAACAATGTGTATTTTTAAACATTTACTTTGTTTCCTTGGTTCATTTTATTTTAATTATTTTTATTAGTTTCAATTTTTAGTAACTACTGTGAAATTATTTAAAAAATGATATTTTATAGAGTTTTTTGCTTCTTAAAAAGCGTGTCAAACGGAAGGAGTATAATCTAAATGAAAATCAAATGCCAACATCTATTGCTCATATATCGAATACCTTATATGAAATAGGCAACAACAGGTCTCGTTTGGTATCGATATCTAGATATGGGAGCAACTACAAATAATCTGGAAGCAACCACAAAGTCAAACAATAGGCAACAACTATAATAGAATGCCAAACAACTATAATATGGATAAAAATCGAATGTAGGTCCCCGTTTCGAACCCCGGAACGACCGCTCTTTATTTACCCATTCAAGAATAAAAATCGAATGCGAGCAACTACTAAATTGGAAATAAATCAAATCTAAATGAAAATCGAATTGATTGCAATCACATACTAACGGCTCGTTTGGTATCGATATCTAGATATCAATATATCGATATCAAGATATCGATATCAGTTGATATCTTGATATCAAGATATCGGTATCGGTATCAAGATATCGATATCGGGTGATATCGATATCAAGTAATACCTCCCCTCAAATCAGTATATCAAATTAGGCTAAAATTGATATCTATATATCAAGTGATATCGATATCTGGAGATACCAAACACGGATATCAGATATCACTTGATATCTTTTGGATACAAAACACATATATCAGATATCACTTGATATCTTCTGGATATCAAACACTAGATATCAATATCAATTTAAGTGATATCGATATCTCGCCATACCAAACATTATATATCAGATATCGGGGGTTGATATCCGATATCTGATATCTAGATATCAAATACCAAACGGGCCCTGATACTAGAAATTAAGGCATTAAGCAGATCCGAATTGAGCAAGGACTTATCCAATTCAAACTACATACTAACAACTTAACATTACTTCAATTCATAAACTTAGATCTAAATCAGTTTCTCTACCCACTTTTACCACGACCTCTCCAACTCCTTCAGAACTTTGGCGTTCTTTGGCGGCGACGATCTCTTTCAACTCCTTCCCGATCTCCTCAACCTAGAGCCTTTTGACGAGTGATAGACTCCTCTCCGAGTCTACGCCTACAATCGACATTCAACTTGGCTTGCTTACAATGAGGGATGGAGCAAGAACTTCACCGGGGGGGGGGGGGGGGGGGGGGGGGGGGGGGGGTGGGGGGGGGGGGGGGGGGGGGGGGGGGGGGGGGGGGGGGGGGGGGGAACTTTTTAACAAATTGTTGATTCACTATTCGATAGATTTTTTTTTCTATAGTTTAGCGAACCAAAAAATAAAATATTTTAGATTAATCGATGATATTTTAGTTTAAGACAGCATTTTTTATTTAAAAACACAATGTTTTTTTTTCAAATGCTTGTGTTTTATTTTAAAACTGTGTCATTAGTTGTTATATATTTTTTCTCTTTAAACGAAAAAAAATGATGCCGTTTTAATCTATAACAACATTCTTTTTCGTCTAAAAATATATCATTTGAAACCTACAAAGTCAATATGTAACTTGTTTATTCTCTTAGCATGCAATAACGTGTAACAAGATATACAAACAAAAACTTGCATAATTTCTTATATCATTATCGAATTCAGTAATATAACATCTTGTTTCGAAGCTATATGATTTATTAAAAGACATTTGAAATAATTAATCTATGTTTAACTTTCAAACAATCATAACTTTTTATCAAAACGAAGATGTCGACGAGTAGAACAAATATAGGTAATTCATCGGATGGAAGGACGGGCGAATGCTCCCTCTTTCTCCTCTCCCCACCCCCCCCCCCCCCCCCCCAAAAAAAATATGCATATGCTTACAATCGATGATGGCTCCGCTTCCTTACCTTGATCGGCGATGGAGCAAGCGTCCCTCCTCTCTCAACCTGTGAATGCGAAAAATGAACAAGGAAAATCGGAGCCAATCAAATACATCAATCGAAGCAGCAAACGGAATTAAAAATCTAACCTTGAGTCGATCAAACAACAAGTTGAATTTCTTCTATGCTATAGTGGCGATGGCCGATGGAGTCATCGATCGATCGAGAAGAAAACATCAGTTGATTTCTGACAAGAGGGTTTCTCGACTAGATAAATTTGTAGTCAAGACCCCCGCTATAGTATAGGGGATTCAGGTCCTCAAGAGAGAAGTCTGTGGTTCTAGGTTTAGTTGGTTTCAGTGTTCAGAAATATCGGGAAAAGGTGGCGAGGGTTGCTGTCGGCATCAGCTAAGAGTTTGGTCGATGTCGAGGGATGGAAAGGGAATGGTGGTTGATGTCAGGTAAAATCTGTGCAGAAAAAAATAATGAAATAAAACAAATAAAGAAGCAAACTTCCAAGGTTAGGGATCACCACAACAATAAATATATATGTAGATTATGAATCACATAAAAGAGCATGTTTTACATCAAATAACTTTCGTTATTAACAAATAGGAATATAGAGGCTTTCGCATAAACCCTAAGTGTTACTACCTTTTCTTAATTAGGATGAGTCGGCTTTCGCAAATAAACTCTAATTACTATCCAAATTCATAATAAGATCGATTTTGCTTCAATATCACAAATAAGGAATTTCCTCAACTTTCGCAAAGGATTAATCACATAGGTAGATGATGATAAAGACATACAAAATCATGATTTCATAAATCAAACACACATATCTATGTTGGGATCACCCCAACCCTAGAAGAAGAAATTAGAAACAAAACATATTAAAAGAAACTGACTTTAACATTAAATAAAAACTTAGGCGTAACTTCATAAAACCACCCTTTATTTCACCGTTTGTTCACATAACCACCCGTTATTTTCTAACTTACACTTAACCACCTTTATTCATGAAAACATATCAAGTCACCACCCATCTTCGATTCTCTCTGTTATCAGCCCGAAAATGAGTGGTAAATGACTATATTGCCCTTAACCCTATATAAACCTATTTCAAGAACATGTCAATTTCCCACCTATCTCATCTGGCCATCTCCAATTCCTTTATGTTCGCCGGTCTAGTTGAAGAGCGCTGGAGAGACGAAGCCTCTTCCTTCTGGCTTCCGTGTTCTACGATTCTGGCTCGAGGATGGCATACTTTGTCCTCTTTGTTCAATGCTACTACGCAATATTTTTCAATAATGACAAAATTGGGAATCAAGGCCGAATGGCCGATGATGATGAATGGATGTTAGTTACATGAGATTTTAATTTGGGTTTCAACTTTTATATTTATTTGTATTGTGTAATACTCCATCCGATCGATAGTATTTGATTTTTTATTTTTCAAAACATTTTTGTAAGAAGATTAAAATTCTAAAAAATATTAAAACAATTCTATGCTTATTACTAATTGCATCAAATTATTTAAAAAAATATTTAAAATTTTGATATTTTATATATTATTACATTTTATTAAAAATCACAAGAAATACTAAAAATCAAATGTTTTTATAATAAAATGTAATATATAAAATATCAATTTTTTAATAAAATTATTTACAATTTTGATATTTATACATTATTACAATTTATTAAAAAGTACGAGAAATAATAAAATCGAATATTTTAGATCAGATATAGTATATAATAACAAGCACTAGAACTTATTAACAATGCCTTTAATTTTAGAATTTTAAAATTATCGCAAAATTATCAAATCATGATTTATTTAATTTAAAAAAGAAAAAATCGACAAGCTCGAAATCGACCAAAAATTACCCGAAACCCGGTCAAACCCGGGTTTGAGTCAACCCGAATATACCCGGAACCTGTTTTACCCGGGACACGAAGTGACCCGATCCGAAACCGACCTGAATAACCCGTTTGATAGGTCTAGTTATAGGTAATAGACTTATAAAGGGTTAAGGGTAATATAGTCATATATCTCTTATTTCAAGGCTGATAACAGAGAGAATCGGAGATGGGTGGTGATTTGATAGGTTTTCATGAATAACGGGTGGTTAAGTATAAATTAGAAAATAATGGGTGGTTTTATGAACAAAAGGTGAAATAAAGGTTGGTTTTATGAAGTTACGCCAAAAACTTATCTTACAAACCCTTCCAATCTCTTCCTCCTCCTCTCTCTCTCTCTCTCTTTCCTCTCTCCTTGCGACCGAAGACGACTTAGCTTGAATGTATGAAAATCAGCCCCCCTAGGGCTTTATTTATAGGCTCCAATCCTAGCTATTCTAGGAAAGAGCATCTCTATCTATGTCCTAAGATAAAAGATAAATAGCTTAAGATAAATTGTTCCAAATAAAATAATTAAATCAACTAAAATTCCCTTAAGTAAATATGGGAATTACTAAAGTGGATAAATCTTCCTTCAACTTGATAGATATCTTCGTGTCTTCATGGATAAGCAAGCTTCTCACTCGGATTACCCCTCGATTGCCCCTAGGACTCGTCACTAGGGAGTACTCGACATCGAGTAAAGTACTCGACGTTGAGTAGAATTCGTCGTCTCGAGTGATCCTATGCTCAACTCGTGCTCGATCTCGTCCTCTGGAGTGAATGACGACCAAAAAGTACTCGACATCGACCAAAGTGGTCGACGTCGACTAGTTCTATCAGCTTTCAGCAATTCTGCTCCGTCTTGAAATGCACTTTCCCGAGTCCTCGTTCGTCTGATTGACGCATATGAAAATGAGTTGGAAAGCTCTTTTTGAGGGCTACAACTCTATAGAATACATAAAAAATTGATTCAAAATGGTGAACAGCAAAAAGTGGCATTTTCTCTAGCTGCACCATCCTGTGCTCTTCCTTAGCTGCTCCAATGTTTTCATGACTTTCCTTTAAGCTCCAAAGTGCGTCCAATTTCTGAGAAATATAAGAAAAACTTGTGTAGACCTCTATTTATTGCAAATAAACATAAACTACACAGATTCTGTATTATTCTAACCCCGAAGTATAAAATGTAGACAGAAATCGATACAAAAGTTAATGCAAAACATGACAAATTAAGCGCACATCAATTTCAATAGATAGGAGTGAAAGCAATTGCTTGATGCCGTGTCCGCGGCCCATGGACCTAGATGGTTGAATGCTTGATCTGCAGCCTATTGATTAGACTTGTGTGTAGATGTGCTTGCAAGCACGATTAGTGGCTTGCAGGTCTTGACTATTGTATTGGTCCTTACTTGGGGGTTTGCAACCCTTAGTAGGATCCATGGTGGTGTCCCCTAACTAGGCTTTCTGGTTTAATTAGGGATGACATCTCGTTTCATTTCTTGCAATTTTTATTTCTTGTACTATGTAAAAATATTTAGTATTAATACAATTTACCTTTAAAATCAAAAAAAGAAAGCATTTAATTCTACAGTTAGAGATTTTTTCTCTCTCCAAGCATTTCTCTATTTTACAAAACCGTTTACCACATAAGATGTCATGAAGTTGGTAAAATAACTATATATAACTTGGTTAAATCTTAATCACTCAACTCTAAATTAGTGGTTTAGATTTAAACCAGTTTAGCCATTTTTTAATTTATTTTATAGGGTAATTTTATCAACTCCACGGAGTTCAACTTTATGGGATCCTTACCAGCCTTTTACCGGAGTTGTTGGCGTTAAAAGATCAATTTTTTTTTCTTCTAAAATATCTTTTTTTCGCTCTATTATGGCCTATTGAAAGATTAGATGTCTTCCATTTAGTAAGTTTTTTTTAAGAACAATATCAACAAAGGTGTCTTTTTTTTACCCTACCATTAATATAAGGACAATAACCCAAATATTTTTCCAACGTTAACGTGTGACCAATGCCAAGAATCACAATAATAGAATGCACTATTGCCCGTGTAGTATTAGATGACACTTGGAAATAAGACTTGTGCAAGTTAACTTTTTGCCCCACCACCTTATGGTCGGGTTTTGCAAACAAGTCACGACAGAGGAAGTATAAAAGATTGTCAGTAGAATGAGAAGCAGAAGAGTAGCCGGTCTTGCTGAGATTCCATTGGAAGTTTGGAAGTACATTGGGGAGAGGGGTTTTAAATGGCTCTCACAATTGTTCAATGTTATCCTCAGGTCAGCAAAGATGTCAAAGGAGTGGAGACTCAACAATTTGGTTTCGACGTTCAAGAAAAATAAAAGAAGTGTAAGATTATGGAACCTACAAAGGGATCAAACTCTTCAGCCACACTGAAGATTTGGGAGAGAGTAATTGATTGGAGGATAAGAAAGGTGGTGTGTGTGTGTGTGTGTGTGTGTGTGTGTGTGTGTGTGTGTGTGTGTGTGTGTGTGAGCCTTAGAAGCAATTTGGATTTATGCCACCATCCACTTGTTGCAACAGTTGATTGAAAAGTATAGGGAACGAAGAAGGAATACGATAAAGTTACCAGGGAACTTATATAGGAATGTTTACAAGCTAGAGAAGTGTTAGAAACCTACATTTGGATCATAAAGCATATGTATGATGGCTCTTTGACGAGTGTTAAGACTCTCGGAGGAGACACTGACTACTTCCTAGTGCAAGTAAAGTTACACCAAGGATAACTCTAAGCCCCTTCTTATATGGATGTGATCACATATGACCTATCTAGGGAGACATTTCTTGGTGTATGTTATTTGTAGACGATATTGTTCTAGTAGATGAAATGAGAGTAGGAATAGGCAGTAAATTGGAAATTAAATAAGCGGTAAATTGGAAATGTAAAGAGAGAAGATGGAAGCCAAAGGCTTTAGATTAAGAAGAATTAAGACGTAATACATGGACTTCAACCTGGGAGGGTCAAGAATAGAATCTGAAGATTTGATGTTGCAAAAGAGTCGAATTCATAGGAAAGAAAGCTTCGAATATGGGATCAACGATGCAAAGAATTGGTGAATTTGCCAAGGATATTAAGCATTGGAACCAGATCGGATCTTACCTTGTTAGGCCTTCGAAAGGGCTTTAAAAGAAATCGTAAACAGTGGAGAGCTGCTATTAGGGTTGATGAGGGCTAGTTGGTGCATGGGAGGATAAATTGTGATTGTATCTAGCTTTTTAATTCGATGCGATTTGTTATTTTCTCTATCTATTTTGGGTTCTACGCTTCCACTAGTTTGGGTCTTTTGGAAAACCCCTCTCGACCTAGTCGGGAAAAGGAAGGGTACATTACGACCCTCCCAACCCTGCTCTAAGCGGGAAACACTAGGATTGTTTTTGTTGTTATTGAACAATGTCGAGATATGTTTGTGTTATTATCAATGGTCTAAATATCGCTTTATCGGGGTCGTATCGGTAAAGACTAAAAATGATATATCGGAGATATAATCGGGGATATATCGCCATATGTTGGATTTATCGATTTCGCTAATTTTTAGTCATATATATTTTATTTATACTTCAAATTTCAAAAGAAAATTAGAATCATATAATTAAAGACTATAATTTATCAAATTTATAAACAATTGGTAGTTTAGCATTACCAATTTAGCATTTGAACTCTCAAATTACATAATTATATAAACCTAAAATCAATCCACACATGTAATTCGTCCAAACACAATTGGTTGAACTGTACCGCAATTCACCCTTGTAATTCGTCCAAACACAGTTGGTTCAACTCTATCGCAATTCGTCTAACTCATTGGATTGAAAATTTCAAACTCATAGTTCTTATCCAAATTCCAAATACAAGAACTCAAAGGTTGAATTGTTGCACAGATAACGGATGTGGGTCTTTAACAAAAGAGAAGCTTGAATTCGTTCAACGCTGAGTTATATATTGAACAGATAACAGATATGGACGGCGGAGTTGGTGAGTTACGCTGTCGCAGACTTGTGAGAGGCCCAAAGGCAAAGAAGGCGCTATTGCGTTGAACGACCGAAGGTGAAGAGAGAGATATGTCAGTGATGACAACTTCATCTTCCTGTCAATATTTCGTTTTCAAGGAGTCGATATATCGATCAAACCCAATATTGACCGAATATATCAGAGTTGACTCAACATTTAGCGTTGACCGATATTTTTAATCCGATATCTCAATACCGTAGCAGATTCTAAATATCCTCGATATATCGACCGATATATCCGATATTTAGAACACTGGTTGTTATTTATCAACATCTCCCAGTCAACCCACGTGATCAATTGACTTAGGTAATTAAAATACCGTGTTGTAGAGATTTTGTAAAAACAGTGGATAAGTGGCCAATATTTCTGTTGATATGAATAGCGGATACTTGGGACCTTTGGGCCACATACAAACTCAACTGGTTCCATTTCAAAACCAATTGACAATTTAAGAATTCCTAATGCTGGACTAGTTGCTAGAAGAAACCACAAAAAGCAAATCCTTACAATAAGAACCATAGCCAAACAAAATTCTAAGGATGCATGATCATTGCCTACTAGTAGTATATCAACAGTCAAGATACATCCAACCAACTCGAAAGGATAGATATCAAACTGAAACGAGTTGATTAGACAATCAGTAAAGACCTACACTTTGTTATTCCTCTTTTGTCAGTTCCCATGATACACACACAAGTTTCTTCCTAATCACATTATCACTCCATCCGAGGAATAGGTCGATTTAACGACCACATAATCCCCCTAAATCACCTCCGGGCTGAGCTTTCATACTTGAGGGGCTTCCAACAGGAAAAAAATGTTGGCTCTGTCAAAACCTGGGAGTGTTGCAGGATCCGGATCAACACAACTTAAAGGCACCAAAGGTGAGTTTCGCCTTTGCATTTCATAATTAGTCGTGTGACAATAAAAACAATGACATCACAGAATCTAAATGCAACAAAGGTGTCACCGACCAAAATGGTATTACAAGAATAAACGAGTGCTTGAAACCCTTTCCATGAAGACTGGAATTCAATTGAGGGTGATAATGGGAGGGAACTGATTCCGTTTCAGGCCACCTTAAATTTGTTCGGTTTGGTGCTTCGGATACAAAAAACCGTGATTTAATCATCCATCACCCATAATGCATCCCGGATCCTCAAATGTCTGTACATTGAAGGAGAAACAAGGTTTGATCTACTTCCGGTGTCTACGTTTGGGTTCAACTCGTCTCTTGTCTTCTTCCCACTCACGGTCGTTCATTCTGAAAGAACCAAGTTAAGGACTCAACATAGTAGCAAGCAAATTGCAGGGCATAATCAAACACTGGGGTAGTGGCAGGTGATAGCCTCAACTTCTGCGGTGACCGAATCCTCACCCTCACCCTCGATGTGCTCCTCAATTATCAAATCCATTGAAGCAGACATTTGTTTGACCTGTCGGTACTATGTACTCAGGCCTGTATGTCAGATTTGAAAGCCAGAGGAGGTCGCTGACAGCTGAGGCCTGTATCACCCACCATTCACAGCTCACCAGTGTGCCTATTTGTACTGCTTTACAATTTTCAGGCTACCGCCCACTACTGCTCTCAAAGTAGGGTTATTTCCCACAATTTGCCAAATAAGGAGAATAAGTACTTGAGATACTTGGAACTGCTTCATGATAGATTTGCCTGGATGCATTATTAAATACTCCCTCCGTTTTTTTTATAAGTTTTTTACTATTCATGCACATTTTCTTAGGATGATAAAAACTATATAAAAATATTCCCTAATAAAACATGCCTGAATAGTAAAAGACTTATAAAAAAGAAAAGAGGGAGTAATTAAACTGCAAGATAATTAATGAACGAAATGCAAATTATATCAAGGATACGGATCAGCATCTCGACGAGCCATCTTGCTACCAGCCTCTTTTACGTGAGCCCTGACCCCAGGCTCTGCAGAGTAACCCGGCCGTTGAACCATAGATCCCTTCCTTTCCCCCCTTTCTCTTCCATCATAATCATGAGACAAGCTCATTGGAAGGGGAGGGGCCAAAGCACTAGGAGAATATTCACCAGGTTCAACTCCTGCTTCACGTTTGAGTTTCCTCCTCTTTGATGCTGCATTAGACTCCGCATCTTCTTTCATGAGGTTTGCTCTCTCCCTTTCCCTGTCATCCACCTACAGGCAAGCATAACCCAAATAAGAATATGGCCACATTCTGTACATGAAAGTAAAGTAGCACATAGATCAAATCACAATAAATCAGTAGAGAAGGAAGCCAACTTTGATACATTAATGCTTAATCTTACTACAATTAATGGAAATCGACCAACCCAGAGCAGTAATAATAGAGATGCAAAAAGGCAACAATATTGCCAGCATTTTCAATGGTATGAAAAAAGAAAATTTCACAAGTCCACAGAGACAACCAACCCATGTGAATTTACAGCACCAAGTAGGATTTTGACCCGATATTGTCCACACCATAACCTCAGTTTCACATTCTTTAGTGAAACAGGTACAAACTGTCAACATCCCTTGTTGCAGGATTTTGAGGCAGATAAAAGCTGCTTTAGGGTTAATGTAAGCCTAAATTGGGTTCTGGTGTTTCATGGTTAATAAGAGCCTAAATTGGCGTTCTGGTGTTTCATGATTAATATGAGTTCACGAAACTGGAGATGACATCCTTGGCACATTCCCTGTTGTGGGAATAAAAAAAAAGCTTACTGAGGTGAGCACAGTAGACCAAATCCACCGATATAAGGAAGGCTCAGGGATCAGATGTGAAGAAAATGTTACATACATTTGGAAGGAAAGAATACATGGCCTTCTATGAGATGTTTGCTCAGCTAACAGGTTATTTGACCACTGGGATTTTACTCATGTAAATTAATTATTCAGACTTCAACTCCAGTCTATAACCACACTTTTAATAATTACAAATTAATAAAATGTTCATCTGATAACTCATCTACATTGTGAAGCCAATAGTAGCAAAGCAAGAAGAGATTGTCACATTTGCAACAAAGTGAACTACAAGCATCACTATTAACAATGAAATGTGGTGAAAGAAGCAAACCTTTGAAGCAAGAGCGTCTCTGTCTTCTCGCTTCCTTTCTCTAAATTCATCTTCTCTTCTTCGTTTTATGTCATCAACCACAACCAACAAATTTTCCTCGGAACGTCTTCTCTCTTTCTCTTCGTGCCTTGGGGAAAGTCTCTGTGTATGTCTAGTACTTGCATGCCTTCTGTCTGTTGCTTCTTCATCCTTTCTAGAATTTATGGACTGTGGAACTACATGTGGTGGTAAAGGAGGCGGAGGTGGCAAATTTTGACTATAAAACCTATCATCAGCATGACTTTTCTCCACAGGTTGTTCATTATGTCGCACTTTTCCTCTATCATCTTTGCTTTTTTCATCCCTTGCTTTGTCACCAACCCTATCAAAGCTCCTATCAGTCCCACGTTCACCCGCCCTTTCAACTGATCGTTCCCTTCCATGATGTTCCATTGACCTATCTCTTATTTTCTCAGGAATATCATCAGAACGGGATTTATCAGCACGTTCAGATCTGTGCTCTCTATCATGCTTATCACTACTCTTGTCTTTTGAACGTTCCGAATGTCTATCTGCACCACGAATGGCACTTTGCTCCTCAGGTCCTGGCTTGTCAACATCTACATGCTGAGATTTTTCCATTAGCCTAGGATCAGATGATCGGATATCAACCTCCAAATCCAAGTCCCCCTTCCTACGTTTTGTACTCCTGTCAGGGTCCTCAGCAGGACTAGTTCTCTTCTGCTGTTTGTCGAACTTGATACCATCATGCCTAGGGGAATGAGCAGATCTAGCATGCGATGTTCGAGAGACTTCAGATACATCAGCAGGATCATCCCTCAAAGAACCCTTTGCATCTGCACTCTTGGTAGATACAACCTCATATCTCAAATCAGTCACATGGGCATCTAATGCTCTAACTGATGCAGTGCCTTTGGATGAGGAACCAAGAGCATTTCCATTTGCTACAGATGCAGAAGTGTTGATGCCTCCAGCGCCTTTGGAAGACTTGCTCTCATCTTTCATAAGCTCTTGCTTTGACGTTCTTGCGAAAGATCCACTAGCAGCAGCTCGTTTTGCAGGCCTTGGTTGCACCTAAAGGAAAGAAATAAGACTTCAAATTAGGAGAAAAGAATAAAGAACTTCCATTACAATACATGAGAAATGACAGATGTTGTCCCCAAGCAAGCAAAAAATCACCTAGGTAACTTTTAAGATCAATATCAACAATCCTGGTCCTTTCAGTAAGAATACCATATGAAGAAGCTCCATGACAGTGACTAGAAGAGCATAAAATATCAGGATCCAACACAAGACCCGGATGATGACAAACACATTTCTCTCTTCATAAGATAAAAGATTACCCAAAAAGGCATTGCTGCTTTGTCTATAAACCGAGAAGATACCCAACATCTTACTCTTCATGAGATAAGTTGATGTCATGTAAAATAGCATGAGAGATGAGGTGCTTTGTCTATTATTTCAGATATCAACTCAGCCAAGAATTAATCCTTCCTGTTACTTGAAAGCCTAGTTCGATAAATGATTCACATTAATTAACCACAAATATTCTCTCAACGTAGTGAATTCAAGTTTTACATCATATTTCAGAGTTTTTTATTCTATCCACATAGGCACGCATAATCATAGCAGAAGCGTTTCACCATATCCACCATTTTCACTCTTTATCTCTGTAAAACCATATTTTTACTACAGTATAGAATCAGCAAGCACTTGTCAATAGCCATCAGTGAATTTAGGATGATGAAGAACCCCTCAATGCCCTTTAAACCAATTTATTCAGGCAGTATATGCCAATGCTTCAATTTTATACTCTCTCCGATCAACAATATAAGATTTTTTAGCAAATAACACATGTTTTAAGAAAACTCATTATTCCTCTAAACTCATCATCATTACATTAACTTTCTTCATAAATTTTAGTTTTTTCAAAATTATTCTCACTACCCTTTATAACCAATCAAACTTGTTAATCTAAAACACAGAAATCAATACAAATCATTTACTCATCCATCACCTAAAAAAGTTAAAACATCTTATATTGTTGATCAGAATGTTTCTTCTAAAACATGACATGTTTATGATCGGAGGGAGTATTAATTGTTCAACTGCTGTAACTTCCCACCTCTACATAAAGCCTCGTCTAGATTTAGCTAGATAACTTAGATGCAAGCTAAACTATGCTTTCCTTGTTCAGCTGTGAACTCTTTAACACAAAAAAATATTGAGGTACATTATTCGTTCAATTGAAATGAATTGTTTTTTTCCATCATATAAATAAACCTTTTCACTTTGATGTCTTATGCTTCTCACAAATATTACTTTGTTTTTCATAATCCAGCTTTTCATTTATAGCCAAATGCAGACCTTGTAAACCAGAACTAAACAGGCATTCGTGTCAGGGATGTCCTCTTGGTACCAAATGACACCCCTATAGTTGGCTAAAAATATGTAGTATAGAAAGAAGGGCATAAGAATAGTGCGTACAACAGCACCCAATCACGTTAGTATGATTAGTAATAGAGAAGAGAATTACCTCAGGCTTTGACAAATTCTCATCAGCATTTCTGCTAATAGGTTCATCAACAGCCTTTGCACTATCGTTCAACTTTAATGTTTCAGATAGTAGCCCTTCTGAACCAACAGGCTGCGAATCTGACCCAATAATGACTGTGCTTCCTTTTAGTTTTGCATTTACCGAAATACTTTCTGGCCTACCATCAGGAGCCTTTCTTGAACTATGATCACCTCTGATGATAGCGTGTACAGAATCTGGATGTTGAGACCCAGAAGGCACTCTTCCACCATTTGGTTCGATTTGCACAGGTCCTGATGCATTGCCCACCAGAGTCTTTGTGGAAAGAGATTGTACAGGTTTGAGTTCTAGATAGCCCATCCCAAATTCTTCTTCCGTCACCCAAGCAGGCTGCCAAATCCATTCAAAACATAAACATTAAAGGGATGTTTGCCAATGCAATCATAAGCTTTTGAACCACCAGGTACACAATGAAAGCTGTGCTTTTCAATTCAACAAGTTTACTGGTTTTATAGCCTTGCTTGTTTCTGCAACCATGAGCTAATTGTTTCAACATGTTCAGTTTAACATTTTAATCTTCTAAAGTACTCCAAGACAGTCTTTCCAAATTTTATTTCTGTATTTTCCCTTGATGTCTCTTTCTACTTTCCTTGCTTTTAACAATATACCAACAGAGAAATTGAATTTGTTTGTAGTAAATATTTCGTTGCGCAATTAATAGCACCATTTTTTTTCTTCCTTCGAGCATGTTCATTTGCTTAATTTTATGCATATATCCATCACAAGGAGATGTCTTCAGAGGGTTCCGTTAATAAAAAAGTATTCTTATTGCAAATGGATAGTGGAAAACAGCATAGTAGGAATTCTACCTTTCTAGCTGCTAAAGCTGCCGCAACACTAGTAGCAAGAACCTTCAAATCCTCCCTTTCATCACTCTTAATTTTAGCCACCTGTAGGGGGGAATAAATTAAAAAGGAGAAGAATTGTACACTTAATTCATCTAGTTTATGAGCAAGAAGTAACTATCATGCTTACCCGCTTCTCAATATTAATCCCACTTTTGCGAGTGACGGGAAACACACTAGAAATTTTGGTCAACATTATGAGAGCATTTCGTATTTCCATGTATTCGGCTGATTCCAAGCACTGTATCAATATCTTGGTGATTCTTTGGCTCCATTTCCAGTGTACCTAGGATTGAAACAATATATGAACGCACACATAGTAAATGTGTTAAATGTCAAATCCAAAAGAAATTGTAAATATGACAAATGTTCATTATTCAATTATGTGTTCAGTATACTATTCATTATAATGAGAAGGTGACATTGACCACTTCCGAAGGGTATCAAACTTAAGCTTGGACATTCATGTCAAAAGGATTTGGAAATGTTGGTTTCCGTTGAAATCTTTCTTTGTAATGTATAAAGGAATAAGTGAAAAAGGGCTATGATTCTCCAGTATCCGCAAAGGATGATGGCCTCTACGAGGTCAGGATGAGGTTGGCAGAAGGTTATTAATCAAATTTCCAAATACGATATTATTCTACATTCAAATTTCAGAGCACCTCATGAAGAAGTAACAAAAATCCACACTACTTGCATACCCGAAGTTACGGGATCATAGAAACCATTAGACAACAAAAATGTGACAAGGAAACAAATAAAAACATGATAAATCAGACCGGGGCCTAGGGTTGTACAAGGGAAGGAAGGATATAAACTATGATCAAACGGCTAGCAGGTGATAGTTCCATTTTTGAGGTTCAGGACTTTAGGTAATGTTAAACTCGGTTGGTCCTGGTGCGGGTCAAGACAAGCTGGAGGGAGGTCGTGTGTGCGGGCCCACATACGGGAGACTCGAGCAACAAATAAACCCGAACGGGGTTCCATCTCAAAACCAATTGGCAATCAGAGGAGTAGCCCACCAACCTTATATGTTGTCCAAGTATTCTCTAAACTACCGATGTGGGACAACCACCATTCCAACGGGTAACTTCATCCGTGACAAGATATATACTACATTTTCATTTATACAACTTACCTTGACAAACTGAGCAAATGTCACTCGTGCTCGATTCGGAAACTTATAGTAGACAGCAAACCCAGGCTTGTTGCCGCATTCCTGTTCATATATTGATTCATCACTCTGAAAAACAAGCAATATTCACTTGAGCTAAACTACACATAGCTAGAAAGAGAATAACCTTAAGCTATATCTAGTTAATTACCTTCCAATAGTAGGCAGTCTTTAACGTCTCAAACAAAAACCTGCCAAGTCTACCTGCCTCGTACTCAGTGCAACAGCATATCATTGGGTGTAATGTTTTGCAGATTAGAACATCAATATGATTAACCGTGTTAAAATAAGGAGTCCCCAGGGAATGAAGAGTTTGCACAAACAAGGCACAATAGATGGCATCCGGAGCACTCAGAGTGCAGCGGGGGAAAATGCAACGCTGGAGGAATTCCATATTAATCTTTAAAGTATCAGGACAATTACTCAACCAAGTGTCCTTTTCAAGAGCAAGCCTCCTACGAACAGAAGCAACATTCTCTTCATGCCTCTGGAGTTCGCCTATTAGCCGATCCAGTGATTCTTGAATTCTCTCCTTATCTTTCTTCCTCTTAGCAATTGCTGAGCTCGAATTGTCAGAAAGCTCCTCTAGGGCCTTTAAAGAAGCATGCAGCTTCCCAATTTCAGACTCATAACGACTCCGAGGAACATATAAATCATACAGAGTAAGACCCCAAAAGGTTGCATACAGATCAGGAGAAAGGCTATTCCAAGCTTTAGATGGCAGCATACTTCTGACAGTAACAAGAAGATTAGACCACCTGAAAAGTCACAATGTCAAGAAAACATATATTATTATATACAAAAAGGTTTAACCATAAAAAAGTTATCCCCAATCCAACTATATCAAACATGTGCACCAATAGCCACAAAGAAAATAATAAAATACTAGTTTGGTCCCAGATATGAAAGCACAGGAGTCAACCCAACATAACAAACTCTACATCCAATCTGGTTTAGCTCGTTATTCATCCAACAATCCCAATCTAAGCTCTTAGAAGAAACTTGATAAAATAAAAAATGAATGCAATATGAGCGAGGCTCTACGTGAGATGAGAAACATGAAACAAAACTTTGTCAAATTCTCAAGGCAGTAAAACATATGCTCTCTTCAAAGTTAAATTGCTAAAAAGTACTCAATGCAAAGCAAAGTAGTACCTAATTGGCCCGTAAGAAGAGCCAAGATCTAAAACTAGATCCCCATGACCACTAATGTCAGACTCTTTCCCACTCAAAGATGCTTCCCCAGCTTCATAATCACACAAAGGCCAGAAAAATCCAGAGCCGCTTTGACACTTGAAGAGTCTCATTACTGGCCGATAAATTAAGAAGGCAACCTAAAAGCCGAAATGCAGAGGATTAGACCCTGAAATACAGATAGCATAATGCAAAAACATTATTCTGACAAATGAGAACTACTCCCTCTCTTAATTAAAGGATGCCATTTTAGGGTTTAGTTTTTGTTAAGCAAAAGATGGTCATTTTAGATGTTTTCGTATTTACTTTACCAAATTGCCCTTGCAATCATTAGTGTTTTGTAAGTTGTAGTTTTCGAGAAAGTAGAAGGGTACAATAATAAATGAAGGTATAGTGGTATATTTGTTAGTCTCCTTAAAAAGTATGCAAGTTGTTAAAATGACATGTTTTAATTGACGGAGAGAGTATTAAACAACATAAACAGCAATTCTCGTTCCTGCTTATCAATTGAAAAATTCCCGGAAGAACAAGTATTACCTCAGGATCAAGGTGGTACAAGTGGACCAGATCATCAAGTGAGGGTAACAGCTGAGCATAAGCAGTTGCAGGGTTGACAGCACTGCAAAGAAATTCAACATATTGAAGAAGAATGCCATGGCATCTGTCATACTGTTCACTGACCATCTTAATGTAAGGAGCATTCGCATCAATGACAACCCTGCATAAGATTACAAATCTGATGAGTTTCTAAATTTTAAAAATTTTAAAACTTGAGTAGATATATTTTTGAAAAATGTACAAATGTTCTCTATATATTTAAAAGGCTTTCTGAGCAAGTAGAAATTCAGTGAGAAGCTACTAACTTCTGTATATTTACAGAAACAACTAAAAGGATTACAGGAAGATGCATTAAATTGAAATGGATTCATTGAAGATCTATTCTAAACTAATAGAGGCCGAGTGTGGATGACTATTAGAAGTATTTATATCAAGCAAAGCTAGATTACGTTCACCTAAGCAAAGCTAGATTGCGGTAACCTTTCCTTCCCCTGTTCCTTATTACTATTACGTTAGGACTCAGGAGACTAGCCATTGGCCCATTGCCCGTGTATTCCTTTAGAAGATCTCATCCAATCACAGAAAATGAAGTCAAATACTCCCTCCGTCTCGCAATACTTGTTGTTTTATCTCAATGCACACTTATTAACAAAACCTATATTTACTTTACATTTATAGGTTAAAACACCTAAAAGCAACAATTATTACCTATAAAAAGAGCAATCATTACCTATAAAGATAATAATTATAGCTAAAACAACAAGTTTTGTGCTACAACTTTACTAGTCTAAAACAACAAGTATTGCGAGACGGAGGGAGTATTAGCTTATGCTTGAATCTGTGTTAATCAACTCATTTTTCATTACCCCTTCAAATTTCTAACAATTTTATTATTCCAACTCTTAAAAACTAAAGAATCTCAAATCAACAAATGGCATTTCTAACAAAATAACTTTGGCCAGCTACAACTAAGCATGCATGAAGCAACCACAGAAACATCCAAGAAGATTTAAAGCAATCTAGAAGTACAACTTACAGTGACCGATGTTGTGCAATGAGCAGTAAAAGAGGAACTGCCAACTTTGGTTCATCCTTCGGAAGCAGGGAGTCTCTCAACCTATTGGTTGACTTGATTAAAGCCTGAACGAAATAGAACAACTTCAATACAGTATCTAAAAAAGAATTATGTTTAAAAAATGCATTTCAAATACAAATAGACTGAAAACATCACAAGATAAGCATGGTGATATGCATGCCTAAGAAAGTTCCAAACAAACTGTTCAATACTTCAATTCTCTCAACATTTCCCTCCTGAACAATCAAGTGACCTAAAATCATTGTGGTCAAAATTCTTATGCACGGTATAACGCATAATTTATAAACAGTCTGGCTCTACTAACACTCATCAGTTAACTATAGTCTATAATCCATCAAGGACATCTCAAATCTATAAGGCCATCTACAGATATAGGGGAAGAGGCCAAAGAATCAAATCGCATACAAACACCAATAAACAAGAAAGATATAGTCAAATCGCATACATACACAAATAAACAAGAAAGATATTCTTGGAACAAAACACGACCCCCATTCATTGAGAACACAGTGAAAATGAAAAGCAACCTATTGCAGCTTTTACACATAATAATCAGACTCTAAGAATATGACAAGAAGCACTATATGAATATTCAAATTCATTTTTAACCCTTCTCTTCATTCTTGTTAAGATGAATCAATCATAGACTTAATACACGAGAAAAAATAACACAAGATGATCATATTCTAATGGTATCTTTATTTTCCGCCTTTTCCAAGGTACAAGTATACAACATACAGTTCCCTAGAAATTAATTGTTGACAAGGGAGACAAAGGCATTGCCACAAACAACATCTACGTATCAAATCTAAAATGACCTTATTGTTCCGGGTGATCCCAAATGATGTAGCTTGGTATCGAAGGGACTCTCCACCTGCCATGGCATCTAACTGATCTTCAGTCATGTTCTCTGTGTACTGAACATTAGCCATTTGTTGAATGAGCTCCTGCCATATTTAAGTGTGCAAATTAGCAAGGTTCTTCAAGATATGTAAGAAGGAATCACCTACAACTCAAGAATACCTGAAGTAGGATCAGTTCAATTCCTTTACCCCTTTTCAACTGATTCACAAGATATTGAAAAAGACCTCTCAACTCCATAGAAGGGTACTTCTTACACCTACAAACGATCGACAGATTTTCAAACCAATAAGACATGTCTATGCAGGCGGATAACTGTATAAGCAATCAAAAGAGTTCTGATATCCAAATTCACCTAATAGGTCAAGTGGTAATTTATAGCTTAAAATAGACTAAACGTTCGAAATAGAAAATTAGCAAAACTACACAAAACCACCCTTATTTTCAAAATTACACAAAATCTGGTTAATTTGACCATCTTTGCCCAAAAATATTCCTTCTTTATTTGTTCAAGTGTACAATAGGTATTTCATCCAAATTCTTATCCACCGAGAACCAATCATCGCTCTAAGTCTCCAAACATCCATAGGCATCATCGAACAGGCAGCCATAATCAACAGCCCAAATCCAATACAAGCAAATCTTTACAGCCCTTTATCTATCGCAACATTAAACTTGGGGAATGTTTGGCATGACACGCTTCCTTGTCCACGGTTATCTTGCAAAAATGGCATGACAAACATGCCTTTTGAAGACGTTACCCATCACCATTTAATTTCTACAAGATCCGACAACAGTAAATGTGATAAAGAACATTCAGGCATCACTGATCAAGAAGATCTTATTGCCAGCCCTCTGCAGAGATTTGCATGTGAAGGTTGGGCATCTCTTTCTCATACATGCTTTCATGCTCTTCATAAACTTAAAGATATAGTACACATCCAAGTTGCACAAAAGTATATATGCGAAAACTAACAATTAAAGGGACTTCCATTTTGATAGAATTTTTATCTTATCTGAAGTATAAGACCTCCTATATTCCACGAGTTAAGCCCCAATCAACAAGTAAAGGAATACTGAAATCTATTTCGTCAACTCCCACAACCAAAGTTCCTAACCACAAGACTGCAAGTGCAAAATTCACACTATCCCCATCTTTTCCAATAATGCAAACCTGTACACTTTCAATAAGTGAGAGCAGCCACCTTGAGATATGTCCATGTTGGTTCACACTGGATTAAATGCTCTTAAAGCTGGAAAACATGTATTTATTTGAAGAGGATCCAATACATGCATAATGATATGGGTCCAGTCCAAAATGCTCAGGGGCTTAAAAAACTAAAGTGAAAGGGCAGGCAGTGCCAAAAACAGTCTTATGGAAACCTGAAACTAAGAAGAATAGCTACAACGGGGTGGGTGGAGGTCAAATCATGAGAGATGAACAGCCAAAACCTAGCCTTCTCTGTTCCAAGCAAAATAAAGCTCACATTCAAGTAATTAACTATTCTGAAGAACATTTAAACAAACATAGAGAATCACATACAGATGCCCCCAGAATGAAGCCAAGGATTGCAGCCAGTCCGACAAATTTAGTCCATCTTCTTTCAGTTTCTCACGCCCACCTTGTGCCAAGCGTTCAATGACAACATATTCAAGTGCATCATATTCCAGCTGAAAAAAAACATTAAAATAAAATACAGGAGATCTATAACCCTTTGCTATAAAAAAATTCTGCAGATATAAAATTACCTTTTCAGAACGATACATAGCTCAACTATGCCTAGCTGTGGTTTACTAGTTTCACTAGGCTCTAAACCCACATATTGTATAATTTTGCCTTAAATATACATTCTAATATTCTACCGATCAGAAAGGCTAATTTACTATATGTGGAGTACATTCTTAAACAATCACATACTATTCGGATACATTCTAATATTCTTCCGATCAGAAAGGCTAATTTACTATATGTGGAGTACGTTCTTACACAATCCCATACTATTCGGACACCAGATAATTCTGCAGAAGTAAAAATGACCTTTCAGAACTATACACAACTCAACCATGCCTAGTTGTCGTACTGCTGCGCTCTAAGCCCACATTGTCAGAATGTGCCTCTAATTTCATTCTAATATTGTACCAATCAGCAGCTATTTTGCTGTATTATTCAATAATCACATACTATTCCAACTAGTATTCAAAAATGAGTGTAGGGTAACATTTTCCACAATCTACTCATTTATCAAGAAATCAAACTTGTGAACACTGCAACAAAGATATCATATCACCACATACAAGGAAAAACATCAGATATTAAATACAAAGATCCTGACCTGCGTCAAGTACTTGAATGCATCAACAACTGGAGCAATCATGTCCTTGTATGACTCGATCTGTACAGTGTCATACGCATTAAGTTAAAATACAATTTCAACTAGAAGGAACAATGCTGCTAGAGTATAGTAATAAAAGTACCTGGTGAACAATGGTTCGAAGGACCGTCATTGGATTCGCATGAGCAAGTTTAGCAATCATACGACCAAGCTGCTTCAGGTTTTCTTTTGCAAGCCTTTTTAATATCCTTCGAGTGTCTAACTGCAAAATAAGCAACCATTTATCATAATATTAGGATGAATGTGCATAGTACAATACAAAAAGTATTGCCAAGGAAAGACAAATCTGCTTACTTTTGCAGTTTGCCTAGCTGCCAGAATGATTGGATTAGGCTCGACATCCTTCTCCCATTCCCCATAAAGACGATACCTTGCCTAATCACAAGAAATTATATAGCCAATTATATTTCAAGCAAACGAAACATGTTTCAACATTAAGAAAGAAGAACATTAACCTTTAAATTATACCTCATAGGGGAGGTGACTCATTACTTCCCAGATTGCATGTCCAACCGCTGGGTTTGCAGGAACCAACTGTAAAGAAGGAAGCAAACATGACCCCAGGGCATCTTCAATCCTTAGTCTAACCTCCTTTAACTGTAAACGGGGAATAAGATCAACACCACAATGGGACCCAGATTTGAATGCTCCGGTCTGGTGGCCTGTCACCTCCAGTGCAGACAGATAATAAGCTCTTAAAACGGTACAGACCTGTCCATACAATAAGGGTAGCTTATTATGATAAGCATGTGATGTAATCATAAATCAAGTGTGAACAGCAACTGTAAAAATGTAGACAAAACACTCACCTTCTGCAACAACACTGTATTACGGTAGAGATAGGGACCAACACAAGCAAGCATCTGAAAAAGATCTTTAGGCAAAACAACAAAGGAACTATATGCTGCTGAACCAGTAGCATCTACATCATCTGTGGAAACAGCAGCGAGACCAAACTTTTGGAGATGCTTACAGCGAACAATATCATATGCTGAAGATATTGATTTCTCAATAAGCCTATAAACAGACAGAAGCGATTATGTAGATATCAAACCAAATCATACACCAATAATGAACTGATATCCACAACAACAAACAAAACCACCCAAAAGAGCATAGTGTTGCCACGTAAGCTGATTTTTAAACATTACTGATAATAAATAAATAAAATTGAACCAAATCAAAATTATTGAAGCATACCTAAATAAGCCCTCACAAATTTGAACATGTGCCACTGGATTAAGTGATGAAAGTCTCTCAAATAGTAAATTTGCATGATGCCTGCAATCAATATGAAACTAGTGATTGCATGAACAGAAAGTGCCAACAACAAAAGTAATTTGTAAGAGGATGGAAGGAAAAGACAAGCTAATGGAACAAGATAGATTTATAGGATCAGATTCTGTGAACTATATAGTGTGAGAATTATCTATTTTTGCTAACAAATGCACCATCCTAGTGCACCTAGGCATATGAAATGCTCGCATCATCAACACCCTAGCCTCTGGCGTGAGGGACAACTCATCAACCAGAGGTGATCCACATACAAGATTTTACAACACTTCTGATGTGTAAACAATGGAAAATAGCCACAAGATTTTGGAGTTGTATATAGTTAAATCTCCAGGCATAATGTGACCTGTACATAAACTCCCTAACCTTCATGCCACATTAAAATCCCTCCATCCCACTCACCCTAGTGCACAGTCTTGGCTAACATCAACTCTTCATCATTGCACTAGTCCATAAGGGACAAAGTGATGTAACAAAGAACTAGCTACATATAGAGTCAAAACTGAGATATTCAACGATGGGGAAAAAAAAAAGATGATTGCTGCATCATATTAAAATCTAGAGATCAAGGAAAAACATAAAGGGGTGTATACCAGTCATCCACTGAAAGAAAACCAGTCAGCAGCCCTAGACTCTGGTTATTCTCAAGGTCTGCAGAACGCTCAGCAACTGCCTCCGTCTCCATGTCCACTGCAGCATAAAGATCTACATTTACATCTCCCGGTTTGTCATCGTCCATGAGGTCTTTGCCTGTGGCAGCCAAGTTGATTTTCCCAATTTTATTTGCCTGTAAAAGTCACATCGCAAAAATCTATTATTATAGATGGTTAATGCCAAACACACGCACATAGAGAGAGAGACTAAGAAAAATAGTTTTTACCTACATAAGCCTCAAAAATGATCTACTCTTGTTAAAACTTAAGCAATGCACTAACAAGTTTTGTGCCAACTGGCACATTCTGAATATATATATTGTTGTGAGCATTAGTGCGAAGAGAAGTAGGCAGTGACATATAGTGGAAATATTTGTCTTTTGTGTTGTTTTTCTTCATTTATTTTGGTATTCTTATTTCACATTTATTTCTAAACTTTTTTGTAAAAAATGACATATATATATACACTGTTTAATTATTCAATACTTTCCAATAAATTTCAATTTAAATTTAAAAAAAAAAAACTCCCAGTGCATGACAATGGACCAGCAATAAGAAATACAAAACAGCACTACTGATAAGTTCTCCAAGAATTCATCAACCCAAAGAAGAATTCTTTAACTACAATCCCCAAGGGGGAAGGGGAGAGCCTTCACACCACTTTGGAATTTTATGAACAAAATTTTAATCCAAAATAAGAAAACAATAAGAGAATTATACAAAAAGTATCTAGGAAATACCAGATTATTAATTCACGAAGAGCTTCCCATGTTTCTACCAACAGACCCTTAAACAAATTGTGCCAGAAACAATAATGCCTAGGAAATCCCCAGAAACAAAAATCTATACATTATTATTTCACATTTGAAACACACACAAAAGTTAGGACTGTGCCACCAAACCTCTGGCTTGTCACAAAAGCAAAAGTTACTCTGAGCTCAAGTTTGCCCTTCATTTATGAGCATGGTTGAGTCTCAACCATTAAGAAACCCCGAAGGCAATAAGCAAATGATAAAATAAGAAAAGTCAGATACTACGAATAGAATGTAAGCTATCAACATTGTGGATGACCATTAAGATCAAATTAACTACTTCGAAGCCAAATGACAGAAGGTTCATTACCTCATCTAATCTCTTTGCGGCAAAAGCACTATAGTGTTCAAAAGCCTCCTCTTCCTTGGGAAGTAAATGTGCACATCTGGAATAGAAGTTATTAATATTAGCATTAGGCTACTTAGCTGCACCCAAATGCTAGGATAGCAGAAAACCTACAAATAAAGATGATTACCATATAAAAATGTTTAACTACAGATACCGACCAACAAATGAATGAAAACCATGATATAAAAACATACATAAGCAAAATCACATGTTTCGCCCTCAATGTTGCCACTTTGTCCCAGATAGGTCCCTACCCTTTCAAGCGACCTATTAAAGTCCCTAATATTACATGCTTGGTTCATATGTGATCCTTTTGTTTAAAAGGTCATTTATAATAATGCAGCGTTTTTTTTAACCGAAACAAGAGAAGGATCATGATTTTAAACAAAAAAAAATACCCTTTAAAAAAACACCCGCTCTCTATACTTAATTTTATGAACACAATTATAGTGAAAACAAATAAAAGAAACTTGTCAACAATGTTTCAATAGGTCGCTTGAAAGGTTAGGAACCCATTTGGGACAGAGGAGAAATGTCAAGGACTACACAGCATCATGGTATAAATCATCTCCTTGAAATGATAGAAGGGACCAATTATTATAGGTTGAATCGGTGTATATATACATGAAAATGATAAATCCAATCAAAATCTACATCTCAAAAGTATATTTTGTCAAATCCAAAATTCATCTTTATTTTGGGAAAAATATCTTTCTGAAACAGTTCGAAATATATGCATGTGTCTGTATATATGTATATAATAAAAACTTTTTTCAATAAACAGCTAAAACCAAAACCAAAACCAAAGACGGTAAATAACTACACCGAAAGCAAACCAGGTCACAAACTAAACGAAACAAAACCAAACTAAACATCCCAGCTTCAATGTCAGTCATTCTTGTTGAACACAAAAAAGAAAAAACTAACCAAAGAAAAAGAATGAATGAAACAATGAATGAAACCTGGGGTTCAATTTGGGGCAATTATTGTTTATGATAATTCAGGCTGCTAGATATATTATTCATGTGAGAGCATGTTAACCAAGAAAACAGCATCCTATTTGAAGGCTACCCTGCAACACCTAAAACTGTTTGATACAGAACCCAAACCCTAGAAGAATTTGGTAGAAACAGCTAGCATTCATTTATTTTACTAATAAGTGCTTTGGAACTTCAAAATAATTTCAGCATCTAAATTTAAACAAATTTATGATATTTATGATAGAAAATTGGTAACAAATTTGAAATAAAATACAATCTACACTTTTTAGGCTATAAAAACAAGCAAATTAACAAAAATATATAATTCCAAATAAAATGAAGACCTTCATAACTCCATTTAAGAAGTTGATTATGGGGGCAAAGCATCAGCCATAATTCTACTTTTTTGTGTTTGGAACCTTGAATTCTACATATATCAAAGGTAACAGACAGAAATTAACTGTTTCACGGAATTTTCATGACAAACGGTAAAAGGCAAACAAAAATGAAAGAGCGAACGCAAAGACTTCGAATAAAAATAGGAGGCAAATCAAATAGGAATCTTTTTTATAAGAGAACATTTTTAAAAAAGTGTCAATACTGACTTACATGCTATCAAGATCAATGAAATCCTCTTTCACAAGTAATGCTGCAAGCTGATAAAGACCAAATGGCACTGGACACTGAACTTCCATACGCTGATAATATTGGAATTTGAAACCAAGAATTTGTGAAGCATGAGACTGCATAAGTTTTAAATGGAAAATTAAGTTAGAAAAATGAAGAAAACAGAAGTTATTCCCCTCAACTTGTCTATTATATCTATACCTTAGGGAAAATAGGAATAAGGTCCAAGAAGAGATCATTATAAGGTTGCAACTCAAAGCACTCCAACACCTAAAAAAAAACAGCAACAATCAGTGACTCCTTATGAGAAATTGAGAATGTGCAGGCTGCAACTGAATATGCGGCGAGGCTTATGAAGAAATCTTACAATATCAAAAACGCGATTAGGGTCCAGATCAAAATGCCCAATTAAAGACTGCAATAACAGCAACATCTCAGTCAATATGCAAAGATCAACTACTTAGATCATGGAAGAAAGTTAGTTGAGGAAAATCAAGAGAAAGAAAATCCTTGAAAAATAAATAATCTATATAACCACCTTAATAATCCCAATGGTAGATGCTGAACGATTTTGGGTAGATGTTTCTGAACCCTGACAAAGAAGGGTAACCTGCAGAAGAATAGGATTTAGGAGGAAATCACATAACCACCATAAGATGAACCACAAACAACAACAACAAGCCCTGTAAGACCCGCTCAGAGCAAGGTCTGGGCCTCTGGGGTTCGCAATTTACGCACCCTATCCCCGACTATGTCGAGAGGATGTTTTCAAATGACCCAGCGTAAAATGAACCAACTAGAGCACACACTAAAAAAGGATATGGGGAGAGTGATAATAAGGAAGTGGAGAACAATTAAAACACACGGTAAAAAGGATATGGGGAGCATGATAATAAGGGTTGAACAACTAAAACACAAAGTAAAAGGGATACGGTACGACGCGCCACTCCGCCATGCCAACTAGATCTCAACGACAATGGGGAAACCATAAGAAATAAAATGGGACAAAGATAAGAAGGGACAAGCACTCAAAATCTATTAGAAAAGCATAAGAAGGAAAATGCGAAAAACAATTTTAAAAAATAATGCTATCATCCATGTTTCAATAAAATAACATGAAAATAGATATTCTGAAACTATCAATAAAATATGATGTATTTACTTCCTCCCTTCCCTAGCTACGGTAAGCCGTAGTAGTAACTTTTATGATCCAAGACTAGGAATAATCTTAGATTTCAGGAGGAAGCAATCTGGGCATTTCAATATATATATATATATATAAACTCCATTTCTCGAATACCCCAGAGAAGTCAAAAGACTCAGCCCTTCACACCAACCATCTTAGTAATTCACTGAACCTGGTAAAGCAACCAATCAATTCTATCTTGATTTTAAACCAAAAGAGAAGGACCAACTCCTGCCCAAATCTTAGCATTCATGTTTAACAGACTACAGAAACCATCACTCGTCATGCACTCGTCTTTGAGAAAACAAAAACCATGGCAAATGAAACGAGATATTCATACATTAAAGAGCTAAATGATGACTTACCAGTTTTGCATAGCCCTCACTCTCTTCCCTTAGAAGGTTAAACTTTGTTTGCTGATAAAGGAGACGAGTGTTCACTCTCACCTGGATAAGGTAAAATAAAACTGTCAATTTCAACCCCACTGTATGCACATATTGCATCATTCTCACAGCTTATGATATGTTTGAAGATATGAGCACAACAATCTTTTAATTAGCACTAGAGCTCATATGACAGCTCATGCTTGCATATACAGAAGTTATTTTTCTTAATGGAGTTATGGAACAAGAAAAGCTCTCACAGAGCAGGGAGAAAAGTCCAAAGGAACAACTAATGTAAAGCACCCTCACCAAAAACACAGATGGATACAATTAGAAATTCCTGCTTAAAAAGAATTAAAAAGAGGTATTATCTAGAAAACAATCCCAGTTCAAACAGAATGATGCAAATTCCACCTTTTCCTTCAACCAATGTTTAAAAAGTCGAAAGATGCACCGAGGCAATAAGGGTCCTGGAGCGAGGCACAAGGCATGCATATAATTTGGCCTAATTGAACTGAATGGTAAAATGTTCACATCTTCGAATAAAAAGTACATGATCAAAATAATGCTGACACTTGTATGGTATATATTTAATTCATAAATTAACACTGATACTAAATTACTAATAATTAAATAAACTAATTAAATTGACTTATTTCACATTTTGGTGCTAGTGCTACAAACAAAAATCCAAATTTCTGATCCAGAAATTCCGTGCCAGAGCATCAGCTTCAATGGGAGAGGAACCAGAGGAAAGAGCTAGAAACAAACACAATGAGAGAGATAGAAGATGAAAGGCTTAACATTGTTATGAGGCAAACAGCAAATTTATAGTACATGAGGGCAGATGTGAGAAAGAACATTTAATACTCCTAGAAACTCTAAATACATCTCTGGCAACTCTACATAGAGAACATGAGTGCTGCTATGCTCACAATAGACAATTACAGCAGTAATCTATATGATGCCAGCATCATTCTTCTCCTAGATGAAATGTCTATCAATTGCCACATCTTTTTTTTTATCATGCTGAATAGGATCACAAGCTATACTAATGGTAGATTTATTGTCACATTATAGCTTCACTGGTCTAGCCACTCAATTCTCAAATCATTCAAAATGATTCTCATCCAAAGTAATTCACAAATACCATGAACTGCAGCACGAAATTCTGCTTTCACACTAAACCGTGCAACAACCCCTTGTTTATTACTTCTCCAAGCAATCAGATTCCCACCAAGATAGACACAATAGCCAGTAGTAGTGCATCTAGTAACAACATCCCCAGCATAGTCAGCATCCAAAAAAGCTTCAAGTAGTAGCTTGTCACCCTTGGTGAGCATAAAACCTTTTCCATTGGTGCCTTTAAGATACCTAAGTATCCTATAAGGAGCCTCGAGATGAGGTGTTCTAGGATCTTGCATAAACTAACAGAGAAGGCAATGTTGGGTCTGGTGTGAGCAAGGTAATTCAGGGCTTTTGAAGGGGTTCAGTTAATCAAGTAGACGGCCGTGAGGGCTGCTTCTCCCTAATAGAACTTTGGGACATTAGATTGGAACATGGCATTCCTGGTGACATTAAGGATATGCCCATTTTTTCCACTCAGCAAGGCCATTTTGTTCAAGTGTATACACACAAGAAGACTCATGAATGATGATTTTTGTGGTGAAAAAGGAGGATAAGGTTTGATTAAAGTAATCTTTGGCATTTATCAGATCACAAACGCTGAATGGATATGCCAAAATGATTGAGAATCATTGTATAAGATGCAGGGATGATAGTACTTGATTCAGACTTGTGTTTAAGCAAGAACCATGTAACCCGGGTGCAATCATCATTAAATGCAAGGAACCAAGTAGACCCATTTATATTCTTTATTGGTGCAAGACCCCAAATATCGCTACGAATCACCTCAAACAGATGTAGGCATCTTTTATCACGAATAGGAAATGAAACAAATTTGTGTTTGGCTTTTTCACAAGTATGACAAACAAGTTTTTCTGAATCAATTCCAATAAAAAGACTAGGAGGCAAGTGTTTCATAAGTGGAAAAAAAGGATGGCCAAGGCGGTGCCGGTGGTGTTGGAGCCAAAGACTGGATGTGTTTGCGGTGCAGGTGATTAGATAGGTGGAGGCATGAGAGTTCTCCTAGTAACGGTCCCCACTTTCTCTCCCACGGCCGACCATCATCCCCTAGGCTAGGTCCTACACAACCATTTGGGGGGAAAGCAACCCGACATTTATGAGCATGAACCAATTTCTTAACTGATATGAGATTAGAAGAGAGATTGGGAATGAATAACACATCACAAAGAGGCAAGGATAAGAAGGCAGAAACGTTGTCACTCCCCAAGATGGGTGTTGATTTTCCACTGGCCATAATGAGTTGTGTCAGATTTGTAAAGGGACGATACAAAGAAAATAGAGATCAATCATTGGTCATATGATCGATGCAACCGCTGTCTAAAATCCACTGCTAGCCACAGAGGTGTTTTTGGGTACCCATGAGAGCCAAAGACTCGGAATACTCCACAAACAAGAAGGAACTTGAAATGCCTTCAACATATTTCAGCAGCAGAGAAATTTGACGCCACGGTGGATTAAGTGGACTGGTAGATAAGGTTTGGCAGAAAAAGGTGGCGACCAAACTGATGTTGGTGAAGGTTAGGATTGGTGGCAAAAGCGGCAGCCAAGGTTAGAAAAGTAAGAAAACTCATATCTCTCAATGCAATGATACCAAGAGAGAGACTGAAGATGAAAGGCTTAACATTATTTTGAGGCAAATAGCCAATTTATAGTACAACTGTACAAGAGGGCAAATGGGAGAAAGAGCATTAAATAGACTCCTAGAAACTCTAAATACATCTATAGAAACTCTACATAGAGAACAAAAGTGCCGCTGTGCTGACAATAAACAATTACATCAATAATTGTTTACCTCAGGACTCATCTAATAGGTAGATAATATATAGACCTAGGAACTTCAACTATAAGCTTTATTGGCTAACGCACAATCAGAGGGAAAAAGCAGTACTACAGTGCGCTTTCTTATTCACCTGTTCACCACTTCCAGCAACCCAAAATTACAGAGCAAAAAATTTGACGATAAAAATCAGGACTCATAGCTGAAGAGAATAGGAAAGAAAGAGGAGTAGGGATTAGTTAGACAAGAACAAAGAGAAACAATGAGAAGAGGCAGGCAGCAGCAATCTGGTAGATATCACTTAAAACTCCGAATCATCCCCACATTGCTAGCCTTACTTTTTTGTATTTTAAATTTCGAATATCTTGTCAACCAAATTTTATTATTTTGATTTCCCCTTTTTTTATCCTTTACTCCTGGTTTATAAAATGGAAGGTGGATGGAACCCCACACCTACAGCATCTCACATACGATTGATTGAAGGTTTAGGCCGGGTTCAAGCAGGCGAGGGGAAGTCGTCCAGAACCTTATCACCTAGGCGTGCATTTTTAAACATTGCTCTCAACAACTTATCGTTTTAGGGAGGAATGTAGATCCAAAAGGAAGAGATGGGATACCCATTTTCTTACTGTGCAAGCAGTATCAAACAAGATGTATACATAGAATAACCAACTTAAGCCCACAAGTGTCATAATAAATAAATAAATAAAGTGAGGTATAAGAAACCATAACCTCCTTGGACTTCAAATCTTGAGTTGTGTTCATTTTCATCATGTCAGCCTGCTTCAAGAATTCTTCCTGAAGGTTGCCAGAAAAAATTGAATCAGTTTACTAGTTTCCATAAATAAGAGAGCCAAAAAAAAATATAGAATCAAAAATTAAAATATTAGCATAAAATCTATTAACCTCGGAGCGCTCCTGAAAAAAACGCAAAGGGACCAATGCAGAATCCACAAACCACTTTGCCTGCCAGTAAAGAAACAGAAAGGATCGTGACATGATCATCAAATTAACAACTCCACGTAACAGAGTGCAACTCAGCAAGATACTTGCACCTCAAGACAGAAATTAATGCTCACAGTTATCCAATGTATACACTTCCAATGATACTCTTGACCAATTGTTCCATCTCACACTATAATAATACTCTTCAATTTTTACACTTCCAATACTACTCCTGTTTCATTTCTACACTTCAATAATTATTCTCCCTATTGTGTAGCGCCTAGTTACCTCATCATTTCTCTCACTGTATGTCATAGATTTCTTCCTCATTCTTTAGAAAAGGCAAAAGAATAGTTCACTTTGTGCTCACTGCGTGGCATACGTCATATCTCATGTGAAAACAGTTAATTAAAACCTCTTTGTACATTCAGTTTCAACTATGCTGTAGTGATTTTGGGCAGATGAACAACAAAGGCTGAATAAGTGAAGGCCCCCAAGGGGGGAAATGATTATAAAGATCACTGTATATTCTCTCTCCCTCACCTTCACTGTGTAACAAATACAAGTGAGCCTTCAATCTATAGTATTCCCGCTTTTAAATCCTCAATTCCCAGAGATTGACCTCACTGTTTAGATCCTGGACTTATTATGTGTAACTGCATGTAGCCAGAAATTACTTGAAGCCCAGAGTGGTTGAAGTAAGCTGCTGCTCACTTTGAACCTTGTGATATGAATTTAACACCACTCCTTTATAACTTTCAATTATTTCCCATGCTCAACTGTTAGCAATTCAGTTGCTCTTCAAGTTATGTAAAAAAATCCTCAACAATATGTAAAAATTACAATTCAAATTTAGAACCTCAAGGGAATGTGAGATTGCTAAAGTTGAAAAAGACCATACAAAATGACACTACCTGTGATGTAGAAGTAGCTCACCTTGCCTCTAGTTGAGGACAAGATCAACCTCTTTCAAAAATATGTGTTGAGAATAATGGAGATACAAATCATTAAAAGTAATTCTATACAAGAGGAACAAAAAGAAGTCTTCATTTGAATGTGATTGGATGAGGAGGAGAACAAGATACAATCCCTTTCAAAATCCAGTTACAAGATTTTGAGATACCATTGGAAAAAGCATGTTGAATCACATGAATGTAAGCTTCATTAAAGGTGAAATGTCTAGTCCATGACATCCAAAGAGCTTTAGAAAGTTGTTGTCAGAAATTTCATAGGACAATAAACTCCCACTCTTGATTATTCCTCATCCATTACCAAATTGATTTTTTTTTTAGTCCAATCATAATAAGACAAATAAAAAAATAAGAACAAATGATCAGAGATGCTCAGATCCAATACAATAAGCTGAAAGTATAAGTCCCTCTCGACAAAAAGCTTCTATAATTTCGAATAGTCCAACTGACCACTAATGACTAGTCACATTCACAACAAAATGATGGAAGTGGCAAGATTTCCCTTTGAGGATGTGGAACAAGTAAAAGAGAACTAACCAATCTTATAACACGAATGCGATTTTCCTCGGGCATATTCATCTGCAATAAACAAGTACTTGCAAGAATCAATCCAAACATATACTGCATAACCAAAAATCCGAGAAAGAAATTGCTAAAGCCAAAAGCTTGGGACTCACATCTTGAGCTATTTGAGTAACAATATCAGCAAGATAAGAGGCCAACTCTTCTTGTGAAGGGTTGTCGGAAAACTCAGCAGCATCCAACGCTGCTCTACATCTCTGAAATTGCACATCCTTAAAAACCTAACAGGCAAGAAACAAAAAATCCAAATCAGAAAGCTTACAAACACAAGCAAAAGCGGGGAATGAACAAACAAAGAGATTCGAGTAAGAGCATACCAAAGACCAGCAGAGCTCGTAGAGGTACCGGAGCGAAGGAACAGGATGAGGAATTTTTCCGGGCTCTCCATTCCTCAAAACATGAATGAAGTCGTCTGTGAAGTACGCACACTCTATGGGAGGAAGAGGCGCTGACATTTTTACTCGAATACCAGCATCAACCAACGGCAACAAACAGTAACCCTAGAAAAAAAATTGCAAGTCCCTGCTAATTTGAGAATAGCGAAAGGGCCGTAATTTAGGGTTGGAGGTGTGTAACCGACGACGGGGAAACGTCAATCGCTATCTCTAACTTCACTGTTTTCTCTATCTGTGAGGTGAATTTGGGAAACGCTAAAATTGGAAGTAGGAAGTGGAAAGAGATAGCGGATTGCGTAGCGCTACAGTCAGAAAACGCGACGAAGAGAGGGATAGAGAATCAAAGGGATATGAATGATCGAACCCCTACAGAAGAAGAAGAACAAGAAGAAGAAGGGAAGGAGGGTTTGGAGTGAGGCAGGGGCGGTGGCGGTGCCGATGGCGATGGCAGATGAAATTTACAAGGGTGCGTGACTGGGAAGTCGGTCGGTTCTAGTCGTCGGGCCGTCAGGTCAAACCAGAACCCGGTCTGTTTATAATGAGTGTTTTCCCTTGTTACTTGTTAGTGAACCGTAAAAGTTTGGTTGGCGAGTAGACTTGTCAATCAGGTCATTCGGATCGGATCATTTCGGATAAAACGAAATCCAGATAAAATGGATCTCGGATAACTTTGGGTTGATTTGAAATCGGGTCTAACCCGACTTCGGGTCAAATCGAGTCGATTTCGGGGTTGTCGTTTTTTTCTTTTTTAAGGATGTGTTTGGCAACGGGATGGATTTTACTAGATGGGGATGGAAAGGATGGGGATTATTTTTGTTGATGGACGGGACGGAGTTTTTTTGTAAAATTAATCCCGTTTGTGTTTGGTTGTATGTTGAATTTCTGGTGGATAGAGAGGTGTGAAAAGTCGTAAATGCCCCCAATAATCCAAATGAAATGACGAAATTGCCCTCACTCATACCCCTCGTCCATTGAGAGTTGAAACAAAACTGCTACAGGCGGCCCAACCACCTCCACCGCATCACTTGTTGGAGAAGACGAAGACATCTCCTGCGAAGGGTAGCCGTCACCGGGAGACGACCGGCCCCCGCCAGCTCTCGCTCGCTCCACCATCCCCTCCATGTAAGTCCCGATTTGTAACTTACCAGTTGGTCCGATTACATAGTCGACTTCATAATCTTTTTAGGGTTTGCTCCGATTGCAATTGGTCATATCTGTGTGAATTTGTAGGGGGGCTTTTGTTGTGTTTGCCATCGTTGATTGTTACCTACACTTGTTATGCTTATAAAGACAACAGATTGTCTCATATACGAATTCCTTTTGTTTTGTGCCACTGATGTTGCGATAATTTTTTCTGTGGGTTGAATTTTGGAATTTTGCCGTATAATTTTGCTTTTGTAGAGGTGAGAGGCGCCTGATAGTATGTTGGATCTCCTTCATAAACATCCCTCCTTTCATCACCATTGATGATTAAATCATCTGCACCAAATTGAAGTGTTAAGACACTGCAGTACAATGGCGTGAAATAAATGACATGTAAACCTAGTCAATCTTCATCTACAGATTAGTGAGTGTCTTTTTCTAGTAAATTATATGATATTTCTAGTAAATTATATGATATTTCTGATGTGATCCTCCCATCTAGCATCGAAGAGACCGAGGGCGAGCTTGCTTCTCAGGCCCCTCCCCGAGACTTGGACATCGAAGAGACCGAGGGAGAGACCCCTCCTCTTCTTAAGACCACGCCGCCTCTCACTCGTGCCTGAGCACGCACACTTGGTCATGTGGTCCTAGCCTCCAGACTTTTTAGCAACAAGAGCTCACCGGTTCTAATACTTACCATGCTACAAGTCGCGAGCGAGCCAACTCCGAGGCCAACCAAGGACCCATGCCGAGCCTCACCTTACCCATGAACCATTTCAAATAAATCCCTTCTCTCACATTAAAAATCCACTCACCCATAAACTCATTTAAAGACCACAATGAGAGCGACCACTCCTCTTTAGCTCTTCATGGCCGGCAACCCTTTCCCCTAGCCATCTTCATGGCCACAATCAACTCAAGACCATTCCTTTCCCCTTCCCTAGGAGCTGGCCACCCTTTGCTCTTCCCTCTTTGCATTTTTCCTTGTGTTTTTCCTATATATATTGTAAGAACAAGGCTATATTCTACAAGTTGAATTTGAATGAACAAAACCCTCTTTGTGTTTCCACAAATCAGATTTAGTGCGATTCTAAATCGATCTCTCTTAGGTGCGATACCTACGAGAAAGTTGTCCTAGGCGCGATACCGACGACAACAAGGATCAACAACACCCGAAGTGCGATTCGGAGGGTGTCTTTGGTCGAGTGTTGGAGATTCTAAGGGCGCGATACCCTCGGGATCTTGCATCACATATCCTTCGACCACCATCCCCTACTTTACCACCATTCTAAGGCCTTCCACAGCCCCATCCTCACCCTCAAACCACCCCCAAAACGTCACTCCAAAGCAGCCCCTAAATCCCTCTCAAACAAGCCCCCGTTGGAATCGATCTTCACAGGCGATGTCTCAGTAAAACGCGATTTCCTGCTTCGTCTGACCTCCGATTGCCAAGATCTGCCCAAATTCGCGACCGCGACTTCAAGAGCTACAAATCTAGTACTCGCACGTCCCCAGAAGCCAAGCGAATCGACGGGAAATTGACATTCTTTGTTGACTGATCTGCTGCTCCAGAAACTGACCAAGACCTCCCAACCTCTCGGAACTCTCGTCGCCGATCCTCTTGCTCGAGCCCGGGCCCGAGCACACCAATTTCTTCTGTGACATTTACGACATGTACGTTGATACTATTTCTTACATGTTTTTGTTCAGTTCCCTTACATCATAGCAGCATATAGGATTCCCTTAGGCATGTATCTGATATATTTGGATATATTCGGATGGCAGATTATTAGGACTATCTTAGGTAAATATGAATGTTGTGCCTTAATAGCATTTCCCGACCATTATATGTGATATTCCTTTCCATTGCGGCTTTGATTTGATAGTAGGGTGTATATTGAGGTTGCTCCCATAATGTTAGATTATTTACATTGAACCTTACCACATGTTACGACATTGACACTAGAATCATATTTTCATTGCCGTCTGAGATAGTAACTAGCAACTTTTCATTTCATATATCAGACAAGCTTGATATGTATAAGAAATATGTATATACGAATGCAATAATAGATTGGTGTGACACATGGCTTATGCGAAATCTAGTAAACATTACAGAGCATTACATGTAGGGTAGTTACTCGTAACAAGTACACATGGACATGCCATATAAAAGCGGTACAATAATCACATCTTATAGCAATGACTTCTCATAATGATAGGGTAAGCGTGGGATGTCATCACACAAGAAGCTAGAGGGAGAGTAAGTCCTTCATGATACTAGTAATATATATTTAAGGAAAAGGCACAATCAAAGGTAGTCATTGAGAAACAATTTGTCACCAAAATAACAGTTCATGTATACATGCATCTACCATGTTGTAGGGTATAACACGCAACGAGACACTCAATTGCTAATTAACACATATCCCACCAAAATATTAATTTATCCAATTAAGCATCGAAAGGACATCATGTGATAAAGACAACAATTCAGATGAGAACTCATAAGCATGCCACTAATCATACTTAGCATGAAACAACTCTGTGGAGGCATAGCATTCTAACTGGAATAACAATATCTAACATGCTTAGATAGTCACAAGATCATGCAAAGAGGGTATAGCAAGGCTATCACAACCTATGACAAGAGTGGTTGCTTGAGATGCAAGTTGAGTATGCGATCGTACAAGTCATATCTCTCTAGGCATAGATTTTACGAGGTACTACATGACAGTCACAAATGTATATGAATAATATGCGTCGAGCAACTCCACATAATAGTGGGACGAGTCATAGAAGTTTAAGCAAGACCACTATTGCACCCAATCATTAGCACATATAAAAAGAATATAAGTAGCTGTGATGAAGGAGTCATGCACATATCATAGTGTGAAACAGGACAATGCTCCTAAGGTATCATGTTTCAAGGGGATGGTAAGCTACATTATGTATGCAAAGGTAATCATGCGAGTGCCTTATAGCTATCGTGATGTGTTTGTGGACATGCGAGGTGCCAGATTATGCATTTGCAGAAGCATTAAGAATGTTAGGGGACATGAAGAAACAACATCGAGTGATGAGATGATAGGCACACATTGATAATCACCTAATGCTTAACATGCGTTGAAAATAGGCACTAACTCTATAATTGGGTCTATCAATTCCTAACCGGTTAAAAAGATTGCACATTAGAGATGTTGGAAAGAATACAAGACCTTGCAAAGTCTATTCCACGAAAGAGCAAATCATAATGCAAGTAGAGCATGAATACACACAAACCATAATTCATGGGTCCTATAAGATATATTTTAACACGATAAGATGCATGGCTATGCAGCATAGGTTACATGTTCATTTGGCAACCAGAACGAATGCATTTAAGGGGGTCAACCAATCGTAACGTGACCATATGAGGACAAAGGGGGAATATGGCGGAAACGGCAACACGAGTTTAAGGCAACACAACTTCACATGAATATAAAGCATGCAATTACATAGGTATAGATTGACAGTATACAACCAGGGCACGTATTTAACACAAGGATATATCAAGTCACATTGTGATCCTACATGATGCTAGCGATACATGGTAAGGCATGGGTATCTTTAGAGAGTGAACAAGAGAACATCACGGACGATAGATTATAATTCATGCTAGGAATGAACCGTCATAGGAGTAAATGAAATGGTACAACAACTATCACATCATGGGACAATCATATTCACGTGATGAAGCAAGCATCACAATTTACCACTCAGCGATATTGGAATTCATAAGCCCTATAGGATACTACCAGCCCATATCGAACATGAGTACAATCAAGCTACTTTGACTAGACTCACCCTAGCATTCAGGTGTCCTATATATGCGGAAACGTGATACTGACTTATGATTCATACATACGTTCATTCGAGTAGCACAATAGTTTGCAAAGAGCCAAATAAGCCACACCGTAATGATTTAGAAGCCTGATAGGCATATAGCGGAGTATAACATGGGTCTAAAGCAAGATAGCTAAGCATGGACAGGATGATAGACAATTACGGGTCCATGCAAATATTTAAATGGTACATGCACAAAATATCAGGTCATATATTGAGGGAACCACTAGAGGATACCACAGGGCAGAAGAAAACATCACGAGAATCAAAAGGTGAGCATGTTATGGTTTAGTGGTCATACTCATACATGATGAGTAGCGAGAGTAAAACCGAAATGATAAGGGTCACATTATCATGAACATAACCCATAAGAGAGACTGACCATCATGCGAGTTCGTAACTTGCGACATATGCATTTAATCAATCATTAGTATGACGATGCAAGAAACCAATGAAATCAGGTTGTGCATGCATAAGGGGTATGACATGAATACAACGAAGTACAACATGAGACCTAAACAAGGTGGCCAAGCATGGATACATAATGGCACACAACCACGGATTCACATTAAGGACCATCATCATAATATATGTTGGGAACTAAGTATCATATGAGGCATATTGAACGTCAAGTTGTAACACACATTCATCAAGTAAGGAACTCACTCTATCAGGATACTAGAATGGAACGATCACACTATCATGAGCCTATTTGCAGAGAGGACATCAATCATGCGGTTTCCTAACATATGGCACATACATTCATGCATTAATATGACAATGCGATATACTAAGTAGATCATGTTGGGATGATATGAGGGCATAACAAATGTAATACTGATCTAAACAATGGCTAAACATAGACATCAAAACACGTAGGCATAATTTCACACTAAGGATCAATTCGCAAGTCTAGGGGGTAGTACATATAGAATCATACAATCATGGACGAAGCAACTAAGATAAACCCCACGGATATCTAGAAGGACGACTCCGACTCACTTCCATGAACCCCATGACTTGTTTCCCGTGAAATATTCGTGTAACTCTCGAGTAGGGTATAGAAAAAGGCTCAGATAAACAACGTACTCCAATAAAAACTCAAATGTGGTTATTCCTCCCAATTTCCCGTAGATCACACCGGCATCGCAAGAAAAACTCAATAAAGACGTTTAGTGGGGTCGGGAAATTAAAAGAAGACCGAAGAAGGAAATAGTCATGCTTTAAGAGGTCAAAGGCGATCCCACAAGGACAAGAATCCCGACTCTATAATGGCAGAAGGTCTCCCCTGCTATTCCATTCACATATGCATTAAACACATGATTCACAGTCAAGAATATCAACCAGGTCTTCAATTTAAGCATTATAGTACTCAACACATAACAATCAAGCTATCCTAAGGCCGCCCTTCGAGGGGCGACTGATCGAAGGGGCAAAACCTCACGGTCTCTACCTAACTCGCCACTCCAACCACTACGGCACAATCCCTTAAAGTCTTGTAGGCCCATCGGTAAAGAACAAGCTATATTTGGCCTACCCGTTCCCAACTACATCCAATAGCGATAGTCTAGCGCCTTTACTACCCCTTCGTTTCCCTTAGTTGGTTACCGGATTTATTGAGTCAAGTTCATATTTAGGCCGTGTTTGGTGCTAGATGGAGATTATGGGGATTATGGGGATTTTAGTAGATTTTAGGAGATGGAGATTATTTTGGTAGATTAATGGGATTTTGGGGATTGAGATTATGGATGTCGAAAATCTCATAAAGGTGTTTGGTAGGTAGAAGATTGTGGTGTATTTTAAAGTAACAAAATGTCTGAAATGCCCCTGAAAAAAAGGCTCATACCCCTCGTCCTTCCTCCCAAATTCACACCTCCTCTTTCCTAACCTCCCAGACGACAGCCACCCCTCTGCCTGGCAAATTGCGACGACGAGCCTCCAGAGCTGCTGCGACGTGAAGACCCGGTGACCGACGCTAGTAGCGCCTTGACGAAGCCCCCTCCCTCAACCGCGCACCGTCACCTACGTCTGTTGTCGGCGGAAGAGCCCTCTCCCGAGAGACCCGTGGCCCTCGTCGGCGTTTCCCATTACACCCATTAGTTGGGTTCGACAACATTGTCCTACAACCTGATCAAAATATTACATTTTCACTTACACGCACACATACATTGCCCTGTGTGGGAACCATTATCGACCGACATTGGTGGGAGGTGGCCGACCGGTTTTTCTCAGGCGTGGACACGTCATAAACGACGACGTCGGTAGGAAAATTGGCCGGACCAGATTTCCATCCCCAAATCCCACCTCGCCGTTCGAGAACTGCCTCGCCTGGAGGACATCTCCACCGTCGTTCCCCAAACCCCACCCAGACGACGCCGGGAAGACACTGGAAGAGATGAGAGGGGAGGATAGTACCTTACCTTGGGTGCCGGGAGTGGCGAAATCGCGAATTCAGTCGTTGTTCGTCTCTCCCCTTCTTGCGAGGCTCTCAGATCTGAAATTGGGAAGCGTGGAGGGCAAGGGGCAAATTTGGATCTCATATAGCATAATCCCACCACAATCTCCACAATCTTGGGGGGAGGAGATTGCAAAATAATATGATGAAATCTCAACAATCTCCATCCCCAAATCCCCTGGAATGCGCTGCCGAACACCATCACCATGGCTCAAAGCTATTTTCTATTTTGGCAAAATCTCCACAATCTCCCACAATCACTTGCCGAACACAACCTTAGTCTATTTGAGTTAGCCATATTAATTTCATTTTGCCCTTTCTAAAACATTTTGAAAAACCATCTGAAAACCTTGGGTCATTTTCAAAATCGCTTCAACCTATCATACTCAGGTTGTAAAACCTCTATTAAAATACATCATAATGCCATAAATACGTGTATACCAAGTAATACTACTTTCAAACCCTTTTAAAATATATACTAATTTCCAAAAGTATATTTATCTCACAAAATCTCATAATGTAATAATTATATTAATAACTAACCAAAATATATTCCAATCATATATATATAATAGCATATTTAGAACCCATAGTATATCAACAATAAAACACAACCCAAAACCCAACTCAGCCCACAATCCAAAAGAAGAAAATAAGGCCTAAAACCGAAACCCAATCTGATTTTGAAATTCGGATCCAGCCCAATCTTACAACCCAACCCTCATTTAAAGAACCCGGTTCACTAATTTTTGAAGAGGTTGGTCTTTGGCAATTTCATAAAATGCAGTTGTTTGGCATCATGCTAAGAATGAGGAAGCGTGCTGGGAAAGGAAGAAGATAGGGGATGTGGTGTTTAGCTAAGATTGGGAAGAGGGAAACTGGAGGAGTGCAAAGGTTGTTTGCAGCCTGGGTATTTCGAAAGTCGAGGGGAAATAACATAAAACAAAGGTGTGGTCAAACCACTATTATTGTTGGACAAAAATGCGCAAATAATCGTACAACACATTTTATTTGATTTTTAATATTTGAGTTCGACCCCTTTTGGTTATCCTCTTGATTCGAAGTCGTATCGATACCAAGATTTGAATGGTTTTGGTGATTTGGGCTGCACCCGTATTTTAGCGGGTTGCCTACGTATCTCTTGGAAGAGAATCAAGCCTTATGTAGGTCAAAGTGTTTTGGATCTTGATTTTGTGTTTGATTTGATTTGGGTTTGGTTTTGTTTTCTTGTATGCATCAGAGGATGAAGTTCAAACCCACCTTCTACGAAGGGTAGCTCGAACAATATTCCACCCGAGTAACCTGAGCCCACCTTCTCGGAAGGGTAACTCAAGTAACTCGCCTATCATTTGCATAGAAAACGATTTGATTTTGATGTGGAGTTTCATTTGATTTGATTTGAGATTTGACTGAAAAGTCAATTTGGGGGTTGTGATTGAACTCGTTTGTGAGTTTCCTACGTACCCGCTTGAAAGGGATAAAATCATACGTAGTTCTTGATAACGACAAATTTGAATTTGGTATTTGTTTTTTTGAAGTTTTGGTCGTCACCGAACTCGATGAGCGGAAGCTTTGTATCGAGTCGGAAGAGACACTTTGAATTTGATGGAAAATTTGATATTTGGGACGACTTAGAGTCGAAAAGTGAATTTGAGGAGATTTGATTTGAAAGTTTGGATGCGACTGGACTCGGTGAGAATTTCATTTACACCGAGTTTCCTACGTATCCACTTGTTTGGTGGAATCAAGTCACCGTAGTTCGGGACAAAAAGAAATTTTGTATTTGGATTTGATCATGAGATCATTTGAGAATGGTGATGGAACTCGATGAGCAAAAGCTTTGTACCGAGTCAGAATGGACCATTTGGATTTGTTTGATCTTTAGATCGTTTGAGGAGTGTGATTGAACTCGACAAGCTTGTAGCTTTATGTCAAGCTTCCTACATACCCGTTTGAACGGGATCAAATCTCATGTAGTTCTTAAGATAAAGCAATTTGATTTTTTGGTTTGACGATTGAACCAGACGAGCTTTAGCTTTATGTCCGGTGGCCTACGTATCCGATAACTCGGAATCAAATCAGGCGTAGTTTTGTATAACGAACCAATTTAATTTGCTTGGTTTTGACCTCATATTCATTTAGAAGTGAATTTAGAGGCAGCCGACTGAATCCGATATATATTGAATTTTAATATCGAATTTCCTACGTAACTCGTAAAAGAGTATCAAGTCTATACGTAGTTCTGAACGAAAACCAAGTTTATATTTGGTGAAACTTGATTTGAGGTTTTGACTCCATTTTTGTTGTTTAGGAGCCGATTTAAAATTGACCCACTCGAATTAATTGGAAAAGAATATTTGACGAGTTTAATTTTATGTTTTGATCAAACTCGAATTCTTAATTTATGTCAATTATAATTCTTATATTTTAGTGGGTCGGTTTTGTAATTAAACAATTTTTTCTCAAAATCTTCCAAGCATTTACGTATGCTTTTGCTTTCATTTTTTTTAAATGCAAGCTGATCGATTCTTTTTTTTTGTGCAAATAATGCAAGTGGATTGATTCAACCCATTTTGTTTGCAAATGACTGGGCTAGCCTGATCAATTTTTTTAAAGTCCAGCCCGCCCCCCTTTTTTTTGATTGAACCCAACTCATGTATGTATTTTATTTTTTTTCAACAGACACGACTCTTTTCTCCCATCTTCTTCCTGAACGAGCTGCGTGCTCTCCGAAAGCGGCAACATCAGCGGCGGTAGTTTGCATCCCAAATTCGAGGTGTTTTTGTTTTGTGCAATTGACACTGATGAAGGCGGAGTGAGGGCAGATTAAGGGGCGAGCTGCAAACAGAGCGGATCGGACTTTAATGGCTCGGAACGAGCCTCTACCGATCGAAGTCGCCGATAGGTTCTACAAAGAAAAGGTGCAAAATGTTTGCTTTCCTCCTTTCCCTTGCAATTTGTCCTTAATTTGACCCGATTTGGATGGTTTGGGTTTCGGAGGACAAAAATTAGGGTTGATTTTGACCATTTACAATTTGGGGATTTTTGTTTAGGCTTTTGGATTTGGGTAATTGCTAGAGGGAATGGCTAAATCCAGCGCTCGGGGCGCTTAAGAGGGGCTAGAAGTTCCCGATTCCGAGCGGGGTGAAGGACTAGGACTCTAGGGTGCGGAGCTAGTCTCAGCACAACCCTGCACACACCGTTACATCCCCAGGAGCGAATACCATCTCGATTGTTTCAATTAGATATGTCTCGACCTCTTCTCCAAATTTCAAGTCCTCAATCAATTCTTCTTTCAACTGAGAACTTAGTGTTTGCCCTCAAATTTTCAGCTGTCTGTTTTTTTTTCCTGCAACTGGTAAATTTTGGGCTTTTGAAGCAATTGCAATTTAGTAGCAATTATGTAGAATTTGTAGCCTCTGTTTTTTTTAATTGAAGGCTAGAAGGCAGATGCAAATCCGTTTTTGTTTAAATTAGCATTTGATCTGTTTATCCTGCTAGTCATCCTTCTTAGTACAAGGCATCGATTGAAACTGTCTGGTAGTCAAAACCATCTAGGAAAGATTGGGCAGCACCTTGTCCTTCTAAGGTCGATCCACGCCGGGATCGGGGGTGTAGTGGCGAAAGTAGAAACTCTCGAGTCGACTACAAGCGACTCTCGACCTACTATGAGGCGATCCCTAGGCGAAGGTGAAAACCTTTAGCCTACTATGAGATCATCCCCTAGGTGAGAGTATGTGAAACCCAAGATTTTGATCCTCCTCTTCTTTGTTTACCTGAAAATCAAAAATAAAGAAATAGGGATAGCGTTATACCCTTTGTTTGATTTAGATGATTTAAACGCTTACTGCTCTTCTTGTTTTTGTTTGAAGAAGATTACAACCCTTTTTTTTTTGTGGTTGCAGACAGGCTTTTTGTAGAGGGAAGGAGCCAGGAAGTGTTGTTGCTTTGCTGATATTGGGAAGAAAAGGAAATTAGCCAAAGGGAACAGGCAGGAGGGAGAGGACCACCGGACCAGAAAAGGGAAGCCCCGCCTGTGCACCAGCAGCCCCTTTTAAAGGAGGAATAGGGGAGGTTATTTGAATAACCTCCCATGTACCCACGTTCACCAAAACTGCCTTCATCCCTTTTTTTTTTCTTGTGTATTTTTTTCCCTTGTTTTTTTTTCAACTGCAAATAGAGAAGCAGTTTCGAATTCAGCCTTTACTAGTGTTGGGCTGATTGAATATGGCCTTGGCATAATTTTCAAAGGCCCAATTCTAAAATAGCAAGCTTTGTGCTCAAAGCTTAATTTAAAGAAGATTCATCACATTTTTGTTTTTCACATATAATGAATCTGATGATCATTTAAACTCATGAATTTAAAGGGAAAAAAAATTCATGAAATTTTACCCTCCAACAGTTATATAATCAAACTCAAAATACCCGGAAGGTAAATCCCGATACTAGCGCACTCGATCTTACCCCGACTCGATCAAAACAACGCTTCGAAATTGCGAAGATATTGACATCCCAAAGTTTATTTCAAATCTCAAGGTAAAATGACGGAATTGTCCTTCAAAGTCCAAAATTTGGCCAAAATCCGTTTTAAGGATTTTAAAATAGGATTATTATATTAAGAACGAGAATTTTTAAAATATCCGAATTAAATTAAGTTTTTCGAAATCAAGATTTGAAAATTCAGGCCTTTACAAAGCCTTTGTTTGAACAATTCTAACAAGCATCTCACCGGAAAGAGTTACACAAACGGGACCATTCCTCGACCTCTCACTCCGGAATGGGGTGTTGAAATGACATCTCACCAAATCAACCAAACACACACTTTTTTCCGAAAATTCTCAACTCAAATCTTATTTCTCATGACAAAGTTTGAGGCACTTTATAGCCATCAAACAAGCAAAAATTTATACAACAAATTAAAGACGGAAAAGATGAAAAGTTTCTCAGAATTGACAGAGAACTGTGACCAGCCCCCCAGTGGAAAATAAAGGGTTGGATGTCATCATGAAGTGTCAAAACCATCAAGTTTCATTGAATGAATCCCGTTCAACGCCTCTTCATTTATTTCGACTTCATTCAATGCGTCGGAAAAACTGTTCAGATTTCGAGCTGCTAAATGATTGCCAATTTTGGACCTCTTTTTGGATGATTTCAACATTTTGGTCTTTATGAAAGATGTAGCCCTTCGAACTAGCTTTCCAACTTGTACTCATAGACCTTCATCGAACAAATATAGCTCATGTTATGACTAAAACACCGAGCATGTGTCGAAAGAGCTCGGATCACATCAGAGACCCGCACGCCGGAATAGACGGGAGAGTGGCACAAAGAAATTCGATGCACCCCAACCTACGGAGGTGTAGAGTGACTCCACCAAGCACCATGGAGAACTGTCAAACTGAGGAAGAAGACAACTCTACAGGTTGGATTAGAAGAACCAGTGAGCTCATGGTGAGGTTGAAGAAGCAAGTTTGAGTCCGAATAAACCGCAGCGACGCCGAATTGGGGACAAAGCCTCGAGACCTAACCGAAATCGAAAGCTTGTTGCGGAATCGACAAGGGCGTCAAAAACCCCAAATTGAGGGTCGAATCGGAGCAAGCAGAGGGCTAACTACTCAAAACCTTTGTTGAATCTTTTTTTAAAATCATTTCTTATTTTTTTGAAGTGGTAAATCTAAAGAAGGTAATATGTAATTACAAAAGGACAAGACAAAGAGTCCTATCAAGTGGCTCACACCACCCACACATATCTGCCTGGTGTGAAGACCCAAAAAAAAGATATACTCTTTCTCCAAAAAAATCGGAGATCTCTAACCATCTCTATACAACCTAACCTCCAATGTTATACTCTACCTAACTAAGTCATAATCCCTCTCAACCATCTCTTCTCCCTGGATAACTTGCACTTGCATCGCAAGGAGATTCTGTACTTACAATTTTTAATAACTCGATTGGCCCAAACAATGGACGTACATGTTTCCCCTTTAAATACTACTTCATTTCTCCCAACCCATGTGAAATATACAAAAGCACACAAAACAAGCAACTTAGCTCTAAAAACTGGTGTCTTCTGCACAGTTGGGCTCTCTCCATCAAACCATCGAAGCCAAGCCTCTATCCCTCCTTGTCTTCTCGGCAGGCCAATCCGATTCCAGACAATGTCCCTTGTTTCCCTGATTTTCTGGCACTTACAATCATTTCAAACAATGTCACTTATAATCATTTCTTATTTCAGACAATGTCACTTACAATAATTTCTTATTTCTTTTTTGATGTTTTCATCCCTATTAATTCTAGTTCCTTCTAGGGTCATTAGTTTTCTAATAATTTATTTTTCTCCTTTTGTATTAAATTTTATGAAATTTTCTTGAGTTTGTACAATTGAGTTTTATATGTTTCACTTCCTCTCTTTGGTTCCAAAATATTTTAAGAAAATCCAAATTTTATCTTTGTTCTTTATGAGTCTTGCTTGCTTTCGCTCTTTTGGTTCCAAAATGTTTTAAGAAAATCCAAAAGGCTATCTTTTCAATTTTTCTAAGGGAGGGCATTAATAAAAACAAGTGAATTGTAAATCCATGTTTAGGTATACCTCGAACGATCCTAGGGAACTTTTCCCGAACCTCGTAAACAAAAGCTCCATGAGATCGTTTAGAAATGATCGCTTTCGTTATCTCAGTTACACTCAGAACTTCTTAGATCCACAAGCTTCCAAGGTGCAGTAATGGCGCAGACTCTCTCTCTCTCTCTCTCTCTCTCTCTCTCTCTCTCTCTCTCTCTGTGGTATGTTGTCTAATCGGAATACTCTGCACCTATTCATCGCCGGAGTACCCATGGGAGAAGCTCTCAAGCTCTCTCGGTGGTGCTCGAGCTCCTCTTCTGAAACCCTAACCCTTGCTCTCTCTTTGTTGCTTCTGATTTCTTTATGCAACTACAATGTCAAGTCTTCCTTTTATGAACCAGAAGGGAGCCTTTTATATGATACTTCTATGGAATCAAAACGCCGTGTTACAGTAAGTGAATCAGTAGGAGAGTTGAAGCTGTTGTCGAGCCCATTATAGATTTAGGCTGCAAATATACATATAATATATGATATATCTATAAGTAAACTAGATTTATGATCTCAGCAATTTCCCTCTTAAGTCTAGTTTACAAAAGACAACAAAGAAAGAGGAAATCCTAAGAGCATAATGAAACGACGTCCGTCATCGTTGTACCCGCACTTTCTCCGCACACATGGTTAGCAATTAACCATAGTAAAACAGAGACAGAAATCCACAATTTCAGCAGGTTTTTTTTCATAGTATAATCTAGCATATAAACCATGAATTCAACACATAAATAGATGCATAAAGAATTTTAGCAAACTAGAACAACCTATGAAAGCAAGTCTCATATAGACAACGAGACGCAAAAGTCTCTAAGGGAATGAGTCCCTTTAGTCAGTGAGACGCACGAGAGGCAATATCACATAATGCCTCTTGAGGCTAACAACACATACTTTGTGAAAAACAGTAAGCACATAAACAATGAATAGCAACTGTTAGCAAACCATTTAAAGCACGTGTTAAGCCTATGATAGGTCAAAGCATCTCAATCTCGTATAGCTTGACCAAGTACTAGACTAGCATCTCAATCTCGTATAGCTAATCATATGTCACTGCTCATGGAATCCTAAGCACGTAGAAAAGAACTCAAAGACTTACCTAGTATAGTATGTAACCACATAAGTGAACAAGCACCACAGACCATGCAAACTAAAGAGTCTATGAATCAAGAGCACTAGACATTAAGGGGGGGAAATACAACCATATCAACATCCAGAGTGTAAGCAGGTAAAACATATATACCACATATTCTAACTCAGATAAAAACCAGCAAACAGCAAGCAAGCAAGAGAGAAACGCACAAAACACAATGATCTTATAAGAGCATGAATTTTTGCAAAACATGATCAAAAGATACATATAAGCATGCTGTGAAAAACTAGCGATCACCAACAACAAAGCAAACTCCACCAAATTTATAGTAAACTTCTACCAAGATCATGCAAGTTTCTGGGGGAAAGATAAACTCAGCCATAAAACATGACAAGCAATACAGAAACTGGACAAGCATGAAAAATAGGGTAGAAATACTAACTTTCCCCACCAAATTTGGTGAGTTCACAAGTTGGTTAGCTCATTTTCCCCACCAGATTTTGTGGTTTTGCAAGTTTTTTTTACATGTCCTCATTTTTCTTCCAACTTTGGTGATAGAGACCTTCTTCCTTTCAACTAGTTTAAAGGTGCTCTAAAGAGTTAACCATGACCTTATATATAGCCGTTGGGCAGGGATGTGACTTTGGTCACTCATTTTTCTTTTAAAAAATGAGTTACCTGTTAACAAACACAATTGCACACAATGCTGAGTGCATCAAGTAATTCTCTTAGGAAAAAAAATTACAAAGTATAGGAAGAACTCTCACTATGATCTTATATTAGATTTAAAGCTCATGAACGAGAAATTAATCGATAAGAGAGCATAGAAAAGTTATAGAGTGTCATAGATGCTACTGGATGGAGCATATGAAGCACATAACGCAGACAATCAAGCTCATACATAGTAGGCACATGCAGAAATATAAATCCTAGAGTCATGAATTCAACAACTAAGCAAATAGTTGATGCAAAACATAGATATCTCAAATATAATCATGTAAGCATGAATGAAATCATAGACAAGAAGAAAATAAACATCACCAAGTAAATCCTACTATCATGATTTCTAAACCTAAACATAGTTCATGTAAGAGCATATAATCACAATGATGTCATGCCTCTTTTACATAGAAATCAATAAAGGACTCAACATAAAGCGTTTAGATTTTGTACTCAAGAGTAATACAAACAACAAGGCTTAAATTACAACAGTGCAATCATCAAAAAATCATGGTACATGCAAGAAAAACAAAAAATAAGCAGAGCTTATCTTTATTATGTAAATCAAGCATGGTTATAATTCAAACACATCAAATGTGTCTTAAGAATTTCTAACAATCTTAGAATTACTTATGCGAGCAACAATACTAGTTTAGCAAAGAAAAACATAATCTTTATCACTAATAGAAATAAGAGAACATGACACTCATGAAGAAGACATGCAATAGAACAAAATGAAATAGGAGATAAAAGGTGAAAGAAAGACTCCCTTTGGTCCCTTTTCACAAATCTTCGATGAAGAGAGCATCTCCAAGGATACCATCGTCATGGTCTCCTAGTCCTCTTGACATTTGATGCTACTCCCAATATCTTGCAGGAATGCCACCTAATTAACTGATTCCTGATTTGAACACCATTCGTTTTCAGTTCTTCTAACATTTTAACATGTCCTTTTAAGATTTCCTTGCAAAAGGAAACAAAGAGTAAGTTCTCATGAAGTAAGCCAAATATAGATCACAAAGTTCTTCTTTAAACTTGACCAGACAACCAACCATAGAAAAATTTCCACACATTGAGAACTTCATTTCATCTCAAGTTATATGTAAAACTAAGAGGGGGAAACAAATCTGAACTAATGCATATAAAAACACATTTAACTACCAATAAAGAGCATGTAAACTTCTGCATAAATACATCATGAATGAATATAAAAATGCAGTAGTACAAAGCAGCTCAACATAATAGGTAGATATGCAAGGGTTGAACCAATTTTAAGGCAAGCAGGAATTTCACAACATATACCCATATATGTGACAAACCAATCGAACCCAATACCTCAAAACAAGTCAGGAAAAACACATTATCAATAGGAGACTGCATTTTAAATCCATTCATCTGAACTCTGAAGATGTTTCATCTGCGGAAGAGGTGATTGAAAATGTTCTTAGAAACTAGATTTTCAATTTACAACAATCTAATCAACATGTTGCTCTCGTTTTATTCACAATGTTGCACTTGTACATTACCTTTTCATTTTATTCACCTGAGAGGTTGTTCATATACAAATATGCACCAAATTCTGTCACTTGCACATTACTTTCTCTACCCAGTGCATCTATCAAAGACGGTGTTCTATTACCGTTGGCTTGTCCCAATGAGAATATGCTTGACTTGCTGCAATTTTGAAACTTTTCATGATTTTCTATGATGTGCTATATCATTTGTCTGAAATCACTGAGCATCTCTAATGCAAACGATGCATTGATAGGTACGTGACTGATGTGACAACTTGGTTTAATGGCTCCTTTTGCCAGGTAGAAAAGGCAGGACAGGTTGCTGGTACAAAAACCAAGCAAAAGTTTCATATGATCCTGTCAAATCTAAGATGGGTATTTTATTCAGAAGCTAGACATCTTCCTTTTTAACTTTGATTTCATGCTTGTTTTGCTCATAAGATTTCTGTATGGGTATTATCCGAATTTCAGGACCCAATTGCCGATTAAAGTATTAAAGATCAGACAAATCAGATTTCATTAAGAACCCGAGATTGTGCCCGAAACAATGCTGTAAGGTGAGATGAGTATTGTTGCTGTTCTTGTTCAAGATATTCATGCTTCTAATACCCCATCTAATCTATAGTAATTCTTCCTCTTTCCCTCATTTCTTTTTCATTTATTATTTTTCATTTTTAACATGGTTACACTTATGATTTTGTTCATTAAAATGATTTCAGTTAGAATTTTGTACACGATCCCCATTATGATTATGTACCCATAAAGTTAGTTCTTTTTTGATTGAGCATAACTTAATTTCTTGAAAGGTTTACCTCTTTTGTGATTTAGCTTGAGCATATATTACTTTTTAGTTTCCATGGTATATATTTCTTAATTGAATCAACTGATTGCCTCGTGTGATCTTTATTATTGGCGAAACATATATTAGTTTTTGGAGCTGATGTTCATTTATGTTTTTCATTATGAGATTTCTTTCTTTCTTTATTAGTGGTTGTACAACTTGATGTAAATGATGTACTTTTGGACATTTTATTGTATATGTAAATTTTATAATTATGTATATTTATTGTGTGTAAATTATGTAGTTTTTTTGACATTTTAATGTATATTTATTGGTTTGGATGTATCAAAAGCAATCGAAAACTTCTTCCATTCAGAGAAGATGCTTAAGCAAATCAACCACGTACACTTTTATTTCTCTAATCCCAAAATGCGAAAACCCAAACTCTACAAACCACTATAGACCAATTAGTTTCTGCACAACAATATACAAAGGTCAATGCAAAGATTCTAGCTGATAGGCTAAAAAGAGTCCAAAGAAAAATCATTCACCCCCTTCAAGGGGCGTTTGCGACTAATAGAGCAATACATGATAATGTCCTTATAACACATGAAAATTTTCACTCTTTCAAAAATAGAAAAAGAAAAGAAGGTTGGATAGTAGTAAAATTACACATGGAAAAGGCATATGATAGAGTAGATTGGTGCTTCATTTTCCAAGTTTTGACAAATTTTGGTTTTGACACTCGATTCATCTCATGGGTCAAAGCATGTGTCAAAAGTCAAAACAACCTCCTTCTCGGTTTTAGTTAATGACCGACCCACGGAGGTATTCCACCTTAAAGGGGATTTAGACAGGGTGACCCTATTTCTCCGCACCTATTCATCATAGGTGCGGAAATCCTTGCTAGGGCGTTACAAAAGAAATGTTATGAATCCAAGAAAAATATTGGCATTGAAGTCACCAGATCCGGATCCGGAATCCCATTCTTATCCTTTACAAACCACATAATGATATTTGCAAAAATAAATCATGACTCATGTAGCCAAGTTAAAAAAAATCATTGAAGATTACTGTCAGATATCGGAACAAAAAGTAAAATTTAATAAATCAGCATTTCAAGTCACAAAAATAGTCCTAACTCAACAAAATCAAGTAATTCAAAGTATCATGCAAATCACGAACCAAGCAATACTAGACAAATATCTGTGCTACCCTATCATAAATGGAAAAGTCAACAGAAGTACTTTTGAAGAAACAATTGACAAAATAAAAGCACAACTAACAAAATGGAAGGCTAATAATCTCTCTCAACAAGGGTGTGCAAATTTGATAAAATCAAATCCTGATGCTAAACCAAGTTAGATTATACAAAACTTTATGCTTCCAGCAGATATCACAAAGAATTAGACCAAATTAATAAAAGATTCATTTGAAACAAGAACCACAAATACAAACCACTTATTGGTTGAAATAAGATATGCAAACTCAAACAATGTGGATTATTGGACTCAATAAATCCAGATACGTTAATAAGTCTTTTTAAATGAAATTATTAGGGAAAATACTCACTAATCCAAAGAATTGGTAGGTTATGATTATAAAGAAAAAATACCTATAAGATGAACAATTATGGGACTACGGAAAAAAAAGAACAAAGCTTGAATCTACGCTTGATATACGAACCTACGATCTCGAGTAGTTGATGTTCAAGCTCGACTCATTTACAAACGAGCCGAGCTCGAGATTGAGCTCAATTTCTATTCGAGTATATACATGTGCTCAAGCTCGGCTCGATGAGCTCGATTATCCTCGAGCTCGAACACGAGCTCGAGCTCGATAAGCTCGTTAGGGCTCGAATGAACTCATCAGCAAACAATTCAATTGGCTTGGAACAACAGCTCATTTGGAACTTTGGAATTGAGCAAACATGCAGCAAAAAACCAAATCGAAAGATTGAAGAATAGCAAGAGTCAAATCAAATTCAATAGAACGGTAAAAAAACAAATTGAAAGAACAAAAACCCTCGCCCCCCTCTTTCGACCGATTCAATAGGGCATGGCCGATTGAAGACTAAAAATCGAAAGAATCAAATCAAATTCAATAGAATAACAAATTTAATAGGGCATGACAGATTGAAGAACAAAAATCAAAACCTAGGGCATGACAGCAAACCGAAAGAATCCAATCACTACGTCTTGCACTGTGCTGCACGACCCGAAAGAGGCTACACCACCAAAGAGAGGTCGTAACTTCTGCTGAAATGGGGCGTCTAGATGTGCGATGGGCGGCGACGGCGCCTGACTGTGCGAATGGGGCGCACCTTAGGGTTTCACCATTTGGGAATTGCGGATGACTGGATTGTTTGGATGAGTGGATGAAGCGGCAAGGAATAAAAAAAATTGACATAAAAAAGTCTGAAACACACATACTACTCGAGGGGCCATTTTGTCCATTCCATTGGGCGTACGAGCGGGTGATATGGTCTATTTTAGTCGTATAATTGCATATTATATTAGCTTATTTTCATGCATATTTTACATATTTTATAGTTAATTTCTATTATTTGATTTTCGGAGTCTACACTAGTGCTTTTATATATTTCAGGTATCTTTGAAGGTTGATCGTATAAATTTAGAGGAAGATGGCAATTTAAGGGATTATTGGGCGAATTAAAGATGGGCCGAGCTGAATTCATATGGACCAAGGAGGGATATGCGCCAGGGAAGTGCGGGCTATTGTGCTGTTACTCATCAAAGAACTATATATTTAGACATGGAGATCCAATTACTTACTACCATTACTACCGTAGATAGATAGCTTAATATATTTATATTATATTTATATTAGGATAGATTAGGGTACGTATTACGTTTTGCAATTAATATATATGCTTTCAACATTCATATCGTATGGGGCAGACAACAAGTACACCGTAGCCTATAGTGAGAAACCGACCGACTGACTTTAGTATTTCCCTAAACCCTAATTGTCTTTTGTTTTGTTTTACTTTTATGGAGATCTAAACTCTTCCGTTTCGTCTATGGATTGAAGCTTTGGTTTGATAAAGTTGTGAGATTTCTATTCTTGTTCTATTCCTATTGATTTGTATTGATTCTTTTGCGATTATTGTTGATTTCTTCTAGTCCGTACAACTAGTTGAGATTATTGCTATGATTTTGTAGATTCCTCGTAGCGAACCTTAATCCATAGTAGCAACCATGCCTTTTTAGGACTCGTAGGACTAAACTGGTGTGTAGAGAATCAATTATATGTTAAATGCTGACTCGTAGCTTGGTGTTGCATGTATCCTGGTTAATCCTTAATCTTAATGCTACTATTAGGTTAAATCTTGACCGTGTTAGGGTTATCTAATTAGTAAGGGTTACTAGGATTAGTAATTTACACAAGATCAGGACAGGAACAATAATAGGATGAAAAGAGAACTTGAAGAAGAATCGATGATCAATCAACCAAACTAAAGTGGATATTTATAGATGGAACTATTTTCTCAATTGTTATCTCTACTAACTTGTTTATAGTTTTCTTTTCTCATCTTCAATCACCAAAACCCCTCTTTTCTACTAAATGGTAAATATACATTGCTTAGGAATACTTGATTCTCTATGGAATCAACCTCTTACTTGCTTACTATACTAGTTTGTAGGTTTAAGTTATACTTTGATAGAAACAGCGACAGTTTCCTCCTGTCAGCTGGCGAGATACTTGAGCTCGATTCGAGCTCATGAATAGGCTCGAACTTGGCTCATATATATATTCAAGCGAGCCCGAGTCGAGCTTTTTCTGAGTCGAGCCTGAGCTACTTGGTTCATGTATCAGGCCTACATGAATCTATATATGCTCTGGGGTTAACTGAGGCTCCTAAGGGGTCACATCAATCACTGTAGGGGTATCATTTATGTTCTTGTTAGGAGGGATTTTGAGTCTAAATAAATATAGATATAAATTCAAATCAATTTCCGATGTCCACGCAAATAAATTACAAGAAACTCTCCCGCTGTAGTGGTAGGGAATCAGGATTGAATCCATGAGAAAGTGTGTCAGCGCTCGCCAAATTAGTTCTAAGATTTGCCCTCGAAAGTGACTCAGAAGTTGACTCGACATCGACTGGAATGATTCGACGTCGACTCAAACTGTCAATGCCATGTAAACAACCTGCACAACAGAAGACAACAACTCGACGTTGAGTGGAACTCCATGTCGACTTAATAGGGTGGACTCGATGTCGAGTCAGACTCGATGTCGAGTGTGTGTGTGCAGTGAAATCATAACTTTGCGGAAAATAAAAGTCGGAAAAGAAAGGCCAAAGAAATAAAGGATGGATGAGGAAAATATGTGAACATAAATAAACACAGATTGGTTGATTTGAATTCAATAAACTAAAGACTTCCAAGATCGAGGATTAATGTCACAACGATAACCATATAAGTATATGCCTATTTCAGGAAAGATTATGCCTTTTCATCAAATAACTTTCGTTATTAACAATTAAGAATATAGAGGCTTTCACATAAACCCTAATTGTTACTAACCTTTTTGATAATTAATCCAAATTCATATTAAGATCACTTTCGCTTCAATAATACAAATAAGGATTTACCTACTACTATCGTAGAAGAATCATGCAAATAGGGATAGAAGATGAAATTGCATATAAAAATCATATCTTTGATGCATAAACTCACATGGCTATCATCGGGCTCACCCCGACCCAAGAAGTAGTGTGACTACTCGCGCCTCATCACAATAGCAAACATCAAATTCATAAGGAAAATAACTACTTGAATTAAAATAAACGAAAGCTTACAACCGAACAAAGCCACAACGTCTCTCCTCACTCCAACTCTACCCGGCCTCAAGCTCTCTCTCTACTCTCTATATTGCCTAAAACTTGTGTGATGGAATGGATAAAAACTCTATCTATATCTAACTTCTATCCATCTATATCTAAAGATAAAGCATTGATAAATAAATGAAATGGAAACAAATAAAATATCCTAGGTAGATTAGAAATTCACCAACTAGGATAGATGGCCTTCATTGTTGATGAAATATCTCGTGCCTTCATGCCCAAGTAAAGTCACACTCGGATTCGGATTCGTTCAGAGTCGGATCGGTTCTGTGGGTCACTCGACATCGAGTCATCATCATATGTCTCGATCTGTTGGCTTCAGATTTCACTCGATCTCGGCCCTAGCTCCACTCGATCACGGCTCCGAGCTCCACTCGACATCGAGTCTTAATTTGTGCGTCTCGACTCGGTCTCAGCTCTGCAGGGGTAGTTGTCGAGTGTTCACTCGATATTGAGTCAAGAAGACTCGATATCGACTCCTCCTAGTCGAGTGGTGTGCTTCCTCTTGATTTCTGCTCGATGTGTGGTTCCATCTTCCGCTCGACGTCGAGTCACTGGGTAGACGTTGAGTGACTCTTCAATAGATGTCGAGTAGTTTTCCAGCTTGAATTCCACTTCTTTGAATTCCTCGTAAAATGTCTCGATTTCTGCGAAATTAAACAAGAACTAGTGTAGATCTCCATAATTGACAAATAAGCATAAACTACACAGATTCTGTATTATTCTAAGCCAGAAATATAAAATGCGGACATAAATCGATATAAAAGTTAATGTAGAACATGGTAAATTGAGCGCACATCAGTTCTTCTGGCTATTGTTACAACCAGTCCCACCTCTAATCAACGGGGTGTCGACATTACCTATATCAATATGAGACATAACAAGTAAAACACAAAAAATGTAGCAACAACAAGGAGAAATATGCCAACTAACATAACTATTCAACACTAAAAATCGACTGTTAGGATATGTCGTGACTCGTGAGGATGGCTTAAGGTTGTAGGCGAAGATGGTGTTTATAACAACTAGTTTGCAAGCATTAATAGAGGTGGGCATATTCGGGTATCCGACATGAACCGGTTACCTGTGTCGGATACCCGAAACTATTAAGGTTAAAAGTCACGATCCGATTAATGGCGGGTATTCGACACGGTTTTTAGTCGCGTAAACCATATCAAAATAAATTCGAACCTACCTAACTAATGTAGTGTGGTAAGCACGAGTCGATCCCACAGAGAATCAAGTTATTCCTAAATTAAGTTTATTTACCAATTAATAGAAAACGGGGGTTTTTGAGTGGTGAAAATAAGAAAGAAAATAAAATAAACTATAAACACGTTGATGCAAAATAATTTAGAGAAGATCGTTCTACCTACCACTATCCACTTTATTTGATTGAATTGATATTGTAACTTACTCTTGTTCTTTTAGGGTGTGTATGGTTGCATTTTTAACTACTAAAAAAGTAGTAGAATTAGGTAGTTTAAATTATAAGCTGCGTATGGTAATTAATTTTAGCTAGTTGATAGTTAAAATTGGGAGTTAAAAAAAAGCTTGTTTTTGAAGGTTTTTTTGGGTTTTGGGGGTTTATTTGATTTGAAAAGACAAGTATACCCCTAATAACAATCAAATAAACTCCACTTTTTACAAATAAACACTTTTTCGTCCAATACGAAGTTTATATTTTTTCATAAATTTTTAACTACTTTTTACCAACAATTTATAAATTTTACTATGTTTATAATTGTAATCAGTTTACTAACCTCGTTCCATACGAACCAGTCTTCCTATGAATGTCCTTGTCCGGACCTAATATAGTTACTAGTCTAATTAGTCATAGAAACCCTTATCAATTGAACAGACCCTAGAAAATGATTTAATCCTATTGATAGCTTTAAGTCCAGAGATTAACCAAGGTATTTGCAGTTTCTAAAGAGGGATTTAACAACACATCCAACTTCCTACTTATCCAATCAGTTCAATCATCCATAAAGAGATAAGTTTTCTACTCGGGTTAAGGTTCACAATTAGGAATCTATAAAATCCTAACAATTGAATTGATCTAACAAGTTGGTCAGACAATAAAGAACAAAACAATCAATCAATAAGCGCAAAGAAGTCGAAACATTCAATATAAGAAATAAGGAACAAGATTCAGAAATTCACAACTCAATCCAAACAAAGCTTCAAATCGTAGATAAAACGAAAAGAGTTTAGATGTCCATAAAAATAAACCAAAACATAATTAGGGTCTAGGAATGTAAAGTCAATCGGCACCGGCCGTGACCGTCTCTCCCCTTCCGAACGGAGTATGAAGCAGCTTCAATCACGTGGCAACGTGGGCTCATTCCCTTCCTTTGATTACTATGTAGTCCGGTCCAATCGAAATATTAGGCCGGCGCAATAACTAGCACAATCCTCCGCCATATGAAATATGTTTAGAATATGATCCGTACTTCGACCAGCACTCGACCTCATATAATTTGTCAAATGCGAATTATTCCGAATTAGCTCCAAAATATCTGAAATAAACAAAACACACGCGTAGACTTCGAAAACCAAATAATACATATTAAGCTATAAAACATGCAAAAATGTTCTAAATTAATATGCAAATCTATACTAAAAATATGACTAAACTAGACTCTATCAAACTTCCCCATGCTTAGACTTTTGCTTGTCCCCAAACAAACTAATCATAAAACAGAGACAAACTCAAAAAGAAAACAAAGACAAACTCAAAAAGAAAGACAAAGACTCAAAGAGATTTATATGAATGATCACTCATCAGTATGGTTCTCATGGCTACCGAAGTATTTATTACGTTAAGCTAAAAAAATAGTTAGGACGCTATGAGACTCATATCAAACCTTTCATACTCATTGCTTTAAACTCCAATTAGGTTCAGAGGATGCTTGCATTGAGAATGTATTGAGCAATCAGATTTATTAAACACTTAAAAATTGTCATAAACACATAGATTACTAGGTCTTTTCTACTTCAAAGTTTCAATAAGACTCTTTTTTTTTTTCTCTTCTAGGTATATTTTCTTCCTCCTTGCGTGAATTTTATCCTCTACAAACAGGATCGGTTAGTAACCGTATTTTTTTTCTCCTCCTCGAACATTGGTTTATTGATGATTTTTTTCACTCGAGTGAATTTTATCCTCCTCGAGCGGTATAAGTGAATTTTATCCTCCTTACACTAATCAACCTACCACATCAAACAAATAACCGAATTTACTAGTGCTTTTCATCAGGGGTTTAGACATATACAATAGAAATCATATAATTTTTTAAAAATTGCTCATAATCTAGATTATCTATGGGAATCCCACAAGTGTCAATATTTAGTTAAAATTCAAATTTATTAACTCTTAAGCCATGAAAAACTATATATCATCATGGAGGTCATACTAATCTTAGAAATAACTCTCTTATAAAAACAACTATATAAAAAACTAACAAATAAAAAAAATAAAGACTCAATAACTTACTACGACCATGAGATAATTATAAAAAAATCTACAATGAAAACTATAATGCAATGAAATGCATAACAAAAATTGAAAAAACTAACAATATATAAAACACGGAGCTACACTTCAATTCCCCACCCATGCTTCAAATCTTACTTTGTCCTCAAAGTAAAGAAAAAGAATAAAAGTGGTAGAGGAAACTCACAATGAAATCAGGCATTCGAAACAAATCATTCAACTCAAGAAGAGGCGATGGTGTTTTCTCTGAACAGACCATAAAATTCAGCACTTCTCATAGTTATAGGACCTGTCCAACACCAAAACAACAGCAAAAACAAGCAAAACTAGGATAGAAATCAGCAACAAATTCAATTTAGTAAGAAAGGAATATGAAAAACAGAAAATTCAGCAAGATAGGTGACTATTCCTAAGTACTAACACTCTTAAAACATTATAAAAGAGTAGAAATTACAGCCCTGGGTGTTACAACAGAAACTTCCAGCAACTCTTGGATACAATTGGAACTCGTGAACCTTCTTAGAGTTGTAAAATATAGGCATTGTCTCCTTTGCAAAGGTCCTGGCCAAGACACAAAGCAAAGACAACACAAGCAAATGTAGTCCAACTATCCAAGCATAATAATATCATCCAAGAATAAAGAAGAACAAAGACCCCGATACCAAAGTCAGTCCCTCTAAGTCACGCTCATCCATATTTCAGAAGTAAAATCATGAAAAATTTGATGGACACGGAGAGCAAGAGACAAGCAAGTGGACAAGAACCCCTCAAAAAAAAATCACTTAGGCCAACATAACTCAGCTGATTTTAGACATGACAAGAAGAAACCGATCAACTCTAGAGAGTTTAAGGCAAAAAGAGTTTTAAAATCAACATTAAGGCATCCATTTCCAACTGCTGGTGGTCTCCCGTTATAACGTATTGAAGATAAAGATCTCAACAAAACCAATAGTAAACCGACGCAAGAGCGACAAACTTAAGGGAAAACTATTATAGTAATGTACTGTCAGTACACATAATGTAGTCCAGAAAAATGCTCAAAAGCTAGAAAATCATAGCACCTGCTCCCCCTAATCACCGTAAACACAAGCTCAAAGTTAAATAACAAATCACCAACAATTCAGAAATAAACCAATCTAGTCACAACACAATGCTCAGGTAAGCAGCAAACATCCAACGAAGCACCATATACTAAAATCAATTGCACAATATCAAATCATAATTCATAACTCCAAATAAGCTCAAATGCGCCATTATGCAGGCCATTGATTTCCCACCAATTTCACAAGAACACAACTAGATAAGGGGGAGAAGCCATACCTGCACTTACCTAATCCGAAATTGGAGTCCAATTGAGAGAAATCACGGCCACACGGAGCAACAATAACCATGGTGAGTTGAACTGGAGCAGAGCGAGGGCAGGGGGAACGGGGAGCAGCAACAGTGGACGGTGTGAATGATCGGAAGGAGCCCCAACCAGAAACTTTGCGCAGAAACGCGGTGATGGAGGCGAGCGAAGGCGATGTACGCTCTTCGTTGTTCGAGAAAGAAGGTGCCGACGGTTTCAGATGGCCTGAGTGGAGGTCGACTAGGTGGAAGAAGGAGACGGTGGTGAGAAGATATGGAGATTGAAAGGGAGAAAGTCTGGTGGAGGGGCGTGTGATGCGGCGATGGTGGTTGCTGCTACCGTAGATGGTGGCTATACAGGTCGGCCGTATACAAGGACGACGCCTTGATGATGAATGCCGACGAGAGGCTAGGGTTCCGACTGCGACGCGGGAACACCGACAGCGGAGGAGAAGGGCGGCGGCAAGATCGGAGACGGTGGATGTTGTTTAGGAGAAAGGAGAGACAAAGAGCCGCTTTCCCCATTTTTTTTAACTGATTTTTTTTAAATAATGGATGAAATTTATAACCAAACAAAGAAATCCTAACTAAACCAGAAAATAAAAGTAAAAAACAATAATAAATAAATAAATAACATACCTTGGTTCTCCCTAAGAGCATGCACAATAGCGGCCCTAGTCCCGAGCCCTTAGCTTATTTTTCCTCCGCCACATCAGCTTAAGGGCTCCATTTCAGTTTTATATTATTTGCACCCTCATTCGAGGGCCCGACTCTCGGGCTCTTAAGTTACTTTTTACTATTTACCCTTTTCAATTACCCAATTATTATTATTATGGTTTGTATTTCTCTTCCTTTTGTTTTTACATTTTTAAAATTCAATTAATTTCATTAAGTGAATTGAAATTTTTATAAAATCCTCAAAATAAAATACTTCAATATTAAAACAACTAGTTTTATTACCCGCGATCTTCGCGACTTCTTTATATGTGTAAAGGCCCGGATTTTTTTTAAATAATAATTTAAAAATAAATAAAATAAAATGGATTAAATCTGGATGTTTAAAGGAAAACTCGTTCTTAATTTAATAAATCTAACTTGAAACTCTTAAAGCGAATTCTGGCCCAAAATTATATTTTTTTTTCTTTTTTCTTTTTTCTTTAACGATTGAATCCATCTTTCTCATCCGGATTGGAAAAATTCTTTCCGTCTCATATCACCAATTGTTACCCAAATCTCTACACTTGTTCCATGTTTATCAATTCCAACTCATTTCTTCCCATTGGGTAAAATCTTATCCCCTATTTTTCAAGATGTAACACTCTTTTTGGACAAAATGCCAAACAAACTACTGTACACCTCTTGTGTATTCTTCTCCCTCCCACTTCGGAATTTCAGTCAAACCATGGTACACCTCTTTTGCCATTTTTTAAGCTAGCACACAATCCTTCTCCCTTCCTCACCCACCAGTGTTCCCATATTTTGGCAAGATGCCAAACAGTCTCCACGCCAAGCTTGTGTAGTGCCACCACCACTGAGCTCCTCCCACCGTTTCATCGCCGACACCACCTCGCCACCACCACAGCTCCTCTTCCTCGCTCTGTTTTGCCGTGGAGGAAACCCAGTGCCCATCACCTCTTCCTTCATTCTTCTTCCTCGAGACCAGTAGAGGCAGCATCCTCGCCACCTCCCGGGACACCAGTATCCACCAGGAGCAGCCCCCGGAGCACCGCCGGCGCCGCCATCCCTCTCCTCTTCTCCTGTTCCCTTCTGAAGAACGCCGGTAAGGGTTCCCTTCCTCTTTCTCCCTCAAAAACTCAAAGGTTCCACCTTTCTTGACCGAATGTTCGACCCAGGTCTGAGAAACCTCCCCCGAGACTCCGGCGAGCCCCAATCGAGCATCGACGAAGCCGAATCGACTCCCCCGACGAGTTTCCGGCGAGACCGAAGACCATTCGGTGAGCCCTCGCTCCTCTCCCCTTTCTTGTTTGTCTTCCGGATCTATGTGTTTGTGGGTATGGGTGTCTGCGTCTTGATCGGAATCGGAGCTGGGCGCCACCGCCGAGAGCTCCTCTTCTCTCCTCTTTTCTTTCCGTCTCCGTCGAACAGAGCGCTGGATTAGGTTGAAGGAGGGTTCATGCTCTTTCTTTTATTTAATCTCGGTCCGGTTCACCCTTAAAATAAATTTGGACCGGTTCGGCCTCCTTTTTCCACAAAACCGGTTTGGATTTGGGGTTTGCAAAATCAGGTTGAGACTTGGGCCTTTCCATTCCGGGTTGGGCTTTGAGTTGGACTGGATCCGGGTTCCTCTCTTCCAAGTTGTGTGTTGGGCCTTACTTAAAGGTTTTAAATGGTTATCTCTAACATGTTATATATAGACTATGTTACATTATAGTATTTTTTTTATTATTATTATGTGATTATTATTATTTATTGAGATATTATTTTCTGGAAAAGTTATTATATAAATTCTGAAATTTTAAATACTATGAAATTGTTTAAATGTAATATTGTTTGAAATATGTATTTTATGCAATATTGGAAAATTGTAAAGTGATTTGTTGGTTTTGATTTATAAATGTGGTTTATAAGGATGGATTTATTGTGGGAACGGTTAACATTAAAGTCAAGGTTTTGAAATAAAATGCCGGAATTAATTCTATAATATGATTTTGAGGATTTGGTTCTAAGGTTTAAATATTTAATGTCGGGATTCTTTGTCTTGGCTTGTTAATGTTGGTTTTGAGAAGGAAATTGGAAGAATGACTTTGGCTGATGTTGATCGTATCTGAAAGGTTTTGGAAAACGGTTTCACTATCAATTGGTTTTGAAGATGTGGAGAACTTGGGTATCGTGTGTATGAATAATGAACCGATAGCTTATGGAAATGGCTTGATGATAGGTGTTTATTGCTTTTGGATTGCTTTGGACTTACATTTGGGCCCTTGCTTGCGATATTTTGCTGTTCTGCATCTTCAGGTAAGTTCCCTAAGGGGCTTACTCAGGTTGGACATTCATGCCTGTTGTTGCATTTTATGTTAGGTGTTGCATATGCATAAAAGCATGCCATGTAGTATCATGTTTAGGTTGCACTAATTGATTGAGCATCTGTTTACTTTATGCGTTTGAAACAGAACGGCCGTTATCTGTGATAGTCCTAGAGTCTTTGCTAGGGTCATAGGGTAGCCCAGCCTCATCGGGTACCCTGAGTCAATCGAGTCATGAACTTCCTTATATTATGATATGCCTGCGGGCTTTATTGTGGAGCGGGTTAGGCATGCGTGCCGCCCTATTATGAATGAATGCATTCACGAGCTGGCCAGTCTCCGCCTATCGGAAGGGGTGGAGGTAGGAGAGGGATATGCCGTTGGCATTGTCTTGGGCCCTTTACAGTATTTCTGCACATTATTATGAATTAGGAGCATGCTAGTGTGTTTGAATTTCGTACTGCATTAGAGCATCTTTATTAGGTATAGCACATACTATGTGGCCTCAGCGAGGACTGCCGGTCCCGCATGAGTGGCTCGATCTGATTCCTTTCCCCGTTCTTTTTTTTAAAGGTATTCTCTGCGGATTGAGTGCTCGATGTCTATATGACGGGGTTCCCTTTTGGCGAATCGAAAAATCTGGCTAATATCCTAACTTAATAAAATGGTAATTACCCACTCAAGATTTGGTTTTAACCGGCTCCGCCGTGGCACTTGTATCTTTACTTGCTTCCGCTTTACTTTTTGTTTGAAATGGATTCCGCGACATAGCCTTAGGACAGGTTAAGGGTACCCAACGGCCCTTCGAGGTTTTTAGGGTTTGAAATCCCTCTTTCTACTGATCTTTGAAATGAGTTTGAAACCTCGACCCGTACCTGGATTGCAAGATCCGAACAAGGGTTTTCATCCCTTGAAACGTAACCCGGAAATCATAATTCTGGGCCGTTACAATATGACCTTTATTATTCATGTATGGAAGATCATAAAAATTATGTAAAATATTATTTTTTGACTTTTGAATTTCCTAACTACTTATTATCAATTTATTATTGGTGATAAACAACTAACTAATCGCTAAAATATTATAAAATATATATTTTCTCTTATATACACATACACTTTAATATCACACGCATCTATAAAATTAAATTATTGCTATAGAAAAATAAAGATATAATTATATTGAATGGTTATATATATATATATATATGAATACCTTAATGGTAAAATTTAATCTATAGGTCGGATTAAGAGCATTGAATTTCAAATTTGTATGATGTAATTTTATTATTCTTTTCATAATATTTTTCATAAAATAAAATTATTTTATCGATAAAAAAAATCAACATGTATAATACATCTAATATTTGTATAAATTTAGTTAATAAATTAATTGGTATGTGAGAAATATTTGCATAAACTTGGTTCGTAAATGAATTTTTTGTCAAAGATAAACAATTATTGATTTGAATTATTTCTATTGTTTAACGTGATTGTTTAATAATTTAATAGAATATATATATAAACCAATTCTCTGTATATAATTTAATCAATTTTCCTTTGTGATAAAACTAATCTAACCTTTTTTCATATAAATTAATCTAATCTAAATTTTTTTCTACATAAAATATTTATAAAATAACTTAAGGTAAAATGATAAGATTTATAAGATATGAGGTTGAATATTTATACTAAAAATTAATTTATTCATCTGACTTCATTTAAATATATTATTAATAAATATATTATTAATAAATTATGTTTTTATCTTCGCATAAAAAGATTTTATGATTTTTTCCGCTTATACTTGATTATGTCATATGTTGTTTGTGATTAGACGTAAATGTTTGTGGCTTTGGTAGAGTTTCTCTTCTTTAAGGTGGAAAAGTCGTAATTAGTCTTGTTTAATTATTACATTTGAGTTTGATTTAGAAAAAAGATAAAGAAAATTAATACATTTGAGTTTTGTGCAATATATTTAATCAATTTTTGTTAGTGATAAATCTAATCTAACCTATTTTCATATAAATCAATCTAATCTAGAATTTTTTTTCTCGATAAAATAACTTATGATAAAATGATAAGATTTGTAAGATATGAGGTTGAATATCTATATTCAAAAATAATTTAATCATTAATTAAAATGGACACCTAGGATGACACATGTATAAATAGATAGAGTTGTCGTCTAACGTGGCTTAAATTTATTGGATCATCATTAATTGACGTGGTAAAAAACCCGGGCCAGATTGCATCACAGAACGACAAGTAAGCGAATCGCATCAGAGCCCGGCACATAAGATTTCCACGCCTCTGTTTTAGTATTATACTAGGATTCGGTACCCGCCCGTTGTGCGGTTTCTTAATAAATAAAATGATATTTAATTTATATTTTTTTAAAAAAAATTAAAGGTTATAATATATAGTTTGGTTGAAAGCTTTGGATTTTTAATAAAAATAAACTAAACTAAGAGTATGTTTAGTTCATATCAATATACATTATATATATAGAAAAATAAAAAAGTATACATATATAATAGATAAATAAATTATGTTTCATTAAAATTAATATACTTAAAATTTTCTTAAATAAAAAAATCAAAACCTTGAAATTTTTTAAGATAAAAATAAAAAGTACACAAAACAACATGTTTTGCTTAACGGAGGGAGTATTAATTAGTTAAATATTTTTTTTGGTTATTATGTGGGCATATATGAAAAAAAGTTAGTTAAAATATTTTGCAAAATTATATTTATCTTTTTTTTTTTTTGCATAGGTATAAGTTACGGTAACATTTTGATAAAAAAATAAGTAATGTTTTGCAAAAAGATACTTAAGGGATAGGTATAGCCGTGTAGGTATAAAAAAAACTTATCTTTTTGATATTACGGTAAAAATTACTTAAGGCATATAATCCCTCCATTTATTAGATATTGATAGAATTTCTATTAGAGACACTCTTATAAAATGTCTAAAAAATGAAATTGATAGCCTTTGTCAATTAAAATAATTGAGAACGAATGTATTAAAAAAAAGGATTGAATAAAGATAAAATAAACATAACTAAATTATTATGTATAATATCTTAACTAAGTTATTATATTATTGTTATATTAGCAAGAATCTTAAATAAGATATGAAGTATTAAAAGATCCTAACTATATTGATTTATTAATTGAGATGGCTAAAAAATATAATACCATTTTAATTCAGAATATGATTGGTAAACAAAAATAATCTCGTTTTAATTCAGAAAATTCCATGGATGCAAGATCGCACCAGACTACCAGAGACTTGTATGTTCATATCTTCAGCTTTTCTGAACCCCAAACCACTAAATTTCATAATTTATCCCAACTAATCACGGGAGTGTGTTTTTCCGATTGAAATTTGTTCAAGAAGAAAAAGTTTTGTTACTTATCATACGTGTGAATGCATGCATAATATTCTATTTTTATTCGTTTTTTTCTCAATAATATATAATATGTTAAATATATTTTTTATTTGAAAAGTAAACTCTAAAAAGAAATAGATAAATCTGTCACAAATAAAATAAAATCCTTCTAAATGAAAATGTTTAATATCAACCCCAATAAAATCTAATAAATAAAGAAATGATTTTTTTTACTCGTTAAAGAAATGTTCCATAATGAAAGGTTCGAATTATCATGCCGTTTACTCACTTGATCAAATTAGATGGTTTACAAAAGGAATTTACATAAGTCATTGTATTTTTTTCCCTAATAGATATTTTATATTCAATTTTGATCGAATATTAGATAGATTATTTGATATAAAAAAGATAAGTTTTCTAACTAATTACTTATAAGATATAAGGTTGAATATTTATAAAAATAAATGGAATCATTAACAAAGATGGCAAAATTATATTGGCTTATTAATTGATGTGGCTAAAAAAAATAACACTATATTAATCCAGAAAATGTCACGTACGTGAATCGCACCCGAAGCAATTTCAGGCCTCTATTTTAGTATAGATAAAAACTATACTATTATATACTACTAATATTAGTTTTTAAAATGAAGATCAAAATAATTTGAAAGTTATAAACCGAATATTCCTTCAAGATCGGAGAAATTTTATTCGATATAAAGAATGGAACCATAGCTTCAATCATCGAACCACAGCGGCTTGAAGCGGCGACAAATCTGTGTGTGATTTGCAAAGATTGAACAAAGTAGATAGGAACCACAACGGTGCGGCAAATTTGGATTTGCAAGCGATTGAACACTTGAACCGGCTAATGATTGATATTAAAGGTTTCGTGTTTGGTGATGACTCGTAGATAGACTATGTTTATATAGGAACTACAATATATTAGATAGATTATTTAATTTAAGAAGATAAAATTTTCACCAATTAAGATATAATGTTGAATATTTATACAAATATATTTAATTTCATCTAAAAAGATAGAATATTTACGTAATATATTAATTTGACTAAATTAATATAGTCATAATTAATTTTTAGTGATCTAAAAAGATAAGTTTTTTGCCTAATTTATATATTGAACCTACAAATATTAATTTTACCTTTGTAAATATATGTTGAATATTGGTACGGGTATATATTAATGTATTTGACATTAAATGAAGATAAGTTGTGCCAAATCTAAATATAAAAATTGTTAAATATATTTCCACTATTTATATATATATATATATAAAAAAAATTGGATATGGTACAAATCCTAATAAGTATAATTTAAAATAAGACTCTACTTTAATCTAAATATAAGGTTATATTTGATAGATTATTTGATCTAAAAAGATAAATTTTTTTACCTAACTATATTGACATATTAATTGATGTGACCCAGAAATATAATATCACTTTAATCCAGAAAACGACACGAAAGAAAAAATAATCTCGTTTAATCCAGAAAATTCCGTGGTCACCCTTTTTGGCGTTTAGATCGAAGAATTCTTATAACATATTACAACGCAAGCCAGTTAATTCCATTTGTTAGAACATCTTCCATTGAGTCTCCGCACCTATCCCCTTTTTCTTTCCTTTTTGAAAGCAGGAGTTGGCTCAGGATTGCCCATTTTTTTTTAATTCCAGGGTTTCTCTGAATTTGAAAGTTATCACTTAGTAAGTTTCCATACTAAGGCTCAAACCAATTAAGTTCGTAGCGTCTACCGATTTCTCCATATCCCCTCTTTTTTGTATGCTGAAGATTTCAGTGTGATGTACTTTCCCTTTTTGAATCCTTTTTTTATACGGGAACCTTTAAATTCGATTCTATAAGGAATGAGGTCGCGCCAGCGGCCTCTGTTTTAGTATTTTATATAGATATATATTGATGATAATTTGCTCAAAACACACTAGTATAAAAATGATAAGAAAATTAACAGGTAAGCACCACCAAATTAATAAATAAAGAGTACATTGAACCCAACAAAAAAAAAAGTAAATACGGGTAGTAAATACAGAGTATATTGAAACAAAAAAAGAAAAACGTAAATATGTAAAGTTACTCATTAACTGCATAATCCTTTATTGAAACAAAAAAGAAAAACCTAAAAAGGGCCCCAAAATCTAACAAAAAGGGATTCGAACTCGGAACTCCAGAGATGTAGCGCATGTCCTTAACCACCAAGGTGCTATCGTCATTTTGTCTACAATTGGAAGTCATTTGTTTATGTAATCAACTACTGGACTATATTATATTGGGCCCCAAAAATTTGGGGACCCTGTGCGAGTGATCTACTTGCTCATGCCCTTTCACATGTAGTGCTCGAGCACCCAAGGGGGATTCTCACAAATCATAGTTGTAGATGGCTGTAAGTCCTGAAAAATATTAAGATAAGGATTCGATATAGGATGTTTGTGTGGTATAGATAACAACCGAGTCGAGCTATTCCAATATGTGAGAATAAAATTCAGACACATCAAAATAAACCGAAAGCAAAGTTGAGGGGCTAAGATGCCATATGTTTACATGGTTTATAGAGTTTGGGTAAAAAATTTAGTAACACAGGAGTGATGGAGTTGTTTATGAGTTCAATTATGATTATGTTGAAATATAAATTCCTGAGTATGTTTAAATAAATAGGCCATTGGTTCCTGTGTTTATTTTTGTTCAAATGATTAATTAATTTCAAGAAGCAACGTGCCAACGGAAGACATTTAAATTCATCTTGATATGGGATAATTAATGAGGAGCATAAGACAAGTAATGCATTTAGCTTATTTGGTAGTTTTGTGTCCTGATGGGCAGGGACGGAACTAGGATTAAAAATTAGGGTAGGTTAAAATTGCCTTATACAAAATTTCACATGTATACCATATATATACACAAAGAAATTTTTTTTTTTTTACATGTAAATAAGTAAATAAATTCATTAAGGCACTGGAAATCACAATACGCTAACTAATGAATGGGGCCAATGGGCCAAGGACTGCAGGGGAAACACGCCCAATTTAGATGAAAAATAAAAATGTGCAGGCGGGTGGAATCGAACCCGGGTAGTTCAAAACAAACCCATATTGAACTTTTATAAAAAAACCAGGTGTGCTACACAAGCATTGTGATTCATACTACTCCTACATATATAAATACTAAAATTTTGGGGTGATTGTGATTATTTGAGGTTCCTCAAATAAACAATGATAAAGAATCTATGCACGTTTCTCCAATCTGATTAGTAGCAGTTGGTAGATTTTAACCCCATAGTTAATACCCGAGCTAGGATACTTTAGTTTAAAACATATTTGATAATTTGAGTATAAGCTTAACTTGAGTATAAAGTAGCTAAAAAGCATTTTTGAATTTGGGAGTTGCTCAAGATAATCTAAACCTGATACATACAGCCCTGCATTCTGTTGTGAATATCCCTTTATATTACGAGTGTTTATCTTGGTTTGGAGCTCTTGCACAGTCCATTGATTAGGTATTGCAAGCAAACTATCATGGGTAATGAAGAGACAAGAGAAAGTAACTTGCATCTTGGCCTCATTCCATAATAAAAGCCAAACATAAGGTGATATGTGAGGGTACTTGTTCGAATGATATTTACCATGACAGAGGTGGCAGAGTTGAGCAAGCATGTATTTGCACATGACAGTGAAACTGCTGAAGGTTGATGATTCAGACATGGGCCGTTTAATTCCTTTAGTTATGATCGTTGTATTGTGTTGTAAGTTCTGTAAAAAGAGAGAAATGGGAGGGTTTGAAAGCTTCCATAAATTGGTTAGTAATAATATTATGGTACTGTACCAAAGGTCAAGGAAAGAAGTTCCATAATAATTCATAATCCAGTGTGATAGGGAAAGTTTAAACATGTAATAAGAGGTGATTTGTTTGCCAAGGATGGGTAAGGTCAAGAGCCAGTTCACATAATGCAAGCAAGATACATTTATATTAGTCATGAAAGGCAAGCTTCCATATACATTACAGTTGATGAACATCATAGAACTACTGATTTTCCATCTAACATGGTTACAAATGATTGTTCCAGGGAGATATAATACAACAAAATACTGGAACATGCATTGAGAATATAGTGAAATCCAATGAGATCTCTAAGAAATCCCTAAAAGCAGCCAGTTGAAATCAAAAGTAGAGTTGTAGGCAATTTGGTAACAAAAGATGCCTAAGACAAACCAAGATGTGGAATTCCTAGGCCAAGTTCTTGGAGATTTCATTAAAACCGTGATTTAAGTAGCTTTTTTGCTCCTTTTCAGGTTGAAGCAAACAATGTCCTCTTTCCCGACAAAGCCTTTCCTCTTCATCGAGTCAGAGTTGAAGTGATCCTGTGGTGGCATTTCCACAGAGGAAAGTGGCTTGATGATAGTGGATGTGGACTGAATAGAGTGGAATGATGGCTTAGAAATCATATCTGAAGGAGGGAAGCTAGAAGGAGCCTCAAACTCCTGAGCATCATCAACAATATAATCATACTCCTCCAAATTAGTACCGAGGAGATCATCCTCTTCCACTTCATAGTGAAAGCATTGTAGGGTCTCTTCATCAAAATCCTCTCCAATGAAAGAGAAGGGCCTAAGATCTGGTAGAGGAGCAAGGTGCACCATTGACTCATCATGAGAGGGCAGAGAAGGGTAGTTGGGTGAAGGTAATGGCTCCAAGGCAAGGTTTGAGGGGCCTGCTATATCAACATCAGGCCCACAAAACCCATCAAAACCAGCATCCATAGGAGGGTTACTGGTGAGAGCCAAGGGGAGTACAGAAGTAGCAACAACAGCAGTAGGTTCTTGCTCAAGGGGTGCAGGTACAGCAGGATTAGTTGGGTTACAGACGGGAGGTTGCTCATCATTTGAGTTGTTCTTGGAGTCTTTTGAGGAGGATAAAGAATGTGATAGGGCTTCAAAGGATATGCTAACCCCACCCTTGCCAGAAAGATAAGGTTTATTCCCAAATGAAGTGATGGGATTGGGTAGCTTCAAGGGTTCGCCATTCTTAGAGACTTGCACCCACTCCTCTTTAGTGTTTTGGCTATGCATCCAACTAGGCTTTCTGATGGTGATTTTGATTTTTTTGGGGTTGGGGGCTCGGTGTGGACATTGGTTGAAGAGGTGGGTGATAGCACCAAAATTTCCACAACCTTATGGAAATTCTTCAAATCAAACAATGTGAGGGGAGACTTGATCAGCTACAGTGGGCACAAGGATTGTGTTAGAGAATCTCTTAGAGACATCCAAGTTGATGCAAACCCGAGCATATTTGAGATTGATATCAACAAAAGGGTCAGTTTTGATGTAGGTGCCAAATTTATTGTGTTTGATGATAGTTTGGACAGCCTCAGGGTGCTTAAGTTCATCAGGAAGAAGAGTGAGCCTAACCCACATATCAATTTCAAAGATGTTCTCATTCAGAGGATCAAAATCAGCTTTCCAGAGGCGTAGTATGAGGAGGTGTCCAAAGAAATGATATGGACGACCTTCCCATACACATAACAGGTCATTGTGGGATGAAAACCAGATTTCAAACCAGTTGTTAGGGAGATCATTAATGACTGGATCCTCAGAGAGTCCTGTCCAGTCAGAAATAAGCTTGGCCTGGACTTTTTTGAACTCCATAGGAGAACCAAAGAGCCTGCCATATAGGATGCAATCAGGTTTGGGCTTCTTTGGGGGGTGGAACTTGGCAAGTTCAGCATAAAAGGATGATAGGTTGAGTTTGCCTTTGCCTTTATCACGTTTAAGTGAGGCAGTAGGATCACTGGTTTGGTTAGAAAAGTCAGCAGGCTGCTTCTGTACAGGTAGGTGAGAGTGGGTGTCGCCCAAGGGCTTTCCATTAGGTGAGTAGGATTCAACATGGGTGTCATTCCTTGAGGAATTTCCCTTGGGTTTTTCCATTAGTAACCAAAAAATAAAAGAAACCTTGAATACTTTTTTTGATCGATTGTAACAAAAAGCAGAAAAGCAGAGGAAGAAGATGAGTTGGTGTGCAATTAAATGCAAGAAGTAAGTGTATTTATAGGCAAAATGAGCAAGGATATCAACACTATCAGTTTCATGGAGGCAAACAAGAAGGATCGGAGAGAGATAGACATACATGTAACTTCGGAGATCAGAATTAAGATGGGACTTACCAAAATACCAGAGGCAATCATCACTGCATGGAAGAGGATGGGAGGAGCAACCTAATACCAACAGACGAGGGGGCAAAGAGAGGGCGAGCCCCAAACGTGCACCATCAGAGACAGATATCTGAGGAGTCCAGTCAGAAGAGCCGTTAAAGGGAGGATCTTGATTAGGCCAGTCGGGTAAAGGACTGAAAATCCAGAAAAAGGCCTCTGAAGCCCTAAAACCAGAAACCGGAAGAACATCAAAGGTCAACTTCGCACACACAAAGGATAAGAGGGGAAATCCGGTCAAAGTACAAAAGGTCTGAGCAAAAGCCAAAATTAACAGAGGGCTAAGGCATAAAATCTCAAAAGGAGAGGCAATCCAAGTCCAGAAACGAAGAGCTCGGATCTGGACATGCCAAACGAGAGAGAGAGTTTTATAGAAAGATGAGGATTGATGGGATTCAACTATCTTTATGAGAGTGTAGGATAATGTTTTAGAGGAAGAAGTAGAGATAGATTTTTTATTTTGGATGATAGTAAGATTGAAGATTAACCAGATTTGATAGAAATTGAGAGATTTTCGGATTCCATTGCTAGGGTTTGTGTCGCTTTTGGGGATAGTTGGGGAAGAGGGTAGTGCGTTCATTTGGCCGGATTGGGTTAAACTTCGTTTGTTGACGATACAATTTTAAAAACCGTACGGGTTAGGTTTTCATTGTACATCTAATATCTAATATCTAATATCTAATATAATATTAAAACAAATGTTTCTCATGCCACATGACAATTTTTCCTTAAGAATTGGCTTACGTGGCAACTTAACAACAATCATGGATCCACTTTTATTAATTTTTCAATTTTATTGGTTGAAGATAATAACCTCATTTTAAATTAATTAATTATTTTATTTGACTATAAATCATTAATTAAAATTTATCTTGTACAATTGTTTTGATGGAATAGTTATTTATATTTGGTTTCAAATAATTAATCAATTTAGCTTATTAATTCGTTCCCAATTGATTTCATTAATTTAAGTTATATGGAATATAATATTTAATTATCTATTCAATAAGTGAAATATCTAGCCAAATGGGATTGAGGTTGACATATTTTTAGGGAAATACGATTTTTTTTAAACCGATTAATCAACATGTTTTATTAATACCTATATTTATTAGATATTTTTTGCTTATTCATTTTTCAATCGTATTCTCCACAAATTTATTTAAAAATATTTTTCCCTCTCTTTCTATGTCTCTTATTTCTCATGAAAAACTTTTCACGAAGGTAAAATATTATTTTTTATGTTATTCAAAATCAGTTATTTGCTCTTTTTTTTCTCCATCTTGTGGCTTTGTTATCAAAATCACGTATACTACTCATTGTATTGTTTATACTTTTGTTTATTTTACCCATTGCTTCTTACGGAGTACTAATTTTTCTAACTTTTAGGATGCATGATAGGGGGGAAAAAGTGCAACACAATGAAATCCAAACACACAAATTAATATTCAATTTCTTTTATGAACCATCTTCTTTACAAGCTTTATTATTTGTGTATAACTGTATCTACGATTTCGTCAATTTGTGTTACCACTAGACCCGTCAAACGGGTCATTCGGGTTGGGTTCGGGTCGGGTCACTTCGGGTTTCGGGTAAAACGGGTCCCGAGTAAAACGGGTTTCTGGTATTTTCGGGTTGACTCGAACCCGGGTTTGACCGGGTTTCGGATCATTTCGGGTTGATTTCGGGTTTGTCAAATTTTTCTTTTTTAAATTAAAAAAAATCAAGATTTGATAATTTTGTGATAAATTTTAATTATATATAATTATAAATCAACCGGGTCAATCGGGTCACCGGGTAAATCGGGTCAAAATTACCGGGTCAATCTGGTCACCGGGTCGAAAACCAGATTACCCGGAAAATTTCGGGTTTTTCGGGTTCGGGTCGAAAAAAAAATTAGGGTCAAAATTTCCGGGTTCGGGTCGGAAATTTTTCGGGTCAGTCGGGTCGGGTCACCGGGTCGGGTTGTGTTTTGACAGGTTTAGTTACCACACATGCTATATAAATTTGGTGTCAAAATAATTTGAATTGATTATGTTTTTGTTTGTCTAGATTAATTCCTTCAAATAAATGTTGTGGAATTCATTGATGTTTGTTTTTCTGCGAAAAATCTTAATTTCAATTTTTGTTTAATTTATAATTAATTGTAGCTTCTAAATGATTGAGTTGGTTTGGAAAACCATGTATTATAAGTCAAAATGTATATGGCGATCCAAACGGATAATCTGATGTTGTATCAAGCACTTTCAAACTATGAATCACTTTCAAGCTAACAAGGTAAACTCACTTTTAGGCACTTTCATAGCTTTTATTTCAAATTTAGCAATGTGGTTTATTGTATATTAGATGATGGTATTTAATTGATTTTAAACGCTCATGTGAATTCATAGAAACTAAGTTATAATTTACAATTGATATGCAAAATTATCTATATAGCTTCTAATTTGAATCTCTTTATTTTGTTTTATTTTAATTTGATTTCATTATCTAGATACTTTGAATTATGTTTATGTGTTTTTGCGCTAACTTTTGACCTAAAAATTGTCGGCCAAGTCATCTCTAGAGAGGGAGAATATCGATGTAACCACTTGATTATAAATGTGATTAGACGGAGAAGTATTGGTATCATAATCTATTACATGTTTAAGCAGAGGGAGATAAAAACAATGCTTATCTATATTTGGTGATATGACATTTTTAAACTTAATATGATATGAATATTACAAATATTCTCATTGTTATGAATTGTATGTCAAACATAAAATATAGATAAAATATCTACAACTTCTATATTTGATACCAAGAAAATACTAAAAAAACCGCGAAAGATACACATGGCGCCCTCACATTAAAAATGTCACATGACGCTTATACGCTAATGCCATATTCCTAATAATTTAAAATTCTTATTAGTTTATAATAAAATTTTTATTAGTTTATAATTATTTATGGGTTCCACTTTAACAATTGGTAATTAAATAAATAAATTTCACAAATTTTAAATTTAGTTATTAGCTTTACCTATCCTTTGTATTTTTTAATTAGCTAAATAAAATTTAATATAATTTATGCAATTGGATAAGTTTATTAGCAAATATTTTGCCAAAAAAGAAGCTTCATTAATAAACGATAAAAATCTTCATTACTAATTATCCCATTTAACTAATTTCTTCATTAGTAATTACCTCATATTAAAAGCAATACAAGTTAAATTTCCTAATTCAAAATTATTCACATTTCTAAATTATTTTTAACCAATCTAATAAAAAAAATCCATAAATTGATAAACCAACCTATCTTTCAGCACTGTATTTACTTTCCCAAAAATTAGGACGGTAAAATTTTTGTTATCCAAACTAATTAATCATTGTGTTTTTCCTTATATAATTCACTTATCCTATTATTTTGATCTTATCAATTTGCTTTTATTTATAATTTTAATATGCAAACTTTAACTTTGTGATTTTTATGGATTTTTTCATTTAATTAGCTAAATAATCTAAATACTGATTTAAGCACAATAAATTTCTTTTGATCTTATCCGATTTCATTCTAAATTTTTTTATTTTATTTAATTGATTAACAACAGAAATCCAAACAACTTAATGTATGTATTAATTTTAGTTTTGTAAATTTGTTTTTTCTTCATTAGATGAACTTAATTTGCCCACGTTTTTAATAATTATTTTTATAAATTATTAAATTCAAATCCAAACAAATTGACATATGTAGTTATTGTTCTTTCTAAATCCGAACAAATTAATTTTCTAGATTATATGCAAATCTTTCAAACAAATTTATGTTGATGATTTATCTCTTATCTTGAACAATTAGTAGGCAAGTTCATTTTTATATTCACTGATTGGTATATTTCGTTTTAAGTTATCTACTTTACCACCTTTGATATTGAATTTTGTAACAGGAAGCGTATACGGAAGTGCTCTATTGATTCAGAATTATTTCAACAACTACATATAGCATCGATCTGAAGTTGAACAAAGAAGTCATTGTCATATTTCTTATATTTAACTATATTGAGCTTATTTCTCAATATTACTAATAATTATCATTTCTTTCATTTTAGCTCGTGAACATGCATTCTTAAATTTTATATGTTTAACTTTTATTGTGTGTAGATGAGATAATATTATCAACTTTAGCCGATGTCACAAAGTTGTATATAAATCCAAAATTTTTGGAAACTTGTGAATATAAAAGAAAGTAATTCCTTATTTTACTTATTTGTTGTATCTCTTATTACCTAATATACTTATCTTAATATGTAATACATTTATTTTACAGGTTTCTTAAAAACAAAGATGCATCCAAAACCAAAAATGTGTAACGAGTTGTAGATAATGAAGTTTTCGTGATTTATATAACATAATTCTAATATATAATGTAAATAAATTATGGTAATATCTTATATAAAATATAATATACTTTACGAATCTCGTGCGTTACACACGGGTACTACGCTAGTTTTCCTTCTAATTTTGATTTCCTTTTCTTTAATTCATACATTAATGTAAGAATCAAATCTCTACTGCAAGTGCAAGTCTACAAGAAACTAGAAAGTGAGAAACCCATAAAGAATTAATCGGATCATGGTGAGTAACTAATATAGTCTAGTTTAGTCATGTTTTTAGTATAGATTTACCTATTAATTTAGAACATTTTTGCATGTTTTATAGCTTAATATGTATTATTTGGTTTTCGGAGTCTGCACATGTGTTTTATTTATTTCAAATATTTTGGAGCTAATTCGGAATAATTCGCATTTGGAAAATTATATGAGGCCGAGTGCTGGTCGAAGTATAGATCATATTCTAAACATATTTCATATGGAGGAGGATTGTGCTAGTTATTGCGCCGGGCTAATATTTTGATTGAACCAGACTGCATAGTAATGGTAGAGTATAACACATAGTATTTGTATAGTATATGATTTGTGCATTTCTGTAAGGGAAATTTGATCATTTTAGCTAGGTTGTTAGGTTAGCTTCTCTTCCACTTTCTGTAACAAACTCCCACTGTAATGGAGTGTTTGGTATTTGGTTCTTGATTGTTTCTCAATCAAAGTGTTGAAATGGTATCAGAGCGAGCTGGATCTCATTGAGATCTTGTGTTCGTTTTCGATCCTTATCTGTTCAGTTCGTCTTCGTTGTTTTTGTGCGTTTTTTTTGTGATCCATGATTGCGATGGTCGAAAGAGGGAATCAACCGAACAATCAGAATTCTAGAGCTGGATTTGGAGAAGGAAATGGCGTCGGACCTGCTGGATTCATCAGCGTTACTCCTCCTGCACCTGGATCTGGTGCACTTGGAACAAGTAGAGGTCTGAATTTTTGACACAATCTGATTCAATTCGGAGAATTCGTTCAAGGTATGATCAACGTTCATGTCAATCCTTATTTGTTATTAAATTCAGACCACCCTGGAATGCAACTGGTCTCGAATTTGTTCAATGGCTCGAACTTCACTAGCTGGAGTCGGGGAGTTCACATGGCGTTAGGTGCAAAAGCGAAGTTAGGATTCATTACCGGAAGTGTAGTGAGACCATAAGAGAATAGTGAGGATTTTGAGCGATGGAGTCGTGCATATTATATGGTCATGTGCTGGCTTATTAACTCTATGACGAGTGAGATTTGAGAGCACTTTATGTACGTTCAGTCATCCAAAGAACTTTGGGATGAGATTCGTGAACGTTTCTATGAGTCTAATGATCCGCTTATCTTTTAATTTCGTCGTGAATTGAGTAATTTGCAGGGCCGTGTCAATCAATTGGAGGGCCCTGTAAAAAACTAAAATTAATCATGTTAATTAATTACTATTTTATATTTATAGTGATATATATTTAAGTAAAAAAAATATTACACTATATTTATCCAATTTTATATTAATTTAATCAAAATATATTAAAATAAGTTAAACATTAAATATTATAAATCAATTTTTATTTTTATTTTTACACAAAGAGGATTAGATGGTTTTTAAATAAATACTTGTAGTGATTTGTATTTCTCTTCCTTTTGTTTTTACATTTTTAAAATTCAATTAATTTCATTAGGTGAATAGAAATTTTTATAAAATCCTCAACATTAAATACTTCAATATTAAAACAATGATAATTTGCTCAAAACACACTAGTATAAAAATGATAAGAAAATTAACAGGTAAGCTCCACCAAATTAATAAATAAAGAGTACATTGAACCCAACAAAAAAAAGTAAACACGGGTAGTAAATACAGAGTATATCGAAACAAAAAAAAGAAAGAAAAACGTAAAAAGGGCCCCAAAATCTAACAAAAAGGGATTCGAACTCAGAACTCCAGAGATGAAGCGCATGCCCTTAACCACCAAGGTGCTATCGGCATTTTGTCTACACTTGGAAGTCATTTGTTTAGATAATCAACTACTGGGCTACATCATATTGAGACCCCAAAATTCGGGGGCCCTGTGCGTGTGATCCACTTGCACATGCCCTTTCATGGGCCTGGTAATTTGTCTTGGGATAATTTGTCTGTGTCAGCATACTATGGAAAGTTGAAGAAAATATGGGATGAATTACAGCTTCTTGATCCAATGCTTGTGTACACTTGTGATGGTATTAATCAATGCAGTTGTGTGCTTCTGAAAAGGATGATTGACAGAGAGTCTTAAGGCTAGGGTAATGCAGTTTTTGATGGGGCTTAGTGATGGTTATGAGCTCTTTCGAAATAATGCGTTGTCCATGGATCCCATGCCTACCATCAACAAGGCATTTCAGATGGTGATAAAGCATATTTAGTGTTGCATTATAGAGTGCATTTCGCATAGTTTAGTTGTGAATATTGCATATATTTAGCCGCATTTACATAATCACTTGTTGAGTTAGAAGAGGCGGAATCTACATGATTTTATGGTTTATTTCAGGTATAGTAGATTGGAAGTGAAATGAATTGGAGAAGAGCAAAAACAAGCTAAGAAGCATAAGAGAAGCCGCTGAAGTCATAGAAGAAGGAGCTCGGAAGAATCGCTGGCCGCCCCGCAGTTAGCCTAGCCGCCCCGTGGCGAGAAGGGAAAACCAAAGGACTTCACTGATTGCCGGCCGCGGTGCGGCCTGGCCTGGCCGCCCCGCGGCCCTCGCAGAAACGCAACGTTCAGATCCAGACTTTAATTAGGGTTTTTTGTTTATGTCTTGGCCGACTTGTTAGAAGCTATATAAGACTTTTCTAGTTTATTATTCCATTCACCTCATGCACTTTATTCAATTTTTGAGAGCGCCGTTGAGCATGAGCAACTAAACTCTCAAGGTTTCGCCTACAGTTTGGATCTTTGATTGTTGAATTGTGAGTTTCTTAATCTAGTTCTTATTCCTATTACAATGTTTTGACTTCTTTGTGCTTAATTCCTTGAATATGTTTTATTCTCTCTGGCTTGATCAACTAGTTAGAGTAGATTCATTCAATTGCTAGGGTTTTGTAGATTTCTCGTAGCGAACCTTAACCCAAGTGACAATCATATCCCTTTAGGACTCGTAGGACTAATTGGATGTGTAGGAAGTTGAATATATGTTAAATATCGACTCGTAGCTTGATATTGCATGTACCTTGGTTAATTCATATTCTTAATGCTATCTCTAGGTTAAATCTTAACCGTGTTAGGGTTATTTAGAGATAAGAGTTGCTAGGACTCGTAGGACTAGTAATTTACCGAAGATTTGGACAAGGACATTGATAGGAAAAGACAAGAACTAGAGGCTGAAACAAGGATCAAATTTATCAATCGAAGTGATAAATTGTAGGTGAACCTATTTCTCTCCATTTCATTCTACAACACAATTTACTTTGTTTGATTGCTTCTGCTTTGATAAAAGGCGGACCTTTTTAACACCAAAAACCCCCCATATTCTCTATTAGCGATTAGACTTGCACTTGAATTGAGTAGATTTCCCTGTGGATCGACCTCTTGCTTACACACTATACTAGTTGTGAGTTTGAGTATTCTTTGGCAAGAACAACGACAGGTTTTCCTCTTATCAAATTTGGTGCCGTTTCCGGGGAATTCTTATTGAATTCTTGTGTTGTTTTAATCGCTAATCTATGTGTGGACCACCTATATGGTCCACACTCGTGCTACTAACTCATCTTTATTGTCTTTGGATTCAGAGATTGAGAGGACTCTCTTTAGATTGAGGGGAGAAGCTCGTGATCACTTTCACGAGTTACCTTTCGATCAAGGAGAAGAAGAGAGTATAGAGATGGCTACTAACGATGATAATCGAACGTTGAAGGAGCTCACAACACCAAACTTAGCCCAACAACCATTGGCTATCGTGTTCCCTGAACTTGATGAAGGTGTCAATTTTGAGCTAAAGTCTGGGGTGCTTTATCTCTTACCTAAATTCCATGGGTTGAGTGGTGAGGACCCCCACAAGCACTTGTCTGAGTTCCATACTGTCGTGGAGGGAATGAAACCAGGCAATGTCACGGAGGAGCAAATCAAGTTGAGGGCATTCCCTTTCACGCTTAAGGACACTCCCAATGAGCGGTTCTACTACTTGCCACCAGGTAGTGCAACAACATGGATTCAATTGAAGCGTCTCTTTCTGGAGAAGTACTTTTCTACGACCAAGTTAAACAGTCTGAAAAAGAAAATCAGTAGCATTGACCAACAGGATACAGAGACACTCTATGAGTACTTTGAGCGCTTCAAGAATCTTTTCTCTAGTTGCCCTCACCATGGTTTCTCAAAGAAGGATTTGGTGCTCTTTCTATTCAATGGATTGCTTGACGAGGAGCGCAAAACGGTGAACTCTGCCTGTGGAGGCAACATCTTGAACAAAACAGCCAATGCTGCTTGGGAGGTGTTTTCAGAGCTTGCTGATGGCTCTAGACAGTTCAGCAAGGGACTTCATGCTAGAGGGGTACTCGCCGTTGACTCCTCAACTTCAGTATTACATAGCGATGTGGCTGAATTGAAGGATATGATGAAAAGGTTCATGCTACAAGGAACCCCACAACAACTTAAGGCATTTGGCATTTGTGTTGATCTATATCACCCGACAGACACTTGTCCAATGCTACAGGAGCCAAGTGTAGAGTTGAACGCCATGGGGAACTTTATTCCACATCGACCCAGTTTTGGTAACTATGCTAATCCCAATCATTTCAGTAACAATTTTAATGCAGGTTAATTACCATGGATATAGCTATGGTAATCACCAGTTCCCTTTCAATCCACAAGGAGGACCCCAATTAAGACCTCAACAACAATTTGATGCTAGATAGAGAGGACCTCCACCAACTGCTGATCAATCCAATGAGGATCCTATCAAAGCTCTCACAAAGATTGTCTTGATTCAAGCTGAGCACACCAAAAATTTGGAAAAGCAAATTAGCCAATTGGCTCAATCGATGAGCGAAATGCAGGCTAAGGACTCAAGAAAGCTACCATCTCAAACGGTGGTGAACCCCAAGGAGAACGTCAACGCTGTGATGCTAAGAAGTGGTAAGGAACTAATTAGCACTCCCCATAATGATGATAACATTGGAAATTTTGAACCAGGTACGAATAAGGAGGAAGAAGGGCCCGTTTTCGCTGAGCCGCCTCGCGGCACCCCTGAGCTAGGGCTGGGCAATATATGGAACGGACCGGAATCGGATCGGGACCAGACCGGAATTTACGGTCTTTGGATCGGACCGGAACATTACGGTCTGGTCCGCGGTCCAACATATTGTCAAATCTGGGTTCTGGTCTAAACCCGTGACCAGACCGGAATTTCAGGTCCGAACCGGAATTGGACCGGAACCTGTTTTATTTAAAATAAAAAAAGAAGAAGAAGAAAACAAAGGCCTAAACTAAACCCTACTTTTCGATGGAGCTGCGCCGATCTCAGTATCTCACCATTTCATAATTTTCATTTATGTCTTTCTTAGTTTCTTACTTTCGTCCATCGACTTCTTCAGATTCGAAGTTCAGAGTTCGAGCCGCAGGCGGTTCTCGGCTCTCGGCGGCTTTCGGCAGCTCGGCTCTCAGACCTCGGACCTCGGCGGGCCTCTACAGTCCACTCTCCTCATAGTAAGTCATCCCGAATTCCCGACCCCATTACTTCATCGCCACCCATCGCCCGATCGCCGCCACCCTTCGTCGCCACCCATCGCCAGTTCGCTGCCGCCCTTCGTCGCCACCCATCGCCAGTTCGCCACCTCCCTGGCCCTTCTCCACCACCCTCGCCCTTCGCTGCCCATCAGCACTTCACCAGTAGATATCCCTCTCCTCTCTCTTCTTGGATTTTGATGTATATTTCCAGATTTCAGAATTCGGATCTAGGGTTAGATAAAAAAAAAATTCAATTTGCAATTTAAAATTTTCAGATCTAAGTTTTGAGTTTAGGGAATTTCGATTTGCACATGAGCCTTGATTCAATTTTCAGATCTAGCATTTGATTTGTACTTAATGGATTTTGCTTTAAGTTTCTTCAATCCTATTGTAAGTTACTCTGGGTTGGATTTATACTTTGAAGTTTGAAGGAATGAACGGATTAATTTTCACTTGAATTAGGGCTGTGCAAATTGTAGAATTTTAATTTGTTTTTTTCATTCAAGTGCAAATAGGGGTTGTAGGAATACAGTCCAAACGGTCTTTACGGCCCGCGGACCGGAAAACCCGGGACCATATTTATCGGTCCCGGTCCGATCCGCGGTCCAAGTTTCCAAAAATTCCAGTCCATCGGATCGGACCGGGACCGGAATGTCCAGTCCGGTCTAGTCCGGTCCAGACTGGTTGATCAGCCCTACCTTGAGCTGCCCCGCGGCCAAGGCGATTCTGACTCTCCAGAAATCGCCAGGCCGCCTCGCGACCATACCCTGCCGCCCCGCGGCCAATCCAGTGACGACTCAGACAGGTATGTTAGACCTGATTTTCCCCCTCTTAATTCTTTCAAACTTGCTCCTCCCTTTCCTGAAGCACTCAGAGACACAAGAAGACTAGACAATGACAAAGAGATCGTTGAGACTTTCAGTAAGTGCGAGGTAAACATCCCCTTACTCAATTTGATTAAAAGTATTCCTCGTTATGCCAAATTTCTCAAGGAACTTTGCACAATAAAGAGGAATCAAAAGTTGAAGGGGAAGCAGAAAATTAAGGTAAGCGAACATGTGTCTGCTGTGTTTCAAAAGCGTATGCCTAAGAAATGTAGCGACCCTGGCATGTTCACAATCCCATGTGCGATAGGTGAGACTAAGTTTGATAAAGCTTTGTTAGACTTGGGTGCATCAATTAATGTTTTACCTTATTCTCTGTATGAATTGTTGGGTTTGGGACCTTTGCATGAGACTAGAGTGGTGATCCAACTAGCGGACCTATCAAATGCTTTTCCTAGGAGCATAGTAGAGGATGTTTTGGTCATGGTTGACAATTTGATCTTTCCTGCTGATTTCTTTGTCTTAGACGTAATCAAGAGGCCCCTATTCTCCTAGAGAGGCCCTTTTTAAAGATTGCTAGGGCAAAAATCGATGTGTAATCTAGTTCTTTGACTATGGAATTCGATGGTGAGAAGGTTTAATACAATATATATGACGCAATGAAATTCCCTTCTGATGATCATTCCTTTAACTTTATGGATGCCATTGATAGTTGTATGCAGGATATCTTTGATATGAGTTGTGTAGATGACCTGCAGGTAGCTTTAGAATCTCCTATTGAGGATTTCTCATTGAATTATGTTTTGTCTACTAACCTGCAGGAGTTTTAAAATTATAAGGAGTTTTAAAATAGGGGTTGTAGGATTATCTTTTTAGTCCACAACTCATAAGGAGTTTTAAAATTAATTACAGAAGAAGGAGTCATATTTATCAAGTAAGCAGCGGTAACAACAGCTTTACCCCACAAGCAATGTTTCAAACAAGAAGATATAAGCATGCATCTAGCCTTTTCAAGGAGAGTCATGTTCATCCTCTCAGCAGTACCATTCTGCTGGGAAGTTTCGGGAATGGTTAAGTGTCTCTTAATACCGTTAGACTTGCAGTACTCTATGAATAAACAATTACAGAACTCAAGACCATTATTAGTTTTTAAACATTTAACAGTCAAGCCATTTTCATTTTCAACTCCAATTTTCAAATTTTTTAAGGTTTCAAAAGCCTCATCTTTAGTTTTAAGCAAATAGACCCAAACCTTCCTACTGTAGTGATCAATGAGAGACATGAAATATCTCTTATGGCCTATAGTGGGAACGGGAGAAGGACTCCACAAATCAGAATGTATATATTCAAGAGGTGCAGCAACAACACAAGATGAATGCTTAAAACCTTTTCTAGCATGCTTCCCTAGAATACAATTCTCACAGAGATCAAGCAGGCATGGCTTGGAGTTGATGATGCCAGTTTTATGCAGGTGTTCTAAGCCTTTATTGCCTATGTGATCCAATCTATTATGCCACAACATAGTGTCATGCAAGGACATAGTATGCACAGAAGCAGTAAAGGCAGAAGCAGGATAATTCACAATAGAAGTAGCCAACAATTTATACAGACCTTTCTTTCTCAAGCATTTAATAACAAGCTTCCCATTTTTAAAAATAATCCCAACACCATTAGAACTGGAAATATCATAACATAATTCTTCAAAAGCACTTTCAGATAGCAAGTTTCCCCTCAAATCAGGAACCCACTTTACATTCTTAACAATTCTAATCACATCATCAAACATTTTCAAAGTAACAGATCCAACACCTTGAATTTTAAGAACAGAGTGATCACCCAGCATGACAGAACCAGCATCAAAGCATTTAAGATCAAAGAACCAAGACTTATGAAACGTAGCATGCATGGTACACCCAGAATCCAAAATCCAAGTATTAGAATTAGTGTAACTTAATAATGCAAGAACTTCATGAGTAACATAAGGATGAGATTCACAAATAGCAGACACATTTGGCTTCTTGCCAACTTTAATATCCCTTTTCTTTTTAAAACAATGCTTCTCAAGGTGACCAGTTTTATTGTAGTAAGTACACAAGAGATGAGATTTATCAGGTTTTTCACCACTAGACTTATCAGAAGACACATAATCATATTTATTATCTTTATTTTCCTGTTGCTTATTTTTCTTATTGCCTTTGTACTTAGACTTCACCGTAAGAACCTCATCTTTATTTTCAGGTTTAGGATCAGCCTTATGACCATTCACAGTTTTAAATACCTTTAAATTTTCATTTTTCTGTATGATAGACTCAATAAGCTCCTTTTTAGTCAACATCAACATAAGTAGTAGATTGAGCAGGCAGAGAATTAAGCAACAAAACACACAATTGAGTCTCATCAACCTTGTCACCACATCTCTCCAGATCTTGTGTGATAGACAAAAATCTATCAAGATTATCTGCAAGAGTGCAAGTGGTAGACATCTTATAATTGAAGAGTTTGTTAAAGAGATTTACCCTACTTGGTAATGATTTTACCAAGTATAATGTTTCCAACATCTCCTAGAGCTTATCAGCTATTTTGCAAGTCAGAACTTGCCTAGCCACTTCATCAGAGAGTCTCAACATAATCTCACTGTGTGCCAATTTATCAAGACGTTTACATATCCTTCTTCTTAGCTTGTCCTCATCATAGGCTCCAGTGACAGCTTCATAGCAATTTTCTTTGATTAATATGGCCTTCATTTTTACCTGCCAAATTGCAAAGTCAGCAGTTCCATTGAAGGGTTTAAGACAGTAAGATTCACCCATGTTTACAGTTAAGAACTTAAGAAACTTAACAAAACAGACAGTAAATCAAGCAAATGATTCAAGAAAACCTTGAACCTTAAGAAGAGCACAAAATTAAACACACACAAGCCTAGATCTAACAAACAAGGCGTGGTATGTCATGTAAGGGGGGTTCAGCACCAGCGATGTCGCCTTTTAGGTCTGTCCGAGGCCTTACGTTCGGTCTCTATCCCTAGAACTCAAGAATGAGCCAGGAAATCGAGAGCGGGACACTCAAGCTCTTATACCACTTGTTGAAAACCGAGATTCAAGATAACGAAAACGATTTGAGCGGAAGCGAGTGATAAAGAACGAGAAACTCAAACAAAACACGCAAGAACGAACACCAGAGTTTTACAAGGTTCGGCAAAAGATGCCTACGTCCTCGGGGCCTCAAGAATCGGCTGAATCCACTAAGGAATCGTTCAATAGAGGGTTACAATCAAGCAATGCAAAGATAAACCCTAGATCTATCATGAATGAGCCTTAGAGATATAGAGAGAAGAAAATCCTCCTGTGTGGGATGACCGAAGATCGAAGAACTCTTCGATTCTCCCAAACCCTAGATCTCTAGACGTGAGAGAAGCAGCAACCCAAGCCAGGAGCTTCGTTGCGCCACCACCAAGAGATATCCGAGATAAACCAACTCCTTCGCCTTCACAATCACCGGGGAGGAGCCAGAGACAAACCCTAGAAACCCTTTGAGAGCTTTTGTGAAGAGACGGAGGAGAGAGAGAGAAAGAGAGAGAGAGAGAGAGAGGGAGAGAGAGTCAATTTGAGAATCCAGGAGCTAAAGAGAGCTTATATAATTAGGTCACCAGATCTCAAGCAAAGCCAAGGCAAAACGCAGCGCTTCACTCAACCGGAATGGGCTACCAAAGCAAGCTCCAGCTTCTGGAGATTGGGCTCGGTATGGGCTAAAGCCCACACACGGGTAGTCATTCTAACTCTTACATATATCATATATATACACACCATAGGTTATACACTATACCCCACAATTGTCCATTAGACTCGTTAGAGGATCAAGTCGATAACTCGACTCAATACGACTCAGTCGAGTCTAACTACAATCGTGCATCCATGTATAGCTTACCATATAATATATACGTTATATGTACACTCATCATACACACATACATGATACAAGCACATAACAATATTACATGCAACATATATGAAAGCAAGATATAGGGAAATAAACACATAGCATTACAACATATACATTCATACACCGTTTGGAAGGAGAGAGACGGGCACGACTGGTGCCGATTGACTTTACATTCCTAGAACCCTAATTAAGTTTAGGTTTATTTTTATGGACATCTAAACTCTTTTCGTTTTATCTACGATTTGAAGCTTTGTTTAGATTGAGTTGTGAGTTTCTGAATCTTGTTCTTTATTTCTTATATTGAATGTTTTGACTTCTTTGCTCTTATTGATTGATTGTTTTGTTCTTTCTTGTCTGGCCAACTTGTTAGATCAATTCAATTGTTAGGGTTTTATAGATTCCTGATTGCGAACCTTAACCCAAGTAGCAAACTTATCTCTTTAGGGATGACTGAACTGATTGGATAAGTAGGATGTTGGATGTGTTGTTAAATTCCTCTTTAGAGACTGCAAATACCTTGGTTAAACTCTGAACTTAAAGCTATCAATTGAGTTAAATCCTTTTCTAGGGAATGTTCAATTGATAAGGGTTTCTAGGACTAGTAACTATATTAGGTCGAGACAAGGACATTCATAGAAAGACTAAAAGGACAAGAGGAAGTTACAATATCAATTCAATCAAATAAAGTGAATAGTTGTAGGTAAAGCGATATTCTCTAAATTGTTTTGCATCAACTTGTTTATAGTTTATTTTACTTTCTTTCTTTTTTTCACCACTAAAAAACCCCCATTTTCTATTAATTGGTAAATAAACATAATTTACAAATAACTTGATTCTCTGTAGGATCGACTCATGCTTACCACACTATATTAGTTAGGTAGGTTCGAATTTATTTTGATACGGTTTACGCGACTAAAAACAGTTCAACAAATTGGCGCCGTTGCCGGGGAATCAAAGTTTATTTATTTGTTCTGTGTGTTTGCCGATTATTATATATAACTAATTTTGTTGTGAGCCTAACATACGGTTCATAATGTAAAGGCTCAAGTTTTCAAATCCAAATTTTTTAAGAAAAAAAGAAATTAAAAATGAATTTAAATCGAATTAAAAGCTCGTTTAGCGGATTTCGACCGTAATATAAAATTTGACGAACGATTTTCGTCCTTTTACCTCGAAAATTGAAAATAATTATCAGATGGCGATATCCTTTTTGATTTTATAAATCTAATTGATCGATAAAGCGGGATTCGGAGAAACTAACATTCGAAAACTAAATTCGGGGTTCAAAATTCGCGTATTTGATATTTATTTTTGGGTATTGATTTTGACCAATTCCACACTCTCCCCCTCACCTACTCCCGTCACTTCACCATCCCCTACCAACACCATTCGGATTCACCATCCCCGACTCCATCTTATTCACTCCTTCATGCCATCACCACCGTCATCACCTGCTCCCACTTTCACCATATCAGATCACTGCCATCTCCACTCCATCTCTCCCTCTTTTATTTCATCCTTCATGCTCTCCTGCTCCATTCCATCTTCATCGCCATCACCGCACACCATGTCGTCACCACCACTGAGCCACCATCTCAGCACCTCCCCACGTCGCAGCCAACATCACCGCAACTCACCATCATCATCGTTCCATCACCGCGGCGTCGAGCAGCTACAGTTGGCGGGATCGGCTCCTTTTTGAATCCGAAGAAGAAAAGAGGTGTGGCCCTCCTGCTGCCCAGTCCGCATTTGTGGGGCCCACCTCCTTGTTGTTCTTATTTGTTGATTGAACCGGTTTGGGATTTATTAGCGGGTTTGGTTCGGTTCGGGTTATCCGTTTATTTATTTAACTAATTAACAATATTTAAATTATTATATATATAATATTATTGAAGGTTTTAAGAGGTAAAATATTATTTTGGGAAAATTATAAGGGTTAGTTTATTAAATAAAAACGGTTTGGTGTTAGGGGATCTGGAAATATTTTTTTTAAGTGGTTTAATAAATGATATTTAAAATATCATATAATATTATTGGGACTTTTATAAAGAATTTGGAAAAGAATTTCAAGGTTGGAAAGTAATCCAATAAATAAATTTAAAAAGGAATTTGACGAGTATTTTCAAGGGTCGGAATACTTAACTATTTAACTAGTTAACTGGGATTTCAAACGGTTTTGAAACTAACTTGGGAATAAGACTTATTCGATGACTAACTAGCATGATAATATGATCGTTTGACTAACAATATGATATGCATGACTAATAGCATGACTTGTGGTGAATTATTATATGAGATTAAATGTTGGATGATTATGACGATCTAGTAGGATTTTATATCACATAAATTATGTCTTATGATTTTGATGAACCGTTGAGGTATATGCGGAAATGATGTATATGAACATGCGAAATTGGTTGAATGATTTATGGAGAACGATGTGGTCTTGAGGAGCGGATTATGCGATGAAATGACTTTCATAATATGTTACTTGTTCTATTGATTGAGGTGTGCTTGAGTGCTTAATAGTTGGGTGTAGACTTATGTATATTCCATTATGTACTAGGTGATACTATATGATTGTGAATACTGTGCGCTGGATTCTTCTGTTGCCGATCTGCTAGCTAGGTAAGTCCTCCGGGGCTTACTCAGTAACTAGTACCTTCTGCCTGATGTGTCATATAATATGTAGGTGTTGCATATGCATAAAAGCATGTCATGTAGTATCATGATTAGGAATTGCACTTACGAATGAACATTCTTATTCTGTATGCGTTTGATTACAGAACGGTCGTTATCTGTGAGTCCTAGAGTCCTTGCTATGGTCAAAGGACAGCCTAGTCCCATCGGGTTCATCCTAAGTCATTCGAGTCGTTGGAATACCTTTACTATTATTAGCATTATTATTTTCTTCTCGCAAGATCCACGATATGATGATGAGATCTGAGATGCTAAAGAATCGAACTGGCCAGTCTCCACCCTAGTTGGAAGGGGAGTGGTGGTAGAAGAGGGATATACCACTTGGTATTCATTGTTAATGCCTTACTTAATATTCCACGCATATGAATTAGGAACATGATAGTGTGGTTAATATTTCAGTACTGCATGAAGGCATCCTTTATTCTAGGTATAGACATATTATATGTCCTCAGTGCGGTCAGAGGACCCGGGAGCGGACTCTTGGCCTGACTTTGTGGTATAGTTTAAGGTACCTGTTTCACTGCTTGATTTCGTGCTGATATGACGGGGTCCATTCTTATGGAGGAGAGTGAGTGTTGAACCATGACTTCACCAAATTTATACTTTGGGGATTTCTCCCTACTTATACTCTGTTTTGACCCGGTTCTTCGGTGGCGCCCATTGTATCATTTTCAGAACTTATGCCCTTTGCATGGTAAATGATCTTCCGCGTTGTAGACTTAGGATAGGTACATGGGTTTACCACGGGGTCTCCAACGGACCTTCCGGATTTGGGTGTGAAATCCCACTTTAAACTACACATCTTTGATTCCAAACCTTCAACCTGTACTCGGGGCGCAAGATCCCAACGAGGGGTTTCATCCCTCGAAACGTAACTCGGGAATTATAATCCCCGGCCATTACAAAGGTGGTATCAGAGCCGAGGTTTTGCAATCCGAGTACAATAGGTTGAAGATGGTTTTGAAAATTGGCCAATGTTTTCAAATGGTTTTGAAACATGTTTTTAAAAGGGAAAAATGAATTTAATTGGAATTAAACCTAAAAGAATAAGAGGAAACAATCTCGTGGGTAGAGACTAAAGCGATATACCTCCCTTATGGAAGTAGAACTCGTGAAACGGTAGGCAAAATACTAGCTTTTATTTATAGATGGGCCTAGAAGACTCCAAGGAGCACCACGAAGGTTGGAGTGTCGAGGTAGAAGGCCGTGAGGTTCTTGCCCCTCCGGTCAATTGTCCCTCGAAGGACGACATAGATCGTCTCTATGCTTACGTTATATATACATATATGCAATTGGGCCCAAGGGCGATCCTCCTCGAAGAGGATCATATTAATCTTGTTGATTGTTTCCGTGTTGAATGCTATTGTGCTTTGGATAGCGAACTAATCAGAATGCCTTAACTTGAACATGTAAATGACTGTATGTGCAAATGGGATAGCAGGAGGAAACCTTGTTCTTATGTAATCAGATTTTCTGTCTTGTCGGAATAGTTCTTCTATAGTGCAACCCCCTTGATAATCCCGATTTCGTCGTCCGTCCCACCAAAGCACTTGGATGTGTTAGTAAGGTTCGAGAGTGTCCGTTCCTCTTGACTTGAGTCCTATTTGTATTCCAACCATAGATGTCCATCGAGTCTCATACCTACTGTCAACGTTCTCTATGGGAAATTGGGTCGGTCAGCTAACTACTTTCAGGGATTGTGTATGATATGAGGGTTACCTGAGGTTGATTATCGACATTCTTCATAGTTAGGAGTGGGTTGTCTTATGGAGTCATCCCTCTTGAGTCTCGTAATGGTCAACCGTGTCTCCTTGCCAAAAGAGTCTAAACATGAATTCTACCCTCACCTTTCGGAAACAGCGTGAATGTCCTTGTGTCCTACCCAGCAAGTCATACTAGCGTCCCACAGGGGAAATAGGGTGGTGAGTCGGTGATTGTCCTTAGAGAATTATGTCAAGTTATAATGATAGCCTCCTTGTGATTTCATGACATGTTATATTGGTATAATTCAGCATGACTTGCCTGGTACCTTTCATGGTTGCACTTATGAGTGGATGTATGTGTCATATGTATTGAATTCCCATGATTACTGTCTCCTTATGAACTGGGTCTATGATAGTGTGGCCAACTCTCGTTGCATGTTTAACACATGAATCAGATGACTTAGCATGCCAGATTAACCTAATTGGACCTCACTGATTGTGTACATGTTTAATGAGTATTGCTAGTATCATGTAAGACATATACCTCTCAGTTATAGGCCCTCGTATGATTGTGTGACGTCCTAGTCTTACTATGTGAATATGTATGTATGTGATGAGATAGTTGTTATACCAACCCTACATGAACTAACCATACCCTTAGCATGATTTTTAGGGTACATCTTAGCATGCTTTTCGTAATATTATGACTTGCTTAATTGTGTATCTAAATGAGTGATAATTCATGCATATGATATCTTGTGATGTTTGCTAGATCTTGCATAACTTATGACATATATGTCCCATGCCAGTCTGCGCATACATGTTCTTAGTCTGTCAAGCATGATTGGTGAATGAAATGATAGGTTGTTAGCTTGTTCTACGCACATATAAAGATGATTTTATGAACATGCTATGAACGCATAAATCGATATTCCTTGAGATAGGTGCATACTAGTGTGAAATAATGTGATGATATCTCTTAATTTTTATGTGTTTGTGTTCCACAATTATAAGGGCATCGTTGTAACTCTCGGGTTGGGATCTTCTCCTTGGTCTCGTCGTCCCTAGTCCTGGTTCATGTCTGAACTCTTAAGGAAGTTGTGTTGTCTGCCCTTGTCTCTCCCCTATCTCCATAACTTCTAACCTTTACGATCCTTCGATGAGCGCCGATATGCAAGAAAGGACCGACGACCAAGTGGCACCGGAGCGGCGCAACGGAAGTGTGATGGGTCCATGACCCCTAGGCCCCAGGAACAACGTCACCGATGGCAAAAAGGACGAATATGCTTCAAAGATGACAATCGTGAACAGGTTCCTCCCAACTGACACGAGGAAGAGCATTCTTAATTCAAAATGTGGATTCTTCTATACTAATCGGAATTGATGTTGTGTGATAGGCTTAGAACTAACATAATTGAATGTGTGATGACGGATGTGCTGAACTGGTAGCAATGATTGCATGACTAGGTTATGGGTTATATGTCTAGTGGTGCTTCTTCTTGGGCATGAGTCGAGAGATTATTCGGTAAGCTAGGTCAAAAAGTGGCAGAGGGATTGAAGTCTTTGTTCTTGGTCATGAGATAAGCGAGAGGGTGTGCAGGATGGATGTGTTAGCTTGGGTAGAGCCGAGTGAGTTGGGACTCGTCGGAGATAGTGGTCAGTGAGTATAGTTGAGCTCCAGGCAAGTCTTAGGTGAGGAGTGGGGTAGTATGGCGAGACTTCGAGGGAAATGTCCTAGTGGGAAGTGGTAGTCTAGGAAGGTAGTGTGTACGGGTAGTATAAGATAGTGGTTGGCTGAGGGCTAGACTAGAAGAAAAGAGATTTTTGAAGGTTGGTGAAGTTGTGGTGCTTAGGAAATTCGGACAAGGATGTCATATGAATTTGGTGAAAATGATGATCGGTACATAAGGGTTTAAGTGGTAGAGATTTCAAAGTTTAAGGAAGCATGAGCTGAGGCAATTTGGGGAGACATGCGGAGTTGAGGGGAGTGGTCTAGGTAGAGTGTGTTGGGAAGAGGATCTACTGTGGGTCTGCTTGAGGGTCATGGTGATTCGTGGTTGGGAGTACCACTAGTTGGGTTCTGCGTTAGAATTGGTCGGGAGTGTCAGGTGTGAGATGGTCAGCATGAGTTGGGTCCTTAGAGGTAGATGGCTAGTGAGAGTGGTTAGTGGCGTGAGAAGTATGATTAAGTTAGCAAGGTGATTCGAGATGTCTCTTTAGAAGATGATGGTCGGGCGGAGTCTTGAGAGCTTAGAAAGAGTAAGCGAGATTGTTAAAAAGTGTCTAGATCAATCGTAACAGCGGTTCAGTTGTGGACTCGGAATTTTCTATTAGAGGGTAAAGATGGGACTCATAGAGGATCCCTAGGGCAAGGACGTGTTATATATGGAGTGTTAGTAGTAGATTGAGTTGTTCAGCTTGTCGCAATGAGGGAATTTTGTGATTTGGGAACTCCGAGAGATAGTTTTAAATAGTCGAGTGGAAGGTAGGACTTGAGATCGAGATGTCGAAGTGGATTGGGCCTTAGATGGCTTGATGGCATAGGAGTTGGGATACCTTGTATTTGGTTTGGGTATTCGACCTTGATTGCGAATAGTTATGAGGCTAGAAACGTTGTATGTGAGCAGGATACAATAGTGCATAGAACTGGTAGTGGATTGAGTTGGTTAACCTCGGTGAAGTTGATCTTAATGCAAGGGATGGTGAGTAGTGGTCGTGTCTCGCCATGATTGGTAGTGTAAGGCAGATTCTCCTGAGATAATGATCTAGTGTATACTTTACTTGGGGCTGAATGTTGTGCGAATTCTATGCTATAGACTATGTTGATTCTCTGATGTGTTGTCGTTGACAATAGGGAATTGTTAGTACTAACATAGTTATCCCTGAACTCGATGGAATGCTACTGTACGGAAGTAGTTGTTTGCCTCTAATGCGATGGCGCTTGGTAGTTAGAATGAGTATGATGTACTTATTTGATTGATATAACGTGCTTATCTGATTGACATGGTGTGTAACTTCCATGAGATGATGTGATAAATTCTACTATATATGATACGATGCTAGATATGCTATGTTATGTGGCTATTCTTGAGGTGATTATGTTATGCTATTAGACGTGAGGTGCTATTGTTATTTGATATATATACATGATGCTTGATGATGGAAATGATAGAAATTGAACTGTTGAACCTTGATTGTTCTTAGAACCTAGGAAGAGAATATGAGATTAGCCTTTAGAAGTAGATGATAGGATGAATGGAGAGGTTATGAATGCTTTTGACTAATGCCGAACTTGAAGTTTTGAACGGTGTTTTAAAGAGGACGTTGTGATGTTTTCAGTTATGATACGACCGAGGAGTCGGAGTAAGGATGTGGTAGGGGCCCATATCACATTCTTCTTGCTACGGTCTATTGGGGATATTATGATCACGGCAACGGTACTGTGAGGATCTCATAGGGTCACTTATGAGATACTTACGGGATCAATGACATGATCCTTGGACTCACCAATTTCAAACTTCATCCCCTATTTTAAAATGATTTTAGTCTTGGGGACGAGACTTGTTTTTAGAGGTGGATGATGTAAAGGCTCGGATTTTTAAATCTTAATTTTTTCGGAAAAAGGAAATTAAAAATGAATTTAAATCGAATTAAAAGCTCATTTAGCGGATTCCGACCGTAATATAAAATTTGAAGAACGGTTTTCGTCCTTTTACCTCGAAAATTGAAAATAATTATCAGATGGCGATATCCTTTTTGATTTTATAAATCTAATTGATCGATAAAGCGGGATTCAGATAAACTAACATTCGGAAACTAAATTTGGGGTTCAAAATTCGCGTATTTGATATTTATTTTCGGGTATTGATTTTGACCAATTCCACACTCTACCCCTCACCCACTCCAGTCACTTCACCATCCCCTGCCAATACCATTCGGATTCACCATCCCCGACTCCCTCTTCTTCACTCCTTCACGCCATCACCACCGTCATCACCTGCTCCCTCTTTCACCATATCAAATCACTGCCATATCCACTCCATCTCCCTCTTTTATTTGCTCCTTCATGCTCTCCTGCTCCCTTCCATCTTCATCGCCATCACCGCACACCATGTCGTCACCACCAATGAGCCACCGTCTCAGCACCTCCTCACGTCGCAGCCAACATCACCCCAACTCACCATCATCATCGTTCCATCACCGTTTCCACACCCTCGAACCACCGCCCCACCATCTCCATCAGCGTCCAGCATCCCCGGAGCCACCAGAGCCGTCGACGAGCCACCTCTACCAACGTCCAGCATCCCCGGAGCCACCAGCGCTATCGACGAGCCACCGAACAACCTCCTTACTCTATTTCACGAAGCCTTATTCCGGTAAACCGTTCACCTTCGTTTCTGATCGAAATCGCCTTCGGTCTCCACCAACATACTCACCCATGTCCGACGCAGGTTCGACGAGCCATCGAGTGCCACCAAGGAAGCCCGGAACTCCGATCGAGAGCTCCGAAGTCGCGAAAAATCCATCTCGGTGAGCTTTGAATTTATCCTAGTTTCGATTCATTTTTTTAGTCTTTTTCGATGCTTAGACTAATCGGGGATGAGCGAGAGCTGAGTGAGGGTTATCGAGCAAGCTCGAGAGCTCCAACGAGCTCGAGAGCGGGCAAGGTCGTGAGCAGCGCAAGCGTGTGGGAGCGAGCGAGCTCTTGCCCGGCGAGGCGGAGGTGATCGGATCCGGGAAGGGGAAGTCAAGGAAGCCATGGGGAGGTGTGCTGGATTCCAAGGCGTCGGCGAGCAGGCGGAGGAAGCCGAAGACGGCGGCGTCGAGAACCTACAATATCAATTCATAGAAAGACTAAAAGGATAAGAGGAAGTTACAATATAAATTCAATCAAATAAAGTGAATAGTTGTAGGTAGAGCGATATTCTCTAAATTGTTTTGCATCAACTTGTTTATAGTTTATTTTATTTTCGTTCTTTTTTTCACCACTAAAAAACCCCCCATTTTCTAATAATTGGTAAATAAACATAATTTACGAATAACTTGATTCTCTGTGGGATCGACTCGTGCTTACCACACTATATTAGTTAGGTAGGTTCGAATTTATTTTGATACGGTTTACGCGACTAAAAACAGTTCAACAAATTGGCGCCGTTGCCGGGGAATAAAAGTTTATTTATTTGTTATGTGTGTTTCCCCACTATTGTATATAACTAATTTTGTTGTGAGCCTAACATACGGTTCATAATGTAAAGGCTCGAGTTTTCAAATCCTAATTTTTTCGGAAAAAGGAAATTAAAAATGAATTTAAATTGAATTAAAAGCTCGTTTAGCGGATTCCGACCGTAATATAAAATTTGACGAACAATTTCCATCCTTTTACCTCGAAAATTGAAAATAATTATCAGATGGCGATATCCTTTTTGATTTTATAAATCTAATTGATCGATAAAGTGGGATTCGGAGAAACTAACATTTGGAAACTAAATTCGGGGTTCAAAATTCACGTATTTGATATTTATTTTCGGCTATTGATTTTGACCAATTCCACACTCTACCCCTCACACACTCATGTCACTTCACCATCCCCTGCCAACACCATTCGGATTCACCATCCCCGACTCTCTCTTCTTCACTCCTTCACGCCATCACCACCGTCATCACCTGCTCCCTCTTTCACCATATCAAATCACTGCCATATCCACTCCATCTCCCTCTTTTATTTGCTCCTTCATGCTCTCCTGCTCCCTTCCATCTTCATCGCCATCACCGCACACCATGTCGTCACCACCAATGAGCCACCGTCTCAGCACCTCCTCACGTCGCAGCCAACATCACCCCAACTCACCATCATCATCGTTCCATCACCGTTTCCACACCCTCGAACCACCGCCCCACCATCTCCATCAGCGTCCAGCATCCCCGGAGCCACCAGAGCCGTCGATGAGCCACCTCTACCAACGTCCAGCATCCCCGGAGCCACCAGCGCTATCGACGAGCCACCGAACAACCTCCTTACTCTATTTCACGAAGCCTTATTCCGGTAAACCGTTCACCTTCGTTTCTGATCGAAATCGCCTTCGGTCTCCACCAACATACTCACCCATGTTCGACGCAGGTTCGACGAGCCATCGAGTGCCACCGAAGAAGCCCAGAACTCCGATCGAGAGCTCCGAAGTCGCGAAAAATCCATCTCGGTGAGCTTTGAATTTATCCTAGTTTCGATTCATTTTTTTTTAGTCTTTTTCGATGCTTAGACTAATCGGGGATGAGCAAGCTCGAGAGCTCCAACGAGCTCGAGAGCGGGCAAGGTCGTGAGCAGCGCAAGCGCGTGGGAGCGAGCGAGCTCTTGCCCGGCGAGGCGGAGGTGATCGGATCCGGGAAGGGGAAGTCAAGGAAGCCATGGGGAGGTGTGCTGGATTCCAAGGCGTCGGCGAGCAGGCGGAGGAAGCCGAAGACGGCGGCGTCGAGAACCTATAATATCAATTCATAGAAAGACTAAAAGGATAAGAGGAAGTTACAATATAAATTCAATTAAATAAAGTGAATAGTTGTAGGTAGAGCGATATTCTCTAAATTGTTTTGCATCAACTTGTTTATAGTTTATTTTATTTTCGTTCTTTTTTTCACCACTAAAAAACCCCCCATTTTCTAATAATTGGTAAATAAACATAATTTACGAATAACTTGATTCTCTGTGGGATCGACTCGTGCTTACCACACTATATTAGTTAGGTAGGTTCGAATTTATTTTGATACGGTTTACGCGACTAAAAACAGTTCAACAAATTGGCGCCGTTGCCGGGGAATAAAAGTTTATTTATTTGTTATGAGTGTTTCCCGACTATTGTACATAACTAATTTTGTTGTGAGCCTAACATACGGTTCATAATGTAAAGGCTCGAGTTTTCAAATCCTAATTTTTTCGGAAAAAGGAAATTAAAAATGAATTTCCATCCTTTTACCTCGAAAATTGAAAATAATTATCAGATGGCGATATCCTTTTTGATTTTATAAATCTAATTGATCGATAAAGTGGGATTCGGAGAAACTAACATTTGGAAATTAAATTCGGGGTTCAAAATTCGCGTATTTGATATTTATTTTTGGCTATTGATTTTGACCAATTCCACACTCTACCCCTCACACACTCATGTCACTTCACCATCCCCTCCCAACACCATTCGGATTCACCATCCCCGACTCTCTCTTCTTCACTCCTTTACGCCATCACCACCGTCATCACCTGCTCCCTCTTTCACCATATCAAATCGCTGCCATCTCCACTCCATCTCTCCCTCTTTTATTTCCTCCTTCATGCTCTCCTGATCCCTTCTATCTTCATCGCCATCACCGCACACCATGTCGTCACCACCACTGAGCCACCGTCTCAGCACCTCCCCACGTCGCAACCAACATCACCACAACTCACCATCATCATCGTTCTATCACCATTTCCGCACCCTCGAACCACCGCCCCACCACCTCCATCAACGTCCAGCATCCCCAGAGCCACCGGTGCCGTGGACAAGTCACCTTCATCAACGTCCAGCATCCCCGGAGCCACCAACGCTGTCGACGAGCCACCGAACAACCTCCTTACTCTGTTTCACGAAGCCTCGTTCCAATAAACTGTTCTCCTTCGTTTTTGATCGAAATTGCCTTCGGTCTCCACCAATATACTCAACCATGTCAGACTCAGGTCCGACGAGCCATCGAGAGCCACCGAGGAAGCCCAGAATTCCGATCGAGAGCTCCGAAGTCGCAAAAAATCCATCTCGGTGAGCTCCGAATTTATCCTAGTTTCGATTCGTTTTTTTTAGTCTTTTTCGATGCTTAGACTAATCGGGGGTGAGCGAGAGCTGTTGTGAGCTGAATCTGCCATGCTTTACATTAACTTTTATATCATTTTCTGCATACATTTCATGCATTTGGGCTAGTATAATACATAATCTATGTAGTTTATGTTTATTTGCCAAATTATGGAATCTACACCAGTTTCTTTTTAATTTCGAAGAATTCGAGGCAAATTACAGCAGTTCTGAGAAAGGTCGGAAAAACTCAGAAATCAACTACAGAAGACGCAGCGGAACCAGGACGAATCAAGCCGGAGCCCAGCTTTACTCGATCTTGAGTTAACTTACTCGATCTAGAGGAGAGTTGTCCGAGCACACTTGGTCGAGCAAAGCCTGGTCGAGGAAACCGAGTCAGAGGCAATCTGACTCCGGAAGCCAACTCGATCTCAAGGAACTTTGTCGAGATCAAAAACACCTAGACACCATGTCCGGAGTCGACGAAGCTTTGCCAAAGTCGAGAAGCCGAAGACGGAGAGCACCACCATTACTCGATCTCGAGGAGCCTTGTCGAGATCGAGGACCCCATGGCGCCAATCCGAGTTCGTGACGAGCACCATCTACTCGACTACACCAGGCCAGCCATCCTCGAAGCACGCCCAACTCGATCTGGAGGACGTTGGTCGAGATCGAGGAGCCAGCACCACACCTGTCCGAGCAAGTCAAGCAGAGCTACCTGAGACATCCAAGCCATCCATAGTCGACGTCAATCCTACTCGATCTCGAGTAGAGTTTTTCGAGATCGAGGAGAGCCGTGTCCGAAACCGCGTTACGCGCTTTGGCTGTCCGTGTCGAGCTGGGAATCCTTGGAGCCGAAGGAAGCCAAGTCTATCCGAGATCTATCAAATTCTATCTATGGAAAAGATTTACCACACATGGAGAGAAGATTTACCTATTTAGATTTATTTCCCCCTTTATAGGTTTAATTCTTTAATTACATTTATTTATCTTAAAGTCTTTAGATATAGATTTAGATAAAGATAGATATATTCTATCCTTGAATAGCAAGGAATAGAAGGCTATAAATAAAGCCTTAGGGGCTGAGCATTAGGTATCTGATTCCAATTCAATTCGAAGTTAGAGAAGTAGTTCCATAAAGACGGTTTAGGAGTTCGAAGGTTTTAGGGTTTTGGCATTCAGCGAAAGTTGGATTGCCGGGATTGTAAAAGCTTTGAATTTAGTTTAATGCAAGTTTCTTTTTATACATCAATGTCTGCTATTGCAATGAGGAGCGAGTAGTCCACCCACTTCTGGGGCTGGGGTGAGCCCGGCGGTGGCCATGTGAGGTGATGCGGTAAAGGTACAATCTTGTTATGCGATTCTTCTTCTATCCCTATGAGCATGATTCTTTTACGAGAGTTGAAGGTGATCCTTGTTTGTATTATTGAAATGAAAGTGATCTTAATGCAACTTGGGTTAATTATGTGAAAAGGGTTAGTAACAATTAGGGTTTATGTGAAAGCCTCTATATGCCTATTTGTTAATAACGAAAGTTATTTTGATGGAAAGCATGATCTTTTATGCCTTTATGTATTACTTTGCATGGTTGTCGTTGTGGCATTGATACCCTGGATTTGGAAGTTCTTTCATATATTGAGTTTATTTCTGTCGAAATCTGAAAATCTGTGTTCGAAGTTGCGATTTATACTTTCTGTGTTTTAAGTCGATCTAGAGGAAAGTGTCATTGATCTCGAGTTGCAGCTTGTCGAGATCGAGTAGAGTCTGGTCTAGATCGAGTTACTGTCGTCGGATTTTGAGTTTCTGTTTCTGCTGTCCTTTGTCGATCTCGAGTTGTTGTTGTCGAGATCGAGTACGTCTGTCTTTTCTTTTATTTCTTGCTTTTGTTTGTTATTTCTGTCTTTGCTTCTTTGTTTCTGTGTTTTCTGCTTGCTTTTCTGTGAGATTTACAGCTGCCTAGGATCCGCTGACACGCTTCCTCGTGGATCGATCCTGACTTTCTCTTACTACATTGGAGGGAGTCTTGTAATTATTTGCGTGGGCCTAAATCCGGTTTGATCTATTTCATTATATTTCATACTCGATTTCCTCCTCACAATAAATTGGCGCCATTGCCGGGGAAGCTATCATTCGCGCCTTAGGTAGTCAGATCTCACTTTTTCTTTGAGTTACTTTACAGGTGTATGCGCCGTTCTGGTCAACCACCTGAGTTTGACGGCTTAGACGAACCAGAGTGCCTTCTATACATCAGAGCTAAACTACAAAGAGCCATGGCGGCCGCTGAGACACAAGAACAGCTAATTGCGAGGCTTACAAGGGAACTAGCCGCTAAAGATGCTGCTATCGCCACTGAGAAAGCAGCAAGGGAACAAGCGGAGGCTGAGCTTGCCCAGTACCCAACCACGGCAGAGGATTATATGCACCCAACTCTCGTTGTGCCTGAATCGGCGATTCTAATCCCTGAAAACTCTTTTGAAATTCGCACTCAATTCCTTATAGAACTTAAAAAAAATGCCTTTTTTGGTAGATTTAATGAGTGTCCTCTTGAACATATTACCAATTTTTATGACATGTGTCGTACTCTTGCTGAAGGTACCACTCTGGAATATGTCAAGATGAAGGCTTTTCGCTTGTCTCTCGCTGGACCTACACTGAAGTGGTGTTGTGAGCTGAATCTGCTATGTTTTACAGTAACTCTTATATCAATTTCTGCATACATTTCATTCATTTGGGCTAAGATAGTACAGAATCTATGTAGTTTATGTTTATTTGCCAAATTATGGAATCTACACCAGTTTCTGTTTAATTTCGCAGAATTCGAGGTAAATTACAGCAGTTCTGAGAAAGGTTAGAAAAGCTCGAAAATCAACTACAGAAATCCAAGGTCAAGAAGCATCGGAACCAGTCAAATCAAGCTTTGGAGCCCGAGTTTACTCGATCTAGAGTACTGCTACTCGACCTCGATGAAGTTGTCCGAGCACAGGCCTTGTCGACCAAGAGCAGTGTCGAGAGCCAGATCAACCCGACTCCGGAAGCCAACTCGATCTCGAGTACAGCTTGTCAAGATCGACAAAGTCTAGACGCCACATCAGGAGTCGAAGATGTTGTGCCATGCCGAGAAGCCGAGGACAAAGACGCCGAGCCAAACCCTACTCGATCTTGAGGAGATCTTGTCGAGATCGAGTAACCCATGTCGCCAATTCGAGTTCGTGACGAGCACCACCTACTCGACATCACCAGTCCAGGCATCCTTGACGCCAACCCAACTCGATCTCGAGTTGTCCTTGTCGATATCGAGGAGCCAGAACCACAAGTCCGAGCCATGTCAAGCAGATCTACCCGAGAAGCCGAGCCACACCGGTCGACGACAATCCTACTCGATGTCGAGTAGCCTTGGTCGAGATCGACGAGCCACGTCCGGGAGCGCGTTACGCGGTTTGAGCAGTCCTTGTCAAGTTGGGAATCCTTGGAGCCTAAGGAAGTCGAGTTGGCCGAGATTCTATCCAATTTGATCAAGTCTATCTATGGAAGAGAAGTTCTACCTACTTGGAAGATATTTTGCAAACTTTAGATATAGTTTCCTTTAAAGATTTATTTCCCTCAAGCAATTTATTTATCTTTAAAGCTTTTAAGTAGATATAGATAGAAGATTCTATCCTTGATTAGCAAGGAATGGAAGGCTATAAATAAAGCCCTAGGGGCTGGTTTTTCATTAATTCAAAAACACAATCAATTCCATTCAAGTAAGTAGGAGTAGAGAGAGAAAGTTTGTAACAAGCAAGGTGGAAAAGCGAAAGCGGATTTGTCTTGTGGGTTGTAAGCTTTCTTTATTTAATTCAATGCAAGTTAGTTTCATTTGTTATTTGATGTCTTTCTTGATGATGAAGAGCGAGTAGTCCACCAACTTCTGGGGCTGGGGTGAGCCCGACGGTGGCCATGTAAGGTGATGCGGTAAAGGTCAGATCTTGTTACGCAATTCGTCTTCTATCCCTATGAGCATGATTCTTTTGCGAGAGTTGAAGGTGATCCTTGTTTGTGTTATTGAAGTGAAAGTGATCTTAATGCAACTTGGATTAATTATGTGAAAAGGGTTAGTAACAATTAGGGTTTATGCGAAAGCCTCTATATGCCTATTTGTTAGTAACGAAAGTTATTTTGATGGAAAGCATGATCTTTTATGCCTTTATGTGTTACTTTGCATGGTTATCGTTGTGGTGTTGATGCCCTGGCCTTGGAAGTCTTTTAGCATATTGATTTATTTCGTCAGAATTCTGAGTTTTGGGTTGGAGATATTGCAATTTACGTTTTCTGAGTTTTTAGTCGATACAGAGTAGAGTCTTGTCGATCTCGAGTAGACACTGGTCGAGATCGAGTTGGCTTTTCTATATCGAGTTGTCTGTTTGCTTGCTGAGTTTCTGTTGTCGACATCCGTAGTCGATATCGAGGACAGTTAGTCGATATCGACCAACTTCCGTGTCCTCGCTTTTGTTTCTGCTTTTGTTTGTTCTTTTCTGTTTTATTTCTGTCTTTCTTTGTTTCTGTATTTATGTTGCTTTTCTGTGAGATTTACAGCTACCTAGGATCCGCTGACACGCTTCCTCGTGGATTCGATCCTGTCTTTCTCTTACTGCATTGGAGGAGTCTTGTATTTATTTGCGTGGGCCTAAATCTGGTTTGATTTATTTTATTATATTTCATACTTGATTTCCTCCTCACAGCAAGTGGCTTGAAGGGCTGAAACCAAGATCCCTCACAACAAGAGCTGAGTGAGGGTATTCGAGCAAGCTCGAGAGCTCCGGCGAGCTCGAGAGCGGGCAAGGTCGTGAGCAGTGCAAGCGCGTGGGAGCGAGCGAGCTCTTGTCCGGCGAGGCGGAGGTGATCTAATCCAGGAAGGGGAAGCCGAGGAAGCCATGGGGAGGTGTGCTGGATTCTGAGGCGCCGGCGAGCAGGCGGAGGAAGCCGGAGACGGCGGCGTCGAGCAGCTACAGTTGGCGGGATCGGCTCCTCTTTGAATCCAAAGAAGAAAAGAGGCGTGGCCCTCCTGCTGCCCGGTCAGCATTTGTGGGGCCCACCTCCTTGTTGTTCTTATTTGTTGATTGAACCGGTTTGGGATTTATTAGCGGGTTTAGTTCGGTTCGGGTTATTCGTTTATTTATTTAACTAATTAACAATATTTAAATTATTATATATATAATATTATTGGAGGTTTTAAGAGGTAAAATATTATTTTGGGAAAATTATAAGGGTTAGTTTATTAAATAAAAATTGTTAGGATTTAGGGGATCTGGAATTTTTTTTTTAGTGGTTTAATAAATGATATTTAAAATATCATATAATATTATTGGGACTTAACGATTTATAAAGAATTTAGAAAAATAATTTCAAGGTTGGAAAGTAATCCAATAAATAAATTTAAAAGGGAATTTGGCGAGTATTTTCAAGGGTCGGAATACTTAACTATTTAACTAGTTAACTGGGATTTGAAACGGTTTTGAAACTAACTTGGGAATAAGACTTATTTGATGACTAACTAGCATGATAATATGATCGTTTGACTAACAGTATGATATGCATGACTAATAGCATGACTTGTGGTGAATTATTATATGAGATTAAATGTTGGATGATTATGACGATCTAGTAGGATTTTATATCACACAAACTATGTCTTATGATTTTGATGAACCGTTGAGGTATATGCGAAAATGATGTATAGGAACATGCGGAATTGGTTGAATGATTTATGGAGAACGATGTGGTCTTGAGGAGCGGATTATGCGATGAAATGACTTTCATAATATGTTACTTGTTCTATTTATTGAGGTTTGCTTGAGTGCTTAATAGTTGGATGTAGACTTATGTATATTCTATTATGTACTAGGTGATACTCTGTGATTGTGACTACTATGTGCTGGATTCTTCTGTTGCCGATCTGCTAGCCACGTAAGTCCTCCGGGGCTTACTCAGTAACCAGTATCTCCTACCTGATGTGTCATATAGTATGTAGGTGCTGCATATGCATAAAAGCATGTCATGTAGTATCATGCTTAGGAATTGCACTTACGAATGAGCATTCTTATTCTGTATGCGTTTGAATACAGAACGGCCATTATTTGTGAGTCCTAGAGTCCTTGTTATGGTCATAGGATAGCCTAGTCCCATCGGGTTTGTCCTGAGTCATTCGAGTCGTTGGAACACCTTTACTATTATCAGCATTATTATTTTCTTCTCGCAAGATCCATGATATGATGATGAGATTTGAGATGCTATAGAATCGAACTGGCCAGTCTCCTACCTACCTGGAAGGGGGGTGGTGGTAGAAGAGAGATATACCACTTGGTATTCTTTGTTAAGGCCTTACTTAATATTCCGCACATATGAATTAGGAACATGATAGTGTGGTTAATATTTCAATACTGCATGAATGCATCCTTTATTCTAGGTATAGGTGTATTATATGTCCTCAGCGCGGTCAGAGGACCCGCGGGCAGACTCTTGGCCTGATTTTGTGGTATAGTTCCTGGTACACGTTTCACTGCTTAATTTCGTGCTGATATGACGGGGTTCATTCTTATGGCGGAGAGTGAGTGTTGAACCCTAACTTCACCAAATCTATACTTTTGGGATTTCTCCCTACTTATACTCTGTTTTGACCCGGTTCTGCCGTGGCGCCCATTGTATCATTTTCAGAACTTATGCCCTTTGCATGATAAATGATCTTCCGCGTTGTAGACTTGGGACAGGTAAAGGGGTTACCCCGGGGTCTCCAACAGACCTTTGGGATTTGGGTACGAAATCCCACTTTAAACTACACATCTTTGATTTCAAACCTTCAACCTGTACTCGGGGCGCAAGATCCCAACGAAGGGTTTCATCCCTCGAAACGTAACTCGGGAATCATAATCCCAAGCCTTTACACATATCACCTGTGCTACTAACTGTTTGTGTTCGTGTGTCTAGGTGTGTGCCTCTAAAGATGACTCATGGTTTATATTGTGATTTTTGTAGAGTTTCTAATCATATATTTAAAGATTGTCCGGTGTTTAGGGTTCTAATCGGAAAGGTTAAGGTAGTATATCATTCGTGCAAAACTCAACTTTCTCGTGAGATGGATATCATACATGAGATTGCACAATTAGAGCTCCAAATCGGACAACTAGAGCCTCCATGTTTGGCTCCGCAAACATCACAAGAATCGTCTATGTTGTCCCTTATGGAAGAACACTTTGCTGCAATGGAGTCCCAACTTATAATGATCCAAACTGATTTCAATAACGAGATGAAGCGGATCCAAGTGGCTCAACAAATTACAATTCTAATTATTTTTGCGATTTTTCCTATGCAGATTGAATCGATCTTAGAGCATCCTCAATGCAGGGCCTCATGCTCGCATATTTGATAAGCTTTTAACGTTTTTTATCTGCAATATTATTTAGTTTCAGTTTATCGATACATTATGCAGGCTTATGTGATATATGTGCTCAAGAGTTTGACAAGTTATTGAGGACTTTAACAATGTTTGAATCGATCTTAGAGCATCCTCAATGCAGGGCCCAAAGGCCCTTACATATGCCACATCACAAAAAAAAAAGGGAAACTCAATTTTGATAAGGGCCTGGGTAAAGAAACCCTTATTTAGGTGCCCACATTAATGAGTCCTTAGCAGCAATACCAAGGATGACATAAGATATTCTGTTTTTAAATAATTTTTTAGCGTTTTTTTGTAAACTATTTTTTTCTAAATTATTTTTAAGTGTGAATTAATTTTATCTACCCATAGACACCCAATTTGCATATGTTTTTTTTTTAAATTATGCCAACAATACACATACTATATTTTTACCATATAATAATAATAATAATAATTTTGTGCAAAAACAAAAATAAAAATTGGTTTATAATATTTAATGTTTAACTTATTTTAATATATTTTGATTAAATTAATATAAAATTGGATAAATATAGTGTAATATTTTTTTTACTTAAATATATATCACTATAAATATAAAATAGTAATTAATTAACATGATTAATTTTAGTTTTTGTACAGGGCCCTCTAATTGATTGGCACGGTCCTACATACAATCTCCTCCTAAAAGGACCAGCTATTTGCCAAGCCTTTCATGGTTGTCCTACAACGAGAAAACACACCACAACAAGCTAAGGGACTCACAAACCTTAACAGCTACCCAGCTTGCTTACTGTAAGCAATGACTGGCCAATCATTGCTTACAATAAGCAATTTGAAGCTCAAACATGAGATGACATCTCTTGCTACAACTGCTCTCATTAAGCCTAGATCAGCCTTTGTTTGGCTTTACTTATACGACTATGTTAACCACAAGGATATAATGTGTAACCGAACAACAAATAGCTTCTTTGGTAGCAGTCAGTGGCGGAGCCAGGGGGTGCTTAGGGGTGCTCGAGCACCCCCCGGCTCGGAAAAAAAAATACAAAAAAAAATATATTTTTTTGCATATATTTAGTATTTTTAAGGTAATATAACCTCTTTAAATGATATTTGAAACAAGATTGCTATCTAGCTCAAGTGGTAAAAGAAGGAAGGTAGGAAGGAAGAGGTCTTGGGTTCAAATCCCAACTCTTTCACTTTTTTATTTGTTTTACTATATCATTTATATTTCTTTATTTCTCTCTAAATTTTTTTTTTCTATCAACTATTTTATTAAAACAGTGTCATTTATGTTTGAAATTAAATGTTTAAATTAAAAAAAGTCAAAATCTTAGTGTTTTTTCAATATTTTTTTAAAAAATCTTCTTAATAAATATACACCAAAAAACAATATTTCACAAAAAAAAAAAATTAGCACCCCCCTAGCCAAAATTCTGGCTCCGCCACTGGTAGCAGTGCCGACCCAGGCACAAGGGCAACATGGGCTACCGCCCAGGGCCCAGCCTGTGAGAGGCCCCATCCCGGATTATATGTAGTATAGTATTATACTTGTTTATAATATTACCTTATTTTTTAAATGTTTACAAAGGTCCAATTAAATCATTCTTTCATTAAAAGGCTCACCAAATATAATGTTTAACCTTAACTGGCCCAATAAGTGAATTAAAATATAATTTGAAAATGAGCCCTATTTTTTTTCAAAAAAATTACACATATAATAAAATCTCTACATAATTTATCCCCTAAGTTTTGAAAACCCCTAATAGCGTTATACATTTGTGTTAGTTGCTAATAATTTTTTTAATTATTAGATGAGATATTCTATTATTTTTAGGATATCAAAATGGATTTTTGTAAGTAATATTGTACATGCTACTTTGAATTGATATAAGGTATCTTAGCGAAAAAATCTAGATAAAATATTAAATAGTTTATTTTCTCTATAAAAGGACCCTCAATTTTTTTTTTATGCCCAAGACCTCTAAAATGATAGGATCGGCACTGCTTGGTAGCCCTTTACATCTGGTATGTGCTATGCTAAAAAACTCTAATTTGACAATGAACTCTTGGAAATCTCGGTTTGTTAAAATGCAATTACATTTGGTTTTTACCCGGTTTGCTTTGATGGTAATTTTGGTCTTAAAACGACCCTTCTTGCGAAAACATTACCCAATGACACCTCCTATTCACACAACAAGTTTATTATGAAGATAAGTTACTGGAATATTCGGGGTATTGCTAGTAAGAACATATGGACCCAAATTGACTCGACTTGTAAAACTGAGCATACACAAATATTAGCGCTAGTAGAAACCAAGCTCCAAACTCCACCAAAAGAATCCTTATGGCGACGAGTTGGTTTTGATAACCTTCGGTTTTGCCCCTTTGTGGTTCTCTCTAGTGGTCTTTGTCTTCTGTGGAAATCTTTCCCCTTAAACAAAGATTCTTTTACAATCATCTCTTTGGGCGAATGCTACATCCTGTCAGAATACCATAACAATGCCCGCAACCTAACTTTTATAATTTTATTCGTTTATGCGCCTCCTCATCAGAATAAAAAACTAGCTTTTTGGAATGAGATCTCGACAATCATCCATGCATCATAGTCGGGGACTTAAATGACATCCTCAGTACCTCTGACAAACTAGGCGGAGTCCCTCCCACTCCCTCGAGATTCCAAAGGCTCACAAACTTCATCTTAAGACATGATTTGATAGACCTTCCCATGATTGGGAACCAATTTACATGGAGAAAAAGATCTCATGCATAAAACAATACCTACGAAAAACTAGACAGGTTTTTAGTCCACCAAAACATATATGCAGCAATCCCACACCTAACTACAAAAAACCATGCCTTCACAACATCCGATCACATTCAGATAACTTTTGTAACGAACCGGGATTATTATTCCAGGGTTACGTTTCGAGGGATGAAACCCCCCGTTAGGATCTTGCTTCCCGAGTACAGGTTGAAGGTTTGAAGTTCTACTCTAACGTTTTCAAGTGGGATTTCATACCCAAAATTTGAAGGGATCGTTGGAATCCCCGGGGAAGTCCCCTGTACCCGTCTAAGTCTAAGCGTGAAAAACCAATAGTCATGCAAATAGCGGAATCAAGGTGTAATACAATAGGGTGTCACGGCAGAGCCGAGTTAAAACTAAATCAATAAGCGTATTTATCAAAATCTAAAAGGCGATGTTAGTGAGGTTAGACCATTTCTTTGCAATTGCCCAAGAGAGTTCCCACGTCACGGAAGCAATGAACAATCATGCTGCAAAACAAACCTAAAAAAATATGTATGTGGGGCAGTGTCAGATCGAAGCCCTACGCAATATAATCCCAAACAAGCAGACACATACACACGTTAGTCCTAATAAAGATGCTTCTAGATGCAAGGCGGAATATTAACACACTAACATGCTCCTAAGATCAAGTGCGTAAATATAATAAGGCCTTAGCACCGAATACCAAGTGGTATATCCCTCTCCTACCTCCACCCCCTTCCGATAGGGCGGAGACTGGCCAGCTCATGAATGCATTTCATTATAATCGAGTGGCACGTATGCCCAACCCGTATCTACAATAAAGCCCGCAGGCAGCTCATAATATAAGTAAAGGAAATTCCATGACTCGATTGACTCAGGACGGGACCCGATGGGACTGGGCCATCCTATAACCTTAGCAAAGACTCTAGTTACTTCACAGATAACGATCGTTCTGTTTACAAAAGCAATGAGTAAACGAATGCTCAATCATGAGTGAAATCCTAGCAGGATACTACATGACATGCTTTATTATGAATGCAAGCACCTAGCATGCACATGGCTACAAGAAGGGAGATCTCTTTTCGAATTTGAGTGAGCTCATATAGGAACTCACCTGGAAGTGCAGAACAGCAAAAGGCAATAACTAGGTATACAAGAAGCCAACATGTCATAGATGATCACCTAACACATATATAAGTAATATAAATAAGTCTACTCTTAATGTTACTTAAAGCATATACTATCACACACAAGTCATCAAATTTATTCACCAAGTTAGGCAAGGTAAGTCTTTATCCCAAGATTTCCCAAAACTCTTTTAAAACCTCCAGTTTCATCAAATCACCATTCAAAACGTTTTCTCAAATCATCCAGAAAATCCATTTATAAAACATTACCCTTCCATCAACTTATTTTATTATTATTTCAAGACAAATCCGACAAGGTTAGTATATTTCCAAAATTCTCTTTTTAGTTTTATTAAATCAATTCTCCATTCATCAAAACAATTTTCAACCTTGAAAACCTTTTTTCTAAATTTCTCTTTTTATTAAAATTCAAGTCCAATAATATTATATTTTTAAATCTCAAAATAATATTTTAAATCCCATTTATCAACCACCTTCATAAATATTTCCAAATCCCTTAAAAATCTCAAACATTTTCATTTAATAGAATCAACATTTTTGAAATTTCCAAAACCGACCCCTTTTATTTTAAATTACCAAAAACCACCCTCTTATTTTAGTAGTTCCCAAAATCGGGCCTTTTGTTAAAATTACCCAAAATCAGTTTCATTTGGTAAGAAAAATAGACCCAAATATTTCTTTTCTTAAAACCCCAAAATCTGGCCCAAAAAAATAGGCCCACTTTCCCTTAACTTTTCGGATCCTTCAAAACCCCAATCCCAACTCTTATTAAAGGTAAACCGGACCAAGCTTTATTTGTTTTAAATTTATTGAATCGGACCCATGTTTTATAAAACAAAAATCGGACCCAAGTGAACACTGTTCACTGTCTCCCTCCTTGCCATCCCTGCGCGGAAATGGGGGAAAGAAAGGAGAAGGCGAGTGCTCGCTGGCTGCATGTTGAGCTCCGCCCTTCCAATCCCTACACCAGGAACCAAAGAATTGACAAGAAAGGGAAGAAGAAGAAGGAGTGCTCACCGAGGTCCTTGCCTTGCTCCGCCCGAAATCATTCGAAATCGCCTCATCGGAAATGGCTTGTTGCCGGAGACGACCTAGGGAGAGTGGAAGGGGATTAAAGGCAGGAGCATTAGGTTGAGAAGGGGTGAAAGAAGGAAGGACGAGAGGAATCGAGCCTTACCGAGGCGAACGGGAAAGCAGGGGCGGGAAGAAGAAGAAGAAGGCCCTTCGGGGCCTCTGACTGTTGATGTTGCTGCTTGGGAACGCCGGGGGTGTGTGCTGGGCCGAGGCGATGAGCAAGGGAGGAGGAATGGAGCTTTTGTGCTCTCAGCAGAACTCAAGGGGAGAGGGAGGTGAAATGAAATATGGGAATGGGGTACTGTGTTTCTGATTTTCTTTGAAGGGGAAAGGATTCCATTACCAAATTCAAGAGGAGGAATGCAATTTTGTTGGTTTTCCAAAAGAGATGAATCAAAGAAAAGAGTGATGGGCATAGAAATAAGGTTTTACCTCAATTAGGAGGGGATGAGCTGTGTTTGGATTTGGATTACAGAAGAGACCTTATTGTTTGTCTTGACACTGCAGAAGAATTCAGAGGGAGGGGAAGAGTTGACTGTGGGGCTGATCACACAAGAGAGGAAGAAGACAAAGTAGTCTCAACCCAATTTTAAAATACCCAAGAATAAATATCGAGATCTGTTCTTCCGATCTTATCCCGACTCGTTCAAAATAAATCTTAAATATTCAAATCCAAATTTAATAATGAAATTCGAACATGATTTTCCAATTCTCGGCATACGAAAGCGGGAAGAAAAATCTATTTTGCATAAATTTCAAATTTTGACCGGAATCCGCTTTAAGAGTTTCGAGTTCGAGCTATTAAATTGAGGGCGAGTTTTCCTTGAAATATCCGATTTAAATTCATTTTTCTAAAAATCAAGATTTGAAAATCCGAGCCTTTACATCATCGACCTCTAAAAACAAGTCTCGTCCCCGAGACTAAAATCACTTGAAAGTAAGAGGATGAACTTTTAAAATGCGAGTCCAAAGACCATGTACAAGGATCTTGCAATCATCTCGGTTGCGTCTTCCGGGATTCTCACAACACCCTAGTCACGGTTGTGACATCTCCAATTGGCCTTGACAAGTATGCAATAAGCGCCCGTATCACATCCTCGCTTCGACTTTTCGGACGTACCACAACTCTAAAAGTTCTACAATATCATCACTAGGTCTTAGCAAGCACCCTAAAAGCGCCCCCATAAAATGCTTCTATCCACTTTGTGAAGTATCATACAGTTGTCCGGGTTTGAATAGTTTCAAAAAGGATTCCACAGTTGAAAAAGATTGGTATCAAAATTGTGGAAAATTTTGATCACGTTCGGTCCCTCAAAATCCAAGTTAGTCTTTTTCAAAATCGTCCAAAACCCTTCAAATCAAACAAACCTCTCAACTTCAAAATCATTCCAAAGCTTTTCAAAATCCGAGTTGGTCGCTTCCAAACTCTTTCAAAACCCTTTAAATCCCAAGTTGGTCAAGCAAATTCAGAACTCAAGAGGTGTAATCATCCGCCTCTAAGGGCTAATCCCATATTCTCTTCCTAGGTTCCAATATCAAAAACAATTCCAATCTACGAATCGCTATAGCCATTATCAGAATCGATATAACCAAGACATGCCAGATCATAACCAACCAACCAACGAAATTGGCCACACCAAAACCGTAACATGAATGGCCATTACCAACATTGCCGCACACCAATATATTGGAACATCACACTCATCATTAGCATTTCATGTTCTAGGCGTCAACAAATAAAGGAATGTCAGTTTTGAAAGAGCAACACACAAACACATCAAGCCTCAACCTTAGTAAATCACATCAGAATGGTTTCATTCTCACCACTACCAACATAACATAATTTTCGTCGCAATAGGGTGTCAATCTAATAGAAAGGCAACAAGTCAACATCCAGTTCAACAGGATTCAGCAAGCCAGGATATTCACTATTTTCATAGTCAATGACCGAGCTGAAAATCATTTTTTGGAATAACAATGCATAGAAATGTCAACACAATCACGTTTCAGCAATTTAAGTTCAAGTTGTCAACATAGAATCGGTCATGCTCTCATGGTTCAGCAATAGCAAGGTGTAACCCCATAGCAGCACAAAATAACATTGCGACAACATTTAACTTAACATGACATTGCTTAAAATTATATCAGGATAACATGCACCTACATTATGGACCCTACATGCTAACTATCACTTAGCCTTCAAGTATTTCACGTCAGTATAATATAACATGATTTCACACTAAGTTTATACATCATTATCTCTCATTGTTCCAAAACTGTCACATGTCCTAATCCTAAGATACTATCATGCTCAGCAAGTATTGCAGAATATCAGGTATTGGCATAGCAAGTGAAGTTATCACATTACATCATGCTATTAATAATTTAAGCAAAGGTAATAACATGCCAACATCGTAATATCATACTGTCACATATTAACGGGGCACATAATATCATGATTACTAAACACAAGGTCAGGATCTCAGCAGGTATAGTTCACGTTCCACGAGTAAAAGAAACAGGCAAGGCTTACCATCACAGAACACCAATTATATCATAAGGTCAGTCACATAGGAACACTAAAACACTCAAATTCATAATCATAAGTAGAAGTCAACCAAGTAACGTCCACCACCAGTTCATCATTCAAAGAATCAATATGTCAGTTCTGGGACCTGGGGTTTATGGGCCCACCGTGCTTCTGCTGTGCCGCTCCCGTGCTATTTGGCTAAACGTGCTCTTTTCTATGCCATCGTTCGTCAAAGTGTTGCAAGAAAATTTTTAGTTAGCGGAGATAGGGGAGAGACAAGGAGGACAACCCGAACTCCCCATGGAACCGAACACAGACCAACTGATGATGACACGACGAAAAAAACAAGATCCCAACCCAAGAAGGAGTAAGGTGCCCTTATGCAACTCTACGAGGTTACAAGTGTAGCAAGCAAAACACATACCAATCATGGAGTAAACTAGTTGCATCATTGGACACTAACATGTACCTACCTTAATGAAAGATGTTAGCAAATAAGGGCAACCAAAAACATGACCGGGTTCTGCATGGGGCATAAGAGACTAGTTAGGAATTTTTCATTTCATATATCAGACAAGCTTGATATGTATAAGAAACATGTATACACGGATGCACAATAGACACGAACTCCAAATCTTATCACCATGGACGGGATCAATCTTGATACAGTATCGCAAATCCGAGATGAGATTATGTCGGATTTTTCAAGCCGCTATTCAACAACCCCCCAAATACAGGGTACTTGCCGGCTTCTAGAACACATTACACCAGCCCTCACAATAGAAGACAATAACCGGTTAACACAACCAATATTGAACTGCGAAGTTAAGACTGTTGTCTTCTTTCTAGCTAGAGACAAGTCCCCGAGCCCGAATGGCTTCCCTGCTTGATAGCACTCAAGATCCCATGACTCTCGACGAAAATACGATTCAAGATGAGAGCACGTATGACTCAAGGCTCAACCGTCAACTCAAGATCTTAGTTTACAACCTCATTCCACCTTGATGAAGGATGAAGGATCGAGATCGAAGGGATGACAGTTGGCCGAATTCTCTTTAATACATTATTTTATCTATTTTATTTGTTGGTTATTATTATTATTTAGGAAAAATAAAAGTGATGAGATATTTAATCTCCTTGCTCATTTATCTATTTAATTTATTTTTAGATAGATTAAATTAGGAGTATTTTATCTTATGTTTTAATTATTTATTTTCTAGTTAAAAATGAGAGAGTTAGGGTTTCCTTTGCAAGGAGCCACTCTCATTCTCCATCAACTCTTTATTTAAGTTGTAATTTTCCTTCATTTTTAATTACATTGAATTGAATAGAAGGAGCACTTGGCTAAGTGCTTCTTCTTTGTTCAACCTTAATTACGCTCTACCTTCCTACGTTATTTGTTCATGTTCTTCTTCAATCAAAATTGAATAAATTTTTTTAGCAAATTTGGTCAAGCGACAATATTGACTTCATTGTTAATTTCCAATTGACCTTACGTTGCTTTTATCAATTTGATTACATTCGAATGCAAAAGGAAGTCAAGCTGCAATTGTTGACAGAGTGTTGAAGGCAATTCATTCCCACCGTAATTGTTGACGTCGGTGAGGTTTTGATCAAGGTTTCATCAAGATTTCTCAAGAATGGATCGTGATTCCACTTAAAACATCGCAAGATCCGAACAATTTGAGTAGTTGGAGATTACATCGCATCACTGTTGGATTCTTCTGTACCTACTGGCATATTATCGGCCCCTCTGTCATCAAAGCCACAAAGGGTTTCTTCTCCAGTGGGAAAATCCTTAAACAAATAAATCACACCTTCATTGCACTCATACCCAAATGCGACAACCCACAAACAAAAAACAATCTTAGAGCCATTAGCCTATGTTCAATCGTCTACAAAATAATCTCTAAGATCCTAGTTACCAGATTACGACAAATCCTTCCCAAGCTAATTCACCCAATGCAAAGCGCATTCATAGCTAAATGCTCAATTCAAGATAATATCCTAATTGCAAACGAAATATTCCACTCCTTTCAGCATAAAAAGGGGACTGCTGGTTGGATGGCGGTTAAACTGGATATGGAAAAAACCTTTGATATGGTCCGTTGGGACTTCCTACAAAAAATCCTGGAAAAATTTGGCTTTAGCAGCAAATTTCGCGGTTGGATTAAGGAATGTATAACAACAGTAACATACTCCGTTCTAGATAACAATGAACCAACAGACTTATTCACACCAACAAAGGGGTTGAGACAAGGAGACCCACTATCCCCATACCTTTTCCTCCTCGTCTCTGTGGTCCTTGCTAGAGGACTTCAAACTGAGAGGAATCAAGAGTTTGCTATAAAGTTCCTTTCTTGACTAGATCTTCGTCCTCTAATATATGCTACCCCTCGGCCCTCGTTGTCCTCCCTGATGGCCTTCACAAGCTCCACACCACCCGCTCCCTGCAATTCCTCGGCCTTTGAATCCAGCACGGGCTATGGTTGGGAATCCGAATACGATTATAAACCACACTGTCGTGTTGTTGCTGGAGGAATCAAGAGTTGAGACTAAGGAGGAGAGGCAAGACGCAAAACTACAAGAGGGCGAGGCTGAGTGCTTGAGTCATGTGTCCACAGTTTGAAGCCTCTCGCTGCTAGAGTCGCAGGTGCGTTGAGTGTGTGTGTGTGTGTGTGTGTGTGTGTGTGTGTGTGTGTGTGTGTGAGAGAGAGAGAGAGAGAGAGAGAGAGAGAGAGAGAGAGAGAGCCATGCGTGAGAGAGAGAGGAGAGAGTAGAGGCTGATGAATTGCTTCGGTCAATGAGAGATTGAGCCGTGTGTGCTTTGTTTTAATCTTAGGGTTTGTTTGGGTTAGGCTGGCAACTGGTGAGTGGTTTGTTTGGGCTGGGTCGACAACTACTGAGTGCTGAAGGCAAATAAAAAAAAAAGGCATATCTGAACATTGAAATGGAAAAAAAGTCGCTTATAGGATTCGAACCTAGGGCTATGTGCTGAATAGAAGACACGCTTAGACACAATACCAATTGAGTTATACATCTTTATTGATACTTTAGGAATTGTATATATACTAATAAATATATTACCATACCTATAAATAATTAAAAACAATAACTGGTTCGTATCGGGTATCCGACAAAGGGATTTGCCTGAACCGTATCCGAAATGTTTAATGTCGTGTTTTAGCAGTTCGTGTTATTTTCATGTCGTTTCTTTTAGGTTTCGTATTTTTTCATATCGCGACCTCATGTTTTCGTGTCATATCAGTCATGTTGGATTTTTTTACACACCCTTAAGTAGTAACAAGAAGCAAATTCCAAACCAAGCAAGAAATAATAGCAATCAGAAGATGAATACATGAAGTAGACAATAGGGAATAAAGCAATGAGCATGGTTTCGGGTTACCTTATTTTGGCTATACAAAACCAAAAGTGAATTATTTTGGCTATGCATCACTTACTTGAATTGAACGAAAAGTGAACGCTTACCTTATTTAGGCCGCGTCACTTACTTTAATTCGTTTTCTTTGTATTTTTTTCACTACGGTTTCGAATCACCAAACTCAAGTTTCCTTTTTTTTTCTTTCAATGAAAGAAGGCAGTTGATGCACAAGCAAGAATGAAAGAACAGGTGTATAACAAAAAATTCAATGCACGATGAGAATGTTTAAGGGTAAAATTTCATGAATATTTTTTTTTTCTTTCCTTAATTCATGATATGATAGATAATGCCAAATTCCATTAAACTAAGCACAAAAGCTTAGTGTTTCAAAATTGGGCCTATAAAAAAAAATCTATTGTAAGCCCAGCCCATTAGAGGCCCATTCCAAATAGGTTGAACCTCGAAACGGGAGTTACACAGGTAACTGTTCTTCATTGCAGTTGAAGGAAAGGAATTAAAAAAATACAAAAGAAAACAAAATGGGAGATCAGTTGTGCAGTATGTGGGCAAGCAGTTTTACACAGGTAACTGCCCCCATTATTAGCCTACAAAAAGGGTTGCAACGACAGTTTGAGGTTTTTGGCTCCGGCTAGGCTTTCTTCCTCCTCTTGATGCTTCCTTTCGGCTGGTTTTTCTTCCCTTTCTTCCTTTTGGCATTGAACTGCAAAACAAAAGAGCAGTTGTTCCTCCCTTCTTGCTTTTCCTGCTCCTGGAGAGGCACCTGCAAACATCCACACAAATCAAAATTTCAGTAGCAGCAAAGAAGCATCAAACAAGGTAGATTTCATGGTTCTTGAAGCCCCCTCTTATAAAGCATTGAGCTTTAAGAAAGGGGTTTGGGTTTCAGAATCATCAAACAGCCCTAAATCAAGGGAAAATGCTGCTGATTTTTGCTCAAAAGAAACTCAATCGTTGCAGGAAGTCGATCCTCGAAATCCCCTCTTATAAAGCATTGAGCTTTAAGAAAGGGTTTGGATTCCGGGATGATCAAATCGCCCTAAACATGGGCGAAATGCTGTCGAAATTTCCTCTCAAATGATTTGCCATAAAACTCCTAATCAGTTAGGCAAATTTGAAAACTTAACCTCTGCAGAACAAAAAAATCAGCAGGGAGCACTAGGTTTTCCAAGGATTCAAAACTGCCACAAAGGCAAAATAATAATGAATTGGGGAACTAAAAAATTCCATCAGAAACATCAAGAAAGGTGGAAAAATGCAAGCATAAATTGGGTATTAAAAAAATTCAAAAGCTATTAAATGGCAAACCGATGAATCCAAAATTATTATACCCAAATCAAAATCATGCTATGCCTACCACAAATTGAGACCCCAATTCGGAAGAAACAAAGGGGAAAATTAATCTAACATACCGAGGTTGCCTGAGGACAGCTCCGACGTTGCAGATTCGAACCGAAGATCCAAGCGAGTCCCTGCTGCGTGGCCTTGCTCAAGGTCGGGACGCTCTAGGTCTCCGATCAGCCTCCCTGGTAGCCTATTTTGACTGTCCCAAAACCAAAATGCCCCAAAATCACAATTAAAGAAAATCAGTTGAATGTGAATTTGAACATTCGATTGAAATGGAATCCATTGCGGGATATGAAATCTAAGTCGAGAATCGTCTAAAGTCGAGATTGAATAACAAAATCAAGGGCGGAAATTAAAAATAAAAAAAATACTTGGGCTGTCTTCTGTTCGTTCCGGACGGTGAAAGCTCGTCCCGCTCTGCCCTCGCCTCGACCTATCTCGACTCAGCCCGCTCTTGCCCTGCTTGCCTCTCTTTCGATCGTCCAAGCCGGAGCTCGCCCAAGCTATTGCCAACCGTGGGGTGTTCGTCCGCCTCTTGCCTCCTCTCTGTCCATCGCGTTGAGGAGCTTGCTGATAGCATCTAATTAGGGTTCAGATCGAAATAAAAAATAAAAGCACACATACAAACAAAATTGATGGAAAGTGGGCTGGGCAGTGGGCTACTCACCTTGGAAACTAATTGGAATGAGGTTCTAAGTAATTAGTGGGCTGCCATCCGAAGGAAAATACAAACATATACATGTATATGTCTTCGGCCTGGCCATTTCAAAAATTGGGTTTAATTACGAAATAGACCCACTAAAATATAGGAATTATAATTGGCACAAATTAAAAAATCGGGTTTAATAAAATCATAAAATTAAACTCGTGTTTTTTTTTATTATTGTCAATTTATTCTAGTGGGTTGATTTCAGTTGGCTTCTAAACAAAAGCGGAGTCAAGATCTCAAATCAAGTTTCACCCAAATATAAACTTGGTTTGAAAAAAGAACTACGCAAGATTTGATCCCGTCCAAACGGGTACGTAGGTAGCTCGACATAAAGCTTAAGCTCGTCGGGTACAATCGTCAAATAAAGTTAAATCAAATTTGTTCTCTAGGTAGAACTACGTAAAGACTTGACACCGTAAAATCGGTTACGTAGGTAGCCCGATATTAAATCTCAAAAATATATCGGGCACAGTCGTCTGCCTCTAAATTCACTTCTAAATGAATATGAGGTCAAAACAAAACATATCAAACGGTTCTATTCAGAACTACGTATAGACTTGATACTCTTTTACGAGTTACGTAGGAAATTCGGTATAAAATTTTAAATACGCCGAATTCAGTCACCGGTTACAAATTAAATCAAATGTTCTCAAAAAGAACTACGGGTGATTTTATCCCTTCAAAACGGCTACGTAGGTAACCCGATATTAAATCCTAAAAATATATCGGGTACAGTCGTCCACCTCTAAATTCACTTTTAAATGAATATGAGGTTAAAGCCAAACAAATTAAATTGGTCATTTTAAAAGAACTACATAAGATTTGATCCAGTTCAAACGGGTATGTAGGAAGCTTGACATAAAGCTACGAGCTCGTCGAGTTCAATCACGATCCTCAAACGATCAAACTTTTTAAACTAAATCAAACTTGGTTTCTACAAGAACTACGTAAAGACTTGACGCCGTAAATACGGCTACGTAGGTAACCCGATATTAAATCTCAAAATATGTCGGGTTCAGTCGCTAATCCCTAAATTCACTTTTAAAAAGAAAATGGGGTTAAAATTAAATCTAAATTAAATACACATGATTTTCCGTGTAAGTGATAGCCGTTAAGTTGGGAAACCCTTCTGAGAAGGTGTGCTCAATTTATTCGGGTGATACACGAGAAAATCTCATGCATATGATAGTGTGATTTATGTTAGGGCTACCCTTCCGAGAAGGTGGGTCCTAATACGATCCAATGATGCATGAAAACCTTTAAAGGGTTAAAACACACAAACTAAAACACTCTGGAACTACGTGAGGCTTGATTCTCTTCCAAGAGATACGTAGGCAACCCGCTAAAATTCGGGTGCAGCCCAAATCATCAAAACCAACAAAATCTTGGTATCGATACGACTTCGAATCAAGAGGATAACCAAAAGGGGTCGAACTCAAATATTACAAATTAAATAAAATGTGTTGTACAATTATATCGCGCATTTTTGTTCAACAGAGAACAAGCAACAAGCTAATCCAATGAAACTAATCACTTCACACCACACAAATTGCGGGTTAAAAAAATTTGACCAAGTTGATGAACTTGTAGAAACTGATTGAAGACAATTTTTGTAAAATAATTAGGGATTTGAGGGATGATGAACAATTGAAGATCGAATGACTTACAAAACCGGCTCGACTCTGGTATTAGTTGATACGTCCTCGACTCAAGTTGAGTGAGGGAAATCGCCCGATCGTTTGATTGTCAAGGTAAGTTGACTTCAACCTCCGTATTCATGGACCCCTTGGATGGAATTCCTTGCCGAATTGCATGGGATTGGAACAATGGAGGCAACGATGAACATCAGCGGACAAATGGCATGGGGGTGCTATTGCAGGAGCAGCGAGAACTACCAAAAAGTGGTGGGCGCGAACATGGAGTGGCAGGCGCGGCTCGACAACAGCGAAGGCGAATTCACATGCGAACTCGAACAACAGTGCTTGCCTCATGTAGGAAGTCTGATGTAGGTAGTGGGTGAAACCCTAGGGTCACCAGTATTGTTGGAGAGGTGGTCGTTGTTGACGGTGGCTAGAAGCACGGTGGTGCAAACTACAAAGGTGGTAGGTAGGGTTTGACGGAATTCTTCCAAGTAAGGATGAAATCCGCTCTTCAATCAATTTCAACGTGAACCTTCAATTGAAGAACTTAATTGAATTCAGCAGCAATAAGGTAACAAATAGGAAGATAGGTTGACGTCAGAGAAGAAAGTGGGAGTTTCAACTCAACACTCTGCAATTCTTCTCAATTTGACGTGAGAACGTACAAAAGTTAACCTAATAGATTATTTATTAGGAGAGACGGAGGCTAGGACACATATCATGGAGTATCAGTGACAGAGACTAACAAGTTCAACGATGGTGGTTGTTCAGGTTTAGAAATGAAACCTCGAGTAATAATGGTCGCGGTAGATCTTGCGATTGTCTTGGCTCTCGCTCTAGTCATCGGTCCATAAGAATTCACACCCATAGCCTCCTCTTGTTCTTGGACCATCAATGAGGAGGTTTGGACACATTAGTAACCCAAAGCGGTGTAAGTGTAGGTAGACATGGCCACGGGTCACGGGTCGGACGGGTTGACCCGTGACCCGCCGGGTCAGGGTCCACGGGTCCAAGGGTCGGCTCGGGTTGAGGGTCAGGGTTAGGTTCGGGGAAAAGATAACCCGTGACCCGGCGGGTCCGACCCGGTTCAACCCGTCAGGTCAACCTGCCATTTTAAAATATATTTTTTTTGAAAATTTTTATTTATTTTTAATAAAATAAATTTATAATTATTATGTAAATTATATAAATTATTCTTAGAATAATTCATAATATTACATAATGTAATATGCAATGGCAATGTGAGACTTAGAACCCCCATGCTCCTCCTTTTATAGATTTAGCACCCCCCTTTCCTCTAGTTTTCAATGTGGGACAAGAACAAGGGTAGAAACTAGAAACTACACCATGTCTTCAATCTCTATCATTCGGTTTTTAATGTCAATCCATACTTATAAATCATTCTATATCATTCTATATGATACTAAGTTAGGAGTCTTTATGATATAATTTCAAATAATACAAATATTGTTATTGATAAAGTCAATTACACTTGTATAGTATCCTTAATGTCGAGTTTTCGTTTATTTTTAAAATGATATAAAACTTCGGATTTTCAAACACAAGAATGAAATATAATATTGGCAATACTTTTTCAATGTGACTTTTCATGTACGTCATAACAAGCAACCCAAGTATGTAATTCTAATAACATCATCATTAAGTGTATACACAACATGTGGCTAATTCAACTTCAAACGAGAAAGTTTAGCATATCTATATGAAGAAGAACCTAGATTTGAAATCATTGATCAAGAAATTAACATAATAATGCAAGTAAAATAAATGGTTGACCCGGCGGGTCGACCCGCAAAAACTGGTTGGGTACCCGATTTGGTGCCACGTGGCCGACCCGACAGTCCGACCCGCCGGGTCACCCAACCCGCCGACCCGTCCCAACCCCGGGTCAGGGTTAGGGTCACCCTCCCCGGGTTGTCGACCCGACGGGTCCGACCCGTGGCCGTGTCTAAGTGTAGGGGTCCTCATATGGGGTGAAGAAATCCCTTGTCGTTGGCCCAAATGGAAGGAACTGTGGCAATCTCAACTCATGATCATTCATCAACCCCACTAGTCAAGTGTATGGCGGTCTATCACCCATCATATGCTTTGTCTTCGAAGGAGCAACCACATTGCACACAAAATAAGAAGTGAGTGAGTCTATGACTTGCGACATGTCAATGAACTCACGAGCAGTCAAAGTGATTAACCCTCTAAACCCAATAAGTGCCTTGGCCTACTTCCCTATGATGTCCTTGCCATGCCCCAAGAACATCGCCACCCAATTTGGAACCGCCTCACTTATGAGGGTGAGGCATCGCATTCACATATACGACATGTGTGTGAGTGAGATCTTGTTAATCTTCGCCTAGCCGAAAAATGTGTTGGCCAGGACCTTATAAATCAATCGCAATGCTAGATAAACCTACCATCCAAGCTCAGTTACATATATTTTTGTTTGTTACTCATTCCTTGTGGCCTCGACATTTTGAATCTCAATAGTCTCAATATCCATTGAGATGTAAATCAAGTGAGGGAACTTACAATCCGAGAGGGATAGAGCAAACTACAAGGGTTGTGAGGCGGCTATGGGGGCCACAAGTGAGGCTGGGGCAGCGGGGTATGGCCTTCAAAAGCTTTTTCATTGTAAAAACAACAAGCGCAGCTGAGGGGGCGCGGGGTGTGGCCTGGCGATTTCGTCAAGGTCTTCTTCAAGTTTCTCCGATGACGATGACAGGGCTCCCTCCTTGTAGATCGGGGTGTGGGAACCGGAAAGTCTAATTTGTGGTGGTTTGTGGAAAAAAAATTGTTTTTGATGGATTTGTGGTGGATTTGGGGATAGGTTGGGTTAGTATGTGAATGTGGGTGGTTGAGCAAAAAATTCAAAGGGAATGGTGGCTTTTTGTGAGAAATTGTAGGAGGATGAGGAAAAAATTTGATGGATTTGTAAAGGGAAAAGATGAGATGTAGGGGGTGGCCTGGGGGCACACCTATGATGTAAATAATCGAGCCCGGGTGGGCTCGTTATTTTATTCTAATGCACAGGGGCTGCGAGCACGACTTTTGCCAGCCTTGTACCCCTTTTTCCAATAGGCCCTCGGGGTGCGGTCATGCTGCTTCTGTTCCGTACCTTATTCCCTTTTTTGTCCTACCTAAAAGGTTAGTCCATCTCGTCGAAAATATCTAATTTAGTTCTCTTAATTGTTAATTCTCATTAACTTGTTTATAGTTATTTTCTTTTACTATTCTCAATCACCTAAACCCCTTTTTCTACTAATTGGTAAATATTCATTACTTAGTAATACTTGATTTTTTGTGAGATTGACCTCGTCCTTACTTGCTACACTAGTTTGTAGGTCTGAGTTTTACTTTTGATAGAAATAATGATAAATTCCTCCTATCACCGCCTCTTACATCCATCAAGGGGATGAGAAGTTTTTTAGGCCACGTTGGTTTCTATAGAAGATTCACGAAGGAATTCTTCAAGATAGTGAAACCCTTGACCAAACTATTAATTAATAACATTCCTTTGAATTCACTCCAGCTTGTCATGAAGCATTCCTAAGCTTAAAGAAGCTCTTGTTACTGCACTGATCATGCAAGCTCTTGACTGGACCTTTTCTTTTTGAGATTATGTGCGATGCTAGCTATTAGGCCATTGGAATTGTTCTTGGTTAAAGAAAAAAAAAAGAAATTTCATAAAACTCACTATGATAGCAAGATGCTTGATAAAGCCCAACAAACTACACCACTTTTAAGTTATTGTCTATACATCTGAGAAATTTTGTCCTACTTGATGGGAGGTAAGATGATAGTTTAAACTGATCACGTTGTTGTTTGATATCTTATGCAGAAGAAGGATGTTAAACCTCGATTGATTTACTGGATTCTCTTACTATATGAGTTTGATGTTGAGATAAGAGATAAGAAATGAATAAAGAATACTATAATAGGCCGTCTTTCTAGGCTACCTTATGATTTCTTCCTTCTCGCCCTGCTTTTTGAAAAGTCTTTTACCTAGTGTTGATCTCCATCTCCTAGGATTCCTATCAATGAAGCATTCCTCATCTTACTTCGGTGACAATTCTTGATTCCATTTCTAAATCTTTGCACAAAGACCTAGCTGTTCATGAAAATCCCATCTAGAAAACTAAACCCTGGTATGTCGACATTGTCAAATGTTTAGTCCGTAAAAAGCTACCAAAGGGTGATCTTCCATTCCATAAGAAGAAGGTCTTGCAAGATGTTAGCACCGAGTGTTATTCAACATTTTCATTCCCTCCCAATTAGTGGTCATGTCGGTGCCCACAAGACTAGCCAATATGACCTTACTCGATTGGACCTTGTGAATGAAATGACAATGGATCGATTTATCATCTCAACAGCATTTTCGACCTTGAAATCTTTCGTAGTCATTGCCCACAAGCCTTGTTGTTTTAACAAAGCTCACCTCTTTACTTGCCACAAACTAAAACTATTTCTTCTAGTGAACTTATCAATCTTCACTTTTACAAATGACATTTTTCTGCGGATTCCATGTGAAAACTCTAACCCGCTTTAATATCAGTTTGTTGCAACATACTGGAAAGATACAAGAATAAAAACAAGAAGAACACATGGGTTTATTATGTGGTTCACCCGTGTGTTGGCTACATCCACGGCAAAGGAGAACAATTTTCTTAGAAGACAAATAGGGTTTTTGGAGGGTACAACTAAGTTGTGTTAAATACCTCTAGGTATGTTTGCAAGAGATTACATAGCCTTATATAACTCAAATCCTACTAGGATAAATCTATCAATAAGGCCCAAATTAATAAATCTAGATATAAATAAAATCTATCTTATTTAGATCCTATTATAGATAAATCTATTCATAATAAATCCCTTAAGATAAACTACATTAGATTCAAGTCATCCCAACCCTCACTCTCTCAGTCGTTCTTTCCTTCTTTCTTTGTCAAGGCTGATTTTCAATTTAATTTTTATCTCCCTTCTTTTTACTTAACGAAGTGATAACTTTTTTTTCTATAAAAGCCAACAGATGCGCATTTGGTAAAAAAAAAATCTCAAGGGTATTTGGCGAAATATATCAACTTTCGTAAAACGTGCAAATTAGACTATATCTCATGGTAATTTAGTAGGGAGTTGAAATCAATAATTTCTCAAAATGTTGGTTGTTGACATTCATGTATGTCTAATCTCGAATTCTTACAAAATCAAAAATAAATAAATTATATCTTAACATTAAAATTGAGAAGAGAGAATTACCTCAAGACTAGTTGTCGGTGTCCTTCGCCTCCTCTCACCTAGAATCTAGCGAACAACAAGTGTTGAGTCTTCTAACTAGGTCCTCACACCATGCATCCTCCCTCTCTTTCCCTCTCTTTGCATCAATAATCCCCTATTACACCTCTCTCTACATTTCTTTCCTTCTCAAGGATGATTTTTCAATTAAATTTTTATTTCTCTTCCTATTACTTTACTTAACTGGGTGAAAACATTTTTTTATGAAATCCAATCAATGGGCATTTGGCGAAGAAATGAAAATCTTAAGGGCATTTAGTGAAAGATGTCAAACTTTCGTATACCGTGAGAATTAGACTATATCTCGGGGTAATTTATAAGGGCATTTGGTGATTGATTTTTGTGTTCCATTGAAATTGATGAAATTCGATAGATGTTTTTTTATTTAGGTTGTTCGTCTATCAAAGGGTGCTCGCTGCTACTGGTTGAGCACATGCTTGATGCATGTAGCCGAGGCGATGAAGGAACCTCGGCGCACGTAGCCAGGTGATGAAGAAACCTCGGCGTATGTAGCCAAGTGATGAAGAAACCTCGGTGCATGCAGTCGAGGAGATGAATGAAGCTCGATATCTATAGTGGAGGTTAGAGCTGGCAAGTTGGTCGTTCAGGTCGGGTTCGGGTTAGGCTTTCTCGGGTCGGTCAATTCGGGTAAAACTTATGGTCGGATATTGGTCGGGTCAAGTATTGGTCGGGTTCGGGGTCGGGTCGGGTTCGGTCATAATTAATTTTAGATTGGTAGGGTTTTGGGTTAAGTCGGGTCATGCCCATTCGGGTTCGGGTCAAAGCGGGTCGGTCTCGTTCGAGTTTTGGGTCAAGAGGCGGGTCGGTCTTATTTGAGTTTCGAATCAAAGTGGGTATAGCGGTATAGTTGGTTTGAGTTTTCGGTCGACTCATATTCGACCCGTTTGGATTATTGGGTTGATTTTGACTCGGTTGAATACTTAAATATGCAATTTACTTAAAATAAATGATTTTGACTCGGTTGAATACTTAAATATGTAATTTACTTAAAATAAATGATATTGACTCGGTTGAATGCTTGAATATGTAATTTTGAATTGGTTGAATACACTCATTATTATTGATTCATCGGTTGTCGACCGATTTTCAAAAAAGTCATAATCTGAAATTCGATATTCGGCAACATCGTCCTTTTTTAAACATTTAAACCAATTGATCGATGCTATAATTAAATCAAATTAATTGTACATTTAGGTTTTAACCTTATTTTAACTACAAAGTTGCAAATGGGCTTATTTGTTGTTTGACTATATCATTGGCCCATTTCATTTTCAATGCCCATTTCATCTTTAGCTTTTGGCCCATTAGTTTTTTTCATTATTATTATTAGTTTTTAACAAATCTAGATATAAATAATCAATTCTATTAAAATATAATAATATAGATAAAAAAAACAACTACAAAATTATTGATTTGGATATAAATAATTCTTTCCGCAAAAAAATAGAATTATTATACTTATATTTATAAAAAAGAATTATTCATAACCATAATTATGAAATTTAATAGAATTATTATACTTATATTTATAAAAAGAAGTCCATTTATAAAAATTGAAAACTACTAGAATTAATAGAATTATTAACACTAATAGTCTAATATAATTTTTTAGGTGAAAAAAACCCTTAAGAGTTAGCTTTATGAAAATTAATAGAATTATTAACAATTAGTTATCAAAACCAATAGAAGTATTATACTTATAAGTTATACCTATAAAAAGAAACACGTTTAAAAAAAACGAAATTATAAATAAAACTTATAAATACTTTATCTTCGAGGGATTCGAATATTCGATGTATTTAAAGTCTTGAGATTTGAAATTTGAGATTGAGATTTAGATCGAGATTGAGATTTAGATCAAGATTGAGATTTAAGATTGGGACAAATATGGAGATTTGATATTTGAGAGTTGAGCTTTAAGGTTAAGATATATAAAGATTTGAGATTTGAGATCAAGTTAAGACTGAGGTTTGAGATTGAGTTCAAGATCGATTGATTTTACTTGAGTTCAAGATCTATTGAGATTAGTATGGCGGTTGACTTACTTAACTCATTGTCTTATCTGCTTATCTATTGATTTTACTTGGTTCTTATTCATATCATGACAATTAACAAAAATAGTTGGTGTTTTATATGTTAAAGTATAATCATAAACTTGTGTTAAAATAAAAAAAAAACATTTAACATTCAAGCATTAAAATGTTGATGTTAAATAACCATTTCAATTCGGGTCGGGTCGAAAATCGGGTCGGGTTCATAGTCGGGTCGGGTTTGGGTCGGGTTGGGCTTATCTGTGTTCGGGTCTATTTCGAGTCGGGCTATGTTCGGGTCGGGTTCGATCTCGGATTTGGGTTATGAATGACTCAAGATTTTTGGGTGTCGGTCGGGTTCGGGTTCGGGTGAGTCGGGTCGGATCAGATTTTGCCGGCTCTAGTTGAGGTTGTCATTCCACTCCTTGTTGACTTTTATAGCTTTCGATTTAAATTAACCTATATGAAAAATATAAATGGATAAATATAGGAGTTGTAAGATTTTACTAGGCTCACAAAGTTGCAAATTACTTAGAATATAACGATCATGATCAAATGTATGGATAAAGGAATTTGGGGACTGATGAAGTTGAACGAACTCTTTAATATGTAGAGGCTAGCTACCGTTTATTTGAAGCTAGCTTCAAGTATGTGTTTTTGTTAAATGTGGAATTTGTAATTAATAAAGATAAATAAAACAAGTAGAAAAGTGTAAAATTATCATGGTAGCATGTTACAACTTAGACATAATTTCCAAAAAAAATAAAATCAAATGGTATAGTTCCTTAAATAAGATGATGTTTGTCTACTTATACTACTAGCTAATTTATATTATGTGAGTTTTGAACTTGTTGTATGAATGTAGATTGTAGATGATAAACTGAGAAGGTTGAGAAGGAGGAAAATAAGAAGGTCAAGGAGGACAATGGCGATGAGGAGTTGAGGATGAGAAGAAGGTTGTTGGGTTTACTTTCCGTGGTGGATGAGATGTTAGTTCTATTGTTTGATGAGATATCTTAGTTTAGATTTTAGTTATTGTTTTCTTGTCTCGCAACCACTTTGCTACACAGAATTTCCCCCATTCTTAGGAGTATGATGATAAGACCGAGGTGTAACTACACGATGAGGCTGAGGAGGACAAAGATGATACGGGGTTAGCCGTGAGATGGCCCGATCTTCGACAAACAAGCAAGAAACTAAAAATCGGAAGCAAGAACTGAACAAGACTCAACAAGAACTCAAGAAATCGATCAAGAAACACCAAGATCGACCAAAACTCAATCAAGACGCAGCAAGAACATCAAGATTATTAAGGAACTCGATGTCAACTAAACAAGAACAACAAAAGACTTGATAAAGATTGATAAAGATTCGAAATTGAATGCAAGAATTGAAAGACACGACCGATAAGGACTGAATCGATCTATATAGAACAAGATAAAGACCCCAGGCCTCCTCTGGTAGGAACCAATACCAATGATTATATAACCCGCCTTTACAACCCTACACAACCAAGCGGACAACTTGGAGGCACAAGGAGGGGGCTTGTGGATACTAGGATCACCAAGTCTTGCAAAGTTGATGAACACAAAGCAAACCAAGCTAGATCAATACCAATAGTTGCAATCGATAAGTCATGCTTCTAATTGATCGACTTTCTCTCAATTTTGTTTCACACAAACTGAAATTTCATTCATAATGGAAGACGTCTTATGTTTTACAAGGAGATCAGCCTCTATTTATAACCCTAAGGGCTGATTTTAGATAGAAATAATAATTAAAGAGAAATTAAAACAAATCCATAAATTACCTAAAATAACTTAAATAAAGAAGGTTACTAAAAATAACAAAAGAAAGTTCTTTATTCCCGTCAAAACAGTGACAGCTTTCAAAGATGTTGATTTTCGGCCAAGCTCTAGGTAGAATCTGGAAAAACCTTGAACAGCAAAGTTGTAGATCTCTTCTTCCTCGTTCTAACGAGGTATGACACACCTCAATCCGATAAATATTGAATCCGTACGAACCATTTTACAGAGACGTCGAAAAGTTATCAAAATTCTGAACGAGAGTCTAAAACGTCATTTCTTCTCCCAAGGTGGAGCCTTCTTCTTCCTCTTGAGGATGACATTATTTTCACGACATTGAATCATATGTCCATCCCCAAGTATAGATGTGTCCGAAGGTGCCTTGGATGATGTCTTGGATGGTCCCGCATCAATCTCCCTTTCTTGAAAATGATTCGTCCTCGAATCTAAGGTCGCATATGATTCCGCAAATGCTTCCACACGAGCTCCTGGATCGAAAACCTCATGTCCATGGAAACTCATCTCAAGACTGATTGTTGTAGGCATTGGCCACTCCTTGATGGTTATTTTCTCAGATTCGTCAACTTGTAGGCCAATAGTGCTTTCTACAAAATCAAGAAAAGAAGCTTGATTAGTGCATAATTCATATTTCATATCATCTTCATTATGTTCTAACTTACTATGCACTTTAGCTTGTTCATTTATCTCTAAGTTATCATCCAATGCTAGCAAGTTTTCATCCTTTTTCAAGGCTGGATTTTCAATTAATTCAAAGCTAACAATAGTAGAAGAATTTTCACCATCAATGATCAAATTAGAAACTTTGCCTTTCTCTAAGCATTTAGTATGACATAAATCTTCTCTTTGATTATCATCACAAGACATAGGTTGAATATTTAAATCAATCAAAGAATCATCATGCTCATATTCAATGCACTCTTCATGAACATAGACAAGTAAATTAAGATTTTGATCATTGTCAACATGCTCGTTAATTTCATCAACAAGCTGAATATCTATGCTAGGAGAAACATTAAGTTGATTAGAAATAGGATGAGTTTCTTCCCTTTCATGTGATGGCACGACATCTTTAGGTGGTACTCCTTGTCCGGCCACTGTGTTAGAGCCAAAACAAGAACGAAGATTAACACTTTGTACCGGTAAGTTGAACCAAAGCTCTTGTGCCCTCAATCTTTCATCTATCTTAGCCAAGGTCTCCATCATGGTGTTGAACATGGTGACCTGATTAGACATAGCAAATAAAAACAAACAAAGAACTATGTAAAAGTTAGGAAAAAAATATAAACAACCTCACAATGTGTTTCGCTCACACTCCCTCTCTAATTGATATGTCTAGACTTGTTGTTTCAATCCGCCTTGGGCAAATCAACACGCAAGCAAAAACCTAACAATCAAAGTATAGATATGAGATAATGAATGAAACAAGACTCAAAAGCACTCGAAAAAGACATTAAGCACTCGACACAACACAATTGAGCACTTGGCAAGGGCTGCAGTACTCGACTCAAGTAAGGTTGCACTCGACAGGGGTCAAGTACACTCGACACAGCAAGGAGAGAACTCGACGTGGGTTGAGATCTCTCGACACAACACAATAGCAACTAGAAGCACTCCAAATCAGGAAAAGGTGCTCGACAAAGCTGTAAAACAAAAGAAAATAGAAGAAACACAAGGAAAGTTTAGAAATTTACCTCTTTTGATTGAAAATCTTAAGTTAGAATGTTGTAGTTACAAGGCAGGGTTTCAATTTAGAATTTTGTGGAGGTAATGTGTTTGGAAAAGGGTGTGTCGACTAGGGCTAGTCAATTCACCAAATATGGTCCTTTGGAGCTTTCTTGCACTAGTAGAACAACTCTTTCTTTTCTTTTCTTTTTTGACTTACTTTTGACCCTAGTGAATTTTATCCTCCTAGGTCCAAGTTAAATCTCTTTTTTTTATTTTTTGAATCTGATTTTTTTTTATATACTAATGCAAGAAAAGACTCAAACAAAATAAAAGGACTCGAAAATCCGATATAAAGGTGAAAAGATAACAAATTTAGCCCTAAAGATAAATTTATAGACACACTTTAGATAAAATAGGAAAGTGGATATATCTTAGCTTTTTTAGATAGTTGATAGATATAATAGAATTAAATCTAACAACTTACAAATCTGATTTTTAATAGGCAATAGATAAAAGGAATTATAAAAGATAAATCAAAATTCCTAAAGATAGAAAATGATAGAAAGATAACAAACTAGGGTTTGTCTTATGTGTGTGATGAAATCGGCCAAGAGAAACTATGGGGACAAGAGATTTGCCGTCGGCTTTGGGTGTTCACAAGGGGATGTGCGCACCTTTGGTCGACTCCACGGTCTCGGCTGGACTTTGTGTTTAGGCTATGTAACCACAAACAGTCACAAACTCAAAATTAATGTAATAATCAATAAAGAATGCAAGAAGTATAAGACCAAATAAAGAAAAGACTCTATTTTTGTGTTTTTGTGTTTAGGAAAAGAAAACGACTCAATCTTGATGTCGGAAACCAAAGCTCTAATACCAATTTGATACGGGGTTAGCCGTGAGATGGCTCGATCTTCGACAAACAAGCAAGAAACTAAAGAGCGAAAGCAAGAACTGAACAAGACTCAACAAGAACTCAAGAAATCGATCAAGAAACACCAAGATCGACCAAGACTCAATCAAGACGTAGCAAGAACAGCAAGATCTTTAAGGAACTCGATGTCGACTAAACAAGAACAAAGAAAGACTTGATAAAGATTGATAAAGACTCGAAATTGAATGCAAAAATTGAAAGACACGACCGATAAGGACTGAGTCGATCTATATAGAACAAGATAAAGACCCCATGCCTCCTAAGAGGGTAGGAACCAATACCAATGACTATATAACCCGCCTCTATAACCCTACACAACCAAGCGGACAACTTGGAGGTACAAGGATGGAGCTTGTGGATACTGTGATCACCAAGTCTTGCGAAGTTGATGAACACAAAGCAAACCAAGCTAGATCAATACCAATAGTTGCAATCGATGAGTCATACTTTTAATCGATCGACTTTCTCTCAATTGTGTTTCACACAAACTGAAATTTCATTCATAATGGAAGACGTCTTATGTTTTACAAGGAGATCAACCTCAATTTATAACTCTAAGGGCTGATTTTAGATAGAAATAATAATTAAAGAGAAATTAAAACAAATCCCTAAATTACCTAAAATAACTTAAATAAAGAAGTTACTAAAAATAACAAAAGAAAGTTCTTTATTCCCGTCAAAACGGTGACAACTTGCAAAGATGTTGATTTTCGGTCAAGCTCTAGGTCGAATCTGGAAAAATCTTCAACAACAAAGTTGCAGATCTCTCCGTCCTCGTTCCAACAAGGTATGGCACGCCTCAATCCGATAAATATTGAATCCGTACGACCCATTTTACAGAGACGTCGAAAAGTTGTCAAAATTATGAACGAGAGTCTAAAACGTCATTTCTTCTCCCAAGGTGGAGCCTTCTTCTTCTTCTTGAGGATGACATTATTTTCACGACATTGAATCATAGGTCCATCCCCAAGTATAGATGTGTCCGAAGGTGCCTTAAATGGTGTCTTGGATGGTCACGCATCAAAAGATGATGAGTTCAAGGAGTTCTCCAAAAATAAAGTTCAAGGAGGAGGACGATGATGGTGATAAGGTTGAGGAGGAGGATGAGGACGACGACGTTGATATTGAGAACAGGGGTATGACAACGATAATGTCATGAACGATTCTTAGACTAGTCTATGAGTATGCTCATTTATTTGAACATTGCACTGTGTTCTAGAATAACAATACTTACATTAGTTTATGACTTAGCTTGCTATGTTAGTTTGATTTGGAGTTTGATGGCATGCTTGTCATTATAATTGTGGATAAGTTTTTATTAATCGTCCTTTTATATCCTTGTTCATATCGTATTAAATTCTTTGGTAGATCATAAGGTGTTAATTCTAACATCTATCAACTTTGGTCTTAATTAAAACAATTTCACACAAAGTCAATATAGAGTAATATTAAAAGGTCGGAATTGCAACAAACAAATTGTAGAAATAATTTTTTCATCTGACATTCTATATGTTATATGATTATTCTAGGGCGATATATATATATATATATATATATATATATATATATATATATATATATATATATATATATATATATATATATATATATATATATATATATAAAGCACGAGTTTGGCAAATGAACAGTGGCCGTACCGTTTCATCCCCAGTATTTCAATGAAAGTACAAATTTACCCTTTTTCCATTGGAATGTAATTTGGGCCTGTAAAGCATAGTCAAAATTTGGGCCAAATAATTTGGAACTGTAATCGGCCCACTTCATATTATATTTGGTTAATTACTGTTGGGCCAGTAACTATTGAGCCACATGAATACAAAATGTCACTAGCTCAATTTTAGTCTCAAACCTTTGGGCCAGTAACTATTGAGCCACATGAATACAAAATGTCACTAGCTCAATTTTAGTCTCAAACCTTTTTTTTCTTTCTAAAAAAATTGTACCACTTTTATCCTATATCTTATCCGGTACAAGTTTACAACCGTACAATACTAGAAGAATAATTTCTTTTGTCACATTTTATTATTTGGTTAAGAATTTTTCCTCCAAAAAATTTGCCCAATACTAATTTTTTTTTTATTCCCATATGTTATCATTTAGTTAAAAAATTTCCCTCAAAAAAATTTGACCAATTAGATTTTATCGTATCATTACATGATGCCACTTATTTATAATCATTTTAATAAATTTGTATACATATATATTCTAATATCTTCTAAATAAGGAAAATTTTCAAATATCGTGAATTATTAATTCATAAATGTTCATTTCCAAAAACATTGATGTATTTAATTTTTGAAATAGTACATTTAAATAATGCAGTTAATATAAAAAAAATTAATTAATAACGTGTATATATAGTTTTTTTTCCCAAAGTAATGTTTATATATAGTATTTTATATGTCAATACCGTTATATGTCATCTTTTGATAAAAAAAAATATTTTAGTCAACAGTTTAATCAATTAATTTTTCACATCTCATTAATAATGTCACGTTTTTAGCCACACATGTAGATTTTTTAAAAAATATTTTATTAATTAAAAATTTCAAAATACACTAATCAAATAATTTTGTATTTAAAAAAAGTAACAGCTATTTTTTCATTGTTTGTTTGATTTTGATAAGGATAAATTATATTATAATCGGGCTGATGTTTATAAACTCAATTAGTTGTTTTTTTGTTTTACAAATCAATTACATATTTGCAAATGCTTAATCGAATTTAATTTTATATTTTAATCAGTTTTTTAATATAAAAATATCTTCCGAATCAATACTTTTCTAATACTTTTATGATATTTTATTTTATAATATTTCAATCATTTTTAATTCAATGTTGTTTGTGTAAGATAGAGGTTTACTCAAAAGATTTTTTTAATAATGTGATTTTAGATCTTGAATCGAGACTTCCTAGGTTTGGTATAGTACGGTAGATAATTGGTTAAATTATATTGTCACTAAGTATACAATATGTTAGGACAACTTTGGTCTGTAGTATTTGGTGGATTCACCTACAGTTTTTGTCTCTTTAAAGAGGTTCACCAAAAACCATAATGGGTTATCCATGATACTTATGAGCTAAGCAAGAAATTCAATCGACATAATAATTGTCATATGGCGCACAACCGCACACCATATGTTGTTGAATATCGGGAGGGGGTATCGAAAAACCTTAATTCAACTATTAGGCATCATTTTGAATAATAAAATATTCATTAGTTCTTTAGGCATCATTTGGAGAAAAAAAACATTTATTTTACTTCACTTGCTAATCTATTTTTAAAATTATTCATTATTTATTTATACATTAAAGAGTGTTTTCAAGCAATTTTGTAGTGGGGAAATTTAAATAAGAAAGAATTATTAACAGATTTAATTCATATTCACTTATCCATTAAGATGTTTCCCAACTAAAAATATAAATCTTAATTAAACTAATAAATAATATCACCGGAATTTTGAGATTGATGGTTCATTTTAATGTAGTACATATATAAGGTATTTTTGTTTAAAAATATTTTCAAAAGGTAGTTTTTTTTGTTAAAAAAAACTATGTTATATGTAGTGGCATTTGGGGAAAATTCTAAAACAAAATTTAAAAGATTAAAATGGCATTTTTTCCAATGCATAATATCATCGAATATTAGAGACTTGATTGTTCTTTTTAGTGGAATATATTATATATGATATTTTTGTTAAAACACATTAAAAGATTATTAAAAAAACTCCATTATAAGGCGGTTTTCGGAAGAACAAAATTCTTTTACAAAAATTATAAGATCACCATCTTCATCAGTACATATTATTGTATTCCAATCTTCATTTAAAAAGAATTACAAAAATATCCGTATGGATTTTTACTCTTAATGTAGAAAATTTATAAAAATGTCTCCATGAGATCCAAATCATCATAAAACTCCCAAATTTAAAGAATTTATAAAATTCACTAATATATATTTGTAGAGAAGTAAAAATAGTGCACTTTTTTGATGAGATAAGAATTCAAAATATCATACAAAAGTACCATTGTTTTGAACAAAATTATAATACCTTTATTACAATTTTTTTTAAAACCCCGTTTTAGAGTAGTAAAATTTACAACACTGATTCTATTATATATTACTGTTGCCCCTATTTCATCCATAATTTATATAGTTACCCCCATTATATAATAGGCATAGCCAATCTAAAGAAATTGTAAACTTAGATTTTAGATAAGTAACATGAGTCTACACCTTATAGAAAATAACAAGATCCTCCTTATCAATCCTCATTTTAAAAAAAATATACACCGATCCAAGTTAATTAGAAGAGATATTTAAATTTCATAGGATCAAAATTATCAATTACGAACCAAATTTATTGAAAGTGGCGTGCGGACAACTAGTCATTACTATATAAAAGCTCATCTCCCATTTTACTGTTCATCAATGTTGATTACCCTTTTACCTTTATTTTATGTTATCATTGTTCACTTGATTTAGGGTTAGATCTGTAATTTGCTCCTCCTCCTTTCTACATGTTCCAAAATCGCCGCTTTTGACTGTTCTAACTTCTGAGCCCTCAGAGCTTCCCCTTTCTCTTTTCCCTTCCCGCTCCCTCTCTCTGGTTCTCCCTCTTTCCTTTTCTTTGCTCCGTCACCGACTGTCCCAAAGATGGTGTTTACCAATCTAAATCAAACGATCTTCAAGGGAGACAGTTCATGAGAGCACGTAGAACCAGTACAGAAAGGCGACAGAGAAAGAGTGCCCGATTCGAATATGGCATACATGAGGTAATTCACGTAGGCTCTAAAAACATTTGATCCCGAATTTGGAAATCAGAACCCTAAAAATCTCTCTCGGATATTTATTAGGGTAAACCTAGAACCAAGTCAACTCAATCGATCTAATCGATCGACGAACAGGGAGCAAGACTGAAAATTCAAAACGAAATTGAAGAGAGAGAGAGCAAAAAGGAGAAGCAAAAGCTTGCCTGAATGGCGGAGAACTGAGCAGCAGGTCATTCTGATTTCTTTACCTATTTAATTTAGAGTTGATTTTGGCCGATTTTGTAATCCCTAAATTGAGAGTGGGGAACGAAACTTCTTTCGTGAGTTTTGATTTGGGATAAATTTTGATTCAAATCTTGTTACAACTCTCACCGATGATAAAAACTTTAAATGATTCAAGATTACCATCAGTCATCACGGATGCATTCAAACTGTTCGATGAAATACCTAAAATAAAAATTTTGATTATACTGTGAAAGTTCTCGGTGTGTTCTATTTTGGGGGTTAATGAAACAATTGCTGAAGTGACTATTGTATATATATAAACTGAGAATATGCAAATATCCCAATTATGTTCATATGTCACCAATTTACTGTTCACATTACTAAAGTTACATTCACCGTTGGAAGATAGATCAATTGGCAGGGTTTCTTATTGAGTAAATTTTTTCCAGTCATCTTTTGGAGATAGCGGATGTTGGGGATGGCTCAGCTGGTATGTTTCTCTGCATATTTGAGTTATTTATTCATCTGGTTGAAAGAGGAGGATATTTGATTTTGAGTGCAACAAAACCATTGTTTGAGCTTCTGATTCCATGATTCTCTTTTCACTCTCTTAGGAGTTTTCTCTGGGAACCTCTCCCTGGATCTGAGTGAGGATTCAAAGTGGAACTTGAAAATGATAGCAGCTGGTACTACAAGTATGTTGTTTTATGCTGTATTGTTTTATTTTTTAATCATTCAAATCGAAAGAGTCATGTCTGTTCAAAGTTTTAATATGAAATTTGGAGATGCAGTTGTCTTATGCCACCTATGCTATCTATTTTGTTGTTAGACTTGAGCATTAAATAAATTGTTTCCTTGCAAAATTAAGCTAATGAGTTGGTTGATATTCAGCTATTCATCATTTGCTTAGATGCTTTTCCAAACTTCTCATTTATCAGTTGCTTTCAGCTCAGCATTTTCTGATTTCATATTGCAACATGTGTGTTCCATAACTAAACATTGTTCTTTTTCTAGCTCCATCCTTTGATAAACTTTCTTGACTTGCTAATATACAATGCTATGTTCCTCGATGAGCTATCCAAAGCTTCGCGATGAATTATCCAAAACAGATGCAGTCATTCCATTTTTGTTATCCTTGAGATGATGAACTTTATACATTTCATTGACGTGTTTGTTGTTCGCAGGAGGATGGTCAAGTATGAAATAAATATGAAATAAAGTTCAGACTGACTTCCCTGTCTCAGCAAATAAATACAAGACTTCCTCCCGTTGTAGTAAGAGAATAGTCAGGATCGAATCCACGAGGAAGCACGTCAGCAGTTCTCAGGTAGCTGTAAATTCTCACAGACAGAGCAGCAGAAAAGACAGAAACACAGAAACAACGAAAGAAACAGAAATAGAAGCAGAAGCAAAGAACAAAGCAAAACAGGAAAGACAAAGCAAAGCAGAAACTAAAAGCAAAGCAAAGGGCTCGTCGATCTCGACAAACAGCTACTCGAGATCGACCACAGCAGTCGACAACAGAAAATCGGAAATCACAGCAGACAGGCAAACCCGGCAAGGGCAACTCGATCTCGACCAAGTCAACTCGAGATCGACAAGGGCAAGTCAAGACAGAAACTTCAGAAATCGACAACAGAACAGAACTCAACTCGACCTAGACGAAGCGTACTCGAGATCGAGTACAATCAACTCGAGATCGGCAAGAATTGACAGAAAATATAAATTGCAAATTCGAAACTAAAACTCAGATTTTTGACAGAAATAAATCAATATAATAAAAGACTTCCAAGACTAGGGTTTCAACACCACAACCATAACCATGCAAAGTAACACACAAAGGCATAAAAGATCATGCTTTCCATCAAATAACTTTCGTCATTAACAAATAGGCATATAGAGACTTTCGCATAAACCCTAATTGTTACTAACCCTTTTTCACATCATTAATCCAAGTTGCATTAAGATCACTTTCGCTTCAATAACACAAACAAGGATCACCTTCAACTCTCGCAAAAGAATCATGCTCATAGGGATAGAAGATGAATCGCACAAAAAGATCTGACCTTTATCGCATCGCCTCACATGGCCACCGTCGGGCTCACCCAAGCCCCAGAAGTGGGTGGACTACTCACGCCTCATTGCAATAACAGACATTGATTGATGAAAACAACTAAATTGCATTAAAACTAAATTCAAAAGCCTTTACAATCCTGGCAATCAACTTTCGCAGAAAGCCAAAACCCTAAAAACCTTAGAACTCCTAAACTTCTCTGTGGAACTACTTGTCTTTCTCTGAAAATTAAATGTAAGATCAGATGCCTAATGCTCAACCCCTAGGGCTTTATTTATAGCCTTCTATTCCTTGCTACTCAAGGATAGAATATCTATATCTATACCTAAAACTATATCTAATTTGCTAAAAGATAAATAAATTGTTTTAAGGAAATAAATCAACTAAGGAAAAGATAAATCTAACTAAGGTAAGTCTTCATGTCTTGATAGATCAACTTTCCATAGATAGGCTTTGATCAACTTTGGATAGATCTTCGGCCATTCTCGGATTCCCTCATGCCCAAGTAAAGCTAAACCGAGTAGGACTCGTCACGACGAAGCGTTTCTGGAAACTGGGTGTACTCGACCTCGACCACGGCTCGTCGACCTCGACAAGACTTGTTCGTCGACTGGACCTCCCGGCTAGCTCTGCTCGACAGGCTCAGACTTGGGCTCCTGGTGCTCGTCGATCTCGACTGGGTGGCTTGTCGATCTCGACAAGGGTCTTCCCTTCCGCTTCCGCGAGTTGCCCCTTCCGCTGGAGCGAGTAAGCTTTTCCGTCGGCTTGGTGCATCCCGCTGGCAGCGGGGTTTTCCGCGGCAGCGAGACGTCCGCTGCAGCGAGTGGAGTCGCTGGCAGCGAGTGCCTCCATGTCGGCTTCGGCTTGTCGACTAGCTCTTCTTCTCGTCAACTCCGGGCGTGGCGCTGGGCTTCGTCGATCTCGACTAGGGCTTGTCGAGATCGAGTAGACTCCGGAAGTCGGGTTGGTCTGGCTTTCTCGATCAGGCTCTGTCGACCAAGGCTGCTCGGACATGCTCGTCTAAGTCGAGTAAGAGCTACTCGAGATCGAGTAGCTTGGGTTCTCGGTTCGATTCGACTGGTTCCGCTGCTTATTTGACCTTAGACTTCTGTAGTGGTTTTCCGAGCTTTTCTGACCTTCTGTAGAATTGCTGTAATATGCCTCGATTTCTGCGAATTAAATTGAAACTGGTGTAGATTCCATAATTTGGCAAATAAACATAAACTACATAGGTTTTGTACTATCTAACCCCGAATGAATGCAATGTATGCAGAAATCGATATAAAAGTTACTGTAAAACATGGCAGATTCAGCTCACAACAAACACCCCATACTTAAGCTTGCTTGTCCTCAAGCAATACTTTTATTTGTCATTCAGGGGAAGAAATTAAAACTCTCAACATCTTAGATTCATTCTTATATAACCCTGCAATCAATTACCATCATCGAAAAGGTACTAGTGTCACAGATTCATGCATGTGCAAATATGTAAAAGCAACATCTACTCATAAAAAGGAGGGTTATGCAAAACATAATTCATTCGTGACAAAGCTTTGATAATCAAGAAGACTTTAATTTTAAGCTCATGAAGGAGTAGATTGGTAAAAGGCAAAAGGTGGGCAATTTTTGGCAATGTGGTGCTAATGATCCGGGGAAATGGAGTACTTTCCAAACTGAATTTCCACATTCCTTCTCCATTTGATTCATCACCTTTCATAATGCTTTTCTCAATAATAATGCTTTTACCTCTCTAACCTCAGCACTGCCTTCTCGCGAGTCGCAAACATGGGTGTCATGAATGGCCCCGGATACTTAGTGCTTTGGACTCCTCACAATGTGTCCCATCTCTACAAACTATTATCTTTAGAGAGCAGGGTCAATCTACCTTTATCTCCTGAGGTGATTGGATTTTCTTTCACTCATTAAATTTTCCATATATTTCAAACAATTTCCTTCCAAACTCCAATAATGATAATAATCACAACACAAACACCATATGATATTCTCCGTAATGTAACATTATTCTCAACATAATCCCCGGATAAGGTAAAGAATGGTAATATTTTAGATCATGTGGAGCAATAATTGAAATAAGGCGTAATATGGCTTTTGTGATGCATAAGCATAGGTAAGGCTAGGATTCAAGTAATGAGCATTATATGGAAATATAAAGTCCTCCATCATCTTATCATGCAACATGTCAAAAATAACTTCAAATTTTACCTCCTTTTATGGTTTTCACAAAATAATGCATTTCATCATGACTTCCCTTTACTAGGCAATTTCATGCTATATCTCTAATGAATCCAATTTTGCATCGTCGAGTTCAATAAAGCTTCCATGACATTATTTCAAAATTTTCAATTTTCAATGGGGGTCGTTTTTCTTAAATTTTTGGAAATCATGCATATAAGCACATAAATCAATAATGCATTCCAAAATAGCCATGTAGTAATTCTAAGAAATAATGCACAAGTAATGTCAAATAAATTAAATATGCATAAAGTAAGCCCTTCCCCCACCCCATACTTAAACATTACAGTGTCCTCACTGTATAAAAACAAGGTAAGGGTAGAGAAAGAAAGTCACAAGACAGATGTGCAGATTTCTCTAAATATCGAATGGAGCACCTCCTAGGCCGAGTAAGAATGTAGCTTGGTTCTATCCATTGTCCTGAAAAGTAGAAGACATATACCCATAATAGAAACAACAAAAACCAAAGAAATGTTCAAATCCAAAAACAAAAACAAAGTCTCAAAATGTCCTAAAAAGTCTATGTACATGCTCTAGATTTTATAGTCGCTAGGCCGACTTTCCATTTATGCTCAAGGTGGCATCTGCAGGGCCCATGTAGCTTGGGCCTCAAATAGGACTCCATTCTTGTCCATCAGTTGTAGTCCTCCAGAATGGATCTTGTTCACCACGAAAGGTCCCATCCGCTTCTTGTTGAATTTGTTGGGAAACCAATGATCCTTTGATTTAGAGACATAGAGCTTGTCTCCAACTTCATATTCCTTAGGCTCATCATTGGAAATCCTGCACAATCGCACATACCAAGGCAAACCTCTCCCATGTATAGATAAATCTTTAATGGAAATAGGAGAAGAAAGATCCATACCTTGACTTACCTTCGCAGAGACGGAATCGGGGACTACTGTATTTGGTCGATCTCGACTAGGGCTAGTCGATCTCGACAAGACTGCAGGTTCTGGTGGTGGTCTGCTCGAAGATGCAGAGGTCGACGAAGACGATGGCTTGTCGATCTCGACAAGACTGGTCGACCTCGACAAGGGTTCTGCTCCTGGTGGCTCGTCGATCTCGACTGGGTGGCTTGTCGATCTCGACAAGGGTCTTCCCTTCCGCTTCCGCGAGTTGCCCCTTCCGCTGGAGCGAGTAAGCTTTTCCGTCGGCTTGGTGCATCCTGCTGGCAGCGGGGTTTTCCGCGGCAGCGAGACGTCCGCTGCAGTGAGTGGAGTCGCTGGCAGCGAGTGCCTCTATGTCGGCTTCGGCTTGTCGACTAGCTCTTCTTCTCGTCAACTCCGGGCGTGGCGCTGGGCTTCGTCGATCTCGACTAGGGATTGTCGAGATCGAGTAGACTCCGGAAGTCGGGTTGGTCTGGCTTTCTCGATCAGGGTCTGTCGACCAAGGCTGCTCGGACATGCTCGTCTAAGTCGAGTAAGAGCTACTCGAGATCGAGTAGCTTGGGTTCTCGGTTCGATTCGACTGGTTCCGCTGCTTATTTGACCTTGGACTTCTGTAGTGGTTTTCCGAGCTTTTCTGACCTTCTGTAGAATTGCTGTAAAATGCCTCGATTTCTGCGAATTAAACAGAAACTGGTGTAGATTCCATAATTTGGCAAATAAACATAAACTACATAGGTTCTGTACTATCTAAGCCCGAATGAATGCAATGTATGCAGAAATCGATATAAAAGTTACTGTAAAACATGGCAGATTCAGCTCATAACAGTGTTTGTTCCTCTTCCAGTTTAATGGCAGTAGCATCCCTACTTTTCGCCGATAATGATTTGCATATATTCAGTGATTCTGGAAAACATGCTTTGCTATTTAAAAAACTTTTAAGCATCCCTTAAGCTCATAGAAAGGAAGGTAGTACACCTCCAAACTATCCCTGGATGCTATCCGTTTACCGTTTTCTTACAAGATAGTAGCCAATGTGATGCCATCCCCCCGAAGATTAAAAATGAAGTAAATAAGTAATGCTATGGCCTTTTCGTAGATGTATCATAATGTAATCTCGAGAACTTGGCCTGTTAGAATTTTAAGGTTATAGTTGATCACCTTTTTAGCCTTGACCCATAGCATGAGAGTAAGCAATCTGTAAATGAAGTGAACGATCTGAATCCAAATTAGAAAATAATCTAGATTAGGAATTGTGAAAATTTGTCAGACTTGTAAACTGGTCCCTGGATAGTTTCAAGTTAACTCGAAGCACTTGTTAACTCATAACCCGAAACTGTTTGGCCTTTAAATGACATAAATCTGAAGATTAACTGTCCAAACAAGAAACTGTACATTTATATATAATGAAAAATCTTGTGACAATATTGTTACTGTGTACACATGTGCATATTAGTCTTTAACATTATGTTTGAGCTGTCTTTGGTGGTTTTAATGAGAGAAATGCTGAATGTTGGCCTCCCTAGATTCTGATTGCTTGATATTTGCCAACCTGAAGGGGAAACATGATCTATGCAAGACTGGAGATGAACCCTTCTCGCATAGTCGGGATTTAATTGTCTATAAATGCCGAGGGTGGTACACCCGGAGCTAGATGCGGCGAAGGTGATTTCAGAGTGGAAATCGATTGGATTAAAGCATTGAGGACAGAATAACATGTGATGTAAAGAGGCTGCTTCCTATGAATAAAGTGGATGTGTGAGAACTTAGTATCAAGTGATGAAATGCAGAATTTTATGTCGTTTACTCGTTTTAGTCAAATTTTATGTTTTCCTCCGGAATAGCGACATTGGATTTTGATGTACTAAGAGATTAGTTCCCTGGGAAAGGACGGGTTTCTGTTTCATCAAGTCAGTGCTTCGATCATGGCGGTTTCTAGCACTCAACTGCAGTCATTGAAGCAAGGCATCAACGAAGGCATTCACTCCACTCCACTCCACTCATTCACTCCACTCGCCACAACCGGTCATCTTCTCTCAATCACCGCTTTTCGATTCCGTTTTTACACATTTTTCTGTTTTCCTTGTTTAGCTTTCCTCGAAAACGAATTGAATTGCGACGTCGGTGATGGCAGAGGCGGAGGTCGTCGGAGAGGACAATGTGTTTGCCAAGCATATGTCTCCTTCTTCGATATCAACGACAACGTCGTTTATATGTGGAAAACCTTCAAAGGTTTCCGATTTTGATCTTGATGGTTTGAAATTGGGATTTATGATGATTTTGGAGGTTAGCCATGTGGTCTGATTTGAAATTTGTGTGCAGGATCTCGTGCAATTGGTTGCGGGATTCCTCTTTTTTGTCAATCTTGTTTCTTATTTCTGTACTATTTGAGAATTAAAATTTTAAATGTTTTAACAGATGAGACTTTTGCTGTTTTCCTTGAAGTTTGTATCACTGAAGGTTTAATTTGATGATTTCAACTAACAAGAGAACTTGATTAGGCATCGAATATTTAATAGCAATTGCTGGATTGGAGAATGTAATGTGCGAGTTTGTTTATAAATTTGCATGTAGACCTTTAAGTGCGCATGTTAATGGCCTATGGAATATGGATTACTAATAATTTAATGGTTGATCGATCTTTGTCCAATTTCGAAAGTTTAATTTTGACTTGTACAAACTCATCATGTCCGGTTGGATTTTGGATATTTTTGTTAGTTTAGGTGATTTCCTTTTTTTTTTCTGGGTTTTCATTGAGAATGACAATTTATCAGTTTTCAATTTGAGATAACCTTTTTGGGCTTTTTGTCGTTTGGATGAGAGTTACTATCAACTTGAATTCTTACAACCCTACTTAACATCTTGCTTCGACTTTTGTGTAGGCTTATAAGGCTATAAGCCGACATATGTGTATTGTAGTATGATAACTCAATTTTCGAGTAGTGAGTTATCTTAAATATTGCTTGTATGATTTCCACTAATCAATGTCATTGTCTACAAGAGAGGCTATCTTTCAAAATGTCATATCCTGCAATTACAGTCTTATATTGCATGCAATTATAATCCTTTTTATGAAAGTTCTAATAATCCTTCCTCAATTATTTATTTGGTTGATCTACATTTCGTATTATAGTGAAATCAGTGGAAAGAACAAAAGATGTTGAGTTGAATGAGATGAATTGCTGAAGGTGAGACTAAAGAGCTTGGTTTTGTTTCATAAATCGTAATGAATCTTATGTTTACTAGCTACGAGATTTCAATATAGCCTGTGGATTTGTAAATATTTTAGACCGTTGTATTTTTTATTTTACTTTTAAGTGAGACATTATTGTACATATTCGTCTGTTAAACTTATGAAATTGTTGTAGATTGATCGAAAGTGGAGTCGGATTATACACAAGATGACAACACCGCGCGCATTTGCGCGCGGTTAATAACCTAGTATATATAAAAGCGGTAATGGTGCCAAAAGTTGAGTTACCATTATGCCCTCATCTTACACTATGATTTTTTTATAATTACTAAATTGCCCCTAGATGTTCACACCGTCTCCCATCTATAGTATCTATAGACTATAGCCCAGGTTTCTCCTGCAAAGGCTTCTCTTTCGATTCTTATCGACGCATCCTCTTACTTCTTCTCTTCCTTTAATTCTTTGGCTTCATCTTTCGATTCGATCTTGTTGTTCGGTTCCAATACAGAATGTAGACCTAATCTCACATCTATTTTACCAAACGCCGGTAGAGACCACTATAAGCGAACACTTCGACTAGATTTTTACCAAACCCGTCTTCGATTGGTTGGTTCCCTTCTCTGTGATGCATATGACGGTGTGGCGATACCAAATTTTGCGAATTGCACTAATCCTAAACTGTCCATGTAAGTTTTCATTTGTTGAATTTGATTAATTAATTTTGAAGTTTTTATGAATCGGTATGTTTATTAATTGTTGTGGTTGTGAAGTATATAAATTTTTGCTCTACTGAGAACATTGAATTCATTGCCAAAAAAAAAAAAGGAGAACTATTGAAATACAAGGGTTTTGTTTGTGCCTTGAGTATGCACTCCATGTGTTTGATAAAATGTCTAACAAAAACCTTGGTTAAAAACCTCATTTAAACCTTCATCTAGCATGTGCTTTAAATTAAATTTCCATTAGTTCAGTTTTACTTTGCTTAAGCCATATGAGTTATAGCCTTATTATAAAAGCTTAGATAAGCCTATATGACAGATATTAATGGAAATCCAAGTTTTCTGCTTATGAACTTATTCTGCAACATAGTAGAAGATGATAACCCATATTTAAATCTAAGTAGCATAGCTTATCGAAAATCGAAATTGCGTAGTTTGTACATGTTAAAAAGCCTTCAATTTTTGCAGAGCATGAACAGTGTGGCTGCGTTAGTTATCCATTTTTTCTTGATAAACTTATCTATAGTATTACAAGATGGGTTCTTTATGAAGCAATGTCATCAAGTATACATGTTTTCTCATTTTGTTATAAAACTTCTGCTTTTCCCCATAATTCAATCTGCATAAAATGCATTCACATGATCATTTCGATTTTTACTGTAAGAAAAAATGGGTCTAACCATGACCCATTTTTACTTGGTTCCACTGTAGCTTTTGCTTATGACAAAAGTATATATATGTTTAAATGTTGATTAATGAATATATGTGAAGCTTATTATTATTTTCTAAAACAATAAGATATTAAATCAGAACATACAAAATATTAGCTCTTTATGTCTCGTAAAATAAAGAAAAGTTTGATAAAAAAAATTCAGTAGTGATTCATGAACAAGGACTTAGATTTTGTCAATAAAGTGTTGAATGTATGGATTAGGATCATGATCCTCATCTGACAATATATATTGATAATGAGGAACACGAGGCACATTCAAGTAAGAATGACACTTGATTTTTTAGTTCACCTTTTTCTATGTTGTTTAGTGTTATTTATGCGTATATGATTAGGGGCATCATTTGTAAAAATAACTTTGCTATTTTAGCGCATTCTGTTTTTTTTTTTTTTAATTTTCTTTGCTTTTAAATTCTTTGTAGTTCTTATAGCCTTAACCTTCAGTCAAATGATTTATATTCCATCTTAAATCTAGGATTTTTTTATTGCCCTAAATTATCTGTGCTTAAACTTCTATACATTATTCTTGTGTATAAATTATCCATTTACATCAACTGTATATGCTTCTTAGACTCACATGATCCTACAGTTTGAAGATATCCCTTCTCCCCTCTTTTAAAAATGGCATGTGAATTCATCCAGCTTCTTCTGAACTGAATTTCTTTTACATGTTATTCATCTTTTTGTTACCTTGTGCCTTGCCCCTGTGTTTAATCAGTTTCCGATGTATATTTCTTTTAGGTTGTTCATCATTGGTCTTTTGGGCATATTTATTATTTGCCTCCTAATATATTTTTGAATTGGCTATTTGAGTTTAGCTGTGATCATTTCTCATACTAAGGATTTATATGTTTATAATACATTCATCATATGAAGACATTTTATTTCTGCGTTCTATTCTCTGGTGAAACACTGACACCCTTAGCTAACAGAGTGATTGGCTTCTTAAATAAGCATACCAAGAACAGACTTTATCGGTTATCTTGGCTACTGCATTGCAGGTGAAGATGAACTCATGATTCGGGGTTTTTGACTAATACCTTTCGAGATAGCTTGCTTTGATTAAAGCTATGATGGTTGCAGTTGGCACATAGATAATTGTCAGGGACAACCTTGATTATCTTGCTCGCTCCTGCTTTTTTTTTTTACTGCCATGGTAACTAGCAGCACCACGAGACCCATTATCAATGTGTAGTCATCGAGGTTGCTGAGGCCAACGTTCTTCTTCATAAATTCGATCAGCATCTTCTGTTTTCATCGTTATGTTCATGTTTCCATTGCTTGTAAATTTTCTTGACATCCTTTTGTAGAAGCACATCGTAGTTTTTTCCTGGCAGCGCATAGTTGAAGGTGCTGATCCATACATGGATAGAGAGATCAAGATCATTTCTATCTAGAAAGTAGTGAAAATGAGTGAATGTTGCATAAGTCTTTAGTGTTTTACTTAAAAGTGTCCAGGACAACAACGCGAAAATCTTCAAAAGTATTGATACTTGGGTTCCAGAACTTGCTGAACAGTGTATGCATGACCACATCCATCAATGGTGTCATGGCATATCTGAAAACATCTACGACCGAACCCATGAAGAGTCAAGATCAACATTTACACTACAGTTGTGGCAGAAAATACCCACGTGCGAAGCACGCGGAGGGCAACTAGTCTATATTAAAAGCATGAGTTGGGTGAATGAACAGTGGTCGGACTGTTTCATCCCCAAAACTATATTGTGAAGACATAAATACCCCTGGACATTCACGTTGCCGGCTAGCCGCTTTCTTTGACTGATGAAAGTGATGATAAATATTACATGCTCCTTGGGTTAGCAAATTCATAATTGGACCAATCCAAATGGGCTTAGCAATATTTTCCAGTAGAAATAGAAAGAGCAACTTACATTTTTTTTTTTTTTTTGCCAAAACTTACATAATTTATTGCTCGTATGAAAGAAAACAATTAATCTAAAAAACCCAAAAATATCCTTAATTTATTAAAAGATATAAAATTTAAACAATTATGTTCTACTTTTTTTTCCCTGAAATGATTGCAAATTTAGAATCCCTATTAATTTAAGATCTTTAAAAATTATCTATATTTTAGAGCGAAACTTCTCTCTTTCTCAAATGCAAATATAGGACTAGATAAACTTTCCACTTTATCAAATATTCCTTACATAATTAAGCAAAAACCTAGGAGCACAATATATATTTTTAAAAAAATTTACAATGACACCCTAATTTTTATTAGATAAAAAAAACCAAATAATTCTTCATTTCTTAAACACTCTTTACAATTTGTGTATATTTTTGAATGCATATGTTTCTTTACTACATCAACATTAGGCGTTGTTGTCATCAATACATATATAGCTATTTTATATGAGTAAAAAATTACATTTTTATAACTATGCCCAAGTATATAACTACAATTTAACCGTCACTTAAATATTATTATGGCACGTTATCTTCACTACTTATTTTGTAATTCTTTTAAAATATAGGGCCTCACTTTAAGATCGATTAATTGTAGGCATCATTTGGAGAAGAAAAAAAACCCTCAATTCAAGTATTAGGCAACATTTGGGGAAAAAATATTCATTTAACTCTTTAGGCATCATTTGAAGAAAAAAGCCTTTATTTTACTTCACTTACTAATCTATTTTTAAAATTATTCATTATTTATTTATACATTGAAGTTTATTTTAAAGCTTTTTTGTAGCGGAGAAATTTTAATAAGAAATAATTATTAACAAGATTTAATTTATATTTACTTATCCATTAAGATTTTTTCCAACTAAAAAGATAAATCTTAATTCAACTAATAAATAATATCACCAAAAATTTGAGATTGATTGTTCATTTTAATGTATTACATATATAAGGTGTCTTTCTTTAAAAAAAAATATTTTAAAAAGGTAGTTTTTTTCCAAAAAAAAATCTATTATAATAGTGGCTTCTGGGAAAAAACCTGCAACAAACTAAACACTGGTATTTTTGCCAATGCATGATTACAAATTGATGGTTCCTTTTATTGGAATATATTATAATTTATACATGATAGTTTTGGTAAAACCTATTAAAAGGTGATTTTAAAAAACTTTATTATTTAAGGTGATTTTTGGAAGAAAAAAAATCCTTTACAAAAATTATAAAATTACCATCTTTATCATTAAATATTACTGTATTCCAATCCTCATTCAAGAATTACAAAAATATCCATATGGATTTTAAATTTTTTACCCTTAATGTAGAAAAATTATAAAATGTGTCTATGAGATACAAATCATCATAAACCAACCAAATTTAAAGAATTGATAAAAATCACTAAAACAAATTTTATGAACAGAAAAGAATTCGAAATATCAAATAAACAAATTAAAGTTTGATAAATCGATAGGGCAAAAAAACATAGAAAGACAGACCGTCAAAATAAAACGCACCACACTAGACATAACAAACCAACACAAAGCCTATAAACAAAAAAAAAGTTATAATAACTTTATTGCAACTTTTTAAAGAAAATCCCATATTAAAGTAGTAAAATTTACAACACTAATTCTATTTTATATTAATGTTGGCCCTATTTCAACCATAAATTTCATAGTTACACACTTACACCCAACTACAATAGCCAACCTAAAGAAATTGCAAACTTAGACGGTAGACAAGTAACTTGGGTCCACTTCTATAAGAAAGTAACAAGATCTTACTCATCAATCCTCACTTAATAAAACAATTTCTACACCGACCCTAAATTTATATAATTTACAAGAAAACCCTTTACACCCACTAATATCACACTTTTCTCACTTCTATTTTAAATATGTAATTTATCACGCGTGATTGAGGAGAAGAGGTTTTAGAGATGGCAAAGTGAAGTTCAAAACTTCAATGGAGGACAATGTAGGCCGAATTGGTAGTAGATTTAAAAGCTTATTACCAAGACTTACAATACCTAATAAGGGATGAAATTAAAGTTGTGAGAGAATTGCTTCTGGAAGTCCCAAAAAGTGGTTAAATTTGATCGAATTTTCTAATTATGAGGTAGATATACTTCAATGAAAGTATTCATATATTATAAAACTATCTCTATTCTATATGATACAATAAATTAAAATCGTGAGTCTATGAAAATGACCCAAACTTAGAAAATCTGCAAAAATGTTATTCTTAACAAGTACTCCGCAATACCTCTTCTATATTTTTCCTATAACTAATTACACAATTATGAGAGAGATCTAAATTTGATTACAATATTTCCTCATATTCTAAATTTGATGTAAGTGATGCTTACATTTTTCCTTCCGTTAATTAGACAATTAGATTACATATCTAAATTTTATATGATCAAAATTATCAATATAGATATCAGAATTGTCAATTACGAACGAAATTTACTGGAAGTGGGTGTCCGCACGCATAGCATGCGGCGCCAACTAGTATATGATAAATATAAAGGTATATATATATAAAGATAGTTGATATGAAATTATTGTATTATAACATTTTTTTTATATGCTTGTATATTCATTACTTTGTATGTGGATGATAAGGTTGCACACATTTACCGCTTTGTCTGGAGCTCAGATATATACAACAATATTGGTCTTTGTGACCTCATACTCTTAGGTAGTTCATTATACTTGAATTCTTACCTAATAAACAAAAATCTTTGTATATTGATATAATTTATATATTATAATTTTATATCAGTAGATTGATAAATTTTATAAATAAAACTTCTAACTAATAAAACACAAACTAATGCGTATAAAATTTATGGAATAATTAAGTACAACGTGCATATTTAAAATAAAAACAAGACCTAAGGGTTAGACACCACAATCAAGCCTCGGACTTGAGACGTTGGATAGTATGTGGAAGGGCGGAACAAATGGGCTAGCTGCTTTCATTGATAACTTTCACCTTTGAATACTCTCTCCGATCCAAAAAGATTGTCGTTTGACTTTTTAACACATATTTTAACAAGCTAAAAATTATATAAAATATCAACTTTTTTAAAATTATTTTTTTACAACTTAATATTGAATTTTTTTTCGAAATATTCATTAAAAAATAAAATTTTACGAATAAATTCAACGATTGAAACTATTTACATAAATATTCAAAATTTACAGATCCATCAGAGAAACGCGATCTAAGACCACGTTTCATGGGTTAATTAGGTATTTATCTTCAAAACCGGGGAAAAAAATTAAATTTCTTGTAAAAACGCGGATTGGAACCGCGTTTTTCTCCCTTTTTATTTCTTAATTTTAAAAAATAGCCAAAAAAAAATGTGTAAAACGCGGCCCGAAAAAAAAAAGGGAAAGGAGGGAGGTGACGGAACCCTCATCCTCTTCGATATGTTCCGAGCCGGCAAGAGGTGAGGGTGGGGAAGAGGCAGGCCCGGCCTAAAGGGTAGGCGAGAGGGGCGATGGCCATGGGCCGAAAAAATATGGGGGCCCATATATATTGTTTCTGTATATATACATACATATACAGTAATCCGTAATATATACTCCGTTCATCATTAGGCATAAATGGCATAGAGGGAAGGGGCCCATTGGACCAATACTTGTCTCGAATTATTGAGCTTGTTAAGCTGGGCCAGATATTCAAATTCTTCTGATGGCTCTTTGTTTGATTTGGGCCTACCAGTAACTATGCCCTTTTTCACTTGGGTTCCAATGGTAGGGTTTTAGCCCATCATATTAATAGAATACAATAGCAACTAATCAAACAACAACGATTTGAAACTTTGAATGTCTAAAAATGGGAATAAAAATTGGGGATAAACATCAAGTTCCACAAAAAGGGTAGCGGAGTTAAGTGGCCAGTTAGCAATGTACTCAAAAGTAACACTGTATTAATTGGGAAATGCTATTTTGTTACTTTCCTAATTAACATTGCCGTAAGTATAAATTAATATTATAAGTGTTATATTTTTAACGATTTTTCTACTATATGTCCTAGGGGCATAAGATAAGAATAAATTTGGAAAAGATTCTCTTTCAAAAATAAATGTAACCTAATGATCTAACTTAAAATTTGGCTAAAGTATTTTAAATAAGAATATTTTTTTTTTCTAAAACAGAAATCTTATTGTATTATTCTTTCGGTTTCCAAGGGCATAGGATAAGCAACCAATATTGGGAAAGATTCCCTATATTTGGATGCATAGACCATAGGAAAACATTATTAAAAATAGCTAAAATTATTTAAATTTCAAAAATATTTCTATTTGTAGCCTCTTATCCTATGTCCTTGAGTCATAGGATAGAAAAACCGTTATTCTTTTACGTTACATGATAAGGGTGGGGCCCTTGTTCTTCGTCTCGCCCAGGGCCTACAATATACTAGGAACGGCCCTGGGAAGAGGACTTCCGACGGGGCTTCACTTCCGCTTTGATCTGGTGCCGCTTCTTCGCAACCAAGTCATAGGCGAGGTTCCGATCCGATTTGGCTTCGGGAGCTCCTCAATCGCCGCCTGAACCCTCCTCTTCGATCTGCCGCCGGGAGAATCGCCGCCTACACCCTCCTCAATCGCCGCCTGCATCCTCACCGCTTCTCCCTCTGCCATCGCCGCCTGCACCCTCACCGCTTCTCCCTCTGCACAACCTTCAATCTGGCGCCGGCGTCCACGAATCGAAGGAAGAAGGAGGCGCCGCTCCGGCCTCTCCGGCCTTCAAATCCTCCACCACTCCTCCGCGCTATTCGGAGCCATGGCCGCCGCCGCTCGAGCCCTTCAAACTTCCGCTCCGGCCTTCATGGGTCGAGATGTTGAGTCTCTGTCGACGCGCCGTTCCGAGCCTCCGGCCTTCAACCTCTCAAGCTAGGCCAATGTCCTCCTCCGGCCTTCAAGCTTTCTGTTTTTTTTTTTAAATTATTTTCTAAGTAAAACGCGGCCCGAGGCCGCGTTTTACCCATATATATTTTTTGAGATTGTTTTTTAAAATTAAAAAATAAAAAGGGAAAAAAAAGCGGGTCCAATCCGCGTTTTTATAAGAAATTTATTTTGTTTTTCCAGCTTTGAAGATAAATACTCAATTAACCCATAAAACGCAGTCTTAGACCGCGTTTTTCTGACTTATCTGCAAATTTTGAATATTTATGTAAATATTTTCAATCTGTGAATTTATTCGTAAATTTTTAATTTTTATTGAATATTTTGAAAAAAAATTCCTTAATATTTGTTGGTAATAAGTATTAGATTATAAAAAAAAAATAATAAAAAAGTTAATATATTAAATAGTTTTTAGCTCTTTAAAATACGTGTTAAAAAGTCAAACGACAATCTTTTAGGATCGGAGGCAGGGATGACAATGAGTCGAGTGTGTAAAGCCTCGAATTTTAAATCCAAATTTCTCAGAAAAAGAAAATCAAAATGAATTTTAAAGGAGGGAATTTGTTGATTTATACCCTTTAGCATATTTGGTTAGGTCGTTAACCCCTTTTTTTTTTATTAGCCGCACCCAACCCCCTTAATTTTTTTTAAGCCGCTTCGACCTCTTCCTTCCTTCTCCTTCGTTGTTCCCTTCCTCGATCGTCGTCTCCTTCAGGCGTCCATGGCTTCTGGTACGTGTTTCTCCCTTCTCCTCCTTCTTCGAACTCTCGGTTATCAGTGTCCTTGTCTTTCAACGTCTCGCCTCCTAGATCCTCTCCCTTCTTACTGGATCTGCGCATGTGCTCTTCCGTCGACTTCTCTCGATCTCGACATGGTGGCGGATCCAAGGTCTCGATCTCGATTTCGACATGGTGGCGGCCGTCTTTGAGTACCTCGCGGCTGAGGTATGCCTTAATTTGATTCCCCTGTCTTGGTTTCTTCTAATTTGTAGATCTCCAAATCTAGGGTTTTAGATTAGTTTTTTCTATACCTTTATTCGATTGTATTCCAATCTCGACTCAATTCATTATTTTGGTGTTACACGGTGATTGTTTGTTCAATTTTGAGTATTTGGAGATTTAGGGTTTCATGGTTGATTTTGAGATCTAAAATTTAGGACCATTAGTTTTTGTCAAAATTGGGATGCGGACGAGATAAATTCTTCTTTGCAATTCATGTATACAATTCATAGTGATTGAACTGACTTCTTTGCAATTTGACTGTTATTAGTCTAGAATCCAGGAACTAGAGGTAACCATTGAAGAAAAAAGACAATGATCGAGGTATTAAGGGCTGTCGATGCTCCCAAGAAAGAACATGATGAGAGTGCAAGGGTGAACCTTCTCGTGAGCCTAGCTGTCTGAAAACCAGCAGTTTACTACATATGTAATCAATTTAGATGAAGATGAACATCTGATTGATGAGATATTTGGTGCAAAGGTCCTTGAATCTCCTACTAATGTGAAAGGTGATGAAAAGGTGACTGGCCAAGTGGAAGTGGTAGATTGTGAAATTTTAACTAGTGAAGATATGCTCAAGGAATCAAAATCTGTTCATAAAAAAATTCCTTCAGAGATGCAAAACAATGGGTCTGATGCGACGACATTCTGTACAATGAAATTTGAAACATTAAAATAAGATCCCAGCATCTCATAAATAAGAGCAACTATCACATTATTAAAACATTAAAATAGCTATACAATAAAATGCAAAATGAGGGAAAGCAGTGGAACCACAATACATGGTCTTTGACATCACCACTCATCTCCCAAACCTCATGATCACCAATTTAATTGATGACATCACTACTCATCTCCTATTCAGCGGCATTACTTGATGGGGTTCAGTTCAAGGATGATTGAACTTGTACGTATGAAGCATCGATTTTTTAAGCATGTTCTTTTCTATTGGCATATATGCAATTATTTGATGCCACTTTTGAGAATGTGTAATCTTTAGAAATATTGTATATAATTCTTGGATGGTTATAATACCTTGTATTGATTTTATTGATTCTGCATTATATTACTTACATTGATGCATTTTTTTTAGTCGATGACATGTTATAATAGATGTTTTTACGTATACAACCAATATTATCGTCGTAGTTTCAAAGACTTTGTATTTTTATATGTGCAGTAAGGTGACAATATTTTGATTCCACGTTTTAAGCTCTTACGTCATCAATTATATAAAATTGTCACCAGAAATAATTGTGATTAAAGAAGCGTAATAACAAATGTCATCCATGAATAAAAATTTAATGAATACGTCACCACAAGTGATTGCATCAATGAAGTGTAATCACAAACGTGTCATCAGTGAATGAAAGTATAATCGATGAAAATAAATCGATATACAATTGATTAAATTAAAAACATGTGGCATTAATCGATTTGATTAAAAAAAATGGCATCAAATAATTACATTATAAAAAATGACATCAAAATACCATTTTGAAAAATTTGTATCACATTAAAGAAAAAAAATGTCATCAAAATACTACTTTGAAAAAATATCATAAAAAATATGGCATCACGGTAAAAAAAATATCATTAAAAAATTGACATAAAAAAAAGTGGCATCAGTCGTTAACAATAAAAAAAAATGGCATCAATGATCAACGTGACATTACTGTAAACAAAAAATGTCATCAATGTTTAAAAAAAGTGTCATCCAATCATTTCATTAGAAAAGTGGCATCAAAGTGAAAAATAAAATATAGTAAAATTTTGGCATCAAAACGGTAAAATATGGCATCACTAAAAAAAAAATAAAAAAATTGGCATCAAAATGGGTTGGTCAACGTTGACCGTTGACCAACCCACTATATTGGGAAGGGGTTAGGGCAAAACTAATTAAATTGATTTAGGGCCTAAGTGACCAATTGAATATTCAAAAAAGGCCACCTACCAAAATCACCCATTTTAAAGCGAAATTTAACGAGAAAAAAAAAAAACTCTCTAGCTCGGACTCTGATCTCATAAAGCGGATTTCCGATCTAAAATAAAATTTTAAAAACTAACTTGACGTGGCAACATCATCCTCGGAATTTTAAAAATTCTAACCGATCGAGAGTGCGGGTTCCAAAGATTATTTTCGGGTAATTTTTAATTGGGGTTTTGGGACCAATTGTGGCTTGTCCTTCCACTCTTTTCCACTCTTTTTTTTTTACCCAATTTCAGTCAATTGATCCCCTCCCTTCCTAGTCTATAGACAACAACTCCCTCAAGCAATCCATCCCCCATGATTCACACTTGTTCTTGAACTGTTCATTTACAAGAAGGGTGATCTCCACCTATGAACAATTAGTTGGTTTGGCGCTTGGGGCTACTACGGATGGCCAAACTACTATTCAAGAATTCATTCACTCAAAACCGACTAATTCCAACATTGATCATCTGATCTACATCTGGCAAAATATATGGGAAGTTAGAAATAGTGCGATCTTCAAAAATAAGAACCCTGATTCGCCTTCACAGGTAGCAATGAAAGCTTGCATCCAATTCCGAGAATGCCAGACGGCCATGACCCAGGACAAAGGCAAGGATCTCAAGTGGATTAAGAAAAATAGAAATGTGGGCTGAAAGAAGCCGCTTGGAACCACCTACAAAATTAATGTAGATGGTTCGACTAAACCCACTGGCCTTTGCCAAGTGGGTGGGATACTTAGGGATAGTGGAGGATGTGTTCTGGATATTTTTCAACATCAGGTTCCATGTAGCTCTGCCATACAAACAGAAGCTGCTGCGTTTTGTGCAGGTCTCAAGTTAGCCATAACAAAAGGCCTAAGAAGAATTGTGATTGAAGGGGATTGTTTGGAAGTGATCAGGAGCATTAATGATAGCTCAAGAGCAAGATGGGAAATCTTCAGGGAAGTGGAATTCATCAGAAGCTTGATGCCTAACTTTGAGTTTATTGAATTTAGACATTGTTTTAGAGAAGAAAATGTAGCTGCTGATTATTTAGCTAAGTCTACGGATATTTGTACTATGTCCAATATCCCTTTTAATAGGGACTTCTGTAACATCATCCGAAAGGATGATTAGGGTGGCGTCCCGGGTGGGATTTCTGCCCCCTTTTTGCCTAATATAAAAAAAATAAAAAAATAAAAATAAAAAACACCTACCTACCTACTGCATATTTTGAATTGGTCAAAGGCTACCCACCTAGCTTCATCTCCTCAAACAAAACAAAAAGAAAAACAAAGGGCAGAACCCAACCCAAAGCCCCGTGATTCTCCTCTGCACACGCCAAACACAAGAGGACAAACAACCCCAAATACCTTTCTCCCTTTGATTTGGCAGAAGACCCGCTGCAGTCTTGTTATCTCCCCTTCAACAAGTATGAAACACAACCCCATTCCCCCACATTTCACATTCTATTTCAAAACCCAAATAAACCCTATCCCCTTCTTCCATTTTGTTTGCCGAGAGGAACTCCCTTCTCCTCCTCCTTGTTCATTCAGCCACCGCCACCCACCTTACTCCCTCCATTCATTTCTGTCTTGCCAAGACAGCCGGCCACCACCAGACGCCATCCTCGCCCCACCTTTCTCTTTCTCGTTTCCGTTGAGCAATCAGCAGCGCCATTTCCTCCTCCATCGAGTAGCATCCCAACAGCAGCTCCTCAACGAGCCCAAGCCGACGCCGCCGGCAGCAACAACGGCTCCCGTCTTCCGAGCGCTGTCCCAAGCACCCACGACCATTGCCTCGCTCTTCCTCCTTCCATCGAGCGGCAAGCAGTCCAGCACCTCCCTTCCTCCCCTCTGTTTTCGATGTTAGAGTCGGTAAGCTCTCCTCCTCCCTTCTTCGATCGAATGACATCATAGAGCTCCTCCTCTAAGCCATCTGTTTCTGTCCTAGGCCGAGAACACCTTGTCTCCGACGTCAACGAACCCGAAGGACTCCGGCGAAGCTCGACGACCATGAACGCGTTCACCTCGGTGAGAACCTTCCCTTCTTCCCTTTCTTTATTCGATTTCATGTACTTAAGTGCCGGGAATGAGGCCGGAGCCACCAATCGCCGGCGGCAGCGCCCTCTCCCTCTTCCTCCTTTTCCTTCCGTGAGAATCAGTTGAAACGATGTTGATGATGAACAGTGTCTTAATTGGGTTCGGTTTATTCCTTTTAAAACTGGTCCGGTTCATGGGTTTATTTAAACAAAACCGGTTCAGTTCATTTAAATGGCAGTTGCGCCTAATTTTGTTCAGAAAGTATTTGGGCCTGTTTTCCAATGGATCCAATTTTTGGGAGTTTTACAAAAGGGCTAGATTTGGGGTTTTGTTAAATAAGGGCTGTTTTGGTAATTTAAAAGGGGCGGTTTTTTATAAAATGCAAATGGTTGGGTCTATTTTTATAATAATATATGTACATCAAAGGTATTTAAAAATATATTATGGCTTCGTAAAGTATGGAGATTTAAAATGTAGTATTGGACAATATAATATTCTGAGACTCGGATTTAAAAAGGGATTTGACGAACATTTTCCAAGGTCGGTATTTTCTAACTATTTGACTCGAATTTCAACGGACTTGAATTAACTTGGGAATCTAAATTGTTCGATGACCGACTAGCATGATGTTATAATATGATTGATTGACTAATAGCATGATTGTGTGGACTAATTGCATGTATGAATGACTAACGACATGATGAGATGTTAAGTTATATATCGTTTGTCTTATAACTTATAAACTATGATGATATGATGAACTCGAGTTATGTGATATGTACGTTGATTTATGATTATGAATATGATGAGTGTAATGATCTCTGGATATATGTGACATGCATATTATTATTGCGGATATATTGTGGCGAATACATAAATGTGGCTGAACGTAATAATGAGAATGATATGGTCTCGTAGAATGTGACAATATGATGAATGGTTGAACTTGATGGAATGATGATTGCGATATGGTTGCTATTCCCGTTGAATGATATGCTTGAGTGTTTGGATGATTAGACGTAGACTTATACATATATGTTCTGATGTGTATCTAGGTGATACTTTGTGATTATAAATGATGTATGCCGGATCTTTTATTATGCTGTTCTGCATAGCCAGGTGAGTTCCTATATGAGCTCACTCAGATTCGAAAAGAGATCTCCCTGCTTGTAGCCATGTGCATACTAGGTGCTTGCATTCATAATAAAGCATGTCATGTAGTATCCTGCTAGGATTGCACTCATGATTGAGCATTCGTTTACTCATTGCTTTTGTAAACAGAACGACCGTTATCTGTGAAGTAACTAGAGTCGTTGCTAGGGTTATAGGACGACCTAGTCTCATCGGGTCCCGTCCTGAGTCAATCGAGTCATGAACTTCCTTATATTATGAGATGCCTGCGGGCTTTATTGTGGATACGGGTTGGGCATGCGCCCGATTATATGGAATGCATTCACGAGCTGGCCAGTCTCCGCCCTATCGGAAGGGGGTGGAGGTAGGAGAGGGATATACCACTTGGTATTCGGTGCTAAGGCCTTATTATATTTATACACTTGATCTTAGGACCATGCTAGTGTGTTAATATTCCGCCTTGCATCTATAAGCATCTTTATTAGGACTAGCGTGTGTATATGTCTGCTTTTTTGGGATTATATTGCGTAGGGCTTCGATCTGACACCGCCCCGCATACATTTTTTTTAGGTTTGTTTTGCAGCATGATTATTCCTTGTTTCCGTGACGTGGAAACTCTCTTGGGTGATCTCAAAGAAATGGTTTAACTCCACTAACATTGTATATTAAATTTCGATAAATACGCTTATTGATTTGGTTTTGACTCGCCTCTGCCGTGTCACCCTCTTGTATTACACTTTGATTCTACTATTTGCATGACTGTTGGTTTTCCACGCTTAGACTTATGACAGGTACAGGGGACTTCCCCGGGGATTCCAACGATCCCTTCGAATTTTGGGTATGAAATCCCACTTTAAAATCTTAGGATAGAATTTCAAACATTTAACCTGTACTCGGGGCGCAAGATCCTAACGAGGGGTTTCATCCCTCGAAACGTAACCTAGGAATCATAATTCCGGGCCGTTATAGGGTGATGGGTGGATGATCTACTTCCATCACCCGACCCATCATCCAAAACCCTTCACCCTACCCGACCCATCACCCACCAAATATTTCACCCGCCCCGTCCACCCATCACCCACCGGGCGATCGGGTGAATCGGGTGATAATTCGGGTGAAATACAAAAAATCAAATTCATCAAATTTTTTTATTAAAAAACATACGTCTAACACATCGACGAATAAATACTAATTGGGATCTTTTTGCATTCACGTTTTCATTTTAATTAAGAGCCAATTGCATTACATATCTTCAAATAAAAATTGCATAACTTACTTTATGACAAGATATTTTCATTTTATTCGGTTGATAGGTATCTTGAATTAGGGTTTAGGGGGTATATTGGTAACTTCACATATAAAATATAATTATATAATATAAGTCGGGTGACGGGTTGGGTGACGGATCGGGTGATGGGTGGAGAATGTCTTCACCCGAATCCGACCCGGCCCATCACCCGTTCACCCATCACCCATATAACATACGCTTTATTTCGGGTTTTCACCCACTTTTTCGGGTCGGTGAGACGGATATCCGTCGAGTGCGGGTGAAATTGCCATCCCTAATTGGAGGTAGTATGTGTGAGAGTATGAGATTGATTGTAATGTCATCCTTAGGGTTTCCATTCATTGATATAACATATATATAGGTTACAAAGGTATTGGGCCTTAATGGGCTTTTGGCCCACTATACAATAATAAGACCTATGTAATCTATCAAACCCCCGCAGTCGAAACTGGAGGGGCTCGTACAGTGAGACTGGAGCGAAAATCAATGAACAACTGTCTAGGTAAACCCTTGGTGAATATATCAGCGTACTGATATGAGGACGGGACATGTAGAACGCGGACATGTCCTATGGCAACCTTGTCCCTGACGAAGTGGAGATCAAGCTCAATGTGCTTCGTGCGTTGATGTTGGACCGGGTTGCTAGCCAGATAGACTGCAGAGATGTTATCAGTGTAGACCAGAGTGGCCTTCATAAGAGGGCAACGGAGCTCAAGCAGGAGATTGCGGAGCCAAGAGCACTCAGAGACAATGTTGGCAACGCCCCTGTATTTGGCCTCAGCGCTGGAGCGAGACACGACAGACTGACGCTTGGCCGACCACGACACAAGGGTGTCGTTGAGGAAGACACAGTAACCAGACGTGGAGCGACGCGTGTCAGGACAACCACCCCAATCCGCATCAGTGTAAGCAACAAGGTCAAGCTTAGAGGAAGGAGTGATCGTGGTGCCGAGCTCGAGTGTGCCGCTGATGTACCGAATGATCCGCTTTAAGGCATGAAAGTGGGGTTCCCTGGGTGCATGCATGAACAAGCAGATCTGCTGAACGGCGTAACTGATATCAGGTCTGGTGAAGGTGAGATACTGAAGAGCACCAGCAAGGCTCCTGTACAAAGTCGGATCATCAACCAAAGGACCAGAGTGAGCGCTGAGCCTTAACATGGGTCGTGAAGAGGTGCGACCACATGGTGTAGGTACTGGATTCATGATCAAGAATGATAGGGATGCAATTTTGGATGTTGGAGATGGTTAGGGCGGAATGGAAGGGTGATTTGGAGGCGGTGGTTTCGGTGGACATGGTGGCGAGAAGGATAGAGAGAGAGGAGGGATGGTGCGGCGGCAAGGGGTGGGCGAGGAGAGAGAGAGGGGGGCGGCAAGGGGCGGGCGAGGAGAGAGAGAGGGGGCGGCAAGGAGAGAGAGAGGGGGCGGCTAGGGTTAGAGAAAAAAAGAAATTTAGGGTCTTTGGATCTTAGGCTGTGATACCATGTGAGAGTATGAGATTGATTGTAATGTCCTCCTTAGGGTTTCCATTCATTGATATAACATATATATAGGTTACAAAGGTATTGGGCCTTAATGGACTTTTGATCCACTATACAATAATAAGACCTATGTAATCTATCAGTATGTTTTATTCTTAGAAATACCGTCAATTTAACTTCGACAAAGTTGGCCCAACTTCTTTAATAACCTCACCAAAGTTTCTTTAATAACCTCACCAAAGTTGATCGAGCCTATGTCGTTTCTTCATCACTTCTTGCCAAGATTCCTTATTTAGCTTGACAAACAATGCTAACATTATGCTACACCTCAACAAAAATATCCAACCTTAGTTCCAAAAAATCTTGCAATCTAAAACCACATCACAATTATTGAAAACTTATCGATTCGTCCCTTGATGCAATACAATGAGTTTATTTTGTGTTTTCATTCCTAGATTCGTTCGATGAACTCATTTAGGTTTTTCTTTTTGCTCTTGGTTCGATTCATAAATATTTTCTGAAAGGTAAAAGAATTTGTTATACAATTTCATGGATTTTATTTTGCCAATAGTCATTTCACCATGTTGCCCATAGTCTCACTCTTCCGAGTTCCTACCTAAAGAAAAAGGTAAGAATTTATTAATGATTCGGCTGCAAGCAATCCTTAAGAAATCCTGAAGAATGAATCCTGAAAACTGGCACTAGAGCAGAAAGATGCTTTGCTTTATACGCTCTTCCTCACAATGCTGTGCTAGATTCTCTTTGCTGTCTGATGTTCCGTATAACCAGCAACTGTTTGCACTCCTATGATACTTTTCCAAAAGCTTCTGCAAACCTTCTTGCTGCACAATCCTAAACCTGCAGATGAAGCAAAGCGAAAGCCCCACCATACGTCGAAAAGAGAATACCTCTTCTTCAAACATGTAGCCGGGGCACCTATAAAACACCATAACACCACCAGTTGCCTTTGATAGACTATAAACACAAGAGTGTAACAACAAAAGCCATTCTTAACAAAAGTGTAGCTCAACTGAGCCCCTCCTGATCCCGGCTTCCTATCATGGATCCGATGGACAGAGGATGGTATCACAAGTCTGCTTCTCGCATAGCAGGATTTGCACATTTCTTTGGTATCTTGAGCATCATTTTCATTCTCGTTTGGTTGTTGCATTACCGTGGGGGGCTTGACCTGGATTCCGAGAACCCTTATCTTATCCTCAATGTATGTAGACTAACTGTCTTGTCAACTGCATCGATAAGGCATATTCAACAAGATCAAAATTCACAAATTCAGTCTGGCTAATGTGTGATCTTTTTTTGTTTTTTATTCAGGTCCATATATTCCTTATGTTCTTCGGATTCATCTTCTTTGCTGGTCAAGGTATTGATCAAAACATGTACCTGCCTACTCAACAGAAATATCACTTTATGATAAATCAAATTCATTTAAGAAGTGGATTCTGAGTTTTCACTTGTTAGTACTTACCAATTTTCAACAGCCATGATGATATACAGGACTGTAGCTGCTGATCGCGGGGCTCAGAAGTTCATTCACATGGCAGTTCATGTGATTTCCCTTATTTTGGGGATCACAGGGATATACGCTACCTTTAAGTTCCACCACAGGCGCGGGCTGACTAACATGTACACTCTGCACTCTTGGATGGGACTTGGCACCTTCATCTTGTATGGCTTCCAGGTATGTTTTGAGCTAACCTGCACCAAGCAAAACTGTAGATTTACAAAACAATTCGTTCATTTGATTGTGCATTTGCATTCTTATTGCAGTGGATTTTTGGATTTTCGACATTTTGGGTGCGACGACCATACGAGGCAAGGTTGGTGGCAGCACCATGGCATGTCTGCCTTGGCAGGGCACTCCTGTACTTGGCAATTTGTACAGCAGAAACGGGTCTGATGCAGATTTTTACCATTTTGGGACTGGTGGACAGCAATGAAGCTCGTCTGGTGAACTTTACTGGCCTCGCCATCCTTCTCTTTGGCATTAGTGTTGACATCTCGATTGCATTCGCCCGCTGCATTTAATATTCTTCTTTCCTTCTACTATATGTCTGCTCTTTTTTGGGTTCACCTCTGATTTTCTTAATTCAGCTGGATTTGTCTTCCCAAATTTCTCACCTGATTGGAATTGTTTGTATTTGATGTTGTATATGTTTACGGATTCCTTGTTTATATGTATGCAATAATTACAAGACTTCACCTTCCAGCATGCTCTTTATCAATATGAGGTATTCATACAGATTGAAATCTCATGACAAAGCCAAAAACAGTTTTTCTTTGCCTAGTTAAACTTCATTCAATTGGTTTTGCAACCAAATCTCCTCCATATGTAGGCTTGCAAATTGAAAAATTTCCATATCTCAACAGAATTCGAAGGACAATTACATATAACTTGTACGGGAGAGCATTATGCAAGGATGATTAATGTTTGTAACTAAATCATTTGTGTGAAATGGCAGGATCAATTTTCCTCACAGGGTAATTTTAATTTCAGTCGGAGAGAGATATTACCTCGTGCTAATGTCCACTTCATTGACTCCCTCCTCTTATTCAGTCACAGTTTGCAGAAGAAATCATCCGACCCTGTATGTGTATAAATCAGCTTAATCAATGGTCAATCTAATTCGTAAAAGTCACGTTTCTGTACTTGAAAAGAGATGCAATACCACAAGATTGACATACCAGTAAGTGAATGCACATTTTCTTCAACAAGGCTGATGATACATACTTGATCTGCGTCTAGTGCTTTGAGATGCTACTGTGACAAAATAATCAAACAACATTCATCTAATGACCCCTTCGTTAACCAGAATAAGCGTGGACTGACTGAACCAGAAAACACATCTTCACTATCAAAGCATTCGGGTGCACCAGAAAAGTAGTGAACTGAAACTTTAGTTAAATCAATATCTAAGGAGTCTTTGTATAGTAATTACAAGGGAATGACCACTGGGCATAAGAGTGAAGCCGCTATTAGCATCAAAAACAAGACTTCACAAATTTAACTTTCCTCAATGCTATCTTCATTTGAATGTATGACTTCTGGTATGCTTTTCTTCTTCGTTCTTGAGAACCTCTCAACAGAAACCGTCAAGAGCTTGTTGATTGACATGCCTTCTCCTACATTCTTCTTCTTCTCTTCATACCGATGCTTGATTCTCTTATCAAGATTATACCCGAGAAAAGCAGGAAAAGAAAGGAGCTCCCCAACGTCCCGGCCCATCTCATCAACCAAGTACTCCATCTTCTCCTCCAACGATTTCGGATTGTACTGTAGTATCTGAGGCTGCTTCTTGCTCATAGCGACTATGTCCTCGTTTGAGAGCCCAAAGCTCAAATACAAACCAATAACTCTCTGCAAATTCTCAACACTAGTCCGAGTCACAGCTCCAAGTGCAATAGCCAGGTCCTTTGTCCTGTACACATATCCAATTTTGACCAACATAGACAGTTTGTGAGCAAGATTTCCTTCGAAAGAAAGTCCTACAAACAAGGGAGATTTGGTCAAGAACCGATAAATGTCACTCGAATCAAAGCCACATTCCTTCAAGAAGTTGATCCTCGGCTCCAGTTTCCGCTCCCTGCTAGAGCTAATCAAGTTTGGGAAGATGAGAACAATCCTGAATATCTCCTCATAAGTCAGCCCAGCAAATGACTTCATGAATTCTACTTGAGCTTCCATGTGCTCCTCGGAGTAAGACAGCAACGCAGGCAGTTTCCTTATCACGGTACTGGTGGCCTCCTCATCTCCCCCACTCAACCACTTGAGAAACCCGATTCTCGGGATCAGTTGGGTGTCCAGATCATAGTTGAGAATGATAGGGCGCCTCACTAATATCCCAACACCGCCATAGCAGTCAATAAACATGATCATGATCTCAATTTGTTCAATCGACTTGAGGTAAATGGCCTTGTTTAAGTTGATCTTATTCAGGACATTTGCTATCTTCTCTTGGGGGATGCCGAGCTTCACTAGAAGACGAACTTTGGCCTTGAAGTCCTCTGAGAACCCAGGCTCAGCTCGGGCCAGAAGACCGACAACATGGGAAGGTTTAAGTTTGTTTCCCAAATCATCGCTGATAAATCGTATCAAGGATTCAACATTTCCATCAGTGAGCAAATCTGGGCGTTTAGAGATCAACCTGGCTAGCTGAAGGTAGCTGATGCCAAGTGATTGCATTGAATGGACTCGACTCTGAATCGAATCGAAGGAGGAGGAACTTGCATCTGGGTTTTTGTTGAGAACCACTCTGGATTCTGCCTCATTGAGGCCCATTTCTCGGAAGAGCGAGAGCACAGCCCCTGAAGAAGAGAAACAAGGAAGTCAATGAACGCAGACAAGGTGTTTGTAAAAATGCCTGACAGAGAAAACTCACCGAATTGAGCGATGTCAAGAGAGGTTCCGGATGTGATATGGGCGCCATTGCAGAGGAGGAGTTGCTTGTGGGAGGCGAAACCTGATCTGATGAGATTGAAGACGGAGAGAGACGAGGGAAGGGTGAGGCCAGTGAACCAACAGGCCCTTTTGGGAGGAAAGGTTTGTGATTGGGAGGAAGCAAGAGGAGAAAGAGAGATTTGCAGGAGAGCGAGGGAAGCGACCATATTACGTGTGTGGATGATGTTTACTGATTTACCCATACTTACAATTTGTTTATTTCTCTCTTAAATATAATATATACCCATCGGCCATCGCTCATCGCCCATCGTCCGTCGTCACCAGAATCACCACAGCCACACAAGCACAGACGTACGTTGCAGGAGGGCTATCATCTCATCACTCTTTAGTAAAATGTACAAATTGGGATTGGGATGTTATTTGAGTCAAGTATTTACTATTTAGTTAGATATTTGTGTTCTTGATTTTTATTTGTGCCATTCTCTCCCCGAAAATTAAAAATTAAAAAATAATTAAAATGAAAAAAAAAATATAGTGAAAGAAATAGGGGGAAAGGCGGCACAATGGATCATCACCGTTATATATATGATTATACTCGGCTTGTCAGTATTTTAAAAAGTTCTAGCACGAGTTGTTTTAGACTGACACCTCTGTGTTTTTTTTTATACAAGTGAGATTTTGGGGTGTGTCAACCACGGTTGTACCACCATCCAAAAGCGTCCTTGCAGGCGAGAGTTTGAAACTCAAGGTCGGAATCCCAAGAGGACGAGGTGGAGTCCAAGGCTAGATGCGTAAGTCGATTCGCCGCCCCGTTGACCTCCCTAAAGATGTGAGTGAAGGAGGCCGTCTCAGACTGACCTCTATGTAGTGGTGGATGCTCTTGAGGCGGGAGTGCGAGAATTTTATTTGTATATATAATTCAAAAAACAATAACGACTCAATATATTTCACGATAAAGCGGGGTATAGGGGGTCAGGATGTACGCACTCTTTCCCCGACCTAATCGAGAGAGTGTTTTCGATAAACCCAAAAATAACAGAACATACGTATATATATATAGTTCAAATATAAAATACAAAATCTTACTAGTTTAGTTGGTAAGAGAGTTAAATGAGTAGTACTTCTCAATTTCAAATCTCTTATTTCAAAATTTTCAAAAGTGAATCGATTAACCAGAATAAATTTGGGTAAATTGCACACAACCCAATTTAAATTGAAAATATTTACGAATCATAGAGGGAGTAAAATTAAAAATCTAAAGAGTTCATCCAAATATTCAATCCATTCAACTAACAATTATCAAAATCCAACTTAGTGAAATACCATAGCACGAAAAAAAAAAATTCAAAGCACAAAAAACATGGATTTTTCCCCATAATATTCATTATTTTATAAATATTTAACATTTAGCATTGATTGAAACTATGTATCAAAATGTTCAAAATTGTTAGAAGAAACAAGAAAACGTAGTTTGAGACCTTGACTTGATGTGTAAAATTGAAAAAAAAAAGTGATTTATTTTTCGGGTTCGCTATATGCACCCCAAATCATTCACGTTATTTTCGACGTGCATGGTTAATAGGGGTTAATTAATTTTTTTTAAACGTTAATTAGTCAGAAGGCTTGCACGTTGTTTTCGACGTGCATTTTTTACGTTGGATTTGCGGTGTATATAACAACACCCTTATTTTTTAAATGAAAACGCATAGGAGAGGATACCGACGACCGTATTCCTCCTCATAAGCAGACATTGGCGATCATACTCTTCTTCATTTGTAGCTGGCTTCAAGAGCCCTTGAGGACAATTACGGACTCGCAATTGGAGAGGACAACGATGAAGGGCATTGGTAGTGGACATTTGAGAAAACACTAGCGGTTCAGAAGGAGGTGGTAGAACCGGAAGACAAAGCAACAAGGTGATGGAATCTTTCGACGCAAAGCAACATGATGACAATGATAGAGCAACATTGGAGAGGACACCGACGAGTAGAGCGGGAGGAAGGAGTGTTTCGGCATGACGACGGAGGAGGGGTGGGAGTAACAGGGTGGCAATTTCTCTTTTTTATTTCAATTAAAAAAAGAGACTTGTCGTTTAAAATCATGCAATTTACTGTTTTACAGTAAGTATTCAATATTTTGATAAATAGTTCCAGTCAATTCACATTTTTGTTAAATATTACCGTATATTACGGGAAAATAAAATAAAATAAAAACCCGAGTTAGTGGAAGTGAAGGCAAATTTTTAGGGTTTCGTTTCTTTAAAAAGCCTGAATTTCAAACCCAAATCGTTTGAATTTGAAGCAATTGAATACTAATTACTTAATCGAAATCTAGAATCACAAACTCTGCATGAATCAAAACCAAAATCATTAACTTTAGGACACTAATGTCATACTCCCTCCGTCTCACAATAGTTGTCTTTGGACTATTCATGTACACTTTAATGAGCTAAAAACTATATAAAATATCCATTTTTTAATTAATTTTTTAAAATAATTCTATACTTATTAGTAATATGTATGATATTATTTAAAAATATTTAATAAAATGTTGATATTTTATATAGTTTTTATTAGGGGTGGGCACGGGACGGGATTGGGCCGGGACGGGAGTCGTACCGCGAAATTTTTTCGGGACGGGATTGACATTTTTTTTCGGGACGGGATCGAGACGGGATGGTGTCTGGACGGGACGGGATCAGGACAGGACGGGCCTTGTCCCGCATATAAATATAATAAAATATTATATAAATTTGCAAAGTGAAAAATGTTTTCATAATTCATTATTTAGTTTAATATGTTGAATACGGTATTATTCTCAACTATATTATTCAATAATAATAATAATAATAATAATAATAATATTAATATTATAATACTATTATTAATTCATACAATGATTGTATAATTAATTATAATGTTCAACATATTTGACTACATTATCTTACTAGATCAGGACGGAAAGGAATTGAGACGAGATTTACCAATATTGTCTAATTATCGATTGATAGTTAGGAAGAATACCGTATTTAATTAGCTATTTGCCTCTTGTAACTCTAAATGGGCGGGATGTGTGTGTCGATCTGACGGGATCCTCTCCATTGACTCAGTTTGGAATTTCTGACTTTATGCCTGGTCGTGCTGTTGTTGATGCTGCTCGACGTAAGTGTGTCAAGTATCAAGATTTGTGTACGGCGGCTGGTTATGGTTTCCTACCCTTCTCATTCTCTTCATTGGGGGAGTTGGATACAGATGCGGTTGCATTGCTGAAGCGGATTCAGAAATTCTCGGTATCTCAGGATGTTGGGGCTCGTGCTGCACGTTATATTTTTACTAGACTTGGCTTTGTTATCGCTAAAGGAGTGGGTGTCCAGATAGTATCTCGGTCACCCACTAATTTCTTGTAATCTGTTTTTATAATAATAATAATAATAATAATAATAATAATAATAATAATAATAATAATAATAATAATAATAATAAAAAGAATAATAATAATAATAAAAATAAAAATAAAAATCCCACGTTATAATTAAAAATAAAATAAAATAAAATTACTTATTTTTATTTTTATTATTATAAAAATAATTATACTTTACAAGAAAAAAATATAATGTGATATAATAATAATAATATAATAATAATAATAATAATAATAATATTTTTATTATAAATTAATATTATTATTAAATTATATTATAATATTATATATTATTATTATTATTATAAATTGAAAATTATTATTATATTTATAAATAATATTTGCTCAAAATAATAATACTAATAATATATTATTATTATTCTATAATATTATAATAATAATAATAATAATAATAATAATATTATTATTATTATTATATGCGGGACGGGACAGGATTTGCGGGATCCCACCGGGATCGTCCCGCGTTTCGTCCCGCATAATTTTTGCGGGACGGGATCGGGACGGGATTCGCTATTTTGTCCTAAATCCCACCGGGATCGGGACGGGATCGGGATGGGACCGGGACGGGATCGGGATTTGCGGGATTTGTGCCCACCCCTAGTTTTTATTTTCTTAAGAAAACGTGTATGAATAGTAAAAGACATCTATTGTGAGATGGATGAAGTACCAAAAATTGAATCATAGTCGACAAAACAGCCTTTAATCAGATGCTTTATTATTTAAATATTACATCTGCTAAAAAATTAAAGTAAGAACGATTTGATGGGTGTTTTACTTAAAAACTCTTAAACACCCGTTTCTCTTTCCAAATGGGTTTAAAAGTGGGGTAGGGGAAAGAAATTAAGAGAGAGTATGGGCAGTGGGCCCAAAAAAGAGAGGAGTTTTATTATTATTATATTAGTTATTGTAGATTAAAGGGGTTGTAGGGATGTGGGTATAAATTTTTGTTGGAGTTTTTAAAAGGTAAAAAAAGTAAAAAGTGAAGTAAGAAACCTAAAGAGGGTTTTAGGGATGTCAAATTAACACTAGTCATGAACATAATTTCTGTCAAATCCTGATCCTCAAGTATTTGGGGAACATAAACCCTTGGTTGCAGACAAGGACGATGCTAAAGACAATCACTTCAAGGCCACTACGAGGCATTTGGAGTCGTTGGACACATTGAGGTTGAAGGAGTTGCGGGCGAGGATGGAGACACGGGGAACCCCACGGTGGACGAGGTAGAGGTTGATGCTATGGAGAAACCGATGATCAAGGCATGACCTTGATTGAGATTTTGACAGGGCGGGAAGTGCCTTATGATTAACTAATTCATCTTTGCACATTAAGTAAGGTTACATTGGATCTTTTTTACCCAATTCATCAATCCACTTATTTATTGAACTACATTTGAGTTTAAGCGAATTTTTCAGCTTGGAAACTAGTTCATCACCCGTGCAAATATTAAAAAATTAGAATTAACAATTAAGTAAAAAAAATATGTATACTCATAAAATAAAAACAAAATCAAATGTTATTATTAAAAAAAATATTGTACTAAAAGCCAACATAAATAAATTCATAAAGTTACATCTATATCTTCTATATAATATAATACATAAAAAGTTGTGTTCATCTCCAATTTAATGTCATCTATTTAATGATTCATCATGTATATATTTTTTATTTCTATTCCATCTAATATCAAAAATACTTCTATAGCTCAATGGTTAAATGATGTGTTTCTTATGTGTAAGGTCTTGAGTTCAAATCCCATCAATTTCATTTTGTCCATATTTTATTAGAACTCTTTATAAATAATCTATATACTATATAAAATGAGATCATTTGTTACACCATAACTAATTTTTTATTTATCTTCAACTAATTTAAAATACATGTTTCAACTAGATTATTTTAATTATTGTCTATACATGAAAGAGAGATTCATGTTCGATTTCATTTGGTTTTACTTTTTATAAACTATCGTGTTTGTAAATATTCTTTGAACAATTATGATTCTAATGATACAAAATCTCTTATTTAAATGTTCGATCCCCACATCTCACTATTTTATAAAACTTCATTTGAAATAATTATTTAAATAAAATCACATATCATAATCTATTTTTTAAAAAGGGTATATATACACGAATTTATCTCTTATGATATTTATTTATCTATATAGTATGTCACACATATGTAAACCTAGGCTATATTAAAGTTAAGGATTTTATTTTCTCAAAAAAAAAAAGTTTAAGGATTTTATTGTGTTGAACCGGTCCAAACCAAATTAAAAAAAAAATAGAAACCGGTTCGGGTGAACCAACTTTCCTTCTTCCTCCTCCTTCCCGTGTGAAGCTCCTAGGCTCCTTCAATGGTGGTTTTTAATTCTCCGTCGATTCGACTTCAAAACGCCTCCATTAAGTGCTCCTCTTCACCCACATCACAAAAACGTGTTCAATTTTTGGATTGAACAATGTATTAAGCTCCGAATTCGTCCAAGTTCACTTTGCCCCAAAACCAAAGGTTGGGTCGTTTCGATTGATTTATTCACCGTTTCTTGCAATTGAATATATAAAACCGATCAACAAGAGGAGATGAAGAGAGTGGTATATTTAATTTGATCTTTCGTGCGCGTTTTAAAGATCAACTATAAAAGGCCCTTCAACTTTCGAGAACTTGGTACACCATGGAAGACCAATCTCCGAGCTCTTAATGTAGTTCATCGTCTTCTAAAACCTTCAATCTACAATCTCATTCAATTTTTTTTTGAGAAAAGCATACAAAATAAAAACTCCCCAATTTCGATCGGACCTTCACCGGAGCCGCTCACCCTCCACCTTCCAGCCGCGCCACCACTGCTAAAACCTCCGGGGAGGAGCGTCACGCTTCCCAGAATCCGTATCCGCCGCCTTAGCCCACCTACCTAATCCTTCGTCGTTGCCGGAGTTGCAATCGACCATGCCGGAAAAAGCTGCTGGAACGTGCTGTCAAGTGTTGAGCTATAGGTTGGAGAAGGTTAATTACATAAAACCTTCCCAACCTTATTTGTTTAAATTATGCCCCTGTTTCAATTTTATTTATTTATTTTTTTTCCAGGATTTTTTTTCATAGCCATATATTCATGTTCAATACTCTATGGATACGTTAAAGGTCGGAGACTTGACAATATTTCTTCCTTTGTTTTGTTTGGGCTAAGTTCAACATTATGGTACGTGCAAGTATACTATGTAATTTCTCTATATTTGCGTTTTTACTCGATTGGTAATTTTATTTGCGAGTTAATGATTCACATCCTTGCTAAGTATTTGCTTTTAGCTTTCTATAGAATTTCATTAAATATTATATTTAAATAATACACACACACACACACACACTAAAACTACAATTGTGTTTGTTAATACATCTCATGGTTACATTTTTGTCTATATTTTCAGCCACATCCAAGTCACGTAAATAAAATTTAATTAATCCATTTTTATGTTATAATTTCTTTAACTTCCTTATAAGTAAAGTTAATCAAGGAACATTTGTCACATAAATAATACAATTACCATCATTTAGATATGAATAACTATTTTTGAAAATTTATTTAACCAATTGATATCAATATGACTCATTTGTTTCATTGGAGAAGTAGTAGCCAAATTTTTTATTTTGAAAATTTAATTAATTGAGATTAAACCTATTTTTGAAAATTTAATTAATCCATTTTTATGATATTTTACATTTAATCTTAATTGAGATTAAACCTATTATATATATTGCATTTTGATCTTTTTTAATGGTTATAAATTAAGATGATATTTTTTATTTTGAAAATTGATAGAATATTATTAGTTTTTAAAAATATCTTCCTAAATAATAATAAGATTTAAATAAAACAGAGAAAATACTTGCAATAAAAGTTTAACCATATAAGAAATTTCTCGATTGAAGCAAATTGAAATGCTTAATTACATTATAGGTTCAAGAGAGTGCATATATCTAAATATTTACCAATTGTAACTCGAGTTATAGGTAGATATACCTGAACTCGAATTTTTACCTAATAAAAAAAATGAGTAATTAAAAAAATTTGCTTAAATTTTCTAGATAAGTTATTGATATATCATTACCTTATTATAGAATTTATGTCATGTTAATTTTTTGATTTATTCACCAAGTATACTACCAGTCATGTAATTGATATAAAATTATGCCCCGGGCGTAGCACGAGTCTGCCACCCTAGTTATTATGTAAAATTTAGAATCCAAAAAAAAAAAAAAGTAAAACAATTAAACTTTTAGAATGAGTCTTGAATGCAATGATATGAGTCTATCCATAAAAAAAATGTAAATATGAAAAGCCCTGCACAAAAAGAAAAAATAACAATGGATTAGATGATAAACTAAAAAAAATAGAGAAAGATGAGCATAAAGGAATAAAAGAAATATCAAATTAGTGTAAATTATGGAAAAACTTATTTATTGACATCATTAGTTGTTGTGTTTATGGATTGATAATCTTTGTTACAAATTAAAACCTTCAACCCCTTTCTTGATGTCAGTCTAGATATTGCAATATAGAATTGATCATGTGTAAAAATAAAATTTTACAGTATTTAAAATGATAGAAATAAAAAATTCAAAACACTTTTTTTGTCCTAATAACACCATCATTATATCATTATATAATACCCCGTGTTATATATGCACGAATTCAGTTATGCAGTTATACTTATTTATTAAAAATAAAGATATAAAAAAAACCAATTATATTAGATATGTAAATTTACTCCTAACATTAACAATTCAATGTATCAAAGTATCTTAAAGGATAATTTTATTAAAAATAAAGATATACAAAAAATGATTATATTAAAATTTTAATTACGTGAATATACTTTTAATATTACATACTAATAACATAATATTTTGAAAAAAGTAGGCAATCACATGTACAGTCTAAGATATACCGAAAATAACTCAAAAAATAATAATTGAAGTGTATATGATTTTTCCAAAAAGCAAATGATTTTATAAATGAGTAACAAAAGTCCATATATTGATTAATTTTTTCTGGGAAAAAAGATGGTCAGTATACGTACTTCTTGATGAAGTCTCTCCTAAAAAAGCTTGGTTTAGTGGGACCTAGGTGGAACCTTTGGAATTTTCCGCGGTCAACACGAAATTACCTGACCCACATGACCTATGTCCCTATGGTCTGACCTGTGCCGTGAAGACACGGGCAAAAATGAATTCCACAAATTCCTACCGGAGAAACCACGCCCTAAACCCATAAAGGCTAGGAATCATACCTGGGTCGTGAGCGATGTGTCAAGCAAGGCTCACGAACAACTTACCTGCTCCTGATGGGGGCCTCTCGAAATCAGGGAATGTTGGACGCGGAAAGGGTTAAGCGCGCTATTCCGCATAGCTAGCTAGTGACTCTTATTTTTTGTTGGAAGAAGAGTAGGAGTTCTCTGTGCATTTCGCCGTGCTTTTATTAATAAGTAAAAACAGGCTAAGTAGTCAGCATGCGGGGATAGCCCGATCACTCACATCATCATGCATAAAATATAAAATACCCTCAGGCAGGTCAAACAATACAGTCAATCCAATGTTATAAGAGTACACTAAATTAGCTAGGTAATCCAATGCGCGAAACACATGCCAAACCTGGACAATCTCTCTCTCTCTCTCTCTCTCTCTCATCTTCGTATCCTTTGATTTCCAAAAAAGCCCCTTTCTCTATGCTTTTGCAGGGCTTATATAGTGGTTTAGTTGTACGGACACAGGTATGACAAATGGCCGACGGGTTATGAGGTTATCACACGTGACGAGTTCATAAGACCCGTGGGTGGTGGGCATTTGTGACACGTGGCCATTATGGTTGAGCTCTTTAATTATCCACAGATGGATTGATGCAAGCGTGTCTTATCCGTCGATTCTTCCTTTGACGTTTTTTGGTTCTTTCTATCAACTCTCTTCGGGCAAGGCCTCAAAGTGACGTGCCAGGTTTTGCTAATATTTCTTCAAGTTTAATCACTTCTATTTTTCAAAATTGCATTACTAAAATTATTAATAAATAAAAAAATAGATTATTAAATATGTGGCATTAAAGATGAAGGGGCAAATGTTAATTGGTTAATTTTTTTGCGGGGAAAAAATTCACCGGAGCATGATATGTGTTAAAAAGATTACTATTTTAATATTGCATAGGAGTATGATCTAGTTTTATAATCAATTTTATATTTTTTTAAATATACATCAAATAAAGTATAATGCATACATCCTGAAAATATTATCATCCTAAAATAACACATATAACATTAGCTATCAATTATCCAATATTGATTTTATATATAACAAAATATGCTATGTTCTTTCATCAAATGGAATATAATATAATAAATATATAAGAGAAAATTTTAAAAATGAAAGGATAGTGTATACGTAAAGATTTTACGTTTTTCAATTAGGAAATTTAAGATTGTGTTTTAAAAATTACTTACCAAGAATAACTATTTGATAATATGCATTAAAAAAATTTAAAAACAAATATGTGCCATACGGTTTTTTTTTTTGTAAAAATGTGTGGTATAAGCTGATAAGTGGCATAATTTTATTGGCTAGAAAATTGGGCAGGAAAATTTTTCACCAGAAACTGACACATGGCAGAACCAGCTTCTACCTTAGTATTGTTTAGGATATTTTCTCTGAAGTGGAAAAATATATGCGTACAATTTAGTTCCCCCGACTGACAATGAGGATCCACTTGCGTCTTGGTTAGCCTGCCAGCCCTCTCTGTCCCCCCCTCCTCGGTTAGCCTCTTCATACACATTTCAAATATTAACCAAGTAAAATGAATAAAAAAACATTCATCCTTGAAATGAATACGTATAAACTACATACACGAGAGAGATAATATTGCTGGAAAAAATACTTCTTTGCATTTGCTGTCAAAAGATAACACAATCCAAATTCTAGGCAAATTGATCAGTTCACACACACCACTACCATGATCCAGATACACGAGATAATATTGCTACAGACAACATACATACAACTTGAACAAGAAATAGAGAGAGGAGAAAAAGAAGCTACACCCACTGTTTCTTGGTGGCTTCCATCCTTTCCAACAAGCCAGCAATCTCAGCCTGCATTCTCATCTTCATGTTGTAGTAATCACAGTGAGTGCTTTCCAAGATCTTCAGCTCCTCCAGCTTCTTCCTCCGCCTCTCCTCCGTCTCCTGCAAGCACAGCTTCCCCAGCTTCTCCGCGTACTCCTCCTCCAGCTTCTCTGTCCTCACTCTCCCCAGCTGATGGTACGTTTCCGCTTCTTTTCGGGCATCGTCCGCACGGATCTGGAACATTCTTGCCTCTGCTTCCTTGATCCGCACGATACTCTCCAAGCTCTCAAAACTGTCTATGCTCGACAGTTTTCCTGACAAAAAATCTCTGCTGTCACTCATCAGGGAGGGCTTCATGGCACTCTGGAGCAGATCATTGTGCGGCAGCATATGGCGCAGCACACTACTGCTTGTGCTGTGAGAGATCGGGTTGGAGGAGGCATGGAGAACAAGTTCTTTGGCATGAATGGGCTGACTGGATGTTTTGTCTTTTGGCACAATGGTAGGAGCAAGCGAGTCTGATGTTCCACCCCCAGTGGCTATATGCCATATACGAACAATAAACAATTAAGCAATGATGTTAACTGATGTATCATCACGTTGAGGATAGCTGGGATGGAATCTTGCAGCCTTGAGAAGCTATTACAAAATTTAAAGCATGATGCTGATATTCATATGCATATTACCCTTCCACCAGCTTGATGCAATTAAAATGAAATAGCTACATAAGCACATTGTAATAACCCATGGAATTTCACTTACAGTTCATTTGAAGTATACAAACTACAAACAATCAATCAAAACTGAACACTAAACGTAATACGTTAATTATGAGAGAAGTTCTCCTGATCAGTCATAGGAGAGCTAGTCATGTATTCCATAAAGGCAAAGAGGATGCAGATGCAGTTTAACAAACCCTATCAACAAATATACCTCAATCTTGGCGTAAATTGAACAAACATAATCATCCAATAGTGAATATCAATAAGTTCGAAATTCATTCAAACACCCACGAGTTTGAGCACTTTCTGTTTAGTACATAGGACTTATGAGAAAAAATCCACCTAGTAACAACAGTTTTTTTTAGTCAAGTACAAAAAGAGAGTTGACTGACATTGATTATCAATAATAAGTTTCATATGATGTGTTTTTTTTAATTTACATTTTAAAATAAAAATACTTCAAAAATAAAGATAAATTTAAGAAGACTTTAAAACTTAAATTAAAGAAAATTAAACCCTTGATTTTTTTTTATTTGTAGATTAGAAATTTCTTTATAATATTTTTTTTAAAATGCTACATCATTTTAAACAGTCTACATTAGTCAATCCTATATTTTGGTGCCAAACTGAAACTAATAAAACCGGTGGTTAATTAGGTGGATTTCATGAAAAGCGTGTACATCAAACACTAAGTACTAAAATTAGTGGTTACAGCATGGAAGTTCCCTTGCCAAAGTGTGATGATAATCATATTATCAGTCCATCCAGTGCGCCTCAGGAACTATCGTTCACCAGCCTTTAGTAAATCCCTTTTACAACAAGGTTAATGGTCTCACTTATCAACTGTCAGCAAGGATGCTATGGTTTAAAACCTAATCAAATTAACATTTATATGAGCAGAAGTCTGATCAGGGCTCCAAATGTCTGTTAGGTGAGGCTGTGTCATATGGAATTAGACTGCGCGGCCAAAAAATATATTCCTCAGGGAATTTTCAAAATAAAATAAGGCGCCCTATTAAAGGAAATACGTTGAAAAGCCTTCTAGAGGATAGCTGGTAAGCTGATCAGATTAAAGGCTCAAAATGAGCTAAAACATAGTAAAGCAGCCTCTTTCACGGAGCATCACCAGCAGCAAAATTTGATGTCAGTGTCAGTGAAATACAGTAAACAGTCACAAAAGTAAGATAACTCTGATCCACGCAGATCCCAGCAGATAGTAACTATAATTTCAAAATAAGATAGTGATACTGACAAAATTCCAAACAACAAAAGTAGAGCAGTCATTCATGATAAAGTTTTCGGCCATCTTAACTAATCACTTCATACAGTGAAAAGGTGTAGAGCACATTTAGCTTCAGGCTTAAACAGTTAGAAAAGAATTTTCTCCAGCAGGTAGAAAGAACAATAATAATAATAAGTTTTGGGAATGTTTTCTGGTCAAAACTGATACCTTAATAATCTGAGAGGTTAAATTCACAGATAGGATGATTTATTTTTCTCGATTGAAAGGGTGGCAAAAGGGAACCAGTAACATTTCAAGTGGCTAAAACACCAAGGCACTAGTTCAGCAATTTGAAAGACAGTTGACTTATTCACGTCTTGAATGATTAGTGGAATGATAGAAATGTATAAAAAGGATAAATAATTGGAGGTTTGGACACATAAAGGTGATAATCTCTGAAAAACACAAGGAGTTGAATCATCCCAATTGAGGTGAACAAGTCTTGGAGAATGGAGTGGGGCAGAGAGCTACAGATTGATCGTCAGTAAAATACAGATGCTAAAAACGTTTAAATTACTTGCTGAAATAAATGCTAGCTGGCAGATAAAAATGATTCACAGTAGATAAGACTTACAGTTGAAGAACTGAAGGATCACATTGCAAGCATCTGAAGGAGACACCCCACCCCTATCCAACCTGTAGATCGTCTCCTGGGCCTTTAAGTACAATGCTTTTCCTTTGACATCATCACTTCCTTTGAAAATTTTCCTCACACAGTCAAGCTCCTTCATCAGTGTTTGGACACTCCAGATCTTGGCACAGCACACAAATACTTCTTTGATAAAACCCAGCATTTCCGAAGCATGCCCACATCCAGGGCAATAAAACTGCATCCCAGAGGTTCCTGAAGGCCCCTTCGAGCTATTACCTGACCGGATAAAGTTCTTCTCAATACCACAGGAGGCATGACACCAATGAGCACATACATCACAACCCACCCAACTACAAGTATTGCTCGCACAGTCGAAATTCAAACAAACAGGGCACATACATTGGCTACAGAATCCCTTCTTTGTAGAGCAAATTTTGCATTCACAATCATCTACTGGCAATGGAGACTTACAATTGACATTTCGGCATTTAAGGAGCAAGAATATCTCAACCAGTTCAGCAGTAGGAACATGAACTTTCTGTGAGACAAAGTCTCCAAGTCCAAACTTCACCGCAACCAGAATCTCCAACTGAAGCCTGTGGCACCTGGAAAGGGTCTCTTTAGTAAGGTCAGATCTTCGTTCAAGATGATTTTGCAGGCTAGATAGCTCATCTTTACCTTCTGGCGCTCCAATCAGATTCCTCAAGTACTCCTTTGTTGATTCAATGGTTTCTTCAGGAAGCTCCTGAAAAATCTGTGCTATCACGGAGATTGACTCCGAAACACACTGTAAGACGATCTTAGCAGATGCTACAGACCTAGAAAACTTCAAGGAAGTTCTATCATCTAAAGCATCGGGAACCCTGAAATGGTCAGAAGGTCTACCCCTAGAGTCAGCAGAAAAGGTTCCAATCCTTGGCCTTGCTGGCAGTTCAGAAGGAAAAAATGAATTGTTATCCGAGCTGGCTGCTTTGTGAATACTATTTGACAGATCCTTGTTAAAGGAACGACCTCCATTCATCAGAGCATGACCTACACCAGCAACATGTCCAGCAAGAGCAATCCCATCGCCAACAGGCCTAAAACGACTGTGAACCGACCCATTAGTCCCCTCACCACAGTTCCAAATATGATCATTGTCCCTCCTATGGCTACCCATAGAATAGTCATAATTCTCAGTTGAATTTCGTGTCAATGAGCAACTAGGATTATGAGAGAATCCGTGAGAGTACGAGTACGATAACGAAGCAGCAGTAAAATCATCCGAGCAAGTGGTTTGTGTAATATTATTCGAGATTGCCAAAGACTGCACACTCCGACTAGGCCTAAGAGGCACCTGTGGTTGCAGATCCGTGTTCTGCACGGGGTTTGAAGAATTAAGGGTAAGTGAAACATCAGGCAAAGCTAAAGAGAGATTCAGAGTCTCCATCTTTGCCTTCTTCTCCCTACTATTTTTATCCCTCTCCACCTCGTCTTCGATTTCCCTCTTTGAAGAACCTCCATTTTTATCATTCAATTGAAGAAAATCCCTCACAAACCATCTCTCGTCATCACAATCACCCTCCAAAACCACCTCTTTTCCTTTCAAATTGGGCGAACTTCTCTCAGGCGGAAACCCTAATTTCCCATTTTCGCATAGGTAGCTGAGAGTGAGCTCCTGTGAGCTTAAATTTGCTTGCCTAGGTTTCAATTGAAACCCCGCACCACCCCCACGGCGGACCTCCGATTCACCAAGAATCTCCAAACCCTTATCCGAAAACCCGACTTTCTCATCCGGTTTCTGGCCCGAATCCGATTGTTTCACGATCCCGCTTCTGGAGCCATCACCGGATCCACTCGACAAATCTTTATCCCCAAACATGATCTTCCAAAAACAAAAAGGATCGAAAAAAAAAGAGAGAATAAAATCAAGGGAATCAGAGCATTACCAGAAATCAAAAGCTTCAAATCGACAACCAGAAACACCTAAACTCAAAAATCAAAATAGGGTTGATCTTCCCCCTCTTCAGACAGAGAGATGGATCGTCTGAATCGACTCCAACAGCCACAAGAGTCGACAAACCCTGCCGGCGATTTTGTTTCACACGCAGAGGTCAAAGGCCACTACATAGACCATCACTACTGCTACGCATTCGAAGAGGAGGAATCATTTTCGCCTTTGTATCAAATTACTATTTTGTCCCTCGAGCATCACGAAGCAGTCGAAGGTGAATAGGGGTATAATGGGCTTTTTGAAGTGGTTTCAGTTTTACGGAGTATTAAAACACGGAGTATTTTGACAGATTGTTGCTTGCTTGTCTTTGTGTACGGACTTTGTTGGGAGGAGGAAGAGAGTGGGTTGGTTTGATTTTTTTTTATTAGGTAAGATTTCGAGTGAGTCATCAAAGACTTTATCTCTTAATATTCTTTCGGATAAGGTCTATCAGATCTAGGTTGGTTAGGGAAAATGAGTTACAGGTAACATGGCCAAGGTGTGCTACATTATCTGCCACACAACTACCTTTTCGAAGTATATGAGAAAACGATAATTCCTTGAACCCGTGAATCATACTTTCTACGTCTGACAGGATCATTTCAATTTCCCAAGGGCAATTAATACCATTTCTGAAATGATTTATGATGATAAGAGAATCACCTTCAATAATTATGTTGTTTAGTTTAAGTTCCCTAGCTTTCGATACTCCAAGCCAGAGTCTTACTGCCTCTGGCATCAAGGGAGATTGATTCCTAATAAGTTTGGCACCGTACCAAATCGGACGGCCCTCCCAATTACGAATGATGAACCCAGCAGAGCAAATATGGAGCAGATCCATTGAAATTTATTTGGAAGTATCCATCTAGTGGTTTTTTCCATTTACAGTTTTTCGTCAGTTTCTGTTTTACATTTGTAATCTTTTTAGTCATTTGAACTCCTTTTTCTTCAAATTGGTATTGACGGGTTGCTTTGGTCCAATTATCCATATGATGTTGTACTATTTTATTAAATCCCTCAGCAGTAGGAGGTTTAGAGCGTTCGAACACAAAGTTATTACCTGTCAGCCACGCCACCCACCAACTAAACGCCATTTCAATTTTCTTCTTGGTGGATAAATTGGCAGATATTATTGACATAATTTTTTAGATGTCCCTCGACCTTAAAATAGATTCCTCAATGAGCTTTATGGTATTATTGTCTAAACTATTAATAAAGCCACTAAAGTTACATTCACAAAGAATATGAACTGCATCCTCCTCATGATGGTTACAGATGACACAGTAAGGTGGGATCACAACATCTCTCCTAGCCAACCGGGCAGCCGTTGGGAGGCCATTCTGACTTACTTTCCACATGAAATTTTTAATTTTTGGTGGTATGTCTAATTTCCATATCCAACTATTTTCATTTATTTGTGTGGTAGTGAAGTTAGTGACCAGCTTGTAAGCACTGGATGTGCTGAACCAGCCTTTTTTTTTTTTTTATCGGGCCACCAATATAACCTGTCTTTGAAAGATGTTGTCGGGAGCGGCTTTTCAACAATTTTTAAGACAATCTCAGAAGGAAGGATATTAGAAAGTTTTTGTTCATCCCAAGATGCATTTGCAATGTAGTTTTCAACTGTTTCTTTGAAATTAGTGGAGCTAATATTTGTGCATTGTTGTATTAGGTCTGGAGTAATTCCCCAATTATCTTGCCAGAATTTTATAGTTTTTCCATTTCCAACTGACCAGACTAGACCTGTTTTGAAAGTTGGAATTAACTTTTGCAATTATGTCCACTACCACAAGGCATTACTTTTTGTTGTATACTCCAGAATGTGGGTTGTTTTTAAATATTTATGTTGAATAATCTTTACCCAATTGTTATAGGGTTCTGCCAGAATTTTCCGTAGGAGTTTTAGTTGTAGAGCTTCATTCATTTATTTTGCTTTCCTTAGGCCCATTCGGCCAGCGGATTTTGACTTGCAGACTTGCTCCCAGCTAATGAGTGGTTTATATTGCAAGTCTTTATTCCAGAAAAAGGATCTGTTGATTTGATCTAGGTTTTGATGTATCTTTGGTGGTAATAGGAAACTTTGCATTGCATATAATGGTTTAGCGGATAGATTTGAATTGATTAGAGTAGCCCTCCCCTGTTGGGACAAAGATGATGCTTTCCATTTTGATAGTTGGTTCATAGTATTGGATATTAAGTCCTCAAAAGTCTTTGGTTCAACTTTTCCATTAACAATTGGACATCCCAGATATTTATCTAATTTTGTTTCTTTAGAAATATTTAGACATCATTCTATCTCAGAAATACGTGCTCTAGGAATTCCAGTGGTACACTGGAAAGCAGATCTGTGATAGTTGACCTTTTGGCCTGACACTTAACAATATCCATCTACAATTTCCCGAACTTTTTCACAAGCTATCATGTCATCAGCGAAAGCAAGAAAGGGGAAGCCAATTTCCCGAACCTTTAGAAAAGATAATAATGTCATCAGCGAAAGCAAGAAATGGAATCTTGGGGCTGACAGATCCAAAGGGGAAGCCAATTTTACCACTACCAACCATTGCTTCACGTGCAAGCTTTCTCGCAAGAATTTCAGCACCAATAATAAATAAAAAAGGGGATAGAGGATCACCTTGACGCAGCCCTCTTGATGGTTTGAAAATCTCCATTGGTCCGTTGTTAACAAGCACTGAGAAAGATACAATAGTTACACACTCCATGATTAACCCGATAAATTTCTCATGGAAACCAAATTTCTGGAGTACCAGTTCCGTAAATCCCAATCAACCCGATCGTAGGCTTTTTCCATATCTAACTTAATTGCTAGCCATCCGTCCTTTCCTTTTCTATTTTTAAATGAATGAAAGATTTCATGAGCAATTAGAACATTGTCCTGAATAGCTCTGTCAGATACAAACGCTCATTGGAGTGGACGGACAAGTTTTCCCATTACCTTTTTTAATCTTTCAGTAAGAATTTTTGATATGATCTTATATAAGGTTGTACACAGGCTAATAGGTCTATAGTTCGAGGTTTTCATCGGGTTATTATATTTAGGTAATAAATAAATGATTGTATGATTAATCTGTTTGAGCATTTTCCCGGAGTGAAAAAAGGCCTTGACCCCTTTAATAATATCAGGGCCAACAATATCCCAATAATTCTTGTAGAATTCAGCAGTAATACCATCCGGGCCTGGTGATTTATTTTGTCCTAAATTAAAGACTGCCAATTTGATCTCCCTATTTGAGAGAGAGGCAATTCGTGATAGAATAGGATATCAAGTGCAAGTATTCTGTCAACGTGCTCATGTTAACTGTTTCCTTAGTAAACCGTTTAGTGAAGTCATTCCTTATTTATGTTCGTATATTATCATTTCCCAAACTAAGAGTCCCATCGGATGAGATAATATTTCGAATAATTTTCCTATTTCTACGTCTTGACGCAATTTTGTGGAAATACGAGGAGTTAGTGTTAGACAGTTTCAAATGTTTGGACTTTGCTCGTTGGCCGCAGTATTCTTTTTGGAAGGACAACAACTCTTTTTTTCTTTTCCGTAGGAATCTTTTTTCTCTATAAATATCTATTAAGGAGGAGCTACCAATTTGTATTTTTAGTAACTCATCTTCAACATCCGATAATTGACGGAAAATATTTTCGAATGTGTTCTTATTCTAAAGTTTGGCCTTGCTTTTTAAAACCTTTGTTTTGAAAATGATTTTAAACATAGTGGAACCTGCACAAGATGCCCTCCAGGATTGTTTGCCAATATTCCTAAAGTCTCTTAGGTGCAACCAGATATTTTCCATTTTAAATGGAGGGGATTTAAATGGATTTGTTTGAGCTAAGTTAGTGATGATGGGGCAGTGATTCGAAGAAGTGAAAACTCCATTGAATGTGCTAAAATCAGGGAATACATCTAGAAACTTGTGTTGGACTAAAGTTCTGTCAAGCTTCTCTAAAACTTTAACCTCCCTGTCTGAATTCTTCCTCCATGTGAATTGATTGCCAATTGTGGGAAGATTAGTCATGGCACACTGGCTTTTGAATTGATTTAGTCTAACAAATCTACACGGGTTAGGAGGGCAGCCCCCAGATGTCTCATTGCTATTGCAAATCTCATTTAAGTCTCCCAAAACCATACAGGGGAGACGTGAATTTGTCACCATTGTTGTCAGAGTTTTCCAGAATTCGTCCTTATCTTTAAAATGGGGAGGACTATATACACATAGTATTAAACATTCAAAATTCTTCTCCAGGCATTCGTATTCAAAACCAATAATACGTGGAAGATGGATATCTACCTTAATTGATTCATTTTGGAGACATATGTCGTTCCATAATACACCAAGTCCACCTTCTTTTCCAATCCCCGGTGACCATATTGCATTAGTATAACCATTGTTTCGCCATGTTTTCTCTTTAGGAATGTTTTCTGTCATCAATTCTGCGATTGCAAATAGATTAATGTGATTATTTATTCGGATCACATTTATGTCAATCCAGAACGTTCTTTTTCTTATCCCACGAACATTCCAAAAACAGATCTTCACATACAAGAAGGTTTTCTTCGTAATGTTTCTGATAGCGGTCTGAATAGTCGGCTTTTGTATAATAACCGAACAACTATGCCAAGAACAAAACCAATGTTTTGTTAACAAGGTAACTGCAGTCATAGCACTTACGATTGGAGTTTGTTTATTATTGAAAGGTTCACCGGTCGATAAGTTGAATATTAGGCATTCATTAACTGGAGTTTGATATATATAGACTTCCTAAGTCACAATCGATGAGTACTTGGGCAAACCAAAAATCCCAAAATGCTATCACTCCACCAAAGTATAGCGTTATATATGTATTTGCTCCATCTAATCCAAGAATGAATCATCAGCTCATTTGAAAGATATATGTTCTTTTTAGGAGATATATCATCAAAAATGAGTATTAGATAGTAATACCCGATTGGCCCCAACAATTGCCTACAACTTTTAGTTTTTATATGATCGATCATAGAGTTTGGATCTTGGTCATAAGTCCACAACTGTAACCAGAAACTAAGAACACCCCTTGAGGAAATCAACAACAGGTGAACATAAACGTACCTGATTCTCTTTCTCACCTCCTTTGCCACCATAGAATCACCAATAATGGTGGCAAAGAGAGATGAAAGATTCAATGCAGAGATATTCTCCTGCACTTTTCCTTGGAGGGCAATAAGCCTTTCCCGATTAATTGTTCTCCTCTTGAATCTCTTCTCAGCCTTTGACTTCAGCCTTTCCTCTTGAGCATCATCGGAGATGGGATTCTCCTCAAGGAGTTTAAAGCCCTCCGACATGATTACCCCCTTTCGGGTTTTATCCTTTTTTGGAGTTCTTCTACTACCATTGATTTCTTCCCTTTATCAACTCCGGAAGGAGCCATGAGCAATACCACGGAAAAGAAATTAGAGATTTGATATTCAGAGAACAGAAGAGAGAATAGAAGGTGAGTGAAGGTGCAAGAAATCAAGCACCACGAACACCCACTTAAGTAGAGAAAATTTGCAACGAGGAATAAGATGAAAAGAGAAGAGAAAGGACACACCCATCCCGAGCAGAGAAGCGTGCACCCGATCACTTCAAGGAAGCACCCCTTCCATCCAATCCAAACTACAACAGAGAGCGAGCAGCCAACCAAAATCGCCCAACTCCAACACAGTCTGGCGTTCGTACGATGAGGATTTGGCCAAGGTGAAGGGCGAGGTGACCAAATCCGAGTAATCATCACCAACAGAGCGATCCAATCACGACTGAGGATGCTCGAAGCCAATCGATTTGGGATTTGCCCAAACACATACATTAACCCAGGATTAGGGAAAACCAGTCGATCCACTAGAAATTTGCCAGCATAGTACATATGGTGGTACTCCGATCTGATGAATAGAGAGGTCTTAGGCCAATCATAGTAGGATTTGGTAGAAATCAGGATTACAACGAGGAGGAAGGGCCTCCATGGATGCTAGATTTCTGAAAAATTAGTTTTTCTTTGAAGGGACTGCTCATGGATGATTTAGGAAAGAAAAGGGGTGTAGGCATGTGAAGCGCGTTCTACTCGGGAAGGGTTTCTCATGATTTACGTGCGCTATCGGGGTGGTCTGAATCTGGCCAATAGCGTATGACGCCATACTGTAACGTATTTCACGTGATTTTTGTTCCATTTTTACAACAGTACCTTATCAAAATTGATCTATTTGGTTGACTTTATAGTGGATGAAATTGATTAAAATGCTCTCATTCGTATATATTGTGTTGTTCAAGAGTGTTTAATTAACGAAGTCTATAGGTATGTTGATGGTTTCTGTTTTTCGATTGTTCAGTTTCTTGAGTTTGCCAAATTATCTAATATCTCACATTTTTATCTAATATTGTAAAAAAAAAATTACGGAATTTTCACCCGGTGTCTCTGAAGTAAGGCCAAATTTGCCGAGTGTACGAAAGTTTTACATAATTCGTGAAATGACCAGGGCCACTCCGCCAATCACTATATAAAAACTAGGAGGAGAATAGGAAAATGACTTTTAGAAAATCCAAGAAAGACGAAGTTAGAGAGAGAAAGAGAAAAAATAGAGCCGAGTACGAGGATTGTGAACCTGCCAACCAGTCAATGCGCCACGATCCTAAGAAGCTTCGTGGAGAAGGTAAGAACCCCCGATGTCAGAAAGGCTACAAGTTTTTGAAGGACACTCATTGGGAAGGTAAATGATGATCACGACGAATCTATATTACGTCAATCATTCGCGTCTCAAGTAAAAGTCCCCTATCCCAAGAATCTTGGACGCAATCCCTCAAGGAGGAAGAGGAAGGTCTAAGATTGTACGCGACATCACGGCTCAGGGAGCTTGATCAATACTCTAGCAGGGGACCGTCCATTTCTGGGTCTAGTAATTAGGCAAGAAAAAACTATAAGCGAGAAGGAAAACAACCTCCATCCGTGGCAAGTCAAAGCTATAGATATAGATATAGATATAAATATAGATATAGATTAGGTTTTTCGAAAGATCTAGTTAGCTAAATCACCATATTTGCACATCCCCATAGGGCAAAAGGGCGATTGGCGAAAGGGCGACGGTGGCTTCTCCGGCTCAACCCGGCGTCCGGCGTTGCCGTTTCGAAGGCCTCCGCCTACTGGGCGTCGTCCCTCTCGGCTTCTGAGTTTGATCCATGGGGTATCGGTGCAGGTTTGTTGCCCTTCTACTTCTTCATCTTTTTCTGATTTTTCTACGGTGATCGGGCGGTTTCGGTGGCTGGGTTTGGTCGATTGGGGGTGACCTATATCCGCTGTTCAGTCGATTCGGCTCTAGGGCTGGTTCAGTCGGTGTGTTTTCTCGGTTCAGTCGGGCTCGACTCTGTGGGTATGGTGTCGTTTGCTGTTTGATCAGTCTGTGGGGTGTTGGTTTCGTGTGCTGTTCGGACATCAAAGGGACCTCTATTTGTTGTTTGTTGTTCAATCAGACGGTGGCTTTGTGTGTTGTTCAGTCCGTGAGTCGCTGCAGGTTTGTTGCTTTTGGGTTTGCTGGTCAATGTGCTTGATGCTTCCGAGGTTTTTTGTCGATGAGCTTGATTGATCGAGGTTGGTCGAGTTGTTGTGTTTGTTCATTTGTTTTGTTAGTTTGTTTTGTTGTTTTGAGGTGTGCTGCAGCTTCATGGATAAGACGTTGCCATGAGAGGTGGTGGGGGTGTGCCTCCGATGAGGGTTCACTGCCCCTTCGTTGGATGTGATGGATGTCGGGATGGTAGTGGCAAGGGGCTCACCTCGGCCTACTTTATTAGGCACTTACGTGATATTCATCTTTGTGGCGAGGCGTTACCAGGTTTTAAAGCGCTCATCGGGTCCAACCTTGATATCTTTTGCAAGTTTGAGTTGGTTCTTAAGCAGCTTGGTCTTTGGTTTTGCGGACATTGTTGTGTCACTCACACGGTGGCAAATAATTACTTTCATGACGGAGACATTGTCAAAGATCCCTTGTCTAAGGATGGGACAATTGCCTTCTTTTTCCATGGTTTGCCTCGCCCTAATATTGATATAGGTGGCCCGTCGGTTGATATGGCCCTTTTGAATGACCGGTGTGGCCCCTTTGATGTCGCTTTGATAGAAAGGGTGTTTAATATTAAAGTTCACACGATTAAAAGTATCCCCTGGAAGTGTAGATTGGCATTTGCTAGAGTTTTCAAGAACGCCCTTGACAGCGTTGCATCTGACCCAACCAACATGTCAGTGTGGGTGTGTCTCTTCATTCTGCCACTTTGTATCCTTCATAGATACAAGTTTAAATCTAGTGCTGAAAATCGATCAGGGCTGAAGAGAAGTTTACATGTTGATAATATTTTCAAGGCTATCCGGGTGTGGAATGAGCCTGAGGATATTCAGCGTCTAGTATCTGATTTGTTGTCCACTAATTTTGATCTCTCTTCTAGTGGTATTGAGAAGAGTCGCGAGGAGCAATCCACTAGGCTATGCAAAAGAAAGATTGGTGACGGTCATTTCTCTGTAGCTATTCGTATTCTCACGTCTTCGGGTGTTGCTCCTCAAACTGATGAAACCCTAAAAGAGCTTGCTAACAAACATCCGATTTCTCCGGCGCCTTTTTTTACCTCCTGAGCCTATTGACTGTGATGCCTTGCATGTTTCCAAGAATTTGGTTTTAGATAGAATTAGAAGTTTCCCGAAGGCTACTTCATGTGGGAAAGATGGGCTTCGCGCCCAACATTTGTTAGATGCTCTTAGCGGTGCGGCAGTTGCTATTGCTGAGGAGGTAGTTGACTCCATTACGAGTGTGGTTAACTTATTTCTTAGTGGTCGTTGCCCTGCCTCTTTGAGTGAATATGTCGCGAGTGCTCCTCTCACGCCTCTTCTTAAGCCGGATGGTGGGGTTCGTCCCATAGCTGTTGGATCGATTTGGAGGCGCTTGGTGTCCAAAGTGGTTGCCTCTTCGGTTGGTAAAACCCTTACGCCGTATTTGGAGGATATGCAGTTTGGGGTGGGTGTTTCGGGAGGCGGAGAAGCCGTGTTGCATGCAGTCAACAGATTAGTAGAAGCGCAAGGGTCTGATAATAGCATGTCTATGCTTCTGGTGGATTTCAAAAATGCCTTTAATCTCGTCGATCATAGTGCCATGATTAAGAAGGTTCGTCGTATGTGCCCTTCCATATCTCATTGGGTCGAGTTTTGCTATGCTCGTCCCGCTCGCTTATATTATGGGGATGAGGTTCTATACTCGTGTCAGGGAGTCCAGCAAGGTGATCCTCTTGGACCTCTACTGTTCTCGCTTACATTGCACCCGTTGATCCGCAAGGTTAAGGATAGTTGCGAGTTGAAGCTTAATGCTTGGTACCTCGACGATGGGACACTGATTGGTGATACTTTGATGGTTAGCAATGTGCTTTCGATTGTCCAGGAAGATGGCCCGACCCTAGGACTTCACCTCAATGTTGAAAAGACATAAATTTTCTGGCCGAGTGAGGATCCGCGTTGTAGGGAAGTCGGGTTATTCCCTAAGCATATTTCACGCCCGGTGGGGGGAGTTAAGCTCCTTGGTGAGGCGGTTGGCTTGGACCTTTCCTTCTGCAACGAGGTGATGATGAAAAGAGTTGTGAAAACTAATTCCCTGATGGAAGCCATCAAGAAGTTGGAAGATCCTCAGTGTGAGTTATTGCTCCTGCGAGCCTGCTCAGGAGTCTCTCGTCTTTACTTTGCGTTGCGGAAAACCCCACCCCCATGTTTTATAGATTCCCAACGTGTTTTTGATGATGCTTTGAGGTCATCAGTGGAACAGATAGTTACTCTTGGAGGATCAGGCTTTGGCCCTTTACAGTGGCGTCTGTCTACTATGCCCCTCGATTATGGGGGTCTTGGTATCTACACCACCGCAGACAAACTTCATTATGCTTTTCTCGCTTCGAGGATACAGTCCCGTGGTTTGCAGGACCGTATTTTGAGGAATGCTGGAGTGACTGGTGATGGGACCTCTTACGAGTTAGCGGTCTCCAGTTAGGTTAGTGCTATCGATGAGGATGACTTGGACATGTGTGTACTACAGCCAGCCCCCACCTAATGAAGAAAATGGCTAGCTGCTATTACAGAAATGTGGACAAGCACCTCAAGGTGGACTTTGCTCTTACTGCGAGAGAAGAGGCTCTTATTGCGAATTTGAAGCTCCCTATGGCCAAACAGTGGCTGAAGGCTGCTCCTATTCCCGGTGTTGGCCAGGTTATGAATCCCATTACCTTTCGCTCAGTTATTAAATATCGTATGGGAATTGAATTGTTTAGCGCGGGATCCAAGTGCCCGGCTTGTGAGAAAGGCATTTTGGATGTATGGGGAGATCATGCACTTGCTTGTGCTGTTGATATTGGTGTTAAGCATCGACATAATATGGTGCGCGACACTTTGTACGATGAGTGCTTGAAGGCCGGAATCTCTATTCGTAAAGAGGCATCTACTGGAATGGTTGATGACAAGGGAGGAGAGCTTCGACCAGCTGATATCCTGTTCTACAACTGGTCCCAGGGCAAAGATACTTGTGTGGACAGTACACGAACATCTATTTTCAGTTCGGCTAGTCTTTCAAGTTTCATTCCAGGTAAAGCAGCTAGAGTGGCAACTGATAACAAGAGGAAGAAGTATGAAGATATTTGCAGGGCCAAAGGTTATCACTTTCTGCCGTTTTCCTTTTCTACTATTGGTGACTTGGAGGATGATGCTATGAGACTTCTTAAGCGAGTGTCTGGGGTCGCTAAGGGGGTACCGGGATATAGTAGAGGGTTTTGTCACACTTTAACTAGGATTGCGTTTAGTATTCAAAAGGGATGCGGAACCCAGCTTGTTAGCCGACTCCGATTTAATTTTATGTAAGAACTTTATTATAATAATAATAGTAATTATAATTAAATAATAATAATAATAATAATAATAATAATAATATATTATTATTATTATTATTATTATTATTATTATTAATTATAAAAGTTTGATCTTTTTTCTTTTATTTATTTTTTAATCTCTAATATTTATAGATAAATATATTTTTATCAACTAATATATTCCGTAGGATAGGTAATACGGGAATGAAATCACCTGTCTCCAAAATTGTCCCCCCTCCTATCCCTCTAGACCCTCCTCTCATAATTTCTAATTAAAAAAACTAAAATAAAATAAATAAATAAAAATAGATTAAAAAGAAAAAAGAAAAGAAGTTTTTTCGAGGGGGACAGGGGAATATATATGTATATATATATATAATGACATTCTAGCATCCTGGTTTTAGGTATAGTTATTATACATGAAGTCAAATGTTCGATTCTCCGTATATGCACTCTTTTAGTTAAAATTCATTGTATAAAGTTCTTTTAAAAAATGAATATTTTTTAGGAAAATATTCATTTTTATTTGTTTTAAACCTAAGCACATGCATTTCTAAAGCATTTACCTTATTTTTTGCAATAAGGTAAATGCTTTAGAAATTATGGATATGATTGAAATATGGTAAATGCTTTAGAAATGCATGTGCTGAGGTAAATGCTTCTGTTCAAATTATGGATATGATTGAAATTGCTGCAATTCACACTTTTCCCACCTTCCAACACCCTTTTTCCCATCATTCTGAGTAGAATTGGACGATGCTATTGAAAATTCTTTTCTTTTATGCGGCTAGTCTCTAGTGTCTTTTATGTATGTATAGCCTAAAATTTGGGGGGCTGAAAATTTATAGGTTAAAGATGCATGACTTGGTGCGAACCTAATTTGATAATTTTGCTTGGCTCAAGTAGTTTTGAAAACTTGCAGATCATCGGGTTATTTTATCGACCCCTTTTTTTAAATCCAGATCCTCGGGTTATCCATGGAAAACAAAGTTCAATGCTTGACCAGCCTTCTTCCAGAAGACATAATTGTGGAAGGAATTCTACTAAGACTACATGTTAAAGCTCTTTTCAGATTCAAGTGCGTCTCAAAACGATATGAATCCATCATCTCCAACCCAATGTTTGCCCGAAAGTATGTGCAACATGCCTATTCTTCACCCGATTCATCCTCTTCATCTGGCCTCTTGGCATTGTTGTTGTTTCCATTTACGAACTTGTCCATCTAGGTGAACGTCATGGAATTGAGTGGCACCCTCGATTCGAGTGTCGGAAGCCAATACCCTAACGAGGAAGATCAACCATAGGTCTATGTATCTACTGTCTCCATATCATCTGATCGCGTACGTCACATGATCTACGGGTCGAGCGGTGGACTGATACTCTCATTGGTTCAAAATCCAAGAGACACTACCAGATTCACCCTCTACGTTTCTAACCCCCTTACCAACCAATGGGCGCTGCTTCCTAAATCCACAGAAAAAAGTTGTCTGAATGTGGTGTTTGGTTTGGCCACTAGATGTGATTGTGCTGCAGCCTGGTTGACATACAAAGTTGTAATTTTTCACAGCAGTTACAGGCGTCCAAAAGGTACCATAGAGATCTTCTCTTTCGATATTGGGAGTTGGGTTGCCTGGGAAGTGAGTTGGCCAAAATTTTTCTACTAGGACAATACTCAGGATACATGCTTTTCTTATAAGGGTATCTTGCATTGGTTGGATCGTGTTGAGGGGACTATAATAACTTACGATCCATATGACAGTCCAGACCGATTTGGCCGCATCATGTTGCATGAGGGGAAATACTCGCTTTTGGATTATGGTGAGAGAGACAGACCTAGTGAATTCAAACTTCTTAGACTTGGAGGTGCCCGAGGGATTCTTCACGGGGCGCGAGGGAAAGTATTGTATTAGTTCAGGGCGTAAGAGAAATAAGAACAAGAGTCTGATATATTCGGGTGAACAAGAGATGCTGAAATACTGTGAGGTAGGCAAGTGTGAATTGGAACCGGGTGTTAATAGATTTATGGTGTGGCAATTAGTAGACTATGAAAAGGGAAAATGGTACTTGGAAGGAGAGTACTCGGTTCCCTCTTTGCTTTATGCTTGCAAGAGACTCATGTTTGCTCCGTATCCTTGGAATCGTGATGTGATTTGCCATCCGTATCAACGATCCAAGACAATTACGGTTATCAATCATCGTACCAGGACAAGCAAATTGGTAGATGTTTTTTCCAAAAGTGAAGAAGCAGGTACTTTGTAACGGCCCAGAATTATGATTTCCGGGTTACGTTTCAAGGGATGAAAACCCTTGTTCGGATCTTGCAATCCAGGTACGGGTCGAGGTTTCAAACTCATTTCAAAGGTCAATAATAAAGAGGGATTTCAAACCCTAAAGTATCGTAGGGTCGTTGGGTACCCTTAACCTGTCCTAAGACTATGTCGCGGAAACCATTTCAAATGGAAGTAAAGCGGAAATAAGGTACAGATACAAGTGCCACGGCAAAGCCGGGTCAAAACGGAGTCAAAAGTATGAATACAAACAATATAATCAGAGTCTGGTGAAGTCTATAACTCCAGCGCTCACTCTCCGCCACCAAAATGACCCGCGCAATAAGCAAACAACACCGATAGGATGAACATAAATAATTCCTAAAAAAATTGATTTGGAGCGGGATCAGATTGATGCCCACTTAACTCTGCATCCCAACCATAAGCACACATATACGCTATACCTAATAAAGATGCTCTAATGCAGTACGAGATTCAAACACACTAGCATGCTCCTAGTTCATAATAATGTGCAGAAATACTGTAAAGGGCCCAAGACAATGCCAAGTGGCATATCCCTCTCCTACCTCCACCCCTTCCGACAGGCGGAGACTGGCCAGCTCGTGAATGCATTCATTCATAATAGGGCGGCACGCATGCCTAACCCGCTCCACAATAAAGCCCGCAGGCATATCATAATATAAGGAAGTACTCGATTGACTCAGGGTACCCGATTAGGCTGGGCTACCCTATGACCCTAGCAAAGACTCTAGGACTATCACAGATAACGGCCGTTCTGTTTACATACGCATAGAGAAATAGAATGCTCAACGATCGATGCAACCTAGCATGGTACTACATGGCATGCTGATCATGAATGCAAGCACCTAGTATATCATGCACCTAAAGCAGGGAATAGCTCTATTCAATCTGAGTAAGCTCCGAAGAGACTTACCTGAAGATGCAGAACAGCAGGATAATACAAGCAAGGGCCCAAATGCAAGTCCAAAGCAATCCAAACGCAATACACACCTATTATCAAGCCACTTCCGTAAGCTACCAGACTAACATTCACACACACGAAACCCAAGTTCTCAACATCCTTAAAACCAATCGACGGTAAAATCATTTTTCCAAAACCTTTCCGATATGATCGACATCAACCAAAACCATTTAATCAAAATCATTGATAAATCTCACCAACAATATTTCTCAACTCTTAAATCCCAAATTAGGTCAACTCATATTCAAAATAATTTCTTAACTCTTACTTGGCCAAATTCCGACATTTAACATTTAAATCCTCAACAAATTCTCAAAATCATATTATTAACACAATACCGGCATGTTTATTTTCAAAATCATTACATAAATAAATTCTGACACTTAGTCACAAAATAATTCTATTTTCACAACTATATTTATAAATTACAACTCATAATTCATTTCAAATTCTCTAAAATAACATATTTAAATCATCACTTAAAACATATTCCAATAGTGTCTCTTTGAAACTATTTTATAATATATATACTCCAACTATTTAATAATTAAATATTAAGTCCGAAAATCCCCAAAATAAATCTTGTAGTATTAATACACATTTTATAACACGATCCATGACCAAATTAGGTCCAAATGAAGGAATAGGCCCAAATCCCCCTTTATTTTCGGATCCAGACCAATCAGCCCAGCCCAGCCCAGCTCTCTTTTAATGAAGTGAACCGAACCGGAAAAATTAGGCCGAACCGGCCGGTTCACCAAAAAGAAAAAGAGAGACCCGGTTCAATTGAACCCTCCTCCCCAAATCAATGGATAGAGAAATTTCTGACGGAAACAGACGGGAGAAGGAGGCGGGAGCTTCTCGCCGGCGACGGTGCCCAGCTCCGACCACGAAGACGGCACCCACACACACACACAGACAGGAATGAAAAGGAGGAGGAAGGAAGGAGGAAGAAGCTCACCGAGGGCGCTCGAAAACGTCGCCGGAAAGAGCTCGCCGGAGTTCGATTGGTGCTCGGTTTGGCTCGTCGGAGGCGGGATTCAACGATTCTAGGCCTAGGACAGAAAGAAAAGGTGTAAAGGTGGGTGCTTTACAGGATTTCGAAGCAAAGGAAGAAGAAGGGGAGCCGTACCGGGCCTTATGCGCGACAACAGGGGGGGGAGAGGAGGTCCATGGCGGCTCCTGGGCGGCGCTGGGCTGCGCCTGGGCGGTTTCCGGGCATCTTCGGATGTTGTGGAAGTGTCGGAGATGGATCGATCACCGGATTTGCAGCTCGAATTGAGAAAGGCAGAGGAATGCGGAAGGAGAGGAGGAGGAATAGGGCTCGGCGGCGGCTCCGGGGGCTCCTGCTGATGGCTCGATCTCGCACTCCGCCTTCAGAGGGAGGTATCGGGGCTGCTGGCGGCTGACTGGCTCGTGACAGAAACGGAGGGAGAGTAAGGAGGAGCGGCGGTGGTGTTCCTTGGAGATCCAAACAGGGCAATGGAAAATGTGGACTTTGGGGCTACTGGCAACAGGGGAAATGAGGAGTGTTTTGTGGTTTGTGAAAGGGGGTTTATGAAAACAAATGAAATTAAAAAGGGGAGGTATGCTTCAGATTTCAACAGTTGTCTTTGGTCAAATTTACAGGTGGTGTGTTGTTTGTTTTCCCAAAAGGAGGGGAATAGAGAAGAGAGAAAAGGAAAGGGGAGGATAAGATTTACCCCAAATGGAGGGAGATGAGTTGGATCAATTGTAGAGATCTAGGTAAGGGTTGGTGATATGAGACGGAAAGAATTTTCGAATCCCGATGTGAAAGACGGATTCAATCGTTAACGTTAAAAAATTGGGCCGGAATCCGCTTGAAGAATTTTAAAATACGATTTTTAAGGTGAAGATGGGGGATTTTCAAATACCCGATTATTATTATTTTTTATTTTTTTATTTTTTTTTCCGACTTAAATCCATTTTATATTATTTGTTGAAATTTATTATTTAAAAATCCAGGCCTTTACATCATCCACCTCTAAAAACAAGTCTCGTCCCCGAGACTAAAACCAAAATAAAGTAGGGGATGACGTTTGAAATTAATGAGTCCTAGGACCATGTCCAAGAATCTTGTAATCATCTCGGTTGCGTCTTCCAGGATTCTCACAACATTCTAGTCACGGTCGTGACATCTCCAATTGGCCTTGACAAGTATGCGATAAGCGCCCCTATCACATCCCCGCTTCGACTTTTCGGAAGTACCACAACTCGATCTCTACAATATCATCACTAGGTCTTAGCAAACACCCTATAGGCGCCCCCATAAAGTGCATGTATCCACTTCGTGAAGTATCATAGAGTTGCCCGGGTTTGAAAAGTTTCTAAAGGAATTCCGCAATCGAGAATAAAGATTAGCCTCAAAATCGTTGAAATTCTCGGTATCGTTCATTCTTTTACAATCCAAGTTGGTCCTTTTTCAAAACCATTCAAAATCTTCAAATCCAACATCTAATCAAGCAACCTTACACCAAAACAAGTAAAATCTTTTTGATCAAAATTTCGTCAAAATCCTCCAAAACCAAATCAGTTTCCCGCATAACAAACAATCAAATTCAGAAGCTGGGAGGTGGATTCATCAACCTCTAAGGGCTAATCCCATATTCTCTTCCTAGTTTCCAAATCAAATCAATCTATCAGTCTCAAATCAAGCAAGATTCACAAGCCATAAGCAATGCATAACTACATAACCAATCCATCCTCAACGAGTACATCATACGACAAGTCTCAACCATGTACCCACACAGTGCCACAAGGTCACATCAAGCATCCCCAAATCACACTAAAGGTTATAATGTGCATCTCAGCAACATATCAAAATCACAACAACGTCTCGACATCACACCATAGATCATAAAAGGTATCTCACTATCGCATATCAATACCGCAATCATAGTAGGGTCAGTCACAACAAGGGATCTCATTTAACTCACAAATTCACATTATCACCCTATCCAATTTCTATCCAGCATTATCATGACAGATTTATCACATCAAACATTTGTATTTGCAAGGTTAGCCACAACGGAATGTCATCATAAGTCAATGAAACAAAACTAGTTATAACCACATCAATACAAACAAGGTCATGCTAATAAGATTTAACAAAAAGGGAAGATCAAGCAGTATATCAACATCAAAATGTCAACATGCTCTCCAGATATCATCTCAACTCGTCACAACACCATATAACGATCATTTGGTCATTAGGTAGACATGCACTATTACCTCATATATATACAAGTCATATTCATGCTCTAAGTCATGTTCATCATTTAATATATCAATAATCATGCTTGCCAACCATATAATAACACAATATTATCTCATGTATCATATAACAACACATCCTATCATGCTTCTAAAACAACATATCAGGATAGCAAAACATCACTATATCATGATAGCACCTGTCACTTTCATCTAGATTTCAATATTGCTTATTAACATGTGATATCATTCTTTTTCAGATTCACCAGGGTTGTTATCTAACATCATGCCAACACATTTTAATAGATCACATAAGCAAGAAAACCTTCACATCATCACCACTCAAAATAAAACAAAATCCCCACTCGCCCATCTCCACTCTCAAGTCAAGACTAATCCTCTTCTAGACTCGCCAACACTAACCCCGACAAAATCCCCTAAAGAAATCCCAATTCACCTCGATGCTCAAATCTCACCCTCATCCCACCAAACTCTCACACACAACATCCACCTCTAAGAATCAAACTCCTATCTCTAACATCACACCCAAGCACCCTCTAATACCATGTCCTCAATATTTACGAGCCCTTCCCTATACTTCTCGTACTACCCGAAGCATTACCAACATCACCTAGAAGCTCATCATAACCACCAACATTGCCTCTCATAAATCCTAAAGCTCTCTCAGTCTTACCTAAGCCAACATCCATTTCTCGCGATTCACCTCCTAATACCATTGATCATCCCAACTACCCAAGGTTCTTTCACCACTCTTCTACCACGCTACCAACGACCTCACCCACAGGTTCAAAGAAGAAGCAATCATGGACATTATTACACATAAGATCACATCATATCAACTAGCATTTATATCCATAGCATCATTAGTTCATCAATAAGCATTGTAATTACGTTGACAAATCTCAATTTACCGTTATGCTCAATCATCATTACAAATCATCATATATGCACATAATCAAGTCAAGCTAGCAAGTTTCATCATAACCTTATCTAATAGACAGTTCAGGTTTCTCATCATTTGCAGTTCACATTTTATAGGTAACGAACTTAGATCATGCTTAGCAACTCAAGCATCAACGCATCAAGACATTACGTACATTAGAACTGTAAGGCACCGAATCATATCATCGTAAACAACAGACAATCAGACAACAATTATTACCAAGTCGGCACATCAACACATAAATGTCACCATCAAAGCAGTGCAACATGGTTACCAACATATTCAGGAAACGAAGGACATTCTCGCTCGCAAGTCATATCGCACTCAGTAACCGCAATCCTCGATATGTGCTTGTTCTGCCGAGATCATTGATCCTAAGGCCCGTGGGTTATGGGCCCACGCTTTTGCTGCATCGCTCTATCGTTATCCCACCTTCCATTTTCTTTCCCATGCGGTCGCTCATCCAAGTATCGCAGAGGAGTCTAAGTTAGTAGAGAAAGGGGAGTGACATGACAGGGAAGGGGAAACCCAATGTTCACTTCGGAACCAAACATAGACCGAGGCTAAAGGACGACAAGACTAGAGACAAGACTTTGACCCGAGAATGACAACGATTGCCCCTATGAAAATCTATGAGGTTACAATTTGTGACAAGCATAATGGATTCATCATGGAGCACATTAGTCATATTAATCCACACTAACATGTACCTATCGCAAGGAGAATGACATGCATATTCATTCCAAAGGCACAATCGATTCCTACACTGATGCTTGTGAGACAACTAGCAGTCTATTATTCCATGGAAGCAGAGATGCCTAGCAACTTCAAGCAAAATATGCGGAACCAGTAATGATCATGCAAGATTCGAAGTCATGTAGGATTTAATGAGGATAACAAGTATCATGTATATGAACGATGGACAAACATGGTATACTCATCAACAATTGAGTTCAAATATAGCATAACGAGGTATATCATAACAATCCGACGAAGCGTCATACGAGCACACATAAAAGTAGCATAGTAACTATCACATCTGACAACAATGATCATATAGTAGGTTAAGAACAACATGTAATCATACGACGAGATACATTTAGAAAGCATAGGTCCTGAACAGTACTAGCATTACATGACAAGGCATGGGCATAGTCAAGAGTCATTTAAAAGAGTTAAACATAATGTTCATAAAGCATGAGGCATCATTACCTAGAGTAACCAAGAGGAGATCACCAGTGACAGATTAAAAGCATGCTAGGAACAGTTGCCACAGTGCACATAAAACGGTATTACAACTATCACATTATGGGACAAGCATGTTCACGTAATAGAATAAGTATGGTAAATCATCATTTAGCGAGTCTTATCGGGGAGCATACAGCCATACATGATACTACTAGCACATATTAAAACATGACTACAACCAAGGTAATTTGAATAGATTCATTCTAACATTCATGCGTCATGTGTATGCGAAATTACGATGTAACGTGGTGTGTGACCATGTGAGGTGCCAAAGCATACATTAATGCAAGCATGAGAAGATGGCACAGAATAATAGAGAAATACCATCAAGCGATAACAGGTAAACATGCTAGGATTAACCATCACGGGAAGCAAGTCGATCATCATGTTCAACATTAATCTAATCAGGATGGGCAAAACATTTTAAGAGGATAGGAAGAGGAAAGAATCACACTATCAGGGACCTAACTCAAGGAAGAATCAACAATATTGTAGGCAAGGTATGAATTCGTACAAGTCATAACCAAGGATCCTAAATGATGCTAATGGCACAACATGACATTTGATACATACATGCACTTGATTGACTAACACAACGATGTGTAAGAAATCACGTTAACATGGTCCATCGATATAGAAGCATGAGAGGAATCTAGCAATGCATTTACCCAAATATCGCTCCAAATAGCAGGATCACAATCAAAACTACTAATTTAGCCAACAAGCCATGGGTACATCAACCATTCATGCTGAGGAGATCATCCTATGACATTCATACAAAGGCAGTTCATCACACTACCATGTACCTAATTCGGGGAAAGCTACATTCATATAGACTCACATCATGCCATTCATGTTTCTAAACAATCAGTAGTATGATCATTACAACAGGTCAATTAGACACGCGAAACCAAACATAATCATGACAGAAGGCGAGATGCAACACAAGACTTAAACAATGTGACTAGCATGGATACAGAATGTTATACAATCACAAATTTACATTAAGGATCATCACAATAACATGTACTGGAAATTACGCATCATATAAGGCATGTTGACATCAAGTTGTAGCACGTATCAATTAAGGAACTTGCTTCATCAAGGCATCAAAATTCAAGATCACACTATCATGCACCTAACCCAGGCAAAACAACAAGTATATAGGTTCATATCATGTGGTTCATGTTTCCAATCCATCATACGATCAATAGGCCAAGGAAACATGATATAACAACATATAATCATGATAGAAGGCAAGGCATAACATGGACAGCTTCTTACTAATGATCATTTACAAGGTATATGCGGGAGATTACAAAATCATGTCACTCAACACAGAATCAGTTAGTGACACTCATAATGACCTCCTTGGAGTCTTCCAGATCCATCTGTAAAGAACAAGCTAATATTTCGCCTACCCATTTCCAACTACATCCAATAGGGATGGTCTAACGTCTTTCTACCCACTCAATCCCCTCTTTAGTCGGTTTTCCATATTTTATGATAAGCCAAGTTCATTACTTAGTCCAGTTTCGGTTAGACAGCTTAAGTTCATTTTGCCCTTTTTAAAATCCCTTCAAATCCTTTTGAAATTCATGGGCGTTTTTCCAAAACATACACTCGACCCTTGCGTACCCAAATTGCACAACCTCAGCTCTGATACCATCTTTGTAACGGCCCAGAATTATGATTTCCGGGTTACGTTTCAAGGGATGAAAACCCTTGTTCGGATCTTGCAATCCAGGTACGGGTCGAGGTTTCAAACTCATTTCAAAGGTCAATAATAAAGAGGGATTTCAAACCCTAAAGTATCGTAGGGTCGTTGGGTACCCTTAACCTGTCCTAAGACTATGTCGCGGAAACCATTTCAAATGGAAGTAAAGCGGAAATAAGGTACAGATACAAGTGCCACGGCAAAGCCGGGTCAAAACGGAGTCAAAAGTATGAATACAAACAATATAATCAGAGTCTGGTGAAGTCTATAACTCCAGCGCTCACTCTCCGCCACCAAAATGACCCGCGCAATAAGCAAACAACACCGATAGGATGAACATAAATAATTCCTAAAAAAATTGATTTGGAGCGGGATCAGATTGATGCCCACTTAACTCTGCATCCCAACCATAAGCACACATATACGCTATACCTAATAAAGATGCTCTAATGCAGTACGAGATTCAAACACACTAGCATGCTCCTAGTTCATAATAATGTGCAGAAATACTGTAAAGGGCCCAAGACAATGCCAAGTGGCATATCCCTCTCCTACCTCCACCCCTTCCGACAGGCGGAGACTGGCCAGCTCGTGAATGCATTCATTCATAATAGGGCGGCACGCATGCCTAACCCGCTCCACAATAAAGCCCGCAGGCATATCATAATATAAGGAAGTACTCGATTGACTCAGGGTACCCGATTAGGCTGGGCTACCCTATGACCCTAGCAAAGACTCTAGGACTATCACAGATAACGGCCGTTCTATTTACATACGCATAGAGAAATAGAATGCTCAACGATCGATGCAACCTAGCATGGTACTACATGGCATGCTGATCATGAATGCAAGCACCTAGTATATCATGCACCTAAAGCAGGGAATAGCTCTATTCAATCTGAGTAAGTCTCTTCGGAGCTTACTCAGATTGAATAGAGCTATTCCCTGCTTTAGGTGCATGATATACTAGGTGCTTGCATTCATGATCAGCATGCCATGTAGTACCATGCTAGGTTGCATCGATCGTTGAGCATTCTATTTCTCTATGCGTATGTAAACAGAACGGCCGTTATCTGTGATAGTCCTAGAGTCTTTGCTAGGGTCATAGGGTAGCCCAGCCTAATCGGGTACCCTGAGTCAATCGAGTACTTCCTTATATTATGATATGCCTGCGGGCTTTATTGTGGAGCGGGTTAGGCATGCGTGCCGCCCTATTATGAATGAATGCATTCACGAGCTGGCCAGTCTCCGCCTGTCGGAAGGGGTGGAGGTAGGAGAGGGATATGCCACTTGGCATTGTCTTGGGCCCTTTACAGTATTTCTGCACATTATTATGAACTAGGAGCATGCTAGTGTGTTTGAATCTCGTACTGCATTAGAGCATCTTTATTAGGTATAGCGTATATGTGTGCTTATGGTTGGGATGCAGAGTTAAGTGGGCATCAATCTGATCCCGCTCCAAATCAATTTTTTTAGGAATTATTTATGTTCATCCTATCGGTGTTGTTTGCTTATTGCGCGGGTCATTTTGGTGGCGGAGAGTGAGCGCTGGAGTTATAGACTTCACCAGACTCTGATTATATTGTTTGTATTCATACTTTTGACTCCGTTTTGACCCGGCTTTGCCGTGGCACTTGTATCTGTACCTTATTTCCGCTTTACTTCCATTTGAAATGGTTTCCGCGACATAGTCTTAGGACAGGTTAAGGGTACCCAACGACCCTACGATACTTTAGGGTTTGAAATCCCTCTTTATTATTGACCTTTGAAATGAGTTTGAAACCTCGACCCGTACCTGGATTGCAAGATCCGAACAAGGGTTTTCATCCCTTGAAACGTAACCCGGAAATCATAATTCTGGGCCGTTACATACTTTGCGCCATAAAAGGATTGGTTATACGCACAAATTCATTCATATAGAAATGTGTCCATGGTCTTCGCCGTTTTATGCTCAATCCAACCTCAGCTCATATTTTCTTGTGTGGAGATAAAATCATGTACTCTTTTTTTTTTTATAAGATCATGGTAATTTGACATACTCTTTTTTTTTTGTGATGTCACTCTTTGTTTTTATATAGAGCTAGCGATCCTGTGTAATGGGAGAACTACCTTTTGTGATGTCCGATGCTAATTTTGCCATACTGTTCTGAAAGAAACTGTATGAGGGTGATTTTTTTTGTTAATTGATGAAAGTAAAGTACAATCAGTAAAGGCAGGTCGTCTAGAAGATTAGAAGAAACAATTGTGGAAGAAACATTGTCATGGTTAGCTGCAACAAGAAAAATAACTGTTCCTCTGGTTCCTTAATTCAGGTTATACAGATCTAATAGGGAAACACTAGAACTGTTTCAAAATTCAACATAGGCACATCTACAACAAAGAAAAATAATTGTTCCTCTGGTTCCTTAATTCAGGTTATACAGAGCTGATAGGGAAACACTGGAAAGAACTCCACCCAACTCAAATCTCATCACTGAAAATCTGGATTCTGTTGCCAAGAACACTCGTCGGAGCATACAAATGCCTTATTTCTCAAATGTACAAACATATACTCATTCTGATTTTTTTTTTGGCTATTTGATGGAAATATGTCCGATCCTTAGCGTGATTAACGGCTTCCCGAATGCCTTGGCTCTTTCGATCCCAACACGTTTAGACTTGTGAATTCGCTTTAAACGATTGATTTCGAGTTTGCAACTTCCTTGAGAATATGCCAATCTACAAGCTATAACCTCTATGGTAACAACTTACTGTATGAAGTAAAAGCACTAAGAAATGGTCCATAAAATCCATCCATGAAGACATTCAAGTACTCAACAATACTCTGCTTGTTACAGTCCATACATTACTAAGCAGTTTAAATTCAAAAGTGGCAACAAACATATATTAATAATCAAAACACACAAGACTAGTAGATGGTTTCAAAAGTTGCACAACCAAGGAATGTAGCTCTTCAATGAAAGAACTTCAATGAAAGTATAAGGTACAATCTCTAGTATAAGGTACACAGCTAGACAAAACCATTAAATGTCATCTGGTTCCTTTAGTTACAGTAATCCAGAAATAACTGTTCTGAAAGAAACATTGCCATGAAATGTCATCTGGTTCCTTAATACAGGTTATACAAAGCTGATAGGAAAACACTGGAACTGTTTCAAAACTCAACATAGGCACAGCTACAACAAGAAAAAGAACTGGCAAAGTATTGTACAAATAAAATGTCAACTGGAAGTCTGGAACTGTTCCTAAATTCATCAAAGATAGCTGCAACAAGACAAAGAACTTCAATCACTGCAGGTCAGCTATCTCGTGAAAATATTCCATTGGAATCTCTTCAGGGATAGGAAATCTTGAAACACGTTGGAACTGTTCCCATAGTCAAATTAAAGAAGTTATAAAATGTAGTAAAACAAAAGAAATACAACTCCTTAAATTTAAAAGTTACCTTAATTCCCTTGTACTTCTCTCTGGTTTGAAGAAACTTCCCAATCCTTTTGCCCAATAGCATATCACACACAATTATAATACATTCTTGTAAGTCCAATGCTGTTTAGCTGGTAAAGTTTACCAGTGAAAAATCCTGGGAAAAAATAACAGAGCCATTAAAAAGAGAATATGGGAAAACAACTGCTGAAGGCGTTACAAATAGAAATGGCTTGGACAAGGAGAAAGAATAAACTTGGAAATGAAAACATACCCAAGGATTTATCATAGGAGAGAGAATAAACTTTGAAAGGAAAACAATAGCTGAAACAATTAATGAATATGGGAATTTGATGAAATCAAACTCCACTAAAGTGACATCAGCCAAGTAATATGTCATGTTCCTAAAGCCCGGAGGAATGGCCTGAAAAGAAGGATAATTCTATGCTTGTCAAACCAAAATAAAAATATAAGCCAACAAACTAAACAACTCAAATATACCTGATTGCTATCCTCAACAAACTTAACGCAATGACTATTGCATAGTACAGAAATACACTTGTTATTGTTAGAAATATTTGCATAATGTTCCAAAAAATAACCACGATTATGGTAAAACATACCTAAAAAAAGACAACGTGTTAGGACAATACAATTCATAATTAAGTGCGTCTAAAATCTTCAACTCCATTGCTAACACCTTATAGAAATACAAGAGGTCATCTTTCCTAGTATTAAATCCTGATTAGAAATAAAATAAAGTAGGTTAGAAATGGTACCTCTTGCACTTTCACTCTGAATTTCACTGTTTCACAGAGTTTATGAATTGAATGGGCATTTCCTTCTTCAATCTTCCTATCAATTTCAAAAAATACAAATAACAATAAGAGAGCTCTTAAGCGGACAAGTGAAATCATAAAAGATTCATGCCTTACATTGTAATAAAAAATGATGAAACACCTAGATGCTCCAAATCTGTTCTGCTATGTGCTTTAATGGACAAGAATTGATCAATGAAATATACACATAGATGAAGGGTTGTTGATGGAATATCAAATTTATTCAACATAACAACAAGCCCATCTATTAGAGCCATTCTCATTGCGGGTGTGATTTCACTTCCCTGAACTTCTTCCATATAGAAGAACGTTGGCTTTAATTTCATCTAAAAACCAAAGTACAAACAAATTTCAATAAACATAGTTCAATAAACTTATTTCAAAAATATTTCAAAAATATTTCTAACATACCTCCATCCTCCGTAGATTGTCAAATAAGGTTGTATCAAGAACAACAAATAACCAATCTGACCAGTTATCTTTGATAGGAGTCTCCTATAGTTTCTCAAACAACAAGGAAGATTTGTTTTGTAAGATATGATAGAGAAACCTATTCTTATTGTAAAATAAATAAGACAAACATATTTGAAAGTTAATTCATATACCTCAATCAGCAAATAAAAAAACAATCCTTTATTATCAAGGGGCAATCAAAATCAGATAACAGGCAGATGAATCCCTTCGATCTCTACAATTGTTAATATAGATTTTCATCTTACAAAAGATATAGAAGTAACAAGAATATGTATTGACCTCAATTAGTATACCATATATGAATTGTACTGGTGTATGACATGTCCTAAGTTGTACCCGCTTGGGCATGTAAATATGTCTTTTAGGAAAAAGACACATTCCCTCAAATCAAATGCCAGCAAATCAGATGCATTGACCAAAGACAGTCCCTGAAAAGAAACAAAAACAATATAGGAAAAGTATAGAAAGACCGTCCCTAAAAAGAAAAAAAAACAATAGAGGAATTTCATAAAGTAGAGAGTCACTAAATACAGGAAATTACTTGTCTTACCCTCTTGTAAGCTTACCCAAGGGTATTCCCATGTCCAAAGAAAAAGTAGACTAAAAAGAAATGTTTTAATAGGGGATAAATATGTTTGCTTTTTTGTGAGGCTCCATGCACCCCTATGTCATAATTACTACACCTATATTACTTCTCTCCCATAATAAATGGAGTTTGTTAACTGAATTTGGGCGGTAAGAGATTGTCCGAAATGCTACACAAGTAACACAACGGATAGTATGCAACTTAATTAATTAGTTCCAACTCCTATAATGAAATAATAATTTATAGACTCTGTTTATACTTAGTCTATACATGCAACTTAATTAGTTCCAACTCCTATAATGAAATAGTAATTTATAGAATTTGTTTATACTTGGTCTATACAACTTAATTAGTTCCAGCTCCTATAATTAAAAAAATGGCGGTACTTTATACATAAATAATTTATAGACTTAGTTTATACTATACTGTACACCTTAATTAGTTTAATGAAATACTAATTTTAGACTCTGTTTATACTTGATCTATACAACTTAAATAGGTCCAGCTCCTATAATTAAAAAATGGCGGTACTTTATACATAAATAATTTATAGACTTAGTTTATAATATACTGTACAACTTAATTAGTTCCAGCTTCTATATTTTATTATTTGGAATGTAATTAGTTATGGCGGCAATGAATAGCCCGTAAATAAACTTTTTTTATGAAAGTATTATTTGTAGTATTTTTATGCTTTGTTTATATTTGGATATTTACACTGTGTAAATATAAAAAATTTAGGCTTAGTTTATACTGTGTAATTAAATTAATTATTGTGTTTTAAAATAAATGATTATTTCCGTATTATATATTCCTATATACTTGCATAATACTGTATATACATAACTCACATAATACTACTATATACCTAACTCAAATAATCCGGCCCAATTGCGACCTCGGCCCGACCCAATTGCTCCAAGTGCGTCACCCTACTCTATCTGCTTCACCCTGATGCTTGGAGACGTTGGAGTTTACCTGTGTGAAACCGCAAACCGTAAGACAGTGACCCGCCCTCTTCGAAATTAACTCTTCCCTCCATCCCAAGTCTCGACCGTCAACTTCAAAACACAATCATCCCCAGAACAGCACGACGACAATCGAACAACGAATCTCGCTATTGAGAACCAGAATCGTCAGTCGGGCGAGGTGTCTCCTACGTTTCAATATCACAGACCGCGAGTCAATCTCCGAATTGGTAAGTCTATCTGCTTTTAATCAGTCATTTATGTTTGATTTTATGTTCATTAGAGGTTGATTGTACTTGGGGTGGGCAGTGGGTGATTCTGGGTAGGCCTAGGGTTTCAGTAGATGTGTTATGAAACGAGTATAATTCCTGGTGTGGAAATCAGTTTGCAATGGAGCGGGACTATCTCAAACTTACTACCCTGACAACGGAGCAGAAGGTGAAATGGTCAAAGTTAGTGGAAATGGACATTGTACCGACTAAATTTTACGATGTTGCGACACTGAAACGACTACGAATGTTCGAAATTACGAAGTCAATGTTTGATCAGGCAGGGTTGTCGGGATTTTTGAACAAGAATGCGCCAACGTATCTAAAATATGTACTAGAATTCCTCTCGACCTTATTGGTACACGATGGCAACCAGATTTCATTTCATCTCAATGATGTGGAGAGGTTGCTATCCTACGACGAGGTGTGGGACATCCTCGGGATTTCTCGTCAACTTACCCCTACCTAGAAGAAATCGGGCCACAATTTGAAAGATCTCTGGGTTGACATTATAGGCAGACAGTTTGACGATCACAAGGGCGAGACTAACTCTTGGCCTGGGCATTCGTGCTTGGTCTTGGCACACAAAGTGATTAGGATGGCTTTTATGGTTCAGGGAGAGACCATTAAGTTCATGGCCTCAGATTTTATATGGCTCCGGTGCTTTTTCGAAGAATGCAGTAACGTGCCTGACTGGACTTCTATGTTTGTTGCATTTTGCATTCGAGATGCAACAAGCGGGAGCACGAAGGGGAAGTTAGCATTGGGGGGTATGATCACACTGATCGCTAGGAAGTGGGAACCAGAACCACCAGAATGGTTGTAGCAGATACATGGGCCTCATGTGTCCGATGAGAGGAGTCTAAACACAGCCAGTCTGTCGAGCAACCCACTATAGCCAGAGTTGCATTGGAAACTGACGAAATCTTACCATAACGCGATATATTTGCCATGTCCCCTGCCGTATGGGAAGACAGCTGCGGACTTTTGTATGACCCACTACGAAGATAAGAGTAGATCAGATCGGGATAAACGGAGTACACCAATGGACTTGGACGCCCCCCCCCCCCCCCCCCCCCCCCCCCCGCCCGAAAAATAAAGGATCAGATGGTAGTGACAACGGAAGATGTTATGGAGTGTGATACAGGGCTTTGTCCAACTAGTTCACCCGTTGAGGATCTGCACATGGATGCCGTTTGTTTGATCGAATACAAGCCCTTCACCTCATCATATCCAGGGCCAGAAGGTGTGCATTTACACCAAGGTGAATCCAGCTCTTTTGTTCCTTAGAAGCAGGTGGTACAAGGGATACAAGGAATTGCAAACCGACAGTCCAATATGGACACGAAACTTCTGGAGATGGCGGACACTCAAAGATACATCTTGGATAGGATAAACCAAATATCCGATAGGCAGGATCGTTTAGGGGAAGAACTTGAGGAGATACGTCTAAGTCAAGACTTGTATCACAGCCATGAGACAGATGTGGAGATGAGTCTTCGGGACGTGTCGGCCAAACAACAGTCAATGTTTGATATGGTCCACCACATCGCATGCTAAGTAGATGATCTTCGAATCTGGTCGCACCAGATGGATGGTGAGATGGAGTCAGTTCGGGATCAACAAGAGCTTACGATGTTATATGTTCAGGCAATGGACGAAAATGCCCACGACTTCTACCCTCATTATGCTGATCTGTACGCACCGACTCCACAAATGCTCGATGCAGTTGCCACGCGACAATTTACCGGGGAAGGGCCTTTCAACGGTTGAAGAACTGTACGTTGGCCGGAGGACACAAGCGGTCCATCTGAAGGGCGCGGTGGAGGTCGGGATGGTGGTAGAGGAGGACTTCAGAATGGTGGTAGAGGAGGATCTATGAATGGTGGTAGAGGAGGATTTCGGTATGGTGGTCGCGGTGGAGGTCATCGTCATGCTGGAGGCCGGGGTTGACACTTTTGAAAACATTATGAAACTTCTGTATTTTATGTTTGATACAATTGGTTAACTTTGATGATTTTTGTGTTTATCTATGGCATTGTTATGTAATCTACTAAATCTAGCACATTTTATTATCTATGATTCTATGGCATTGTCGAAAACGTACAATATATAGAGTATATATTGGGACAATTAATTTGTGAATGGATTCAGGCTGGCCCATGACGTTTAAACAATGTTGGCTTGTTGCAAACAAAAAAGCCCATTTGAGGCCCATTGCGGAAGCCCACGATAATCTATGTTGAACTATTATTTTTCATTAAAATGTGAAAATTAAAAGTATTTCAAGGAACCTTTATTATGAAATTCTTCAATTAAGCATACTTAAGTGAAGATTCGTTACATATAAAATCAACATCAGGATTAATCTAATAAGTGAATAACATAAGTGCATATATAAAATAAAAATACCATCTTATTCATTATTTTTCTTGCAAAAGATCTTAGTTTCCTCTGATTTCACCTACCAAATGAAATTATTGGCTATGTGAGTTAGACAAGTGTTTTATTAACTTGAGATACTAGATACATTAAGATACTCCCACTTTGAATACTTATAATGTTCTTGCAAAAGATCTATATAATACTTAACCATTAACTTGAGAAACTTGAGAAGTTAAGATGTTCTTGCAAAAGATAACTATACGATTATAAAAGTGTGTTACATGCCTTTAAAATCAACATAAGGATTAATCTAAGTTTTTATATGTAACGATTTCATTAATTCTGTCCTTGAATTTTTGTTAGTTCACGACTTCACGTAAAATGGTTTTCATATCCCTTGCTATATTGCTTGCAATAATGTGTACTTTGTACATTAGGCTATTATTTCAAAATTGGATCTCATAGTCCATAATCCCACATTATTTCTATTCAGGAAAAAAATGATTGATGAATGGCTTCACGTTAAAATAAATTTTATTCTGCCCATTGGGATATTATTCGAAAAATGAATTTCATAATCAATTATTACACATTTACTCAATTAGGTTATTTTTCCATAAGTTATTGATGCTTGTCGTCGCCTTAACATAATTTATACTCAGTACAATCAGTTATTAATTCGAAAATGTTGTGCAGAGTCAATTTTTCCACATCTAGGGTGCCAATTATTCAAATATATAAAAATGTGGGCGATAATTGTGATAAACAGGGTGCCGATTTGGAATGAAACATAAAATAATTATGCACAACGGTTCAATAAAACAAATTCTGTGTGTACCTCCCTCTTTTCGAGGCCCATCCGTATTGGTGCAAGGCTTAGCACACGGATTGAAATCTTGGACCGTTAGATTTAAGAAATAAAGGGTCACGATTGCATACACGCCATGCGAATGACTGATGCTTACAACGCTGCCTCAGACCCACAACAGTCCCGACCAATCATAGCCCAGCGCGTGTCTTTTCTTTTTGGAAAAAAAAAGAAAAGAAAAGTTGCATTTATGCGAATGGCTGATGCATTGCTAGATGCACTCATGCATACAAGCCGTTGGATTTCAATGAATAAAGGGCCAAGATTGCATACAAGCCATGCGAATGGATGATGCATCCCAAGATGCTTCAGAATCACAAATTATCCATGAATGCTACGGAGTACTTTTATTTTTCAAAAAAAATAACAAATGGTTTTTTAGAGTTCAATTCGGTCAGATTTATTTTTATTGTTATTAGTATTATTACGAAGTACAGTACTAATTTGTATAATAATAATAATAATAATAATTAATATAAGATTATTTTAATAATAATAATACTAATAATAATATTTTTTTTATTATTATTATTACTATTACCATTATGAAAAATTAGAGAAAGTAATACGCATAGTTATTATTTTAATTTTGTTCATATCAAACAATTGGAGCAACTATTAGAATATGCACAAAAAATAATAAAGGGCCACGATTGCATACAAGCCATGCGAATGGCTGATGCTTTCCACGCTGCTTCGGACACACAACAGTCCCGGCCAATCATAGCCCATCGCGTGTATCATGATCCATAAATGCTACTATTTTTTTAAAAAAAACAATCACTAATGGTATTTAGAGTTACATTACGTCAGCTGGATATTTTTTATAATTTTTTTTATTATTATTACTACGGAGTATAATACCAGTAATAATAATATTACTAGTAATTATTTTTATTATTATTACTAAGGAGAAAAAATAAGAAACCAATAGTTAGTAACATAAAGAAATTAAAAAGAGACTTAAGTGAAAAATAAGAAACAAAGGATAATGAAACAAAATCAAAGAAAATTGGAACACGAGCTCATTATGGATCAAGACTCGTAAAATTCCTCTAAGATTCACGGACACATTATCGTAAACTCTTCTCGATTAAGAGTTCACATAGATAGTTACTAAATAAACAATTTGAGTTAAGCCCGATAGTTATATTAGATTGAATTGAATGTTTTGATTTCAAACCAATAGTTAGTAACATAAAGAAATTAAAAATAGACTTAAGTGAAAAATAAGAAACAAAGGATAATGAAACAAAATCAAAGAAAATTGGAACACGAGCTCATTATCGGTCAAGACTCGTAAAATTCTTCTAAGATTCACGTACACATCATCGTAAACTCTTCTCGATTAAGAGTTAACATAGATAATTACTACATAAAAAATTTGAGTTAAGCCCGATAGTTATATTAGATTGAATTGAATGTTTTGATTTAAAACCAAATGTTAGTAACATAAAGAAATTAAAAAGAGACTTAAGTGAAAAATAAGAAACAAAGGATAATGAAACAAAATCAAAGAAAATTGGAACACGAGCTCATTATGGATCAAGACTCGTAAAATTCCTATAAGATTCACGGACACATCATCGTAAACTCTTCTCGATTAAGAGTTCACATAGATAGTCACTAAATAAACAATTTGAGTTAAGCCTGATAGTTATATTACATTGAATTGAATGTTTTGATTTCAAACCAATAGTTAGTAACATAAAGAAATTAAAAAGAGACGTAAGTGAAAAATAAGAAACAAAGGATAATGAAACAAAATCAAAGAAAATTGGAACACGAGCTCATTATGGATCAAGACTCGTAAAATTCCTCCAAGATTCACGGACATATCATCGTAAACTCTTCTCGATTAAGAGTTCACATAGGTAGTTACTAAATAAACAATTTGAGTTAAGCCCGATAGTTATATTACATTGAATTGAATGTTTTGATTTCAAACCAATAGTTAGTAACATAAAGAAATTAAAAGAGACTTAAGTGAAAAATAAGAAACAAAGGATAATGAAACAAAAGCAAAGAAAATTGGAACACGAGCTCATTATGGATCAAGACTCGTACAATTCCTCTAAGATTCACGGATACATCATCGTAAACTCTTCTCGATTAAGAGTTCACATAGATAGTTACTAAATAAACAATTTGAGTTAAGCTCGATAGTTATATTAGATTGAATTGAATGTTCTGATTTCAAACCAATAGTTAGTAACATAAAGAAATTAAAAAGAGACTTAAGTGAAAAATAAGAAACAAAGGATAATGAAACAAAATCAAAGAAAATTGGAGCACGAGCTCATTATCGGTCAGGACTCGTAAAATTCCTCTAAGATTCACGGACACATCATCCTAAACTCTTTTCGATTAAGAGTTCACATAGATAGTTACTAAATAAACAATTTGAGTTAAGCCTGATAGTTATATTAGATTGAATTGAATGTTTTGATTTAAGACCAATAGTTAGTAACATAAAAAAATTAAAAAGATACATAAGTGAAAAATAAGAAACAAAGGATAACGAAACAAGATCAAAGAAAATTGGAACACGAGCTCATTATCGGTCAAGACTCGTAAAATTCCTGTAAGATTCACGTACACATCATCGTAAACTCTTCTTGATTAAGAGTTCACATAGGTAGTTACTAAATAAACAATTTGAGTTAAGCCCGATAGTTATATTAGATCGAATTGAATGTTTTGATTTAAAACCAATAGTTAGTAACATAAAGAAATTAAAAAGAGACTTAAGTGAAAAATAAGAAACAAAGGATAATGAAACAAAATCAAAGAAAATTGGAACACGAGCTCATTATCGGTCAAGACTCGTAAATTTCCTCTAAGATTCAGGTACACATCATCGTAAACTCTTCTCGATTAACAATTTGAGTTAAGCCCGATAGTTATATTAGATTGAATTGAATGTTTTGATTTAAAACCAATTGCTAGTAACATAAAGAAAATAAAAAGAGACTTAAGTGGGGTTATTTCTCCAATTAAAAAGAATAGTAATAACAATAATAATAATAATTAAATAATTAGATTGATTTATAATGTGTCCCTAGATGCTTCGGACCCACAACAGTCCCGGCCAATCATAGCCCAGCGCGTGTCCCATTAACCACAAATGCTACTTTTACTTAAAAAAAAATTCAAAAATTATTTTATAGAGTTCAAATGGAGCGTCAGATTTATTGTTATTATTATCAGTGATTCAGTATTACTACTGTAATACTTACGGAGTACTAATTTGTATAATAAAAATAATAATTAATAATAATTATTATTAAAATAATAATAATAATAAATATTATTATTATTATTAGTAGTATTATTATTAGAAGAAATTATTATTATTATTTCTGTTTTGAAAAATAATAGAAATAATACCGCCAGTTATTATTTTAATTAGGTTCATATCCAACAGTTAGAGCAACTTTTAGATATGCAAAAAAAAAAAAAAAAATAGAACCAGTATTAATAAACAAAACTATTTATAAACAAAAGTATTTTAGATTATTAGAAATTTTATTTTATGAAACAATATAATTACAGTATTTACAACAACAATAGGTTATTTCATAGGTCGGGTGTAAACAAAAATTTGAAGGAAATCTCCATCTCCATTGGTCCATGGTTGAGAGAACGGATTGAAAACTTGCACCGTTGGATTTCAAAAAATTAAGGACCACGATTTAATACAAGCCATGCGAATGGCTGATGCTATACACGCTGCTTCGGACCCACATTGGTCCCAGCCAATCACAGCGCACCGCGTGTCTCATAATCCTTGAATGCTACTTTTCTTTTTGAAAAAAAACCAAAAATTGTATTTACAGCTATATTCGCCTATTTGGTCATAATAATTACTCTACTGCATATTTTTCTTATTCTTATTTTGATTATTAATATAAATATTATTTTTATTTTTATTCTTGTTATTATTTTATAATTATTTTATTATTATAATAAAACTTTATTATTATTATTATTATTAGTATTATTATAACTAGCTGGAGAATTATGTCAACATAATACCAACCATATCTAATACTAGTTGGTTATTTCATATGTAATGAACTAACTGAAATTATTATTATTAATATTATTTCATATGTAATTTTGTTGTTAAAAAAATGAAATGAAATTTTCAACCATCATTGATTGGATGGTGAAAGATATGGAGCTATTTCCAAGGGAGGTCAAACTCGGGTCAACAAAATCAATTAGGAGAAGATGGAGGGGAAGGGAAAAATTTAGAGGGTGACAAAATGGAGGACAAAAATTAGAGGGTGAAAAATAAGAACTGGAAGGATTCGAACCCGGGTTGGTATATTATATTGATAGACGTTTGCCCAAGGGGGCGTCCGATTGTTGTTGTGACTCAATCAAATAAATTACACACTAAATGAATTAAAAAAGAATAACTGAATCTCGAAAAAGTGGTGCATGGTGCAAGGACAACTGACTCCCGAAAAAAAAGAGCCCAGCGCGAGTATTGCCGTTAGATCAATTTCAATCCAACGGTTCACATGTAGTTATCCGCGTTCAGTTATAATTGGCCAATTGGATAGATCCGGTTGGCAATCTGTGTGGGGCCCATCTACCCCGTTATTTTTAATTTTATTTTTAATTTAGCGTTGCAAATTGGGAAGAATTTGGTAACAACTGAGCGAGAATAGCCTTGGCTATTTTTTCCATCCTGTTAAAAAACAGCGTTTCACAATTGACAAGGGGGAGAATTTAGTCAATTTACTCCCACATTTACAACTTCAGTTTCTTTTCCGTTTTTTTTCTTTTCCGTTTTTTTTGTCCTCCTTTTTGTTTTTGTTGTAACTCTTCATACGGTTAAGTTATTTCCCTCATCTCTCAACTCTCAACGTCAACCGTTTCTTTATTCCTAAGGCATCCATATATAAACAAACCCCCTTTCCCAACATCGTCGAGACCAACCCTAATTCTTCCTTCTTTAATCATCCCTGTAAAAGTGTGCGGGATGTCGCGATTCGGACTCTACTTTGGGCAGCCTGTTGAGGTAGTTGAGACATATTACATGCTTGGGTCTTTCTACGAGGCAGCGGTGAATAGGGAGATCAGGGGGTTATATGTCGAAGTCAATTACACACACCGGGCACCGATGGGTGTATTACGATCCGAACTAATCCATGCATGTATGGTGAGGCCAACTCCGCGCAGGATCCATCTACCGGACGTGCCGTTCAATGTAGGTGAAGATGTGGACTTCCCTAGGGACCACGGGTGGTGGCATGAAAGGGTACGATTTGTGCATGAGAAGATGTATTGTGTAGCGAGTGTAATTGATCAGCAAGAAAAGTGGTTTCGTCACGAGGAACTGAGATGTCATCAGGAGTGGATCGTTGATCGGTGGGCCATTAACCCATGGCGGCCGCCCCCGCCAAGTAACACATCTCCTCCCATATGTAATTAACTTCGCCTTGTCGACATTTATTATAATGTTTTGGTAACAAAATAAGCGATAACGCAATTTTTTCATGTGCTATATATGTGCGAGCGTCAAAAGGCTTTGGGCCCCAGGGCATAAAAGACGTGACTAAACTCTTGAGGGAAGGCGATTCGGTAGAGGTCAGGGGGTCAGGTGACGGGTTGGTTGGAACGTACCAACTTGCCGTCATCATGGCCTTGATAGATGGAACATATGCTCGGGTGGAGTATAAATTCTTCGTCCTAGAAGATGAGATCACACCCCTCCGGGAGATTGTCCACCATAGCCGGTTGTGGAGAGAGCCGCCAAGCATGCATGTGGACCCCACCACGTTCTGATATGGGGAAGTAGATGTGTGGTGGCATGACGTTTAGTGGCACGGCCACGCGATCAGGCGGATGAACAACGGTGCGAAGTACATCGTCCAGTTTGACCTACCTAGGTACAAAGGACAACATTTTATGGCCAACCAAATACGACACCACGGAGACTGGTTCAATACCGGATGGAGGTTTGAGGGGTGATGATGTGCTCGGGAACACTCCGAGCCGCCAGGATCGACGACGAGGTTCCTCCTTTATTTGAAGAGATGAACTTTCTACTAGTAACCGGATATGTATGGCAAGATCCGCAGACCTCTCACCATTGAATCTCCCACACTCGATCTCCATCCTCTCGGAATCGCACTCTGAGGATCTCGACCCTTCGACACCTTCGCCTCTCACTAGGGTGTCTCCCTCGACATCTCACCAAAGGGTTTTGTTTTTAGGATCTCACCAAAGGAATCAAAGGAAGCAAATGTTTACCCTTCGACCCGGAATCAAAGGAATCAAATGTGCTCAACTTTTCACTCAAAAATTAAACTTGTATTAGAAAATAGCAAGCCTTACAAAATATATAGGAGAAAATTATTGCCTCTTAAGTGTTTACAATCGATGTGGGACATTTTTTGATAGAAAAATAAAAGAAAAATCTATGAGTCTAGATCACATCATCATCCTCTCCTTTGAAAAAGATTCGTCCTCGAATCTTGTGTTGCCCTTCCGAAGAATACGATACGCCCCTGTACGTTGGATCTGCGTAAGGCATCGATTGTTGGTCCTGCAAAAGCTCTCGAATCCATAAGGCCCTTCCAAATGGTACATTACGCCCCTGTACGTTGGATCTGCGTAATGCACTTCAATGGTTGGTCCTGCACAAAACTCCAACGGATGGTTGTGGATGCTTGTGACAACAACACAAAAAGATTGAGGAACCCTAGCCGGAAGCTCTGATACCACTTGATGTGCTCGGGAACACTCCGAGCCACCAGGATCGACGACGAGGTTCCTCCCTTTCTCATTTCCAAGGGGTTCGATGACCTCCAGTTTGGAGCTAGGGGGGTGGTCCTTATAAACACCACTAGACTTGGGTCTAACAACATGTGTTGTAGGGATCGGTGTGGCCATAGGGAGAAAATTCATAGCGTTGGCCAACAATATATTTGTTCGTTGTGAATTAAGGCCACAAGGATGCTTGGTGGTACTATCTCGACTAGAGCAACGTCGAGAAGGAGGGGCAACAATTGTCTTCTTAAGAACTTTCTCATAGACATGAGTAGCATGGTTCAAAGCATCAACAACATGGGTATGATGAGAGCGCAAGACAAATTCTGCCACATCCGAATTAAGCCCTGCAAGAAACTTAGCAAGTATGTAAGCCTCATCATACTTTGTCCCAGAACATTGCAGGAGAGCATGAAGATCTTTGTAGTAATCATCAGGAGAGCGAGGACCCTGTCTTAGCGTCTCAATCCGTGGCAATGATGTTCGAATGTCAATCTCTTTTCCACGCCTAGCTCGACGGTGCTTTCTAGAAGAAGTCCTCTCAAAGCATGTAGATGACTCACGTCGAGGATTATGGTGCACATGATGACTTCCACTATGCCCATCTCGGTCTCGTCCCAATTGATGCGGGTCACCATGTAGGTCGACGTCACCGACCTTGTTCTTTGGTGTAGAAGGCAAGCGTCGTAGGATCTCAGCCACATCATCCTCCATCCGTCCAATTCGGGTCGCTAGTGCCTTGATCGTAGTGGTAATTTCTCCACCACGCATCATACTAGGTTGGCCTAAATGATGCGACATCATACAAAACAAGCAAACAAGTCAAGTTAGAGAAAATGTAAATATCTCTCTCACTTTGGTGGACGCTCACACTCTCTCACACACTTCGCTCGTGTGTTTAAAGTGTTTGCCTCACTATAATGTACTCCAGAAAAGAAATAGGCTCGAGAACCTACAAGATGAGCAAACAACATATAAGAGAGGGTTAGTATAAAAAGGCTTCCAAGTGTTTGACCTTCTCGGTGTTTGGCTCTCCGCTCCTTACTCTGAATGGTTCTCTCCTCTCACTCACCTTTTCCAACACTACTCAGTGTTGCTCTCACCTCTCCTTTTTCGGTTGCAGCAGGCAACACTCTCAACTCTCCTTTTCCCAGTGCAAGGGCACGACACTCAAGAACCTGAATAATCGCTAGCGACAACTAGCACCAAAAATAGTAATCAACCACCTGAAATCCACCCGCAGAAATGGGCAAGCAAGTAGAAGTACCCGTGACAAAATGATCAATAGCACCCAACGGAATACCAACACACAATAGCAATCATAAATAAGCCTAACGAGTAACCTTCGAGCACTTCAACAAGGGCCTTTCGGCGAGTATTTACCAAAACCCGCTATGGTCCTTAGGCAATGCAAAACAAGTGATCTAGCTCGGATATAGATTGAGATTGCAATGTAAAATAACATAAAATAAATTCAAGACAAGTGAATGAAAACTGCGTAATGCACTTGACGTGCTCGCACCCGGGCTCAAGAAAAAGGACCGGCGACGAGAGTTCCGAGAAGTCGGGAAATTGTGGACAACTTATGAGGCAACAGATTAGTCTTCAAAGATTTCCGATTTCCCGTCGATTGGCTCGGCTTCTGGGAACGTGCAAGTACTACTTTTGTAGATCTTGAAGTCGCAGTTGCGGATTGGGGCAGATCTCGTCAATCGAAGGTCAGGCGAAGCGGGAAATCGCGTTTTACCAAGATGTCGCTTGTGCAGAGGCAAGTCCAAACGGGGCTTGTTTGAGAGGGATTGAAGGGCTGCTTTTGGGTGACGTTTTTGGGGATGATTGAGGGTGATAATGGGGCTGTGGAAGGTCTTAAAATGGTGGTAAAGAAGGGAATGAGGGTTGAGGGATATGTGATGCAAGATAGCTCTCGGCCTCGCACTTCGAGCTCTCTCCAACACTCGATCTTCCGCACTGTCGGCCTCGCACTTCGAGTGTTTCCGACCCTTTGATTCCGTCGTCTCTCACTAAGGAATCACTCTTAGAATCTCACCAAGAGGGTTTATCCGGCATCTCACCAAGATAGATTTGTGTTTCTTAACCCGAAACGAAGGAAGCACAAGCTTAGTTTTCTCAAATTCAACTTAATTTCAAATGAAAAATGTTTACACATATATATAGGAGTTTATTGGCATCTCCATGTGTTTTAATTGGTGTGGGATAAAAAAAGACTTCAAATTTTCGTTCAGCTTAGAAATGCTGCAAAGAACAAGATTTATGACCATCTTCAGAGTAGAATTGGTGGGGGACGTCTTCAACAATGTCATAGCCCTCGAAACCATCTTTCCAACGAGTCCTCTTGCGTCTTCGTTGGACAAACACAACTCCAGTTAGAGCCAAAATAGCGAGCAGATGTCAGTTCATCAAGTTATAAGACTTTGATGTCCTCTTCTTCCGAAAATATGATGTCGTCCAAGGTAAGGGCTTCCGAGGCTGCCTTGTCAATGCTAGGATCACATGTTCATCCCTCCAAGATCCATCAATGGTGTCATATTCTCCTTCAGGTTCGTTGAACAAGCTACCATCGTCGAGGATCACATCATCCTCCCTCCCTTTAAAAGGATTCGACCTCGAATCCGGTGGGTCGCCTAGCAAACATGTACCTGCACGAATCACAAGAAAACTCATAGAAGAAGCAACAAAGAACACTTGACAAATCAAAACATCACTTAAAGAGTAAGAAACACCACTCCACTTGGTAACTTGGCTAACATCCTGTAAATGAGTGTCTAGTTGATTCCCAGGGTCCTTTGAGGGCCCTAAAACTAGCTTCAATTGCTCTATAACCTTCCGAGCATTTTCCTTTTCTACCATGCAGTATTCCCTAGCAACCAAATTAGCCATATAAGATGAGGACAACAAAAATAAATCACTCGGTAGCATAACAAGTACACAAACTCGACTCCCCTATATAACATCTCGTCTGCCGCAAGAATCGTCGACCTTAGGTAAGAATTTTGGCCCTACGGGGGAATAAGTGTCCATCTTCCTCTTCCTTGTAGCTTCATATAACTCTCCAGATGGGTGCGGTGTGATCCCTTTCTCATTTCCACTTGATGTGCTCGGGAACATTCCGAGCCGCCAGGATCGATGACGAGGTTCCTCCTTTATTTGAAGAGATGAACTTTCTACTAGTAACCGGATATGTATGGCAAAATTCGCAAGCCTCTCACCCTTGAACCTCCCACACTCGATCTCAATCCTCTCGGAATCGCACTATGAGGATCTCGACCCTTCGACACCTTCGCCTCTCACTAGGGTGTCTCCCTCGGCATCTCACCAAAGGGTTTTGTTTTTAGCATCTCACCAAAAACATGATCCTTAACCCGGAATCAAAGGAATCAAATGTGATCAACTTTTCACTCAAAAATTCAAATTGTATTAGAAAATAGCAAGCCTTACAAAATATATAGGAGAAAATTATTGCCTCTTAAGTGTTTACAATCGATGTGGGACATTTTTTGATAGAAAAATAAAAGAAAAATCTATGAGTCTAGATCACATCATCCTCCCCTCCTTTGAAAAAGATTCGTCCTCGAATCTTGCGTTGCCCTTCCGAAGAATACAATACGCCCCTGTACGTTGGATCTGCGTAAGGCATCGATGGTTGGTCCTGCAAAAGCTCTCGAATCCATAAGGCCCTTCCAAATGGTACATTACGCCCCTGTACGTTGGATCTGCGTAATGCACTTCAATGGTTGGTCCTGCACAAAACTCCAACGGATGGTTGTGGATGCTTGTGACAACAACACAAAAAGATTGAGGAACCCTAGCCGGAAGCTCTGATACCACTTGATGTGCTTGGGAACACTCCGAGCCGCCAGGATCGACGACGAGGTTCCTCCTTTATTTGAAGAGATGAACTTTCTACTAGTAACCGGATATGTATGGTAAGATCCGCAGGCCTCTCACCCTTGAATCTCCCACACTCGATCTCCATCCTCTCGGAATCGCACTCTGAGGATCTCGACCCTTCGACATCTTCGCCTCTCACTAGGGTGTCTCCCTCGCCATCTCACCAAAGGATTTTGTTTTTAGCATCTCACCAAAAACATGATTCTTAACCCGGAATCAAAGGAAGCAAATGTGCTCAACTTTTCACTAAAAAATTCAACTTGTATTAGAAAATAGCAAGCCTTACAAAATATATAGGAGAAAATTATTGCCTCTTAAGTGTTTATAATCGATGTGGGACATTTTTTGATAGAAAAATAAAAGAAAAATCTATGAGTCTAGATCACATCACGTTTGACCAATTTCGTTGGTGTTCCGGTAGTCGAACTTCTTCCACTGACACAAATTCGACCGCTCCCACCGTCAAGGCCGACGGAGCTGTTTGAAACAGGGGACGACATGGACGTTGAAAGCGACGAACGGTGGCGTCACCATAGGGTGGTTGAAAGGCGAGGGCAACATTACCGTCTTGTTACACCATTCGTAGGTGATGGTTGGTACCACAACAGTTTCCTTCGCCCACACTTCGAATGGTTTGGGAACAAATGGAGAATGGACACAACGTACCAACTCATTGAATTAGGTAATTGCACTGTTTCCTCGTGTTTGGTCCACATAATTTGATGGCCAGAGGTCAACTAATTGAAATTTGTGTGTGTTGTCGATGGCGATGTTTTCAGTGTGCAGGGGTGTTTCACCATCAACCAGGATGTCGAATTATTAGGTAGTTCAGAAGGCCTAATCGGATCATACAATGCGGCAAGAATCATCAAATTCTACGGTGCCTATTACGCTGAGGTCGATTTCGTCCTTTTGACAAAGGAGGGAGGGGGGAAACGTGAATCTGCTGGAAATTGCTCACTTCTGCCGAGTTTGTCCAGTGTTGCCTATATCAGCAATGGCAGAATACGAGTTGAACGAGGAAGTAGACGTATTGTGGAGAGATACTTGGTGGCAAGGGCGCGTTATGAATTTGGATCACCCAAATTATTTGATTATGTTTGACCTTTACCTTGATGCCAAATGGGCTGTGTTGTAAGGAGGAAATCAAGTTCAAAATATAATGAAATAATTCAAACCAGATTCGTGCCCCAGCAAATAATTACAAGACTCCCTCCAATGTAATAAGAGAAAGTCAGGATCGAATCCACGAGGAAGCGTCTCAGCGTATCCTAGGCAACTGTAAATCTCACAGAAAAGCAAATAGAAGACAAAAACAAAGAAACAAAGAAAGAAAGACAGAAATAACAAGTGAAAGCAAGAAATAAAAGCAAGGACAGACACTGCTCGATCTCGACAAAGCTAACTCGAGATCGAAAAAACTCAGCAGAAACAGAAACTTCAAAATCGACGACAGAAGCAAAAACTCATACACACAACTCGATCTAGACCAATCCCTACTCGGGATCGACTAAAGTTTTCTCTAGATCGACAACAACAACTCTAGATCGAGTAAAAACAAAAACTTGTAAATTGCAGATTTCGAACACAGAACTCAGATTTCGGACAAAATAAACACAATATATAAAGAACATCCAAATCCAGGGTATGAACACCACAACGATAACCATGCAAAGTAACACATAAAGGCATAAAAGATCATGCTTTCCTATCAAAATAACTTTCGTTATTAACAAATAGGCATATAGAGGCTTTCGCATAAACCCTAATTGTTACTAACCCTTTTTACATAATTAACCCAAGTTGCATTAAGATCACTTTCGCTTCAATAATACAAACAAGGATCACCTTCAACTCTCGCAAAAGAATCATGCTCATAGGGATAGAAGACGAATTGCATAATAAGATTGTACCTTTACCGCATCACCTTACATGGCCACCGTTGGGCTCACCCCAACTCAGAAGTGGGTAGACTACTCGCTCTTTATCATCAAGAAAGACATTAAATAAAAAAAGAAACTAACTTGCATTGAATTAAATAAAGAAAGCTTACAACCAAACAAGACAAATCCGCTTTCGCCTTTCCACCTTGCTTGCCACAAACTCTCTCTCTCTCTCTACTACTACTTACTTGTTCTCTCTGAAATTGAATGATGAAAAACCAGCCCCTAAGGCTTTATTTATAGCCTTCTATTCCTTGCTATTCAAGGATAGAATATATCTATCTATATCTAAAAAGCTTAAAAGATAAATAAATTAAATAAAGGAATTAAATCTAAAAGGGAAAATTATATCTAAATAGGTAAGTCTTCTCTCCATGTGTGGTAAATCTTCTCCATAGATAGAACTTGATAGATGTAGGATAGATCTCGACCAACTCTCGGATTCCTTCGGCTCCAAGGACTCCCAATCCGAGTAGGACAGCAAAGCCGCGTAACGCGGCTTGGACATGGCGTTTCTCGATCTCGACCAAGCCTCCTCGAGATCGAGTAGAAGTGGCGTCGAGTATGGCTTGGCTGGGCTTTGTCGAGAAGTTGGTGCTTGTCATGGCTTGGATCTTGGCTCTCTGAGTCCTCGAGATCGAGTAAAGAACTCGAGATCGAGTTGGCTGGTGTCGAGGATGGCTAGCTTCGCTGATGTCGGGAAACTTCTCCTTGACAAGCTCGGGCAGGTGCGGTGCTGGGTCCTCGAGATCGAGGAGATTCCTCGAGATCGAGGAGATTCCTCGAGATCGAGTTGAGGTTGTGCTCGGCTTCTCCGTCTTCGGCTTCTCGGCTTGGCACAGCTCGTCAACTCCGGACATGGCATCACAGTGTTGTCGATCTCAACAAGATTCCTCGAGATTGAGTTGGCTTCCGGGAGTCGGGTTGTCTCTGACTCAGTTTCTTGATCAGTGCCTAGTCGACAAGGTCTGTGCTCGGATACCGTCGTCGAGATCGAGTAAGCTTACTCTAGATCGAGTAAAGATGGGCTCCTAGCTTGATTCGACTGGTTCCGCTGCTTCTTAACCTTGGACTTCTGTAGTTGATTTCCGAGCTTTTCTGACCTTTCTCAGAACTGCTGTAATTTGCCTCGAATTCTGCGAAATTAAAAAGAAACTTGTGTAGATTCCATAATTTGACAAATAAACATAAACTACATAGATTCTGTACTATCTTAGCCCAAATGCATGAAATGTATGCAGAAAACGATGTAAAAGTAGGTGTAAAACATGGCAGATTCAGCTCACAACAAACACCCCATACTTAAGCTTGCTTGTCCTCAAGCAATACTTTTACTTGTCATTCAGGGGAAGAAATCAAAACTCTCAACATCTTAGATTCATTGCCATATAACCCAGCAGTCAATTACCATACTCGAAAAGGTACTAGTGTCACAGATTCATGCATGTGCAATACAAAAGCAACATCTACTCACTAAAGGAGGGTTATGCAAAACACATTCATTTGTGACAAAGCATTAATAATCAAGAGGACTTTAATTTAAGCTCAAATAAAGAGTAGATTGGTAAAAGGCTAAAGGTGGGCAATTTTTAGCAATCTGGTGCTAATTATCCGTGTAGATGGAGTGTTTCCAAATTTTCATACCACATTCTTTCTCATAAGATTCATCACCTTTCATAATGCTTTTTCTTAATAATAATGTTTTTACCTCTCTAACCTTAGCACTGCCTTCTCGCGAGTCGCAAACATGGGTGTCATGAATGGCCCCAGATACTTAGTGCTTTGGACTCCTCACAATGTGTCCCATCTCGCCAAACTATTATCTCAGCGAGCAGGGTCGATCTACCTTTATCTCCTGAGGTGATCGGATTTTCTTTCACTTATTAAAATTTCCATATATTTCAAAAAATTTCCTTCCAAACTCCATATATGATATATAACAACACAAACACCATATGATAATCTCCATAATGTAACATCATTCTCAACATAATCCCCGGATAGAAAATAAGGTAAAGAATGGCAATATTTAGAATATGTGGAGCAATATATGAAATAAGGCATAATATGGCTTTTGTGATGCATAAGCATAGGCAAGGATAGAAATTTAAATGATGAGCATTATATGGAAATATAAAGTCCTCCATCCTCTTATCATGCAACATGTCAAAAGGAACTTCAATTTTACCCCCTTTCATGGTTTTCAAGAAATAATGCACTTCATTGTGACTTCCCTTTACTAGGCAATTTCATGCTATATCTCTAATGAATCCAATTTTGCATCGTGGAGTTCAATATAAGCTTCCATTACATTAATCAAATTTTCAATGGGGGTCATTTTTCTTCAAATTTTTGGAAAACATGCATATAAGCTCATAAATCAATAATGCATTCCAAAATATCCATGTAGCAATTCAAAGAAATAAATTCTAAATATTGACAAATAATGTCAAATATGGCAAATATGCATAAAGTAAGCCCTTCCCCCACCCCATACTTAAACATTACAATGTCCTCACTGTATAAAAACAAGGGTAAAGAAAGAAACTCACTAGACAGGTGTGCAGGGCCTCTTGATATCGAATGAAAGAATCGCCTGGGCCGAGTCTGAATATAGCTTGCTTCTATCCATGGACCTAAAAAGTGTAGAAGACATATACACACACTAGAAAAACTAATAGTGTTCAAAACCAAAAACAAACAAAACAATGTCCAGAAAGTCCCAAAAATAAATGTCTATGTACAAGCTCTTGATTTTATAGTCGCTAGGCCGATTTTCTCCATTATGCTCAAGGTGGCATTTGCAGGGCCCATGTAGCTTGGGCTTCAAATAGGACTCCATTCTTGTCAATCAGCTGCAATCCTCCAGAATGGATCTTGTTTACCACAAAAGGTCCCATCCTCTTCTTGTTGAATTTGTTAGTAAACCAATGATCATTTGATTTAGAGACATAGAGCTTGTCTCCAACTTCATACTCTTTGGGCTCATCATTGGAAATCCTACATAAGCGCACATACCAAGGCAAACCTCTCCCATGTATAGATAGATCTTTAATGGAAATAGGAGAAGAAAGATCCATACCTTGGCTTACCTTCGCAGAAACGGAATCGGGGACCACGGTGTTTGGTCGATCTCGAGTACTATTACTCAATCTCGAGTAACTTTCAGGTTCTGGTGGCTTGCTACTCGAGGATGCAGGAGCTGGTGAGGCTTGGTCGATCTCGACGAGGGTCCTCGATCTCGAGGAGTTCTGGCCTTCTGGTGGAGTCAGCGTCGAGGAAGGTGAAGTCGAGTCAGTGGAGTCGTGGTCGATCTCGAGTACTCTACTCGATCTCGAGGAGATTTGATCTTCAGGTTTGCTGCTCGACGACGCTGGTGCTGGTGGAGGCTCCTGGTTTTGGTCTAGATCGACTAGAGTTCTCGATGTCGAGGAATCTTAGTCGACTATGACCCCATACTTGGTTCCTGTCAAGGCATCCGAAAAATAGTTAGTCTATAACGACGTACCTTGGTCCGTGTCGAGTGGATTCTCTGTTTCCTCCTTTAGGATGGCCATGATCTCCTCCACCTGGGCCTCCATATCCCTCTTTTCCAGCTCCTCAGGGGTCATATTTCTTACCTTGGGTTCCCCGCAGGTTATGTAGCCAGCTGAGATAGATTTGACCTCTTCCATTGGACCTGTATGCCTTTCAGTTTTATTAAAAGAATACTCAATTACCTCATTGCTGATGTTGAAAGTGAGCACTCTTTTCCTCACGCTTATGTTGGCATCCACCATCGCCAAGAAGGGCCTTCCTAGAATAATTGGACAAGCAGGGTCTTCTTGCATATCAACAATTAAGAAATCAGTAGGGACAAAGAATTTACCTACTTGTACTGGCACATTGTCCACCATGCCTGTTGGAATGACCACCGTGTTGTTGGCCATATAAAGTCTAGCATCCACAAGCTCTAGGGCACCTATCTTAATCTTGGACCAAATTGTTAAAGACATTATACTCACACTAGCTCCAAGATCACATAAAGCATTAATTTTGTATGGAACAAATCCAATGGATATAGAAAACTTACCTGGATCTGGCCTCTTCTCCAGTATGTCCAAATGGCTACATTCCTCTGTAATCTCAGCCATTGACCTCTTTTTGCTTAGAATCTCCTTCAGGAATTTGATATAGGATGGCATTTCATTGAGAGCTTTTGTGAAGGGGATGGTGTCATTGAGCTTCTAAAGCATCTTGATGAAGCGCTGAAATTTCTTCTCTGCAGGGTCCTTTGGAGATTTTGTGGGGAAAGACAACTTCTTTTTCTGATTCGGAGCCAGAACAGATGTCGGAGGTGCTGTAGCTTCCTCAATCTCGGGTTGGGTTTCCTCGATATTGACCAGATTCCTTGGTGTCGAGTTGCTGTGCTGTGCAGACGAAGGCTGGCCTAGCTGTTCCTCGAAATCGGGTTGCCCTTGCTCGAGATCGACTAAGTGCTTGTCGACGTTGCCTTGCTGCTGGTCGACTTGCTGTTCTCCTTCGTTCTGCTAGTTTCCGACCTCTGGCTCTTGCAGTTGATGGCTGCTTCTGAGTTTTACAGCAGCGATGTGTCCATTCTTTCCCTTGTGATTTGGTTCTGAAGACCCTGGGAGTGAACCTGATTGTCTGGGGATTCTTGCTGCTAGTTGACCAATCTGTGTATCAACTGATTTCCGCCATATATCAATTTCCCCAAGCCTAGAGTTGACACCTTGCATCTGAGTGTAGACGGAGTTGAAGGACTGCTTAGTTTCTGAATGATTCCTCCGTATTTCTTCCAGGACTATCTGTAGATCATCCCTTTTCTGGTCCCTTTCCGGATGTCCTAGAGCTCTGTAGGGCGGGGGATTCCTAGGGGCACCTTGGTTTCATTGTGGTTGCTGAAACCTTTGGTCCCCCATTTAGCGATTGGGACCCCCTGCGTAAGCTGCCTCTTCATGGTATTCTGCTAGCCTGACTTGCTCAGTGTGTGGGCACTCAGTAGTGGTGTGCCTCTGTGATCCGCATTCAATACAAGGCTGGTTGACAGAAAGATACTTTACTTGTTTGAGGAGCTTCTTATTCTGGTCTCTGTAGTACTGTTCCCTAACATCTGGATAAATATCCTTAGGGGGCTCATAGAGGGGCATGGATGGTGCTGGCCTGGCATAGGGGTTCTCCTCATAGTTGACTAGAGTCCCATACTTGTTGTCATAGTTGGTCAGCTTGTCGAAAGCAGCCCATGCGTTAGCAGGCGGCATCGTCAGATACTCATAGTGGGTGTATGTGTTGATTTTGTCCTTTGCAGCCAAGTCCAGAGAATTGAAGATCTCTTGAACTACGCAGGGTTGCTGTCCATGTGTAGGGCAGGATCGCAGTAGATCCTTATAGCGTTCCCAAGCCTTTGCTAGCGTCTCTCTAGGATATTGTTTGAAAGATGTGATCTTTTGGCGCAGGAGTGCTGTCTTGGCAGGAGTGATTGTCTGGGGATTCCTGCTGCTAGTTGACCAATCTGTGTATCAACTGATTTCCGCCATATATCAATTTCCCCAAGCCTAGAGTTTACACCTTGCATCTGAGTGTAGACGGAGTTGAAGGACTGCTTAGTTTCTAAATGATTCCTCCGTATTTCCTCTAGGACTGTGTGTAGATCATCCCTTTTCTGGTCCCTTTCTAGATGTCCTGGAGCTCTGTAGGGCGGGGGATTCCTAGGGGCACCTTGGTTTCATTGTGGTTGCTGAAACCTTTGGTCCCCCATTTAGCAATTGAGACCCCCTGCGTAAGCTGCCTCTTCATGGTATTCTGCCAGTCTGACTTGTTCAGTGTGTGGGCACTCAGTAGTGGTTTGCCTCTGTGATCCGCATTCAATACAAGGCTGGTTGACAGAAAGATACTTTACTTGTTTGAGGAGCTTCTTATTCTTGTCTCTGTAGTACTGCTCCCTAACATCTGGATCAATCTCCTTAGGGGGCTCAAAGAGGGACATGGATGGTGCTGGCCTGGCGTAGGGGTTCTCCTCATAGTTGACTGGAGTCCCATACTTGTTGTCATAGTTGGTCAGCTTGTCGAGAGCAGCCCATGCGTCAGCAGGCGGCATCGTCAGATACTCATATTGGGTGTATGTGTTGATTCTGTCCTTTGCAGCCAAGTCCAGAGAATTGAAGAAGATCTCTTGAACTACTCAGGGTTGCTGTCCATGTGTAGGGCAGGATCGCAGTAGATCCTTATAGCGTTCCCAAGCCTTTGCTAGCGTCTCTCCAGGCTGCTGTTTGAAAGATGTGATCTTTTGGCGCAGGAGTGCTGTCTTGGCAGGAGGAAAGAATTTGGTTAGAAATTCCTGCTTCACTTGAGCCCATGTCGTGAGAGATCGTGGTTTTAGCCCTTCCAGCCATTTTAGTGCAGGACCAGCGAGAGACTAGTGGAAAGCCTTCATTAAGATGTACTCCAAGGTGGTACCTTTAGAAAGAGTGCGACACATGTCAGTAAAGTTGGTAATATGCCTTAGAGGACATTCATTAAATCTACCATGAAAAGCATGATTTTTAATTTCAATAAGGAATTGAGTGCGAATTTCATAGTTGTTTTCAGGGATTAGAATGGCCGATTCAGGCACGACGAGAGTCGGGTGCATATAATCCTCTGTAGTGGTTGGGTATAGGGCAAGCTCAGCTTCTGCTTGCCTCGCACGCTCAGCTTCCTATTGCCTGCCTTCTCTCAGTGGCGAGAGCAGCATCCCTGGCGGCTAGATCCCTCGTGAGCCTCTCGATCAGCTGTTCCTGTGTCTCTACAGCTGCCATGGCTCTTTGTAGTTTAGATCTGATGTGTAGAAGGCGCTCTGGTTCATCTAAGCCGTCAAACTCAGGTGTTATACCAGAACGGCGCATATACATGCAAAGTAACTCAAGAGAAAAGTGAGAACTGACTACCTAAGGCGCGAATGATAGCCTCCCCGGCAACGGCGCTAATTTGTTGTAAGGAGGAAATCAAGTTCAAAATATAATGAAATAATTCAAACCAGATTCGTGCCCCAGCAAATAATTACAAGACTTCCTCCAATGTAGTAAGAGAAAGTCAGGATCGAATCCACGAGGAAGCGTGTCAGCGTATCCTAGGCAGCTGTTAATCTCACAGAAAAGCAAACAGGAGACAGAAACAAAGAAAGAAAGACAGAAATAACAAGCGAAAGCAAGAAATAAAAGCAAGGACAGACACTGCTCGATCTCGACAAAGCTAACTCGAGATCGACAAAACTCAGCAGAAACAGAAACTTCAAAATCGATGATAGAAGCAGAAAATCATACACACAACTCGATCTAGACCAAACCTACTTGAGATCGACTAAAGTTTCCTCTAGATCGACAACAACAACTCTAGATCGAGTAAAAACAGAAACTTGTAAATTGCAGATTTCGAACACAGAACTCAGATTTCGGACAAAATAAACTCAATATATAAAGAACTTCCAAAGCCAGGGTATCAACACCACAACGATAACCATGCAAAGTAACACATAAAGGCATAAAAGATCATGCTTTTCTATCAAAATAACTTTCGTTATTAACAAATAGGCATATAGAGGCTTTCGCATAAACCCTAATTGTTACTAACCCTTTTTACATAATTAACCCAAGTTGCATTAAGATCACTTTCGCTTCAATAATACAAACAAGGATCACCTTCAACTCTCGCAAAAGAATCATGCTCATAAGGATAGAAGACGAATTGCATAATAAGATTGTACCTTTACCGCATCACCTTACATGGCCACCGTTGGGCTCGCCCCAGCTCCAGAAGTGGGTGGACTACTCGCTCTTCATCATCAAGAAAGACATTAAATAACAAAAGAAACTAACTTGCATTGAATTAAATAAAGAAAGCTTACAACCAAACAAGACAAATCCGCTTTCGCCTTTCCACCTTGCTTGCCACAAACTCTCTCTCTCTCTCTCTACTTACTTGTTCTCTCTGAAATTGAATGATGAAAAACCAGCCACTAAGGCTTTATTTATAGCCTTCTATTCCTTGTTATTCAAGGATAGAATATATCTATCTATATCTAAAAAGCTTAAAAGATAAATAAATTAAATAAAGGAATTAAATCTAAAAGGGAAAATTATATCTAAATAGGTAAGTCTTCTCTCCATGTGTAGTAAATCTTCTCCATAGATAGAACTTGATAGATGTAAGATAGATCTCGACCAACTCTCGGATTCCTTCGGCTCCAAGGACTCCCAATCCGAGTAGGACAGCTAAACCGCGTAACGCGGCTCGGACATGGCGTTCCTCGATCTCGACCAAGCCTTCTCGAGATCGAGTAGAAGTTGCATCGAGTATGGCTTGGCTGGGCTTGGTCGAGCAGCTGGTGCTCGTCATGGCTCGGATCTTGGCTCTCTGAGTCCTCGAGATCGAGTAAAGAACTCGAGATCGAGTTGTCTGGTGTCGAGGATGGCTAGCTTCGGTGATGTCGGGCAACTTCTCCTCGACAAGCTCAGACAGGTGCGGTGCTGGGTCCTCGAGATCAAGTTGAGGTTGTGCTCGGCTTCTTCGTCTTCGGCTCTTTGACTTGGCACAGCTCGTCGACTCCGGACATGGCATCACAGTGTTGTCGATCTCGACAAAATTCCTCGAGATCGAGTTGGCTTCCGGGAGTCGGGTTGTCTCTGACTCAGTTTCTCGATCAATGCTTAGTCGACAAGGTCTGTGCTCGGACACCGTCCGTCGAGATCGAGTAAGCTTACTCTAGATCGAGTAAAGCTGGGATCCTAGCTTGATTCGACTGGTTCCGCTGCTTCTTGACCTTGGACTTCTGTAGTTGATTTCCGAGCTTTTCTAACCTTTCTTAGAACTATTGTAATTTGCCTCGAATTCTGCGAAATTAAACAGAAACTGGTGTAGATTCCATAATTTGACAAATAAACATAAACTACATAGATTCTGTACTATCTTAGCCCAAATGCATGAAATGTATGCAGAAAACGATGTAAAAGTAGGTGTAAAACATGGCAGATTCAACTCACAATAGGCTGAAGTCACGCAGCTGCGTGCCTATGGCGATTACAAAGATGGTTGCTGGTTCTTCAACCCAAAGTATAATGTATAGGGCATTGTATTTTAGGAACCCATGTTTAGTTTCCTAAATGTTATTGCTGATTCGGTTCATCCAAATTTATGTATTTCTTTAGGTTTTGGTAGCCAATGGTGGTAATCCACATGGCATGTGGTCCCCCATTTATTTGATACTATATAATTATGTATTTTTAAAAAAATATTTTTTAATACGATTAAGATTTGTCTATCCTATGACACCCATTATGTTGCATATGGTTGGGAAAAAAATAGTTCGCTAAGTATACCACATGAAAAAGATTTATAGTCATATAAATAACATTAACTTAACTCAAACGTTCAAATTTCAAATTTGAATTTTGAACTAAACACAGAAATTCAAAATAGTCGCCTATAAATACCCATCGTATGTTATGTCAAAACTCACCATTTCTTCCATCTTATACTTCAACACAAGACTTTGTTCAGTCCTCACTTCCACTTAATCTCCTCACTCAAATGGATGGTAATTGGAAAAGATATTGTAATGAGCCATGGGTCGACGCAGAGGACAAGTATGAACTCAAGCGACTACGCAAAGAGGATACCAGCAGCTTGTTCCATACGAAACGTAGGGGGCGACATGCTTCACTAGAGTACTTTTACTAGCCGCGAGATAGGGAGTCAGTTTGATTTCATATTTATATGTAGTATGCACATTCAAATTTTTTTATATTTATATTTATATTATTTCTTTTGTTTTTTTCTTTCCTTTTTCCCTTTTTTTTGAAATCCTTTTTACAGTAGAATAGAAGAGTACTTTTACGTAGTACGTAACTAATATGGAGACTACGGAGTAACTAATTTGCGGATTGAAATTTAAAAAAAATTATCATTTTATTTAATTTTGTAACAATTAACAAAATTTTAAAACTCGGGTTTTCGGGTGAACCTGTCACCCGACCCGGAAAACCCGGAATTACAAATCTCGGGTTCGGGTCTAGTGGTGGGTCACATTTTTAAAAATCCCGGGCCTTCGAGTTGGCCCCCACCCGGAATGTTCGGGTCAGGTCGGGTCGACCTCGATGAGCCACCCTATGCAGAACTACTCAACTTCGACTAATCTGGTCGATGTCGACTACTAATTACTCGATCAAGAGTCTTTGCTCGAACTCGATTGCTCGTTTGTGTTTTTTAGGTACTCGACGAAGCCAACCTACTCGACGTCGCGGAGAGCTTGTCAACGTCGACAAATCCTGTTGCCTACAACTTCTGTTTTCTGCACAAAATCGACTGTACAAGGCCCCTGTCGACTACACCCTAGTCGAGCTCGAGTACTCTAAGTTGGTTTCTGGACGTGATTCACTCAGCTATTTGAGATCCGCTGATCAGCTTCCTCGTTGATCGATCTTGACTTCCTTTTGCTACAACGGGAGGGAGTCTTGAACTTTATTTGCTCGGAACGGAATCGGTTTGCTTAATTTATTTATATTTTATTGTAATTCTCGATTTCCTCCTTCAACAAATTGACGCCGTTGCCGAGGAGGCATCAGTCGCGCCTTAGGTAGCTAGATTTTACGTTTTTCTTGAGTTTTCTTTTGTAGGTGTATGCACCGTTCTGGTCAAACACCTGAGTTTGACGCCTTAGACGATCCGAAATGCCTTATACGCATCAACTCTAAACTAAAAAGAGTCATGGTGGACGCAGAAACACAAGTTGAGATGATCGAGAGGCTTAAGAGGAGCTCTTAACCAACAATGCTGCTCTCGCCGCTGAGAGAGCACATGCTGAGCGGGAAGCAGAACAAAGGAGGCAGGCTGAGGCTGAGCTCACCCTATATCCCACTCTTAGTAAGGATTACATGCACCCGACTCTGATAGTTCCTGAATCGGCTATTCTAGTCCCTCCTAATGATTTTGAAATTCGCACTTCCTTTCTATCTGAAATTAAATAGAATCTTTTTGAAGGAAGATATAATGAATGCCCTCTTATTCATATTACTACTTTTGCTGATATGTGACAAACTATTGCTGAAGGTGCAACCCTTGAATATGTCAGAATGAAAGCTTTTCGTTGGTCTCTTGCAGGTCCAGCATTGAAGTGGCTTGAAGGACTCTGTTCCTCAACAGAGTCCTTCAAGCCACCAAGACAACGCTCCTCCGACAGAAGATTACAGGTTTTAAACAAAAGTCTGGGGAGCCGCTGACACGAGCATGGGATCGGTACAAGGATCTCCTGTGATCTTGCCCTACTCATGAGCGGCCACCATATTTAATTTAGAAGATTTTCTACAATTCTCTTGATCTATCCAGCAAGAAGAGGATCAATCAATATATACGCAATACGAATACCTCATGCAAACACCAGCAGATTGGTTACTGGAAAAAGTTGTGTAATTGTTGGAAAGGGCGAAAGCTTGTTCCTTTGATGAGATTGCATGATTGTTTCTATCTTGCCTTATGTATGTTTGGTTATCGTTGTGGTAAACCCTGGTCTTGGAAGTTTTATTTCATATATTTGTTTACTTCAAATCTGCCAAAACATTGGTTTATTTTTTATTCACACTTCGTTTCCATCCTCAAACTCTTTGGCCATCTTTCGCCGACGCAAACAACTACTCTGCAGAACTACTCGACTTCGACCAATCTGGTCAACATCGACTACTAATTACTCGATCAAGAGTCTTTGCTCGAAGTCGATTGCTTGTTTGTGTTTTGCAGGTACTCGACCAAGCCAACCTACTCGACGTCGAGGAGAGCTTGTCGACGTCGACCATTCCCGTTGCCTGCAGCTGCTGTTTTCTGCACGAAATCGACTGTACAAGGCCTCTGTCAACTACACCCTAGTCGAGGTCGAGTACTCTGAGTTTTTTCTTGATGTGATTCACTCAACTATCTGAAATCCGCTAACTAGCTTCCTCGTGGATCGATCCTGACTTCCTTTTGCTATAATGGGAGGGAGTCTTGAACTTTATTTTCTTGGAACATAATCGGTTTGCTTACTTAATTTATATTTAATTGCAATTCTCGATTTCCTTTTTCAATAGGAGCCCCTCTTGCTCTCCGTCTTTCTCACTTCTTGTTATCTCCATATGTCATCGGTAAATGAAAGATTGGATCAAGTAATGGTCAACATTACCGGAGTTAAATGAAAGATTGGATCAAGTAATGGTCAACATTACCGGAGTTAATGTCATGCAAGTACTGCATGCCGCTTATATATGCTCATAAAGTGCCACCGATCATATTCATCCCCTTCCTCCCTATACAAATACTTGAGGGCCTTGAATCTCTCGGTATGTCGTATGCACTTCAAAAGTTTATCGCCCTACAATAAAATAGTATGTAATAAGTATAACTTATATAAATGGAAGAACTAACCCCAAAAATTAAAGACTAAAACATATGACAAACAAAATATAGAAATCACCTTGCAAAAGCCAAAGGGATCGGGCCCTGTATGTTTTGTACCACTTCAACAACTCATTAACTAAAGGGCTGCCATCATCGAAGTCATCATCACCCACCGTAGGATCAACTTCCTAAATGACCTCCTCAAGATCCCACCTAAGGTCCTTAGCTGCCTCTTGTTAAGAAAATGCCTGGCCCTCTTGGAAGCTTGGACCATACACAAGATCATGAGCGAAATGGGGTTCGAGTTGGTTCCCAACCTCCTATTTGAGTATGAAAAATGGTGCATTGAGTGATCTCTCCTAAGTAGCCACAACTACGGGTCAAGGTTCGACCCGGACTTGCTGGGTTGCCTCGGGTTTGTTACCCACTGGATCCGAGTGAACGGTTCGGTGGGTAGACGGGTTAGGGTTTGGGTCGAACCCCTGAGACCCATCCACCCACAGGGTCAATCGTTATTTTTTTAAAAAAGAACGATGCATGTGTAGGCACACTTGGTCGGGTTGTTTTAAAAAAAAAGTAGTTGTTGGGGCTATATTGTCGCATATAAAACATCTTATATCCTTCTCCACTCCATTTTTTCTCATCTAAAATCCAGATCCCACTTCTCAATTTGTTAATTTCATCATGGCAAATGGATCTCGATGTGAAGATAATTTTCTACGTGAAGATATATTTACAAAACATTTAGAAAAGGAGGAGATCGTGCTTGGCTACTTCGAAGCAGTTTGTAGGCATTATAGTCATAAATAAAAGGTGAAGAACCATTTGAGCTATAAACACCCCGAGAAGATCTGAACAACAGGTAATTAGTTTGTGTTGTAGGAAGGAAGTTGACAAGTTATTTTTATGTTATACTTGGTTGGAACTTGTAAGGTGAGTTTTAATGTTTTATGTGTTTAAGTTGTTGCAAAATTTGAAGTCAGAACCATTGGGTAATCGTTGTGTAAAATTGTGTCAAAAGTTTCAATTTCATAAGATCATATTACCTATACCATTATGAAAATACTACTTACATAAAATGAAATGAATATAGAAGTTTCAATATTCATACTATCAACAATAATACTAATAACAATACTATGCATGTAGCTAGTCCTAATATCATTATTATGTAACATCATTTTTTTTTAACTTAATCGACTCATATTAAAAAAAATACATTTTACGTAACATAAAATTTTATACATGTACATAGTCTTAAAATTCAATTTTAATATATACATAGTCCTGAAATTATACATAATATTAAAATTCAATTTCCAAAATTAAATTAAAACTAACCTTGCCCCTCTCCTGAACATAAAAGTTGATAGTTCTTTGTGATTCGCCTTCTCTGGAACCATCTTGGAGGTGAACGAACCTTTTCCAAAACTTCCACATCATGGTCGAAGAGAGGATGCAAAATGACGGCAATTAACTAACGAATTGGAATTGAAAGGTCGAATATGTTGGGATATAAAGTGGTGAGGAATGAAAAGAAGGGTCGTTTTTTTATAGAGGGAGGGAGGCCTCCCACATTTTCAGAACCGTGGCCTGCAGGGTTGGTGTTGTGCGCCTATTTTTCCATGTTTTATATCAACTTTTATTTCAATTTCTATTCATATTTTATACTTTTGGGTTAAGAAAGTATGAGATTTATGTAGTTTATGTTTATTTGTGAGTTATGGAGGTATACACAAGTTTCTATTTAATTTCTCATGAATCGGAGACATTTTTTGAGCAATTCGAAGAAGAAAGAACCGAGCTGGATTTTCACTTGATGTTTAGTTAAAGTGACTCGAGCTCTACTAGAGTGAAGTTAGAATTTGGCTAAGTGTTGAACAAAGCAAGCTACTGAGATTCCACTCGACCTCTACTGAATGACTCGACGTCTAGGGAAGATGTGCAACACTTAGAGCCATAAGGAAAGGAAGGCACTCGACACCACAAAGATCACCCGAGATCAAGTGAAACCCACTCGAGATGCATGGAGGCACTCGATTTGGAGTGACACCACTCGATGTGGAGTGAAACTACAGAATGTCGGGACACGTTTTGAAGAATCCTAACGGGATGGAGATCGCTTAGTGAAGAAGAGAAGATCTTTTATCTCCTTGTGGAACATCTATCCTTATGGGTTAATTCTTATTTACCCTAGGTAACTGTTGTGAGCTGAATCTGCCATGTTTTACAGTAACTTTTATATCGTTTTCTGCATACATTTCATGCATTTGGGCTAAGATAGTACAGAATCTATGTAGTTTATGTTTATTTTCCAAATTATGGAATCTACACCAGTTTCTGTTTAATTTCGCAGAATTCGAGGCAAATTACAGCAGTTTTGGGAAAGGTTGGAAAAGCTCGGAAATCAACTACGGAAGTCTAAGGCCAAGAAGCAGCGGAACCAGTCGAATCAAGCTAGGAACCCATGTTTACTTGATCTAGAGTAAAGTTACTCGACCTCGAGGAAGGTGTCCGAGCACTGGCCTTGTCGACTAAGCACTGACAGGCCTAAGGTCGTTATGCCTAATCAAAGTAAATTCCTAAGATGCAAACTATAACAAGTATAGTAGGTAAGTTAGGGTCGAACCCACAGGGAAACAGAATCAATTGTAAGAGCAAGTATTATTACCCAAAAGTAACCAATTCAAGGGGAGTTTTGTGTGTAAGCAAATGGTGACAGAACAAGTTGCAATAAGAGGTTGCGAATATATGATGGAAAAGTATCACACCAGGTAATTATCCGCACAACAATTGAGATGGTTCATCATCGCATTCTATGAATCTCAAGTTCTAATGTCCAGTAATTGTTCTCAATTCAGATCGTGTAATAGCTTTTAGTCCTACCAGTCCTAAAAGCACTTATCACCAAATTACAAGGGAAAACCTTCACCGAATAATAAAGCGATAGCATTCAAACATGAATTATAATGAGATACAAGCGATTCTAACAACCCGTTAAAATAGCCTGTAATCGAATCTCCTTCACAATCTACCACAAGCAACCCGCGTATGGTGATTGTGTTTGCTACAGTGAATCTACAACCCCAAACCTGGAATTTGAAACCCTAGCAATATGACTAGTATCAATAAACCTAGGTGATCAATCCAGATTAACCAATAATAAGCAATCAAGCAATAAACTCAGGAGATCGAAACAATTAACAAAGGACAAACAAGAGTAGAATACTCACAACCAAATCAATTGAAGGCTTCAAAGAACCAAGTGCAACAACGGAGAGTTAGTTCTCCATAGGGTTTGTGAGATGAAGAAAAGGAAACTACGTCTCTGGAAAAATAACCTCCTAATCTCTCCTGCCTTCTCGGCCATAATATATAACCTAATAAAATCGGGTTTAACATCCCGTAAAAATATAAAATATAATATTAAAACTAATAAGATAGGGAAAATCGGATAAGAATCCGTCTTCAGGGACCGACGCGGGCGCGCCATGTAGCAGCGCGGGCGCGCCAGCCTTTGACTTGCTTCTTGTCTGGTGAATCGACGCGGCCACTTCCTCCTAGCAGCGTGGGCGCGCCGGGTAGCAGCGCGGGCGCGTCGAGTGCCGCGCGGGCGCGCCAGACTCACCAGCCTTCCAGCTGCTTCCGAACTTCTTCACTTCAGCTCTTCTGTAACTTGCCTGATTTCTTCAACTTCTTCAACAGGTTCCGAATCACCAAGTTCACACAAATACCTCTCACAATGACATGTAAATGATGACAAAAACTACTAAATGCGCTATAGAATATATCGCCTATCAAATTCCCCCATACTTAAACCTTTACTCGTCCCGAGTAAGCATAGAAGTTAAGCCTACTCTCACCATAAATCTCAAAGGTTCACAGACAGTACAAGGAAAATGAACACTAAGTACTAGTAGTTTTCACCATCTCAACAATCAGCCCAAAAGACAATCAAAATAGAAAATGAGATCTATAATTGTATCTCAACCATCTACACCTTATAGCTCCCAGTGGCCTACCCGAAAACCTCCTTATCACTCCACTTCTTATGTCGCCTTCACCAAGAGATCAATCCTAAACACTCAAAGTAACGCTCATCTTGCCAAGGCGCCCTTTCGGGTTTTCACCAAGCCACTCATTTTTTTTTTTCAAAGATGGTACTCACATAAACATTCTCACTTCCCTCAAGTCTCATATTGCCAAGCCTAAGGCTCGCCAGACTACCTGCTTTTTGCCTGAGTCGCCCTTTCGGGTTTTCAACTCATCCCAGGATTTTGATTGCTTTTTTTTTTTTTTTTTTTTTTTTTTTTTTTAGAATAACAAGTGCAGAATCTGTACAAAAATAATGCGGAAATGAAATATGTACAAGATATGTAAATCCTTTCCCTCCCCCATACTTGAATGAAGCATTGTCCTCAATGTGAAAGAAGACAGAAATAAGTAGGGAGAAGAGAAACAGAAAGACTCACTAAGGGGGTGGATAGTGGCGAGAGTAGTCCTCTCGCATGCGGCGCAGCTCTTCCCTCATCTCTCTGAACTCGCCAAAGCCTTCTAGGATGTCGGCCTGCTGGTGGAGAATCTGGTTCGTCACTGTCGTCAAACTCCCCACGTCTTGGCGCAGAAGGCCAATCTGATCAACCAGGTAGCCCCACTGGTGAGGCTGCTGATGGGCATCCTGAAAAGCTTGTGGGGGCCAAGGGGCCCACTGATGTGAATCCTGCTGGCTCTGATATGTCGGTTGAGAATCCCAACCGTGAGAGGGGGTCTGATAAGCAGGCATCTCCTGCTGTGGGTTCTGTGCGAAACCCTGTGTATCTGTCTGAACAAACGCCTGCGGAGCCACAGGCGCATCCTCATCCGTGGCAGCTCCAGCTGTGCCACTACTGCTACCCACCTCAAGGCGACGCTGTCTACCTAGAACTGACGTCGGAAAGTAATCGGCCTCAATGTACCAATCAGCCCAAGTCTCAGACCAAGGAAGGGGCTTAGGGAGCCTGAACTGATGCTCTTTCTTCTTTCCTGTACACCAAATGGCTCCCCCATCCGGTGCAGTATCAAGCATCAAACACCTTCGCAGATACTCCTCTGTATAGGTCCTCGCTATGACCTGCTCCTCCAGTGCCTGCAAACCATTTTGCCCAACGCCTGCAGCAATGGCTACCCGAGTAACAAGTCCGCTCTGGACCATTTCTGGTCCAGCGGCACTGCGATCCTTTCTGATCCTGTCGAGGCCATCGAAAAAGAGTCTAACCCAGTCAGGCGTATAATCTGCAGTAGGCACAGCGCTGTAAGCAAACCGCAGGTGCGTCATGGAAAGCTTTGTATCTGTGATCAGCCCATAATATGTTCCAGAAACGATCTTGCACAACATACGGAAGACAGGATGAGTAATCCTGCTATTGTACTCGTTACTGGTCAAGAATTCCTCTCCAGACACCACTCTAAAGAATGCAACAAGGTCTGCGTCGGTCGCGGCTGTTACCCATCCATCAGTTGGGGCTTTAGTGACTCCCAAAGCTTTTCGCAACCTTGCTGCAGAAGCCCTGTAGGTAGTGCCATTGTATCTGAAAGCAACCCCTCTAATTCTGTTCTCCCCAAGGTAAAGCTGATATGTTGCGAGGAACTGCTTGCACAGTTCCGGGTATCCTACCGCTCTCAATTCCAAAAAGTCACTAATACCAGCGTGAGCTAGACACTTCTGCATACAATCTAGCATCTGAAGTCTCTGAAGTGTCTCTCCATGCAAATACTTCGTAGAACTGACACAGCCAACCTTATTGTAAATAGCCCATTCCTCATCAGACATTTCTAATCCATTATCAGATCGACTCGCCTCCTCCTCCGATGAACTCATACTCGATAGATAATAGGACTAAATCGGAATCGAAATAAGGACAGCGGGAGTAACTCACGAAGAACAGCGGAGTCTCGGCGCAGGGGGCAGACGCGGGCAAGTTGGAGCACAGAGCGGGCGCGTCGAGTAGCAGCGCGGGCGCGTCTGGTGGCAGCGCGGCCGCGTCGGTTGTGTCAGCTGTTTGGTGGTTTTCTCTGACAGGCGCGGGCGCGTTAGGGGTGGCGCGGCCGCGTCGGCGATTTCTGCAGATCCGGAAATCGTCGAAAGCAGCTTGTCGATGTGGAGCCCGCCGATGTGTTGAAGGAGGGGAGGGGGACGGGGTGTGGGGACCCTGGTGGGGGGTGTTTGAGTGGAGTGTGGAGGAGATTGGGTGTGAGAGGAGAGGGTGTGGGGAAGGTGAGAGAGTGTGGGGGATGTAGGGTTTTGGTGGTATTTGAGGGGATGGTGATGGGTAGTGATGATGGGGCTTGAAAATGGCGGGCTGGCCCGAAGCGGGTTTTCCAGCCCGTGGGGCCTTTTTTTTTTTTTTTTTTTTTTTTTTTTTTTTTTTTGGACGAAAATTAACACTGTGGAAGCAGTGGGTCCGAAATGCGGGTGCAATTCGTCGCTAAAAACTCCGTCTTTATTACCTACAAGTTACAATAAAATCGAGTTAAGGGAAAGAATGCAATACCTTGGGTTGCCTCCCAAGCAGCGCCTTTGTTTCATGTCGCTGGCTTGACTAAGCCTTTTCGATTATTCTAACTCTGCATTTGGCTCCTCCAAAGCTAACTCATCCATAGCCTCCTTTGGGAACCCTTCATAGTATGTCTTAAGCCTTTGACCATTTACCTTAAACTTCTTGTGGCTATTCGGGTCATATAACTCTACAGCTCCATGTGGGAAAACTTCAGCAACAATGTATGGTCCCCCCCACTTTGACCTGAGCTTCCCAGCGAAGAGTTTCAGGCGAGACTGAAAGAGTAGGACTTTGTCACCAGCTTTAAAGTCCTTCCTATGGATGTGCTTGTCATGCCATGCCTTGGTCTTCGCCTTGTAGATTGCCGCATTATCATAGGCGTCCAACCGTAACTCCTCGAGCTCGCCTAACTGTAGCTTCCTGTGTTCTCCGACCCCGTCACTCTGCATATTGCATTGTTTCACTGCCCACCAAGCCTTGTGCTCCAGCTCAACAGGAAGATGACATGCTTTACCATAGACAAGTCTGAAAGGAGACATCCCAATTGGAGTTTTGTAAGCAGTGCGATAAGCCCACAACGCATCATCAAGTCTCAAAATCCAATCCTTCCTGTTAGGATTCACAGTCTTCTCGAGAATGGCTTTGATTTCTCTATTGGACACCTCTGCTTGGCCATTCGTCTGTGGATGGTATGCGGTGGAAACTCTATGTGTGACATGATATTTTTTTAGCACGGCAGTCACAGTTTTGTTGCAGAAATGGGTACCCCTGTCACTAATCAGCGCTCTAGGAATACCATGCCTGGCAAAAATATTGCTTTTCAAGAACCCTGCCACAACTTTAGAATCATCAGTTCTGGTGGCCTTCGCTTCCACCCACTTGGAAACGTAGTCCACCGCAAGTAAAATATACAAGTTCCCACAAGAACTAGGAAAAGGTCCCATAAAGTCAATGCCCCAAACATCAAAGATTTCGCAGAAAATCATTGGTGATTGTTGCATTTCATTCCTTTGAGAGATATTCCCTAATCTTTGACACCTATCACATGCCTTGCAGAAAGAGTAAGCATCTTTAAAAATATGTGGCCAATAAAATCCAGCTTCAAGTACCTTTCTAGCAGTTTTATTGGCACCAAAATGTCCCCCACATGCTTGAGAATGACAAAATTCAAGAACAGATCGTACCTCATTATCTGGAAGACAACGACGAATTACCTGATCAGCACAATGTTTCCAAAGGTATGGGTCATCCCAAACATAGTGGTTTGCTTCTCTTCGAATCTTCTCCGTCTGGGCCCTGGTATGATCCGGAGGAAATTCCCCACAAACTAAGTAGTTCACAATGTCCCGGTACCAAGGGCTTACAGAGTGGAGTCTCAGAACGGGCTGAGATGGGCTGAGAAGCAACAGCGTGGGCGCGTCAGGGGTCAGCGCGGGCGCGCCATGGAGCAGCGCGGGCGCGTCAGATGTCAGCGCGGGCGCGTCAGCTGTTGACGTGGGCACGCCAGACTCCGGCGTGCCTTTGTGCTCGATTCTGCATAATGTGTCATCCGGAAACGTGCCTAAGATGGGTTTCTGTGACTCCGGCTTGTCCTCCTCATTCACCAATCTGCTTAAGTGGTCAGCCACCAGATTCTCCGCTCCTTTCTTATCCTTAATCTCCACATCAAATTCGCTGAGCAACAAGACCCATCGAATTAATCTTGGCTTTGTCTCCTTCTTTGTCATCAAGTAGCGGAGAGCTGCGTGATCTGTGTAGATAATCACTTTGACCCCAAGCAGATACTGTCGAAACTTCTCTAGTGCAAACACCACAGCTAGCATTTCTTTCTCAGTGGTGGAGTAGTTGCGCTGCGCTCCATTCAGAGTCATGGAAGCATAATGGATCACATGAGAGGCTCTTCCCTCTTTTTGGCCTAGCACTGCTCCCACTGCATAGTCGCTCGCATCACACATGATCTCAAATGGGCGAGACCAGTCTGGTGCCTGAATGATTGGTGCACTAGTGAGGCGTCCTTTCAGCTGGTCGAACGCCTCTTTGCACTCTTGTGTGAGTGCAAAGGTCACATCTTTCTTCAGAAGGTCGCACAAGGGTGAGGATATCTTTGAAAAGTCTTTGATAAACCTGCGATAAAAACCTGCATGGCCTAGGAAAGAACGAACTTCGCGCACATTAGTAGGATAAGGCAGAGATTGAATTACATCAATCTTCGCCTTATCGACCTCAATACCCTTTGCAGAGACTATGTGACCTAAAACAATTCCCTGTTCTACCATAAAATGACACTTTTCAGAGTTTAAAACCAGATTAGTTTCAACACATCTTTTCAACACTAGTGCCAAATGGCTCAAACAAGTATCAAAGCTATCCCCATGTACTGTGAAATCATCCATGAATACTTCAATGAAATTCTCAATGTACTCAGAGAAGATACTAACCATACATCGTTGAAATGTCCCGGGTGCGTTACATAGTCCAAATGGCATTCTGCGATATGCAAAAGTACCGAAAGGACATGTGAATGTAGTCTTTTCCTGGTCCTCTGGCGCTATGGCCACCTGAAAATATCCAGAATATCCATCCAAAAAACAATAATAGGGGCGCCCAGCAAGGCGTTCTAGCATCTGATCAATAAAGGGGAGGGGGAAGTGATCCTTCCTGGTTACTGTATTCAGCTTGCGATAGTCTATGCATACCCTCCAACCTGTTTGTGTCCGGGTAGGGACCAACTCACCTTGTTGATTCTCCACGACTGTAATCCCTCCTTTCTTAGGGACAACTTGTGTAGGACTTACCCATTGACTGTCAGAAATTGGGAAAATCATGTTTGCTGATAGCAATTTCAGCACTTCCTTCTTCACCACATCCATCATGGGAGGATTGAGCCTTCTCTGTGGTTGGCGTGATGGCTTAGCTCCATCCTCCAGCAGGATCCTGTGCATGCATGTAGATGGACTAATTCCCTTGATGTCAGCGATGGTCCATCCCAATGCAGTTTTGTACTCCTTTAGAACCTCCACTAACTTTTCCTCCTGCTCCGCTGAGAGCTTACTTGACACAATAACTGGTAAAGTGTCATCAACTCCTAGGAAAGCATACTTGAGATGACTAGGGAGTTGTTTGAGTTCAATTTTAGGTGCCTGCACAACAGATGGAACAAGCACTTCGCTTGGAGTCAGTAGATTGGGGCCAATGCCCAAAAGAGTAGGGGAATTACCTTCTACATCCATCAGGGCTACTAATTCCTGCATGTTAGATGAAATTGAAAACTCTGTATAGGACTCGTCAATATCATTCTCAATAATTGACTGCAACTCATCTTCCCTAGAAATATCAAATAGATCTTGAGCTAATGGTTCAATCACATCAATAGAGCACAGAGAATGGTCATCAACAGGATGTTTCATAGCCTTGTATAAATCGAATTCAATCTTTTCTCCATCAAATTCCATTGTTAGTGTCTCAGAGACACAATCAATTTTTGTCCTAGCTGTTCTAATAAAAGGTCTACCTAACAGAATAGGCGCATCATGCTTATCATGTTCCATATCCAGGACAAAGAAATCTGCAGGAAAAATCAGTTTATCGACCATAACTAATACGTCTTCCACTACTCCTTTAGGGTATTTATTAGACCTGTCAGCTAGTTGCACAATTACTCCAGTTTCATGCAAAGGTCCTAAATCTAGCGATTTGTAAAGTGAGTAGGGAAGCACATTTATGGAAGCACCCAAATCAAGCATAGCTCTATCAAATTTGACATCTCCAATGACACAAGGGATAGTAACCATACCTGGGTCAGTGCACTTTTTCGGCATTCTCCTCTGAAACATAGCGGATACTTGCTCACTTACTTTCACTTTCTTTTTTCCTTTCAGCTTCTGATTCCTCTTCACTGTGCAAAGCTCCTTCAAGAACTTGGCGTACTTGGGCACAGTTTTTAACATTTTCAGCAGAGGAATGTTCACCTGACACTTGCTAAATGTCTCGAAAAGCTCTGAATCATCGATTATCCTCCTCTCTTTGAGTGCCTCAGGGAACGGAGGTTTTGGTTTCTCCGACCCGAGAGGGGGAAAATTCGGTCGTACATATGTATCGACATAGGGCTCAGATTCAGGCGAGATCGGACTCGCCGTGGGCGCGTCAGCAGGCAGTGCGGGCGCGTCAGAAGGCAGCGCGGGCGCGTCATACTGTGGCGCGGGCGCGCCAGTGTTAGGCGTGGTTACGTCGGAGATTGGCGTGCTTTCCTCCTTATCTTCCTGACCTTTCAGCTCTTTTCCATTCCGAAGAGTTATAGCACTGACGTTTTCCTTTGGATTGACCACCGTTTGAGATGGTAGACCCCCTGACGTCCTTGCCTCCATTCTCGTGATTGCTTCAGCCATTTGCCCCATTTGTTTCTGTATATCCTTTATGCTCGATTCAGTTGTCTGAACATGCGCAGTAAAGTGCTGTGTCAGCGTATTGAGCATGGACTCAGTAGAGGGAGCGTTACCCTGCTGCCTCTGATTGTAGGGAGGTGGCTGTTGCTGATGTGGTTGGTTCGGTGGGTCCCTCCATCTGAAATTTGGGTGATCCCGCCAACCTGGGTTGTAGGAGTTTGAGTAGGGGTCATGTCTGGGTCTCTGAGGTCCATTTCCACCTATAGCACTTACTTCAGCGGTGTCTTCCTGGAGTGTAGGACACGCATCAGTTGGGTGGAAGTTATCATTGCAGATTCCACAAGCCTTGATTTGTTGAGGAGTCCCTTGCAGAGTGAGCCTCCTAACCATATCCTTCAATGCAGCAATATCCTTGGCTTGGTTAGAGTCTACCGAGTTGACCCCTTTCTTTCTGGTGGACTTCCCAAAATTTCTAGTCCCCTCGGCCATTTCCTGAATCTTCTCCATAGCTCCCTCTGGCGTGGCATTCAGAATATTTCCTCCGCAGGCGGCATCAATCATCCTTCTATCAGATTCCAGCAATCCCCCATAGATGTATAAGACTAGGTCCTTCGTGCTGTAGCCATGGAAAGGGCAATTAGCACAAAGCTTCTTGAACCTTTCATTGTAATCATAGAGGGTTTCATCATCTTCTTGCTCTATATTGCTGATTGCCTTCTTCAAGGTGTTCTCCTTCTTAGCAGGGAAGAATTTCTCCAGGAAGGCCTTGTGGAGCTTAGGCCAAGTATCGATGCTCCCTGTAGGAAGGCTGTAGTACCAGTCATCCGCAGCATCGACCAACGTGAACCCAAAAGCTCTCATCTTTATCTGTGCTTCGGATATATTGGCTGGTTTCATGCTCATGCACACATTATGAAACTTCCCCATGTGCTTGATGGGGTCTTCTCCAGCCAATCCATGGAATTTGGGCAGTTGATGAATCAGCCCAGACTTTAGCTCAAAATGGTTGTCATCCCCTATAGCAGGGATTGTCACAGCAGGTGCCTGCTGTGTGATGTTTGATGCTGTCAGCTGTCGCAGCGTCTGATTTACATTATCAGCCATTGGATCGGGTTGTTAGGAATGTTGGGGTTGATTACTTTCCGACGTCAGTTCTAGGTAGACGGCGTCGCCTTGAGGTGGGTAGCAGTAGTGGCACAGCTAGAGCTGCCACGGATGAGGATGCGCCTGTGGCTCCGCAGGCGTTTGTTCAGACAGATACACAGGGTTTCGCACAGAACCCACAACAGGAGATGCCTGCTTATCAGACCCCCTCTCACGGTTGGGATTCTCAACCGACATATCAGAGCCAGCAGGATTCACATCAGTGGGCCCCTTGGCCCCCACAAGCTTTTCAGGATGCCCATCAGCAGCCTCACCAGTGGGGCTACCTGGTTGATCAGATTGGCCTTCTGCGCCAAGACGTGGGGAGTTTGACGACAGTGACGAACCAGATTCTCCACCAGCAGGCCGACATCCTAGAAGGCTTTGGCGAGTTCAGAGAGATGAGGGAAGAGCTGCGCCGCATGCGAGAGGACTACTCTCGCCACTATCCACCCCCTTAGTGAGTCTTTCTGTTTCTCTTCTCCCTACTTATTTCTGTCTTCTTTCACATTGAGGACAATGCTTCATTCAAGTATGGGGGAGGGAAAGGATTTACATATCTTGTACATATTTCATTTCCGCATTATTTTTGTACAGATTCTGCACTTCCGCATTTCCCCGGCAACGGCGCCAAATTTGACAGGCCTAAGGTCGTTATGCCTAATCAAAGTAAATTCCTAAGATGCAAACTATAACAAGTATAGTAGGTAAGTTAGGGTCGAACCCACAGGGAAACAGAATCAATTGTAAGAGCAAGTATTATTACCCAAAAGTAACCGATTCAACGGGAGTTTTGTGTGTAGGCGATAATGGTGACAGAACAAGTTGCAATAAGAGGTTGCGAATATATGATGGAAAAGTATCACACCAGGTAATTATCCGCACAACAATTGAGATGGTTCATCATCGCATTCTATGAATCTCAAGTTCTAATGTCCAGTAATTGTTCTCTAAGACGGCGGTGGTATGTCCTGTCAATTTCCCAATCAAAAACAACAAGATGGGGATCAGTAGCACGAGTGCGAACCATGCAAGAGGTTCGCACCCAAACAGGTAATAAGACAAACAAGAACAAAGATAATCCGTTTCCCCGGCAACGGCGCCAAATTTGACAGGCCTAAGGTCGTTATGCCTAATCAAAGTAAATTCCTAAGATGCAAACTATAACAAGTATAGTAGGTAAGTTAGGGTCGAACCCACAGGGAAACAGAATCAATTGTAAGAGCAAGTATTATTACCCAAAAGTAACCAATTCAAGGGGAGTTTTGTGTGTAAGCAAATGGTGACAGAACAAGTTGCAATAAGAGGTTGCGAATATATGATGGAAAAGTATCACACCAGGTAATTATCCGCACAACAATTGAGATGGTTCATCATCGCATTCTATGAATCTCAAGTTCTAATGTCCAGTAATTGTTCTCAATTCAGATCGTGTAATAGCTTTTAGTCCTACCAGTCCTAAAAGCACTTATCACCAAATTACAAGGGAAAACCTTCACCGAATAATAAAGCGATAGCATTCAAACATGAATTATAATGAGATACAAGCGATTCTAACAACCCGTTAAAATAGCCTGTAATCGAATCTCCTTCACAATCTACCACAAGCAACCCGCGTATGGTGATTGTGTTTGCTACAGTGAATCTACAACCCCAAACCTGGAATTGGAAACCCTAGCAATATGACTAGTATCAATAAACCTAGGTGATCAATCCAGATTAACCAATAATAAGCAATCAAGCAATAAACTCAGGAGATCGAAACAATTAACAAAGGACAAACAAGAGTAGAATACTCACAACCAAATCAATTGAAGGCTTCAAAGAACCAAGTGCAACAACGGAGAGTTAGTTCTCCATAGGGTTTGTGAGATGAAGAAAAGGAAACTACGTCTCTGGAAAAATAACCTCCTAATCTCTCCTGCCTTCTCGGCCATAATATATAACCTAATAAAATCGGGTTTAACATCCCGTAAAAATATAAAATATAATATTAAAACTAATAAGAAAGGGAAAATCGGATAAGAATCCGTCTTCAGGGACCGACGCGGGCGCGCCATGTAGCAGCGCGGGCGCGCCAGCCTTTGACTTGCTTCTTGTCTGGTGAATCGACGCGGCCACTTCCTCCTAGCAGCGTGGGCGCGCCGGGTAGCAGCGCGGGCGCGTCGAGTGCCGCGCGGGCGCGCCAGACTCACCAGCCTTCCAGCTGCTTCCGAACTTCTTCACTTCAGCTCTTCTGTAACTTGCCTGATTTCTTCAACTTCTTCAACAGGTTCCGAATCACCAAGTTCACACAAATACCTCTCACAATGACATGTAAATGATGACAAAAACTACTAAATGCGCTATAGAATATATCGCCTATCAAGCACTGATCGAGAAACTGAGCCAGACAACCTGACTCCCGGAACACTACTCGATCTCGAGTACACCTAGTCGAGATCGACGACAAATATGATGCCATGTCTGGAGTCGATGAGTTGTGACAAGTCGAGAAGCCTAGGATGGAGACGTCGAGCCAACCCTACTCAATCTCGAGGAGGCTTGTCGAGATCGAGGACCCTACAACGCCAATTCGAGTCCGTGAAAAGCACCAGTTCCTCGACATTACCAGCCACACCTCCTCGACGACAACCCAACTCGATCTCGAGTTGCTTAGTCGAGATCGAGGAGCCAGGAGCCCACATCCGAGCCATGACAAGCACAAGTTGCTTGACCAAGCCCAACTAGCCATGGACGACGAATCCTACTCGATCTCGAGGAGCCTTAGTCGAGATCGACGAGCCGCGTCCGAAGCTGCGTTACGCGGTTTGAGCAGTCCTACGCGTTGTGGGAGTCCTTAGAGCCAAAGGAGATCGAGGAAGCCGAGATCTATCCTACATCTATCTATCAACTATCCATGGAAGACAAGATCTATCAACAAGAAGATATTTACCTATTTTAGATTTATTTTCCCCTTTATAGATTTAATTCCTAAAGTGATTTTATTTATCTTTTAAGCTTTTTAGATATAGATAGATATATTCTATCCTTGAATAGCAAGGAATAGAAGGCTATAAATAAAGCCTTAGGGGCTAGTTTTTCAGGATACAATTACACATTCAATTCAAGTTAGAGAAGTAGTTCCACATAGAAGTTTAGGAGTTTGAAGGTTTTAGGGTTTTGGCATTCAGCGAAAGTTGGATTGCCGGGATTGTAAAGGCTTTGAATTTAGTTTAATGCAAGTTTCTTTTCATACATCAATGTCTGCTATTGCGATGAGGAGCGAGTAGTCCACCCACTTCTCGGGCCGGGGCGAGCCCAACGGTGGCCATGTGAGGTGATGCGATAAAGGTCAGATCTTTTTATGCGATTCATCTTCTATCCCTATGAGCATGATTCTTTTGCGAGAGTTGAAGGTGATCCTTGTTTGTATTATTGAAGCGAAAGTGATCTTAATGCAACTTGGATTAATTATGTGAAAAGGGTTAGTAACAATTAGGGTTTATGCGAAAGCCTCCATATGCCTATTTGTTAGTAACGAAAGTTATTTTGATGGAAAGCGTGATCTTTTATGCCTTTATTTGTTACTTTGCATGGTTATCGTTGTAGCGTTGATACCCTGGCTTTGGAAGTTCTTTCATATATTGATTTATTTCTGTCAAAATTCTGAGTTCTGTGTTCGAGTTGCAAGTTTACAGTTTTCTGTCTTTTTAGTCAATCTAGAGCAGTGGCTTGTCGAGATCTAGTAGGCCTTAGTCGATCTCGAGTTGGTTTTGGTCTATATCAAGTTGAGTTGCTTCTGCTGTCGTTGATTTTGAAGTTTCTGTGTCTAATGTTGTTAGTCGATCTTGAGTTAGGGCTTGTCGAGATCGAGTTAGTTGCTGCTTTTGTTTTATTTCTTGCTTTCGTTTGTCTTTCTTTCTTTGTTCCTTTGTTTCTGTCTTCTGTTTGCTTTTCTGTGAGATTTATAACTGCATAGGATCCGCTGACACGCTTCCTCGTGGATTCGATCCTGACTTCCCACTACTGCATTGGAGGGAGTCTTGTAATTATTTGCGTGGGCCTAAATCTTGTTTGATTTATTTTGTTATATTTTGAACTCGATTTCCTCCCTTACAATAGTAACTTTAATTTGTTTTGTTTTATTTAATTAGGAAGTTTTATCTTTAGCAAGTAGATAGATATTTCTTTCCTTAGCTGGAAAGGATTGATCTATTATAAATAAATCTCTTAGGGGCTAGTTTTCAATCATCCAATCCAAACACACAAGCAATTGTGTAACCCTAGTTAGGTAGGGAGAAAGAGAGAAGGTCGAGTAGAAAGTGAGAGAGAGAGAGAGAGAGAGAGAGGTTTTAATCTTTACTCTTTATTTCAATTCCAAGTAGTTTCTTTATGTCGATTATGATGATGTTTGTGATGATGAAGAGAGAGTAGTCGTCCTACTTCTAGGCTCAGAGTGATCCCGACGATAGCCATGTAAGTACGCTAAAGTTATTATCTTTTATATGATTTTTATCTCCTATCCTATATTCTTAAATCCGCAGCGAGAGTAGTGGATGGTTCCATGTTTATGATATTGAAGCGAAAGGGAATTTATTTTGAATTTGGATTTATTATGAAAAAGGATAGTAACAATTAGGGTTTATGCATGAGCCTCTATATTCCTATTTGTTAATGACGGAAGGTATTTGATGAAAAGCATATATCTTTTATAATTTCGAGTATATTACTTACATGGTTATTGTCGTGGTAATTCCCTTTCATTTGAAGTCTTTTAGCTTATTAATAATCAACACCCTTTTCTGCTTATTTATGTTCAACTATTGGTTTCATCCTTATATTCTTCGGAAGTTCTTTTCTGACGGTTACTTTTTAGTTATTTGCGATTTGACTCGACATCAACTTCTTTCAGTCGATATTGTGTGAGTCTGACCCGATATCGAGTTCTCTACTCGACGTTGATTGCGTTGCTGTTGTTTTGTAGGTTAGCATTAGACATTGACTGCCACTGTCGACATCCACTGGATCTCAGTCGACTTCGAGTAACTTCTGGTTGACATTAGAGAGCTTCTTTCAAGACTATCTAGGTGAGCGCTGATACGTTTCCTCGTGGATCGAACCTGACTCCTACCACTACAACGTGAGAAGGTCTTGTAACTTATTTGCGTGGACTAGGGATTTGGTTTGGATTTATATTTCATATTCATTCACGCTTGATTTCCTCCTAACAGTTGGATATTGGAAGATTCAAACATGTGTGTGTGTTGGGGGGGGGGGGGGGTCGGGGAGGAGGTCGCGATTTCTAAAATAGTGACCTACAAAGGCTAGGGCATTGGAAAAGGGGAGGTCTGCCATGATTTGGAAAAGTGTGGTAGGGCTTTTTATCGACCTAAAATCGAGCCGAATTGGGAAAATTGAATACCGAAATCCACAAAAAATTCAACCGAAACCCGAACTAAATCTAATAGGTTTTGTTCGATTTTCATCCGGTTTAACTTCGGCTCGGTTCGGTTCTGAACCTAAGTGAACCGAATTTCATTGAGCTTGTGTCAACCAAACAGAATTTCAGCGAGCTTGTCCAACAATAGACAAAAACATTCTACAAGTGCAAAAAATAAAGCACAATGCTACTTACTTGTAGGGTTTCCAAACAAACCTGCAATTACGCACTATTGTAATAAATATAAAACATGATAAATAGCTAGCGAAAAAACACAAAAGAAAATTTTTGTTTGAACCGAAAAATGAACAGCCATTGCCGGCTAGGGTGGTAGGCCGCTGGGCTTGTAGGCCCAATCCATTGGATTGGTTTTTTTTCTTGTGATCTTTGAAACTGTAACTGACTTATTTTTCACGTTTTTCAAAACCCTAAGCGACTAGTTTTTCATGGTTTTTAAAACATGAAACACATATATTCCTATGGTTTTCAAAACTGTAGCCGACACCGTCTGTAACACCCCTGTCCTGTATCGGATATCATAAGGATATTGAGAGTGATTTATAAGTGATTCAAGCCATACCCATTTCACAAGAGTTATTCCTTTTCAGTCTCCATGTGATGACAAAGGACATAAGAGGGTTTGGTGGCATAGCCTGACTCCTCTTATGTAAAGGTCTCGGGTTTTCAAATCATAACTTTCGGATAAAGGATTTAAAATGGATTTAAATCGGAAGTTTTGTGAAAAACTCATCCTCAACTTACCAAATCGACATCGTAACTTGTAAAGTGGATTCTGACCTAAAATTGAATTTTGGTAAACGAACTTTGGATCGTGACATCTTTCTAGGGATTTTGAAAATTCAATTGACCGAGAGAGTGGGAATTGGGAAAATAACTATCGAGAACTAATTCGGGATTCGAATTCACATGCTCGAGGTCGACGACTCTCGCCCTAACCCATCCTCACCCAAGTCAAATATCTACTGAGAAAGATGTCACCATCCAAAGTGATAACTCCCTCCCTTGATGAAAATCAGAATAAATGTTTCAAAGGCCTTGATAGGATATTTGTGTCAAAGGTCTTGGAGCATTAACAGTTGATGAAATACAAAACCTGTTTTATAAGTCCGAATATTATTTAATCTTATTATATACTTCCTTTATATTATATATATATGTATGACTAATCACTCAGGAAGTATTTCGAGATTATATCTTTCCTTATGGTGCATATTGAGGAGATCCAATTCAAAGAAGATCATGTCTTCGAAGTGTCCAAAAATAGAAGATCCGGACGCGCCATGATCCATTCTAGCCGTTGTTGAAGATCCGGTGTTGAAGAACCTCATGCTCCATATTACTTCTATAAACGAAAGGAAGAAGAAGACAGAATACACAAGGGCTACACGAGCTTTCATTCATTCAAGCAAGATCTGTCTTCCAAGTGTCTCTCTCCTAGCGCTCAAGAGTTTGTTATTTATTTCAAAGCCTTTGAGAGTCACTGTGAGCTTATAGGATATATTCATTTATAGTGTTACTCGAGAGTTTGTAACTCGGGAAGTTGCACTAGGCTATTGATTTGTGAGAGTAAGAGGATTGTACTAGATAGCTGAGAGAGGTGGGGCTCTTCTAGATTGGCCTAGGACTCCAAGAGAACGTGAGTTGACTAGATTGCAATTGCATAGGAGAGAGGCTTATCGGTGAGCTATTAGGATCCTAAGCTAAGCGAATCAATAAAGCCTTTTGAATCCTAAGGTTGTGGAAGAACCCTAGGCGGGGACGTAGGCCAAGTTCGTGCTGAACCTCGTAAACAATTACTCGTGTCCTTTACTTATTGCTTTACCTTATTTCCGCACTTGGTTCGATTATCTAACTTTGTGATTCAGGTTTAATCTCAAAAGGTTTTATACGAGCTCCAAAAGTCTTGAGACTTTCTGCGAAAAACGGGCATACTCTATTCAACCCCCCTTCTAGAGTATTTCTATATTACATTGTTTTATATTATCGAACCTTCAATTGCTATAAGAGATTTACTCACTGTTTTTGATCTAACAATCTTGTGAGTTTTCGATCATGTCTGGTGAAGCAAGCGGAGGATTTGCACAGGGAAGGTCCACAAGCAGACCACCACTCTTTGTAGGAAACAACTTTGTCCATTGGAGATCTTTGATGAAGATGTTCATCATAGACCAAGATCTAGAGCTTTGGAACATTATAGAGAATGGTCCGAAGATTCCAGAGAAAGATGGACCAAATGATACCAAAGTTGCAAAGAAGGAGTCTGAATACAACCAAGCAGATCTTGAAACCATCTCCAAAAACTACAGGGCTATTAACTTACTTTATTGTGGTCTTAGCACTGATGAGTTTAACCGTATTTCATCTTGTAGGTCAGCTAAAGAGATTTGGGACAAACTGGTCGTCACCTATGAAGGAACGAGCCAAGTGATAGACACCAAGATCAGCATCTTCCTTCGAAAGTATGAGCTCTTCAAGATGAAGTCTGATGAGTCAATCAAGGCCCTGTTCACACGATTCACAGAAATCACCAACAACCTTGACTCTCTCGGCAAGAGCTTTACCAACGTTGAGAAAGTGAGGAAGATACTGAGGTGCCTCCCAAAAGAGAAATGGGGTCCGAAAGTAACAGCTATAGAGGAAGCACAGGACCTCACCACTCTACCCCTTGATGACCTTCTTGGGAAGCTGATCACGCATGAGATGATCCTTAATGAAGACGATGGAGAACTTCCAGCTACCACTAAGAACTTGGCACTCAAGTCTAAGAAGGATGAGCCCAAGGATGGATCTGATTCCGAAGATGAGGACGACGATGAGGATGATCTTTTTGCTCTTATCACAAGAGGCCTTGCTCGAATTCTCAAAATCAAGAAGCAATTCAACAACAAAGATGGATCAGAGTCTTCAAAATTTCGAGGTAAGCCTCAATACAACAAGTATGAAAAGAAGACTAAACCGTTGTCTTGTTTTGAATGTGGTGAAACAGATCATCTTGTGAAGGACTGCCCTCAAAAGGCAAAGAGCCAGCTCAAGAAAGGTGACAAATGGAAGAAGAAAGCCATGGTGGAAACTTGGAGTGATTCCGACTCTGACTCCTATGATGAGAAGGCCAACATTTGTCTTATGGCCTCAGAAGATGAATCCCACGATGAAAAGCTTGAAGTTACTGTAAGAGAACTTATGGAAAGTCCAAAAGAGGTATTATCGGAATTCTTTTCAAATATGATTGCCAATGAAGAAAAGCTTATTGCCTAAACTAACATTCTTATTAAGAGAACTGTGGACCAGGAAAGAACTATTGAGGATCTGTCTATGAGGGTCAAAAGTCTTGAAGCTTCTTATTCAGGTCTTGACATTAAAGTCAAGACGCTTGACTTGGAGAAATCTGAACTCAAGCAAGATCTCTACTCTCTAAGAAATGAGCATCATGACTTAGAGAATGAGAAGATCTCCCTGAATAATAAGATTCAAGACCAACAGACAGCCCTCATAAGTTATACCAAATCCAAAGGTACTCTCGATAGGATGTTGGGTGAGCAACAAAGCTCTCTAAAGAAAACTGGTATTGGTTACAATCCAAAGTTTTTAAAGAAGCAACACATTACCACTTTCGTAAATGCAAAAGGAAGCAGAACCTCTCCTATATGTCACCATTATGCTAGAAAGGGACATGTAAAAGAGACCTGCCCCTATAGAAGAAAGGATCCATATATTATTCACAATACATTTCCTGTTCATTTGAGAAAAGAACGGATAACACAAGTTTGGGTTCCAAAAGGCACTATTTTACCAAACATGGTTTACCCCAACAATGGATCCAAATTTGCTTATTGGTCTAGCCACAAAGGTTGATGTTTATCTTGCAGGAGATCACCAAGGTGAAATATCACAAATGGATTATTGATAGTGAATGCTCGAGGCATATGAGTGGGAAGAGTTCTCTCTTTCATGATCTAAAGGAGCAATCCACGGGAACAATCACTCTTGGTGACAAAGGAAAATGTGACATCGTCGGTATTGGTAGTGTTGGAAGCGATTCCAGCCATAGTTTTAAAAATGTCTATCTTGTTAATGGTTTGAAATATAATCTGCTTAGTGTCTCTCAATTATGTGATAGTGGTAACAATGTCAGATTTAACAAGAAAAGATGTATAGTGTGCAGAGAAGATACAGGTGAAGTTATTTTGACTGCATATCGCTACAACAATATATGCGCCGTAAATGTTGATCAAGTGGCACAAGGAACCTTAACCTGTCTAAAGGCTTTGACGGATGATCCAAAGCTCTGGCACAGGAGACTCGGTCATGTGAGTCCACATACACTACAGAAGCTTGTGTCCAAAGGGCTTGTAAGAGGGCTACCTGATATGGACTTCAAAGGTATTGATATGTGCAATGCATGCACACGAGGTAAACAAACACGTAGCTCTTTCAAACCCAAAAAAGTTGTAAGTTCTTCTAGACCCCTTGAACTTTTACATATGGATTTATGTGGTCCTATGCGAGTCAAATCTCCCAATGGTAAAAAGTACATGCTAGTTGTTGTTGATGATTTTTCTAGATATACTTGGGTTGCATTTTTAAAAGAAAAATCAGAGGCCTTATTTGAGTTTTCAAAACTTTGTAAGGAGTTGCAAACTTTAAGAAACGAGCCCATAGTGTCAATTCGAAGTGATCATGGTAGGGAGTTTGATCAACTTCAGTTTGATTTATTTTGTGCTAAATATGGCATCTCCCATAACTTTTCTGCTCCTAGGAAACCTCAACAAAACGGGGTTGTGGAACGCAAGAACCGTACCTTAGAGGATATGGCCAGGACTATGCTCTTAGAAAATGCATTACCTAAAACCTATTGGGCTGAATTTGTTAACACAGCTAACTATATTTTAAATAATTGTCTTATTCGTTCCATCTTAAAGAAAACTCCTTATGAACTTTTCAAAGGCCGCAAACCTCTTATATCTTACTTTAAACCCTTTGGCTGTACTTGTTTTGTTCATAACAATGAAAAAGATAACCTTGGGAAATTTGATACGCGTAGTGATGAAGGTATATTTCTTGGCTACTCCACAAGTAGCAAAGCTTATAGAATCTTCAATAAAAGGACCCAGGTAGTTGAAGAAAGTATACATGTTATTTTTTATGAATGCAATGACGGTGCTTTGAGTGAAAGTGTTGCAGATATAGATCTTAACATCCATGAAGAGAACGAGGAAGGTGATGATGCTGCTACCAAGAACACAGAGAAGAGGAACATGCAGGAACCAATTCTTAACACTAAAGAATTGGCCCAAGGTGTTGAAGATTCGTCCAAAGCCCTTGGTGTCCAATCCAACAGTGTTCAGACGTCAGAAACTGTTGTAACTGAACCTAATAGGACCACGGAGTCAGATGTACTACAAGTCTATCCTACTGGTGTGACGAATCAAGGAGCTGAGACTAGCAAAAGGAAATTCAAATACTCCTCATCACACTCATTAAAGGATATCATTTCTGACCCTACTTCTAGTGTTCAAAGTCGTTCTAAACTTAAAGATCTTTGTGCTTTTCACGCGTTTGTTTATCTTATTGAGCCAAAGAAGGTAGATGAGGCACTTCAGGAGCCAGACTGGATCATTTCCATGCAAAGTGAGCTTAACGAATTTGAAAGAAACAAAGTCTGGACTTTGAATCCTAGGCCAAAGCATCAATCAGTCATTGGCACACGATGGGTATTTCGAAACAAGCTAGATGAGAATGGTAAGATTGTGAGGAACAAGGCAAGGCTTGTTGCTCAAGGCTACAATCAAGAGGAAGGTATTGACTACGAGGAGACCTTTTCTCCCGTAGCCAGGCTTGAAGCTATTCGCATTTTATTAGCATTCGTATCTTTTATGAGCATAAAGTTATATCAAATAGATGTCAAGTGTGCTTTTCTTAATGGTTTCTTAGAGGAAGAAGTATATGTGGCTCAACCCCCAGGTTTTGAAAGTTCAGAATTTCCTAATCATGTTTATAAACTTGACAAAGCGCTTTATGGCTTGAAACAAGCCCCAAGAGTTTGGTATGAGCGCTTGTCAAAATATCTTTTAGAAAATGATTTTAAAAGGGGGTTGATCGACAATACTCTTTTTATCAAAACCAAAGGAAATGACATTTTGGTTATTCGAATTTATGTTGATGATATATTATTTGGTGCTACTAACACATCTTTGTGCAAGGAATTTTCTGACATCATGTGCAGTGAATTCGAGATGAGCTTGATGGGTGAACTCAACTTCTTTTTGGGATTACAAGTTCATCAATCCAAGAAAGGGATCTTTGTCAACCAAAGCAAGTACACTAAGGATCTCTTGAAGAAGTTCAAAATGGATCAATCCAAAGCAGCCAAGACTCCCATGAGCTCAACATTGTCTCTAGATCAATACAAGACTGGGAAAAGTGTCAATCAAAAGGAGTATCGAGGAATGATTGGATCTTTATTATATCTCACGGCTAGTAGACCTGACATCATGTTTAGTGTTTACATGTGTGCTAGGTTTCAAGCTGATCCTAAAGAATCTCACCTCGTGGTTGTGAAGAGGATCTTTCGATATCTCAATGGCACTAAGGAGTTTGAACTATGGTACCCAAAGCAAAAGGATTTCACTTTAATTGGATATTCTGATGCAGATTTTGCAGGCTATAAGGTGGATAGGAAGAGCACATCAGGATGTTGCCAATTCTTAGGAGCATCTTTGATCAGTTGGCACTCAAAGAAGCAAAACTCAATTGCTCTATCCACTGCAGAAGCCGAATACATTGCAGCTGGAGCCTGTTGCTCCCAAATCCTTTGGATAGCTCAACAAATGCGAGATCTTGGCATCAACCTCAAAGGTATTCCAATTAAGTGTGACAATACAAGTACCATCTCCATCACTAAGAATCATGTTCAGCATTCAAGGACCAAACATATTGATGTAAGGCATCATTTCATTAGAGACCATGTTGAAAAAGGTGATGTGTCCATTTCGTTTATTTCAACTGATTATCAATGGGCTTACATTTTTACTAAGCCTTTGGCAGAGGACAGGTTCACCTTCATAAGACGAGAGATTGGGATGCTTAACAAGGATGCACTTTCGTAGGGGGAGCATTCCCTTACGAAATATAAATTCTACTTAGTGTCAAGACCCTTGAAAACTATGTCAAGGCGTGTGAACTAAATGGTGGATTACATTTATCGGGTCATATATTTTTGGTTAATATCTTTTTAGATATTTAATCAATTATATTTTTTTTTATCGGATTTCAAAATTGCCTTTTTTTTGTTATTTTCTTAACCGTTAAGATATTTTATTTTTGGAACTAAATCACTCTATTTTTCAGTCCGATTTTAATGGAAACATTTGAATTTTGAATTGGAAACTCTTCAAATCTTGCAATGTTATCATTACCCTCCTTTGGAACTCTAAACCCGTCCCATCACTCCATCACTTCTCTCTACTTATACCCACCTCTGTACCCGTATTCTTCACACTCTCAAAACTGATCCAAACCCTTTCACTTTCTTCTTCTTCAACCTCTCAACCTTTTCTAAAGAAACCCTAGCCGATTCCCTCCATGGCACCCAAAACAAAGAAAGCTGTCACACCCAAAAGACTTGGCGCCACCCCCAAGAAATGTCAGGCCACTGCTACCTCTCCCACACCTGAACCCGCTCCTCAAGCCATTGTCCGAATTGTTGTCCAGAGCACCATCGCTGAGAGCACGGCCACTGTTCCCAAGGGCTCTCAAAAGCGCTCTGCTAAGAAGCCTCTCACTGCCAAACAGAAAGGGAAGAGAAAGATTTTGGCTAAAGAAGTGGATGAGGAAGAGGAGGAAGATGACCTCGATGCCATCCTGGAAAGAGATGCCGCCAAGGAAGCCGAGGAGGAAGCCCTGAAGAAGAAAAGGGCCGATGAGGAGGCCGAGCTTGCAAGGAAACTGGCAGAGGAGGAAGCTGAGAGGATTCGGAAGGAAGCCGAAGCCGAGGAGGTTCCATCCGAGGAGGAGCCTGAGGAAGAAGAAGAAGAGCAAGAGGGATCTGGAGATGACGAGGAAGCTGAAGAAGATGAAGCGGGGTCCGGTGAGGACTCGGGGTCTCAGGAAGAGGAGGAAGAATCTCCCTCTCCTTCTCCTCCTCCCCCGTCTCCAAAGAAGCGGAAAGCCCCTGCTGCTCGCATGAAGAATGTCGATCCCCCTGCATATATCCAGGTAAATCAATCCTTGCCCTCCTTTTGGTTTCAAGATGCTGAGACTGCTGGTAAGTGGGTAGCTGTTTTGATTTTTTGGATTTTGAGTTCTTCGAAGCTTTGAAGTTACCCTGCATTGATCTTCTCAAAAAATCCCCAGCCTGGACCCTTCTCAACCTTGAAACCGTCTACTACCCCCAGCTTACCCGTCTGTTTTACATTAACCTAAAAGCCAAAAACGACACCAATGGTTGGTCTTTGGAGTCTGTTGTCAAAGGGGTTAGAATCTCTCTCAACTCCAATGACTTTGCAGATTTCCTTGGCTTACCTAGCCCAGTTCCACCCTCTGAAATACACCCATCAAAAGAGAATTGCATCATCCTTGCCCGAGGCAAGTACCTTCTACCCGAAGCATCCAACAACACCTCAAAGCAACTCACCCACTCATCCCTAACCCTTGAGGCAAAAATAATTTTCAACATCATTGTTCGATGCCTCTTACCCCGTCTTAACTCTAGCTCACTCCTTACTGACAATGCCATGGTCCTGCTCTACCGCATCTTAAATGGCCTTGATCTTGATCTGGCCAACACTATCCTTGGAACCATGGCTCATGCCAGAAAAGCTAGAAAAGGCTCTCCCCTCCCCTTTGGTACCCTTTTGACCCCTCTCTTCAAAGCTTATGGAATTGATGTCAAAAATGAAGAACAACTGCGTCATATGGGTAAGTTCGACTCTAAGGGCCTTGAAAAGATTGGCATCACTCGGTCTCCCCAAAGGACCTTGAGTCTTGCCACTCCTTCAAATGGGTAAGTTCCCACTGCTTCAGCTTTCGATGAACGCATGGACAACCTAGAGTTAGGCTTGGAGGAAGTTCACTTGGATATCAAGGAGCTGCAAAAGGAGTTTATGATGGAGATGAGCGGGATTTCCAAGATGCTGCAAGGACTGTGGACGAGACTTACTGATGATGATGCTCCGGATGACGAAGCTTAAACCCTACCCTACCCTATCCCTGAAACTTGATACATTGCTGGTTTTTGGAAACGTTTTTAAAACATTTGGTGACTGTTTTACCTCCTCCCTTTGTTGAAAGACAAAAAGGGGGAGATGATATGTGGTGTTATTTAGACTTTGAAAACCTATCTACTTGAAGGTCTTGGAAGACCTTGGTTTCTTGTTTTTTGGTTTTCGGTTGGATGGTTTTTGCATGCTTTAAAAATTTGATTCAACATTTGTCTAACCCATGCAGGTACTTAGTCCGATTTCTATTATATTATCTATGCTTGACTAAGTTGCAGGGATGCACATGTTTTGTCTTTCATCAAGGGGGAGATTGATAACTCCCTCCCTTGATGAAAATCGGAATAAATGTTTCAAAGGCCTTGACATGATATTTGTGTCAAATGTCTTGGAGCATTAACAGTTGATGAAATACAAAACCTGTTTTATAAGTCCGAATATTATTTAATCTTATTATATACTTCCTTTATATTATATATATATGTATGACTAATCTCTCAGGAAGTATTTCGTGATTATATCTTTCCTTATGGTGCATATTCAGGAGATCCAATTCAAAGAAGATCATGTCTTCGAAGTGTCCAAAAATAGAAGATCTGAACGCGCCATGATCCATTCTAGCCGTTGTTGAAGATCCGGTGTTGAAGAACCTCATGCTCCATATTACTTCTATAAAGGAAAGGAAGAAGAAGACAGAATACACAAGGGCTACACGAGCTTTCATTCATTCAAGCAAGATCTGTCTTCCAAGTGTCTCTCTCCTAGCGCTCAAGAGTTTGTTATTTATTTCAAAGCCTTTGAGAGTCACTGTGAGCTTATAGGATATATTCATTTATAGTGTTACTCGAGAGTTTGTAACTCGGGAATTTGCACTAGGCTATTGATTTGTGAGAGTAAGAGGATTGTACTAGATAGCTGAGAGAGGTGGGGCTCTTCTAGATTGGTCTAGGACTCCAAGGGAACGTGAGTTGACTAGATTGAAATTGTATAGGAGAGAGGCTTCTCGGTGAGCTATTATGATCCTAAGCTAAGCGAATCAATAAAGCCTTTTGAATCCTAGGGTTGTGGAAGAACCCTAGGCGGGGACGTAGGCCAAGTTCGTGCTGAACCTCGTAAACAATTAATCGTGTCCTTTACTTATTGTTTTACCTTATTTTCGCACTTGGCTCGATTGTCTAACTTTGTGATTCAGGTTTAATCTCAAAGGGTTTTATATGAGCTCCAAAAGTCTTGAGACTTTCTGCGAAAAACGGGCATACTCTATTCAACCCCCCTTCTAGATTATTTCTATATTACATTGTTTTATATTATCGAACCTTCACAAAGATCTATCTGTCAATCAGCCTTGCATCGAATGCGGATCACAGCGGCACACCACTACTGAGTGCCCACACACTGAGCAAGTCAGAATGGCAGAGACACATGAAGAAGCAGCCTACGCTGGGGGTCCAAGTCGCTACATGGGAGATCAAAGGTTCTATCAACCATAGTGGAACGAAGGTCCCCCTAGAAACCCCCCACCCTACAGAGCTCCAGGACATCAAGAAAGGGATCAAAAGAAGGACGATCTGCAGCTAATCTTTGTGGACATGCGTCGGAATCAAGGCACCATCAACAACCAGTTACATAACATCACTACAAAATTTGGAGAACTGGACATCTGGAAAAGGGGGATAGAGACTCAGATAGGTCAAATCGTTGCACATATTCCACGACCATCCGGACAGCTCCCTCGGCAAACAGAACCAAATCCTAAGGGGAAGACCGGACACGTCGCAGCTATCAAACTCAGAAGTGGGCGTCAATTACACGAGCCAGAGGTCGGGAAACATCAAGACAAGCAGAGCAGCAACTCGACACAGAGCAGAATCAACTCGATCTCGAGGTGCCACTACTCGATCTCGACAAGAACCTGCTCGACATAGACCAGAAGCTGATCTCGGACTCCACTGCGCAACCCAGCAATTCAAAGTCGACAACCCAAGTCGATCTCGAGGACCCTCTGGTCGAGATAGAGGAGAAAAATTTGGCCGACGTCGACGACTTTGCAACACCTCCGACATCTGATCTGGCTCAGAAACAGAAAAAGACACTACCTTTTCCTTCCAAGGCACAGAAAGATCCCACTGCAAGTAGGTTTAACCGTTTTGTTAATATGCTGCAAGAACTGAATGTTTCTATTCCTTTTTACAGAAGCCCTGCAAGAGATGTCTTGATATGTCAAATTTCTGAAGGAAATCCTGAGCAAGAAGCGATCCATCTCAGAGATCGCAGGCGAGTGCAAAATACTCTACTTCCCTGAAAAGAGACTTGACCCTGGTAAGTTTTCTGTTACTGTGGGTTTTGGACAACATAAGTATGAGTCTCTAAGTGATTTAGGAGCAAGTGTGAGCATCATGCCCTTATCAATCTGGCGGAAGGTAAAAATAGGATGCATAGAGCCCATGGATGCCAAACTATACATGGCAAACAATACAGTGGTCATCCCTACATGTATAGTTGAAAATGTCCATGTCCAGGTTGGTAAATTCTTTGTTCCAGCAGATTTCCTTATTATAGATTGTGCTGAAGATCCTACTAGCCCTATTATTCTTGGTAGACCATTCTTAGCTACTGTAAATGCCAGAATTAGTGTCAAGAATCGATCACTCACCTTCACCATAGGCGATGAGGTTTTAGATTTCTCTTTTGGCCCTGCAAAAGAGGAAATTTCATGGCTAGAGGTAAAAAGCATCAGCAACCACGGGACCAAGAAATCAACGGAGGAAACCACCATACGCCAACTCGAGATCGACCAACACTCCTCGATCTCGACTACGGTGCTACTCGATCTCGACAAGCCTTTATCGACATCGACTACCTCCGCTGAGCCACTGACTTGTTGTTGTGAGGAGGAAATCGAGTATGAAATATAACAAAATAAATCAAACCAGATTCTGCCCCACGCAAATAATTACAAAACCTCCTCCTAATGTAGCAGCGAGAAGTCAGGATCGATCCACGAGGAAGCGTGTCAGCGGATCCTAGGCAGCGGTGGAGTCTCACGGTCAGAAGTCGATAGCAGGTGCTAGATCTTGACTCAGGGCAAGTCGACAAGAGATCAGGCTAGTCGAGCAGCGCAACAGTAGTCACAGGGGTCTAGTCGATCTCGACCAGAGGCTACTCGAGATTGAGTACAGCCTTCATCGACGTCGGCTTGGCTTGTCGAGTACCTGCACACAGAAGCTACAACGACCTTGTTCGAAGATCAATAGTCGAGATCGAGTTGTGCTATTCGATCTCGAGGAGAACAGAGAATAAAATGAAAGAAAATAAATGCAAAGGCTGTGGGGATTTCGAACTAAACTGTATGTAAAAGGACTTCTAAGATTAGGGTTTGCAACAAGGATAACCAAGCATGCATAAGGCAGAAATAAAACAGATAATCATGTGAATTGCATCAAAGGACTAAGCTTTCGCCTTTTCCAACAATTAGACAACTCTTTCAATAAACCCTAATTGTCTCTACTGATTTTATGTTTACAATCCAAGTTGTTAGCATGGACCTCCATTAGATGGGTAATAAACACATAACAAGTAGTAGATTCTCAAAACATGATAAAAGTCGGATCTTTACCTCAAACACGCATGACTATCGTCGGGCTCACCCCAACCCTAGAAGTGGGTGGACTACTCGCGCTTCATTGCAATCTTAGACATTGATTGATGAAAAGAAACTAATTGCATTAAACTAAATTCAAAGACTTTACAATCCCGGCGATCCAACTCTCGTTGAATGCCAAAACCCTAAAACCTTCGAACTCCTAAACTTCTCCGTGAACTACTTCTCTCCTTCTGAATTGAATTCAATAGAAATCAGCCCCATGGGCTTTATTTATAGGCTTCTAAACCTTGCTATTCAAGGATAGAAACATCTATCTATATCTAAAACTATATCTAAAAGGCTTTATGATAAATAAAAGCAACAAAGGAATTAAATCTAAAAAGGAAATAATATCTAAAAGTGTTTAAGTGGATAGATCTCTCTTCATCATGATAGAACTTGATAGATCGGATATAGTTCGGAAATCTTCGGCCCCAAGGAATCCCAATCCGAGTAGGATAGATCAAAACGCGTTATGCGGCTTCTGGAAGCTTCCTCAATCTCGAGTAAGCCTACTCGATCTCGAGTAGAAGTGTCTTCGACTGGTGTGGCTCGGCGTCTCGGCTAGCTGGTGCCCGACAGGCTCGGATAGGGCTCACTAATGTACTCGATCTCGAGGACCTCTCCTCGATCTCGAGTTGGGTGGCCTTATCGATTAGGTCTTCTCGGCAGCGTCGGGTAGATCTTCTCGATGTGCGCGGTCATGGCTCCTGGGCGTCCTTGATCTCGAGTAAGCAACTCGATCTCGAGTTGGGTGGTTCATCGTTCTGGCCTCCTGGTGTTGTCGAGCAACTCCCCTCGACATGGCTCGGGTGCCGGCTTCCGGGTTCCTCGATCTCGAGTAGGTTTACTCGATCTCGAGTAGAGTGTAACCCGGCATGTCTTCGTCTTCGGCTTATCGATCAGCTCCTCCTCGACCAGGCACTCCTTGGACATTTTTGGTCGATCTCGAGTAAAAGTACTCGATATCGAGTAAATCTCTCAGCTTTCTGCTCTGTTCTTAAAACGCACTTTCCTGAGTCCTCGTTCGTCGGATTGACGCATATGACCATGCGTTGGAAAGCTCTTTCCGAGGGATACAACCCTCATGAAGTTATCAAAGCTTGATTCAGAACGAAGAATGGTGAAAAATGGCATTTTCTCCTGCTGCACCATTCTTAGCTTCTCCATGAGTTTCCTTTAAGCTCCAAAGTGCGTCCGATTTCTGCGAAATATAACCAAAACTTGTGTAGACCTCCATATATTGCAAATAAGTGTAAACTACACAGATTCTGTGTTATTCTAACCCAAATGCATGCAATGTATGCAGAAATCGATATAAAAGTAAGTGTAAAACATGGAAAATTAGGCTCCTAACAAACACCCCATACTTAAGCTTGCTTGTCCTCAAGCAATACTTTTAATTGTCATTCAGGGGAAGAATTCAAACTCTCAACATCCTAGATTCATTTCCATATAACCCTGCAATCAATTACCATCCTCGAAAAGGTACTAGTGTCACAAATTCATGCATGTGCAATAAAAAGCAACATCTATTTACAAAAGGAGGGTTATGCAAAACCATTCATAAGTGACAAAGCATTAATAATCAAGAGGACTTTAATTTAAGCTCAATAAGGAGTAGATTGGTAAAAGGCTAAAGGTGGGCAGTTTTTGGCCATGTGGTGCTAACGATCCGGGGAAATGGAGTATTTCCAAACTTTCTTAACCACATCCCTTCTTCCTTTGATTCATCACCTTCCATAATGCTTTTTTCAATAATAATGCTTTTACCTCTCTAACCTCAGCACTGCCTTCTCGCGAGTCGCAAACATGTGTGTCATGAATGACCCCGGATACTTAGTGCTTTGGACTCCTCACCTGTGTGTCCCATCTCACTGAACTATTATCTCAGTAAGTAGGGTCGATCTACCTTTATCTCCTTAGGTGATTGGATTTTCTTTCACTAATTAAATTTTCCATATTTTCAAATATTTTCCTACCAAACTCCGATAATGATAAAAACAACACAACAACCATATAACAATCTCCATAATGTAACATTATTCTCAACATAATCCCCGGATAGGAAATAAGATAAAGAATGGGCAATATTTAGATCATGTGGAGCAATAATTGAAATAAGGCATAATATGGCTTTTGTGATGCATAAGCATAGGTAAGGCTAGGATTATAATGATATGAGCATTATATTGAAATATAAAGTCCTCCATCCTTTTATCATGCAACATGTCAAAAGCAACTTCAAATTTTACCTCCTTTCATGGTTTTCAAGAAACAACGCAATTCATTGTGACTTCCCTTTTCTAGGCAATTTCATGCTATATCTCTAATGAATCCAATCTTGCATCGTTGAGTTCAATATAAGCTTCCATGACATTAATCAAATTTTCAATGGGGGTCATTTTTCTTCAAATTTTTGGAAAACATGCATATAAGCTTATAAATCAATAATGTATTCCAAAATAGCCATGTAGCAATTCAAAGAAATAAATTCTAAATATGCACAAATAATGTCAAATATGGCAAATATGCACAAAGTAAGCCCTTCCCCCACCCCATACTTAAACATTAAAGTGTCCTCACTGTATAAAAACAAGGGTAAAGAAAGAAACTCACTAGACAGGTGTGCAGATCTTCTCAATAAAAGGAACCGCTTGGGCCGAGTCTGAATATAGCTTGCTTGGAACTGAAAAGTATAGAAGACATATACCCAAAATAGAAAAAGTAAAAGTTCAAAACCAAAAACAAACAAAAGCAACAAAGTCTCAAAAGTCCAAAAAGTAAATGTCTATGTACAAGCTCTAGATTTTATAGTCGCTAGGCCGACTTTCTCCATTTTGCTCAAGGTGGCATTTGCAGGACCCATGTAGCCTGGGCTTCAAATAGAACTCCATTTTTATCCATCAGTTGTAATCCTCCAGAATGGATCTTGTTCACCACGAAAGATCCCATCCTCTTCTTGTTGAATTTGTTAGGGAACCAATGATCCTTTGATTTAGAGACATAGAGCTTGTCTCCAACGTCATACTCTTTGGGCTCATCACTGGATTATCCTACATAAGCGCACATACCAAGGCAAACCTCTCCCATGTATAGATAGATCATTAATGGAAATAAGAGAAGAAAGATCCATACCTTGGCTTGCCTTCGCAGAGACGGAATCGGGGACCACGGTGTTTGGTCGATCTCGAGTAGGAGTACTCGATCTCGACGAGTTTTCTGGTGGTGAGCTGCTCAAGGATGCAGGAGCTGGGGAAGCTTGGTCGATCTCGAGTAGTGTACTCGATCTCGAGGAGGGCTCGGCTTCTGTCTGGCTGCTCGACGACGCTGGTGATGGTGGAGGCTTCTGGTGTTGGTCGAGATCGACTAGAGTCCTCGATGTCGAGGAATCTTGGTCGACGCTAACCCCATACTTGGTTCCTGTCAAGGCATCCGAAAAATAGTTAGTCCATAACGACGTACCTTGGTGTGTGTCGATTGGATTCTCTGTGTCCTCCTTTAGGATTGCCATGATCTCCTCCACCTGGGCCTCCATATCCCTCTTTTCTAGCTCCTCAGGGGTCATATTTCTTACCTTGGGTTCCCCGCAAGTGATGTAGCCAGCTGAGATAGATTTTACCTCTTCCATTGGACCTGTATGCCTTTCAGTTTTATTAAAGGAATACTCAATTACCTCATCGCTGATGTTGAAAGTGAGCACTCCTTTCCTCACGCTTATGTTGGGATCCACCGTCGCCAAGAAGGGTCTTCGTAGAATAATTGGACAAGCAGGGTCTTCTTGCATATCAACAACTAGGAAATCAGCAGGTACAAAGAATTTACCTACTTGTACTGGCACATTGTCCACCATGCCTGTTGGAATACCACTGTGTTGTTGGCCATGTAAAGTCTAGCATCCACATGCTCTAGGACATCTATCTTAATCTTGGACCAATTTGTTAAAGACATTATACTCACATTAGCTCCAAGATCACATAAGGCATTAATTTTATATGGACCAAATCCAATAGATATAGCAAACTTACCTGGATCTGGCCTCTTTTCCAGTATGTCCAAATGGTTGCATTCCTCTGCAATCTCAGCCATTGATCGCTTTTTGCTCAGAATCTCCTTCAGGAACTTGGCATAGGATGGCATTTCATTGAGAGCTTCTGTGAAGGGGATGGTGACATTGAGTTTCTGAAGCATCTTGATGAAGCGCTGAAATTTCTTTTTTGGTGGGTCCTTTGGAGATTTTGTGGGGAAAGGCAGCTTCTTTTTCTGAGTCGGAGCCAGAACAGATGTTGGAGGTGCTGTAATTTCCTCGATCTCGGGTTGACCGTCCTCGATCTCGACCACGCCTTCCTCGATCTCGACCAGATTGGGTGGTGTCGAGTTGCTGTGCTGTGCAGACGAAGGTTGGCCTAATTGTTCCTCGAGATAGAGTTGGCTCTCGTCGAGATCGACAAGGTTCTTGTAGACTTGCTGCTGGTCGACCTGCTTTTCTCTTGTGTTCTGCTGCTTTCCGACCTCTGGCTCTTGCAGTTGATGGCCGCTTCTGAGTTTTACAGTAGCGATGTGTCCAGTATTTCCCTTGGGATTTGGTTTTGAAGATCCAGGGAGTGAACCTGACTGTCTAGGGATTCCTACTGCTAGCTGACCAATCTGTGTATCAACTAATTTCCGCCATATATCAATTTCTCCAAGCCTAGAGTTGACGCCCTGAATCTGAGTATAGACTGAGTGGAAGGATTGCCTGGTTTCTATATGATTTCACCTTATTTCCTATAAAATAGTCTGTAGATCATCCTTTTTCTGGTCTCTTTTCGGATGTCCTGGAGCTCTGTAGGGTGGGGGGTTCCTAGGGGCACATTGGTTCCATTGTGGTTGCTGAAACCTTTGGTCCCCCATGTAGCGATTGGGACCCCCTACGTAAGCCGCCCCTTCATGGTATTCTGCCAGCCTGACTTGCTCAGTGTGTGGGCACTCAGTAGTGGTGTGCCTCTGTGATCCGCATTCAATACAAGGCTGGTTGACAGAAATATACTTTACTTGTTTGAGGAGCTTTTTATTCTGATCTCTGTAGCACTGCTCCCTTACATCTGGATCAATCTCCTTAGGGGGCTCATATAAGGGCATGGATGGTGCTGGCCTGACGTAGGGGTTCTCCTCGTAGTTGACTGGAGTCCTATACTTGTTATCATAGTTGGTTAGCTTGTCTAGAGCAGCCCATGCGTCAGGAGGAGACATTGTCAGATACTCATAGTGAGTATATGTGTTGATTCTGTCCTTTGCAGCCAAGTCCAAAGAGTTGAAGAAGATCTCTTGAACTACGCAGGTTTGGTGTCCATGTGTAGGGCAGGATCGCAGTAGATCCTTATAGCGTTCCCATGCCTTTGCTAGCGTCTCCCCAGGCTACTGTTTGAAAGATGTGATCTTTTGGCGCAGGAGTGCTGTCTTGGCAGGACGAAAGAACTTGTTCAGAAATTCCTGCTTCACTTGAGCCCATGTCGTGAGAGATCGTGGTTTCAGCCCTTCCAACCACTTCAATGCAGGACCAGCCAAAGACCAACGGAAAACTTTCATCAGGATGTACTCCAAGGTGGTACCTTCAGAAAGAGTACGACACATGTCAGTAAAGTTGGTAATATGGCGCAGAGGGCATTCATTAAATCTACCATGAAAAGCATGAATGTTAATTTCAATAAGGAATTGGGTGCATATAATCCTCTGCAGTGGTTGGGTATTGGGCAAGCTCAGCTTCTGCTTGCCTCGCACGCTCGGCTTCCTATTGCCTGCCTGCTCTCTCAGTGGCGAGAGCAGCATCCCTGGCGGCTAGATCCCTCGTGAGCCTCTCGATCAGCTGTTCTTGTGTCTCTGGAGCTGCCATGGCTCTTTGTAGTTTAGCTCTGATGTGTAGAAGACGCTCTTGTTCGTCTAAACCATCAAACTCAGGTGGTTGACCAGAACGGCGCATACACCTGTAAAGTAACTCAAAGAAAAAGTGAGAACTGACTACCTAAGGCGCGAATGATAGCTTCCCCGGCAACGGCGCCAATTTGTTGTGAGGAGGAAATCGAGTATGAAATATAACAAAATAAATCAAACCAGATTCTGCCCCACGCAAATAATTACAAGACCTCCTCCTAATGTAGCAGCGAGAAGTCAGGATTGATCCACGAGGAAGCGTGTCAGCGGATCCTAGGCAGCGGTGGAGTCTCACGGTCAGATGTCGACAACAGGTGCTACATCTAAACTTAGGGTAAGTCGACAGGAGATCAGGCTAGTCGAGCAGCGCAGCAGCAGTCACAGGGGTCTAGTCGATCTCGACTAGAGGCTATTTGAGATCGAGTATGGCCTTCGTCGACGTCGGCTTGGCTTGTCGAGTACCTGCACACAGAACCTACAGCTACCTTGGTCGAAGATCAGTAGTCGAGATCGAGTTGTGCTATTCGATCTCGAGGAGAACAGAGAATAAAACGAAAGAAAATAAATGTAAAGGCTGTGGGGATTTTGAACTAAACTGTATGTAAAAGGACTTCCAAGATTAGGGTTTGCAACAACGATAACCAAGCATGCATAAGGCAGAAATAAAACAGATAATCATGTGAATTGCATCAAAGGACCAAGCTTTCGCCTTTTCCAACAATTAGACAACTCTTTCAATAAACCCTAATTGTCTCTACTGATTTTATGTTTACAATCCAAGTTGTTAGCATGGACCTCCATTAGATGGGTAATAAACACATAAAAAGTAGTAGATGCTCAAAACATGATAAAAGTCGGATCTTTACCTCAAACACGCATGGCTATCATCGGGCTCGCCCCAACCCTAGAAGTGGGTGGACTACTCTTGCTTCATTGCAACCTCAGACATTGATTGATGAAAAGAAACTAATTGCATTAAACTAAATTCAAAGACTTTACAATCCCGACGATCCAACTCTCGTTGAATGCCAAAACCCAAAAACCTTCGAACTCCTAAACTTCTCTGTGAACTACTTCTCTCCTTCTGAATTGAATTCAATAGAAACCAGCCCCATGGGCTTTATTTATAGGCTTCTAAACCTTGCTATTCAAGGATAGAAACATCTATCTATATCTAAAACTATATCTAAAAGGCTTTATGATAAATAAAAGCAACAAAGGAATTAAATCTAAAAAGGAAATAATATCTAAAAGTGTTTAAGTGGATAGATCTCTCTTCATCATGATAGAACTTGATAGATCGGATATAGTTCGGCAATCTTCGGCCCCAAGGAATCCCAATCCGAGTAGGATAGATCAAAACGCATTACGCGGCTTCTGGAAGCTTCCTCGATCTCGAGTAAGCCTACTCGATCTCGAGTAGAAGTGTCGTTGACTGGTGTGGCTCGGCGTCTCGGCTAGCTGGTGCTCGACGGGCTCGGATAGGGCTCACTAGTGTACTCGATCTCGAGGACCTCTCCTCGATCTCGAGTTGGGTGGCCTTATCGATTAGGTCTTCTCGGCAGCGTCGGGTAGATCTTCTCGATGTACGCGGTCATGGCTCCTGGGCGTCCTTGATCTCGAGTAAGCAACTCAATCTCGAGTTGGGTGGTTCATCGTTCTGGCCTCCTGGTGTTGTCGAGCAACTCCCCTCGACATGGCTCGGGTGTCGGCTTCCGGGTTCCTCGATCTCGAGTAGGTTTACTTGATCTCGAGTAGAGTGTAACTCGGCATGTCTTCGTCTTCGGCTTCTCGATCAGCTCCTCCTCGACCAGGCACTCCTTGGACATTTTTGGTCGATCTCGAGTAAAAGTACTCGATATCGAGTTAATCTCTCAAGTTTCTACTGTGTTCTTAAAACGCACTTTCCCGACTCCTCGTTCATCGGATTGACGCAAATGACCATGCGTTGGAAAGCTCTTTCCGAGGGCTACAACCCTCATGAAGACATCAAAGCTTGATTCGGAGGGCTAAAACCATTCTTAGCTTCTCCATGAGTTTCCTTTAAGCTCCAAAGTGCGTCCGATTTCTGCGAAATATAACCAAAACTTATGTAGACCTCCATATATTGCAAATAAGTGTAAACTACAAAGATTCTGTATTATTCTAACCCAAATGCATGCAATGTATGCAGAAATCGATATAAAAGTAAGTGTAAAACATGGCAAATTAGGCTCACAACACTTGCTAAGAGCCTAAGTATGGGGTCCCTGTACTCGATGTCGACCAGCCGTACTCGACATCAACTAACCACAAGCCCGAAGATTTCTTTTTTTGTCCCGAAAAGGTAAGTTCAGGTATGAATTCTACTCCCCCTCAGTCCATTAAGAAATTTATCAATAATTTAAGGGGAGGTAAGGCCCCGTGGCGAGAGAATATGCGAAAATTAAGAGCTAGAAGGAAGAAGAAGAAAGAAAAGGAAGATCATGCAGGCAACCGCCTGTCAGCTGAGCTTGCATATTACAATCAGGACCTAGATGATCCAGGAGAAGGGCCAAGCATGAGCGGCCCCCACACTAATGGTCCTTGAGCGCAATCGGAGAAGTCGGCCTAGCGACTCTAAAATCTAGAGCATGTATATAAAACTTTATGAATTTTGGGACTTTTGAACTTTTTTTGGTTTTTGGTTTTTTGTTTTGTTTTTTTTATTTAGAATACTTCATGTGGATAGTCTTGTTTTTGTGTGCAATCTATCACTTTTAGGTCGGCGAGCATATAAGGATTGCGAAAAGTAGAATAAGAAGTCCCTGAAAAACAGTCAGAATCGACGAAGGCCAAGTTGACTACGACAAGGAGGAGCAGCCCAGACACTCCTCGATATCGAGTAGGCCAATTCGATATCGACAAAGCCCAGAAGCTCCTTGACTTCAGAAGCCACTAGACGCAGACAAAGCTACTCGATATCGAGTAGGGTACTCGATATCTACAAGCCAGTTACTCGACATGCACTGTTTTCCTCCTCGATATGTTATCTTGTGAGTTCCTTCCTTTACCCTTGTTTTTATTTGATTTTATATAGTGAGGACACTGTAAATTTTAAGTATGGGGTGGGGGAAGGGCTCATTATCATTACTATATGTTTTAGTCTTGCTTTTTGGTTTTACATGGTGAAATTTTAATTTTTATGTTATGCATTCATGTTTAAATTTTATGCATTTTAGTCTTTCGTCATACTTTAGTTTTGTTTTTAGATGCATAGAAAAAAATAAAAAAGAATAGAAAATGTCGAAAAAAAGAAAAAAAATATGCATGTGTAAATTTTTGCATTGTTTTAGTTTTTATACCCTAACTTAGATGTCCTATGATGATGAATAATGATTGACTTGATCATGTAAATCCTATGGCATGTTTGAAAGGTTTAGCCTAAGTCCTCGAAATTGTTTTATGTGGATTGTGAACTTGTGATGAAATTGAGCACATATGATCCTAAACTAAAGGTTATAAGGAGAACAAAAATTGTCACAGTGAGAATTTTGGCCTTATAAGGAGAACATTAAAAATACCTCCGCTTTCTTGAGTGTATTTACTCTTCCTATGCATCTCTAAATGTTGTGATAGTTATTCAAAGCCAATGCATTTATATGATGATGTGAATGAGAATTAAATGATGGAGGCACCTTTTAAGCCAATTTTATCCTCTCTTTACCTACCCTGCATTATTCTTGGTTGAAGCCAGAACATTAGCCTGAGACTTTTTATAAACTCCACAAAATTATCCTTAGCCAAATTGAGCCTGACCCCCATTTGGGAATTAAGACTTAGAGTTGGTTGAAATAATGATTTGTGGAAGGAATGAGCTTATGTTTCATTTCAAGTAGGAAGGATTGTTGAAATTATTAAGATATGGGTTGGTTTTATATTTTTTATCTTGCTATGCATATTATGTAAAAGGATTTTTGGCTCACCCTATAAATGCACCATTAGTTTTTTTTTTTTTCGTTTTCAAAAAAAAAATCGAAAAAAGAAGAGAAAAAGTACATATGTTTGTGAATAAAGTGCATGAGCCAAATTTACCTTATTTCTTTCATTATTCGCAAGATACATACTTTGGAGAGGTTGATGAAGTTTGAAAGGTTACATACTTCATTAAGATAAATTGGAGAGTTTGGTTGATGCATATGATTGAGAATTATGGTTTGGTTGAGTTGTGTTGGAGATTTAGGAGTCTTGATTCCCGAATTTTATTATGCACCACATGGACAAATAATTCCATACCCTTATATTTCTTACCAAGCCCCATTACAACCCCGCCGAATGGAATCTTCTTTAAAGACTTCTATTGAGCGAAGTCCTCCAGATAATTCTTGTTGCATCTGCATAATTGGTTGCGAAGTGGATTCATATTTAAATTGCAATGTTTATGAGATTGTATATGGAATCGAGTTGAGAGTTGATCTTCATAGCCTAAACACATTGAGAGTTGAGTGTAAACACATTATTCATGTGAGGTTGGATTTATATTACCTATGCCTATGGATCGCTCATATATGTGTGATGACGTTAAATTCACTTGTCTTACATTGCTACTACTTGAGATGTTGCTTTTGACAAAAGGCGAAGACTTGAAGGATGTGTTGTAGGTCTTGGTTATTGTTTGGTTATTGCTTAAGGACAGGCAAGTCTAAGTATGGGGTGATTTGATGTCTCTAAAGTAGCCATGTCTTTATGCATATTTTAGTTCCATATTCTATACATTTTGCATATTTCGGGTTGGAAATATGTCGAATTTATGTAGTATATGCTTATTTGTCAGGAATGGAGATCTACATAAGTTTATGTTTGATATTGCAGAATATGGAGTCATTTCGGGAGAAAACCAAGAAGCAAGGACGGAAGCTTAAGCCAAATCGATATCCACTTTGTTTCCTCGATATCGACAAACCATGTCTAGGCACATCAGGATCGAGGAGGACCATATCGAGAAGCTGAAGACGAAGAACCCGACTCCACACCTTCCTCGAGATCGAGTACCCAACTCGATGTCGAGAAAGTCCCGAAGCCCATGCCCGGAGTCGAGGAAAGCTTGCCCGAGGAGACCGAGGAGAAGTTACCCGACCTGGCGCCCGGATACCTTCCTCGAGATCGAGGACTTTCCTCGATGTCAACAAAGCCGAACACCATGTCCGAGCATGTCGAGAAGGGTTGCTCGACAACACCGGAAGGCCAAAGACGATGAGCGACCAACTCGAGATCGAGGAACCCTGTGAGCCTGTGTCCGAGCAGTGTCGAGGACCAGCAACCCTAGACGCCGAGCCATTGAAGTCGACGATGCCGTTTACTCGAGATCGAGTAGAATTACTTGAGATCGAAGACGCTTCCAAAAGTCGCGTAACGTGTTGGGCAGTCCTACTCGGTGTGGGAATCCTTAGAGCCGAAGATTTCCACGTCTATCCGATCTATCAAGTTCTATCATGGAGAAGAGAGATTTATCCACTTGAACACTTTTAGATATAATTCCCTTTTTTAGATTTAATTATGTTATGGCATTTATTTATCTTTAATGTTTTAGATATAGATTTAGATATAGATAGATGTTTCTATCCTTGAATAGCAAGGTTTAGAAGCCTATAAATAAAGCCCATGGGGCTGATTTCTAGTCATTCAATTAGACAGCAATTAGTAGGAGTAGTAGAGAGAGAGAGAGAGAGAGTGAGTGGCCAAGAGGAGTTGGTGAAGCGAGATCGGAATTGGCTTCCTTTGGTTGTAAGCTCTGTTTGATTTAATGCAAGTAGTTGTTTCTTTTCATCAATCAATGTCTGAGGTTGCGATGAAGCGCGAGTAGTCCACCCACTTCTAGGGTTGGGGCGAGCCCGACGATAGCCCTACGTGTTTGAGGTAAAGATCCGACTTTTATCATGTTTTAAGCATCTACTACTTGTTATGTGTTTATTACCCATCTAATGGAGGTCCATGCTAACAACTTGGATTGTAAACATAAAATCGGTAGAGACAATTAGGGTTTCTTGAAAGAGTTGTCTAATTGTTGGAAAAGGCGAAAGCTTAGTCCTTTGATGCGATTCACATGATTATCTGTTTTATTCCTGCCTTATGCATGCTTGGTTATCGTTGATGCAAACCGCAATCTTGGAAGTCTTTTTCATACATTTTTTTTCGAAATCCCAAAGCACTTGTCTTTATTTTCTTTTGTTTCATTTTTATTCTCTGTTTTCCTCGATATCGAATAGCACTCCTCGATATCGAGTTACTGATCTTCGATCCAGCATCGCCGTAGCTTCTGTGTGCAGGTGCTCGACAACCAGACAACTCGACCTCGACAAGCTTCCTCGATCTCGAGTAGAGCTTTGTCGAGATCGACTAACCCCTGTGCTTGCTGATGCGCTGTGTTCGACTGTCCGATCTTCTCTCGAGTTGCTGTACTCGAGATCTAGGACCCCTGTTGTCGACTTTTGTCCGTGAGATTCCACCGCTGCCTAGGATCCGCTGACTAGCTTCCTCGTGGATCGATCCTGACTTCCCGCTGCTACATCAGGAGGAGGTCTTGTAATTATTTGCGTGGGCAGAATCTGGTTTGATTTATATTTTATATTTTAAACTCGATTTCCTCCTACAACAAGACTCTGACTTCATCATCACAACTATTATTATTTTGAGACCTCAGGATTTCGAATTTATGTTTTGACTTGGCTCTGACGTGGCACTCGGTTGTAATTGGTTTTAGACTATGGTGTTTGGTTTCTAAAAGGATATCCACGACTTAGGCCTAGAACAGAAACAATGGTGCTAACCTCAGGTCCCCAACAGACCTCGCAATGTTTTGCGTTTGAAATCCCACTTTTCGCTAGTAATCCGTTGTTTTCAAACTTCAACCTGTACTCGGTGCGCAAGATCCGAATGAAGGATTCTATCCTTTGAAACGTAACTCGGGTTTTTTAAACCAGGGCCGTTACATCTTAAATCCCAAGATTTTATAGATGGTATCAGAGCCGACTGTGGGCTTAGAGGTACTTTAATAGTATGCTCGGGTACGCTAGTCCCAAAGGGCAGTTCCTTGTACATATCACGAGTTAATTCTTTGTGCTTGATAATTACTCCCGAAAGGCACTGTTGTTCTCTCCTTCAATACATTGGGAGTGGTAGAATACCTCTCCGAGTAATCATAAAAAGTGATCATAAAGACTACAGTGGGAGTAGTGGAATACATCCCTGACAAAAAAAGAAGAAGAGAAATTGGCATAGGATTTGAACCAGAAATGGAGATATGTACTTCGACAATTTATTCAACAATGCACCTTATTGTGCGATAAAAGAAATAAAGACTTTCTAACTAATGCTGAGAGAAAAAAAAAAGAAAACAAAGAAAACAAATCAAGCTTTACTACTCTATGTTTTTTGCAAAGACATTTTGCATTGAAGAATAGTTATTCATCATGGTTTACATATTTTATGTCAATTTTGTGGAAAAAATAAAATAAAAACTAAAAGTATTGATTTTATCAATATCTTCTTTCAAATATTCACAGTGTTGGACATGTTATTTTTAGCAATAGATGTGTCAAAGATATCAAGACATTTTGTTGACACAAGTGTACAAGTAGAGTTAGGCATCATTAATTTATCATCGTTTCTTTCCCGTATTGATTTGTATGACTATTTTGGTAAACCAAATGTCTTGACAATATATTATTTCAAAAATACATTTTGACCTTCTAAATCGTTTTTATCCTTACAATGGAATCATATTCTATATAACAGAAAAACAATAGAGGTCAAGAGACATTACTAAATTAAGCACCACCACTTTTATCTTTTTCTTATATGAAATGTAGTTCTCTCCAACACACGATCCCCTACATGTATAGAATAATAAACCCTTTAAATTGTAATATGCTTTCATTAATGAGATTCAAAATACATAAAAGTTTGTTAAAAGAATATCAATTTTACTAACCTACATGACTATCTCTATTTCTTTCGTACATCATCTGAGAAGTTGTAGCTTACTAATAGCAATCCATACTTTATTTTCTACATTATACGTTTTTCTTTGCCACAATTAGCCTCATGATTTAGCTTCATATCTTTTGTTGACCAATTTTCTATTAGATGTCTGGATGCAACTCCTTGGTTTTGTCCCAGTTATACAACGTATTTCCAAATACATCATAAAACTTGAAGCTCATAGCACTTGCATTCGATTGAACAGATAGGAAACCTTGCCCACCATAAATGAACTTCAATTCCTCTTCGCTCCATCCTTTCCAATCACCCCTCCATGCCTTTGATCCTCCACCACTTGTTATAAACTCCATGTCACTGCATGTGAAAATATTTGTTAAAAACAATAGACTTTAGTCCAAAAGTTTGATATGAGTAAACAACTTGGAAATTCGAAGCAAGCCCCCTAATGATCAAACAACTTAATATGAAAGGCTATTTAGTTAACAAATCTAACTATATACCTGTCCATGCTCGTGATTCTCTCCAAACAATGATCATGTCCATTCACGTAAAAGTCAACTTTATGCTCCTATTAAATAGTGCATAAAAAATTATAAAATTAATAAGTTTACGAATATGATTAGTGATGCCTGAAAATTTGAATAAATGCAATAGTTTATTGAAGATGTTTTTTATTTTCATTATTTACCCTTAAGAATGGACAAGATGAATTGCTATCTCCCCAGTGACGCCATGGATGCATCCACTCTTAATTGTGTGATGGCCCACTACTATTTTCCATTTTGCGTCTGAATTCTTCAACCCCAAAGACAGATCCTACAAATTATCATTCAATCAAATTATTAAATAATCAACATATACTCGTCAAATATAGAACTTAAAATTATCCAGTTCATTTACTACTAATTTTATGAACCAATTCAAGTGTTTTAAAGTTGCTTTTATTTTAATTTTTTAGTTAAATGAAGTTGGTATTCAATCTTGTGTTACATTATATTCCACTTTCGGTCTATATATGTTTATGAATGATAATGTGGAGAATATATATTGTTACCCCCAACATCGTTGAAATATACTTTCTTCGAGGATAGATATCTCTCCAATCATAAGTATATTCTCTTGGGCTTAAGAAGTAGTCGTCCACAAAAGGAGTAGTGTCAATGAAGAAGAAATCCACGGTGCCTATCAAATTGTTCGATAATTGAAAATTAATATAATTGACAACACATTTATTTTATTTATAATCAACAAATTAAATTATATAATAATAATGTCTATACTTAATGAACATAAGAATATTTCCTTTAATTATAAATTATCATTCACCTGCGTCTAGCATGAAAGATCTCATGCAAACCCATCTTTTATCTTTATGTCTAAGTTCTTTACTCAATTGTGCCCGAGTATCTCCCCTGTAATCATGGTTACCTAATACTGTAAAATAATCATATAAATTAAAAAATATATATGTTAGTCATGTCAATTTTTTTATAAGATGGTCATATTGTTATAGATGATTTTTTCAAGTATTTAATTGATAACTTTTAAAAAGAAAATTAAAGTTAAAGCTTCACATGTCAAACACAATCCTTACCGGTATACCATTGTGTTTGCAAACTTGAGGCAGTATAGATATTCGAAAATGAATCATCAAAGGCTGGATCATCTACACCCGTTAACCCCACATCATAAAAATTATCTCCTGTTGAGATAACAAAATCTATGTCTAGTTTCTCTGCAATAGTTCCCATCTGCATTAAAAATATTGTAAATTATACAAACAAAAGCGTTATTCTCATCTAAATTAATTTATAAAATATAAATCAAAACCTGGTGAGCAACAAGTGTTTGATTATAGAAACCCCTTCTTCCCCAATCTCCAATGACCAAGAAATTAAGGCTTCCATCATCATGTTTTGGCTTATGCTTGAAGCGCTTAATCTCTGCATTTGAACTCACTATACATGATGTTGCAAAAATCAAACCTACCAAAATAATATTTCGATTTTCCATTACTTTTCGTGAAGTTGTAAAGAAAATTTCAGTTTTGATTTTTTGAAATAAAGAAATTAAATAAAATCAAAATACATTGAAATGGAAGAAGCTTTTATTATGCTTGAACTTCTTCCTCTATGCCTTTTTTAAACTCTCTTCTTTTTTATTTTTGAATATTTATTTTGTTTTGAGGTGTTTATATAATACTCAACAATAACTCCAATAATAGAAAAGGGAAAATACTTGTCAATTAATTTCACCTCAATATATTGCTATCCTCCCGATTTTTTCAATTTTTGAACGAGACCATTGGAAAAGAGTAGGAATAGGTTTACTGTTAGACATGTGTAGTTCTATATTTTGGAAGGATACAGAATATAAGATCCTATTAGTATTTTGTGTTTTTTCCTTTCTTATTTAAGTCAAACAAGATCTGCCATTTTTAGCATTATTATGGATTTAGATAAGGAAATGCTACTAATTTTGATGGATTTAGTATAATATTATGATAAAAACCCTATTTATTTTAAAGGCATTTAGATTTTCAATTTAAAAGAACGGTCTTTCTAACCGTAAATTGGGAAAGATCCCCTAAAAAAAATAAGCAACCATAGAAATCTAATAAAAAAAAAGCTAAATTAACTAAAATTTTAAAAATATTTTAAAATATGTTGTGTAGTAAAAAATATTTTACCATTATAAATAACTCGACTTATAGAAACCTACATGATATAATTCCACTTCGAATATTCTTCTCGTAGGATAAATATATTATCGTGTTTTAAAATGGTTTTTATCTAATTTTAACCAACTTATGGCTACAACTAAATTACTATCTCTAAGTTTGCATTGTTCATTATTAATGTACATGTGTTGCCTTTTACTTTTCATAACTCGGGTGGAAATTTTGAATGAACACAAATGAATACCGTGTGAAAAGCCTGCTTCAAAGATTACCAAAAATTTGCAACTTGTAGTTATAACCAAGAATCACGTGTGGGGTTTATTCCAATCTTCTTTGGATGAGTCGTTCGAGCAGCGTCGACGATGGCTTCACGACCAATGGCGGGCCGCATCAGGGGTCATGGGGTATCTCAAATAAGTGTGGCTCAATCACTGGACAAGCCTTGTCAGATGTCATGTTGACCACGTTCTCAACATTGGAATGAAGAAAACCAATAGGTACGCATATCGTTTTCGTTGTTACCCTTGTAACTCCTTTCCTAAATTTTGGGATTCGTTCACCTCGAGCATATGATGCAATGTGTAGGGTTGAAGGCCAGCATAAAGTGTTGAAGGAAGCATTGCACTCGTCCACAAGTGATTTTTGTGTCGTCGTGGATGCCATTCATCGAGTTAATGAATTTCAGGTGCATGATCTCCAGACTGCCTTGGAGATAGATCATTTCAAATGGCTAACAAATGAACACAACGTCCCCTTTTTCGAAGAGGTTAAGCACATGGTTTTGAAGAATTGTTTCGAACATCTCTACGCTCCTTGAAGGACCGTTGTCGATGGAAAAGTATCTAAAGAGTGCACCGACTGGTATTGGAGAATTTTCTATGGGCTACCATGTGTGGACGATGTTCAGCGTTGTGTTGCTGAAGGAGCTCCAATATCACCAGACGACATCAACCCATTTTGGAGAGATCTGTCGTGGGATGAATCAGAAAACGCTGCCTTACCCTATGTCATGTCGTCTTCGTACACTGCCTTCAATGAAGCCTGTGACTCTGATCTGCACCCACCTGCGCGTGGTAACTTACGTTCAGAGGGCAGATCTAGAGGGACGAGGAACCCTTGAAGAATGAATCCCTTGCGATATGAAGAATATCAGGCGAATTTTGAAAAGAAGGAAGGCAGAGTAGGTCACCGTGGTAGGGACCGATAGTCCCGACCTCCGTCTAACGCACAGTAGTGGGGTTTTAGCTAGGATCACGACAATGTGGAACCTTGTATGTTCAGGCACATTACAGCAGCCGTGAACATCGTAGGAGATGGTCATTGTGGATATTAGGCTTTGGCACAACTGATGTTACGCCCAGGTGAGGCACGACTCACATGGGAGGGTCAATTGGTACAACTAATGTTACCCCCGTGCAACCATTTGGAATAGAATCATCAACTTCACACTGGCTATTACATGGGAGGGTCAATTGATACGAAAGTTTATCGACCTACAGAGTTACTTCGGCATAGTGGGAGGTGACCGAAGATACTAGATCGAGTTGCTGATCACGGGACTTATGTTCACAACTGTATACCAGGTACCCCTGGTAGTCTTATCTTGGCACTAGTCGTTCACATGCCTTCTTATGTACAACGAACAACCAAATGGCGCCCCTCATGAGGCCATACTAGGGCTGGCCTGCATCAGGAACCAAGATCATTTTACAGCGATGAGTCTAATATGTGTTACTTTCGATTCAACTACATTTCATCCATAAATTATCAAAATTAAGATTATACTATACTTATTGCAGATATGGTTACATCCCAACGCTCCTTTACCTCCTCCAACGCATAAATGGACGGCATACCATCACCCGAGCGTCAACGGATGGGATGCTCACTTCCAAGACCAATTTGATAGACTTAGCGCATTGTGGGTTTAGAAAGGTCGTCCCTTAGACTATGTTTAGGAGTCATGACATGATGTTCAATTATGTTACCCTATTATATTAGACGTTGTGAAATGCAATTGTAGCATCTATTGTAAATGCATCCATATTATCTTATTCCACATATTATGTTTTATAAGTTCAATTATGCAATTACCTTTTTCTTTATTATTCTTTTTTCACAATTCTATATGTGCTATAGTTCAAATATATGATTTATTGTACTAAAGTACATTTCCTATGTATGAAAACAAGAACTGTAGAATAACGTCACATTTGTCGGTATATTTCCATATCACAACGTTGGATCCGACGTTTTTACAACGACAAATCCGCCGTTTTTACAACGTCAAATGCAACGTTGCTATGTGGCCCGACCAGGCCCGCTTTACAACGTCCAATGGGACGTTGTAAAGGGACTGACCCGCCTCGTATTGTCCATAATTTCACAACATTGCATATGACACATTGCAACGCCGGATCCGAGGTTGTAGGGTCATTAACGCTACAATGTCAAATTCGACATTGTTTAACGTTGTTAATCCGTTGATTTAGGAAGACCCTTGATAAATACTCATTATGTCTTTTGTTATAAAATGTCCAACATGGTTGTAAATTAAAACAAAAAGAGTAACTTAATGGGGTATTCTGTAACGGCACGGGATTATGATTCCCGAGTTACGTTTCGAGGGATGAAACCCCTCGTTGGGATCTTGCGCCCCGAGTACAGGTTGAAGGTTTGAAATCGAAGATGTGTAGTTTAAAGCGGAATTTCGCACCCAAATCCTAAAGGTCCGTTGGAGACCCCGGTGTAAACCCTTGTACCGGTCCTAACTCTACAACGCGGAAAACCTTTTATCATGCAAATGACATAAGTTCTGAAAACGATACAACCAGTGCCGCGGCAGAGCCGGGTCAAACAGAGTATAAGTAGGAAAAAAATCCCAAAAGCATGAATCTGGTGAAGTCAGGTTTCAAACACTCACTCTCCGCCATATGAATGGACCCCGTCATAACAGCACAAAATCAAGCAGTGGATCGGGTACTTGAACTATACCACCAATTCAGGCCAAGAGTCCCCCCGCGGGTCCTCTGACCGCGCTAAGGACATATAACACGCCTATACCTATAATAAAGGATGCTCTAATGCATGATACTGCATGGCATGCTTTTATGCATATGCAACACCTACATACTATATGATACATCAGGAAGGAGGTACTAGTTATTGAGTAAGCCCCGGAGGTACTTACCTGGCTAGCAGATCAATAAAAGAAGAATCCAGCACACAGTAGTCACGATCACAAAGTATCACCTAAGTACAAAGTGGGATATACATAAGTGTACGTCTAACAATTAAACACACAAGCACATATCAATCAATAGGACAAGTAACACATCATAAATCCCATTGTACCATACGTTCCGTAAGGTCACATCATTCTCCATAAACATCTAATCAATTCAGCATGTTCATACTCATCATATCCGCATACACTCCAACAGTTCATCAATATCATAAGTTATAATTTGTTTAATATAAAATCCTACTACCTCGTCATAAATATCCAACATTTAATCTCTTATAATAAATCACCGAAAGTCATGCCACATATTAGAGCACCATGCTAGTCAGTCACATAACAAGTCAGACTCTCAAGTTTATATCCAAATCTGTTTCAAATCCGAGTTAGAGTCCCGAACCTTGAAAACACTCGCTAAATTCCTTTTTCAATTCATTTATTAAATCATTTTTCGACCTTGAAATTCTTTTCCAAATTCTCTTTTTAATCGACGAGTCTTTTAAATCTCAAATAATATTGTATAATAAATTTAATTCCTCTAATTAGTTAAATAAAAAACGGATAACCCGAATCGAACCATCCCCATTTAAATACAACCAAACCGGACCGAACCCATTTAAATCCAACCGAACCGAACTGAACCAAACCCGCTAAATCCAGTCCCAACCGGTTAAACAAATAGCAAAACAAGGAGGTGGGCCATAGGTGCTAACTAGGCAAGGGCCCAGCCCACGCTGACTCATCTTCTTCCTCTTACAATTTTGGAAAGCTCGAGCTGCTCCCGCATCGGTGCCGCGCCTGCGCTGCTCCCGTGAGATCGACGTCGAGTTCGCACCCAGCTCTCTGCGCTCATGGCTTCGCGCTCTCGCCCACTGCTCGGACTCTCGCACCTCCCGCCCCGTGGTTGCTTCTCACGGTGCACAACCCACGCCCGGGCTCTCGCGGCTCGCTCGCCCTTCCAGACTCGCTCACTCACCTCGCACCCTCGGCCTCGCTCTCGAGATGCCGGAGCTCTCGAGCTAGCCCACTTCTCTCCGACCCATCCCCGACTCTCTCTCTCTCTCTCTCTCTCTCCCACCCAAGGACAAGAAGGAACCAAAACACAACCAAGGAAAATGGGGAGGTTCGATTGCTCACCGATGATGTTTGCGACTTCGGAGCTCTCGATTGGAGGTCTGGGCATCGCCGGAGGCTCGCGATGGCTCATCGGACCTGCGTTGGACAAGAGTGAGCGTGATGGTGAAGCTCGAGGACTATTCCGATCGAAAACGGATGAGAACGGCTTACCGGACGTTAATCGCATTAGAACGGGGGCGACGGAACTTCGGTGACTCGGTGTTGGCATTAGGGTCTTCGGGGCTGATTCGGGGTGCTCGTTGACGTTGGAGGAGGTGGCTCGTTGTGCTTCTCGGAGGATAAAGCGAAGGTGGAGCTTGGGAGTGACTTGCTCGGCTCGACGGTCTTCGAAACAGAGGAAGCTTGGGCTTCCCGCTTGTGCAAGGATGAAACGGTGTTTAATTGAAAAGAAGGAGTAGGAGAGGGGGATTGAGATGATGGTGATGGTGAATGAGATAGACGGGGAGAGGGGTGATTTGAAGGAGGTATGGTGAGGTGAGGGAGTTGGTGAGTATAGAGTGTGGAATTGGTTAACCAACGCCCGAAAAGAAATTCTGAATACGCGAACTTTGAATCCTGAAATTAGTTCCTGAATGTTAGTTTCCTCGACTCTCGCTTTCTCGATCAATTAGATTTTTAAAACGCAAGAAGATATCGTCATCCAATAAATATGTTGAATTTTCGAGGTAAAACGACGGAAATTATTCGCCGAATTTTATATTTCGGTCGGCATCCGCTAAATAAGTTTTAAATTCAGTTTAAGTTCATTTTTAATTTCCTTTTTCCGAAAAATTAGGATTTAAAAATCCGAGTCTTTACATATTCATTTGTGTTCATTCATAATTTCTACCCGAGTTATGAAAAGTAAAAAGCAACACATGTACGTAAATAATGAACAATGCAAAGTTAGGGATAGTAATTTAGTTATAGCCATAAGTTGGTTAAAATTAGATAAAAACCATTATAAAACATGATAATATATTTATCCTATATGAGAAGAATATTCGAAGTAGAATTATATCATGTAGCTTTCTATAAGTCAAGTTATTTATAATGGTATGATATTTTTTACTACACAACATATTTAGTCTATCCTATGACCTTTAGGGCATAGGATGATAACATTAATTCCTAGATGCTTTACTCTCTACTTTTTGGCCCGTGTGGCCTTGTATGTGTGAGTTGGTCCCACTTGATCTTTGTGTGACGCTTTGAATGTGTTTGAGGGATTGAGAGTTAGAGATGATGCTTGAGTGTTGTGGTTGGTGTTATGCCGCCTGTTGTACCTTTTTGCGTGAGACCCTTTGTTTGGTCTTGCTTTTGTCACTACTTGGCCTTCTGTCACCTATTTATCTATTTACCGATTCAGATAATAGCATTATTTTGATTTTTTTTAAAATTTTAATTAATTTAGCTTTTTTTATTAGATTCCTAGAGTTGCTTATTTTTTTAGGGGATCTTTCCCAATTTATGGTTAGAAATACCGTTCTTTAAAGTGAAAATCTAAATGCCTTTAAAGTAAACAAGGGTTTTGACCATAATATTATACTAAATACATCAAAATTAGTAACATTTCCTTATCTAAATCCATAATAATGCTAAAAATGGCGGATCTTGTTTGACTTGAATATGAAAGGAAAAACAAAAAATTAAGATACTAACAGGATCTTATATTCTTTATTCTTCCAAAATACAGAATTACACATGTCTAACAATAAACCTATTCCTACTCTTTTCCATTGGTCTCGTTCAAAAATTGAAAAAAACAAGAGGATAGCAATATATTGGTTTGGGAGGGGGGGGGGGGATTAATTGACAAGGAAAATATTGAGTATGATATAAACACCTCAAAACAAAATAAATATTCAAAAATAAAAAAGCAAACGTCGGTGGTCCTCCATTTTGGGTAAGGAATCTTGAGTTTGAATTCAAATGGTTCACATGTCTCCAACTCATGGCTAGGGGTTTGGTTTGGGTAAGGATGGGTTAGGGCGAGAGTCTTCGACCTCGAGCACGTGATTTCAAATCTCGAAATTAGTTCTAGATAGTTAGTGTCCCAATTCCCGCTCTATTGATCAATTGTATTTTCAAAATCCCGAGAAAGATGTCACCATCCAAAGTTCGTTTACCAAAAGTCAATTTTAGATTAGAATCCGCTTTACGAGTTTCAAAGTCGATTCACTAAGTTGAGGACGAGTTTTTCTCAAAATTTCTGATTGAAATCCATTTTAAATCCTTTATCCGAAAGTTATGATTTGAAAACTCGAGGCCTTTACATAAGAGGCGGTCATGCCAACAAGCCCTCACATGTCCTTTATCCTCACATGGAGACTGAAAAGGAAGAACTCTTGTGAAATGGGTAGGGATTGAATCACTTATAAATCACCCTCAACATCCTTATGATATCCAATGTGGGATATGGATGTTACAGACTGTGTCGGCTACAATTTTGAAAACCACAAGAATATGTGTTTTATGTTTTAAAAACTGTGAAAAACTAGTTACATAGGGTTTTGAAAAATGTGAAAGACTAGTCAATTACAGTTTCAAAGATCATAATAAAAAAACCAATCCAATGGATTGGGCCTTCAAGCCCATCAGCCTAACACCCTTGTCGACTATGGCTGTTCATTTTTTGCTTCAAACCGAATTTTTCTTTTGCGTTGTTTGCTAGATATTTATCACGGTAGTACTTAATTGTAGGTTTGTTTGGAACAACTACAATTAATTAAGTAGCACTGTGCTCTATTTTTTGCACTTGAGGATTTTTTTGTCTGTTGTTGGACAAGCTCACTGAAATTCAATTTGGTTTACAGAAGCTTAACGAAATTCGATTCACTTAGGTTCAGAACTGAACAGAGCCGAAGTTAAACCAGCTGAAAATCGAACCAAACCTATTAGTTTCAATTCGGTTTTCGGTTTGATTTTTTGGGGATGTCGGTATTCGATTTTCCTAGTTCAGCTCCAATTTAGGCTGATAAATAGCCCTACCACGCTTTTCCAAATCATGTCAGACCTCCCCTTTTCCAATGCCCTAGCCTTTTTCGGTCAATATTTTAGAAATCGTAACATTCCCTACCCTAACACACACACATGTTTGAATATTCCAATATTCAACTGTTAGGAGGAAATCTAGCAAGAGTAAATATGAAATATAAATCCAAACCAAATCCCTAGTCGGCGCAAATAATATTATGTATAATTTTAAGACTGTATATATTGAAATCGAATTTTAGGACTATGTACATGTATAAAATTTGATGTTACATAACATGTCATTTTTTTTAATATAAGTCGATTAAGTTTACAAAAATGATGTTACATAATAATTATTTTAGGACTAGCTACATGCATCATATTGTTAATAGTATTATTGTTGATAGTATGAATACTGAAACTTCTATATTCATTTCGTTTTATGTAAGTAGTATTTTCATAATGGTATAGGTAATATGAGCTTATGAAAATGAAACTTTTGACACAATTTTACACAACGATTGCACAATGGTTCTGACTTCGAAATTTGCAACAACTTAAAAACATAAAACATTTAAACTCATCTTACAAGTTCCAACCAAGTATAACATTAAAAAAACCGTTGTTCAGATCTTCTCGGGGTGTTTATAGCTCAAATGGTTCTTCACCTTGTATTTATGACTATAATGCCTACAACCTGCTTCGATGTAGCCAAGCACGATCTCCTCCTTTTCTAAACGTTTTGTGAACATATCTTCACAGAGAAAATCATCTTCACATCGAGATTGATCTGCCATGATAAAATTAACAAATTGAGAAGTGGGATTTGGATTTTGGATGAGAAAATATAGAGTGGTGAAGGATATAAGACGTTTTATATGCGACAATATAGCCCCAATGAATATTTTTTTAAGAAAGAAAAACCCGACCAAGTGTGCCCACACATGCAACATTCTTTTTAAAAAAACACGGTTTATCCTGTGGGTGGATGGGTCTGGAGGGTTTGACCCTAACCCGAACCCGTCTACTTGTCGAACCGTTGACTCTGATTAAGCGGGTCACAAACCCGAGATAGCCCAACGGGTCCGGGTCAACCCTTGACCCGTAGCCATGGTTACTTAGGAGAGATCACTCAATGCAACATTTTTTCATACTCAAATAGGAGGTTGGGAACCAACTAGAACCCCCCTTATGGTTTCTCTCCTGATCTTGTGTACGGTCCAAGCTTCCAAGAGGGTCAGTCGTTTTCTTAATAAGAGGCAGCTAAGGACCTTGAACGGGAACAGAAGGAGGTCATTCACGAAGTTGATCCTATAGTGGCCGATGATGACACCCCTTGAGTTAATGAGTTGCTTAAGTGGTACAAGACAAACAGGGCCCGATCACTTTGGCTTAGCAAGGTAATTTCTATATTTTGTCTTTCATATGTTTTAGTCTTTGATTTTTGGGGTTAGTTCTTCCATTTATATAAGATATACTTATTACATACTATTTTATTGTAGGGCGATAAACTTTTGAATTGCATACGACATACCGCGAGATTCAAGGCCCTCAAGTATTTGTATAGGGAGGAAGGGGGTGAATATGATTGGTTTCACTTTATGAGCATAAGCGGCCCGAAGTACTAGAATGGAATTAACTTTGGTAATGTTGACCACTACTTGATCCAATCTTTCATTTACCGATGACATCTGGAGATAAACAGTTTCCATCTTTCGCAAGGTGAGATGAAGATCACTCCACATGATGTCCACATGTTACTGTGACTACACATTCATGGGTTATCCATGCGGGAATCCTTGTCAGCCGAAGGCTGTAGGTTTTCCTCAACACCAGTTTGCTATTCGTAGCCACATATATGTGATTGGGGAAGACCATCTCTCATATGATGTTAGAAGCGTTTTTTTAGATGAGGGCTTGGTGTGGGGCGAACGTCGTTGGCACTTTTTCCCTTTTCCAAACAGTAATAAAATCCTAACTCAAAGCTCAAAACCAATAGATTAGTAATTCAATGAATTGATAAACCAAACAACTACTAGTGTAGTGATGAAGTCCGGAGTCGAACCCACATAGAGAAGCGGATTAATATCAATATCCCTAACAGACTCTTATGAAAAAAGCAACGACTTGTGACAAATTGATTTGAAAGTAAAGTAACCAACTTTCTGATTGCAAAGTAATTGATAATAGAATAGAGAATATTTTTCACTTGTAATTCTCTGACAATGATTGAGATTCATGGTCCTAGGATTGATTCATTACTTACTCATAAACATATGTCTACTTGACTAAAGTTGAAAGATCCGCAGGGATACAATCACCTTATTCAATATCACTAAAGAATAGCATTAAGAACTCAAGTAATTAGACTAATCGGCATATTGATTCAATGCAATTATTGACAAATAGGCACAAACCAACATTAACCATTCTGGAATGGCTTACCGGAAAGGACTTGTGGGTAGTACCCATAGGTCCCCGGTTCGAACCCCAGAATGGCCACTCTGTATTTACCTATTCAAGGCACAAACCAACATCTCTCTAAGTGTGTTCATTGTCTCATAATGCTATGCCACACACAACTATTATGGCCGGAACAACCAAATAAAACCTAATAAAGAGTCGTGCAAAACCCTAGAAATATAATAATATTATAATTGGAAATAGAATCTTTTGATCCAAATCGCAAACGCTGGAAACGACGCCACGGCGGGTGCCGCCTAAAGCATGGCGAGTGCCGCCCTTCGAAGTGGCGGATTCCTTCTTCTCTTTGATGCTGTGCTTCCTTGATCCTATCTAACGTCTTCCTTAGCCTTTATATGCTCCAAAACATGTCTCTTAAGCTCTTCTAAGACCCCTTCAAGGTCGGAATGTAATTTTGCAAAATAAACACTAAAAATGCGTAGATTTTGAACTCGAATACGTCACAAGCTATATATGACACTAGACTAAAACATATGCAAAACTCCTATCTAAATGCAATAATAAAAACCTATAATGCCTATAATAAATATGCACTATCAGGGCCCGACACAACACTCCCCTTATAGACATTGCATTTTCTACCAAAACATCACCGAGTTTTATAAGGTGTCCTTCTACCATGGCATTATTTGCGTTGGAGATATTGAAGAACCGTACATGCTCGATCATGTGTTCTTCGACAATTTGAGTACGTTCAAAACATCCTAATGCCACACCTGATGCCACCAAAGGAAGATCGGCCAACTGGGTCAGACACTTGAAGTTAAAGACCCATCGACGTATGTCGACATTGGGGGATTGCTCCATGCAGTGGAGTCTTATGCCGTTACACTTGCTTACATGCCTTGGTACATAGTTCATGGATATCCCTATGTTTTCAGTAACTCTATCCATCAACTACTACAATAGAAAGATGATGAACGGTTTTTAGTTGCATAAACCATATTAAAATAAAACTAAAACCTACAAACTAGTATAGAAAGTAAGTAAGAGGTCCATCCCATAGATAATCAAGTATTTCTCATAAATGTGTATTTATCAATTAGTGAAAAGGGGGGGGGGGGGGGAGGGGTTTTGGGTGATTGAAATAAGAGAAAAAACAAAATAAACCATAAACAAGTTGATGCAAAACAATTTAGAGAAGATCGCCCTACCTTCAACTATCCACTTTATTTGGTTGAATTGATATTGTAACTTCCTCTTATCCTTTTAGTCTTCCTATGAATGCCCTTGTCCCGACCTAATATAGTTACTAGTCCAATCAGTCCTAGAAACCCTTATCAATCAAAAAGTACCTAAAGAAGGATTTAACCCAATTGATAGCTTTAAGTTCAGAGATTAACCAAGGTATATGCAGTCCCTAAAGAGGGATTTAACAACACATCCAACTTCCTACCTATCCAATTAGTTCAATCAGCCCTAAAGGGACAAGTTTGCTACCTGGGTTAAGGTTTGCAATCAGGAATCTACAAAACCCTAGCAATTGAATTGATCTAACAAGTTGGCCAGACAAGAAAGAACAAAACAATCAATCAAGCACAAAGAAGTTGAAGCATTCAAATATAGGAAACAAGGAACAAGAATTAGAAACAAACAATCAATCCAAATAAAGCTTCAAATTGTAGGCAGAACAGATGAGTATAGTTCCTTAAGGAAGACATCTCTCAAATCTCTAAATTGTCTGATGAACGTAGAATAGAATAGAAATGACTGAAAAATAACATAATTCGGCCTTATAAAAAGTCTAAGTCGGCCATAAAACCAAACAACATAACTAGAGTTTTCTTAAACAAAACGCGGCGTGCTGACGACCCATGCTGCGGCCGCGACATCAACTGTATCTTCATGCCCACTACATCCCTCCTTGTTGTGGCAGCGACACGCATGTTGTGGCCGCGGCATGTCTCGTTTCCCTGTCTTCTTGTCCAAACCGAGCAGCTCCAAGTATTCTTGCTTCTTTTCCTTCCTTGCTTCTTTCCAATGTCTCTTGTATTCCTCTTCAAGATATTGCATCTCCCAAATGCGTTTCGATTCAATCTGCAAGATAAACACAAATTCGCGCAGAATCCGAACACTTCCAGAATAATCACAAGATGCAAATTAACTACAAAGTATGAACAAAATGCAACCTAACTAAACTAAAAATGCCTATAATGCCTGTCTAAGATATGTATTATAAAATTCCCCCACACTTAACCTTTGCTTGTCCTCAAGCAATGATAGAATGAACATGAATCAATGCATCCCACAGGAAATCCCTTCAAGTTTCAACCTCATCAAAAAGAAACATCATAGCAGGTGAAAACATAAACCAAGCAAACAAACATCATAGCATATATTCTAGTGATCAAAACTTAGAAGTAGACATCATCCAACCTCACCAGAAATATGTGTTTCCCTCATGCTCTCATGTGTTTAGGCTTTAAGGTATAACTCTCAACTCAAACCAACATGCACTAAAATCATAGATATTGACCACCAAATCACCAAATATCTACCGAAATGTCATTACTTGCAGGACACAATAAAGAAAACTAAATAAAATGTGACACTTTGTTTTTCCTTTTGTTTCTTTTCTTATCTTTTTTTTTTCTTTCAATTTATTTTCTTGTCTTGGTGCTTTCCTTACGCGAGGTGCAAACATGGGTGTCATAAAAGGCCCCGGTCTATGAACACCTCAACCTACCAATATGAAGTCCACTTGAACATCTTTTGACGCAAGTTGCAAACATGGGTGTCATGAATGAACCTGGTTACTCAATGATCAAGCTTTTTTCGTAGTGAATAGTTTTCAACACCGTTTTATGCGAATCATACCCATGGGTGTCATGCGTAGACCCGTCTACTAAGTGCATCAACCATTTCCACCTTATTTCACTAAGTATGCACAAATTCAATCAAAAGACTCTAAATATAAACATAAACTCCGCAAGCATCAATCATGTGAGTCGTTCTTGAAAAATAAATATTGAAGTCAATGCCAAGAGGTGGCACACAAGGAGAGTAATTCACAGAATTGAGCAAAATATTTCAAATAAGGCTAAACATTCTCACAAGGTCATGTTTTTAGGACTTCAATCATACTTTAGCTCAATCATACATGCTCAATTATATTTGCTAGCTCATGTTCCACAAAAATCAAATACAGACAAAGCCAAAACATCCAGAACTCCATGGGATTTATATGATTCTGCTTGAAATTTAAATTCGAGGACAAACTAAGCCAGATTGGTATTTGAATAACACATATGGATGCAATGCATGATTATTTTTGGATTTTTCGGATTTTTTTTAATTACGAAAATTTGGAAAATAAAAAATTAAATAAACTAAAGAGCAATTACATAAACTTAAACATGGTGCAAAAAATTAAATATGAACTCTTAAATGACAATATATACATAATCCTTCTCCCACACACTTAAGGGTTTCAATGTCCTCAATGAAACAGTACAGACAACCAAAATAAATCAGATAAAGTCAGGGTGAAGGAGACAGAAACTAACCACTCATTTGTGTGGAGGCTGGTAGGGTGGTGACTGGTAGGGTAGAATATGCGGATACTGGTGGCGGAGGTAGTAGGACTGCTCTCTCGGCATCTCCTCCATGTTTTAGGAAAGCTCCCGCACATTGTGGTCAACGTCACTAAGGGTGAACTCGAAGGAGTCCTGATGCATAGACATATGACGGAACTTTGTGAACATGTGGTATCGCCAGGCATCATCATCAGCAGAAGAGCGAGGCCCCGCAGAAGAGCCAACAACGTATCGTGCATCCCCCATATGTTAATCGGTGTGTGCATGGGCATCGTCCTGGTCCTCGTCATCAGTATCCTCATCATCATCATCATTCTCATCGCCCGAGAGGTAGATGGAGACGTTGGAAGGGCCATAAGGCAAGGCCCTACGTAGCCTCAGGCAGTGGTCTACATACTTTCCCGACTTCCAGATGAAGCTCGTCGCCTCAGAGCCCTCAATCAGATAGGCCCTCATAAGCTGCTCCTCTGTATAGGTGTACCCACCAGACATAGGTACACCGCATTATGTAGGCTCAAGATAGCGGTGGGTGATGAGGCTGGTCATGCCTCCCAGAGCAATCTCCATTTCTTCTTGCCCTAGATCCTCAGACATCTCTCAATAAATATCTCAACCTAGTCTGGCATACCATGTGATTGGAGAGCAAGACTCCATGACCAAGGCAAATCATCGGCGGGTACTTTGTTCATATCCCCTTGGCCGCTGAAAGACATGGCTAAGACTTTGTGAACCAAACGAAGGCACAAAGATCTCCTTATAGTTGTACTCGCCTTTGTGTCCATCAAATGTAGAACCAGTTGCTGCATACCAGAAATCATGACGTTTCTGTTTCGACGCTAGGAAAGACCAATCTGGGGTGGGCGCCTGAGTGATCCCAAAGGCACTTTCAACTGGTCATAAGTACAGGTGTGGCTCTGGTCCATCAAATGGAACCGGATCCGAGAACACGCGTGACACCCAACATTCCTAGCCTCTGTAAAGTAGGAATATCAAAGAACTTGGTCTGCACAAATCTCTTCGGATCAAAGCTCTTATAGACCTTCCTCTGGTCTCTAGATAGAGATCTCAATCGACGCACCATTGTCTCAAAATTTCAGCAGTAATATATCAACCCAAACAGATCCAAAATCCAACCACAAACTCACACACACCCCAAGCAAACCAACCAAATCTAATACTTCAAAATCAACCCAAATTCAAGAATACCAAATATCTCAATAGAACACTAAGAACACAAATCTCCCACTTTAATCCAAAATTTGAACTTCAACCCCAAAAACTCCAAACAACAATAATCGATGTATAAAAATACCACACAACTCTAAAATAGACCAACAATGTTCACCTAGCGACGGGGATTACTGGCGGCGGCCGCAGCACTCGTAGCAGGGTGGTGCGCGAGACTTGCTACTGGTGCGAGGCTTCGAAGATGGTTGTGGATCCGGGGGTGTGCGTCAGTTGCGAGGACAGATCCGGTGAGAGAGTGGCACTAGGTGGTCGGTTTCGGCGAGAAGGGCCTGATTCCTACGAGAGGGGAGGTTAAATGCGGAATGTTCTCAAAGTATGGCTTAACTCTATGACCATTGACCTTAAAGAGCTCATGAGACTTAGGGTCAGAGAGTTTTATTGCTCCGTGAGGGAATATCCTTTTGATGGTGTCGGGTCCTTCCCACCTTGATCGAAGCTTTCCTAGGAAGAGTTTCATGCGTGATTGGTATAGGAGAACCTTGTCTCCGATGTTGAGTTTCTTCCGCAGGATATGTTTCTCATGCCAAGCCCTTGTCTTCTCCTTGTAGATTAGTGCATTGTCATAGGCATCCAAGCGCAGTTCCTCTAGCTCTTGCAATTGAAGCTTCCTGAATTCACCCACTTCATTCATCGCCATATTGCAGTTCCTTACAACCCAGTATGCCTTATGCTGAAGTTCCACAGGAAGATGACAAGCCTTTCTAAAAACAATTCGATAAGGGGGGACATACTTATGGGAGTCTTATAGGCCGTCCGATAGGCCCAAAGAGCGTCATTCAGCCTTAGACTCCAATCCTTCCTATTAGGGTCCACTTTTTTCTCTAAAATGCTTTTAATCTCCCTATTTGATACCTCTGCTTGACCATTGGTATGAGGATGATAAGCAGTGGACACTCTTTGCGTGACATGATACCTCTTTAGCAGGGCGGTGATGGTCCTATTGCAGAAATGTGTCCCTCTATCGCTAACTAGAGCCTTAGGCATCCCAAATCTTGCGAAAATTGTGTCTTTCAGGAAATCTGTAACAATTCTAGAATCATCACATCTGGTGGCCTTTGCCTCCACCCCCTTGGAGACATAGTCCACCGCAAAAAAATATAGACATTCCCAAAAGAACTAGGAAAGGGACCCATAAAATCAATACCCCAAACATAAAAAATTTCACAGAATATGATTTTAGTTTGTGGCATTTCATTTCTAGCCGATATGTTCCCAATCCTTTGACATCTATCGCAAAATTTACAAAAAGCATTAGCATCCCTAAACAAGTGAAGCCAAAACAAACCTCCTTCTAAAACTTTCCTAGCAGTCTTTTTAGGACCAAAGTGGCCTCCACATTCATGAGCATGACAAAAAGTAAGGACAGATTGTACCTCATTGTCCGGCAGACACCTCCTAATTACCTGATCAGCACAATATTTCCAAAGGTAGGGGTCATCCCAAACGTAAAAGTGAGAGTCATGTCAAATCTTGTCCTTATGAGCTTTTGTGAAGTTCGGTGGAAATTCTCCCGTGACCAAGAAATTCACCATATTGGCAAACCAAGGTCGAGGAGTATGGACACCCATAAATAATTCAGGGACAGAGGGGCTTACCTCATCAGATAGGGGCTAAAGTGACAAAGATGGCGTTTCCACAACAAGCGGCCACCACGACGTGGGACCTGCGGCCGCTGTAGCATTGACGTGTTGCGACTGCGACATGGTTGTTGCGGCCGCGACATCAGTAGTCGTTGTAGCCTTCTGCAGCTACAATAACGAACAGTGAGTTAAATAAAATAATGTATCATCAGGGAACTCACCGTGAATGGGTGTTTGATCTTCCGGCTTGTCCTCTCCTTGGACAAGTCTGCTGAGGTGGTCCGCTACTATGTTTTCTGCACCTTTCTTATCTTTAATTTCAATGTCAAATTAGCTCAAGAGTAAAATCCAATGAATCAATCTAGGTTTCACTTCATTCTTAGTCAATAAATAGCAAAAAGCAGCGTAATCATTGAAGACAATTACCTTAGCTCATAGGAGATAGGAGCGAAACTTTTCCAGTGCAAAGACCACGACTAGAAGCTCTTTCTCAGTACTTGAGTAGTTCCTCTACGCTCCATTCAGAGTAATGGAGGCATAGTAGATGACATGAGAGCTCCTTCTTTCCTTTTGTCCCAAAACAGCACCCACAACATAGTCGCTAACATCACACATAATCTCAAAAGGTTGAGACCATATGGGTGCTTGGATTATAGGAGCGCTAGTCAGTCGACCTTTTAGCTCCTCAAATGATGCTCTACACCTGTCATCAAAGTCAAAAGCTACTTCCTTTTTTAGTAGATCACAAAGAGGTGCGGAAATCTTAGAAAAATGCTTATTAAACCTACGATAAAACCCTGCATGGCCTAAAAAGAAATGAATCTCGTGCACATTGGTGGGGTAAGGTAGAGAGTGAATGACATCAATCTTAGCCTTGTCCACCTCAAGACCCCTACTAGACACAATATGACCCAAAATAATGCCTTGCTCAACCATAAAATGACACTTTTCAGGCAAACGCTTTTGAAATACAGCACAAGTGACAAATGGTGCAAGCAAGTATCAAAGTCATCTCCATGCACAGTAAAGTCATCCATGAATACCTCTATGAAGCGCTCTACATACTAAAAAAATAGGCTTATCATACACCGTTAGGAGGTCCCAGGTGCGTTACATAACCCAAAAGGCATTCTGCGATATGCAAAAGGGCCAAAGGGGCTTGTAAATGTCGTTTTCTCTTGATCCTCCAGTGCTATAGGTACCTGATAATATCGTGAGTAGCCATCTAAGAAGCAATAAAAGGAGCGACCGGCAAGGCGCTCAAGCATTTGATCAATAAAGAGTAGGGGGAAGTTGTCCTTGCGAGTTACTGCACTCAACTTACGATAATCAATACAGACCCTCCATCCAGTTTGGACCCTGCTAGGGACCAACTCACCATCCTGATTCTCAACGACAATGATACCTCTTTTGTTAGGGACAACCTGATACGTTTGGGATACCCAATCCTTCGCTTGTGGGCTCAAGATCAAGAACAACGCCGTATATTTGCTCGATTTTACAATGCTCTTTGATATCTCCTGAATTTGGAACAATTTAAACAAGTGATTAAAATTCTGGAATAGCGACAGTTTACACTTCATAAAAATTCCAGCAATTTCTAACTCATAAATAGCGACAGAAAATAAGTAAAGGCCAGCGAGGAAGAAGCGAGAATGGATGCGCGCGAGTGCTGGGCACACAGGACGGGGTCCTTAGGGTGTGCGGATGCAAGAGCGCGAAGACTTCTCTCGCTGGGAGCGAGAGTGATGGCGGGCGCACAAGCGAAGTCGAGATCGAGGTTGCTGGAGCGAGGCGCTGGCGATGCTGGGAGCGCCGCGCTCGCTGGGAGCGGAACTGCTTGTGGACGACGCCAAGCGCAGGCTTCCTTCTTGCGACAGCTTCTCGGTTGGAGTTGTGGTCTTGGGTTTGCTCGATGTCGATGAACAAGAAGGTGATGGTAATTGTGGTTGCCGAAAATCTCAAGAACACAAGAGCAAGGATAGTGTTTGGGATTGATAACCAAGAACCCTTTAATCCATAAAGGGGTTCTCAATTCTAATTCAATCTGATCAATTCAAAGTGCATAAACATGAATATATAGAAAGCTATGGGAGATCTAACCAATCATTCCTTGCAAAGGAAAGGGGTTTGGATAGATCTATTATATCTAGAGATAAATAAAATAACCCTAAGATAAATATTTCCTAATAAAGATAAATGTTTAATAACTTGGTGGACAAGGATTATATCTTGAAGAGATATAATTAATTCCACCTTATTTATCTAAATTGCATAAAATAACAACATAATTATACCAAATAAATCTAGCCCAAGCACAAGGCTAACTTTGCCCACCCATTTTGACAAAGGTCTAGACCCACTCGGCTGGTGGTGGTGTCGAGTCATCCAATCCCATATCGAGTGTGGTTGGTTCATGGTGGATGCTGACGAGTCTTCATGAGCTCCGTGTGTGGACATAAGCTCACGTCTTGTGCTGGTCGTGTAACCTTGAGCCATGTGATCCAGGGTGGCCTGAACCCTTGCTCTAAAGTTCCATGGTGACGGACAAGAAAGGCTTTAGTTGCAATTTGAATCTTCTTGGCCCTTGCACGAGTAACATGACCATCGAATGGAACCTTCATATTGTCCTCAATGTCACCATGAGTCATCGATAATTGCACTGCATCATTCTCTTCCACTTGACTTTGACTTGTCCTCAAATCATCGTCAGAGTCATCGTCAGGCACGAACAAATATAAATCGGCGACGTTGAATGTAGAATGGACGCTGTACTTATCGGCATGGAGATCCAGCTTGTATGCATTAGGACCCATCTTCTGAACCACTCTGAAGGGTCTGTCTCCCCTGGAGTCCAGCTTAGATTTCCGTTGTTGCGGAAACCTTTCCTTCCTGAGATGCAACCATACCAAATCACCAACGTTGAACTGCACATCCTTGCGATGCTTGTCCTTTGCGGCCTTGTATTGCGCAGTCTTTCTCTCCAGCTGCGCCTTGGTACGCTCATGCAAGCGCTTGATGAAGTCCACTTGCTTAGCTGCATCCATGCTCTCCTTCTCCTTATATGGCCGAGGCATCATGTCTACAGGAGTGAGTGGATTTCGTCCATATACTACTTCGAAGGGGGTTAGCTTTGTTGTAGAGTGCCTAGACCTGTTATATGCAAATTCTACAAATGGTAGTTAGTCTTCCCACCTCCAGAGGTTAGTTCGCAGCATGACTCTAAGGAGAACCCCAAGAGTTCTATTTGTGACCTCAGTTTAGACATCAGTTTGTGGGTGAGAAGAAGTAGAAAATATCAATTTTGTACCCAATTTAGACCATAGAGTTTTCCAAAAAGAGCTTAAGAATTTAGGATCACGGTCAGAAACTATAGATAATGGCAATCCATGTAAGGGAACAACATCTTTGAAGAACAAATTTGCAACATGAATAGCATCATCAGTTTTGTGACATGGAATAAAATGAGCCATTTTGGAAAATCTGTCTACAACAACAAAGATAGAATCATGACCCTTAGAAGTTCTAGGCAATCCTACAATAAAATCCATAGAAACATCTTCCAAGGGTGCATTAGCAATAGGCAAAGGTTGATATAGACCATTAGCATTAGATTTCGATTTGGCCTTAGCACATGTAACACAACTTTTGACAAATCTCAGCACATAATTAGACATTTTAGGCCAAAAGTAATGTTCCTTCAGTCCAGCTAAGGTTTTTTCGAAACCCCCATGTCCTCTAGATTCATGAATTTCTTGAGTTAACAATCGGAGAATAGAAGAAGATGGGATACAAAGCTTGCCCATCTTAAACAGATAACCATTATCAAGAAAATATGAATCAACTTCACCCTTAGACACACAGTGAGCATATATAGTCTTAAAGAAACTATCAGAAGCATACAGTTTCTTTATTAAAGCAAAACCCAACACATGTGCATCCATATGGTTAAGGAAGACATACCTGCGTGATAGTGCGTCAGCTACCACATTATCCTTCCCCTTTTTGTGGTGAACCACATAAGAAAAGGTCTCTATAAACTCCACCCATCGAGCAAGTCGCCTACTGAGCACTGCTTGTCCTTTGAGGTACTTTAGAGCTTCATAATCTGAATGAATCACAAACTCCTTAGGCCATAGATAATGTTGCCAAGTTTGCAAGCAGCGAACCAGTGCAAATAGCTCCTTGTCGTAGGTAGAATAGTTGAGCTCAGCGGAGCCTAACTTTTCACTGAATTAGGCGATGTGACGCTTGTTCTGCAGTAGAACCCCACCAATGCCAGTGCCAGAAGCGTCACACTCGAGCTCAAAAGGTTGAGCAAAGTCAGGTAACTGCAGCACTGGTGCATGAGTCAGGCAATCTTTGAGGGAGTCGAAAGCCTTCTAGTGAGCGTCTGTCCAGCGAAATGTCACATGTTTCTTTGTCAGCTCGTGTAGGGGGGCGGCAATGATGCTGAAGTCTTTGACAAAGCGTGGATAGAAATCAGCAAGGCCCAAGAATGAGCGGAGATGAGTGGGTGTATGCTGCTGAGCCCACTCTTGAATAGCACGAATCTTCTCCTCATCCACCTTCAATCCAGATGCAGTCACTACAAAACCAAGAAAAATGGTAGACTCGGATGCAAAATAACACTTCTTTGAATTGGCATATAACTTTTCTTTCCTAAGACAATCAAAGACCAATTTTAAGTGACTTAAGTGATCATGCATATTCTTGCTACAGATTAAGATATCGTCAAAATAGACAACGATAAATTTTCCTAAGTGTCGTCTAAGCACATGGTTCATAAGCCTCATAAAAGTAGAAGGTGCATTTGTTAATCCAAAAGGCATTACTAACCATTCATATAAGCCATACTTAGTTTTAAAAGCCGTTTTCCATTCATCACCCTGTTTCATCCTAATTTGATGATATCCACATCTAAGGTCAATTTTAGAAAAAATACAAGCACCATGAAGTTCATCAATCATATCACCTAAACGAGGAATAGGGTGGCGATACTTAACCGTTATTTGGTTGATTGCGCGACAATCAACACACATGCGCCAGGAGCCATCCTTCTTTGGAACCAAAATGACAGGCACGGCACAGGGAGACAGGCTTTCTCGCACAAAGCCCTTATCCATCAACTCCGTGACTTGGCGTTAGAGCTCCTTTGTCTCCTCAGGACTAGCTCTATAAGCGGCGCGATTAGGCAAGGCTGCCTCATGCACAAAGTCAATCTGGTGCTCAATACCTCTAATAGGAGGCAAGCCTTGTGGTAGATCAGGTGGAAGCACATCTAAATAATCCTACAGAAGAGCAGGAATAGGTGCAGGAATATGACTCTGATAACTCCACTCCCTTTGATGAAAATCGGAATTAGTTTAAAAGGCTCTGACAGACAGTTTGTGTCAAAGATCTTGAAGCTACAGCTGTGTTGATGAAACACAAAACCTGTTCTCTATGTTATTATGCTCGAATATTATTTTATATTATTATATGCTTCCAGATATTATATTCTAACATTTCAGGAAGTTTTTCAAATATTATCTCCTTCCAAAGTCGAAAAGTGAAGAAGGACACAATCGGAGATCATGGCTCAAAAGTTTCCAAGTATAGAAGATCTCGAAGATAGCAATGATCAGCCTAGCCGTTGGAGAAGATTCCTTCCTCAAGTGGCGCCGATGATCTTCACTATATAAAGGAGATGAAGAAGAGAGAGAGGACGGGCGTACATTCACGAATATCATTGCACAATCAGCCCTCAAGTTTACGATCTCTCTTCAGCGTGTTCTCTCTTCTTGTTCTTAAGAGTCTTATATTTTGTTTCAAATCATTTGAGAGTTACACAGTGAGCTTATAGGATATATTCTGAGAGAGTTTTATACTCGAGAGTTTATAACTCAGGAAGTGGGCACTAGGCTATTGATTCTCGAGAGTAAGAGGATTGTACTAGATAGCTAAGAGAGGTGGGGCTCTTCTAGATTAGTCTAGGACTCCAAGGGAACGTGAGTTGACTAGATTGCAATTGTATAGGAGAGGGGCTTCTCTGTGAGCTATTAGGATCCTAAGCTTTGTGACTCAATAAAGCTTGTTGAATCCTAGGGCTGTGGAAGAACCCTAGGCGAGGACGTAGGCCAAGTTCGTGTCGAACCTCGTCAACAATTCGTTGCGTCCTTTACTTACTGCTTTACCATATTTCCGCACTTGGTTCGAATTGTTTAACTTTGTGATTCGGGTTTTCAGAGAAAAGATTAAGTCTAATCTCAAAGGGTTTTGCACGAACTTCAAAAGTCTTGAGACTATCTGCGAAAAAACGGCATACTCTATTCAACCCCCCCTTCTAGAGTATCTTTACATTACTTTATTTTACTTTATCGAACCTTCAATTGGTATCAGAGCCTTACTCACTGCTTTCGATCTAACAATCTTGTGAGTTTTTGATCATGTTTGGTGAAGCAAGCGGAGGATTTGCACAGGGAAGGTGTACCATTAGACCACCACTCTTTGGAGGAAACAACTTTGTCCACTAGAGATCATTGATGAAGATGTTCATTATAGATCAAGATCTGGAACTTTGGAACATTATAGAGAGTGGTCCGAAGGTTCCAAAGAAAGACGGACCAAATGGAACCAAAATTGCAAAAAAGGAGTCTGAATATATCCAAGCGGATCTTGAACTCGTCTCTAAAAACTACAGGGCTATTAACTTACTCTATTGTGGTCTTAGCACTGATGAGTTTAACCGTATTTCATATTGTAGGTCAGCTAAAGATATTTGGGACAAGCTGGTCGTCACCTATGAAGGAACCAGCCAAGTGAAGGACACCAAGATGAGTATCTTCCTTCGAAAGTATGAGCTTTTCAAAATGAAGCCTGATGAGTCTATCAAGGCCATGTTCACACGATTCAAGGAAGTCACCAACAACCTTGACTCTCTCGGCAAAAGCTTTACGGACGTTGAGAATGTAAGGAAGATATTGAGGTGCCTCCCAAAAGACAAATGGGGTCCGAAAGTGACAGCCATAGAAGAAGCCCAGAATCTCACCACGCTACCCCTTGATGACTTGCTTGGGAAGTTGATCACACATGAGATGATTCTCAATGAAGACGATGGAGAACTTCCAACAAGCACTAAGAACTTGGCACTCAAGTCTAAGAAGGATGAGCCGAAAGATGTGTCTGATTTTGAAGATGAGGATGATGATGAGGATGATCTCTTTGATCTCATTACAAGCGGTCTTTCTCGAATTCTCAAGATGAAGAAGCAATTCAACAACAAGGATGAATCAGAGTCTTCTAAAATTCGAGTTAAGTCTCAATTCAACAAATATGAGAAGAAGACTAAACCTTTGTCTTGTTTTGAATGTGGTGAAACAAATCATCTTGTAAAAGACTGCCCTCAAAAGACGAAGTGCTAGTTCAAGAAAGCCGATAGATGGAAAAAGAAAGCCATGGTGGCAACTTGGAGCGACTCTGACTCAAATTCCGATGATGAAAAGGCCAACCTTTGTCTCATGGCCACAGGAGATGAATCTCATGATGAGCAACTCGAGGTAACCGTAAGAGAGCTCATGGCAAGTCCAAAAGAGGTACTATCGGAATTCCTTTCTAATATGATTGTCAATGAAGAGAAACTTATTGCCCACACTAACACTCTTATCAAGAAAATCGTGGACTAGGAAAGAACTATTGAGGAACTATCTAGGCGGGTCAAAAGTCTTGAAACTTCTTATTCAGGTCTTGACATTAAAGTCAAGACTCTTGACTCAGAGAAATCTGAACTCAAGCAAGATCTCTCGTCTCTGAGAAGTGAACATCATGACTTAGAGAACAAGAAGATCTCCCTGAATAATAAGATTCAAGACCAATAGACATCCCTCACAAGTTTTACCAAGTCCAAGGGCACTCTTGATAGGATGTTGGGTGAGCAACAAAGTTCTCTAAACAGAAGTGGTATTGGTTACAACCCGAGGTTTTTAAAGAAGCAACACATTACCACTTTTGTGAAGGCAAAAGGAAACAGAACCTCTCCTATATGTCACCACTGTGCGAGAAAGGGACATGTAAGAGAGACCTGCCCCTATAGAAGAAAGGATCCTCATATTATTCGCAATACATTTCCTATTCACTTGAGAAAAGAACGGATAATGCAAGTTTGAGTCCCCAAAGGCACTATTTTACCAAATATGGTTTATCCCAATAAAGGATCTAAATTTGCTCACTGGTCTAGCCACAAATGTTGATGTTTGTTTTGCAGGAGATCACCAAGGTGAAGGAGCAAAAATGGATTATTGATAGTGGATGCTCGAGGCATATGAGTGGGAAGGGTTCTCTCTTTCATGACCTAAAAAAGCAATCCACTGGAACAATCACTCTTGGTGACAAAGGAAAGTGTGACATCGTTGGTATTGGTAGTGTTGGAAGTGATCCTAACCATAGCATTTAAAATGTTTATCTTGTTAATGGTTTGAAGTATAATTTGCTTAGCGTTTCTCAATTATGTGATAGTGGCAATGATGTCAGATTTAACAAGAAAAGATGTCTAGTGTGCAGAGAAGATAGTTCTAACCGTCTATCGTTATAACAACATCTATGCTGTCAATGCTGAGCAAGTGGCACAAGGAAATTTAACCTGTCTAAAGGCTTTGACGGACGATCCAAAGCATTGGCACATGAGACTCGGTCATGTGAGTCCACATACACTACAGAAGCTTGTATCCAAAGGGCTTGTAAGTGGGCTACCTGAGATGGATTTCAAAGGTATTGAGATGTGCAAAGCGTGCACATGAGGTAAACAAACACGTAGCTCTTTCCAACCCAAAAAGGTTATAAGTACTTCTAGACCCCTTGAACTTTTACATATGGATTTATGTGGTCCTATGCAAGTCAAATCTTCCAATGGTAAAAAGTACATGCTTGTTGTCATATTTGATGAATGCAATGATGGTTCTTTGAGTGAAAGTGTTACAGAGAACGAGGATGGTAATGATGCTGCTATCAAGAACACAGAGAAGAGGAACATGCAGGATCAGATTCTCAACACTGAAGAATTGGCCTAAGGTGTTGAAGATTCGTCCAAAGTCCTTGGTGTCCAATCCACCAGTGTTGAAACATCAGAAACTGCTGTAACTAAACCTAACATATCCATGGAGTCAGATGTACCACAAATCAATCATACTGGTGTGACGAGTCAAGGAGCCGAGACTAGCAAAAGAAAATTCAAATACTCCTCATCACACTCATTAAAGGATATCATTTCTGACCCAACATCTAGTGTTCAAACTCGTTCTAAACTTAAAGATCTTTGTGCTTTTCACGCGTTTGTTTCTCTTATTGAACCAAAGAAGGTAGATGAGGCCCTTCAAGAGCCAGATTGGATCATTACTATGCAATGTGAGCTTAACGAATTTGAAAGGAACAAAGTCTGGACCTTGAAGCCCAGGCCAAAGCATCAATCAGTCATTGGCGCACGATGGGTATTTTGAAACAAGCTAAATGAGAATGGTAAGATCGTGAGGAACAAGGTAAGGCTTGTTGCTCAAGGCTATAATCAAGAGGAAGGTATTAACTACGAGGAGACCTTTGCTCCCGAAGCCAGGCTTGAAGCTATTCACATATTATAAGCATTTGCATCTTTCATGAGCATAAAGTTATATCAAATGGATGTCAAGTGTGCTTTTCTTAATGGTTTCCAATGTCTCTTGTATTCTTCTTCAAGATATTGCATCTCCCAAATGTGTTCCGATTCAATCTACAAGATAAACACAAATTCGCGCAGAATCCGAACTCTTCCTGAATAATCACAAGATGCAAATTAACTATAAACTATGAACGAAATGCAACCTAACTAAACTAAAAATGCCTATAATGCCTATATAAGATATGAATTATCAGAAGACCCAACTCCAGTTCCCTCATACGAGGGAGTATAAGTACATTTATTGTTTCTCTCTTCAAACCCTCCCATTTGTCTGACCAATGAGTAGTTTTTAGTCGCGTAAACTGTATCAAAATAAATTCGAACCTACTAACTAATGTAGAGTGGTAAGTACGAATCGATCCCACAAAGATTAAGGTATTCCTAAGTATTATGTCTATTTACCAAATAGTAGAAAAGGGGGGTTTGTGCGATTGAGATTAGAAAGAAAACAAAATAAAACATAAATAAATTGACGCAAAATAATTTAGAGAAATTGCTCTACCTACACCTATCCACTTTATTCGGTTAAGTAGATCCTTCTAACTTCCATTTTTTCTTCTACTTTTCCTTTGAATGTCCTTGTTCCGACCTAATTTGGTTACTAGCCTAATGAATCCAAGAAACTCCTATTTCTTAAGCAGTTCCAAATGAGGATTTAAACCAATCAATAGTTTTAAGTTTAGAGATTCGTCAAGATATGTGCAACGCCTAAAGAAGGATTTCACACATATTCAACTTCCTACCTATCCAATTAGTTCAATAAGCCCTAAAGGGATAAGTTTTCCACTTGGGTTAAGATTCCCAATCAAGAATCTACAAAACCCTAGCAATTGAATTAATTCTAACTAGTTACGCAAACTAGATAGAATAAAACAATCAATTCTTTAAGAGCAATGACGTCAAAACATTAAATATAGGAAATAAGAACAAGATTCAAAAACTTACAACTCAATCTAAAAAAAGCTTCAAATTGCAAGAAAAATGCAGAGAGTTCAGTTAACTCATGATGAACAAAAACTCTCAATATAAACTAAATTGTCTTGGATGATTGAAACCCCTAGGTAGATCTCCTCACATAGTGCTAAAACAACGGTGTTTAGAACAAAAGGATAGATAAAAATTAGATTAGAATAAAGCCACATAAAATCTGAACGCATCTCAGAAACTGCGTATGCGGCGATCACCACAACCATGCAGAAACGTTTCTTCTTTGCGGCGATTGCGACACTGTTCACCATGGAAAATTCTGATCGAATTTGGTCTTCTCATCAACATGAAAGTTGTAGATTTTGGAATGATATTTTCAACACATACGTATAATAAATAGTCAATCAGACAACCGAGGCATCCAGAAAGTGCAAAACAAGTTGAGCTTGTCGAGTGACAACTTCTGTAGACTTGCTCTTTATTTAGGCTCTCTTGTTCTTCTTCTTAACAACTCTTTATATCTTCCTTAAGCTCCTTAGATCAACTTGAATTTCTCAATCGATGCGTTATCAACTCATATCTCCTACTCATATCCACATTTACCTGTAATCATCATAAAACATTTCAAATCCGGTTTTCTCACCACAATGCAATTCCTAACTATAATGAATGCAATATGCAACTAAACTCACCTAAATATGCATTATTAAAACTACCTATATGCAAGCTATTAGTGACCTACATAATACATTGGTAACTGATAACATATATTATACATGTTTTCTACAACAATGTCTTACCGTGTTGGCACACAAGCTAGGAGAAATAATTGCATGTGTGGAAGGAGTATATTCTGCAATCGAGATTAAGGGGTATCTAGAAGAGGCATTCTTCCCTAACCTTCAAATTGCGCCCACACAGGTGCAAGCTACTCGACAACATTATGATTACTAGTAGGAGCATCATCACTAGTGACTTGTTACTCTATAACGATGGCTTGTTAAGGCATTTCTACTATTTTTTCTTGGCTATTGTTATAAATATTTTTGTCAAATTGTTATTAAAAGTATTTTTTGTGCTAGGTGTGAGACATGAAGACACTATTATCTTACAATTGCTTAAAACGTTCCATTACACTTTGATAAGATATAAGTAAAATAACATGGAGCTTATCTAACCACCTAAATCAGCCATGCCATGCTTGTACAGTTGTCGATAATTGACATACTATTGTATCCTCTCCATGAATGAGGCATCCCAACCATTAACAGTGTGACAGTGATAATGACAATGGAAGGGGCAATGAACCAAGGTGGAGCCATACAAGAACCCAATGAACCCTTCCAACCCACGTCATGACAATAACATTTGATGGTGTGTTGACATTGTTCCCAAATGAGACGGTAGAGAGACGTGTGTGAACCATCAAAGGTGAGGACCACAACAACTTTCTGATATAGTGTCACAATGGGTGATGAAGACATGATATTGGATTAGAAATGTCAACGTTACTTATTAGGAGGTCTATTGAAAACAATTGGTGGCCGATTAAAAGTCATACTTTAATTATCCCCAAATAGTACCCAAGCCCACTTAATTAACTATTAGGTAATATAGAGAAAAGTAAGGGGTTGATCCCGTGAAGAACACGTACGACTCTTAAACACGTATGCAAAGCATTTTAATAAAGCAAAATGAATCTAGATTATCAATGATTGAGATATTGAGATATAAGAATATGGTATAATGAATAATATAGCTTCACTTACATTCACGAGAATGGTAAATCTATGATCATTGGGTTGTTGTGTAATTATAGTTACACACAATTATCCTAGGTCGGTTTAAGAACAAAAATAGATAGGTCGATGTCTCTAATACACAATCTAATCCCCTAAACTCTTGCATATTGGGTAAGTAGCATTTAGTCCCTAACACCTAGCGAATAAACATTATTCATTTCGTATATTCGACTTTTCACCTGGTTTTAATCTCCAACTATCACTTCTACTAAAAAAAATAACTTTTACCTATGAATTATCCTATATTATCATGAGTCCATACCCATCTCTATATCACATGCTTACTACTAAAGGATCAAGGTCCGCAATAGTATAATGAAGCTATAATCCTAGCATGATACAAATCTGTCATAATAGCCATTTAAGATAAAGTAACAACACTTATTACAATATTAGCACGAAGAGAATCAAGATAATCATAATGCATAACTTATATATATGAATCAAAGAAACATATCACATAGAACAACCCTCACACATCCTATAACCATTGTATTGAAAAATAAGCAAAACTATAAAGAGAAGTTAGCCGAGCATGGCTCACCTCGGATCTAAAACTGAACTAAGAATTGTTTCTTCTCAATGTGTGTTAATTGATATAAAAACATCCAAGACTTAATGGGGGTATCTATAGGCCAGGAAATCAGCCAAAAACCCCAGAACCGACGTGCTTAGAGGCCAAGCAATATCTTCAAAGGATAGGAAAGAACATATCTTTTCTTCGTCTCTATCCAGCCGCGGCGGGCGCTGCTCTTGCGTCCTTAGAATAATTTTTTTCTTCATCTCTTGGCTTCATCAAGCTTCTTATTTGGTCTCTCCTCTTCATCTTCAACCAATCCTAGCTAGCTTTAGGCTCTATTGCCATCTCTTTGAGCTCGGATTCATAAATCTACATGATTAACATAGAGAGTAGATTTCGAACTTTGAATATAAAATGTATAAAGATGCAACTTAACTCTAAACTATTATCTAATGCAAAATAAAACTATTGGTGATGTCTAAGTGATGCGTCATTGATCCTAGTCCCAAATACAAATAATAATTCCAACATAAGCTACTGGTGATTCGTGTATCCAATGGTGATTCAAAGTAAACAATATAAACATAGAGATGAATAAATAAAACAAATAAATAAAAGGAGTAATGATTGCAAATGTTACCAATGTGAGGAGAACACTTCACCTGTAACTCTTAACAATGGTCGAGGTTCATGATCCTTGGAATGATTTCATTGTTATTCTTAATTTAATGCAATGCAATTGATATCACTAGTTATTATGACTTTCGTTTAAATTGATTGATAGCCTTCACAAGCTTACCAATCCCTTACACTATATGCGATCCTAATGGATTCTTAAAACACACAGAAGCATGAAATCTCAAAGTACTTAGCGAGTTGGTAATATCCGGTGAAGAATAAACATAAATCAACGCATCACATAGGAGATTCCATCAAAACTTGTATGCTTATTAATCCAGCCTCACAAGGAAGAATATGTGTTTCTCTCGCTCTCATGTGTTTAGGCTTTAAGCATAACTCTTAACTCAATTCTATATGCAAACATCAATCTTGAATATTGACACTTATATAACAAAATCTCCACCGGATACATTAAAGCAAAATAAGAAACAACGAATTTCACTCAATGGAAGCTAAGACTTCAAAGAAGACAACATTGGCGGGGTTGTATTGGGGCTTGGTTAAAAACAAAAGGGCGAGTGTATTCGGTCATGTGGTACTTTCAGTTCCGGGAACTAAGATTCCTAAAACTTCCAACATAACACAAATCAACTCAAAAAAATATCAAACTCACATAAGAACATAATCTCTCAAAACATAATAACTTTCAAACTTCTTAATATAAACAACTCATCAAACTCTAATCTCTCAAACATTTATCCAACTCTCATATGCACGAATGAATAAACAAGGCTCTTTATTTCATTACCTTTTCTTTTCTTTCTTTTCTTTTTTCTTTTTGACATTTTCTTTTCTTAAGCCATATAAATGAATTACAAACATGAGGATAAATAAGTACATAACATTATATCTTTCTCAAAACCTTTAAATACTAAGCACAAACCATAATTTTTCTCTCTCAACTCAAAATAATAAATCCATAAACAACTCTAAATCCTCATTCTCGGATGGGTCAGGCTTATCATAGGCTAGGGTACATGAATATTTTAAAACTTCAAAAGAAAAGGCTAAAGGCTCAAATCGGCTTCAAGCAAAGACATTATGTAAGGTAGGCATGTATAAATGTAGGCGAAAAGGTGCCTCTATCATATGCAACTCATAAGCAATGATTATGTATATAATCGACCTCAATAATAAAAAACCATGTCAATACTGAGAGATAAATGCATAAGAAGAGTAAATCACACAACAAAGCAAAAAGGGAATATAGATGTAATCCCTATAAGGCAAAAAAATTTCATTGGGACAAATTTTTGTTGGATCTCAATCATGCCTAGGAACTTAGATCATACATGCTCAATTACATATGCCAAAGCAAATCCCACATAAAAATTCAAATTTTATAAGACATGGCTAAATCATCCAAAATTCCATGAGATTTATATAATCATGTTGAAAAAAGAAATAGAGGACAAAATAAGCTAGTTGGGTATTGGAATAACACATATTTTAAAGGCTCTAATTTGTAAATCCGAATTCTTTGGAAAAAGGAAAATCAAAACGAATTTAATAGCGAAATTTGACAGAAAACTCTCTAACTCGGATTTTGAACTCATAAAGCGGATTTCCAACCTAACCAAAATTTTGGGAACTAACATGACAGTCTCGATTCTCAATTTTCAAAGTTCTAACTTTGCGAAAGAGAGAGCGGGAATTGGGAAGCTAACGTCGGAAACTAATTTTGGGACGGCCCTTGGGATTCAAGCTTGCAACATGAAAACAAGATTTCCCACCCTCGCCTCTCATGCCTAGCCGAGATGCCCCAGCCCCAATCCCCAACCCATGTGAAGAGAGAGCATGCTAAGTCAAAATTCCTCACCCTTTTTGGAAGAACACCACTACCTCTCTTTTCACTTCATCCTGTCTTGCTCCCCTCTTTTATGGAAAGAGATAAATCCCCTCTCTTATCCTCAAATCCCATCACCAAACTATAACCTCTTGAAGATAAGTTCATGACATCATTAAAATTCAAACTTCACTTCATGCCAAAACCCAAGCAAGCCTATTGTCTTAAAAGGTGATGAGGGGATTGGAAGTTTTAACATCCTACAAAACACAAACCCCATAAACCCTAAAAAAAACCTCTCATCTACTCTCCCTTGTGCTGCCACCACCAACACCCTCCACCACCACCTCAACCGCCACCGTACCTCCTCTCCCCAACCCCCACTTCCCAACACCAAGGCAAGACTAAGAATCCATTAGGATTGCATATAGTGTAAGGGATTGGTAAGCTTGTGAAGATTATCAATCTATTTAAACCAAAGTCAGAATAACTATTGATATCAATTGCATTGCATTGAATTATGAATAACAATGAAATCATTCTAAGGATCATAAACCCCAACCATTGGCAAGATTTGGAGGTGAATTGTTTTCCTCACATTGGTAACCTTTGCAATCATTACTCCTTTTATTTATCTGTTTGATAATTCATCTCCATCTTCCTATTGTTTACTTTGAATCATCATTGGATACACGAATCTAGTTTCCCACTCGGTCAAACCTTAAACACCACCTTATCACCTCTTTCTTGTTCCACCTCAAGAACCAAGGAGCTCAACAACATCTAGAACCTTCCAAGGAGACTAAGAAATCCCTTGGAGCCACCCAATAGCCCAGATATCCAAGATTCGACCCTCGGAGGTCCTTGGTCATCTTCGAGCTCAAGAAGGGTAAGATGATTCTTCTTCCCTCCTTTCACTTCCAAACCACCAGTGATTTCCCCTTTAACCCCTACTAACTTTCCCATCTCACCCAACACTTGGATCTAGAGAAATCAGAGGAGAAATCGCATCACAAGTCACATGGGAGAAGAAAAGAGAAGGAAGGAAGAGTTGGGTGAGAAATCTCTTCGAATCCTTGAGTTTTATGGTTATTTTTTTTACTAAAATGTTCCTAGGAGCCTTAGGAAAAATTGGCAAAATAGAGAAGAGCCTAAAAACATCAAACGAGGCCAATAATGGGGCCCGAATCCATGATTTAGGACCATTGAAGCTTTCGCAAGCATTAACTCGCGCCCGTGAGGAAGAACATAAGCCTAGGGTTCTTGCTCTTAGCCATGAGAATGATCTCGCGGTGGCGAGATGGATTCTAGGGTGCCCTAGGAGGGAGCCCCGGAACTTGCGGTCGCGACTCGAGCTCTTGCGGGCGCGAGATGCTTGTGGCCGTGAGGCCCTCACTGACACCCAGATCTCGCGGGCGCGAGAGTACTTCTCGTGGCTGTGACATCTCGTAGTGGCGAGAGCTACTTTCTCTGCGTCGAGATTCCCCTTGAATGTTGGTTTTAAAAGCTATTTCTCAATGTTTTCGACAATCGTTTTCGTGAATCCTTTTCAACGCCTTTGGGGACTGACTTACTGATCCGATTAGAGTTTTGAAAAATGAATTTATAAGTGTTTCAAGGTCGGATATTCTAATCGATTAAATCAGTTTTCAAAACAGTTTTCGGGGCTAACTCGGGAAATTATGTAATTGATGACTAACTAGCATGTTGATATGATTGATTGACTAATAGCATGATTTGTGTGGGCTAATGGCGTGTATGAATGACTAACGACATGATGAGATGTTAGAGTTATGTATCACTTGACTTATGCATTTTGAACTATGATGAACTTTGGAGATATATAACTATGAGGATATCTTATCATTATGAGCATAGGAATGTGGCTGAATAGAATGATGATAATGATGCGGTCTTATGGAATACGGTGATATGATGAATATTTGAACTTGATGGAATGATGATTCGATGTGTTATGATGATATTGAATGATGTGTGCTTGAATGACTGAATGGTTACATATAGACTTATGTATGTCTTTTGATATGGATCTAGGTGATATTTTCCGATAGTTCGTGTTGCTTGCAGGGATTCAACTTTTGCTATTCTACTAGCCATGTAAGTCTCTTTAGAGCTTTCTCAGATTGAAAGAGACATCCCTACTTTATGTGCATAATATACTAGGTGTTTGCATTCATGATCGGCATGTCATGGAGTATCATGCTAGGTTGCATTGACCATTGAACATTCTATTTCGGTATGCATATGTAAACAGAATAACCGTTATCTGTGAAGTATCTAGAGTCTTTGCTCGGGTCATAGGATGGCCCAGTCCCATCGGGTCTCAACCTGAGTCGTTCAAGTCTTGGCAACACCTTTACTACCACACTTTATTTATTATCTGCATTACTCTTATTTTCTATTTTAAGACCACATTCATGAGTAATAGATAAACATGCAATATGAGGTTGGGTACCAATACGAACCTGACTCTATTAATGAATTGGAATGCATTCACAAGCTGGCCAGTCTCCGCCCTATCGGAAAGGAGGGCGGTGGATAGGAAGAGGAATATACCGTTTGGTATTCTTTGCTAAGGCCTTACTTATTTTTCTGCACTTGTGAACTAGGAGCATGATAGTGTGTTAATATTCCGCCATGCATCTAGAAGAATGTTATTAGACATAGCGTATGTGTGTACTTAGGGTGGGGAAAGAGCTAAGTGGGCATCGATCCGATCCTTCCCACTATATATTTTTTAGGTATCTATTGTGTTCACTGCTATTGATGTTGCTTGTCTGCTTGAGCGGGACCTTTTGCATGGCGGAGAGTGAGTGTTCGAGACAGCTGACTTCACCAGACTTATGTTGATTTTGGATTTTATACCTTATATTCCGTTTTGACCCGGCTTTGTCGTGGCGCACTTTGTATCACGCTAGATTTCCTCTATTTGCAGGATTGTTGGTTTTCTCCATGCTTTAGACTTAAGAAAGGTAGATGGGATTTCCCCAGGGAGTCCAACGATCCCTTCGATTTTTGGGTATGAAATCCCACTTTGAAAACACTAATATTGAATTTCAAACCTTCAACCTGTACTCGGGGCGCAAGATCCTAACGAGGGGTTTCATCCCTTGAAACGTAACCCGATAATCATAATCTCGGGTCGTTACACATATGTATGCAATGCATTATATTTTTAGATTTTTGACATTTTTCAATATTTTTTTTCATTTTCGATTTTATTACAAACTATAAATATAAACATGATGCATAACAACAACTTTAACTTTTAAAAATAAACTAAAACATAAACATAAACATGAAACTGAAATCATAAGCATGAACTAAACTAACTCTAAATCTACTCTAAACCACCTCCCCCACAATTAAATGTTGCATTGTCCTCAATGCAAAAACAAAAAGAAAAAAATGAAATAAACTTAGGTGAAGGAAAGGATAACTAACCAATAACTGGGTAGGCGGAGATTGGAGTCCAGACTGATGGCAAAACTCAGCTAGTATATGCGTCAAAAGAGTTTGAATATCAGTAATTCGGTTAAAGATACTTAGGAGATGATCTACCTGCTTCCTTTCTAACTCTATTAGGCGACGCTTGAATTCATCCAAGATAACAATGAAAGAGTCAGAATCTGCAGTACCCTCATGGTCTTCTTCTTCTTGATTCTCAATCTCTGTCTGATCATCCTTCTCTGCTGAGCCTTCTAATTTAGAATCTTCCCTGCCTGAAGGGATCTGATGAGGCACAAGAAGGCTATCAAGGCTAAGCTTAAAGTCAGCAAGTTTAAAACAAAATGGAAACTCCAAGGGAAGATGCAGATGGTGCTCTCCATTTTCTTTTACAATCCATCTGAAATGCTCCTTCAAATGAGGAGACCAGAACTTCTCAATTATGCCAGACCAAGTTAGAGAAGCAATATGATAAGCAAAATCAGCACACATAGGTTGCACATCATCCAATCTGACACAAAGATAATGAGCTATTAGCGAGATCAATCCTCTAAAAGCAATAGTGTGATCAGCACGCTCATATGTCGTACATATGATGTTAGTGTGACTCCCTAAGAACAATTGATCCTAGTCTAGAGTCCTCTTGGCCTCAGGAGTCGGACAATAAGTCCAAGCTCAGCCTCTCATAGATATTGTAGTTGGATCAACATACCCCAAGAATGCAAGACTGAGAACCCTTTGACATAATCTCAAAGCAGGTTGAGTGATCATATAATCAAAATACTCAGCTTCCTTCCCAAACGGCCATCCCGTAGCCCCAACCCATGTCTCCTATGTAGGCAGATCAACCGAAGCATTAATCCAAGAGTCGGAACTCTTCTTGGTGATTCCATAAGCTTTAGCTATCATGTCCTTAGTTACTAAGAACTCCCTTCCTCACATACAAAAACGAATCTCCTTGTTAGAGCGATAATCCAAGGTTGCCAAGAACTCTCTTACCCACGCTGGATATGTGGCTGCTCTAAACTCAACAAAATTTCCTAATCCACCCTTGATAAGAAGCCCAGAGACATGCTCGAATAGGCCAAGGCGATGTAGAGTCTCAACATCAAAGAACATCGTCGAGCGATACTTCATACTTCCAAGATTAATCCACTGATCCTACGTCATGTAGGCTGGCTTTTCCATGCTAAGAACTGTACAAATGATGCATGAAATAAGTGAAGAACTCGAAATAACTCACACAAAACCACGAAAATCCTCCTTTGTGATAGCGGCGGGCACCGGTGTCAGCAGAAACCGAAATCTTGAATTACAACGTTGTTGTCTAGACATCGAAACTCCTTCCAACTACTTTCTTGATGTAACAAACTTGATTTTCAAGCCTTCTTGGTGAAAAGGATGGGTGTGAATGTGTGATGGTGAAAAGGGATGAATTTGGTGGATGATGGGTAGTAAGTGATGAAATTTATGATTTAAGAATGGTGATAGGGTGAATGGATGATGGGGAATAAGAAAATTTAGGGTTTTTTTATTCAAACTCTGATGTCTCCAAAGTAGCCATGTTTTTATGCATATTTTAGTTCCATATTCTTTACATTTTGCATATTTCGGGTGGGGAATATGTCGAATTTATGTAGTATATGCTTATTTGTCGGAAATAGAGATCTACATAAGTTTATGTTTAATATTACAGAATATGGAGCCATTTCGGGAGAAAACCAAGAAGCAAAGACGGAAGCAGCAAGTCTACACGATGTCGACTAAGTTTTCATCGATATCGACAAATCATGTCCGGATACATTGGAGTCGAGGACAACTTGGTCGAGGACGTCGAGGAGAGATCTGACCAGACAACCTAGAGCGGAGCAACACTCTACTCGATATCGAGTTGAGTACTCGATATCGACAAGTGCCAGACCACATGCCCGAGCCATGTCGAAGGGATACTGCTCGAAAACACCAGGCCATGATCAACATTTCTACTCGAGATCGAGGAGCTCTCCTCGAGATCGACGAACTCCAGGAGCCATGTCCGAGCCACATCGAGGACCTGCTAGCCGAGACGCCGAGCCAAGCCCAGTCGACGACACTCCTACTCGAGATCGAGTAAGCTTTACTCGAGATCGACGAAGGTTCCAGAAGCCGCGTAACGCGCTGGGCAGTCCTACTCGGAGTTGGAGTCCTTGGAGCCGAAGATAGCCGTGTCTATCTGATCTATCAAGTTCTATCATGATGAAGAGAGATTTATCCACTTAAACACTTTTATATATTATTTCCTATTTAGATTTAATTATGTTGTTCCTTTTATTTATCATTAATCCTTTTAGATATAGTTTTAGATATATATAGATATTTCTATCCTTGAATAGCACGGATTAGAAGCCTATAAATAAAGCCCATGGGGCTGATTTCTATTCAATTCAATTTCAGTAGGAGAAGTAGTAATAAAGAGAGAAAGTGAGGCGGAGTGGAGCAAAGGAGCGAGAACAAGTTGGCTTTGTTCGGTTGTACTTTCTACAGTTTGGTTTTAATGCAAGTTGTTATTTCCTTTCAATCGATGTCTGAGGTTGCGATGAAGCGCGAGTAATCCACCCACTTCTAGGGTTGGGGCGAGCCCGACGATAGCCCTGCATGTTTGAGGTAAAGATCCGATTTTTATCATGTTTTAAGCATCTACTACTTGTTATGTGTTTATTACTGATATTCGATCTAGCATCGTTGTAGCTTCTATGTGCAGGTAGTCGACAAGCCAAGCCAACGTCGACGAAGGTCATACTCGATCTCGAGTAGCCTCTGGTCGAGATCGACTAGACCCCTGTGACTGCTGCTGTGCTGCTCGACTAGCCTGATCTCCTGTCGACTTACCCTAAGTCGAGACCTAGCACCTGTTGTCGACTTCTGACCGTGAGACTCCACCGTTACCTAGGATCCGCTGACACGCTTCCTCGTGGATCGATCCTTACTTCCCACTGCTACATCAGGAGGAGGTCTTTTAATTATTTGCGTGGGGCAGAATCTGGTTTGATTTATTTTGTTATATTTCATACTCGATTTCCTCCTTACAACAAACTCAGGGATTTAGAATGATGGAGTTTGGAATTTGAGTAGGAGGGTTTTAATGTTGCTTGAGGCAAACGTTTGAAGAAGGTGGTGAAAGATAGAAGATGGAAGGTATTTATATGGAAGGGACAAGGGATAAAAAAAGATATAAGATAAAGATATAATCAATCTCGTGTCCTTTTTCCAAATTAAAAATCGGGTACTGCACACGCTAGGCGGCGGGCTGCAATTTTGGGGCAGCAGGCGCCGGTCAAACAATGTTCCAACTTCGTTTCTTTCTCAATTCCAACTCCCCTGCAAGTTAGTTGTAGCATGAAATATTTTAAAAATCCAGCAAAGGACATGTCCTACTTTGTTGAATTGAAAACTAATGCAAAAACTAAAGAAATCTACCTAATTACCTTGGGTTGCCTCCCAAGAAGCGCCTTTGTTTCATGTTTTTGGCTCGACGTAATGCTCTTCTTGACTTAAGTTCCTCCACCAGGGTCTTATATACTTTTCCTTTTCTTGACAAGCACGGGCACCCTTGGAAGGTGTAGCGTTTTATCCAAGCATTCATCAATTTTCTCCATTAACTTATTTCCACACTATTTGGAAATAGTTTCTCATAAGGTAAAAGCATGGGTTTATGTGGATCAACAGAACTTTCAACATCCATCTTGACTTCTTCTTTCCCCAAACAAGATTGCAAATTGTTAGAAGATTCAATATTGAAAAACTCTTCTCTTCAGAAATTTCTAACAAATCCTAAAGCTCATTACTACAATCAATATTGTTAGCATTAGGCATATCAAAGAATTTTCAGGAGAAAGCTTAACAGGATTAAAAAGAGAATACTCTATCTTTCTTTCATCAAACATCATGGTCAATCAACCTTCACATCAATCAATTTTTTTCTTCGCAGTTCTTAGAAATTGTCTTCTTGGGATAATTGGTGTCTTAGGGGTTCCCTGTTCCATGTCTAACACAAAGAAATCAGCAGGAAATATAAAATCTTCAACCATAACTAAGACATCTTCAACAATGCCTCTTGGCTTGACTTCAGATCGATCAGTGAGTTGCATTGTAAGTTCATAACCCCTGTCTCTGTTTGAGCATTCATACCCAAAAATATATACAAGTTATAGGACATAACATTAATTGAAGCTCCTGAATCCAACATAGCATGTTTGAATTTAGTATTTCCAATTGCCCCCCACATGGAATTGTAAACATACATGGGTCTCCACACTTTTCAGGCAATCTCTTTTGCAAAATAATCGAGACATTTTCATTCAAACATACCTTTTTCCTTTCTCTTCATTCTTTGTTTCCACTTTTTAGTGCATAATTTTTTCAAAAATTTATCATAGTGTGGCACAGACTTAATTAAATTCAAGAGTGGAATACCGCACAATGTGGGAATGTGGCATACAAGATCTTCTCATCTTCCTACTTCCTATTTGCTCTCTTCTCATCTTCCTACTTCATATCTGCTCTCAAAGCCTCTGGGAAGGGCCGTTCAGGTTTATAATCATCAAATGACCACTCCTTTGGCAATCGCTTTCCATTAGAATTGGGAAAGGAAAACGGTTCAGCTCCTACAGAGGGCCGTGGGTGCCGGTTTAGAGGGCGGCGGGCGCCAGTGTTGTGTGTTGGTGAATCCGATTGCTCTTTGCCTTGTTCCTCCATGTCTGTTTTATCCTTAGGCCCTTCCTCTATGCTTCTTTTGGTAACTTGAATTCTTTTCCTCCTCTAAGGATAATGGAACTTAAATTCTCTTTTGGATTGACTATCACTTGTGAGGGTAGCTTGCCCGAATCCTTAGCTTTGAGTTCTCCAATCTCTTGAGCCATTTGACTCAATAGCTTCTCTTGGACACTCATCTTTTCAAACAACAATCTCAAAGTTTCTTCTTTATCATCTTGTGGAGAGTTTCTTCTTTTCAAACAACAATTTGAGAATCTTGTGAAGATTCTCAAATTGACCCCTACCTTGATAAGGTACTTATTGCTACTGTTGATTCATCCATCCTGCCATTGAAACCACGTTGATAATTGGAATTATAATTTAAATTATAGAAATTGTTACCCAAGTGTAAGCGAAGTCCATAATCCATAGCATTGACATCAGCAACTCTTTCTTGGATAAGTGGGCATCTATCATTAGGATGATTTGGGTCTCCGCAGACTCACCAGGGTTTAGGCTGTTGTGTCTGATTCATCTACATAGCCATATTCTTTACTATCTCAGTGAGCTTATCGAGATCATCTCTACCACTGTCTCTAGAGTTGTCTAGCATGTGAACTCTTCTAACACCTTGGTATCTCCCATATTGTTGTGAAGCATTGACTAAGTCCTCAAAGATTTGCATTGCTTCCTCGGGTGTCTTGTATAAGATATCTCCTCCACTTGTAGCATTGATGACACTGCACTCACAAGCAAGCCTTCATAGAGATAGAGGACTAGATCATCCTCTGGTATGCCATGTTGCGGGCATTTCCTTTAAGCTTATTGAATCTCTCAACATACTCATAAAGGCTCTCTATAGGAGATTGCTCTATACTTGACAATTCCTTCTTGAGTTTGCTGAGGCAAGTGGCCAGAAAGTATTTCTTGAGGAAAGCTTTCTTCAATCTTACCCATGTTGTAATGCTCTCTGCAGGGGAGTAATATAGCCAATCACTTTTTGCATCATTTAGACTAAAAGGAAACACTTTAAGCATCAATTGATCATCTATCAAGCCTTAAGGTCTCAGTCAGGTGCAGATACTATCAAACTGTGTGAGATGTTTATTAGGGCTCCTCTCCAACATTTCTATGAAAACTAGGCAAAATATTTCACCAATTTGACTTGCCCTCAAATCTTGACCCCTTAGGGAGAGCAAGGAGCCTGATTGCAAATGGTTGCTTATTCAGATTGGGCTCCTTTAGACTTCTCAGGGTCCTCCTTTGGGTGGTGCTAAGATTCCTTCATTGCCTTCATTATAAGGATTATTGTCACCCATCTCCTCTTGTTGATTAGAGTGAAGTCTTCTTCTTAACCTGGATAAAGACCTTTCAATTTCTGGATAAAAAAGCACAGGAGATGAATTAGTAGCACGAGTCTAGACTATGCAGAGTAGTCAAAACCCAAGAAAATCAACAAAAGAACACAAATATCGAGAACTCCCCGGAAATTGCACCGAGATTTGGGGACGTATAGAAGTGACGTGTCGTCGATCCTAGTCCCAAACGCAAATAATAATCCTAAATCAACCTAACCAATAAATTGGTATAGCGGACAAGTACTTGACCAGTTTGTCTTCGATATTCTTCTCCTTAGTTCCCTTGATGATCTTTCATTGCCTCTTTTAAGCTCTAAACCAGCCTCTTATAGACATCTTAGGGCTTCCTTCAAGCTCATATTATAAAACTGCAGAATAAACACAAAATAGCGTAGATTTCGAACTCGAATTCCCAAATGGATAACAATGCGAATTAAATATGAAATATGCAAGAAACATATCTAAATGCACCTATAACTATCTGTAATGCCTATCTAAAATACGCATTATCAACTACTTAGAATGCCTATACAAAACAACGTATTTATATGAACCAAACGTCCCACAAACATAACTTTCCTGCGTTAGCCTTATTAACAGCGAAATCCCAATGAGGTTTAAACATGAATAAGTAAACAAATGTCCTTAGCATGTACGTGAGTGATCAAGTAGCCCACATGCTTATCCATCCAACCTCATAAGGAAAATGTGTTTCTCTCACTCTCATGTGTTTAGACTTATAAGAACAACGTACTCTCAACTCATTCTTTATACAAAAAGCTAAACAAGCATTGATATTTATATCATAAATTCTCCACTAGATACATCAAAGAAAATAAAAACATCAATATGACTTTCGCTCAGTGGAAGACTTCAAGTAAGAACCTGGGTAGGGTAAATGTGTAAGTTTAGTTCACCCAATAGAATGGGGTAACTCTCCATGTAAGCACTTTGTCTTCCATACCGCCTCCAAATATAATCGAGGTGAAGTCTTTTTTACTGGCTTGAGATCGCTCACTTTAACTACTAATGCTTGTGCTATCACCGTGATTAAACCTCTAAATTGGATAGGTCTGGTGTCTTTTGCATCGTAGCTAACCATTTTGCTACAAGCATATAGAAAAAGTCTTACCCAATTGAGTGTTAATATAGATTCGGGTTTGAGGCAGTAGAACTAGCCCCACGCATCCACGGACACCTTCTTGCTCTCCGCATGCCCGAAGAATGTGTTGTTCCATACCATGTGGTATATGTGTAGTAGGGGACATGTGATGCTGTTGATGGGATTTCTCTCTGGCTTGACTGCTACCTTGGTAGTTTCCTCCTAAGTTACTTCTGGATCGAGAAACATTTATGCTTGTCACCAACTAAATGAGGGCTCAATAGAAACTCCCATGTACTGATCTATCATGTCAAGGCTTGCACTGAACCTCGTGCCTCGAAGCTTAAATATGAAATGATCCTCCGAATCTTCCTTTAGGGTTGCAATGAACTCTCTTGTGAGGTTGGGGTATGTATTAGCTCTGATCTTCATGAATCCCCCGAGACCTCCTTTTTCTAGCAAAGCCTGCGTCACATCAAAAATATCCAAAACTCGTAAAGTTTCCTCGCAAAAAAAAAATTACTTGAATGTCTGTGGGATCCTAAGTGAATCCACCTTTCTTTCTCATCACGTGTCACTCTCAAAGGTTCAACCATATTTAAAATTCTAGACATGATTCAGGATGAGAGAAAGGTAAAGCTTGGAATTTGGAACAAACTCACAGAATTGTACCCAAAATCATGAAAAAAAACTTCATATGCTTCATTGGCGGGCGCCTAGGCTCCTTGGGCAGGCGCCTATATGAATGTGGCGAGGGCCTGAGAACTTTGGGCGGACGCCTGACCTAATGAAAGTTGCTACTGCCTTCAAAACTGGTCGGGTTTCGATGAAAATCAAATCAAACCTTAAAACACTTCTCAAAACAAAAAGGTTAGCACAAGAAGGGTTGATTTTGGGTAAAGAAATCTCAGATTTAGGGCTTTAAAATTATGAGATTTTGAGTGTATATATGTATGACATAATAATTTTGGATAGAGTATTAAGGAAAAATATATATTTTATAGCATGGAAAGATATATTAAAAGAGAACAAGATAAGACATTGTTACATTTGATAGATTTTTATCAACAACTAACTTAATTATCGAATAAGAAATCAAGTAAATCAGATTAGAGTTAACCCAAATCGTTCTCGTCATCAACAGTTTGTGATTTCCAGAAGATAAGGCAAGCAGTGGATGCCAAGGGTTTCTGGGCATGCGCCGAGTTCAGACTTCTTGTGTTGCTAGGCAAGGGTGGCGCCAAGGTTCTCTAGGCGAGCGCCACTATGAAGATTATTTGTGTTGCTGAGTAGTGGGTGTCGAGGCTCCCTAGAAGTGCGGCCAAACTGCTAACATCCTTCTTTTCTCTTCTGTTTCCCCTTTTTCTTGTTTTTCTTGAAACCTAATACCCTAAAAATTATTTGACACACAAACAGATCCAACATAGATATTCTTCAGAAAAGTTGGAGCTTTTATTAGATTGAATAAATATAATGCAAAACGATAAGAAACATGCTTGACGAGGGCTGAAAATAGATGCGATAAAATGAAAAACAAATGCAATAAATTTCAAAACTAATCTTTGGGTTGCCTCTCGAGCAACACTTTTGGTGAAACGTCGTTAGCTCGATGTGGCGACCCCTTAATAGGTCTCCTCCACTACTTTTTCCATGAGATTCCCTACCACATGTGTTGGTAGCTTTCATGCATTCTTTGCCTCGAGCTCTCCTATCTTTTGAGCTATTTGATCAACAACCTTCTCTGTTGCGGTGAAATTGTCTAAAAGCAGGGGAAGAACCTCATCTTGTTGTGGTTGATTGGCTTGCATTGGGTTTCTAGGACGAGCTTCGATTTTATACCTTCCTTGATAAGATCCTTGAGCATTTTTGTTGCCAAAACCTTGATAAAAATTAGGGTTGAGGTTAGGATTGAAAGAATTGTTACCAAATCGTTGGGGACCATAGTCTTCGACGGTGTTGTCTTCCATAAATCTTTCCTTCACTTGAGGACATAGATCAATAGGGTGCGATGGATCTCCGCGAACCCGCAAGGTCTAGCTTGTAATTATGCCACCTGAGCGGATATGCCCTTTATCATCTCCGTGAACCTTTCCAATTAGTTCTGTTAGTGCAGCCCAATGCTTGCAGCGGCAGGTAGGTAGGAGAGCCATTCATTTGCAGTGGCCTTGAGGGTTAAAGGAAACACCCTGAGCATCATCTGGTCATTCGTAAAGCTTATAGGTCACATGCGATGGCATATTGATGTGAACTCTGCCAGATATTTGTTGGGATCTTCTCCATTTATTACATGGAAACTAGGCAAGATGTTTGCCAAATTTGACTTGAAATCGAACATCGAATTGGATTGGACATCTAGGTGCTTGATAGTCAATGGTTGAATGCTAAGATCGTCCTCCTTAAGATCTCGCAGTATCCTTCTTAGTTCACCTTCGAGCGCCATATTTCTTCTTGAATGCTATCTTTTTAACTTGGAGAAAGTTTTTTCTATTTCAGGATCACAAGGCACTGTAGTTTGATTAGTAGAATGGGTGTGAACCATACAAGATGGATCACGCTAATCAAAATAAACTAATGAAAATGAATATGCAAACGCAAACTAAGGAAATTACTAATGCAATCACAAACATATTTATAAAAATCGGTTTTCCTTGGAAACTACGCCAAGAATTTGGTGGACAATTAAATATCGTGGTTTGATTATCCCTAAATAATGCCCAAGCCCAATTAATTAACTAATAGGTAATATAGAGCAAACCAAGAGATCTATCTCATGAAGAACACGTACGACTCTTAAACATGTATGCAAAGCAATGTAATAAAGCAATAGTGAAAAGCAAAATGAGTCTAGATTAGCAATGATTGAGATATAAGAATATGATATAATGAATAATATAGCTTCACTTACATTCGCAACAATGGTGAATCTATGATAGCTATGTTGTGCAATTATAGTTAAGCAATTATCCTAGTGTCGGTTTAAGCACATAAATAAATAGGCCGATGCCTCCGATACATCGTCTAATTCCCTAAACTATTGCATATTGGCACTACTAGAAAAATGCAATTAGACATCTGTTGTCAACAGATGTCTTTCAAAAAAAAATTCGATCTCTATGTGCGTGTAGTAAAAGATCAAAACTTTTCACATCGGTTTTAAGCAGATGTCTTTTCTTGGTTAAAACGTCTATTTTATTTTCAATATAGATATAAATCAACCCCTCAATTTTGTTTATCACATACTCACTTGTTGATAAATATCCATGATTTTTCTTTTATAAGCTTTTGAAGATGTCGACACTAAGCCTAAATTTTACATTTACATCACTATTTTTAAAATAATCAATGTATTAAAACCAAATAGACATCTTTTTTTATTATATTGACAAGTGTATACTAATTGAGTAATTTCATATGTATAATTTGTGATTTTTTATTGTTTTAAAATATACTATCGCATGAAATATGTACATAACCGATGTATTAATATGATATATACATCGGTTTTTATTTTTATAACGATGTTATTGTTATTAATATATATCAGTTTATGTTAGCATTTTAATGTAAAATCATGTGTTACACATTAATTTAGTTTAATAGGACGATGTCTATAATGATATCGACATCCGTTTTTTTATAATAGTTTGATTTCAAAGATATGAAGTCACTCCATTTTTCATTGATAATATGATGTACACAACACCATTTGCTCGATATAAGACATAATGCACTCTTACGGAAATGAAAAGATCATACTTTGATTAACTTATGAACATACAATATACATACAATCAACCACCTACAAAAGTTAAAGTCATCAAAAGCATACAAGTTACTAAGAGGTCCATCTATACAAGAACGACCCTGATTGTTCTATCCACAACCAAAGAGGAAGCCATCAAGGTAGACAATGTGTACAAAACCTTAAAAAATATTTGGATCAAACTTTTTATGTGCAAGCAAAAGACTTGGTAGTATATACTCTTCCTTACTTTTCGGCCTCTCTCTGGATAGAAGTTTCTGAATATCTACATACTGCTGATCCTTAGACGAGCTGCAATTAAACACATCAAAACTGTTTTCTCGTTTTGCACCATAAATGTTAAGAACACAAGATTACATCTTACACAAAAAAGCACCTCAACGAAGCAACTTCATTTCATAGGTCACCAATGCCAGTCTGAAACTTCTCATTTTCACTCTTCAACTGATCAACATAGGCATCTGCAGCTACAAGAAAACAAGAAAAGGAAAAGAAATGACAAAAACAGGAAATTGATATGCAGTAGAAGGGGAAGAATCAAGTCATAACAAACCGTATCAAAAAAAAAATTCAAGTCCTAACAAATGATTAGGAAGTAGGAGGGGAAGAATGGGTTACCAACATTATTTCATTGGCTTTCTGCACACCCACATGCCTTGGGATGCGCTGTGTCCCTGAAATCAAAGTCCACAATCAGTTTATTATCCAATACTTGTGTAGACCTATAGAATAACCAAGGACAGATAGAAGAGACGAAAAAACTCTTTCAAACCTCCCATTCTAGGAATACTTCCAAGTGACAGTTCTGGCAACCTAAGCTGAGCTTTAGGAGCTGCAGTACGAGTATGAAATATAAGTCAAGAAATGTGACCACTTCCAAATGTTTCAATAAATAGATCAATGAACACAAGTCAATAAATGAGAAGGGAATATCTAAAGACCATTTTTTTCATCAGAATATTTCATTAGCCTTTATTTATTTTTTTCAACCTTGCTGAAATACAGACAAAATGAAAGGTAATCATCTAAGTAATTGAAAAAAATAAAAGATATCCTGCATCACAATTCAGTCACGCTTAGATGGTACATCTACATCCAACTATCCAAGTAATTGAAAAAAAATGAAAGAAAATAATGAGATCACCTCTCAATAGAGCAAGGGTGGCCAGCATCACAATTCAGATTCCCACCATTAGCTAGCCAGCATTGCAAATTAATGTAGAATATGAACTTTCTCATAGATATTCTTCTCTCATGTCTCATCATTGCCAATGATCAGTGACCAACATTCTGAAATAGTTGAAAGTACTTGCAATTAGAAATTAAACCTAAATCTAAGAAACTATATAAATGATAGATATCATCATGACCACCTCTCACAAAAGAAAGGGCGGTCACCACTAAGCAACATTTCAGATTCCTGCCATCATCTAGCCAACCACTTCTTTTCTAAGAAACCCAACAACTCCATAAAAAAGGATATGGAGAAAGTGAATGTTCAATCACAGTTATAAGAAAACAAAAGAATGGGACACTATGCAAAAGAAAGGAATCTAAAATTCATTCTAATGAAAATTCGTCTCCCAAAGTTAATGGTGTATGGAAGAAAGGAATGATTCATACATGATCAGTTAGATCCATCACATACCTAATGAAAATTCGTATCCCAAAGTTCAGAGAAATACACTATGTGTAACATAAAGATACATCATGGAAACCTCAATTTCATACTACTTTTGTAAATGCAATTTCAGAAAACTAATCAAACTCTATCCTCAGTGAAAGTTTTTTCAGTTGAAAAACTGGTATTAAAAAAATTTCATACTGTTTTTGTGTATGCAATTTCAGAGAACTAGGGGCACCAGTTGGATAAAAGCAAAACATACAGTGTGGAGAAAATAAAATATTAATAAAAAGAAGAAGACGAAGATGAACGCCTTGATTTGATTAGTTACCTGTTTACTTGGACTTGTATTGAAGTCATCAACGAGAGTCTGACGTGCACCAGTTGGAGTGGAGCCATCGAGTCTTGAGAAGCAATAACCCTTGCGTATCAAAAACTTTTCAAGGATATCCAACATCCCACCAGTGTTTACTTGATTTAGAAGTAGGCATATCTTACACCCAGAGAATCTAATAATACTAAATGGATCATACCTCACAGAATGACTGAACAGAAGAATTTTATCGCCTCGTGACACGCAAGAAAACATTAACTTTTCCAATGCACGCATTTTACCACAATGCCTGACATCACTGAGGCCCATGAAGCTTTCAGTTTGCGAGTTACCACCAACTAGATCGATATCAGGACCAAGAACTGCAGCAGAAAATTCTGCATCCTTCTTTTGCTTATCTGTTTCATCCTTGGGGTTTGGTTTAATGAGCTCCAGATGATTTCTAATCTGACATAAATCATTTTGAGAACTATCAAACTCATAGTTAACAGAGAAAAGTAAGTTGACATCTAGTTTAATTAAGCCAACACACAACAGTTTCAGAACATTTACACAAAGGAGTATCCATCAAACAGAGAAACTGAACCTATCTGAAGTGCACAATGGAATCAGAACTAGGGGCATGTTGTGAGCTGAATCTGCCATGCTTTACAGTAACTTTTATATCGATTTCTGCATGCATTTCATTCATTTGGGCTAAGATAGTACAGAATCTATGTAGTTTATGTTTATTTGCCAAATTATGGAATCTACACCAGTTTCTGTTTAATTCGCAGAAATCGAAGCATTTTACAGCAATTCTACAGAAGGTCGGAAAAGCTCGGAAAACCACTACAGAAGTCCAAGGTGAAGGAAGCAACAGAACCTTGGTCGAGCAAGCCTGATCGAGAAAGCCAAACAACCCAGCTCCGGAAGTCTACTCGATCTCGACAAACCCTAGTCGAGATCGACGAAGCCCAGCGCCACACCCGGAGTCGACGAAGAGAGAAGCTGCCCGAGAAGCCGAGCACACCTTTACTCGATCTCGACGAACCCTTGTCGAGATCGACAAGCCACACCCGGATTCGACAAGGACGAGGATGACCAGACGACACTCGCTGCCAGCGATTCCACTCGCTGCAGCGGACGGCTCGCTGCCGCGGAAAAACTCGCTGCCAGCGGGATGCACCAAGTCGACAAAGAAGCCTACTCACGACAGCGGAAGAGGCAACTCGCGGAAGCGGAAGGGAGTACAACCAACTCGATCTCGACAAGAGTTGGTCGAGATCGACGAGTACCAGGAGCCAAGACTGAGCCACATCGAGCAGAGCTAGCCAGGAAGTCTAGTCGACGATCCACCCTACTCGAGGTCGACAAGCCCTTGTCGAGGTCGAGTAGAGCCGTTTCCAGAAACTTCTCGACGAAGACGTATCCGACTAGACTTGGGATTCCTTGGGCGCAGAGGAGTCGATTTGGCCGAGATTCTATCCTAATCCATCAAGTTCTCTCCAAGGAAACAAGATCTATCAACATCATGAAGACTTACCTTATTTAGTTTTATCTTTTCCTTTTAGATTTATTTCCATAAAACAATTTATTTATCCTTTTTAGTTTTAGATATAATTTTAGATAGAGATAGATATCTTCTTTCCTAGAATAGCTTGGGAATGAAGCCTATAAATAAGGCCCTAGGGGCTCAGTTTTAACAATCAATTTTTGGAGAGAAAGACAAGTAGTTCCACAGAGAAGTTTAGGAGTTCTAAGGTTTTTAGGGTTTTAGCTTTCTGCGAAAGTTGATTGCCAGGATTGTAAAGGCTTTTGAATTTAGTTTTAATGCAATTTAGTTCTTTTCATCAATCAATGTCTGTTATTGCAATGAGGCGTGAGTAGTCCATCCACTTCTGGGGCTGGGGTGAGCCCGACGGTGGCCATGTGAGGCGATACGATAAAGGTCAGATCTTTTTGTGCGATTCATCTTCTATCCCTATGAGCATGATTCTTTTGCGAAAGTTGAAGGTGATCCTTGTTTGTGTTATTGAAGCGAAAGTGATCTTAATGCAACTTGGATTAATTATGTGAAAAAGGGTTAGTAACAATTAGGGTTTATGCGAAAGCCTCTATATGCCTATTTGTTAATAACGAAAGTTATTTGATGGAAAGCATGATCTTTTATGCCTTTATGTGTTACTTTGCATGGTTATCGTTGTGGTGTTGAAACCCTGGCTTTGGAAGTCTTTTAGCATATTGAGTTTATTTCTGTCGAAATTCTGAGTTTTGTTCGAGATTCTGCAAATTAAAGTTTCTGTTTCTTGTCGATATAGAGTAAGCCTTGTCGAGATCGAGTACAACCTTTGTCGATCTCGAGTAGAAGCTGGTCTAGGTCGAGTTGATTTTCTTCTGTTTTCGTCGATTTTCACTTTCTGAGTTTCTGTTGTTCACTGCTGTGGTCGATCTCGAGTTGACTCTTGTCGAGATCGACGAGCCTCTGCCTTTGCTTTTAAGTTTCTGCTTTGCTTTGTCTTTTGTGTTTTGCTTTGTTCTTTGCTTTTGTTTTTCTGCTTTGATTTCTGTTTCTTTCCTTGTTTCTGTGTTTCTGCTGCTTTGCCTGTGAGAATTTACAGCTACCTGAGAACTGCTGACGTGCTTCCTCGTGGATTCGATCCTGACTATTCTCTTACCACAACGGGAGGAAGTCTTGTATTTATTTGCTGAGACAGGGAAGTCAGTCTGAACTTTATTTCATATTTATTTCATACTTGACCATCCTCCTGCAACAACAAATTGGCGCCGTTGCCGGGGAAGCAATCATTCGCGCCTTAGGTAGTCAGTTCTCACTGTTTCTTTGAGTTACTTTTCAGGTGTATGCGCCGTTCTGGTCTACCACCCGAGTTTGACAGCTTAGACGAACCAGAGCGTTACCTACACATCCACTCTAAACTCAAAAGGATCATGGCGGCCGCTGAAACACAAGAACAGCTGATTGCCAGGCTTACAAGGGAGCTAGCCGCAAAGGATGCCACTATAGCCAATGAAAGGGCAGCGAGGGAACAAGAAGCTGAGCGCGCAAGGCAAGCAGAAGCTGAGCTTGCCCAATATCCAACAACTGCTGAGGATTATATGCATCCAACCCTCGTCGTGCCTGAATCGGCGATTCTTATCCCTGATAACTCTTTTGAAATTCGCACTCAGTTTCTCATAGAACTTAAAAATAATGCCTTTTATGGTAGATTTAATGAGTGTCCTCTTGAACATATTACAAACTTTGCTGACATGTGCCGTATTCTTGCTGAAGGTACAACTTTGGAATATGTTAAGATGAAATCTTTTCGCTGGTCTCTCGCTGGGCCTGCACTGAAATGGCTGGAAGGGCTGCAACCAAGATCACTCACAACCTGGGCGCAAGTAGAGCAAGAATTCCTGAACAAATTCTTCCCACCCGCCAAAATAGCACATCTTTGCCAGAAAATCACCGCCTTCAGGCAGAAGCAAGGGGAACCGCTGGCAAAGGCATGGGAGCGCTACAAGGAACTTCTGCGATCTTGCCCTACTCATGGACAGCCACCCTACGTCATTCAGGAGATCTTCTTCAACTCTCTTGATCAAGGCACTAAGGACAGAATCAACCATTATACTCGCTATGAGTATCTGACAATGCCTCCACGTGACGCATGGGGTGTGCTAGAGAAGCTCACTACTTACGACAACAAGTATGGGTCTACTGCAACCTATGAAGAGAACCCATACGCCAGGCCAGCACCATCTATGCCCCTATATAATCCCCCTAAAGAGATCGATCTAGACGTTAGGGAGCAATACTACAGAGACCAGAACAAGAAGCTCCTCAAGCAAGTCAAATATCTATCTGTCAACCAGCCTTGTATTGAATGCGGATCGCAGCAGCACACCACTCCTGAGTGCCCACACACAGAGCAAGTCAAGCTGGCAGAGCATCATGAGGAGGCAGCTTACACAGGGGGTCCCAATCGCTACATGGGGGACCAAAGGTTTCAGCAACCACAATGGAACCAAGGTGTCCCTAGAAACCCCCCACCCTACAGAGCTCCAGGACATCCGGAAAGGGAGCAGAAAAAGGATGATATACAGATAGTCCTGGAAGAAATACGGAGGAACCACTCAGAAACTAGGCAATCTTTCAACTCCGTCTATACTCAGATGCAAGGTGTCAACTCTAGGCTTGGGGAAATTGATATCTGGCGGAAATCAGTTGATACACAGATTGGTCAGCTAGCAGCAGGAATCCCCAGACAGTCAGGGTCACTTCCAGGATCTTCAAAACCAAATCCTAAGGGAAAGACTGGACACATCGTTGCTATAAAACTCAGAAGCGGCCATCAACTACGAGAGCCAGAGGTCGGAAAACAGCAGAATGACGAGAAACAGCAAGTCAATCTCGATAAAGCCGTGGTCGATCTCGACAAGAGCCTCGTCGACCTCGAGGAGACACTTCCAGAATCTTCGTCTGCACCACACAGCAACTCGACTGGGCCCAATCTGGTCGATGTTGACAAAGGCCTTGTCGATGTCGAGGAGCCCCTGGTCGACGTTGAGCAGCCTGCAGCACCTCCGACGTCCGTTCTGGCTCCGAATCAGAAAAAGAAGCTGCCTTTCCCCACAAAATCTCTAAAGGACCCGGCAGAAAAGAAATTCCAGCGCTTCATCAAGATGCTTCAGAAGCTCAACGTCACCATCCCCTTCACAAAAGCTCTCAATGAAATGCCATCTTATGTCAAGTTCCTGAAGGAGATTCTGAGCAAAAAGCGATCGATGGCTGAAATCACAGAGGAGTGCAGCCATCTGGACATATTGGAGAAGAGGCCGGATCCAGGTAAGTTTGCTATAACCATTGGATTTGGTCCATACAAAATAAATGCCCTATGTGATCTTGGAGCCAGTGTTAGTATTATGCCTTTAACAATTTGGTCCAAGATTAAGATAGGTGCCCTGGAGCCTGTGGATGCTAGACTTTACATGGCCAACAACACGGTGGTCATTCCGACAGGCATGGTGGAAAATGTCCCAGTACAAGTAGGTAAATTCTTCGTCCCTGCTGATTTCTTAATTGTTGATATGCAAGAAGATCCTGCTTGTCCAATTATTCTAGGAAGACCATTCTTGGCAACGGTGGATGCCAACATAAGCGTACGGAAAGGAGTGCTCACCTTCAACATCAGCGATGAGGTAATTGAGTATTCCTTTAATAAAACTGAAAGGCATACAGGTCCAATGGAAGAGGTCAAATCTATCTCAGCTGGCTACATCACCTGCGGGGAACCCAAGGTCAAAAATATGACCCCTGAGGAGAGAGAAAAGAGGGACATGGAGGCCCAGGTGGAGGAGATCATGGCAATCCTCAAGGAAAACACAGAAAATCCAATCGACACAGAACAAGGTACGTCGTTGTGGATTAATTATTTTTCGGATGCCTTGACAAGAGCTAAGTATGGGGTCAGGATCGACCAGGGCTCCTCGACTTCGAGTAGAACCCTAGTCGATCTAGACCAGACCATGGAGACTCCACCAGAGCCAGCTTCGTCGAGCAACAAACCGGAGGAGCCACCCTACTCGACCTCGAGTGGACTTGTCGAGGTCGACCACCAGTGCCCTACTCGGCCTCCCTCGACGATGACGACACCAGAGCCAGCATCCTCATCGATCTCGACTAAGCTTGTCGAGACAGACCACCACTCGAGGAGCCCAGACCCTGCTTCCTCGACGCTGACTCCACCAGACGGACCAGCCTCGTCGATCTCGACCAGCCTTGTCGAGATCGACCACCACCCGGCGCCACCAGATTCGCCTCCCTCGATGAGCAAGCCACCAGGAGCAGGATCCTTGTCGAAGTCGACCAGCCTTGTCGATGTCGACAAGCCTTGTTCTTCATCGACTTCTGTCTCTTCGACCAGACCACCACCAGAACCTACAGTCTTGTCGAGATCGACTAGCCCTAGTCGAGATCAACCAAATACAGTGGTCCCCGATTCCGTCTCTGCAAAGGTAAGTCAAGGTATGGATCTTTCTTCTCCTATTTCCATTAAAGATTTATCTATACATGGGAGAGGGCTGCCTTGGTATGTGCGATTGTGTAGGATATCCAATGATGAGCCTAAGGAATATGAAGTTGGAGACAAGCTCTATGTCTCCAAATCAAAGGATCACTGGTTTCCCAACAAATTCAACAAGAAGCAGATGAGACCTTTCGTGGTGAACAAGATCCATTCTGGAGGATTACAGCTGATGGACAAGAATGGAGTCCTATTTGAGGCCCAAGCTACATGGGCCCTGCAGATGCCACCTTGAGCATTAATGGAAAGTTGGCCTAGCGACTATAACATCTAGAGCATGTACATAGACTTTTTAGGACATTTTGAGACTTTGTTGCCTTTTGTTTTGGTTTTGAACACTTTTAGTTTTGCTATTATGGGTATATGTCTTCTACTTTGCAGGACAATGGATAGAACCAAGCTACATTCTTACTCGGCCTAGGAGGTGCTCCATTCGATATTTAGAGAAATCTGCACATCTGTCTTGTGAGTTTCTTTCTCTACCCTTACCTTGTTTTTATACAGTGAGGACACTGTAATGTTTAAGTATGGGGTGGGGGGAAGGGCTCACTTTATGCATATTTGATTTATTTGACATTACTTGTGCATTATTTCTTAGAATTGCTACATGGCTATTTTGGAATGCATTATCTATTTATGTGCTTATATGCATGTTTTCCAAAATTTTGAGAAAAATGACCCCCATTGAAAATTTGAATTAATGTCATGGAAGCTTATATTGAACTCGACGATGCAAAATTAGATTCATTAGAGATATAGCATGAAATTGCCTAGTAAAAGGAAGTCACAATGAAGTGCATTATTTCTTGAAAACCATGAAAGGAGGAAAAATTTGAAATTGCTTTTGACATGTTGCATGATAAGATGATGGAGGACTTTATATTTCCATATAGTGCTCATATGTTTATAATCCTAGCCATACCTATGCTTATGCAACACAAAAGCCATAATATGCCTTATTTCATATATTGCTCCACATGATCTAAATAGTACCATTCTTTACCTTATCCGGGGATTATGTTGAGAATAATGTTACATTACAGAGAATCTCATATGGTGTTTGTGTTGTGATTATTATCATATTTGGAGTTTGGAAGGAAAATATTTGAAATATATGGAAAATTTAATGAGTGAAAGAAAATCCAATCACCTCAGGAGATAAAGGTAGATTGACCCTGCTCTCTGAGATAATAGTTTGGAGAGATGGGACACATTGTGAGGAGTCCAAAACACTAAGTATCCGGGGCCATTCATGACACCCATGTTTGCGACTCGCGAGAAGGCAGTGCTGAGGTTAGAGAGGTAAAAGCATTATTATTGAGAAAAGCATTATGAAAGGTGACGAATCAAATGGAGAAGGAATGTGGAAATTCAAGTTTGGAAATACTCCATTTCCCCGGATCATTAAGCACCACATTGCCAAAAATTGCCCACCTTTTGCCTTTTACCAATCTACTCCTTCATGAGCTTAAATTAAAGTCTTCTTGATTATCCATGCTTTGTCACGAATGAATTATGTTTTGCATAACCCTCCTTTTTATGAGTAGATGTTGCTTTTACATATTTGCACATGCATGAATCTGTGACACTAGTACCTTTTCGAGGATGGTAATTGATTGCAGAGTTATATAAGAATGAATCTAAGATGTTGAGAGTTTTTGATTTCTTCCCCTGAATGACAAATAAAAGTATTGCTTCAGGACAAGCAAGCTTAAGTATGAGGTGTTTGTTGTGAGCTGAATCTGCCATGCTTTACAGTAACTTTTATATCGATTTCTGCATGCATTTCATTCATTTGGGCTAAGATAGTACAGAATCTATGTAGTTTATGTTTATTTGCCAAATTATGGAATCTACACCAGTTTCTGTTTAATTCGCAGAAATCGAAGCATTTTACAGCAATTCTACAGAAGGTCGAAAAAGCTCGGAAAACCACTACAGAAGTCCAAGGTGAAGGAAGCAACAGAACCTTGGTCGAGCAAGCCTGATCGAGAAAGCCAGACAACCCAGCTCCGGAAGTCTACTCGATCTCGACAAACCCTAGTCGAGATCGACGAAGCCCAGCGCCACACCCGGAGTCGACGAAGAGAGAAGCTGCCCAAGAAGCCGAGCACACCTTTACTCGATCTCGACGAACCCTTGTCGAGATCGACAAGCCACACCCGGAGTCGACAAGGACGAGGATGACCAGACGACACTCGCTGCCAGCGATTCCACTCGTTGCAGCGGACGGCAGCGGAAGAGGCAACTCGCGGAAGCGGAAGGGAGTACAACCAACTCGATCTCGACAAGAGTTAGTCGAGATCGACGAGCACCAGGAGCCAAGACTGAGCCACATCGAGCAGAGCTAGCCAGGAAGTCTAGTCGACGATCCACCCTACTCGAGGTCGACGAGCCCTTGTCGAGGTCGAGTAGAGCCGTTTCCAAAAACTTCTCGACGAAGACGTATCCGACTAGACTTGGGATTCCTTGGGCGCAAAGGAGTCGATTTGGCCGAGATTCTATCCTAATCCATCAAGTTCTCTCCAAGGAGACAAGATCTATCAACATCATGAAGACTTACCTTATTTAGTTTTATCTTTTCCTTTTAGATTTATTTCCATAAAACAATTTATTTATCCTTTTTAGTTTTAGATATAATTTTAGATAGAGATAGATATCTTCTTTCCTAGAATAGCTAGGGAATGAAGCCTATAAATAAGGCCCTAGGGGCTCAGTTTTAACAATCAATTTTTGGAGAGAAAGACAAGTAGTTCCACAGAGAAGTTTAGGAGTTCTAAGGTTTTTAGGGTTTTGGCTTTCTGCGAAAGTTGATTGCCAGGATTGTAAAGGCTTTTGAATTTAGTTTTAATGCAATTTAGTTCTTTTCATCAATCAATGTCTGTTATTGCAATGAGGCGTGAGTAGTCCACCCACTTCTGGGGCTGGGATGAGCCCGACGGTGGCCATGTGAGGCGATACGATAAAGGTCAGATCTTTTTGTGCGATTCATCTTCTATCCCTATGAGCATGATTCTTTTGCGAAAGTTGAAGGTGATCCTTGTTTGTGTTATTGAAGCGAAAGTGATCTTAATACAACTTGGATTAATTATGTGAAAAAGGGTTAGTAACAATTAAGGTTTATGCGAAAGCCTCTATATGCCTATTTGTTAATAACGAAAGTTATTTGATGGAAAGCATGATCTTTTATGCCTTTGTGTGTTACTTTGCATGGTTATCGTTGTGGTGTTGAAACCCTGGCTTTGGAAGTCTTTTAGCATATTGAGTTTATTTCTGTTGAAATTCTGAGTTTTGTTCGAGATTTTGCAAATTAAAGTTTCTGTTTCTTGTCGACATAGAGTAAGCCTTGTCGAGATCGAGTACAACCTTTGTCGATCTCGAGTAGGACTTGGTCTAGGTCGAGTTGGTTTTCTTCTGTTTTCGTCGCTTTTCACTTTCTGTTGTTCACTGTTGTGGTCGATCTCGAGGAAGCTGTTGTCGAGATCGAGTACGCCTTTGCTTTGCTTTTAGTTTTTTTGCTTTGTCTTTGCTTTATTTCTTTGCTTTTGTTTTAGTTGCCCTTGCCGGGTTTACTTGTTTCTTTCCTTTCTGTGTTTCTGTCTTTTCTGCTGCTTCTGTGAGAATTTGCAGCTACCTGAGAACTGCTGACGTGCTTCCTCGTGGATTCGATCCTGACTATTCTCTTACTACAACGGGAGGAAGTCTTGTATTTATTTGCTGAGACAGGGAAGTCAGTCTGAACTTTATTTCATATTTATTTCATACTTGACCATCCTCCTGCAACAACAGGGCACTGTCAACAATGATCGAAAAGAACTCTTATCTTTCTAAAAGTCATGATATACTAATACCTGATAATAATGATCGAAAAGAACTTGTTGGTATGATTTTAAAGTCTCATTTAATGAAGTGGAAACGGCTTTGAGAACAAAAAAAAACAAGTAGCTCAGAAGAGGCCAAGAATTCACATTTTTCTTATATTTGGTTCCAAGATAAAACTAACAATCCTATTTATAAGATAAACATCTCAAAACCTGATCCTAGGAATGTGCTAACTGCGAATAATGCCTTTGATGCGGACAAGAGAAGATAAAATCATTACCAAATCAGCCTAAAAAGAAAGCTTCAGATTGCAACCCATCAGACCACCTAACTAATAACTAGGAAAACCTGAAACATGCAGAGAAAATCAACTATGAAAACCTAAAACATGCAGAGAAAATCAAATATCAGGAGCAAGTGAATCAACCCCAAGGAACTCTAAAATTTCAAACAACAACTTTCTGAAGTGTACGTCCTTTGCTGTTGACTTGATATATTATTAATCAAATAACATGAGGAAGCGAATTCAACGAAAAATTGAACAAAAGAGTAAAAGCAGATTGAAAAGTAGGAGCAATCTTACAATAACAACAAATTGAACAAAAAAAAATCGAACAACAAAAGCATCCATCAATTAAATAAGTAAAAATTGAGCATCAAATGAACTCTCCAAGGCATTGAATAAAAGAGACAGTTGTGATGCCAATCCAACCTTCATCTCTTTAGGTCCATCATTCCTAAAGATTAACACATGTATGGGGCATGTATTCTTATAACCAAAAAGAACTAAAGATGAAAATCACTAATTCATGCCATTCAAAATTTCCAAAGTACACAGCAAAATATACCCCCAAAAAAAATCAGCAATGCAATCCATTGGCAAATTTCTCAAAACGACTCTTTATTATCATAAAGATGATGAATTAACCAAAACATCATCATGTACTCACAAATTTTCAAATAATAATGTTGTTTTTTGCATCCGAAAGAAATCTCACCTTCTTCTTTTTCGAACCTTTGTATACTGTTTTCCTCAATGAAGCGTATAAGACAATCTACTTTTGATTATCCTAGAATATTGAAAAAACGACGATTGGTTACAGAACCGAGGCAAGAAACGCATAAATGAAACCCTAAAAATTTGAATCTAGATCTAGAGGGAATGAGAGAGAAGTAGTTGTCTTCTTCGTTGAATCAAGATCTAGAAGGATTTTTTGAGAGTGAGAGGAGGGAGATGATTACCGAAGAAGATCGACAGAGGCGGTGGTTGAGTCGTCGTCGGCAGAGGCGGTGGTTGAGATGATTACCGAAGAAGATCGACAGAGGCGGTGGTTGAGATGATTATCGAGGAAGATCGACAGAGGCGGACCCTCCACCACCTTTTAAACCAAGAACATCAATAGGAATGGAGAGAGGCAACCTTCGTTTCGGAGTCAAAATCCATATCAGAGGAATAAAAAATGAAAATATTAGCATCCAAAATCAGAAATTGGAAACCGTTTAATAAATCTAACCCTAGTTGATCCCTGGTAGGGCAGAAAGGGAGAAGGGGAAAACCTGGCGAGCATATTTGGAGGCGGCAAGGAGGGAGGGAGACGGCAGCGAGGAGGAGATGAAGAGACGGTGTGAGTGGCCAGCGAGGACGAGGAGATCTCGGATCTGGAGGGAGGGAGACCGCGGCGATCTCAAATCTGGAGGGAGGGAGACGGCGGTGAGTAGATGAAGAGATGGTGTGAGTGGCCGGCTAGGAGGAGGCCGGAGATCTCGGATCTGGAGGGAGGGAGACGGTGGCGGGGAAGAGGTGAAGAGATGGTGTGAGTGGCTGGCGAGGAGAAGGATATCTCAGATCTGTAGGGAGGGAGACGCCGGCGAGGAGGAGCAATGAACCTAGGACGGTCGCAGGAGAGAAAGCCTGGAGAGAGAGATATATGATTATCGAAGATGGAGTTGGGGATTTGGGGCTCGAGTCTGGAGAGTAGAATGAGGTTAGAAGGAGTAAGGGGAGAGAGAAAGCTCCAAAAAAAAATTAAGTGTACCTTCAAATTTTGAAGTCGGGCTACGAATTTTTTTCTAAGCGTTTTAATCCCACCTTTTCCACCGAAAGCGCGTTTTTGTTTTTTTTGAATTAACAATTTTACATCTGTCCATATATTTGACCATTGTGTAAACTATTTTAAACTTCACAAAAAAAATACTGATGTTATAAATTAATTTAACATCGGTTGATTTTTTGACAGACTTAAATCGTATGATGTCTAATTTAAGTATTCTAGTAGTGTGGGCAAGTAGCATTTAGTCCCTAACACCTAGAAAATAAACATTATTCCTTCGGTATATTCGACTTGTCACCTGGTTCTCATCTCCGGCTATCGTTTCCACTATAAGAAATAACTTTCACCGGTCAATTCTCCTACATTATTCTGAGTTCATATCTGTCACTACATGACATGCTTTGTACTAAAGGATTAATCTCCACAATAGAGGAATAAAGATATAATCATAGCATGATGCAAATCCATCCTAATGGCCATTTAAGATAAACTAACAACACTTATAAAATATTTGCACGAAGAGAATCAAGATAATCATAATGCATAACTTATATATATATGAATCAAAGAAACATAATGAAACACATAAAACAACCCTCACACATTCTAACCTTTGTATAGAAACGTAAGCAAAACTATAAAGCGAAGTTAGCCAAGCATGGTTCACCTTGGAACTAATATTGAACTAAGAATTGTTTCTTCTCGATGTGTACGTGTTAATTGATATCGAAAACTCTAGACTTAATGGGGTATTTATAGGCCTGGAAATCAGCCAAAAAAACCCTAGAATCAACATCCTTAGAGGCCAAGCAATATCTTCAAAAGATAGGAAAGAATCTCCTTCGGAAAAGGATCTAAATCAGCATCTTTATCCAGTCGTAGGGTGCGCCTAAGGAACCTCGATGAGCTTCGGTCCTTCTGCTTGCCGGGATTTCTCTTGCAAGTACTGAGAGTGGCAGGCGCCTAACGATCTTAGGCGGGCGCCGCTCCTTCATCCTTAGAGTATTTCTTTTCTTCGCCTCCTGGCTTCTTTCTAGCTTCTTCTTTGGCCTCCCTTCTTCATCTTCAAGCCATCCTAGCTAGCTTTAAGCTCCATTACCATCTCTTTGAGCTCGGATTCGTAAATTTGCATAATTAACATAGAAAAGCGTAGATTCTGAACTTCGAATATAAAATGTATAATGATGCGACTTGACTCTAAACTTCTATCTAATGCAACCTAAATTACCCTAAAATTACCTATACAAAATATGCATTATCAAGGACAATGACGCATTTTCTTACGACATTTATGCATTCACAACTCTATTGCAACCTGTCATCGAACTCACATGTACATATTGATGTTGTCTGTATCCTAGGAGTAGCGTGAGGGATAGAAATCATTAGATGCGCCGGTCAAAAAATGTAGCATGAACGCATTGACATAGTTGCTTAAAATGCTCAAAGGATTAAAGTGGTCATCAACCCTAGCCTCAGATTCATGTCCCCTTCCACGACCGCAACTTGTATCACTCCCAGGACCATGGGTTGCACCCTCCCTTCTTCTTTGCTCGAACCCACTCATATTGCAGTGCACAATTCACCTCCCAGTAGGATGACCTTTTGGGTTGATAACGGTTGAGTCTCTCATATTGGTTCGTCCATGGTTTCACATGTTGAAGTACATTGAGCCAATTTTTTTAACATCATTCTCAGGTCACCCTAAGTGAGAGCGAAGAAAATATAGGTAGACTGGACACACCCCTTTTTATCCTTAACTTTGACCTTTCAAGGGATCCTTTGATCTGGTGAATCATTTCCTTGATCATAGTGTCGATTTAGTTGGTGACTTACAAAACCCACCAACAAATGTGTTTAACATTGAAATTAGCTCCATGAGTAGATTCACAATTGAATGATATGATGGTAATCAGTATTTTACTTTCTACGTTATTATAAATTTATAAATAGTAGTATGGATGATATAATACATAAGGGACCAACTTCCTTGTTTATTGTTCGGGTCCTGAAGTAAAGGTACCAATCAACCAAACCTCAAACAAGAGCCTCCTTGTAGTCCGTCAACCAAAGTGATTGAAGGTAAAACATAAGATCCTCTCGTGTCCCCCACTTTTCCTGCATGCTAAACAATCAACCCTCATAACTATCTTCAGACTTAAACTCGAATAAGGCAAAATAGTCGTTGTAAAATTCCTGTTGACAAACAATTGAGTGTTTAATTATAACTTTTTACTCGATATTGCACAAACGTGCCACCTACATAGCATATGTTTCATCGTGGGAAATACCTCATTGAGGGCCTTTATGTGACCCAACTTTCTATCTGTCAAGATCACATTTGGCAGGGGTGTTTACACAAATGCTTGAGTTGCCTCATTTCCCAATTGTAGTGATACACTGTCTCCCTTTCCATAAATACAAATGCAATTGCAAACGTCTTCTTCATACTTGTTATCCCTACGATCTTTAGTAATGGTGTTTGGTACCTATAATGTCCATTATAATAATAAGTATATAACAACAAGACATTATATAGTATTGTTGGAAAAAAAACATGGTAAATCTTAATGTTTTCTTCTATATGTCGTGTCCATGAAGATGACATAAGGAAACAATCTTAAAAGATGGCATGAGTTAGGATGTGCCAATATTATGTCGCTAACCTCTTTACCTCCCAGCTGAGGGAACTTCCTTTACACAATGTAGGAGTTCTTGGCCACGGTTGTTTCAAGTAATCCTCTGATGGTACCATATAAGGTGACACCAGGGAAGTTGCTAATGCTCTTGAGATTGTGGTTAGCGAGGGTCAGATGTTGGGGCTATTCATTAACATTCATAAAACTGAATTATTCTGGCCGACTGAAGATCCGCGGAGCCATGAAGTTGGTATGTTCCCATCTGACATTTGTAGACCCAAATTAGGAGTGAAATTGTTAGGCGGACCAGTCAGCAACAATGCTACATTTTGTAATAGCTTGATTATGGAGATGGTTGACAAGGCGATAGAGGTTCTTAAGGCTGTGAGGAGGCTAGAAGATCCCCAATGTGAATTGCTCCTTTTACGAAATTGTATCGGAGTCTCCAGATTGATGTTTTCTCTTCGAACTTGTCCCTCTCATGCCCTCCCCAGAGCTATACAGTGTTTTGATGATGAGCTTCGGGCCTCCCTTGAGCATGCAGTTACTGCAGGAGGCCCAGGGTTTTGACCGTGGCAGTGGCGTCAGGCTACACTTCCTTTAAAACTTGGTGGGTTTGGTGTGCACTCGGCTGAGGATGTTAGTCATTTTGCTTTCATTGCATCTCGTCTCCAAACAGCTGATCTCCAAACATTCATTTTGAGTAAGTTAGCGCCATCACCTTCCAGACATCCTGACATTAGCTTTGATAGTGTTCTCACCCAAGCTATCTCGAGGTATGTCGCTTGTGTTGGTTCGGATATTGATGACTTGTTTGTATCCCCCGCCCCCAAAAAATCATGTCACTATTGGTGGATCGATACTTCAAGTTCATTGATGATAACTTGGTGTCCACACTCAATCCGACTTCAAGGCAGCTGCAGGTTTTGCAAGCAGTGAGAGGAGAGAGAGCACATGATTTTTTTTTGCCTACTCCCATTGAGGGCCTTGCTCAGACCATGCTGTCTCGCTAGTTTCGTTCTGTCCTCCAATACCATCTCTCGATTCCTATGTTTAGTGGGTATCCGACATGTCCCATTTGTGAGCTGGATAAGATTGACTCTTTTGGAGACCTTGCTCTGCATTGCAGTCGAGGCATCGGGACTAAGCACCGACACAATATGGTCCGAGATGTTTTGGCAGACATTTGTTATAAGGTGGGTATCGCAGTTCAGAAGGAAGAGCGTACTGGTATGACCAAGCGAATGAAAGGAAGAAGAAGAAGTATGTTGATATTTGTGCTACTAAAGGGTATTGCTTCATGGCATTTGTGTTCTCTACTTTTGGGGAACTAGGAGATGATGCTATTGGCTTTATGAAGCGGGTTCAATTGGTTACGAAGAGTCATGGGGCGGGGTCTAATAATGGTGATTTCTTATTTGATAGAGTTGGATTTACTATTCAGAAGGGGGTTGGAGCTCAATTTTTTACGTGACTTCCAACTAACATTGTGTAAATCATTTTATTATTATAATAATAGTAATAATAATAATAATAATAATAATAATAATAATAATAATAATAATAATAATAATAATACAATTATACACAACGTTATCATTTACTTAGGACAAGTGATACCGGTCTCGGACGCATATAACGGGCAGACGACCTACCACCCGTAGGTAGTGTACCCATTCGAGAGGTTTGCAATTTCGAAGGAGCATCTCATGAGACGTTTATAGAGCAAGGTATAGTCGACCTTGACTTGAATTTACCATTTTCCATTTATTTAACGCAACTCAACAATAATAATACTGCAATAGTAATACACAATAACATCAATTCACAATTCCATCCTAGGTGACCACAAAAGGCCCCATAATAATTTGATATGCTACCTGAGATTTTACAGGTTTATACAAGGGTATTAGTAACTTTTCATAGATTATTGAAACGGCCTCATAACTTTTAAAAAGAGAAAACTTACCCTTGATTTCTTGCGAAAGAAACCCAAATCCGAAACCAAGCAAATCTCAGAAGCCTAAATGAATGCCAACTGATTCAAGATGACATACAGATTAGTGTAAGGTCGCCTACTAAATCAAAACTCGAGAAAACGCGTGAAATGGAGCGGATCTTACCCAAATGGGACTCGAAAATGTCCATGTTTCGAGTCTATGATCCGTTTCTATGGTATGGATCTGTATAGGAATGATTTTTATGGGTCAAAAACCCTTGGATTGAAGGAAAGAAAGAAAAATGAACACAAAACACGTTTTTTTGCACAGCATACAAACTGCTCACCAGTCAACTTCGGGGCTATAGTGTGGATGCTTCGACGTGTTTATGAGCAAGGAAAGAGTTGGGCTGGATAGGGGGTGATGTAGGGTACACGTACACGTCCAAATCGGGATCATTAAATTGTTGTAGTGGCGGTGGCATGGCACGACAGGTGGGCTGTCGAACACATTTCTACAGAGACTTATGGCAGCGATTCCGGCCACTTCCCGACGAGCTGTTGTGTCAAAGCATTCAAGGTCGTCTCCTGGGTGGTTATAGAGCGTATTGGTGGTAGTAGTAGGCCTTGAGGTCGTCGGATTTGTGGTCGAGCGAAAATAAAACGGGCGGAGCAACGTGTGTACTGTTGTGTCTCTATGGGTGAATGCAGAAGCTGATTTGGGAAGGAAATTAATGTATATCGTGTACATAGGGGTAGTCTGAAATGTCACCATTGATTTGCCCAAAAATAATTACCGAAATCTACTGAATGTGTACCCGTAACTTAGGCAAGAAGATCAATGTATCCCACGTTTGAAAAAACATTTTTGGTAGGAAGAAGTCATATTTTGGTATTACGGGGAAGGAGGAGAGATTGAGATGTGCTGCTGACGTGGCCATGCTTGCAACTAATGGGCAGATTTGAAAGCCTGAGTTTTTTTTTTTAAGCGAGATAATAATTAGGTCGGGTTGGCCGCAGCAGAGGCCCTTCCTAGCGCATCCTTATGGACGAGAACAAGAAGTTCTGGATCATCCTCACATGCCTCGTCGGCAGGGGATGCATTGGCACTACGAGCAAGGTAGTCAACCGCCGCATTGAATTCCCTGAAAATATGACGAATAGCAACATAAGAAAAGGACGACATATCAGACATAATATCAGCTTGTAGCATCTGTATTGTCCAAGGGCATTTCCAATCCCTAATAGAGTGTTTATCACTAGTAACTCCTTTGCTCGTAGCAAACCCATTATGAGTCCGAGATTTTTGGCATAAACGACCGAGATATTGGTGCAAGCTGACCTACCAGCAAAGACAACTAAGCCATCAGAGTCACGGATGATAAAACCATAAGAGGATTTTCCACACGGGAGAACCGAGCCATCAAAATTGAGTTTGTAGCTATTCGGTGGGGGTTTGTCCCAATTCCCAGACCGATCCTTCGCCGTGGTAGTGGTAACCCGACCCCTAAAAATCTAGTTAGGTGTACTGTTGTGCAGAGTATAGTTGGGACTTAACGGTCCAGTCGGATCGTCATCTAAAAGCTTTGATTGATTCCAGGAATGTGTGGTAGTGCTGTGAAGCAGCAAAATCTCATTGATAGTTACTTTGTTAGTTTGATCAAAAACGAGTTGGTTCATAAAGAACCATATGGCCCACCATGCTGAAGCTAAAACAGCAAATTTGCTGGTCCCAATCGCAATTTTAATCACAGAAAGTGGAATCACCTGGCATGTGCCGACAAAAGCAGTGATATGTCCCGAGATGTGGATCTGTAATGCTTTAAGCAAATCATTAGCCATAGGGCATCGAAGAAGAAGGCGGTCACCCGATTCATTTGTGTGCCCACAAAAAACGCACCCAGCAGGAACCGCCACGTGCGACTTAAGTAACCTGATTTTAGTCGGTAGACCATCGCGGGAGAGTTTCCATAGGAAGTGTCGCACCTTCGGGGGCACATCAAGGCACCAGATCCAACCACAGTCATAATCTGACAGACCGATCTTTTCTATTAAGAAGGGGTTTGCAGAGGCGGTTGAGAACCAGCCATTCTTACTGGGTCCCCAATATAGACGATATGTGATAGGGTTAATTGGCAAAGTAAGACTCAGGATGTGGTCAATGTCATCTTGTTTCAGAATATCTAATAATGAGTCGTTCATTAATGTTTTGTTCCACTGTCGGTTGGTGATGAAGTGAGCTACCGAAACACCCATGAGATTATCTGGAATAGGTCTCAGTGTTTTGGAACTCAACGGCTTCTGAGAAGCCCAATTATGGGACCAGAAATCAATGGTTTCCCCATTTCCGACCCGCCACTGAAGTGCGGGAAGGAACTGAGGCCTGATTATCATAAGGCGGGACCATTGCCACGAGGTGTGACCATTTTTGTTGTAACTGGATAGGTCGTTGCCTTTAAGGTACTTTTGTGAAATAACGCGAACCCAGATATTGTCTGGTTCAGACATAATTTTCCAAAGAAGCTTCATCTGGAGAGCTATGTTCATGGACTCCCCCTTATGAATCCCCAAACCACCTTTCATTGTGTCCGAACAGATTTTGTCCCAGTTAATCAGCGGTGGAGTTGTAGATGTTTTGTTCCAAAAAAATTGTCTATACACTTTGTCAAGCTCCTGGAGAATATGGGAAGGTAGCAGGAAGGCTTGCATAAGTAAAATCGGTTTGGCACTAAGATTTTCTTTGATAAGCACCCGTCGCCCTTCGGTAGATAGATTCGAAGCTTTCCACTTAGTGAGTTGGTTTTTAGTCTTGAGAACCACATCTGCGAAAGTATCCCTATTGGTCCTACAGTTAACGATAGGGCAGCCCAAATATTTGTCGAAATTGTTTGCCTGAGGGATACCAAGCACTCCAATGATAGATGCATGTAATGGAGGAAGTAGTCGTATTAGGAGATGCTTGGAAGCTGGATTTATGCAGATTCACCTTTTTGACCCGAAATTAAGCAGTATCTGTCAATTATGGACAGTACAGATGTGCATGTCGAATGGGAAGCTTTGCAGAAAATAAGGATGGCATCAGCAAAAGCTAGGAAGGGAACCTTTATACCCGGTCTCCCGAAGGTGATGCCAAGGTCCTTACTAACAAGCCCTTGGCAATGTAAAGTCCGTGCTAAAACCTCAGAAGCTAAAATAAATAGAAAATGGGAGAGTGGGTCTCCTTGTCTACCTCTAGTGGGTTGAAATACTGTGGTTGGTTCATCACTAACGAGGACCGAGTAGGATACTGTTGAGACACATTCCTTTATTCTGTTTATAAAAAGGTCGTTGAAACCAAATTTTGATAAAACTTGGAACAGAAAGGGCCATTCGATGCGATCGTAAGCCTTCTCCATATCTAATTTAATCGCAGCCATGCCAAATTTGCCTTTCTTCAGCCGAAACGAATGCAACGCTTCATGAGCAATCAGGATATTGTCCTGGATCGATCTCCCTTTCGTGAAAGTTCCTTGTAGGGGGTGAATTAGTTGATCTGGCGCAGTATCCTGCCGCTGGTGAAGAAAGCTTTGACGGCTTTAATAACAGAAGGGCCTACTGTAGGCCATAATTTTTGGTAGAAACCTGCTTGGAAACGATCAGGGCCCGGAGCCTTTTCCGTGCCCATGGAAAACACAGCCGCTTTAATCTCATTGTTTGTTATAGGTGCCGATAGCATATCGTTGTCTGTTTGTGAAACTAATGTTGGAATGACCGCTAGGTCCGGTGCCAGATCCGAAACAGGGGCCGACGAGGCTCTGAACCGAGCTTTGAAGTCCCGGACAAATTCTTCTTGGACTGTATGGAAGTCGGATGTGGACTCCACACAGGGAAGTATGATAGACTTGATCATTTTTCTCCCTCTTTTTGCAGTTGCTATCTTATGAAAATAGCCAGAATTGGAGTCGTTAAGTTTGGTATGTTTCACTTTTGCCCGCTGGCTCCAATAGCGGCGGTGAAAATCAAGCATACGTTATCTCTTGTTGAGTAATTGTTTCACGATTTGAACATCTTTGTTGTTATAGTTTGAGATGATGGAAGCCTGTAAATTCATAAGCTTTTGGTTCGTAACAAGTATTTGGTTATGAATATTACGTACAGTATTCTTATGCCATGTTTTGGAATGTTTTTTAAGGACTTTTGCCTTTTGACGCAATTTAAACATTAAGGAACCTTGGGGGTTTGCTCTCCAGGCTTGTGAAACTAAGTTTCTGTAATCAGCCCTTGCGGCCCAAGCCAATTCGAACTTGAAAGGCCTATTCTTAGGTTGAATGTTGTGACGAGCATATGTGGAGATCGGAGCATGATCAGATCTAGTAAAAGGATGGATCTGTGTACGAAGTCAGTCGAAAATGGTAAGCATGTCCGTGTGGATTAGTAGACGATCAAGTTTTTCCAGGCAAATGACCACATCTTTAACTTTGCGTTGCCGGGTAAACTGGCCACCGTTGGATGGAACTTCTAGTAGTGAAAGTCTGTTCTTTAAATCTAGCAGACGCGTGAAACGTGACGACGAGGGATAGGCTCCGCCAAGTTTGTCAGCTGGGGTTGCTATTTCATTAAGGTGTCCCATAATGCAGAAGGGAATGAGAAGTGATTGTATGTAAAGAGAGATCCTTTCCTAAAAGGCTTATTTGCGACGCTCATCCGGAGGAGCGTAGACCACAAGAACAGCAAAACTCCGATGAGATGCGTAATCTGAGTAGTTGAAATGAATAAATCGGTGATGAACCGCAATAAGTTCAATGGATCCTTGTGAGGGAGGGATATCTTTCCACAAGAGACAAATCCCCCCAGAAAATCCGATAGCCGGATCAAAAGCAACATTAGAAAAGCCACATTTACGCAGAGTGCTTTCTACAGGAACTTAACCTTATTAGTTTTGGTCTCTAAAAGGGCCAGAACATTGATATTATTATTTTGATAGAAAATATCTACGTTAGTCCAAAAGTTACGGCTCCGGATGCCGAGAGAGTTCCAAGTGCATATATTTATAAAAATCTTTGAAGGCGAACTGTTTGTACTAATCTGGAACCGACTTGGTCTGTCTGAATGGAACTAACTAAAGAAACGATAGTTCGTTTGATGAAAATATTTAGTCCAAATACAATGGTGATCCAAGATAATGAGTCTAAGCAGTGTTTGGAAGAATTATATCGAAGAGAAACCATGTTCTTGAAAATATAGAAAGTTGTATTAGACACCATATATGGCATTGGAGCGCCAAATTGCCTTAGTAAACAGCTCATGGTGGGAGCAAGTTGGTCTTGTGTGACCTTTATGTGTAAGATTTCTACACTGAGGGGGGGGGGGGGGGGGGGGGGGGGGGGGGATAACTAAATGTATAAAAAGGTGTAAACTGAATTGGGAGAACATACAAGATTACAAGCATAAAGGAGGGCAAAACAAGCACTGGAGCGCTAGGTAGCCTACGACGGCCAATATTACTAAGTACAGCTCCAAACATGAGTAAAAGGAGTATGTGATACAAATAACAGGGGCAATTATGCGATTGAACAAAGGTAATCAGTGTCAATCGAGTTGCATTACACGGCGGTTGTCCGATATTTGTTGCCTAGCTTGCAAGGCTTAGACATTGATTTTTTGTATTGGTAATGTACGTGTGAATCCCAAGGCCATAATGTCCCGAAACAAGGCACCACAAGAAGGTTGAGGTGCACCTTAAGTCTCGTACGCTTTGAATAAAGGAAACCCATATCCTTATACAAATTAGAAGGTTGGTATATATAAAAGTAGTGGTAACTTGACCATGTGTGGATATCACCTTTGGTGCCATTCCAATGGCAACCGATTAGTGAATTAATAGTCTGTAGGGAGAGATGTAAGATAGCTACATTGCAAATGTAGGGATTCCTCTTGAAAGCCGAACAAGCAAGCATTAAGGGAGGCCAAAACGAAAGGCAACACTTATGCCGTAAAGGAGCATGAGATTGTAATTTGAGTTTGGTAATATAAGTAAACAACTTTGTAACTGAGCATTGATACAAATCTTGTGCCTTGTAGGGCTTATGAGTAACTTGGTAAAAGGTAGTCAAGGCTTGTGAGCCATAGGGAGCAGCAGCAGTCAGTCAGTTTTGAGCGAGCTAGAGGCACCACAACCGATTCAATTCGAAGTCTAGAACAGCAGCGGCATACCGGAGCAGCAGCAGGCCAAAATCCCAGCAAGCACAAGAAGGAAACGCAGCAACAGCAGAAAGCCAAAACTGAAGGATCAGTAGACAAGCAAGCCACAGCAGCGTGCAAACCATGACAGCATGGTCCAAACGAAGCAAGGGTTGTCCATACCAAACGAAGGCAGTGGGAGGAGACCTGACTTGTGTGCCAAACGGTTGAAAAAATAGCTTGTGAAGCTGTGGGACAGTTGGATCATCACGGCCAAGAGGAGTTGAAAGAAGACCAAACAACCCTTTAATCCTACAGCGAACCGAATACCTGTGAGACAAACGCAAGAAGGAGGACATCAAAGGAGAAAACCACCAGCGAAGCCAAGCACAATTAGCCAAATAGATATAAGATTTTATAAGAAGGAAAGTTCATGAGTATGAAACCCCCAAACCAGTCAGCCAAAAACCCGAAATTACAGGATTGTATAAAGGGCAAACGGTAAAAAAGCAATTGGTTATAACAGTAGCTGAGCACGCAGATCAGACATAAGATCTCCGACTCCCCAAATTGTAACTGAAACGCGACAGAAGAGACAGTAATCACCTCGGACAGTAGTACAACAACAGCTTATGAGCGTGAGGGCGACACGCACCCGAAATTCGGGGTTACCGATATATAACTCATGTACACACGCGTGCTGATTAAGCATAATGATCGGACCTTTGGTGTTGGTGTAGAAATTGTAAGTGCAGTAGACAGAATGGAGGATAATTCAAGGTTGACAGTAAATCGTGTATAGATACGGAGCTGGTAGGCCAAAAGAAAGCGATTGTATCCAAAATTCGTGATCGTAGAGTCAGATAGGGTAGATAAAACCTGATTTGAGGGGTACCCGATGTATAGGTAGATGAGACGGCAAACGTCTAACCTCACATATTCGCCATCAAGCAACTTCCCAACACTGAGCCGCCGCCTGAACCGCCAATGCCACGCCCAAAAACGACGCCAGACCGAGGGCCAAACGCCGCCAGAGCCACCGACCAAGAACATATCTTTTCTCTGTTTATTTTGATTTGTAGAAGGTTTTTGATTTCTTTCATGATTTTCAGTTTTGCGGGAGCGACTCGCTCATTCGTTTCTTGTGCTCTCGGTTGGAGAAGGAGGCTTCTGCTGAAAGAAGACGGTGGTCGGAGGTCCGACGATAGGCTTTTGGGTCGAAGTGCTGGTGGCGGCGGGATGAGAATTAGGGTTTAGGATCAGAGTGTTTTCCATTTGGGACTTAGTGGGTCCTACGCAGGGGAGCTTCCTCCCGGGAAGATTGATTACCGACAATATTGTGGTGGCGCAGGAAGTGGTCCATTCTATGAAGAAAAAGAAGGGCCGAAAAGGTTGGATGTGCTTGAAACTGGATTTAGAAAAGGCGTATGACCGGTTAAACTGGGATTTTATAGAAGACACCCTGAAATGGGCAGGCTTCCCGTCAGCTTTAGTCGATCGCCTTATGGAGTGTATAAGGAGCCCAAAGATGCAAGTCTTGTGGAATGGGGAGATGACAAGACAATTCTCTCCATCGAGGGGTATCCGCCAGGGTGACCCTATCTCCCCATACATCTTTATTCTGTGCCTTGAGAGACTATCACATTTAGTTAATGAGGCCGTAGAAGCCGGAGAATGGAAGCCCATCAAAGTCGCTCAGAGAGGTCCCCATATTTCTCATCTGTTTTTCGCAGATGACATTCTTTTATTTGCCGAGGCTTCTGAGAGACAAGTTAAGGTGGTGAAGGAGTGTCTTGAGAGATTCTGTGAAGCTTCGGGTCAGAAAGTGAGTCTTCAGAAGTCCAAGTTTTTCGTCTCAAAAAATGTCAACGCTGCTCTTGTGGGGGAAATCGAAGCTGTCAGTGGTATCCAAGCTACTACGGATCTGGGATTGTACCTGGGCTTACCTATCTTACACAGGAGGGTCAAAGGTGAGCAGTTCGAGTTTATTATTGAGAAAATGGCAGCCAAGTTGGCCGGTTGGAAGACTAATGTGATGAGCCTCGCGGGGAGAGTCACCCTTGTGAAATCCGTTCTTGAATCGCTTCCGCAATATAGCATGGCAGCGATGTATATTCCTCATAGCATTTGTAGTAAGATGGAGAAATGTGTGAGGAGGTTTATTTGGGGAGCTACGGAAAACAAAAGAAAAGTTCACAAGGTGGCTTGGAAGGAGCTGATAAAACCGAAAGAGATTGGGGGTCTTGGGATTAAAGATATGGCTACTCTTAATCAAGCTCTTGTTGCAAAACTAAGTTGGAGATTCCTAATGGAAGAGGAGGGGCTTTGGAGGGAGGTGCTGAAGGGCAAGTATATTGGTACGTCGTTAGGAAGATCATCGGGAGCATCTCATGTGTGGAAAGGGATTCGACATGGTCTTGGGGAGGTCATAAGACCGGGGCTTAGGTGGAACCTGCGCAACGGTAAGAGCATTGATTTTTGGTATGATTGTTGGGTCACTGATGACCCACTGAGCACCCGATGTCTTCAACCTGTGGATCGTTGCCCGAAGTGGCAAGTTGCCGATCTATGGGACGAAGTCGAGGGGTGGCGATGGGGTCTGTTCAGCCATCTCTTGCCCTCCGCTACCATTCTATGCATTGCTGCCCTTGCTTGCTGTGAAGGAGAGGATCTTCCGAGTTGGAAGTTTTCGAAAGACGGGGATTACTCGGTCAAATCTGGCTATGCAGCTATTGAAAAATGGATGGAATGGAATGGGAACGATAGTGATTTCTACAAATCTTTGTGGAAAATAAAGGTGAACGAGAGGGTCCTCTCGTTTGTCTGGCTCACGAGCAAAGGAGGAGCTTTAACCAATTGGGAGAGAGCGCGGCGTGGGATAGGTAACTCAACTCTTTGCCCCATTTGTAAAATTGCTGATGAAACGTTAGAGCATCTATTTCGTGAGTGTGGTGCTGCTAAATCGCTTTGGGTACAGGCCACAGGAACTTGGAGTGCTGGTGATTTCGGATGGGACCTCCCGTTTGCAGCTTGGATAAGGACTAATGTGCTCTCTAAGGCGGAAATTGAAGACGGAGTATGCTGGGATGCGTTCTTTGCTTTGGCTCTCTGGGCTATCTGGAAAAAGAGAAATGAAGTCGTTTTCCGGGGCACGACTGAAATTGGAGTGTCTCCTAATCTCTGCATAAAGGCTGCTAAGGAGTACTCCACTGCAATGTCCAGAACTAACAAGTCTTACAGTGTGGGGAAGAAACGCGAAAGAAAGACCAACTGGGAGAACCCTTCAGAAGGCTGGGTGAAGGTTAATACGGACGGGGCCGTCGCTAGGTGCTCGGGAGCAGCTGCGGGTGGAGTGGTGAGGAACTCAAATGCCGAGTGGATCAGTGGCTTCGCGATTAACATTGGTTCTTGCTCGATTCTCATGGCAGAAGGGAGAGCTGTCCTAAGGGGGCTCGAGATGGCTTGGGATATGGGCTTCAAGAAGGTTGTTTTGGAAACTGATTCAGAAGTATTTGTGAATTTGGTGGCGAGAAATCTCAAATCCTCGCACCCTATGTTTAGCCTGGTCGAATCGTGCCAAGGCTTCCTCCGTAGAGACTGGTCCGTCCAGTTTCGACACATTTTCCGTGAGGCTAACACCGTTGCTGATGGGCTGGCAGCCGTCGCTTTGAACTTGCCTTTAGGTGCTTCTGTGTTTTCAGAACCACCCTTTTGTGTTCAGCAATGCCTTATTTTGGATGCTGTTGGGACTACTGCAAGTAGCAGCTGTCCTTTGTAAACTCTTTTGCTAATTTCTTTAATATAAGGGGAGCTACTCCCTGCTGCTTGTTCACCAAAAAAAAGAGTGTTTTCCATTCAATAAAAAAAAATTAACAACGAAAGCCTGAGTTGATAACTGTACATACACACATTTATCTAAACGTATGAGTATATAAGTAGATAACTGGTTTACCCATAAATAATACTTCGTATATATTTGTGAAAAGTTTATTTAGTTAAATAATAGTCTCGGTTTTTATTTAATTACATAAATTAAATATTGATAATGAGGATTTGATTTATCTCTTTCAATAAATTATTTTTATTGTATTTTGAATAATATAATTATTCTAAAACTTTACATTAGGTATTTTATGTGAACTAATAAAATTTAAATTCAACTTATTTTACCAAATTTAATATAAAGAGAATTTATTTATTTATTTATTTTCATTAAAACTGAAATACCCAAAAATATTTTGGGTATTTCATATCTTCCTCCTTAAAATAAGTTTTGTCCCGAAACTTGAACAACAAACAGGGAAGAGAGAAAGGATAGAAAGAGCAAAGAAAAGGGAAGAGAGAAAGGGTAGAAAGAGCAATGAAGTTGGTATTTTATCAAGTAAGAGTACGAATGAGGTTCTATATTGCCTGAAATGGTAAATATATAGATGTGGTGGTTAAACCAAAGAAAAATACAAAAAAGAGTAATACCAAACTAAGGGTAGAACTCGTAAAAACCAAAAAAGAGATCCCAAGAAACAAAAGGGGATCTCATCTTATCTGCACGTAAATATACCCAAATAAGTATCCCAAACTCTCTAATTCTCCAACTAATCTCCCCCACTCTACTTCTCTAAAGAGGTTCATATTGCGCGATTGAATTGCAAGGCGAGTAATGGAAAAGTTGATCGAGCTGTAGTATGGCCTCGTTGCAGCTAAGGGGACTACTTCTCCCCCGTTGGTTGCACTCTCTCTAGGCAGGATTAAAGGCATCTAAAAAAAATGAATTAAGCGTGTGTCAATACCCAAGTTGACATAACTTAAGGTTGGAATATCAACCCAGAGATTACAAGTTAGGTACTTGAGGCTATAATGTTTTACTACCATTATTTATGAAATACATTTATTATTATTATTATTATTATTTACGGAAATTTCGCGAGGTACCTCTCTGGTATTGCAATTTTCGCGAGGTATACAACTCTTTTACATATTTCGCATGGTGCCCCTGTGATTTTCATTTTTTTCGTCTCGTGCCCTTTTGTGTTAAATCTAACAGATTTTTTTCGTCTCGTGCCCCAGATCGACGTTGCTGCTTCTCGAAGGGCGACCGACGTTGCCAAGCCAGGTGAATATATGAATCATAATCTAGGGTTTCGGTATTTGGGGTTAGGGGTGAGGCTGCTGCTGCTCGAATTGGGGAAGAATTGAAACTGAGGGTCTGATTTTCTATTTGAATCTTTGCTTCAAATCGAATTGGGGAATTTGGGAGTTTGGGGAAGAATTGAAACTGAGAGTCTGCTGCTCGAATTGGGGAATTTTGGGATTTGGGGGTTGTGATTTTCGATTTGAATCTTTGCTTCTTGTTTCTGTGTGCAATTGGAATTGGATGTGAAACTGAGGGTCTATTTGTTTATGAAACTCTGTTTGCTTTTTGTTTTTCAATTCAATGCAGTCGGCTCCAGCTTCTTGTTTGTGGTTTGTTCATGTGCTGTTATATCTTTCTTATTTAATTTGCTTGATGGGCACATTATTCTGGAAAAATTCCTGAGAAACATGTAAAAATTCCATCAAAAAATATTGATGGTCTCATATCCATCCATTCATGAGATGAACTTCAACTTTAGCGGTAAATGTTGTCTTTCCTGTTGAGTTTTATTAATGTAAAAACAAGTGTTGAATAAGAGTTTGATTAAACAAATCATATCAACAAGGGTTGAATAAGAGTTTGATAAGTGTTATAGCCTATTAGCTCAAAAGGAAGAGCATTGTGTTATACAATGGTGTGGGTTCGAGTCCCACATAGGCTAACCTGTGAAATCGATACTCAAAATGCAATCAAACATTGAAAGCGAGTGGAGAAGCTACATGTCCACTAATAGGAGGGGAAGAAATTAACCTTGTCTCACAGATCATTTAGTCATGTATTTGATCAAAAGGTACAAAATTACTTTGATGTCATAGTTTTGAACTTTTCTTGTATAAAAGCTTTGTTGCAATAGCTTTGAATGGAAAGTGCTTTTCAGAATGGATATTCCTCTTTATGTCATTTGTTTAGGAAAAACTTAAAGGTGAATATAGCAATTTTGCACACTATAAGTTATAGTTTTCGGGTGTTATAGTGCACAATTTTTAACACAATTACCAGGGGGAGAACGAGTGCACCCAGGTCCTTTGTCTGACCATGGTGTTCAGTCGAGCTTGGTAACATCTTCTGACAAGACTGATTTGGGGAAGGGAGTGATGATGCACGAAGAGTCTAACAGAATAACAGTGGACAGAAGGAGAGTAACAGTGAAAAGAAGGCTGCTATTGGGGTTCAGACATCAGGTCCGCAAAGTAGAGGTAAACAGAAGGCTGAGAAAGAGGGCTGGAAACAACCTTCTGCTAAGAAAGCTGCTAGGAAAGTTGAAAACAAAGGGAAAAGCAGGGAGAAGATCAAGGGAAATCAGAAATCAAGCCGATTTGGGGTTCAGCAAAATGAAAGCACACTAGCACAGAGTGTGCTCTTATGACAGCAAGCAGGAATGCAACCCAAATTAAAATAATCGGTAATGGTTGCTAAAGTAATTGACAAATGCAACACTCTTTACATAGTATTAGTGAATCGGCAAAACCTAGTTTAAATCATAACAACCAAACAACTTGTATACTAATAAAGAAACATAATCAAATACATGCCTCAACACCATAATCATAATAACCATGTAGCTTATGTGGGATTCGAACCCACATTGATGTGTACAACACATTGCTCTTCCAATTGAGCTAATAAGCCAATATAACACATTGGTCTTCCAATTGAGCTAATAAGCCAATATAAGACAACGAGTTGGTGGGCATTTTACCTAGCCTCAAATCTCCTCTAGTTTTACCAGTACTTCATTTCCATCCTTCAAAGCCTTCTTTAAAGTCTCGTCAAATAACTTTGTTATCAGGACAGATGGGATATTGATCTTGTCAACATATCCATCTTCATCACTGCTCGCCTATGGTGAATCCATTGTTATTAGAGGCTTGTATATGCTATCAGCAACCAACACAGCAGCAGCTCCAGCTTGTTGAGCATTCCGTACCTTCTTCGCAAAATAGCACTCTGGTAATATAACAACAAAGAAATGAGACCAGCATTGCAGTTTCAGCAAGAAGACTAAAGGAGGCAGTTGTGCAACTAGTTGTTACATTGAGAACGATGGAAGACAATACCATAAAGGCATAAAAGCTAACGAAGGAGTTCTCGAATGTTGTTGACAAAAGTTCAATTTACTTCTCCATTTGCCACATTTGTATTGTACTTTCAACATAATAACAACCTTTCTTATAATGAATCTGAGTACTCAAATTAGCTTCTTTACATACTTAAAGATCTAATAATCTTAAGTTAAAATTCAATGATCCGTGATCAGTACTCAAATTAGCTTATGAGCATCATCCAATTGCTACTAGATGACAAATAACAAACCTTAGTGTCCTTGCACACTTCCAACTACCAAATCTTTTGGGCACTGAATTTATTCAACTGATACATACATATTGCACTATTTCTCCAATCAATTGCCACTATAAGACAAAATTTTGCCATAGGAAATCTGAATGATATAGTTCAGGTTCAAATAAGTATTAGAAACACATGAATCAAATTCACACTTTCTTAATTTAGAATGAACTGCTGGAATTGAAAATCAAGTGGAGCTATTTCTAGATAGATTCTTATCCATGTTTATCAATAACTGTTTCCATTACCAATAATCATTACGCAACACAAACATAAACACACGGAACCACATAATTCAAAGCAAACTCAAACTCAAAACCCCCAATTTCAAAACTCAAACCCCGAATTCACAAACTCAAACTCAAAACCCCCAATTTCAAAACTCTCAAACTCAAAATCCCCAATTTCGAAACCCTCAAAATACAATTGAGTAAATAACCCAAAACCTAAAACCCTAATCTCTCAACAGGGAAGAAGTTTAGAGAAGACTTACCTTTAATCGCCTCCATATCCACAAATTTGAGTCGCCGCCAGTCGCTCAGGACTCCCTCGCCTCCGGTCGCCCAGTTCGCCCTCGTTGTATGCACTGGTATCGCTCAGTTCGCCCTTGAAGACACCACTTTGTTCCTCTCATTCTCAATTCGTCTTCTCTTTCTCTCTCGCGACCCCTTCTCCGGTCGACCTTCAATTCGTCTTCTCTCTCTCTCTCTCTCTCGCTTTCTTTCGTTTGTTCGTTCGGTTTTTTTTTTAATTCAAAAGTAACGGAGAACATTGTACTCTGTTAATTTTAACACACCAAGGGCACGACACAAAATATAACAAAACCTCAGGGGCACCACGCGAAATATGTAAAAGAGTTGTATACCTGGCGAAAATTGCAATACTACAAGGGCACCCCGCGGAATTTCCGTATTATTTATTACTATCATTATTATAAAGTTTCAAACACCTCTAAGTATTCATTTTTTTAAATACATTTTTTTAAAACAAAATTTCATCGTGATAAAGAAAACATTCCTACATTTAAATTAATTTTGAAATATATTTTGTTTTACAAATTTTAATTTTAATTTAAATTCTTGTCGTAAAAAGATATTTATACATTTACATTAGGTTTTATAATAACCCCTTTTTTTGTTATCACAAACCTTTTTAAATACATTTTAAAATACATTTAAATTCCTTTTAAAGTTATAAAACAAATATTTTCACTTTATTAAAAATCATAAGCTCTGATATCACTTTCTGTAACACCCCTTCTTAGAACACTGAAGAGATGTTGCAGCGCCAACATTTACTCGGACATTAATGTCCTTGTAATCGCCTTAGGCTTATAGGGATATGCAACCATGCTTCCATAAACAAGATGGTATAATGTAAATTATAATAGATATGAAATTAGCGGATGACTTAAATAAAAATAAATCATCTAAAATAAAGTAACCCAAAGTAGCGGGTCCATTCTTAATATTTAAGTAGTTCAAATAATAGCGGCCAAAATATCGTTAAAAGAGTTACGACGGAAATAATAAAATTTGATACAATAAATTTTAAGAATGTATACCTTAAAACAAAACTTGAACAAAAATATTAGACTTCTTTATTCTTCGGCGCCTCAAAACCGTTTACCTAAACCTGCGGATTAGTAGCTGAGGTATAGTATGCAAACCAGGGATCCCAGCCGTCCAAGGGAAGAAAAATAGGACGGTTAGTCTTTTTACGACTAGCAAATGGCAGAAAGTAAAATGTTCAAGACTCCGTCTACCACACTTTGACCATAAAAGGGTGTTGGTGCTTGTAGAATAAAAATACAAATTCGGAGTAAATCTTTATGTGGGAACCTGACTCCTTAGATTAAAATAATGTAATTGGATGATCCATAAGGACCGAGTGTTTGAATGGGATACGGATCCGAAAATCCTAAGGAATCATATTCCGAGTACGGGAGGGATGGGTTCCGTGCTCAACATCTTTTGGATTGTTTGGGTGGAGCAGTTGTTGCTATTTCAGATGATTTGATCGTCTCTATTACTCGAGTGATCAATCTTTTTCTTGAGGGTCGTTGTCCGCAAGCTCTGGGCGAGTACATTGCCAGTGCTCCTCTCACGCCTCTTGTTAAACCGGGTGGTGGTATACGTCCTATTGCTGTTGGTACCATGTGGAGACGCCTTGTCTCTAAGGTTGGGGCTTGTTTGGCCGGTCCTACTTTGTCTGGTTATTTTGCGGGCCTCCAATTTGGGGTCGGGGTATCCGGTGGGGGGGGAGGCTATTCTGCATGCTTTGAATCGGTTTGTTGAGGCTCGTGGTGGTGAGGAGGGTCTTTCCATGTTGATGGTCGACTTTCAGAATGCTTTCAACTTAGTTGATCGTGTGACCATGTTACAGGAAGTCCGTCGTCATTGCCCGGTTTTGTCCCGTTGGGTGGAGTTTTGTTACTCTAACCCTGCTCGGTTGTATTATGGGGAGCATAGCTTATGGTCTTGTCAAGGGGTTCAGCAAGGAGATCCTCTAGGCCCTCTTCTTTTTGCCTTAGTATTGCATCCCTTGGTGTGCAAGATCAGAGACTCTTTTGACCTGAGTATGCAGGCGTGGTACTTAGATGATGGCACTATTGTTGGAGACACTTTAGTGGTGGGGAAGGTTTTAGATCTGATTATGGAGGATGGTCCCCGCTTTGGCCTTCATCTTAATGTGGATAAGACTGAGGTTTTTTGGCCTACAGAAGACCCCAGGAGTCGGCTCCCTGGTGTTTTCCATAGTCGGCTCCCTGCTCGACCTTCGCGCGGTGTCAAAGTTCTGGGGGGGCCTGTCAGCGTATGCCCTAGTTTCAGCAGCGACCTTGTGATAAAGAGAGTGACTAGGACCATAACGCTTATGGATTCTGTCGCAAAGATTGATGACCCCCAGTGCGAGTTGCTTCTGCTTCGGGCTTGCACGGGTATTTCTAAACTTTACTTTGCGTTGCGTACTTGTTCCCCCCGTGTCTTTGGGTTGGCCCAACTTTTATTTAATATGGCACTCCGTTCTAGCTTAGAGCGTATTGTCACTGCATCTGGGCCTGGGTTTGGGGATTGGCAGTGGCGGCTGGCCACCTTCAGTTTGGTGGGCTCAAAGTGTATGCTGCTGGGGATGTCGTACATTATGCTTTTTTGGCATCTCGTTTGCAGTCTGTTGAGTTGCAAGCTAAGCTCTTACATCCTTTTGGTATCCCTGATGTTGGCCCTGCTTTTGATGATGCTTCGTGTGTTTTTAATGAGACCACGGGTTCTGACATTCTACGCGACCCTAGTGAAATCTCTGCCCCTAAACTTATGAAGAAATTGGCAGATATATATTTCATGAAGGTTGTTGCTACATCGGAATCTGTTTTCTCTTTGACTCCACGACATGTGGTTTTATGGAAGTCTCAGCAGGGTGCTCACTCCTCTGACTGGTTGCGTGCAGTTCTTATTTCTGGGTTGGGGCAGACTATGAATAGAAGGACCTATCGTAGTGTGCTTAGCTATCGACTAGGTGTTCTATTGTTCACGGTGTCTAGGCCCTGCCCAGCTTGCTCTCGGGTCTTTGATGGTGATGTCTACGGTGACCATGCCGTATCTTGCGCTGGTTCAGTGGGCATTAAACATCGACATAACCTCGTTCGCGACACCTTATTGGATATCTGCTACAGGTCTGGGATTTCTGCCGGTAAGGAGGTTGATATTGGTTTGGTTGATGGGCATGATAAGCCTCTTCGTCCGGCGGATTTGCTACTTTATTCTTGGGACAGAGGGCGGGATGTTTGTATCGATCTGACGGGATCCTCCCCTTTGACTCAGTCTGGGATGTCTGACTTTGTGCCTGGTCGTGTTGTTGTTGATGCTGCTCGGCGTAAGTGTGCCAAGTATCGAGATTTGTGCACGACAACTGGTTATGGTTTTCTGCCCTTCTCCTTCTCTTCATTGGGGGAGTTAGATGCAGATGCGGTTGCTTTGCTGAAGCGTATTCAGAAATTCTTTGTATCTCAGGATGTCGGGGCTCGTGTTGCTGCTTATATTTTTACTAGACTCAGTTTTATTATCGCTAAGGGAGTGGGTGCCCAGATAGTATCTCGGCTACCCACTAATTTCTTGTAAATGGTAATTGGTTAAAATAATAATGATAATGATAATGATAATAATAATAATAATAATAATAATAATAATAATAATAATAATAATAATAATAATAATAATACAATTATACACAACGTTATCATTTATTTAGGACAAGTGATACCGGTCTCGGCCGCATATAACGGGCAGACGACCTACTACCCGTTGGTAGTGTACCCATTCGAGAGGTTTGCAATTTCGAAGGGGAATCTCATGAGACGTTTATAGAGTAAGGTATACTCAACCTTGACCTAAATTTACCATTTTCCATTTATTTAACACAACTCAACAATAATAATACTGCGATAGTAATACACAATAACATTAATTCACAATTCCATCATAAGTGACCACAAAAGGCATTGTGCACTTTCAAACTATAAGGTGCACGGAATAATATAAATGAAAAGCATAGATATCCAAGACAATTAATATACCAAACTTAACTAGCATGAAGGGAACAAAATGGGCAAATCATACTTTTAGAAAGTTCACGCATTTAATATAATTTTCTCAAGTCATTGGATCAAATTATAATTGTCCGAGTTATCATGCTATGTGAGATTAAGAAGTTGATAAATAGCAACAATCTGATTTAACTTGCAGATTTATTACAAATTCATAGCATGGAGTAAAAGACACGAAAGATAAGACAATATTTGAAAAAGGCACGAAATTGCAGAAATGCACTAATTGGACCAAACCACTTGTCTTAACTCGACGAAATGGTTCAACAAGGCTAAGAATAATAATTTGATATGCTACCTAAGATTTTACAGGTATATACAAGGGTATTAGTAACTTTTCATAAATTACGGAAACGACACCGTAACTTTTAAAAAGTGAAAACTTACCCTTGATTTCTTGCGAAAGAAACCCACATCTAAAACCAAGTATATCTCAGGAGCCTAAATGAATGCCAACTGATTCAAGATGATATACAGATTAGTGTAAGGTCGCCTACTCAATCAAAACTCGAGAAAACGCGAGAAACGGAGCGGATTTTACCCAAATAGGACTCGAAAAACGTCCAAGTTTTGAGTCTATGATCCGTTTCTATGGTATAGATTTGTAAAGGAATGATTTTTATGAGTCAACAGCCCTTGGATTGAAGGAAAGAAAGAAAAACGAACACAAAACATGATTTTCTGCACAACAGAAAAACTGCTCACCAGTCAACTTCGGAGCTATGGTGTGGACGCTTGGAGGTGTTTCTGAGCAAGGAAAGATTTGGGATGGATAGGGGGTGATGCAGGGTACACGTAGACGTCCAAATCGGGATCGTTGAATTGCTGTAGTGGCGGTGGCGGGGCACGGCAGGTGGGCTGTCGAACACAGTTCTGCAGAGACTTACGGTAGCGATTCCGGCCACTTCCCGACGAGCTGCTGTGTCGAGGCGTTCAAGTTCGTCTCCTGGGTGGTTATAGAGCGTATTGGTGGTAGTAGTAGGCCTTGGGGTTGCCGGATTTGTGGTCGAGCGAAGATGAAACGGGCGGAGCAACGTGTGTACTTTTGTATCTCTATGGGTAAATGCAGAAGCTGATATGGGAAAGGAGATTAATGTGTATCGAGTATATAGGGGTAGTCTGATATGTCACCATTGATTTGCCCAAAAATAATTACCGAAACCTGATGATTGTGTACCCGTAACTTAGGCAAGAAGATCAATAGATCCCACGTTTGAAAAACATTTTTTGAAGGAAGAAGTCATATTTTGGCATTACAGGGAGGGAGAAGAGATTGAGATGTGCTGCTGACGTGGCCATGCTTGCAACTAATGGGCAGATTTGAAAGCCTGAGTTTATAATTTTACATACACACATTTATCTATACGTTTGAGAGTATCTATATATCTACATATAAAAGAGGCGATTCTCTTATGAACAATACTTTTTCAAATCAGATGTCAGCCTTTTATTGGATAAAACTATTTGATTTGGGCTTTTGTCTGGGCTTCTTCAACTGGGCTTTATTTGGTCCATTTGTAGCTGCAAAAATCTTTGCCTGACAACAGACATCAACCATCCCATTCCCACCTATCTTCTCGTGATCGACCTTACCTTTCCATGGTTGTTGCATCTCCTTCTTCTATTTGCCCTTTCTGCTATCACAATCTTCTCCTCATTCTCTCGATTGCATCGCCACTGGAGGGCTCGTTGTGGTGGTAGGAATTGAAGACTATCTGTCTCCAAATTGAAAAATCCGGAATCAGGCCACAAATTGAAAGCAGGAGCGACGAAGAGATCTGAGAGGGCAGCCCTCTACATCTGCCTTTCCTAGATCCCGATTTGCGCTCTCTGTCCTTCTGTTATTCTCTAATTCCGCACCTCTTGCCACTCCCAGGTCTCAAACCGCCGCCGAAAGCCACCTTAGCGACTCCACCGCCAAAACGAAACGTGAGCAATACTGAAGTAGGTCTGATTCCGACGGAAAGTTCTTCCCCCATGAAGATAAACGATGTCATACAAGGTCAGTAGGGTCGAATTTCATGAATTTTGATTTTGTCCTAAGGTCCAATTTAAGGCTCTAGAAACATCAATTTTATTTTGCTAAAACGATGAAATTTCAGTAATTTAGGGTTTGTGTATTTGAATTTGGAGATTTGATTGGATGAAAATTTTGAATTTAGGTTTAGATTGTTTTGAGTAATGTGACTGCGAACTTCATACGGATCCAAGGCTCAAAATCTCTTCCTATGACTAGCTCTGTAACAATGACCGCCATCTCATCCTGAGACCCACCGTAGAATAACGCTTAGTAATATCTCTAACTTTTGTCAAAATTAATTTTACTGTCCAATGCTCTTACATAAAATGATTTGTAACGGTGATTTGGTAATCATTTAGGTTTACAAACTTGTGGAAAATAGATTCAATTTATTGATTTATTATAAGGATTAAGAAATTGTAGGGATTATGTTGTATGCTAATATTTGTTTGCAATTTCACAAAACACAACTCTTGAAAATTTTAATTACACACCTGATTTCATAATGCACTCAAAGTGTTTGACAAAATGCCTAAAATAAAATTTCTACTTATTAAATTGTTTGGCGAAAACTTCACCTTCTATTGACCTACATATATATTCAAAACATCGTTTCATTGATGCTTCTCAAATAGCATCTCGCGGTCTTCAGATTCAAAGAAATAAAAACAGTAGAAGAGTGATTATTAGAGATAGTTTTAAGTTTTAACCAATTTTAGCTTGTTTGTCCTGCAGTCTGAACTAGAGAATTTATCCTTCATGTATACTAATGCCCAAGAGTATGACAAGGTTACCAAAAAAACTTTCGGAGCTTTATAAGCAACATGAGAAAGAAATATTTGAGGTAGGCCTATATATAAGAGAGTCTTCGGCTTTTGCATATGCTTAATATGAAAGCAAAACCTAATAAAGGTTCTAAAGAAGAGAAGAACACTGATCCATAAATTTGATTAAATTTATTACTTTATTTTTTTGCATTTTCTTTCAGTTGGTCTTGATAGTTTCACAATTTCTACCTGTTTTGCTGTTGCTCATTTTTCCATATTTTTATTGATTAGGCCAACAAAATTCTGATGAATAAGATTGAGGATGATCAATTCCTCAGGCTCTTGAATCTGAAAACCGAAGTCCATTCTGTATGTAGGGAGCCTTACAGGACTTCAACTCATCTTTCTTGCTTTCTGTATTTGTATATCCTCTTCTGCTCCTGATTATGTTATCTTGTTGTTGTCTCCTCCCTCCCCACTAGTTGTAGACAATTTTAATTAACTCTTTGCATAGGTGCAAGCTGTTTAGTTTCAGTTAATTTCTAGGAAATAAGTAATTGATGGCTTATTGACATATTAAGTCTTTCCATATTCTCTCTAAGTTTTAGAAAGACTTCAGGATATTTTAGTCTAATTAGTAGCATTATTAATAAACGTGTTGGTCTAAAATGTCATTCTTTGGTTCATTTATAATCCTATGACACTACTGCTTTACGTTAAAGACTTTTCTACCTTGAGATGTTACATGCATGTATTTTTGACCTAGTTTGATTATGTATGCAGAAGATAAAGTATATTGATGTGTTCCAGCCCGTAGGATACGACTTTGATGTCGCATTAATAAAGCATTTATTATTATAAAACATATTTCTATTTTAAGTATTATTATTAATAAGAGGTGTGGACCTTCTTTGCATAGGAAGTCCAACCCATTAGTTATTTTATTTAGGTCCATTAGTAATTAGGGTTATTAGTATTTTCCTATAAATACTCTAGTAGGGTTAATTGTCATCGTGACGTCAAATTTAGAGGATTGCAGAGCGTTGAGTTGAGACTCCCCTTTCCTCCATGACGTCAAACCCTAATTTCTCTTGCTATTTAATTTACTGTTGCATTCGTTGGATCTTCAATCAAAGATTCTCGCTGGAATTGATTGAAGATCAAAATCTCATCCTCGTTTGGAAGAGATTCGTCTTGCTCCATCCCCACAGCACCGCTGCACCACCACCATCACCCACTGCCGACAACTCTACCCATTCCGCCGCTGCTGTCCCTGCGCCTTCGACCCACCACGTTCGCTTGTGGGTTGCATCCGCTGACCGATCGAGACCCCTCCCGCCTCACGAGGGCCCTTGAGTGATTGAGAATTCCGGATGCTCTTGTTTTGAACGTGACTTAGTTAATTTAGCCTTGCTAATTAATTAAGTTATCGGCAATCGACAATTGTTCCACCGCTTCAATTGGAATTTGGATTCAACAAGAGGAATTTGGAAATTAAAAGTCAACGGCGTATTTGATAATTATTTGCAAAGGCCACCGTAGTCAATTGTGTCGACAGTGCAATATTATTTCAATTGCCACCGATTCGAGATCGAGCCTATTTATGAGCACGGGTGATTGAATCGACTTATACATTTGACAACCGGACGATTGGGAGTTGTACTCGCTCAACCCGATTCGAGTACGTATCAACTGGATTGGAAGACGAACACTGAGTATGTGCTTGATTATTATGGACTTTCAGAGACTGAAAAAGTAGAGTGAGCATTATCCCTCTTCCGAAGGCAGGCCGTGTACTAATGGAACCGAATGGATGATGCCAGAGCGTATGCTGGTCTTGCTCTGATCACCAAATGGAGGTATTTGAAATCCTTGATGAGAAAAAAATATTATGCTATTTCTCCTGATTCTTGTTTTATGAGAAAGAAAGTAGCACCTCCGGCACCATCATATGCAGCGGAAATAGTTAAGCTTGTGACAGAGGTTGATGTTGCAAAAGTTTGCGAGCCTGGAGAAAAGCTTGTTCCCGAATTCATTACCCAGGAGACTCAGTTGACCCAAGAGCAGAGTGAGATCCAAGCCCTGCGACAACTTGTCACTGAATTGCAATCCAAACTGGATGCCTCTTATACACTGCCAGACTCCCTGGGGAAGGCTTCCGAATTTGTGCTGCAAGCAGACAGTGGGAATGTTCCAGACGCACAGATTGATTCTGTTGATGAGGAGAAGGTACTTGAAGACGTGTTTGAAGAGTTAGCAATTGTACCTCTTGGGCATGCTCATGAAGTTCCGACGGTTGAGGTTTGGGTGAATGTTGGCTCTATGTTTATTGAAGAAAAGGGTGTTGTTTTTGAGGTTGCTAGACCTCAAATTCTTCTGTCACCTTTTCCAACCGTTTATCCGTCGTGTTGCTTCATGGATGATGCACCTTCCTCACTGGTTATCGCTGATTTGGTGCAAGGAAAAGTGGAGGAGAATGATATTCTCCTCAAGTTCGACAAGAAGGCTCCACCGTGGATCCCACCATTGAAGATGCGATGGTATTTCTCGTCCCGTGTCACATTTCCATTTTATGACAACTCTCTATAACTGGACGAGGAAGCGGGGACGCTTCCCTCTCAAGGGGAGGAGAATGATGTGTTCCAACCCCCGTAGGATACGACTTTGATGTCGCATTAATAAAGCATTTATTATTATAAAACATATTTCTATTTTAAGTATTATTATTAATAAGAGGTGTGGACCTTCTTTGCATAGGAAGTCCAACCCATTAGTTATTTAGGTCCATTAGTAATTAGGGTTAATAGTATTTTCCTATAAATACTCTATTAGGGTTAATTGTCATCGTTACGTCAAATTTAGAGGATTGCAGAGCGTTGAGTTGAAACTCCCCCTTTCCTCCCTGACGTCAAACCCTATCTTTCTTTTGCTACTGATTACTGCCGAATTCAATTGAGATCTTCAATCAAAGGTTCTCGCTGGAATTGATTGAAGATCGGAATCTCGTCCTTGATTGGGAGAGATTCATCGTGTTCCATCGCTATCACTACAGGAAAAGTGGTTTATTTTCAACGCTTTAGTTTCGACGCTTTTTAAAAGCGTCGAAAATTTTCGACGATCTGAGGTGTCGAAATTTCTTGACAACTAAAGCCGTCAAAATTGACACAAATCTCGACGTCATAAAGCGTCGAGAATGGCTTAACTAAAAAAAAATTAAAACAAATTAGGACTCCTCGTAGTATCATCCGTGTCCCTCTCTCCTATCTTCAGTCTTCGCTACTCACACTTCCAAAAACCCTAAACTGCGATTTGCGCCCAGTGGAGACGGCCACTCACCGGACCACCGCCACCGGAGACGGTCCCCCACCGCCCACTGGAGACGGCCACCCGAAGTCTGAGCAGGTTTGTCTCTCCTTTCTTGTTCTTCTCTCACTTCAGTTTCCCTCTCTGTTCGAGATCGACTGAGATCGTCTCCGGACTAGATCCAAATCAGGAAATCAGGAGGTGAGGAGGTATCCGTCCACATCCGGAGGCCATTCGAGGTTAAAAATCATCAGGAAATCAGGAGGTGAAGAGGTATCCGTCTTCCCTCTCAAATCAGGGGTTTGGAGGCGAATAGATTTCTCGAATCAGGAGATTGGAGGCAATTCGAGATCCACATCCGTCTCCCTCTCTGTTCGTCTCATAGGTATATTCCTGTCCCTCCATCCCTGACTGAACGCGATTTCTCTTTGTAAATTTTGATCTTATTGTGATTTCTCTGTAAACCGATTGATTCTGAAGCTCTGTTAAGCTTTCCTTTGCTTTTGTTGTTTCATGATTTATTAACCTAGTGCTTTAAACTTTATTTGAATGCTTCTCAATGAGTTAAGCTTTATATAATTATGTTCAGTTTCTACATTTTAATGAAGGAAAGAATATGTGAAGCATTGAGTTTGCTTGTTCTCTTCTTCCCTTTCATACCAACAAATTATTGCCTGTATATACCTTGTCCAGATCCTTTATGAATGATATATATGGAGGATAAGTCATTAAAAACATTTTCTCTTTCTGCTATGAAATCCACTGAGCTCTCTTATGATACTTAAATTTCATATTACTTTGTCATTTTCATTCACTTTGTTAGGAGTCTGTCTTGGGATCTCGGTTAAAGAAGTACTTAAAGTTGAGAAAATTCATATAATTCCCACCATGCATCAAATAGTTGTTCATGTCACATATAAGTTTGAATCCCGGGCAGATATAAACACAATGTACTTGAATGAAAGGGTGTCGAAGCTAATATTGCATCCTCTGAGTCTCTAACGCTGTCTAAAGAAGCATTCTTTAAGTCATAAGCGTCAATTATAACCAAATTATTAGAACTGCAGCAGGCTTTGGTACTTTAAAATGACTCTAACAGATGACTTAAGTGATGTGATTTTTAAGAGGGAGGATGCTAATAATACTATAAAGTATAACCTGTGTTTAACTAAAGTTTTTAAACACCAAATAGCAATTAAATAGATTATGGATTAAATCTTTTTCCAGTCACAGACTCACACATGTTAGGTAAAATCTGAATGATTTTGTACAACTCTAGGCAAAGATAATTGATAATGGATTGTAATTGAAGTCTAGTTATTGTACACTGCACCTACATTATTTAACAGTGTCTCTAATGGCGTTGTACACTGCACCTACATTTTCGTGCTCCAACAGAATATATAATTCTTCCCCAGGAATTCCACATCTGAGGATTGAGGGAAAGAAATATGGTGCTGATGACTTAACTTCATGGTAGGTAAGATTAATTAGTGATAATATACAAAGAAATAGATAAAGTCATGAAAGATTGACAGGAGATGCACACTCAAATTAGTATCAAACCGTGTATGTGTGTGTCTATATATATATATATTTGATGCACGTACGTACACTAACATATATACAAATGGCCATGATCTAAATATTCTAATCAGCACGATACCTAATTCAATTTAGATATCTCCATCGATTAAATTCCAAAAGCAAACTGCCCCACGTTTTTCTTTCTTTGCCTTTTTCCCCCTCTTCTTCTCCTTTCTTAATTCCTATATAAAGACTCTCTTCATGTTCCTATTTTGTATAAGTATCATAACTATGTATTTCTCCTTTCATGTTCCTATTTTGTATAAGTCCTTAGGAAATTGTGTATTTAGTTGTCTGATTTATTATATAGCTTATATGTTCTGATTTGAGCAAATTTTCACATGGAAGTAAGGAGTTAAGGCTGCAAGGATATAGGTGCTTCTGTCAATTTTCAAAACAAGGACGCAACCCCAACAGGTTCTCCATCTTCCTCATTCATCTGAAGCTTTGATTGAAGTAAAAACATTCTAATTCAGTTGCTTTGATGTATGGATCTCCTACTCTTGCATCTGCCATCATCCTAAAACTGAAAGCATCCAAAAACTACTCAATTTGTATGGATCTCCTACTGTTTTTAGTATGCAGTGTCTTTGATGTATGGATTTCCAACAGTTGCTTTGATGTATTAGATCTTCTAGTGGTTTGCTTATGGCTAATTTATTTTTTATTTTAATATTTGGATCCCCCTCCCCAAATGCACTGAAATTGAAAGCATCCAAAAACTACTCAATTTGTTCAATCCATATGCATGTACCATCCGTCCTTTTGTGAAATTCTCTAATTATATTATACTATATACTACTCTACTGTTTTACGGGATGCCTCAAATAATTAATATATATACTCCAGATTCTTAGTGGCAGCTATACATAGTAACAAAATAAGGAATTGAGTTTAGTTTACCCCAAAATGAATGTATTCCGATTTGGTTTATTAACTCAACTTGTTGATCATAGAGGTATTATATGTACTGTTGAATGTTGATCATCTATTCATCTCCATCTGGATGGGTGCTTCCTTGATTGGTTAGTATTATTTTATATATATAAAAAACATATATATTGTTGTTTTTATTTAGTTAACTAGCTCCTCCTCCTTCTAGTTCCTCTCCCTAGATCTTTTTCTTCTTTATCCTTTTCCTAATTAAGCTTTAATATGCATCTTTAATTTTCCTTGGATGCCATTTGTTTGATGTAGAACCTAGTTAATTCAAATCAGGAAAAAAAGGATACATACATGCTATACTAACTGTACTGTTTTGATTTTCAAAACCTTAATTCATTGGCCTTTAATTTTTTTTTAAATATAATACTAACTTGAAAAAGAAATAGAAATTGGGCAATTGTCTTATTCCAGTCTCATCAGATTTTCCTTTCTTAAGTTCATTCATCTGATGAGTAACTGTACTGTTTTGATTTTCCTTTCTGAATGTTATGATTACTTATGATTGTATGAACCCTAGTTAGTTGTTGACAAGCATATCTGCGTGTTTAGATCATCTTTGCTCCCTGCTCCGCTCTCTTTGCTTAAGCATGTGTGCTTCTGTTGCTCTTTGCTCCGCTCTCTTTGCTCGTTGGAATGGGAGAAATGCTTTTGCATTGTAATGTACTTTGTGTAGCTGATCCTCTTGTTGGTCTTTTCATGTTGTCTTCACTATGTTGTTTATCTTGTTTTTTATTTTATGGTGGATTAAATGCTCTGATGGATGTCTGACTCAGGTGTGCTAAGGCTCGTTGAATGCAAATCTAAAAATTTTATTATTTCAGTATAGTTGCATTTCTAACCTCTTTTTTTTATTACTGTAAAGTAAAATTATCATAAATTATCAGTATAGTTGCATTTCTAACTTTTTTTTTTTTTTGCATTTCTAACCTCTTTATTCATTGAATTTTGCATAATGCAGAAGCTTAGTTTAGTGAATGGAGTTCTCTTTACTGGTGGTTGGGCTAAGGTATGATCTCTCTGCCTCAATAGCTACATCCAAATGTTTGTTTACCTGATTTTCTCTCATGATTTGATATAGAACATTGTAAGTTCTAGGGTTAACTGTTTACCTCACTTTGGGGAGTTTTCATAAACAAGTTTGATACTTTAAGAGTGGAAAAGTTCAATGAATTCATAGTTTCACGACTATGGTTGCTTTGCTCATGCAATGCTTCCTTTGGTTGTTTGAGCTTATTTAGTCACTTTAGGTCCTCAAATTATTCCATTTTGTTCTTATGTATGATGAAATCATTATTTCAGACGTGAATAGGTTATTAACACCATAATAGTTGTGTAAACTTTAAAGCATCCTTAAAACTTCTAATTCGTTTCAAGTCGGTTTGCAGATTTCCTCCATAGTTGCTCAAAAAGATGAGTACAGAATGTCTTGTCATGCAAAACCATATGGTGAGTTTTCAACTGCCAGCAGCCCAATAGTCACATGATAGACATTTATTATGTTAAGCTCAACTACTCACTTCATGTGTAGATTATTTCTCTCAATCTAAACTATCTTACATGTGTCAAAGTAATTGAGTCATTTACAAATCAATAACTGTTCCCGTATATAGAGGGAAAATTGACATGCATCAAATCTGCAAGTAATTAACTTAGGGAAATTATACGAAATCACATTGATTTATCTTTCTTTTTCCATGTTTATTGATTTCTATTTCTATGTTTATTGATTTGTTCATTTAGCTTTTTTTTTTAATGTAAGCAGTTTGATTTTTTTTTTTTTACTGGTGCTTTGTTGCTTATTTTGTCTAATTGCTTTGCTGCTTATTATTCAGGTTTGATTGGTTCTCTACTGCTGATTATGTCAAATTGCTTGTCAAATGGTACGTTTTTAATGTTGTCATGGAAAGCATATTGATCTTTATAAGCACTTTTTGTAAGTGGTTTTATTTCTTTTCTTATGCAATTCCTTTTACTCTCATGCAGTTCCTTTTCTTATGTATTCTCATGCAATTCCTTTTCTTATGTATTCTGCTTAGAGATAATCATTGGCATTGAAAACTAGATTCATCTGACATTCAGTTTACCCATCACTGAGGATATTGTCCAAACAGATTTCCTGTTGTTTTTAAGGTTGAGAAATAAGCTATTCAAGAATCATTTTTTTGTAGTATTTCTTTTAAATTTGTAGTAAACAGTGCCTTCATCTTTCTTAAGTCAACTACAAAAAAGGAAAAGAAGAAACTATATAGGCAATTACGTTTGATATCTAAAATATGCTTTTGATGTCTTTATTTCCAGGTGAATCTGATGTTTCAGCAGCTCAATGCGTCATTTCCTTTCTGTAAGGTGCATTCATCAGGTATGTATCCATTTCAAACAGCGCTTACTATTCTAATCTAGTAATATTCCAGTTGGGGCTTGTAGTTAAACATGTGATCAAGCTATTGAAGGATTTGAAATATCGGGAAACAGAAGTAAGAAGGGACAAAGGGGTCCAGGAGAGCTCTTCTGGAATTTGTAATGTCTTGCAGTTAGCTGGAGACTTACGATTAAGTTATTGAAGGATTGAAATATCAAAAAAAAATTTGTTCTCATTATCTACTTCAAAACTTGTAATGTCTTGGAGTTAGCTAGAGACCAAAACTTGTAATTCACTCATGTAAGATCTTGATTAATTTGATTAATGCTTTATTGGATTTGTGTTGATGTGTTTTTTTTTTGTTAATTAAAGGATTTGATTTAATGTTAATGAAAGGGGTTGAAAGAAGAAAAATACGTTTTTTATTTTTTTTTGAAAAATAATATGCCAATTTCGACGCCTTAGGGTGTCGAAATTGGCATGTCATTTCCGACGCTTTATGGCGTCGAAATTGGCATGCCATTTCCGACGCCCTAGGACGTTGAGATTTTTTGCGACGCTCAAAAGCGTCGAAATTTCCACTTGCCATTCGTGACGCTAAAATTTTCGACGTTTTAAAAAAGCGTCGAAAGTAAGATTTCCAACGTTTTAAAGCGTCGAGAATGGCCTATTTTAGCGTCGCAAAGTATCCCCTTTTCCAGTAGTGTATCATCGTCACTGCTCGCCGCTACACCACCACCGCTTCAGTCTACGCCACTCGACCATCGAAGATCCGTTGGATCGAGAGCCATCCACCTTCCCTGCTACTCGCTAGTGCTAATTGGAGCGATAATTAATTAATCGTTGCTAATCGATTAGTTTCACCAAATTGGCGCATTGAAGGAGACTAATAAAGTCGGCGATGGATCCAATTGTGGAATCACAATTAGTTACGAAGTCATCTGGAGAATTGGAAGTGCTAATTAATTAGCAAAGTCAAGCCGCAATTCCTTTATATTGGAATTTGCAAGTGGCCAAGTTAATTATTGGTCAACAGATCCGAGTCCTATTCAACGAGCACGGGTTATCGATTGATTTACTTTGACACCGGACGATTGGGAGTTGTACTCGCTCAACCCGAGTCGAGTACGTATCAACTGGCATCAAAGCCTAGCCAGTTTGTAAGTCCTTCGATCTCAATTTTTTTTTCTCTTCCGGACATTTTAATGCAATGGAGAAGCGTTATCGTTATGATCCATATTCTCATCAAATGAAATCATATTTTTATGATCTCAAATATGGGTTAGAGTTGACTACTTTTGATGGAATGGTCGATACGGATGAATATCTGGATTGGGAGACGAACACCTAGTATGTGCTTGATTATTATGGACTTTCGGAGACTGAGAAAGTAGAGTGGGCATTATCCCTCTTCCGCAGGCAGGCCGTGTATTGGTGGAACCGAATGGATGATGCCAGAGCGTATGCTGGTCTTGCTCCGATCACCAAATGGAGGTATTTGAAATCCTTGATGAGAAAAAAATATTATGCTATTTCTCCTGATTCTTGTTTTATGAGAAAGAAAGTAGCACCTCCGGCACCATCATATGCAGCGGAAATAGTTAAGCTTGTGACAGAGGTTGATGTTGCAAAAGTTTGCGAGCTTGGAGAAAAGCTTGTTCCCGAATTCATTACACAGGAGACTCAGTTGACCCAAGAGCAGAGTGAGATCCAAGCCCTGCGACAACTTGTCACTGAATTGCAATCCAAATTGGATGCCTCTTATACACTGCCAGACTCCTTGGGGAAGGCTTCCGAATTTGTGCTGCAATCAGACAGTGGGAATGTTCCAAACGCACAGATTGATTCTGTTGATGAGGAGAAGGTACTTGAAGACGTGTTTGAAGAGTTAGCGATTGTACCTCTTGGGCATGGTCATAAAGTTCTGACGGCTGAGGTTTGAGTGAATGTTGGCTCTATGTTTATTGAAGAAAAGGGTGTTGTTTTTTAGGTTGCTAGACCTCAAATTCTTCTGTCACCTATTCCAACCGTTTTTCCATCGTGTTGCTTCATGGATGATGTGCCTTCCTCACTGGTTATCGCTGATTTGGTGCAAGGAAAAGTGGAGGAGAATGATATTCTCCTCAAGTTCGACAAGAAGGCGCCACCGTGGATCCCACCATTGAAGATGCGATGGTATTTCTCGTCCCGTGTCATATTTCCATTTTATGACAACTCTCTATCACTGGACGAGGAAGCGGGGGCGCTTTCCTCTCAAGGGGAGGAGAATGATGTGTTCCAGCCCCCGTAGGATACGACTTTGATGTCGCATTAATAAAGCATTTATTATTATAAAACATATTTCTATTTTAAGTATTATTATTAATTATTAATAAGAGGTGTGGACCTTCTTTGCATAGGAAGTCCAACCCATTAGTTATTTAGGTCCATTAGTAATTAGGGTTATTAGTATTTTCCTATAAATACTCTATTAGGGTTAATTGTCATCGTTGAGCGTTGATTTGAGACTCCCCTTTCCTCTCTGACGTCAAACCCTAATTTCTCTTGCTACCTAATTTACTGCTGAATTCGTTGGATCTTCAATAAAAGTTTCTCGCTGGAATTTATTGAAGATCGGAATCTCATCCTCGTTTGGAAGAGATTCGTCTTGCTCCATCCCCACACCACCGCTGCACCACCACCATCACCCACTGCCGACAACTCTACCCATTCCGCCGATGCTGTCCCTGCGCCTTCGACCCACCACGTTCGCTTGTGGGTTGCATCCGCTGACCGATCGAGACCCCTCCCGTCTCACGAGGGCCCTTGAGTGATTGAGAATTCCGGATGCTCTTGTTTTGAACGTGACTTAGTTAATTCAGCCTTGCTAATTAATTAAGTTATCGGCAATCGGCGTTATCGGCAATCGGCAATTGTTCCACCGCTTCAATTGGAATTTGGATTCAACAAGAGGAATTTGGAAATTAAAAGTCAACGGCGTATTTGATAATTATTTGCAAAGGCCACCGTAGTCAATTGTGTCGACAGTGCAATATTATTTCAATTGCCACCGATTCGAGATCGAGCCTATTTATGAGCACGGGTGATTGAATCGACCTATACTTTTGACAACTGGAAGATTGGGAGTTGTACTCGCTCAACTCGAGTCGAGTACGTATCATATATTAATCCTCTTATAGTAATTGAATATGTAATAGATAGCTTGATATTCAAAGTTGGTGTATAGTCTCTAAGAATGGCTTTAGATGCAACTAATTATATGTACTTTTGTTCACCTTTATGACATTGAAAACCAGTTGGAGTACTTAGTTAAAGAAAGAGAGAGCAACAAGCACCCTAAACGAAGAGCTTGGGGAAAGTGGCAGCGACTGGAGGGTAGGGACAAAAGTTGTTCACAACACCAAAGCACAACAAACTCTTAGAGAATTCATTTCCACCACTATTTTTATTGGTCTCACTGTACGTTTCATTCTCTTTCTCTATTTATCTTTTTTTGCTCCAATATTTTTATTTTTATTGTTATTTTTTTACCTAAATGAATTTCATTTTAGTTTATCCATTTTTATGTAGTTGTTTGTGTTTTTTTTAAATAATGTTTCCGCTGATTTCATCACATTTAAGTTGTTGCATTTGCAATGTAGGCGAATTATTTATTGGTGATTGCTATGAAGAGAGCTGGGCTACTACACTCTCCATTGTTGGTAATGATTTGTGTCATGGTTCATTTCTAAGAGAGATTATTTTTATGACAATAAAAAATTAAGGAGCTATTAGGTGGATTTCAATTAAGGAGTTGTTAGGTGGATTTGTTGGGTGTCTTTTTTTTTCTGTTTTTTGGGTCTTCTGGTAAAGAATAGGTGTTCTCTAATATGGAAAGCCCAACCAGAAGAGTTTTTCAATTTGTTTGCTCTTATTATGGTCTTTTGTTGGATATATTTCTTGTTCAGCTTTGTTTAGGTTGAATTAAAATCAATTTTGTCTATTACTTTGTTCAGCTTGTGGATCTAATTGATTTATAAATTTCTGTACTTAAAGTATTTTTTATACAATGTATTTTTAGATCTATGTAATTATTCTACTCCATGCTACATGCTTAAACTTAATTTTACTTACAAATGTAAAATCATTACCTGTAAAATTGTATATAAAATACCCATGTAATTGAGTAAATTGATTTAGAAAAGTTGAATCCCCACGTGCGAAGCACGTGGGGGATACAACTAGTATAAGTAGATAATTGGTTTACCCATAAATAATACTCCGTATATATTTGTGAAAAGTTTATTTAGTTAAATAATAGTTCCGGTTTTTATTTAATTACATAAATTAAATATTGATAATGAGGAATTGATTTATCTCTTTGAATAAATTAATTTTATTGTATTTTGAACAATATAATTATTCTAAAACTTTACATTAGGTATTTTATGTGAACTAATAAAATTTAAATTCAACTTATTTTACCAAATTTAATATAAAGAGAATTTATTTATTTATTTATTTTCATGAAAACTGAAATACCCAAAAATACTTTGGGGCATTTCAAAATCATCGACGAATCATCGATGCCTAACCAAAGTTAGTGTTGACTCTATATTATTTTAACAATAACTTTATTAAATATCAATTTATTTGTATCTAATATAATTCAGACTACATCCATAATCCAAAAACATATTTGTTTCGAACGTTCTATAAACTATATCATATGTAATATTACTACGATAAATTTTAACTATAGCAAAACGATATTTAAACTACATTATATAGCTATTCAGTACAACGTCATGTTTGGAGGTTTCAAACAAGTTCTTCAGGGTCACTATAATAGTGTAGGTTGAATGACATCTCATATTGTCCTACTTCTGGGGAGGACTTCATCACGACAATTCGACAAGCTCAAAATTCAATTTCTCCGGTAATCGAATGAAGGAGATGTTTGGAGTAATACAGAACTACAATATTGGGCTTCTATTTATGGAGGGATTTGATAATGCATATTTTAGATAGGCATTATAGGTAGGTCTTATTACATTTAAGTAGTCATATTACATATGTTTTGGTCTATTTCTATATTGTTCATGTGAAGTATTCGACTTCTGAATATACGCCTTTTTAGTGTTTATTCCGCAGTTTTATAATCCGAGCTTTCTTGGAGGATCTGAGAGACTATTTTTGGAGCCTAAGGAATGCTAATTACACTACTACATAAAAGGACTATGGTAGCGGCCAAAAAACCGCCACAAAAAATAGGAAAACCGCCACTTAAAGGCTAATGTGGCGGTTTTTTAATCGCTACATCTGATGCCGCTGCATTAGGTCAAAGGTGGCGGTTTTTTTAGCTAATGCAGCGGTTTTTAACTTGAAGTGAAAACCGCCACTAAAACTAAAAAACCGCCACAAAATGTAGCGGTTATGCCAGCGGTTTCATAATTCTATCGTAGCAGCTTCCAAATCATTATGTGGCGGTTTTTATAATCAGACGTAATACTTTTTTGAGCCTATTGTGGCGGTTTTTATAATCAGACGTAATACTTTTTTGAGCCTATTGTGGCGGTTTTTTTAGCTCTTTATATCAGCCCTTTTGTAGGGGTTCATTTACCATTATAAATACCTATAAATAAGCAATCAAATAACAAATATATAATAAAATCTATAATGCATTTCATCATGAAAATGAAAATACAATAATCTTTATAGCTAGATAATGTCATTGATATTCGTACACAACCATACAGTAATTTATTAAAGCTCATGGATTGAAACAAAACATTACATAGTAAATCAAACTATGGTTAAGCACACAAAGCAAATTTTTCCACATGTTGAGCCACTTCTCTTGTGTTTGAATCCGTCAGATATAAGTTATTATTGATCGCCTTCGCCAAATTTCTCAGGGCAACTGCAAATTGATAGAGATAAATAATCAATCTTCAACATATGAATCAATTATCAATAAAGTCACATCAGCATATCAAGTCTTTTGCGAAGAGTGATGATACTAAACATAAGAATATACATCAAGTACATAAAGGAATTAAAGTGATCCATATTAAATCTAAGTACATCTCTAAAGATCTCTAGATAAATGAACTTCATTCAAAATCACAAGCTCAACCTAGAAATAATTTTCCAACTCACTAACTGAGAAAAACATGCTCAACCTAGAAATAATTTTCCAACTCACTCATTGAGAAAAACATGCAAACTTCACAATATAACAGAGTAGTCAAGCCACGCACTATTAGAGTAGTAGTTATTTGATCATAATCAAATAGATAGAAACAAACTACAAATTGCACATGTAAATAATTATTAGGAGCATCATTGGTCTTGAGAATGAATGAAAGAAGAGAGAAGTGTGGGAGAGACCGGTAAAGCATCAAACCACCTGTAAAAAAGGTTGGTGGATGTGTTCATGAGAATGAATGAAAGGCATTCAAGGATGCTAAACGGCGAGAAGCTTTGCATATAGATTGTAGAGATGAACCTTCCACTATATATATATATATATATATATATATATATATATATATATATATATATATATATATATATATATATATATATATATTCTCCTTTCATTTTTGTCATCAACATATAGAAAAACCTTGTATTGTGCTTAAATGATTAGTTTCATCTAAGAGAAAATTCAGCAATTTTCTCTCCATTGTAAAGACATACATAATACTTGAGGATAAAAATACACCCTAATTGATTAAATGGCAAATGGGACATTAAACTACCTTCTGTATTTTCCGTTGTTCTTCCTCTTGCTTCTCCAAATCTCGTACATGCTCCTGTAGTTGAATTGCTTCTTTATTACTTACTAATTACTATCCTAAGTTAGATTGGTTGTCCTTGAAATGTCCTACAAAGGAGATACTAAAATGAATACTTATTTAAATGATTTTTTTATGACAATTTACCACACCCTTTAAAATTATCTAACTTGAATACATCTTCATTCCAGGTTCTTTGCAAATAAATGAAGTAATCAATGTTGAGCAAAATATGCAAATAGAATAGAAGGCATTCAAGCCTTGGAAGAAGTAGATTAGAAATTACTAAATATATGATTACATCCATTTGCACTAAATATATGAATTTATTTGAAACCATGTTGATTTATTTGAAGTATTGTCATCTGGGATCATGATTTCACCTAATTCAGTGTAAGCCTGTACGGAGAAATTGAAATTTCCATTGATAAAAAATGAAAACTAAATCTTAGTTTCGAATTTCATCTAAAGTGGAGAATAGCACGAAACTGCAATTAATTTATTCACCACTTCAATAGCTAAATAGATTCGAACTGCAGGTGCTCCCTAATCACTCCTAAAAAATTTATTATGAGGGATTCAATCGAAAATGAAAAGTAAAAATAATACCTTTATGTGGTTAGTTCCAAACTGAAATAGTTGAATTATGCCAATCACGAGTATAAATCTACAACTCATAACCAAAGAGCCAATAAAATAGAATTAGGGTTTTAAGAAGAAAATGAAAATTAACCATCTGTAAAGCATAAACTAATCAGATCTAGGGAATTTAAACCAAGGAGAATGAGATTACCTTGTGACAATCTTCAGCCAACAAGGGGGTATGGCTTCTTAATCGAGATTGACGGTGTCACGTTCGGCATTTTTTGAGGCAAGAATGGGTCTTTTGCTGTCTACCAATCGATATTGGCATGAGATACGACAACACATCAGTGTAGCGCGCCTAGCAATTGTGGCTTCAGATCTGAAGTGGAAAAGTTGTGGGTTCTCAGCAATGGTGGCGAGAGAGAACTCGAGGGGGAGATTGCGAGAAAGGGAGATGAGAGATCCGCCATTGGAAATGGAGATTTGAGATAGACAGAGAGCGAGAGAAAGTGGGCGAGAGAGAGAGAGCGAAAGAGATGAGAGGCTATTGAAAGGAGATCTCGGGAGCTTGGATGGAGAGATCTGAGAGGAAGAGGATGAGTAGAATGGTAGAGAAGGGTGGAGCAGCGCTCGCTCTAGGCCTCTGCTCTAAAGGAGCAAATACAATAACAATGCACGTCCTAGGGTTAAATTGTTTGGAAAAAAAAAGGAAAATACAAAACCGCTCCAATAGGTTTTAAAAGCCGCCACAATAGATCCTGAAAACCGCAACGATCGATTCTAAAAACCGCCACAAAAGATAAAAGTGAAAACCGCCACTTTAGGTTTTTAAAAACCGCCACAATAAAGAAAGTAGCTAATACATTATTAAAACCGCCCCTTAAACCGCCACAAAATAATAAACCGCCACCTAAAACGCTACAATAGAGAAAACCGCTACAATGATGCGCTACATTAGGTCGTTTATGTAGTAGTGTAAGGACGAAGCATCAAGGGAGCAAGAAGTCATTATGTATTACTCCAAACATCTCCTTCATTCGATTACCGGAGAAATTGCATTTTGAGCTTGTCGAATTGTCTTGTTTATTTATCATCTTGTTCTTATTAATATATATTTATGTTCCTTTCTATCCTTGATCACCATGTTAAGAATTGCATCTATGCTATGAATCCGTTTTTGGTTTCTCAATAGCAAACAAAGTCTTTGAAGCAGTGATGTTTCTATTGCCTTTGTAGTGGATGATAACAATTGATTTGTGTCGAGTAGATGTTATTAGGGCCGAATGGGTTGTTCATTTGATTCCTAATTGCATTGAATTGATGTGTCAATTGGTCTTAAGTACTCGAATCGTTAATGTTATTCTTTAGTGATGCCACATTGAATAAGAGATTGTATCTTTGCGGGACAATCGTTAATAGGTAGTCGACATAACCTCATAATTAATATTGAAATCAACCTAAGGATCATGAACCTCACGGCACTCATTACTCTATTTAGTTTATCTTTGCGGGACAAGCATTTCTCTATCATATTATCACTACTTTGCAATCATTACTCTATTTAGTTTATCTTGTTATATTATTTCATTAGTTTGCTATAACCTATTTTCTATTATCATAAGAAATCATCAATAGAAATATATACGCGAATAGTCTTCTATGTGGGTTTGACACCTTACTTGTTCACTATACTTTAGTTTATTATTATATTTGGCGAGGTGAAACCTAACGGCATTTTAGTCCACCAAATTCTTGGCGTCGTCGCCCGGGAAGTCTTTATTCGTGTTTTTCTTGTGTTGATTTCTCTTTCTCTTTATTTTTGTTTTAGTTTTTTTTTCTTTAGGTCTGGCCTACTTTGTATGGTTCAGAACCGTTCTACTAATTCATCGTCTTTGTCTTTTGATCCTGAGATTGAGAGATATCTATCTAGATTAAAAAGAAGAGTTGATTTTAATCAAGAAAAGGATATGGAAGACAACAAAAATTATGAAGACAACATCATAAATCCGCCAAGAAGGACCATGAGAAGCTTAAAGAAGCCTAATCTGACTGCACAACCCATTGCAATTAGACTTCCTGCTCTCTTTGAGGGTTCTAGGTTCAAATATAAGTCTAATTGGTCTACTATTTTAGCTAATTTTCATGGACTTCTTGGGGAAGAACCAAATAAACACCTAGCAGAGTTTGCCAGTGTCCTCGATAGACTTAGACCCCAAGGCCTAACAGATGACAAATTGATGCTTAGAGTGTTCCCCTTTACCCTAAAAGATTCATCTAGCGATTGGTTATATTACCTTCCCCCTGAATGCATTACTACTTGGGTAGAATTGAAGAGAGCTTTCCTTCAAAAGTACTTTCCTGCTACATGCCTCAGCAAATTCAAGAAGAAGTTGTCTAGTATTGAGCAATCACCTACAGAGAGCTTTTATGAGTATGTTGAGAGATTTAAGAGGCTTAAGGGTAGTTGTTCACAACATGGTATACCATGATCTAGTGTTATATTTATACGAAGGCCTGCTTGATAGAGATAGAAGTGTCATCGATGCTACTAGTGAAAGAGATGTTTTGGATAAGACACATCAGGAAGCAATGCAAAATTTTGAAGGTTTAGCCAATACTTTGAAACAATATAGGAAACATGAAGGAGTTAGAGGAGTTCATAGATAAGATAATTCTAGAGACAATCGCAGACCTGATTTAGATAGGCTTACTGAGATCATCAATAAGATGGCAATGCAATTGAGTCAATCACAACAGCCTAGACAATGCGAAGTCTGTGGAGATCCAAGTCATCCTAATGATAAGTGCCCGATGATTCAAGAAGAAGTTACTGATCTTAATGTTGTGGATTATGGATCTCGCCGAAACATTGATAACAACTTCTAGCATTAGAGCTACAATTCAAACTATCAAAGTGAATTCAACGGTAGGAGTAACCATCAACAAGCACCATGTCAAGAAAGGGGCCAATATGAGAATTGTTCAGGAAATCCTCAACAAGAGGACAAAGAAGAGACTTTAAGGCTATTGTTTAATAAGATGAGTGTCCAGGAGAAGTTATTGAGTCAAATGGCAAAGGAAATTGGAGAATTGAAAGCTATGGATCTAGGCAAGTTACCGTCGCAAGTGGTAGTTAATCCGAAGGAAAATGTAAGTGTCATCATCCTTAGAGGAGGTAAAGAAGACATTGCCCACAAAAAGTTTAGAAGAGAGGCCTAAGGAGGTGATTGAAGTGAAGAACAAGGAGATAACAACTCAGAATCCACCACACCGCCATCCAGCGACCGCCGCCCCTTTTAGTAGGTTGTAAAGAACGAATATTTTAAATTCTTATTTTATTTAAATAATTCATTATATTTGATCAGATTTTGAGAATATCTGTGCTCGAGCGATTTATTTGATTAAAAAATCTTTCAAAGTAGAATTCCGACATCCTCTTAGATCGGATTTTCAGATGAATTTTATTCCGTTTTCATATTCGGAGATTCGGGAATATAAAAGATTTCATTATTTTATTTCGGTTCCGAAATTTCGATTTAAATTTGATTTAGTCAAGATTTAATCGAGCGAGCGGGTTTTGGGTCTATTTCCGCTATTTTGAATTATATTGTGGGAGACCAATCTATATCTATATAAACTCTTAAAACATAAGAGTTTACGCCTACATGTCACATCCACCTTAATTCTCTCATTTTCAATTAATCATTTTTTTTCTTTTTTCCCTTATTTAGAATTTTTCCAATTGACTTTCATCTTACAAATAGTCAATATATATCTATATCTATCTATAGAAACTCTTAAAACACAAGAGTTTGCGTCTACGTGTCACATCCAGCGTCATTCTCTCATTTTCAATTAATCATTTTTTTTATTTTTTCCCTTTTTATAATTTTTCCAATTGAGTTTCATCTTAAAAATAACCAATCTATATAAACTTTAAAATAGAAGAGTTTGCGCCTACGTGTCACATCCATCTTAATTCTCTCATTTTCAAGTAATTTTTTTTTTTTCTTTTTCCCCCCTTTTTAGAATTTTTCCAATTGACTTTCATCTTGAAAATAATCATCTATATCTATATCTTGAAGAGGTAAATATATAGATATGGTGATTACCATATTACAAAAGTATGGAACCGAACAAAGGGTTCCATAGTAAAAGAGGAATCATAAACCAACAGGATTCCATAATACGCGCTATACCCCCAAAAAACTAGCTCTTACTCCATATACACAACTGTCATTACTCTACTGCCCAAACTACATTCCACTCTACAAAGTCTAATTTTCCCAACTTAGTTTTCCTTCCAACATTGCCACTAGTGGTTTGCACTTCCACTTAGCGGAACAGCGATAACGACAACTATAAATAATATCCATCGCACAAGCATTAGGATCAGCTTGTTCATTACAAAATATAACTTTGTTTCGATGCAACCAAGTGAAGTAAATCATTGCAACAAACACAAGTAACTTATCTTGAAAGAGTTGCATTACTTGAACAACATCTATATCTATTACGACCTTACTTGAACAGCATCTATATTTATATCTATATATCTATATCTAATATAATATTAAAACAGCTGTAAAGGATACACGTGACAGCCTCACATTGAAAGTGTCACGTGGCAGTCATTCACTTAACACACTCCCATATATATTAAAAATAAATATACTTAAAATCATTTTTATTAATTAAAATATTCAATTTGTTGACCAGATCATAACATCTTCTCCAAATTTGTAGGTTATTTTATATTCAAGATTTTTTTAATGCCGTAAAATAATAAATCAATATATTATTAATAAATAAATTTAAATAAACTTTTTTGAATGATTGTTACGTGAAATTCATTTTGCTAATTTTAAAACTTTTTTTATTAGAGATTTGATTATTCTATTGCAACTGTTAAGATTTTCTTATCCAATACTAATCAATACTCAATTATATTTAATTACCACTATGGACAAACTATGGTAATCAACCGAATTTAAAGCTACAGTTAAAATTGAAATCAAAGTTGCATAATTTAAGATTTGTGTTGATAGGAGGAAATCGAGAGTGTAAACAGAATGTAAATAAAATAAGCAAACTAGATTCCGTCCCTTGCAAATGATTACAAGACCTCCTCCTGATGCAGTAGTGGGAAGTCAGGATCGATCCACGAGGAAGCGTGTCAGCGGATCCTAGGCAGCGGATGAATCTCACGGCAGAAGTCGACCACAGTTGCTCGATCTCGACTAGGGTTAGTCCACAGAAGATCATGCAAGTCGAACAAAGCAGCAGCAGCTCTCGGTAGTTACTCGATATCGAGGACACCTTACTCGATATCGAGTAAAGATCTTGTCGACGTCGGGTACCTGCACAGGATAAGCTATAGCGATCTTCGATCGAATATCAGTACTCGATATCGACCAGATGTTTGTCAATATCGAGGAAGAACAGAAACTTTAAAACGAAAGAAAATAAAGACAAAGGCTTTTTCGAAATAAACAATGTATGTAAGAAAACTTCCAAGATCGGGGTTTGCAACAACGATAACCAAGCATGCATAATCCGAGAATAAAACAGATAATCATGTAAATTGCATCAAAGGACCAAGCTTTCGCCTTTTCCAACAATTAGATAACTCTTTCAAGAAACCCTAATTGTATCTACCGATTTTATGTTTACAATCCAAGTTGTTAGCATGGACCTCCATTGAATGGGTAATAAACATATAACAAGTAGTAGATGCTCAAAACATGATAAAAATCGGATCTTTACCTCAAACACGCAAGGCTATCGTCGGGCTCACCCCAACCCTAGAAGTGGGTGGACTACTCGCGCTTCATTGCGATTTCAGACATTGATGAAAAATAAACTACTTGCATTAAACCAAACAGAGCTTACAACCAAAGGAAGCCGATTCCGCTCTCGCTTCACAAACTCCTCTTGGCCACTCACTCTCTCTCTACCTCTATGTAACTAATTGTGTCTTGAATTGAATGAATAGAAATCAACCCCTAAGGCCTTATTTATAGGCTTCTAATCCTTGGGAATCAAGGATAGAAATCTCTATCTATATCTAAAGATAAAAATTTAATAAAGGGAATATTTATCTTAAAGGGAAATATATCTAAAAGGCTAAATATCTTTATGTGTGGATAAATCTTCTCTCCATGGGATCTTGATAGACTTGATAGATCTCGGACTCCTTCGCTCCCAAGAAAGCCCAAACCGCATCGGACAGCTCACCAGGTAACGCGGCCCAGAAAAGATCTCCTTGATATCGAGTAAACTCCTCGATATCGAGTAATTGTGTGTCGTCGACTTGGCTTCACTGGCTTGCTCAAGTAACATTTCCTCGATCTGCTTGGACATGTTCTCTGGTCTTGTCGATATCGAGTAACCTACTCGATATCGAGGAAGGTCTGCTCGGCATGTCTTCGTCTTCGGCTTCTCGATCAGGTGGTCTTCCTCGACTCTGGGCTGGTCTTCAGATCTTGTCGATATCGAGTAAAGTACTCGATATCAAGTAACTTTTTGTACTCGAGTTGGCTCTGTCTCTCAGTTCCTCGATCTGCTGCTCCTCGATCTGCTCTTCCCGGACCTCTTTAGCCGATATCGAGTAAATGTACTCGATATCGAGTAAGTCTCAGCTTCTGTCTTTGCTTCTTGGTTTTGTCCCGAAATGGCTCCAAATTCTGTAATATTAAACCAAAACTTATGTAGATCTCCATTTCTTGCAAATAAGCACATATCACATAAATTCAACATATTCCCATCCCGAAATATGCAAAGTGTATAAAATAAGGAGCTAAAATGTGCATTTCAACATGGCTATTTTAGTAGACATCAATTTGTAACGGCCCGGGATTATGATTCCCGGGTTACGTTTCGAGGGATTAAACCCCTTGTTAGGATCTTGTTGAAAACCAAGGGGAAGAAGACAAATAACCTCAGGAAAAAGGAAAGGAGGAAAACAATTGGTGTGGTCCAAACCCAAATTTCAAAATACTCAAAATCCACTCTCTTGACCTTAACCCGACCCGTTCAAAATAAATGTCCAAATCCGAGGAAGATGTCGCCATGTCAACTTAGTTTTTAAAATTTTATTTAGGTCGGAAATCCACTTTACGAGTCTTCAAATCCGAGTTGGCGAGTTTTTCATTAAATTCCGCTTTTAAATTCATTTTGATTTTCCTTTTTCCGAAAAATTAGGATTTAAAATCCGAGCCTTTACATCATCCACCTCTAAAAACAAGTCTCATCCTCGAGACTAAAACCAAAGCAAGGTAGGAGATGATGTTCGAATTGGTGAGTCCAAGGACCATTCCATTGATCACGTAAGTGCCTCATGAGTGCCCCTATGAGATTCTCACAGTATCATCGTCATGGTCAATAGTATCCCCAATAGGTCGTAGCGAGAGTGTGATATGGGCCCTTACCACATCCTTACCCCGACTTCTCGGTTATATCATAACTCGAAAGGCATCATAGTATCTCCACTAGCTCTGAGCAAGCAGTGCATAAGGGCCCCTATAGAATGCATGTATCCACTTCGTGGAGTGTCATAATGCAAGCTCGGCTGAAAAGTTTCAAGGGGAATCTTAGTCCGAAAAGGTTTGGTTTCAAAATCATTGAAATTCTCAATCGCGTTAAATTTCCCAAAATCCAACTTAGTTCTTTTTGACATCATTCAAATACCTTAACCCGATGTTAGTCAAGCAAAGTTCCAGTTTTCTTCCTAGGTTCCAATTCAGGAACAAAGTTCATCAATTCGGTTGTAGCATCCTAGCAATTCCAATTCAAGGCATTGCACATACAAACCGTTCAATATAGAAATCATATCATACGTTTATGAACATATCATACTCATGTCAAGGATAGTCACATAATACAACATATTTAGCATAGTATCATGCATAGTAGGGTCCATCACATCACATCATAGAGGTTACATATTATATCATTAAGATAATCACGTCATATCAATCAGATAAGCACATCATACTCATGCTAACCACCATGCGTCGTCGCATTAGAGGCAAATAAGTACTTATGTACACTAGCATTTCATCAAGTTCAGGGGGTAACTATGTTAGTACTAACAATTCATTATTGTCTATAGCAATTCATCAGGGGATCAACATCGTCTATAGCATAGAACTCGCACAAAACTCAACCCCAAGTAACGCACAACACTAAGTCACATCCTCAAGAGAATCTGCCTATCACTACCAACCATAACAAAACATGACCACTAATCTTATCTCTCGCATCAAGATCAACCTCACCTAAGTCTACCAACAGAAATCTGATACTAGTTCTATATACCATTTCACTCAACTTAGCATACAATCTCTATCGCCTTAAAACTATTCGCAATTCAAGGCTAACATCCCAAATAAATTACTAGGTACCCCAATTCCTACGCCACCAAGCCATATAAGGATCTATCGACTTCAATATCCCAAGATCAAGTCCTAAGCTTCCACTCAACCATCTAAAACACATACCTCGGAGTTCCCAATCGCACAAATCCCTATTCCGACAAGCTTAACAACTCGACCAACTACCAAGGCTCCCTATAAAGCACACTCTCGTCCTAGGGGTTCCCTACCAGTCCCATTTCACCTCTTAAGAGAAATCTCAAACCCTCAACTGAACTGCTCCCTCGATCGACCTCGGTGCTCCTTAACAATCGCTTACTCTTTCTAGGTTCTCAAGACTCTACCGGACCATTATCTCCCAAAGAGACATCTCGAATTCTCTTGCTAAGCTGATCACACCTCCTGTACCACTAATCACTCTCACTAGCCATCCACCTCTAAGAACCCAACTCATACCGACCATCTTATACCTGACACTCCCACCCTTAATCCTTGACATTACCAACACAAGCATCCTACCTTGCTAGAATCCACTCAACCGCCTACTCTCGACAACTCTAACGTAGAAAACCGTCTAGTGCTAACTCATAACCACGAATCACCGAGTTCCTCATCACCGCATCTATCCTCAATGAACAATCACAAATTCCATCTACTTGTCCCATCTCGAATCTCATGAGACCAGAACATCCACGACTCCTCAGCCGAGCTATTCTAGATCCTCGTCTCAGCATATTCCCAAATTTCCTCATCCCAAATCTTAATAAACCTTAACCCTTTCAAAATCCTCAAGTCGTCCTACTCACGTTCCTCATTTCTTCATATTCCTAAAATGCCTCAAGCTCCTACTTCTTAACCATGACACCTTACCGTCCTAAGCCCTCTTTTACCGATCATCATTTCCGTAGGATCCCTAAAACGTCCTTATCCAAGTTTCCCAAGTACCGCCATTTCGCCAAACTTCTAAAATCCTTCATCCTCTAATGTTCCCAATGCATTCCGCCCTACTCAATTCCCAATTCCAAGCTCCGAATCTCCTTATCTCAACCTCAAGGACACAGTCTTACTAGAAATCTCAACGACATCCTTGCCTAGCTACCAACATTTCCTCGAGGACTCATCTCACATCCTCAAATACCTCACTAGCCACAATAACATTCACTCATAAATCTCGAATCATTCCCTACACTAAAATCCTCCAACAACGCCTCTAGAAATTCCTTCACTCACGAGTTCTCCAAGCACTACCAAGCCCATCTAGCAATCCCCATATACTCGTCACACGTACGTCCCTGATATGAACAACCTAATATCAAAGATTGATAATTTCCCAAGCAGCCTAATACTATTCTTCCTTAGCGATTCCTTAACCTCATCCTTTACCAAGTTCACTCACAATCACCGCACATACCACCTAGTCCCAAATTTCTACGATTCCTTAGACATTCTCTAATCGATCATCCTCAATGCCGCCCACGATTCACTCCTAGACTATCCAAATACTTTCTCTTGGCACACTAACCCGTCTATCGACACATCCCCTCAAGAATTCTTGCGATCCACTCTTAACTCACCCATCCACCCCTAGAACTACACTACCCGTCAACGCTATTTCCCCACACTACCTCTAACGAAGACCTCTCCCTCAAAATCTTACCACACTAACTCCACTACTCACCTAAGGCCTACCTGGAAACTCAACTCTATTCACAGACCACTATCTCTAACAAGACCCAGCTCATCTCCCTCCCATTTCGTTCAGAGCAGCCCTTGCAACCTGCAGCTCTTACCAGCTTCTCTCTCCTTTCTTTCTCATTTTGGTTAAGTAGCCCTCACACTTTTCTTCCCCTCTTTTTCTGTGCCATCTTTCCATGGGAAATCTCCTTGATAGTCAGGTTCACGCCACTACAAGACACCCTCCCTCTGTCCAATTGTAGGAGCAACCACTCCCCTCTCCATTTTGTACCCAAAGTCCAATCCCCATACCCTCCATTTACCCTGTTTCCTTTCTCCTTGAAATAAACCCGACCACATCCCCTCTTTTGCCGAATCCATCACACAACACCTCCCTCTCTCGGCTCAGAGCGTTGCCACCGGCCACCCACACCACCACACTACAGTTTCCATCACCGTCACCGTCCCCAGACACTTTAAAAACCGTCTCCGACCACCAGCGTCAGCCTCGCACCCCCTTCTCGCCTTATTTTGCCGAGGAAAGAGCTCGGCGCACCCATCCTCCTTCAAACCACCAGCGAGCAGCAGTAAGGGGTACCTCCGCATCTTCTCCGACGTCCCGGGCTAAACGAGCAGCAACCAGGAGCCGCCTCCGAGCTCATTCCGTCCTCTTTCCCTGTTCTCGTTGTTTCCGGTCGGTAAGCTCACCCTCACTCCCTCTCGCTCTCAAACTCGCTTAAAGGGGGCCTCCTTTGTAACCATTTACCCCGACCCAGGTCCTCGGAGATTTTCCTGTCCTTGGCAAGCCGCAATCAGAACTCCGGCGAGTCGAATCGAGCCCGACAATGCTTTCCGGCGAGTTCGAAGCCCCTGGTGAGCACTCTCCCCTCTTCTCCTATTTACTCGTTTTGACCTTGGGTTGTAACGGCCCGGGATTATGATTCCTGGGTTACGTTTCGAGGGATTAAACCCCTCATTAGGATCTTGCGCCCCGCGTACAAGTTGAAGGTTTGAAATCCTAACTAACGCTTTCAAAGTGGGATTTCGCACCCAAATTCAGAGGGATCGTTGGAATCTCCGGGGAAGACCCCTGTACCTATCGTAAATCTATGCGTAGAAAATTCATAGTCATATAGAAGCGGAAGTAAAGTATGATACAAAAGGGGTACCACGACAAATCCGGGTCAAAACGTGAGCCAAATATTCAAATCTAAACCATTAATAATTTAGTGAAGTAAGAGTCTCAACTTCTCTCTTTCCGTCATGTCAAAACCCGCGGTCATGGATCCAAATCAGCATCATTACACATATATGACATACCTAAAAAAAATAATACAGGGTGTGTGATAAGACTAAGGCCCACCCACAAGACTAGGTCCTACTGTAACCATACCATATACGCTATTCCTAATAAAGATGCTTCTAGATGCAAGACGGAATATTAACACACTAACATGCCCCTGTGATCAAGTGCATGATAGTAATAAGGCCTTAGCACAAAATACCAAATGGTATATCCCTCTCCTAACTCCACCCCCTTCCGATAGGGTGGAGACTGGTCAGCTCGTGAATGCATTCCATTATAATCGGGCAGTCCACAGACCCAACCCGTATCCACAATAAAGCCTGGAGGCAATTCATAATATAAGTAAAGGAAGTTCCATGACTCGATTGACTCAGGAAGGGACCCGATGGGATTGGGCCATCCTATAACCCTAGCAAAGACTCTAGTTACTTCACATATAATGGTCGTTCTTTTTACATACGCATAAAGAAATAGAACGCTCAACGGTCAATGCAACCTAACATGGTACTACATGGCATGCTGATAATGAATGCAAGAACCTAATATATCCTATGATTACATGCAAATGGTAATCAATCTGATTAAGCTCTAGGAACTTACCTGACGGTGCAGAACAACAAGGCAAACATTATGATAGATTAAAAATCACCTAGATACATATAAGAACACATATATAAGTCTACGTCTAATCGTCCAAGCACTCAAGCATATCATTCAATGAGAATAGCAACCATATCGCAATTATCATTCCGTCAAGTTAAACCATTCATCATATTGCCACATTCCACAAGACCATATCATACTCATGTCAATGACAGTCACATAATACAACATATTTGCATAGTATCATTCATAGTAGGGTCCATCACATCACATCATAAAGGTTGCGTATTATATCATTAAGATAATCACGTCATATCAATCAGATAAGCACATCATACTCATGCTAACTACCAAGCGTCATCGCATTAGAGGCAAATAAGTACTTTCGTACACTAGCATTTCATCAAGTTCAGGGGGTAACTATGTTAGAACTAACAAGTCATTATTGTCTATAGCAATTCATCAGGGGATCAACATCGTCTATAGCATAGAACTCGCACAATACTCGACCCCAAGTAACGCACAACACTAAGTCACATCCTCCATAGATTCTGCCTATCACTACCAAACATAATAAAACACGACCACTACTCTTATTTCTCGCATCAAAATCAACATCACCTAAGTCTACCAACTCAAATATGATACTAGTTCTATATACCATTGCACTCAGCTTAGCATACAATCTCTATAGCCTCAAAACTATTCGCAATTCAAGGCTAACATCCAAAATCAATTACTAGGTACCCCATTTCTTACGCCACCAAGCCATCTAAGGATCCATCGACTTCAATATCCCAAGCTCAAGTCCTAAGCTTCCACTCAACCATCTAAAACCCATATCTCGGAGTTCCCAATCACACAATTCCCAATTCCGACAAGCTTAAAAACTCGACCAACTACTAAGGCTCCCTATAAAGCACACTCTCGTCCTAGGGGTTCCCTACCAGTTCCATTTCACCTCTTAAGAGAAATCTTAAATCCTCAACCGAACTGTTCTCTCGATCGACCTCGGTGCTCCTTGACAATCGCTTACTCTTCCTAGGTTCTCAAGACTCTACTGGACCATTATCTCCCAAAGAGACATCTCGAATTCTCTTGCTAACCTGATCATACCTCCTGTACCACTAATCACTCTCACTAGCCATCCACCTCTAAGAACCCAACTCATACCAACCATCTTACACTTGACACTCCCACCCTTAATCCTTGACATTACCAACACAAGCATCCTACCTTGCTAGAATCCACTCAACCGCCTACTCTCGACAACTCTAACGTAGAAAACCGTCTAGTGCTAACTCATAACCACGAATCACCGAGTTCCTCATCACCGCATCTATCCTCAATGACCAATCACAAATTCCATCCCGAATCTCATGAGACCTGAACATCCATGACTCCTCAGCCGAGCTATTCTAGATCTTCGTTTCAGCGCATTCCCAAAATTCCTCATCCCAAATCTTAATAAACCTTAACCTTTCGAAATCCTCAAGTCGTCCTACTCCTGTTCCTCATCTCTTCATATTCCTAAAATGCCTCAAGCTCCTACTTCTTAACCATGACACCTTACCGTCCTAAGCCCTCTTTTACCGATCATCATTTCCGTAGGATCCCTAAAACGTCCTTATCCAAGTTTCCCAAGTACCGCCATTTCGCCAAACTTCTAAAATCCTTCATCCTCTAACGTTCCCAATGCATTCTGCCCTACTCAATTCCTAATTCCAAGCTCCGAATCTCTCTATCTCAACCTCAAGGACACAGTCTTACTAGAAATCTCAACGGCATCCTTACCTAGCTACCAACCTTTCCTCGATGACTCATCTCGCAACCTCAAATACCACACTAGCCATAATAACCTTCACTCATAAATCTTGAATCATTCCCTACGCTAAAATCCTCCAACAACGCATCTAGAAATTCCTTCACTCACGAGTTCTCCAAGCACTACCAATCCCATCTAACAATCCCCAAATATTAGTCATACGTACATCCCTGATATGAACAACCTAATATCCAAGATTGATAATTTCCCAAGCAGCCTCATACTATTCTTCCTTAGTGATTCCTTAACCTCATCCTTTACCAAGTTCACTCCCAATCACCGCACATACCACCTAGTCCCAAATTTCTACGATTCCTTAGACATTCTCTAACCGATCATCCTCAACGTCGCCCACGATTCGCTCCTAGACTATCCAGATACTCTTTCTTGGCACACTAACCCGTCTATCGACACATCCCCTCAAGAATCCTTGTGATCCACTCTTAACTCACCAGTTTACCTTTAGAACTACACTACCCGTCAACGTTATTTCCCCACACTACCTCTAACGAAGAGGTCTCCCTCAAAATCTTACCACACTAACTCCACTACTCACCTAAGGCCTACTTGGAAACTCAACTCTATTCACAGACCACTATCTTCTACATGTCCCAACTCACTCGACTGTACCCAAGCTAACACATCCTTCCTGCACTCCATCCCACACAACGAACGACCAGATACAAAGACCTCAAACCTACCTATCACTCTCCAGTCTAGCTTACTAAAGAATCTCACAACTCATACCCAAGAGAGAAACGACATCAACCATATATACCCTACATCTTACTTACTAGCACATCAATATACTAGAGCATCAAAGCATATCATTATAGGCACAAGTCAGTCAGGCAGTCATTAAATACCATTTCAGCACATTAGTCATCACACCTCCAATTATGTTAGTTCAAGCTCTATTGCACAACATTAATTCCGATTAAGAATGTTCTTCCTCAAGTCAGCTGGCAGAATCATGTTCACGATTGCCGTCTTTGAAGCATATCCGTCCTGGAGTCTATGGGTCATGCTCTTCCTCAAGTCAGCACATTAGTCATCACACCTCCGAGTCTATGGGTCATGGACCCACCACATTTCCGTTGCGCCACTTCAGTGCCACTTGGTCGTCAAATCTTCCTTTTGTGTTGATGTTCATCAGGAGATCGCAAGGGTTAAAAGTTACGGAGATAGGGGAGAGACAAGGGAAGACAACACACACCCTCAAGGATTTTCAGACATGCACCAAGACTAGGGATGACGAGATCGATGATAGAATTCCAACCCGCGGATTACAACGATGTCCTTAGGATATTCCATGAGGTTATAATTGTGGCACACAAACACATAAAAATCACGAATATCTTAACAACATTATTCCACACTAGCATGTACCTATCTCAAGGAAAAACGACCAATGTGTCCACAACACGTTCATCTAATCAAATTTTTCATGCACGCGGAACAAGCAAGTACCATATCATTTCATTTACCAGTCATGCCTTACATATTAAGATCATGCATAGATGGACCGACAATGGACATATGCAAAATAGGTTATATAAGATCTAGCGAGCCTCACAGAATATAACATGTACGATTAATCACTCACCTTAGATACACATATAATCAGATCAGGACAATGTGGGGTAAATGCAAGCATGTCAAGATGCACCCTAATAATCATGCTACGGGTATGGTCAGGTCATACTAGGGTGGTATAGCAAATTGATGTCTCCAAAGTAGCCATGTTTTTATGCATATTTTAGTTCCATATTCTTTACATTTTGCATATTTCGGGTTGGAAATATGTCGAATTTATGTAGTATATGCTTATTTGTCGGAAGTAGAGATCTACATAAGTTTCTGTTTAGTATTACAGAATATGGAGCCATTTCGGGAGAAAACCAAGAAGCACAGACGGAAGCAGCAAGACTACTCGATGCCGACTAAGTTTTCATCGATGTCGACAAATCATGTCCGGATACACTGAAGTCGAGGACAACCTGGTCGAGGACATCGAGGAGAGACCTGACCAGACAACGCGGAGCAGAGCAACACTCTACTTGATATCGAGTTGAGTACTCGATATCGACAAGTGCCAGACCACATTCCCAGAGCCATATCAAAGAGATGCTGATCGACAACACCAAGCCAAGCCTTGACCAACATTGCTACTCGAGATCGAGTAAGATACTCGAGATCGAGTAAGATACTCGAGATCGAGGACCCTGTGAGCCTGTGTCCGAGCATGTCGACAAGAGGCTACCCGATGCACCAAGCCGGCCAAGTCGATTACCCACCACTACTCGAGATCGAGGAGAGGTCCTCGAGATTGAAGAACTCCAGGGGCCATGTCCGAGCCTGTCGAGGACCAGCAATCCGAGACGCCGAGCCAGTCGACGACACTCCTACTCGATATCGAGTAGCCTTACTCGAGATCGACGAAGCTTCCAGAAGTCGCGTAACGCGCTGGGCAAGTCCTACTCGGAGTTGGAGTCCTTGAAGCCGAGGATAGCCGAGTCTATCCGAATTATCAACATCTATCATAAAGAAGAGAGTTTTATCCACTTAAGACACTTTAGATATAATTTCCTTTTTAGATTTAATTATGTTATGCCATTTATTTATCTTTAATGTTTTAGATATAGATTTAGATATAGATAGATGTTTCTATCCTTGAGTAGCAAGGTTTAGAAGCCTATAAATAAAGCCCATGTGGCTGATTTCTAGTCATTCAATTTCAGAGATACAATTACACATAGAGGTTTTAGGAGTTCAAAGGTTTTAGGGTTTTGGCATTCTGCGAAAGTTGAGTGCCGGGATTGTAAAGACTTTGAATTTAGTTTATTGCAAGTTATTTCTTTCAAATCAATGTCTGCGATTGCGATGAGGCACGAGTAGTCCACCTACTTCTGAGGTTGGGGTGAGCCCAACGAGAGCCATGTTGGTGGATTAGCGATTGCAAAAGGAGGTATTTTGTCGTTATGTTAATCTATTCCCTACGTTCTTCACCTTTAATTGAGAAATTGAAGAACTCATGTTGTGAAACTTGGGTAGTAATTAGGATTTCTATTCGAAAGATTATAAATGCTAATTATGAAAAGGAATAGATTCAATTAGGGTTATTTATCGCGAGATTTATATTCCTACTTGTCAGATTAGGGGAAAGCCTTTTCCTTTATCGATAAAGTTACTGCCTTTTGTGATTTATATTCCGCTTGCATGGTAATCGTTATCGCAAACCCTAATCTTGGAAGTTCTCTTTAAATCATAAAGTTACAAAACCGAAACCGAAATTGCTTTGTTTTTACTTTTCTGCCCTCGTCGATCTCGACCAAGCCTGGTCGATCTCGACTACTAATTCCCGATCCCAGATCGTCGTAGCTTCTTTGTGCAGGAACTCGACAAGACCAACCCGAAGTCGACGAGCCAACTCGATATCGAGTAGGGCCTACTCGATCTCGAGTACAAATTGCCTGTGACTGCTACGTTGTTCGACTAGCCTGATCTCCTGTCGACTAACCCTAGTCGAGATCTAGCACCTGTTGTCGACTTCTGTCCGTGAGATTCCATCGCTGCCTAGGATCCGCTGACCAGCTTCCTCGAGGATTCGAACCTGACTTTCTTTTACTACATTGGAGGGAGTCTTGAACATTATTTGCTGGTATTAAATCGGTTTGCTTTACTTTATTTGCTTACTGTTTTGCATTCTCGATTTCCTCTTACAACAAATTGGCGCCGTTGCCGGGGAGAATGCTGCGGCAACGGCGCACCATTCTGAGGAGGTTCCCCGGCAACGGCGCCAATTTGATGAAGGGTTTATTTTCAAACAAATAAATTTATAACATCGAAACCCCGCTATAGTATAGTAGGGTCAAGTTCGTCCGTAGGGAGAAAGTCAGTGACTCAATTCTAGTTACCAAAGAGCAAGAAATAGCAAGAAGAGATAGGAAATTATAGAATTTTGGGGGTTTTTGGGATGCTGGAATTTTTAGGAAAAATCAATAATAATAAAAGTCTAGGGCACAGGGATCACCACAACGATAATCACACAAGCATTGCAATGATTAAAGTAAAATTCATGTTTTATCTATTAAATAGGTCGACTTGCATCAACCCTAGCAAAGCAATCAATTTATTTTCACAAATTAATAAACTTTACTAACAATCTTAATTAGATTATGCGTTCAAAATCCTAATGACTATCCAATTCACAATTCAATCTTTCAATTTAATTGCAAAAAGGAATTTTCCCAATTTTCATCGAGTACTTAAGCACATAAGATAGATAAAACCAATGAATTCATCAATTCATAGCATAATTGCAAGCATAACTATCGTTGGGATCACCTCAACCCTAGAAAAGGCGACTACTCACGCATAAACATGGTAGACAATGTAAAATTCATGAAATAAATAAAAATCAGAAAATTAAATTGCATAAAAACCTGAGAATAATGTCAACAAAGCGTCTCAAAAGCCTCACAAAATGTTCTCCAACTTTCGCCGAAGAAATCGCTTCAAAAAGCTCTCAAATCCGCTCACAAACGCTCTCTAAACGTGTGCTGAAATTCTAAACGTGCTGAAAAAGTGGTGGCCGGAAGAGGAAGATCCTCCAAACCTTAAAAATCTTATTTACACTTAATACCCCATAAACTAAATTAGGAAATAACAAATATATGAATTTTATCTAAAGTCTATCTAAAGAAAAGAGTAAAAATAATTAAATCCGGGTAAATAAGCTATGCGGGGACCCATACCGAAGCGCCAGACCTCGGTACGGACCCCCCTTAGGGTCGGTATGAGCATTGTTGCCCTTTTCTTGCTTCGCACTTCCAGATTGAGCCTCGGTACCGACCCCTCTTAGGGTCGTTATGGGGTCGGTATGACGGTAGTCCATCTCGGACTTAAGGAAACGCCCGTATCTCCTTCGTTATAACTCCGATTGCTTCCGTTCTTTTTCCTATGCGCTCTAAATTCTCTTCCGCTTCTTTTCTCCCTTGAAAATTTCTTCAAAAATAGCTTCCAAAATTCTGTAAAACACACAATAGCTAATGAAGACATCTATCTCTCATGAAATATGAAAACTTATGCAAAAGACACTAAAGCCAATGTAAAATCCTATGAAAATGACTTAAATTAATGATAAAACATATGGAAAAATATGACTAAAAATATGCACATCAAAATACCCCATACTTAGACTTGCTTGTCCTCAAGCAATATCCAAGCAATAACCAATACTTATAACACATCCTTCAAGTCTTCGCCCTTGTCAAAAGCAACATCATAAAGTTGTAGCAAAGTAAAGCAGGTGAATTTAATGTCATCACACATATATAAACGATCCATAGTCATAGGCAATATAAATCCAACCTCACAAGGATAATGTGTTTACACTCAACTCTCAATGTGTTTAGGCTATGAAGATTAACTCTCAACTCGATTCCATATACAATCTCATAAACATTGCAATTTAAATGTAAATCCACTTCGCAACCAATTATGTAAATGCAAACAAGAACCATCAAGAGGACTTCGCTCAATGGAAGACTTCAAAGAAGACTCCATTCGGCGGGGTTGTGATGTGACTTGGTAAGAAATAGAGGGTATGAAATTATTTGGCTATGTGGTGCTTAATAAAATTCGGGAATCAAGACTTCTAAATCTCCAACACAACTCAACCAAACCATAACTCTCAATCATATGAATCAACCAAACTCTCCAACTCATCTCAATGAAGAACACAACCTCTCAAACTCAATAAACCTCTAAAAAATATAAATCTTGTAAAAATAAAGTAAATAAGGTAAATTTGGCGCATGCACTTTATTCATAACATATACTTCTCCATCTTTTTTTTTCTCTTTTTTTTTTCTCTTTTTTTTTTCTTTTTCTGAATTTCGTTTTTTTTAAACGAAAAATAACATAAATAAAAAAAATAGTGCATTTATAGGGTGAGCCAAAAATCCTTTTACATGATATGCATAGCAAGATAAAAATATAAAACCAACCCATAACCCAATAAACTAAAAAATCCTCCTCACTTGAAATCAAACACAAACTCATTCCTTCCACAAACCATCATTCTAACCAACTCTAAGTCTTAATTCCAAATGGGGGTCAGACTCAATTTGGCTAAAGATAATTTTGTGGAGCTTATAAATAAAAGCTCAGGCTAATGTTCTGGCTTCAAGCAGAGATAATGAAAGATAGGTAAAGAGAGGATAAATTTGGCTTAAAAGATGCCTCCATCATTTAATTCTCATTCACATAAACATATAAATGCATTGGCACTGAATAACTATCACAACATTTAGAGATGCATAGGAAGAGTAAATACACTCAAGAAAGCAGAGGGACTTTTAATGTTCTCCCTATAAGGCCAAAATGCTCACTAGGACAAATTTTGTTGGATTTCAACCTTTAGCCTAGGATTATATGTGCTCAATTTCATCACAACTTCACAATCCACATAAAAATATTTTCAAGGACTTAGGCTAAACCTTCCAAACATGTCATAGAATTTAAATGATCAAGTCAATCATTATTTATCATCATAGGATATCTAAGTTAGGGTATAAACTCAATAAAATATAAGACAAAATAAAAATAAACATGCAATTTTTTTTCCTTTTTCGACATTTTTTTCAATTTTTTTTTTGTTTTCTTTTTTTATGAAACTAAAAGCAAGACTAAAGTGACTAAAATATGACAAAAGACTCAAATGCATAAATACTTAAGCATGAATGCATAACATAATCCACAAAATACGGTGCAACACATAAGACATGATATAAAACACATAAAAATGACACAAATAAGTTTTCTGAATCCCCCACCCCATACTTAAAAATAGACAGTCTCCCCACTGTCAAACGAAAAATCAAAGTAAAAGGGAAAAGACTCAAAAACTCACAAAAGAAATTCAGAAGCTGTTGAAGACATCCATAAGCTCTACGGAGAAGATGGTGGTGGTGGGAATGGATGTTGTGGAAACAAAACGAAATAAGAGAAACTCAAACGAAGCTAACATTTAACCATGCAAATTAAGAAAAATAATATGCACTAGAAAAACATATAAACACATAAAGACCAAGTGCATATAAATAAACAAGTGCAAGAGATACCACCTAAAGAAATAATTGCATATAAACAAAATAAAATAAGCTCCAATGCATATAAACTCACCATCATGGCAAATAGAATGCATTACCCATATATATAACCATATGCTCCACATAAACTATACATAGACAATATAATCATGATGTAAGATCACTATAATGCAGCACCTAATCATAAGACCATATACTCAAGAAAAGTAACATAAGTAATGCAAAACTCAATATGCACAAACCAACCATGACAACCCCATACTTAAGTTCAAAACAAGTCAAATAAATATGCAATGGACATATAACTTGTTTGCAATGTCAAATCATGCAAGGGAATAGATTTTATGCTATAATAGAAGAAACTAATCAACCAAAAGCATAAAAATCAATTCCAAAATCAAAGCCTGAAACGGATCGCAATGAAATCTTAAAATCTAATTAGCTCACAATCCATGAACAATTTGACAATGCTATGAACATAAACGTAGCTCTAAATCAACCCAACAACACAACCATATCATCAATTTCGACCAATTTGGCTTTCGCCAAAATTGCCCCAAATTTCGCTCCTAAATCAAACCCTAGGTTTTTAATCTCAACCTAAATCATCAAATCAATCAAAATAATTGAAATAGACAAGTGTAGGGTTAGAAATCATACCAAAATTGAGTAGAAAGAGGAAGAGAATTCGGGATTTCGAAGGTGTAACGAGCCGAAGGGAAGAACAGCGCTGTTGGGGTAAACTGGTTCGGTTAGGGCTCGGCTGGGCTCGAACCGGGTCAGGTCTGGGCTCGGGGGTTGCGTCAGGGGGTGGGGGTTCGAGTGTGGGTGGTGCGGTGGGTCAAAGGTGGCTCGAGGGTGGTCGGGGAAGTAGAAAACCGAACAGCGAGGGAGAGAGAGAGGGCTCGGTGTGGGTGGTTCTGGGCTCGAGCCGGGGGGGGTGAGGGCTCGCTGGGTGCGGCTGGGGATGGGGGTCCGACCGGCGATGATGGGTGGCCTGGAGGTGGCTCGGTGGAGGCGTGGGACGGCCTGAGAGAAGAAGAGGCTGGGCGCGGTGATGGGTTCGGTTCAGCGGGAGAGGGGTCGGGAGAAGGTAAGGAAGAAGAAAAGAATACAAACGGGGGTTTTAATTTGAATTTTTTTTTTTTAAAAAAAAAAATTTCAAAAATTCCGTAGAGGTCGGTACCGAGGCTGTGGGGGGTCGGTATGTCCTCGGTACAACCTACTGGAATTTGAGAATAATTCGAACATACTTACCTGATCCACCAGGGGGTCGGTACCGAGCCCCGTGGGGTCGGTACAACCTCGGTACAGTCCTGTTTCTTGCTCCGATCTCTGTGTTTTCACCCGTTTTCACCATGGTCAACTCTCAAGACATGCATAGTTAGTGCAATATGTTCTATCATAGCTAACTTACCTATCCTAAAATTTAAAAATAAAACTAAAATTTAAAAAGGAAAGGAAAATACAGCGGGTTGCCTTCCGTAAGCGCTACCTTTAACGTCATTAGCTTGACGTGGTTACTTCAACTTCAATCTGGATCGGGAGGAGGTGGTGGATCCGGTGGCTCAGCTGGAGGAGATGGTGGTGGAATGTCCTTGGGTGGTACTTCATAATAGGCCCTCAAGTGACATGGACCTTGCTCATTCGTTTTGTTCTTCCTTGGACCATCTTTAATATCCTCACGAATAAGCTTGAACCTTCCTGAGTGGACGCTCCAATCTTCCACCCATTCATCTTTCCTTAGAAAGCACTCAGCAGGTGTGCTTTCCTCATATATAAACCTCTTCCTCTTCATTGAATTGACTTCTTGAGCTTCCTCACCATCATACACAAATAGATGTATTTCGTTGTTGAGTTCGATGTACAATGGCGGAGGGGGAAGATATTGCTCCACCTTGTCGTCTATCGCCTCATCCTCAATGTGCCACTTCGCGAGAACCCCATACTTAAATGCGACTGACGATTGCTCGAAATCGTCGAGAATCACTTTCACCTCGAATGACAAAGGTGGCGGTGGACTAGTAGTAATAGTAAAGCACGCTTGTTCATCATGAGAAAAGAGGTTAGGGATCATACATGAGCTTACGTGTGGCTCGGTAGGATTTTGAGAGTTTTCTACAGGAGGTTCCTCTTTCTCTTTGAGCACTTCTGCCTCAGAACAGCGAGTCCACTTTCAGCTCGGCAACATTCGCCGCACCTGCACTTTACAGCAAATCAGTGAAGCCTTCTCTTTTGTCCACACTACCGCACCATTCCAAATCAGCGATTGCCTACCTTCCCCGGATTCTACAACCATAAGGGATTCTTATCGCATAGTCTCTACCCCACGAGATTGCCTTCATAATTGATTGGTCTAGGTCTAATTAAATTAAATTTTCTCTTTGAAAACATTTTGAAAAACATTAGAAAACATTGAGCCATTTTCAAAACCACTTCAACCTATCATACTCGGTTTGCAAAACCGCGCTCTGATACCAACTTTGTAACGGCCCGGGATTATGATTCCCGGGTTACGTTTCGAGGGATTAAACCCCTCGTTAGGATCTTGTTAAAAACCAAGGGGGAGAAGACAAATAACCTCAGGAAAAAGGGAAGGAGGAAAATAAATGTCCAAATCCGAGGAAGATGTCGCCATGCCAAGTTAGTTTTTAAAATTTTATTTAGGTCGGAAATCCGCTTCACGAGTCTTAAAATCCGAGTTGGCGAGTTTTTCGTTAAATTCCGCTTTTAAATTCATTTTGATTTTCCTTTTTCCAAAAAATTAGGATTTAAAAATCTGAGCCTTTACAGATTAGTCAATATTATAAGAAATCAATTTCTTTCTCCGATCAGTCTCGATCTATCAATCTCTACTAATTATCTCAATTACTATCAATTATCCCAATAACTGATTTATTGTAATTTTTTTTAACTAAATCAAGTTTATCTTCATTTTTCCTAATTTACCATAATAACTATCCTAATCAACCGTTTCTTTTTTTTTTATAATTATTGAATCAAATGTCATTGGTTAATTGGATTAAGTTTAAGGATCTTCATTGTCCTATTTTACTAATGAATCTTAATTAATCATAAAATAATAGTCCACCTTAATGAATTCTAATTTTAAAAAACGACAATAATAAGAACTAATCCTAATCCCCTTTTCTTATCAAAAAAAATTTCATCTCTATTTAATTTCTTTCACCTTAAGAGAAAATTTGATTATTCGACCTCAAATACGTTATTATAAGAAACTTGATTTTTAAAATAAGAAAATTGATAAAAGATTTTTATTTTATTAAAAATATTTATTTTAATTTGATTTTAGATTATTAAATTCCTCATGATATTATTCAGACTCATAGTAACATTTATTTATTAATACTTTAAATAATTGTGTTATCTAATACACCAATAGTTGTTAACATAGAAGAAGGTAAATCCTTATTTTACTTATTTGTTGTATCTAGTATTACCTAATATATATACTTATCTTAATATGTAATACATTTATTTTACAAGTTTCTTAAAAATGAAGATACATCCAAAAATCCGATTTCAAATTTGATTAAATAAGATGCTACAAAATATTAATCAGTAATCAAATCTATTTTATTACTAAAAAATGTGTTGAAAAGCCAATATAAAGCTATGCTTATAATTCAAATGAAAAATGCATAATATTGCTAAATAAAATCTCATTTCAAATTTTATTAAATATATAGGATGCTAAAAATGATTATTTTATCCAATCAAATACTACTTAACAGGAATAATTTACGTACTCCTAAGTAAATACATATTTCTAAGACTTTTTTACTAGAATCATTGATTTAACCATATAAAATGACAAATGTTAAACTAAAATGCCACATGGCGCCCATATGCTAATGTCACACCCCCATTGACTTCAAAATTTCATTAGCTTATAATTATTCGTGGGTCATAATCTAACAATTAGCAAATAAATAAATAAATTTCACAAATTATATATTTGATAAATATTTTCTTCCATTTATTTTAAATCATTTTCACTGAAATATTTGAAATTATCTTTTTTAAATATTTAATATATCATTGATTAAAAAATAAAAAAATATCAGTTTCATAAGAAAAAAATATAAACTAAATTGAATGCTTGTCACCTAAATTTTTTTTTTATATCTTTAACGGTTTTTATTAGATATGTGTTAACTCTATTTTTATCAGCTATCTTTCCTAGTCAATATACAATTCAAAATAGTTGGACAGCTAACATTTCCTTATCAATTATTTATAATTTTATGTGTTTTATCATGAATATTAATCAGTATTCAAATTTATTTTTTACTACAAAAGTTGGTGATTATCTGAATATAAAGCTATGCATAGAATTCAAATGAAAGATGTATAATATTGCTAAATAAAATCCGATTTCAAATTAGATTAAACAAGATGCTACAAAATATTAATAAGTAATCAAATCTATTTTATTACTAAAAAATGTGGTGATCGGCCGAATATAAAGCTATGCTTAGAATTCAAATGAACAATGTATAATATTGCTAAATAAATCTCATTTCAAATGTGATTAAATAAGATCCTGAAAAATGATGATTTTATGCAATAAACTAATACTTAACAGATATACTTTACGTACTCCTAAGTAAACACTTATTTCTAAGTTCTTTTTACTATAATTATTGATTTAACCATATAAAATGATAAATGTAAGAGTAAAATGGTTAGCACAAGTTTAATAAGAAACGAGTAAAAGTTTATTTTATGACTATGCAAATAATATATTCCTAATATATAAATTAATAAAAACTAAATTTGTTCATTAATTATTCAGTAAATAGATATAGATTATTGTTTAGCCTTTATTTTGGACAGTTGAAATGAACGTAAATTAATTTAATTAAAGATGGAGTTTAAAGAAATAATTAGCCACCTATAAAACCTAGGTTGTTTTCATAGAGTTAATTAATATAGAAAAAAATTATTACTCTAAATATGAAAATTTGATTTATTCTTAGGATGATTGGTATTTCTTTAGTTGGATGGACGTCAGATGGTCCAATCAAAATAATTAAAATTTAAGTTGTTTAGTCGTTAGTACGTGTGATTCTATGTTATTACATCAATATATCTTCTTCGACATTTTTATGTGCTTTTCATCTCAGACTGCTTAAAATTTCATAAACCTAGCATTTGTCAAATGTGTAGTCCACATAACAAAGTATTTGGTTCTACCTTTCAACTTATTATGACAACAAATATTTGTTTAATGTTCAAAGTAACCAATCAAGTTGCTAAAAAAATTAAAAGGCAGAAAAATAATAATTTAAACACTCTACATTAGTGCATACAACTGTTTCTAAATATTTGAAATATCTATTTTTTGTGCAATGTTAGGAATTTTGGAATGATTGTGGACTTTGATTTCTAAATAGAGTTTGTGAAAAGGGATTAACTTTGGTGCTTTATATTGTTTGTGACATTATTTAGAAAATGTTATAAGTCTTCCGAAAATGATTCTTAATGGATTTGATGTGTTGAAACCGAAATATCGGAACTATTTCTATAATATAATTTTGAGAAATTGGTTTTAAGGTTTAAATGGTTAATATCGAGATTTGACTAAGTACGATTTTAAAAGAATTGCTTGATTGTCTAGTTGACTTCCTTGAGATTTAAAAGGCTTTGACTAACTTTGGGATCGATTTAATTGGACTTAACTTGGTAAATGGTTTGATGAGTCTTACTTCAGGATTATATTGATTAAGTTATGATATGGATATGTTGCAAGCATGATCACTAAATAAAATCCTGTGTTGATGATTATGGAGCATGATGAGTCGATATATAAGTTATTACATGATGAAATGTATATAATGATGATGAAATAATGCGATAAGATATGAGATGGCTGAGAAATGATGATGATATATGCTACGATGAGCAGAATCGCCCGGTCTTTCATCTAGACGTGCAGAATCGCCCGGTCTACAGGATGTTGGGCTTCAACAGCGATGAGCTTCAGCGGCTCGCCTTCCCTTTCGACCATGGAGTGCCGGAGCAGTGGTTCCATGATCATCTTACTGATGAACAGTTCGCGATGAAATAAGACCGCTGATGCAACTAGGTAAGAAGACTTACTTCTTTCATCAATTTTGTGTGCTGACTTGTCATGCAATCTTGCTTTTGAAAAAGGATCCCTTTTTTCTTGCGTAGGGGCGAGTCTTCACGCGGAGTGGTTGGGGGAGGCATATGCGCCTGATCCGACGCAACGTTAGCCTGGAGGGCGATCTCCGTAGGCTGAAGTAGATGCTCGTAGAAGTCACCACGCCACAGAAAGAAGTGGAAGGCCTCCGCCAGCGTCTAGAGGAAGTGGAGCGAAAGCTCGCCGAGGAGAAAGCCAGGGGTGAAGTATTGGAGAGAGATCTGGGAGTTGAGCGTTCGTTGATTGGGGAGCTTCAACAGACTGTGTCCTCGCTTTAGTCCAATGGTGAGGCCAAGGTTGTGGAGATGGAGGCCAAGCTGGCCGCGATGATAGAGGAAAAGAGTAAGGCCGTCGTGGAGTCCCATCGTCGCCAAATCGAGTTGGAGAGGTACCGACCGTGAACTGACGACGATATTGTCTCCTCTTGGCTGGAAGTTCCCAGCCATCACACAAAGCTGGCCGACGACTAGATAAGGACCCTCGATGTTCTCTCGTTCATGGCGAGCGCGGTTCGAAAGTGGCTGAACGAAGAAGCGGGACAGGTATTCATCCAAGGCCGGTACCACGAGTGCTTCCATGCGGGCATGAGGGCCGGGATTTATCAGAGCGTGAAGCGCTCCGCGGAAAATCCTTGAGTTCCTTTGGAGACTTCCCCCCCCCCCCCCCCCCCCCGTAAAAACAAAGAGGGATGGGGCCTGTGGATGGAGAGGAGATTGAGTTCAGTGGAAACACTCTTTAAGCTTTTTCTTTAAAGAACATGTTCATGGATAAACTTGGCGTTATGTTTTCCCTTTTTTCTCTATCATGGTCGTGTCCCTTATAAAGGGCGTTTTTATTATGGTTTGTTGGTATTTTTTGGAAAAACATGTTGTCCGTGCACGTCTCAGGCCTTTGAATGATGGTTTTTTACGGTCTGGCGCCTTTATTAAAAGTTTCACCTTTCATTATTCTTATATTAAACATCGAAGATTACAACATTAATTTTTAGGACGGAACTTCTGGGTTTTCGCCAGGGCTTGACCTCATGGGGCGTCGCCATTGCTTTCCGTTTCCGGTGGCATAAAGAGCACATGGAATCGTGTGCTGCCTAAGTACGTGAAGACCATCCCAGTTTCTACTCTGACATTGTGAGCTTGTGCGATGGTGCCCCACCCGCGCCTGAGCCAGAGCAGACATTAGTCGTCGTGTTCCACCCGGACGCCGACGCTTCTAAGGTGTTCGTTGGTCTAGGTTATTCTCCCGACGGTCGATAAACCAAATTCCTCCTCAAAACCTGCTAGCAGGGGCTGTGGTTGCAAAGTATTTCTTAGCGATTCAGAAGTAAGAATTAAGACGTTTTATGAAAATGAGACGCTTACCAGCCTTTGAGTTTGCGTTGCTTCATCGACCAACCGGAAAAAATGCTCTCGGCCTGCTTCCTGTCGCCATGTAAAAAGGCCTTGGTCCGTTCCCTATTGCCATTTATTTCTTGGTTCGGCAAGGTGCCCGTGTTCTGGCTTCTCAGGGCTTCAATTTATAGTGGGGGCTCTCCATCCTTTCCGTGAGGGGTCAATTCGAGGCTCATTTTTATGAGCAAGTCTGCCAATGTTTAGGCCTGCTTTTACTTCCTTGGATTCCTGATTTCTCGGCAAGGAGGAAGTTAGAGAGCGTTTACCGATGCAGACTTTTGATTGAGGTTTACCTCTTAGAGATTTTCGAGGGCGATGCGCCCGAGAGCGAATGCGCGCGCGAGAGCGAGTGCGCGCGAGAGAGACGCCGAGGTGCTGGGATGCGCGAGCACTGGCAAGGACGAGTGCCGAGGCAGTCGAGCACCAGTGCATGAAGACGTCGAGCGCCTGGGCGCGCGATGCCGCGTGACTTGCGCTAAGGACTCCGGCTCCCTTCTTGCGACAGTTTAGGTTTTAGGGTTTGTGCTTGTGTCCTTGTTGCCGAAGGTAATGGTGACTGTGACGGGTATGGCGAAAGGTCTCAAAGAACAGAAGAGCAAGATAGCTTTTGAGATTGATAATCGAGAACCCTTTAATCATATAAAGGGGTTTCTCAATTCTATTCAATCTCAGAAATTCAAAGTGCATGTGTTTGATTAAATAGAAAACTATGAACCAATTCTATCAAGCGAGATAGAATTTTGGTTTCTTAAAGATAGAATTTTAATCCTAAAGATAAAGTAAAATTAAGAAGATATAATTCTAAAACTTAGAGGACAAGATATATCTAGAGGAGATATAATCTTCTACATTATTAATCTAATTGCATAAAATAACAATTAATTAAGTAAGACATAAAATGAAATACTCCAAATTATTTTTGTGATATTTCTTTAGATAATATTATACTATACTGTGTGAATTTAGGAAGCCAATAAATTCACATAAGATATATATAATTTAAATTAGAATAATTATATTATTCTAATTTTATCGTCTAACCATTCTTGCTATTTAATTTATTTAATTTATAAAGTTAAATTAAATAATATTTTCATTCCGCTAATATATATATGATATATATATATAGATCCATATACATGTATAATGTATAGTTAAATTCATTTTGCATTCGAAACCCAATAAAGAGTTGAGCCCAATAGAAATTGGCCCATTTCTTTTTCTTCTCTCTCTGTTGGTTTGGCATTGCCACGGTGAAAAACCTAGATGGAAGATAGAATTTGTTATTTTTTTTTTTACCTCTTTCCTTCCTCTCCTCTATCTTTCCCTCAAGATCAACTCAAGAGGGATTATCCCCATCTCAGCCAAATCCGAGATCTCAGCAACTTGATCAACCTCTTCCTCCCTATCTCCTTCAATTTCAGTCCTATAAATAGAGGAGGACCCCGGTAGTTTTCATCATTTAAGCAATCAGCTTCCTCTTCTCTCTCGAACACACCGCCGTGAGCAACCGGCAGCAGCTCCACTGCAATCGGAAGCAACCACCGTCAGCCACTGTAGCACCATCGCCGGACTTCCGCAGCCCTCCACCACCGGCGACTGGAGTCCGAGCCGAGCCATCGCCATCGCTCTTTTCTGCAGAACGCAGCCCCCGCCGGAAGCGCCCCATGAACAGCGAATCGATCGAGCCCAGTCGATTGCCGTCTGAGCCACGACCGCCTCCGGTCCGTCGCCCTGTTGTCGCCCGACTGACCGTTGCTCGAAGCCCACGCCGTCGGAAGCCATAGCCGCCGAGGAAGGACTTCATCTTCTTCGTTGTACGTGAGGTAGAAGAAGACAGTGAAATGGGATTTTTCAATCTCTTTTGATTTAATTACAAAAGTTTCCCTTGTTTTATATAATTTCCGTTTTTGGCCCTAAGTTAATTACTTATTAAGTTAAGTGGCCAATAATTCTTAATTATTCAATTCTTGCCCGTTTCAGCGACACCAAGAACTCTCGAAGCACTCACGCCGGATCCCGCTCCCCGAGGAATTCATATTGGTATATAATATTTAACTTTATAGAATTAATTCAATTTCAAATTGAGTTAAGTAAAGTTAATTTCATAAAATATCAATATTAATATTTCTTTTTCCGTTGGATTCGATAGGTGCTAAAATCCCGCCTGGTTATCATCAACTGATCATCGGAAGAAGGCAAGTGATTTCGTTCATCGCCCTTTGCGTGTTTCGTGATTCTTTTGACGTGCCCTTTTAAATTCTTCTGTGTCGAATGCGGCCATGTGGCCAATTTCCTTGCCAATTTCGATAAACTGCATACCCGCCTGCTTGATGTAATTTATCTTTTTAATCATAACTTGGCATGAGTTAAATAAATGGGCAATTATTAAATGAATTATAGTGATATGCGTATTAAATATGATTGTTTGTTTATAACTCGAGATAAGTAAAGGTTGCCCATTTTCTTCTTCCTAAAGTGCATGATATTTTGTTTGTTCTTTCATGCAAACTAGTGGCATGTGATAGTAAGACCCTTTGAATTATCCATGCTTATCCATGTTTGATTTAATGTCGTTATTATGATCACCTAGTATAAATTGTTTATGTATGATAAGATAGGCACCATGTGATGCTTAGTTGCGATATGATAAAATGCGCACCACGTGATGCGAGTGGCTTTATGCCTTTGGCAAGTTATGCAGTAGACTGACTTGCAGGTTGTGGTTCGTTAAGCCACCGCCTTATAAGGTTTCATGAAACACCATCCCGGAATGCATTCTCTGCGGGGTGATAAAACAACGATCTGATGTAGGTCGTGGTCCTTGTTAAAGGCCCGACCGGTACCACGTAGTATTATTATTCTGATCATTATCTTTATTATCGACTGTTAAATAGGTGATCATTTCAGTTATTATACTTATCTGCCTCGAGTATAATTCCATTTCTTATCTTATAATCGATCGATATGATCATCCGAGTCATGTGTGAGTTTTTATCATTTTCATTCAGTTTCTACTATAAATATTCGTCTCATTCTCTTAACCTGAGACATACCGTTTTATGGTCACTGTAAGGTTAAAGTCTGAACATTTTCCTTATCATTTGCTAGTCTTAATTGTACTAACCATCCTATTTATTGGATGGCTGGTGTCCTTCGTTCTCATGAAACACCAGACCATATTCCACAGGTCTAATGCAAATAGCGGAGCAGGAGAGAGTTGAAGAGCGGGCTATCAGTTATTGAATATTTTATTACAAGTTTTGAACCTCTAAAGTTTTCGCACCGCTACTTTAATTTCATCTATTTTGGAATTTATTCATACTTTATAGTTTTGGAATCTTTATGTTATCGTGATCAGATATTCTAAACTAATAAATTTTATTCACTTCCGCCTATTTGATTGTATTTAAATTATCATCTTGTTTATGGGAGCATGGATGCATGTCCCTATAAGCCTCAGGTGAATTCAAAGACATTAAAGTCTGCGGATTCACTGGCGCTGCAACACTCCTTTCGGATCTAAAAAGGGGTGTTACAGAAGGTGGTATCAGAGCTCAAGGTTTTAAAACGTTTTCATTCGGATTTCAAAATTATTTTTAAAGTGAATTTCAAAGGTTTTTATCAAAACTAAAGTTCTATCTATAAAAAGTAAGTAGTTTTTGAAATGATTTTAAAATAATTGTCCGATAGTCCTGCTCACGCTCCTGCTCCTGCCATAGACTAAGTTTACAGTTCTTTGTTCTTGCTCTAAATCTCGCTTTCTGGATTATCTCGCTCGAATACTGATGTCTCCTCACCCTCTTCGATAGATGTCAATTTTTCGCAAGACCTCGGATCTGCACGCCATGGGTTACCCCCAAAACATTGACCTCACCTACCACTCTGACACTGGGTGTGACTTCAGCACGGAGGTGAATGTCGTGGAAAAAGCTACAGTAGCGCTGCCCAAAGGGAAGAATGTGCTCGTCGATCCTCCTGAAGGAGCTGAGGCCACAGAATATGCCAAGAGAGCCATTCGAGAATGGTACGAGAAGAACAACATGGGAAGTCCTCGATTCTACAGCGAGGAAAAGGCGGCTGAGGAGAAGGAAGCCATGCCCGCTCCCTTGGATGACAAGAAGAGGAAGTACCTCCAGAACCTCGTCCGAGTGTATGGCATGGAACCACCTCAAAGTCCCATGATGGAGAAGCCAAGAAAGAGATCCTTTTTGGAAGCCCAAACCCCAGTAGATGTCCAGGCTTGGGATGCAAAAAGAGAAAAACAGCAACTCCGTGTGACGGAGGCTGAGGAATCATACAAGCACAAGGACTGGATTGTAAAGGAGCTGGAAAAGCACTGTGCCGAGGCTAGGGAGAAGCTCGAACAGGAGATCGAAAAGATGCTTGAGCATGCCAAGGCAGAAAGAGATACAGCCTTCGAGAAGCATGACTCTGAATTGGATAACCTCCTCGTACTGCTCGGCATTGGAGATAAGGATCTCAGCGGCAACCATCATTAAGAAACTTTCCCATTTGTTAGATCGATTTAGCATTTTCTTACCAATAAAGGGTATACTTACCCTATGTCTTAAGTGTTTGCAACTCTTTTTAGCATCAAACTCGTTTCAGTATGCATAATCAAGTATTGGATATTAAATGCATTATTTTCATTCCTGATCTCGTCAAGTTGATTAATATTATATCTCCTACCTTCAGATCATGAATACTAGAGGACGTGCTAGAGCCGTTACTGAGCCCATCATTCCACCACCTAACTTCAACCGGGTGGAGAATCATCTTCCAAACCCACACATGGAGCGGGTGGATGAGTCCGGGGACCAATCACAGAATGGCGGCCAAAGTCAGCCTAGGGGCTCTCACGCCAACCAGAGGCTGAATGGCAACCAAAGCCAGGCTAGAACTTCTCGCGCCAGCCAGAGGTAGCACGCCTCGGCTGGTAACATGCTGAACGAGGAGCTGATGCAAGCTCTGAAAGGAATGGTAAGGGAAGCTGTGGCTGATGTAGTGGGAGAGGGTAGGCGTCCACCCCCTAACGGGCGTGCAGCAAATGGAGATCGGGTGACACCTAACCCTCCGCCTAACTACCCTACTGGACCGATAGACACCTACGGCAATGTCCTAAAGTCAGTCAATGCTAGCAAGGTGGATAGCTATGATGGGTCTGGTGAGCCGTTCAAAGTGGTTCAATGGTTCACACATATTGAGAAAGTCTTTCGAGGTATCCACTGCTCCGACGACACGAAGGTACATGTTGCTGCTTTGTACCTGAAGGGCGCAGCAGGACAGTGGTGGGAAACTGCCTACCATACTTGGGAAAATGATCCTTCGTGGGAGGGTTTCAAGAAGCTTGTCACCGACCATTACTTCTCTTCGTCGCTGAGGTTGGAGAAGAAGAGAGAATTCCTTTATCCCAACACTCAGGGGATGAAACTAGCTCAACTGGTGCAGAAATTTTATGAGCTGTTGCCTTATGCTGATGAACTGGTGCAAACTGAGAAGCACAAAGTTGATTACTTCCATGAGTGGATGTATCCGAGACTGAAGCTACAGATGTTGGCTTATAAGAACGAGACTCTGGAAGCTTATATTGATGCAGCCTATAGAGTTGAGGCTACTCTGGAGGAAAACAGGAAGAATCAGGAGATGTATGATCGAAGGAGAGGTCGTCAGCAGTACTCTCGCTCAAAGAGGCCAGCTCCTTCTGCTTCTGTTGGGGGGACGACAGTTGGCTGTACCCAGCCAGCTCAGGACACTAATTCTGCTAGAGGTGGACAGTCAGCAATTTGCTACAACTGCGGGAGATCAGGACATCTGAAACCAGATTGCAGGGAACAGAAGCGCATCTGTAGGGGATGCAACAAGGCTGGTCACATGATCCGATTATGTCGTTTTATTCCTAACGGAAGCCATGGCCGCTCACAGCAGGCATCAGCTGCAGTTCCGCGTAATCAGGGGCAGAGACAGTATGGGAACCAGCAGCAGCAAAGGCCGCAACAGTACCAGCCGAATACTCAGATTCCTACAGGTTCACAGCCGACTGTGAACAAAGGGAAGAACGTCGCCGGACCATCTCAGCAGGGTCCGCGTTTATATGAGATGCGTAGGATGGACGACACTGCTTCTCCTATGGCTCAAGGTATTATCTATCTCCGAGCTGAGCCAATAAATATTCTTTTCGATTCAGGGGCTTCTCATTCTTTTATAGCCGAGCAAACTGTTGAAAGACTCGGATTAGAATCGGTGACTTTAGATGATTCTTTTGTTGTGAAGTTCCCTAATGGGGACAGAGTTAGAGGCAGAAAAATGTTATTCCGTTTCCCCATCGCGATAGGTGGCGATGAGTACCTTGCCGATCTTGTTCTGCTTCCGATCCTTCCTCAGGACATCATCCTCGGCATGGATTGGCTTACTCGTCACGGTGCAATCATTGATTGTGGATGGAGAATCGTGAACCTCTCGTCGGACAGCAAGGTTGTGTGCAGATTTCGTGGGCGCATCCCCGAGGAGGATGGCCGTGTTATCAATATGATGCAGGCAACCCGATTGTTACGTCAAGGGTGTGCCGGATTTTTATGCTATCTGCAAGATCAGCCGTCCGAACCGGTCCCTATCTCCGATATTCCTGTAGTCCGGGATTTCCCTGATGTCTTTCCCGATGAGATTCCTGGTTTACCTCCAAAACGGTTTATTGAGTTCACCATCGACTTAGAGCCAGGAACTGCTCCTATTTCTAAGGCCCCGTATCGAATGGCTCTAGTGGAGATGCAAGAATTAAAGAGTCAGCTTGAAGAGTTGTTAGAGAGGGGTTATATTCGACCCAGTGCTTCACCTTGGGGTGCTCCCGTGCTGTTTGTGAAAAAGAAAGACGGCTCTTTCCGCCTGTGTATTGATTATCGGGAGTTAAACAAGGTGACGATCAAGAACAAGTATCCGCTGCCTATTGAGAGGAGGAAATCGAGACTTGCAATAATAAAATATAAATAAATCACAGCAAACCAGATTCCGTCCCTTGCAAATAATTACAAGACCTCCTCCTGATGCAGCAGTGGGAAGTTAGGATCGATCCACGAGGAAGCGTGTCAGCGGATCCTAGGTAGCGGATGAATCTCACGAACAGAGGTCGACAACAGGGTCCTCGATCTCGACTAGGGCAGTCGACAGAAGATCGGAAAGTCGAACACAGCGCAGCAGCTAGCACAGGCAGAGGCTTATCGATGTCGATGAGGGGCTACTCGATATCGAGTACAGTCCTCGTCGACTTCGCTTCGTCTCGTCGAGTACCTGCACAGTTAAGCTACAGCGATGCTAGATCGAAGATCAGTAACTCGAGGTCGACCAGGCTTGGTCGAGATCGAGTAGACAGAGAATTAAAACGAAACAAAGAAATAAAGTAAAGGCAAATGCTTTAGGACTCTTGAAATAAACTGTATGTAAAAGGCTTCCAGGATTGGGGTTTGCAACAACGATAACCAAGCATGCATAAGGCAGAACCAAACAAATTATCATGTAAATCGCATCAAAGGACTAAGCTTTCGCCTTTTCCAACAATTAGACAACTCTTTCAAGAAACCCTAATTGTCTCTACCGATTTTATGTTTATAATCCAAGTTGTTAGCATGGATCTCCATTAGACGGGTAATAAACACATCAACAAGTAGGAAAATTCTCAAAACATGATAAAGGTCGGATCTTTACCTCAAACACGCATGGCTATCGCTGGGCTCACCCCAACCCTAGAAGTGGGTGGACTACTCGCGCTTCATCGCAAACTCAGACATTGATTGAAAGGAAATAACTTGCATTAAACTAAATTCAAAGACTTTACAATCCTGGCAATCAACTCTCGTAAACTGCCAAAACCCTAAAACCTCTGAACTCCCTAAACCGTCTCTGTGGAACTACTTCTCTCCCTCTGAAATTGTATATCTAAAACTGACCCCCATGGGCTTTATTTATAGTCTTCTATTCCTTGCTACTCAAGGATAGAATATCTATATCTATATCTAAAATTATATCTAAAATCCTTAAGGATAAATAAAAGCGATAAAGAAATTAAATCTAAATATATCTAAATGTCTTAAGTGGATAAAACTCTCTTCTTCATGGTAGATGTAGATAATTCGGATAGACTAGGCTATCCTCGGCTCCAAGGACTCCAACTCCGAGTAGGATTCGTCAAGCCACGTCAACAGCTTCTGGATTCGTCGTCGATGTCGAGTAGGAAAGTCGTCGACTGGGCTGGCTTGTCGTCTCGGCTAGCAGGTCCTCGACGTGGCTTCTTCCGCTGCAGCGAGCCGCCTCTTCCGCTGCAGCGAGTCCGTCCGTCTGCAGGTGCGAGAACCCCCTTCCGCTGGAGCGAGTTGGCGAGCTCCCTCGTCTTGGTGCGTCCCGCTGGCAGCGAAGATTTCCGCGGCAGCGAGAGACTCGCTGCAGCGAGTCTAGTCGCTGGTAGCGAGTGCTGCCTGGTCGTCTTCGTCCTCGGCTTGCCTCCTCTCTCGTCGACTCCGGGTGTGGCGCTGAGGCGTCGTCGATCTCGACTAGGGCTTGTCGAGATCGAGTAGGGCTCCGGAGCTGGGTTGGTCTGGCTCTCGACATTGCTCCTAGTCGACAAGGCTTGTGCTCGAACATGCTCGTCTAGATCGAGTAGGGCCTACTCGAGATCGAGTAGCCTGGGCTCTCAGCTTGATTCGCTTGGTTCCGCTGCTTCTTTGACCTTCGACTTCTGTAGTGGTTTTCCGAGCTTTTCTGTCCTTCCTTAGAGTTGCTGTAAAATGTCTTAAATTCTGCAAATTTAAACAGAAACTGATGTAGATTCCATAATTTGGCAAATAAACATAAACTACATAGATTCTGTACTAGCTAACCCAAATGTATGTAAAGTATGCAGAAAACGATATTAAAGTTACTGTAAAATATGGCAAATTCGGCTCACAACATTGCCGCGCATCGATGACTTGTTAGATCAGCTTCAAGGAGCAAAGGTATTCTCCAAGATTGACCTTCGATCTGGTTATCATCAGCTCCGAGTTCGTGATGAGGATATTTCAAAGACTGCTTTCAGGACACGTTTTGGGCATTATGAGTTTGTGGTGATGCCCTTTGGTTTAACAAATGCTCCAGCAGTCTTTATGGATCTGATGAACCGTTGCTTTCACCAGTATCTGGATAAGTTTGTCATAGTCTTCATCGACGACATCTTGATCTACTCGCCAAGTGAGGAGGCTCACTCCGAACACTTGAGGACTATTTTGATAACACTGCGAGAGCATCAGTTGTACGCGAAGCTGTCTAAGTGTGATTTTTGGATGAAGCAGGTGGCATTCTTAGGCCACATTATCTCAGAGAAAGGGGTGATGGTCGACCCCCAAAAGATAGCAGCCGTAGAGAAGTGGAGTCCGCCAAAGAACGCTAAGGAGATTCGGAGTTTTCTGGGACTAGCAGGTTACTACAGGAGGTTCGTGGAAGGGTTTTTCCAAATTGGCCCAACCACTGACCTTACTCCTACGTAAATTCCAGAAATTCATCTGGAATGACAAATGCGAAGCGAGTTTCCAAGAGCTCAAGAAGCGGTTGACCACAACACCTATTCTGGCACTCCCTTAGGAGTCGAAGGATTATGTGATGTACAGTGATGCTTCTAAGCAAGGTCTGGGTTGTGTGTTGATGCAAGATGGGAAGGTGATAGCCTATGCATCACGACAGTTGAAGCCGTATGAGGAGAACTACCCAGTGCATGATCTGGAACTAGCTGCTGTGGTATTTGCTTTGAAAATCTGGCGCCATTATCTGTACGGAGTTCGCTGCCAGATATACACTGACCACAAGAGCCTCAAGTATGTGTTCACCCAGAAGGAGTTGAATATGAGACAGAGACGCTGGTTAGAGCTCATCAAGGACTACGATATTGAGCTTCTCTATCATCCTGGAAAGGCTAATGTCGTAGCCGATGCGTTAAGCCGCAAACCTCAGCATGAGGCTATGATCAGCTGTTTGACAGCAAGTCCTGCTCTTCAGAAGGATCTGCTCAAGTTAGAGGCTGAGGTCTGGTTTGAGAAGAATCAAGGACAGTTGTGTATGATGGAGATTTAGTCTGATCTGTTAGCAGAGATAAAGGTAAAGCAGACAGAGGATGTTGTATTACTGCAGATCACCATTGATTTCCTTGAAGGAAAAGCCCCAGGCTTTGTCGTAAGGGAGGATGGATCTTTATGGTTTGGGAATCGCATCTGCGTCCCCAATGTCCCTGAGATCCGACAGACCATCCTTCAGGAAGCTCACGCATCCGGCTATTCAGTGCATCCTGGAGCTAGTAAGATGTACAAGGATCTGTGAAAGAACTACTGGTGGTCTGGCATGAAGAATGAAGTGACCGAGTATGTGGCCAGATGCTTGGTATGCCAACAGGTCAAGATTCAGCACCAGAGACCTGGTGGGAAGCTCCAACCACTTCCAGTACCCACATGGAAGTGGGAACAGATCTCGATGGACTTTGTTATGGGGCTCCCTAAGGGTCAGGGACAGAAGGATGCCATTTGGGTGATTGTTGATCGACTCACCAAATGTGCACACTTTATTGCTATTCGATCTACCTGGAAGCCGGCTAAGCTAGCAGAATTGTACCTACAGCACACTGTCCGCCTTCATGGGATTCCTTCGTCCATTGTCTCTGATCGCGATGGACGGCTCATCTCAGCGTTCTGGAAGAAGCTGCATGAGGGACTTGGTACACAACTGAATTTCAGTACTGCTTTTCACCCTCAGACAGATGGTCAGTCAGAAAGGACCATTCAGACACTTGAGGATATGCTAAGAGCCTATGTCCTAGATAGACCGACAGATTGGGAAAGCAGTTTGAGTTTGATTGAGTTCACCTACAACAACAGTTGGCATGCATCCATCAAGATGGCTCCTTTTGAAGCCCTCTATGGACGGAAGTGTCGATCGCCTGTATGTTGGGATGATGCGACTGATGCCATCCATATAGGTTCGGAGCTGTTAGAGAAGACAGCTGAGGAAGCTGCAATGATCAAGCAACGAATGTTGACCGCTCAGAGTCGCCAAAAGTCTTATGCCGACCCTAGGCGTAGAGAGGTCAACTTTGAGGTGGGTGATAAAGTGTTTGTAAAAGTGTCACCCACGAAGGGAGTCTTCCGGTTTGGAAAGCGAGGGAAGCTGAACCATCGATATGTCGGGCCATTTGACATCCTGTAGCGTGTAGGAAATGTTGCCTAACGCCTTGCTCTGCCTCCGTCACCTCATCCAGTACATGATGTCTTTCATGTATCATTGTTGTGGAAATATGTGCCTGACCTGACCCACATCCTGAGCTATGAGGACATTGAGGTCCGCCCCACCGGAACCTACGAGGAAGAACCGGTGCGGATTCTAGAACGACGAGAAAAGCAACTTCGCACCAAGGTAGTCCCGCTCGTCAAGGTGCTTTGGTCAAAGCACGGAACCGAGGAGATGACTTGGGAAACCGAGGAAGAGATGAGGAAACGCTTTTCTCAATTGTTTTCTACTTAGCGCGAGTCGCATAGTTATTTCATTACCTTGTTTATTCGAAATGTGATGAATAAGAAAACTTGTTTGAGACCTTTGTTATGGCTCATTTGGTTAATGTTATAAATTCGTGTTGATCTTTTATTCATTCCTCTCGTCGGTTCTAGAGTCCCAAATGATTTATTCTCATTTCCTTACTTTTCTCTTCTCTTTTCTTTTTCTACGTTTCGGGACGAAACATATTTTAAGGAGGGAGGTATGAAATACCCCAAATTATTTTTGGGATATTTCTTTAGATAATATTATACTATACTGTGTGAATTTAGGAAGTCAATAAATTCACATAAGATATATATAATTTAAATTAGAATAATTATATTATTCTAATTTTATCGTCTAACCATTCTTTCTATTTAATTTATTTAATTTATAAAGTTAAATTAAATAATATTTTCATTCCGCTAATATATATATGATATATATATATAGACCCATATACATGTATAATGTATAGTTAAATTCATTTTGCATTCTAAACCCAATAAAGAGTTAAGCCCAATAGAAATTGGCCCATTTCTTTTTCTTCTCTCTCTGTTGGTTTGGCCTGGCCGTGGTGAAAAACCCAGATGGAAGATAGAATTTGTTTTTTTTTTTTTTTACCTCTTTCCTTCCTCTCCTCTATCTTTCCCTCAAGATCAACTCAAGAGGGATTATTCCCACCTCAGCCAAATCCGAGATCTCAGCAACTGGATCAACCTCTTCCTCCCTATCTTCTTCAATTTCAGTCCTATAAATAGAGGAGGACCCCGGTAGTTTTCATCATTCAAGCAATCAACTTCCTCTTCTCTCTCGAACACACCCCCGTGAGCAACCGGCAGCAGCTCCACTGCAATCGGGAGCAACCACCGTCAGCCACTGCAGCACCATCGCCGGACTTCCGCAGTCCTCCACCACCGGCGACTGGAGTCCGAGCCGAGCCATCGCCATCGCTCTTTTCTGCAGAACGCAGCCCCCGCCGGAAGCGCCCCGTGAACAGCGAATCGATCGAGCCTAGTCGATTGCCGTCCGAGCCACGACCGCCTCCAGTCCGTCGCCCTGTTGTCTCCGACTGACCGTTGCTCGAAGCCCACGCCGTCGGAAGCCATAGCCGCCGAGGAAGGACTTCTGCTTCTTCGTTGTACGTGAGGTAGAAGAAGACAGTGAAATGGGATTTTTCAATCTCTTTTGATTTAATTACAAAAGTTTCCCTTGTTTTATATGATTTCCGTTTTTGACCCTAAGTTAATTACTTATTAAGTTAAGTGGCCAATAATTCTAAATTATTCAATTCTTGCCCGTTTCAGCGACACCAAGAACTCTCGAAGCACTCACGCCGGATCCCGCTCCCCGAGGAATTCATATTGGTATATAATATTTAACTTTATAGAATTAATTCAATTTCAAATTGAGTTAAGTAAAGTTAATTTCATAAAATATCAATATTAATATTCCTTTTTCCGTTGGATTCGATAGGTGCTAAAATCCCGCCTGGTTATCATCAACTGATCATCGGAAGTCAAGGCAAGTGATTTCGTTCATCGCCCTTTGCGTGTTTCGTGATTCTTTTGACGTGCCCTTTTAAATTCTTCTGTGTCGAATGCGGCCCTGTGGCCAATTTCCTTGCCAATTTTGATAAACTGCATACCCGCCTGCTTGATGTAATTTATCTTTTTAATCATAACTTGGCATGAGTTAAATAAATGGGCAATTATTAAATGAATTATAGTGATATGCGTATTAAATATGATTGTTTGTTTATAACTCGAGATAAGTAAAGGTTGCCCATTTTCTTCTTCCTAAAGTGCATGATATTTTGTTTGTTCTTTCATGCAAACTAGTGGCATGTGATAGTAAGACCCTTTGAATTATCCATGCTTATCCCTGTTTGATTTAATGTCGTTATTATGATCACCTAGTATAAATTGTTTATGTATGATAAGATAGGCACCATGTGATGCTTAGTTGCGATATGATAAAATGCGCACCACGTGATGCGAGTGGCTTTATGCCTTTGGCAAGTTATGCAGTAGACTGACTTGCAGGTTGTGGTTCGTTAAGCCACCGCCTTATAAGGTTTCATGAAACACCATCCCGGAATGCATTCTCTGCGGGGTGATAAAACAACGCACTGATGTAGGTCGTGGTCCTTGTTAAAGGCCCGACCGGTACCACGTAGTATTATTATTATGATCATTATCTTTAATATCGACTGTTATATAGGTGATCATTTCAGTTATTATACTTATCTGCCTCGAGTATAATTTCATTTCTTATCTTATAATCGATCGATATGATCATCCGAGTCATGTGTGAGTTTTTATCATTTTCATTCAGTTTCTACTATAAATATTCGTGTCATTCCCTTAACCTGAGACATACCGTTTTATGGTCACTGTAAGGTTAAAGTCTGAACATTTTCCTTATCATTTGCTAGTCTTAATTGTACTAACCATCCTATTTATTGGATGGCTGGTGTCCTTCGTTCTCATGAAACACCAGACCATATTCCACAGGTCTAGTGCAAACAGCGGAGCAGGAGAGAGTTGAAGAGCGGGCTATCAGTTATTGAATATTTTATTACAAGTTTTGAACCTCTAAAGTTTCCGCACCGCTACTTTAATTTCATCTATTTTGGAATTTATTCATACTTTATAGTTTTGGAATCTTTATGTTATCGTGATCAGATATTCTAAACTAATAAATTTTATTCACTTCCGCCTATTTGATTGTATTTAAATTATCATCTTGTTTATGGGAGCATGGATGCATGTCCCTATAAGCCTCAGGTGAATTCAAAGACATTAAAGTCTGCGGATTCATTGGCGCTGCAACACTCCTTTGGGATCTAAAAAGGGGTGTTACATAAAATATCTCGGCCCAACACTTGATGTACTCAACATGGGCCTTGGTAGTACTCGACATAGCTTAGCCCACTCGACATAAGGAAGACTAGGGTGGCCCATGTGAATGTCGAGCCTTGTCTTGTCATGGAGGGTGTTGTCGAGTTTGCATGAGCTTTGTTTTAGGACAGAAGCTCATCTGTTGTGTTGGGGGAGTAGCCTTGAACCAAGTGATCCAGGGTGGTCTGAATCCTTGCTCCAACGTTCCATGGTAACGGACAAGAAAGGCTTTGGTTGCATCTTGAATCTTCTTGGCCCTTTCACGAGTGATAGGACCATCTAACAGAACCTTCATATTGTCCTCAATGCCACCAGGAGTCATCACCTATTGCACTGCATCACATGGGGCCCTTGCCAACTTGGGAAGAAATTGATTGGGACACCGCGGTCTTTCATCTCGACGTGCAGAATCGCCCGGTCTACAGGATGTTGGGCTTCAACAGCGATGATCTTTAGCGGCTCGCCTTCCCTTTCGACCTTGGAGTGCCGGAGCAGTGGTTCCATGATCATCTTACTAATGAACAGTTCGCGATGAAACAAGACCGATGATGCAACTAGGTAAGAAGACTTACTTCTTTCATCAATTTTGTGTGCTGACTTGTCATGCGATCTTGCTTTTGAAAAAGGATCCCTTTTTTCTTACGTAGGGGCGAGTCTTCATGCAGAGTGGTTAGGGGAGGCATATGCGCCTGATCCAACGCAACGTCAGCCTGGAGGGCGATCTCCGTAGGCTAAAGTAGATGCTCGTAGAAGTCGCCATGCCACATAAAGAAGTGGAAGGCCTCCGCCAACGTCTAGAGGAAGTGGAGCGGAAGCTCGCCGAGGAGAAAGCCAGGGGTGAAGTATTGGAGAGAGATCTGGGCGTTGAGCGTTCGCGGATTGGGGAGCTTCAACAGACCGTGTCCTCGCTTCAGTCCAGTTGTGAGGCCAACGTTGTGGAGATGGAGGCCAAGCTGGCCGCGATGATATAGGAAAAGAGTACCGATCGCAAACCGACGATGATATTGTCTCCTATAGGCTGGAAGTTCCTAGCCATCACACAATGCTGGTCGACGACTGGATAAGGACCCTCGATGTTCTCTCGTTCATGGCGAGCGCGGTTCCAGAGTGGCTAGCTGAATGAAGAAGCGGGACAGGAATTCATCCAAGGCCGGTACCACGAGTGCTTCCATGCGGGCATGAGGGCCGGGATTTATCAGAGCGTCAAGTGCTCCACAGAAAACCCTTGAGTTCCTTTGGAGACTTTCCCCCCGCGTGAAAACAAAGAGGGCTGGGGCCCTATGGATGACGAGGAGATTGAGTTCAGTGGCAACACTCTTTAAGCTTTTTCTTTAAAGAACATGTTCGTGGATAAACTTGGCGTTATGTTTTGCCTTTTTCTTTGTCATGGCCGTGTCCCTTATAAAGGGCCTTTTTATTATGGTTTGTTGGTATTTTTTGGAAAAACATGTTGGCCGTGCACGTCTCAGGCCTTTGAATGATGGTTTTTGACGATATGCTGCCTTTCTTTAAAGTTTCACCCTTCATTATTCTTATATTAAACATCAAAGATTACAACATTAATTTTTAGGACGGAACTTCTAAGTACGTGAAGACCATCCCAGTTTCTACTCTGACACTGTGAGCTTGTGCGATGGTGCCCTACCCACGCCCGAGCCAGAGCAGACCGTCGTCGCCGTGTTCCATTCGGACGCCGACGCTTCTTCGGTGTTCGTTGGTCTAGGTTATTCTCCCAACGGCCAATAAACCAAACTCCTCAAAACCTACTGACAGGGGATATGGTTGCAAAGTATTTCTTAGCGATTCAGAAGTAAGAATTCAGACGTTTTATGAAAAAGAGATGCTTACCAGCCTCTGAGTTTGCGTTGCTTTCTCGACCAACCGAAAAAATGCTCTCGGTCTGCTTCATGTCGCCATGTAAAAAGGCCTTGGCCCGTTCTCTGTTGCCATTTCTTTCTTGGCTTGGCAAGGTGCCCGTGTTTTGGCTTCTCAGGGCTTCAATTTATAGTGGGGGTTGTCCCTCCTTTTTCGTGAGGGGTCAATTCGAGGCTCATTTGCATGAGCAAGCCTGCCAATGTTTAGGCCTGCTTTTACTTCCTTGGATTCCTGATTGCTCGGGAAGGAGGAAGTTAGAGAGCGTTTACCGATACAGTCTTTTGATTGAGGTTTACCTCTTAGAGATTTTCGAAAGACGTAACTTTTTTGTCGGACTTTTATTGTCATACGTTACATCGAGATTCAGAAAAAAAGCATGCAGACGTTCTTAGCGGTTTTAGAGCCTCTTAGAGTGATTTTTTAGCGGCCATATTCATTTTTACTTCTAGGAGTGCTTGTCCCAGCATGGTTGCTTCTTCCTTCATTGTTGGGTTGTTGGTCTGGGTCCGACACTTACACCTCGAAGTGGAAATCCCTTTCTTAAACGAAAAGTAAGGTGGAGCAGACGTAGACCCGATTGGAGAGGGAAAATTCAGGCCATCCTTCAGTGTATCAGTATGCTCTATCAACGTCTCTTTCTACATCAACCTCGAAGTCCGTGCATATGGTGGACCATAGGTAGATGAGCTCGCGGGCACTTCTCTCCATCCGTTCGTACGATCGGGGGAGTCGCAGCTTTTCCATTTGTTCCTCTTTGGTGATGAATCTGTAGAACGCTCGCGGTGGACCGTCTTAGCTCATAGTCGTTTGCTTAGAGCGAGGCGCCCGAAGTGTCGCCTTCGGTGTTTATCTTTTATAGGGTCGTTGGTGGGAGCCCCTTTGGGCACGTGGGCTCCCATCGAATGCATTAAGTTTAAGTGGAGGGGATTCTTCGTCCACGTTTGCGAGGATTGCTAGGTTTCACGATCTGTTGGGCCAGCTCATCTTGCTTCCTTGGCCCACGTCCCCCAGTGTGGGCGGCTTTTCTCGTCTTGCATTAACGAATTGATGAGAGCCACACCACAAATTTTAGGAAAGCTGGAATTCTTAATTACTCGGTAGTTTAATTATTATTCTAAGCAAAACACGCCTTATGAGCATCCCCTTTTTTCAAGGTTCTAACACCATCGCGGATGATCTATGAGCGAGGAAGTGGCTCTTCTAGCATGATGCCTTACACAGCCCATCTCAGGTTCGTATAGTCATGATCAGGATCGACCACCGAAACCTCGTACCAGGATTCTCCTCTTTATAAAGGTCAAGATGGCCACTACTCACACGCGGTTGGACATAGCAAAATCTGCCCTTACCTTCGTTTGTCAGTAGATCCCATCCGGGTCTCGATCAACCTTGACCTCATGCTCGCGAAAAGAGAGTGAACAAAGAAGGATCCACCTCTGGGCGTCGTCTTCTAACAGTGCATACGCAAGGGGAAGCCGAAGTCGTTGGAGCTGCTCTTCCCAAATAACGACCCTGTTGAAAGAACTGTTTTCTTGGGATGACAAGTTCTGCCCTCGGGCTTCTTTTTGTAATCGTGTGTAATCACGGGTTATCGGTTATTTCTTTGCTGGTGGAGATTCGTGTCGTGACTAGACTGATCTCGCGCTTCCAAAAAATGCATTCGTTGCACTATCCGAAGCAGGGTAGTGTCGGACATGTGTTTGCTATACCGAGTCTATAACAGTGCCTCTTCATTTTTTCACATCCCTTTTGGTGTGTTCGGCTCTGTTCAAGCCTGTGCTATGCATTTCTTAGTTGCATGTGACTCCTGGGGAGTTTTTAGCGGGTTGCTCGGGTGAACTCTTTAAAAGGGGAGACTTTGTGCGCCTTCATCCGCCGTGTTCTTCACTATTTCATCATGTCAGCTCCAAGCCGGACTACTTGGGCTTTTTTTCAGTCCGTTGATTATCCGGAGCAGATGCATCGTTTGGTTAACACTTTAATCCTTGAGTTGTCGTTCTTTTTTTCGAGCATTAATCTCTTACTAAACCCCCTCTTTTTTTTTTTGTGTCTGAGCAGATGTTACCCTTGCGTTTCGAGGACGAGTACCATTTGGCCATCTCTGAGTAAGTTCTTCTGTTATCTCGCACTCTTCGAGACTTTCAAGTGAACGTCACCCGTGGCGACTATGCCGTGTACTATCTTAGCCATGGATGGAACGACTTTGCTTGCTCACATAGCCTCGACATAGGCTCCTCCTTGACATTTCTTCATAAAGGAGGTGCCCACTTTGAAGGTTGCATGATGGACTCGGGTGGCGACGAAGTCGACGATGAATGGGCTGAACCCCACCCTGAGGGGCCTTTGCCTAACGGGACCCCTTTATATCCTGATAGGACTCGATTGTTCCCTGACAGGTCTTAGCTGGGATGAGCCTTTGGGATCTGATGGTGTTCCAGGTTTCCCTTTCGGCGGGCCAGTTAGGGTCGTCCCGTTTGTAATGTTAGGTCTTTGTGTTGTCTTTTCATTCTCAGTGACTTTCTCAAAAGAATCCATGGTGTTGTTCATGCTCTTCCCTGATATTCTTTGAATAACTCTGAGAGCGTTTCCTTGCGGCAAACGTTTAGATTGTTCGGTCCCTCTCGGGGACAAGACTTTCAGTGGTGAGAGGATCGATAGGATATTTGGTTCGCATAACCTCACCGCGACCTAGCGCCTGGAAAACACTACAAAAAATAAAGAAATTTGCCACGCTACCTAGCTTCGGAAGGGGCTTACCATGGCAATTGGTGGCAATTGATACCCTTTTGCCACTGATAGTAGCTTCGACAAAGGTTACCCTAGCTACACTAAAAAGAAAAATAAATTAACCATGCCAGCTAGCAACGGCTAGAGTTTGCCGTCGCCATTGCAACACTTTTGCGATGGCAGGTCCCCGTAGCAAATCCTTTTCTAATTTTTTTTTTAAAAAAATAGTATGGGAGATGGAATATAATTTGTCAAACCCTAATCTACCTTTCCCATCCACATTACCTCTGTCTCCCAAAGAACTGAAAGAACAACTCAAAATCTCCATCTCTGCCGAGAACCCAGATTTGAGATCTCCACCTTTGCCTACACCTCGGATCTAATTATCTCGTCTTCCTCCTCTTATTCATCTCGAGATCTCTCTCCGACTCTCGTCGTTCTTCCTCGGATATCTGTTTCCAGCCTCATTTGAACGAAACACCTTCTCCCTGTGGCCATCGACCTTTGATAAGCAGATCTGATCTCGCCGGTGCAAATCCCTCACAACGTCGGCGAGACAGTCATCTCTGCACTGCTTGTGCGCCGCTCATCAACACACCGCATGTGTGTCGCTCGTCCCCATGCCGCCTATGTGTTCCTCGTTTGCTGCCATGAACATCCACCTCTCTCTCTCTTTCTCAGATCTCTAGCATCTCCGTTATTGGTAATCTTTTTAAACACTTAGTTGTTTAGGGTTTGATTTAGGAAAATAGAGAATTAAAAATAGTATCATCCAAGATTAGGGTTTGTTTTGTGTTTGCTGAATTTAGGGTTTTTGCTATTTCACCTTCTAATTTGTCATGATTTTCTTTGGATTGTTGGGATTTTGAGAGATCTTTTGATAAAAATTTGGCGCTCTCTTCATGCTTGGTGGTTGATAGAAACTCACTGAGAGAGTTGTTCGAGCAATTTGCGAGTTAGTGTAGATGAACTATACTAGTTATCTCGTTTTAGAACCGATAGTACTGGTTTTTGACCTCTGGTTATACCTCTATATGTATTGTTGTGCTCTTGAATTTGTAATTTCTTGCATCTCAGAAAATTTGATGAGATAGTTTTAGTTTAGGCGAACAAAACTATTTTCTCAGCTAGAGCTGGGTTTAATTGTGTCCACTTGATACTTATGTGATTAATCTGCCAAACAGACCTTAATTTTCTCCAGGTTCTTTGATGGCTTCATCTTCAAGTGTATAGGAAGGTATTGGAGAAGAAGAGGAAGGGCGACGGTACCGAGTACCTTGTCCTCTACTCGCCGACAGCGTTGGAGATGTCTCCTCCCCCATTCCGGCGACGCCTCGGGTCACCTACACCGGCTCCTGGAGCTTCCTCGCCTCACACCGACGCTGCTGGGCACACCCTGGGCCACCAAACGAGATGAGGAGGGCCACACCCAATGAACAGGGACCGTGTGTTGAGCCTCCGAGAAGCCCGTTGATCCGCGTGTCCGAACCTGAACCCTTGACTGGCCTCGTTGAGATTGGGTATAGCTTTTGGGTCTTGGCTTTAAAATTTGTTCCGATTACGTTGTTGTTTGAATTATTTGACTTGCTTTTGGTCTGAATGACTTTTTGATTTAGTGTTGTGAGCTGCTGGTTACTTTTGTTCATGAAATTGAATCCATTAGATTGTTTGTAAGTTAGGGTGGAACCGGTTAGGCTTAAAATAATATTAATGATTTGGTAAGTAGGGCTCTTGAGGTAGAAACCAATTATAAATATGAACACTGTGTCTGAATGCTACCTTGGTGGATGAATTTATTATAAATGTTAGTTGAGAGGGTTAAGTGCATAAGGTAATGTGAAAGGATGTCTTCATGACTTATTTGATAAATATTATATCCCTTAATACCTTTTAAAGCAAGGGGAAAATGATAAGAAGGTAACCTAAGCCGTTTTAACTAATGTGCTTGAGTACCGAGTTATTGTTTGTTACATGCTTATAGTATTATAATAATTGGCTAAGTTTGGAGAATGAGCATACATGTTGAAACCTGGAAATGAAGAAGATATATGAATTATAGTATGATCGTTGTAGAATGAACAAAATGAATAAACATTTGCTATGGTTGATTTAACCAATTTGAGATTAGTATCATCAACTTTTATTATTAAAATGATGTAAGAAGTGCCTTGGGAACTTGTTAAGCTTGTAAACTTATTTGAGGAGATTCTTGAGTTGTGACCTTGGGTGGTTGTGTTTGAGATGATTAATTACATGAGAATTCATATAAGATAATTGTGGACTTCTTTTGATGATTTGAGAATTTATGGTTTCGTTGAACTGTTTGAGGATTTGATCATTGACGAATTACTTGAGCAAATATTTAAGGGACAAACATGAGCTTGATTTGAAATAAGATGTTTTGAGTGATGATCTTGGTAAGACTTGAGACTAAGCTTCATACTTGATGGGAATAATTAATTCATCATGTGGTTACTTGGAGGTCTGGTTGTGTGTTGCTCAAATATGTATTGATGAGCGATTCCTTGCTTATTACATGCTAGAGTGATGGATGATTCTCTGAGTGGCTCGTGCCCTCACTTGTTATGTAGTCCTTAACTGGCTTCAAAATGTTCAGGTAGGAGCTGCACGCACAACGGAATGCAGAACCTGTAAGGAAATATAAGAGAGCAACATCTACTACCTCTCAGACTCAGTGGACAAGATACACTTTTTGTCCGGTGGGAGCCTCTCAATTTCTTTACTTTTTCTTATATTCTTTATGAGTCTCTCTTGAAATTACTCATATCACTTGCAATTGTATTGATTTTACATTGGTTTTAATGTCGAACTTGCCAAATAACTTGCAGCAACAATACCCCTGTTGAGGTTTGCCTATGGTAAGGTCATCAATGGCTTGGCAGCATTACAGTGGTTCTGGCCGGTACTCTTCACTAGCATCTTGGTATAGACTCATCAGTACATGGAGTTCACTTTGGTCAGGTAGTATGTTCATGGAGCCCTAAGGCTTGTTTCCTCCCTTGTCATAGTTTTTGTTTCCATATTTGTGCTTCATGAGCTTCAAAATTTTCAGGACCAAGATATATTGTTTTGTCCATATTTAACTGCAGAGAAAAATTAGGACTTATTGAGGAGTATTGCTGGTAAGTTCAGGCAAGCTGGGAAGTTCAGGCAAAGTTAGGACTTTTACACAGCACTATAAATATTAGTATTGCTGGTAAGTTCAGGCAAGCTGTGTATAATGCCCTCTGTTGTGGATGTACTTTGTACCCAACATAATAGAAGCTTTTTGCTGGATAGGTGGACTGGATTGGAAAGAAGAATCAAATTGATGCTGGTGAGGGTTGTTCATGTTGTTCATAAATATGCGATTCCGGGATCTTTTGATTATTATTGACTGATGTTGTAATTCAAATGTGCAGCTGGTGTGAAGCAGATTGTTTTAGTGGGGTCTACGGGAGGAACACAACCTGTTAATTCTCCGAACAAACTGGGAAATGAAAATATACTGGTATTTTTCTTCACTCTCTATTGACACTGTACATGTTCAGGCAAAATGTTTCATAGGATAATAAAATTATTTGGGAGAATGGGAAGGAGGTGTATAAGTATACACTATATACAAAGTACATGTTTTATTTCAATCTCCTATTTTTAGAATTTTTACTTTAATTTGGCCTGTAAAGTTGATCCTCTATGTTCTCCATTATCTAGTTTAGTTGTTGAATTTGTGATTTAAGTTTTGTTATTATTAATTAAGAGTGAGATGCTTGCTTCTAGTAGGTTCCATCGGGTTGACTTATCCTTGCTCATCCATTTTTTCCTCCAAAAATGCCTCTGCAGCTAGAGCTTTTACATCCAACGTTTCGGACTTGCATTTTGAAGAACCATGGATAAAGATAGAGAAGAAAATTATAGATCTTGTGATTCCCATGTGTCAAAATGGAATTGTTTTGAGTATCAATATAGGCTATATGGCTACTTATCAACATATTATGTATATTTATTGTGTATAAATTAGGTATTTTTTGACATTTTATTTTGTTTGTAAATTTTGTATAATTAATGAAATTTTATTATATAGGTAAATTGTGGTTATTATTTATTTAAAAAAAAAATATTGGACTTTTTAGCCCGAGTCTAAAGAATTCGGGCTAAAAAGCAGTTTTTTTTTGTAAATTTTGCCCCACACTTTAGCTACGGCAGCTAGCCGTTGCTAATTTTCTTACTATGGCTATTTGCCGAAGCTACTAAATTTTTCCACCCCAAAATTCGCCACCCCCCTATTTACCATATTTAAGCCGAAGTTAGATGCCTTTTGCCATCCCTTGAAGCCCTTTTGCCACGGCTTTTTACCGAAGCGAATTTCTTTTTTTTTTTGTAGTGAAAGCAGGCTCGTGCTACGGTCGGACGCTCGACGAGGAGCAAGTTTCAGCGTTCTGGGACTTGGTAATTTCTTTGATCCGAAAGGCTTGTGCTACGACCGGACGCCCGACGCGGAGCAAGCTCTAGCATCCTGGGACTTATCAATTTTTTCGATCCGAGAGGCTTGGGCGACGACCGAACGCCCAACGCGGGAGGCTTAGGCTACGACCGGATGGTGTTGTGAGCTGAATCTGCCATGTTTTACAATAACTTTTATATCGTGTTCTGCATACATTTCATGCATTTGGGTTAGAATAATACATAATTTGTGTAGTTTATGTTTATTTGCATTATTTGGAGGTCTACACAAGATTTTGTTATATTTCGCAGAAATCGGACGCACTTTGGAGCTTAAAGGAAAGTCATGAAGAAGCTAAGGATGGTGCAACTATAGAAAAGGCCATTTTCAGCATTCATCATTCCGAGTCAAGTTCTGATGTCTTCATGAGAGTTGTAGCCCTCGGAAAGAGCTTTCCAACGCATGGTCATATGTGTCAATCCAACAAACGAGGACTCGGGAAAGTGCGTTTCAAGAACAGAGCAGAAGACTGAGAGATCTACTCGATATCGAGGACCTTTACTCGATATCGACCAAAGCCCAGATCGAGTAGAGAACCCAGAAATCGACAAGTGAAGCTGGGGAGCTGGAGCAGGTTAGTCGATATCGACAAGATTTGGTCGATATAGTAAGCACCTAAGTCGATTTCCATGTCCAGAGCCGAGATCGACGAAGCTGAGCACTGGGAAGCCGAACATGTTACTTGATATCGAGAAAATTACTCGATATCGAGGACAACCCAAGTCGACAAGTGTCCAGGAGCCGGAATCGAGTTGCTGAGCTGAAGACGAGAAATTTCTACTCGATATCGAGCAGTCCTAGTCGATATCGAGTAAATCCCGGGAGCCGACGTCGAGGAGTCCGAATTTCTTGTTAAGTTTCTATCCCGAATCCAATGGTGATATTTTCGAGATGAAATTCTATCAAGATCTATCAAGTGCCATCAAGTCAAGGGAGAAGATATTTTATCTACATTAGATATAGTCCTAGTTGATTTAATTATTTATTTCCATTATTTTATCTTAAATAATTAGATAGATAGATATAGATATAGATAGGATATTCTTTCCTAATTAGAGAGGGAAGGAAGCCTATAAATAAAGCCCTAGGGGGCTTATTTTCATTGATTCAAGTCAAGTCGTCTTAGGGCGCAAGGAGAGAGAGAAGGCGAGAGAGGGGGAAGAGAGGGAGAGAGAGAGAGAGAGAGAGGAGAAGGAAGGAGACGAACGGTTGTAAGTTTTAGTTTATTTTATGTTAAAGTTAATTTCTTTTATTATGGTTTGTTTCTAATTTCCTTCTTCTAGGGTTTGGGTGATCCCAATATAGATATGCGTGTTTGATTTATAAATCCATGAATTTATATGTCTTTATCATCATCTACCTATGTGCTTAATCTTTTGTGAGAGATGAGGAAATGCCTTATTCATAATATTGAAACGAAAGTGATCTTATTATGAATTAGATAGTAATTAGGGTTTATTTGCGAGAGCCGATTAATCCTAATTAAGAAAAGGTAGAAACAAATTAGGTTTTTATGCGAGAGCCTCTATCACCTAAATTGTTGGAATTTGCGAAAGTCGATTATTTGATATAAAGCATGCATCTTTATGTGATTTATAATCTACACATATGTTTGTTGCTGTGGTGATCCCTAACCTTGGAAGTTTGCATCTTTATTTATTTTATTTTATTATTTTTATTCGGCACATATTCTACTCGATATCAAACCACCATTCTCTCTCCATCCCTCGACATTGACCCCTCTATTCTTTGTCGACAGCAACCTCCCACCTTTTCCCGCTATCCTTGAACCCCAAAACATACTAAACCTAGAACCGCTGACTTCTCTCATGAGGACGAACCTGACTTGACTATCCTATAGCGGGGTGTTGACTATAAATTTATTTGGTCGAGAAACCCTCTCAACAAATTGGCGCCGTTGACGGGGAAGCAATCATTCGCGCCTTAGGTAGTTAGATCTCACTTTTCTCTTGAGTTACTTAGCAGGTATATGCGCCTTTCTGGTCGAACACCTGAGTTTGACGCCTTAGACGAACCGGAGCGCCTTATACACATTCAAGCTAAACTAAAAAGAGCCATGACGGCTGCAGAGATACAGGAACAGCTGATTGAGAGGCTTACGAGGGAACTAGCTGCTAAAGATACTGCTCTCAACACTGAGAGAGTAGGCATGCAACAAGAAACTGCGCGAAGGAGGCAATTGGAAGATGAGCTTTCCCAATACCCTACCACTGCAGAGGATTACATACATCCGACTCTCATTGTGCCTGAATCGGCCATTCTAATCCCTGAAAATAACTATGAAATTCACACTCCTTTCCTTATTGAAATAAAAAATAATGCTTTCTTTGGTAGATTTAATGAATGCCCTCTTCAGCATATTACCAACTTTACTGACATGTGTCGTACTCTTGCTGAAGGTACCACCTTGGAGTACATCCTGATGAAGGCTTTTCGTTGGTCCCTATCTGGTCCAGCACTGAAGTGGCTTGAAGGCCTGAAACCGCGATCCCTCACAACATGGGCTGAAGTGAAGCAGAAATTCCTCAACAAGTTCTTTCCTCCTGTCAAGACAACACTCCTCCGCTAGAAGATCATAGCTTTCAAACAGAAGCCTGGGGAACCGCTGGCAAAGGCTTGGGAAAGATATAAAGATCTGCTGCGATCATGCTTTACACATGGACAACAACCCTACGTAGTTCAAGAGATCTTCTTCAATTCTCTGGACTTGGCTGCAAAGGACATGATCAACACATATACTCACTATGAGTATCTGATAATGCCGCCTGCTGACGCATGGGCTGCTCTAGACAAGCTGACCAACTATGATAACAAGTATGGAACTCCAACCAACTATGAAGAGAATCTCTACGCCAGGCCAGCACCATCCATGCCCCTCTATGAGCCCTCTAAAGAGATTGATCCAAATGTCAAGGAGCAGTATTACAAATATCAGAATCACAAGCTCCTCAAACAAGTAAAGTATCTTTCTGTCAACCAGCCTTGCATTGAATGCGGATAACAGAGGCACACCACTACTGAGTGCCCACACACAGAACAAGTCAGGCTGGCAGGATACCATGAAGAGGCAGCTTACGTAGGGGGTCCCAACCGCTACATGGGGGACCAAAGGTTCCAGCAACCGCAATGGAACCAAGGTGCCCCTAGGAACCCCCCACCCTACAGAGCTCCAGGACATCCGGAAAGGGACCAGAAGAGGGATGATCTACAGACAATCCTAGAGGAAATTCGGAGGAACCATTCAGACACCAAGCAGTCCTTCAACTCAGTCTACACTCAGATTCAAGGTGTCAACTCTAGGCTTGGGGAAATCGATGTCTGGAGGAAGTCAATGGAAACACGGATTGGCCAGCTAGCAGCAGGCATCCCCAGACAATCAGGAACGCTCCTTGGATCTTCAGAACCAAATCCCAAGGGGAAGACTGGTCACATCGCTGCTGTAAAACTCAGAAGCGGCCATCAACTACACGAGCCAGAGGTCGGAATGCAGCAGGACGGAGAAGCTGAGAAATAGCTCGATATCGACCAGCAGCAAGTCGATATCGACCAGCATTTAGTCGATATCGAGAAAGACCAAGTCGATATCGAGGAGAGCCAAGTCGATATTGGATCTTCTACAGCAAAACCGACATCTGTTCTGGCTCCGAATCAGAAAAAGAAGTTGCCCTTCCCAAAAAAATCTCCAAAGGACCCAGCAGAGAAGAAATTTCAGCGCTACATCAAGATGCTTCAGAACTTCAATGTCACCATACCCTTCACAGAAGCTCTCAATGAAATGCCATCCTATGTCAAGTTCCTGAAGGAGATTCTAAGCAAGAAAAGGTCAATGGCTGAGATTACAGAGGAGTGCAGACATATGGACATCCTTGAGAAGAGGCCAGATCCAGGTAAGTTTGCTATAACCATTGGATTTGGTCCATACAAAATTAATGCTTTATGTGATCTTGGAGCTATTCTGAGTATAATGTCTTTAACAATTTGGTCCAAGATTAAGATAGGTGCCCTAGAGCCTGTGGATTCTAAGCTGTATATGGCCAACAACACGGTGGTCATTCCAACAGGCATGGTGGACAATGTGCCAGTACAAGTAGGTAAATTCTTTGTCCCTGCTGATTTTCTAGTTATTGATATGCCAGAGGACCCTGCTTGTCCAATTATTCTAGGAAGACCCTTCTTGGCGACGGTGGATGCCAACATAAGCGTGAGGAAAGGAGTGCTCACTTTCAACATCAGCGATGAGGTAATTGAGTATTTCTTTAATAAAACTGAAAGGCATACAGGTCCAATGGAAGAGGTAAAATCCATCTCAGCTGGTTACATCACTTGCGGGGAGCCCAAAGTAAGAAATATGACTCTTGAAGAGCTGGAAAAGAGGGCTATGGAAGCCCAGGTGGAGGAGATCATGGCCATCCTAAAGGAAGAAACCGAGAATCCACTCGACACGGACCAAGGTGCGTCGTTATGGACTAACTATTTTTCGGATGCCTTGACAGGATGCAAGTATGGGGTCGAAGTAGGATAAAATTCCTCGACATCGAGTAATTTAGTCGACATCGCCCAAAATCAGAAGCCTCCACCAGCACCAGTGTCGTCGAGCAGCCAACCTGAAGATTAGAACTCCTCGATATCGAGTAGGCTACTCGATATCAACCAAAATCAGGCTGCTTCGACTTCGCCTTCCTCGACAAGCAAACCACTGGCACCAGACGGCAACTCGATATCGACAACCCTAGTCGATATCGACCAAACTATACCTTCCTCGATTCCAGCATCATCGAGCAGCAAACCACCAGAAGCAGAAAACTTGTCGATATCAAGGACTATTCATCGAGATCGACCAAACACATTGGCTCCCGAATCCGTTTCTGCGAAGGTAAGCCAAGGTATGGATCTTTCTTCTCCTATTTCCATTAAAGATCTATCTATACATGGGAGAGGTTTGCCTTGGTATTTGCGCTTATGTAGGATTTCCAATGATGAGACCAAGGAGTATGAAGTTAGAGACAAGCTCTATGTTTCCAAATCAAAAGATCATTGGTTTCCTGACAAATTCAACAAGAAAAGGATGGGACCTTTCGTGGTGAACAAGATCCATTCTGGAGGATTATAGCTGATGGACAAGAATGGAGTCCTATTTGAAGCCCAAGCTACATGGGCCCTGCAGATGCTACCTTGACATAAACGAGAAGTCGGCCTAGCGACTATAAAATCTAGAGCTTGTACATAGACGTTTACTTTTTGGGACTTTTTGGACATTGTTTTGTTTGTTTTTTGTTTTGAACTTTTTGGTTTTTTTTTTGTGGGTATATGTCTTCTACATTTTTCAGGTCTATGGGATAGAAGCAAGCTATATTTGGACTCGGCCTAGGCATTTACACTCGAGATTTTGAAGCCCTGCACACCTGTCTAGTGTGTTTCTTTCTTTACCCTTGTTTTTATACAGTGAGGACACTGTAATGTTTAAGTATGGGGTGGGGGAAGGGCTTACTTTATGCACATATTTGGTTTTATTTGATATTTTGTGTGCATATTTAGAGTTTATTTCTTGAATTGCTTACACATGGCTATTTTGGAATCCATTATTGATTTATGAGCTTATATGCATGTTTTCCATAATTTGAAAAATGACCCCCATTTGAAAATTTTGATGAACGTCATGGAAGCTTTATATTGAACTCGACGATGCAAAATTGGATTCATTAGAGATATAGCATGAAATTGCCTAGTAAAGGGAAGTCACAATGAAATGCATATTTTCTTGAAAACCATGAAAGAAGGTAAAATTTGAAGTTGCTTTTGACATGTTGCATGATAAGATGATGGAGGACTTTATATTTCCATATAATGCTCATATTTTGATATCCTAGCCTTACCTATGCTTATGTATCACAAAAGCCATAATATGCCTTATTTCATATATTGCTCCACATGTTCTAAATATTGTCATTCTTTACCTTATCCGGGGATTATGTTGAGAATGATGTTACATTATGGAGATATTATATGGTGATTGTGTTGTTATTATCATTATTGGAGTTTGGTAGGAACTTGTTTGAAATATATGGAAAATTTAATGAGTTAGAAAAAATCCAATCACCTCGGAAAATTTAATAGTTTGGCGAGATGGGACACATTGTGAGGAGTCCAAAGCACTAAGTATCCGGGGCCATTCATGACACCCATGTTTGCGACTCGCGAGAAGGCAGTGCTGAGGTTAGAGAGGTAAAAGCATTATTATTGAAAAAAAGCATTATGAAAGGTGATGATTCTTATGAAAAAGGAATGTGGTTGAGAAAGTTTGGAAATACTCCATTTCCCCGGATTATTAGCACCACATTGCCAAAAATTACCCACCTTTAGCTTTTTACCAATCTACTCCTTATTGAGCTTAAATTAAAGTCCCCTTGATTATTAATGCTTTGTCACGAATGAATGTTTTTACATAACCCTCCTTTTGTGAGTAGATGTTGCTCTTAAAATTGCACATGCATGGATCTGTGACACTAGTACCTTTTCAAGGATGGTAATTGACTGCAGGAACATATAAGAATGAATCTAAGATGTTGAAAGTTTTGATTCCTTCCCCTGAATGACAAATTAAAAGTATTGCTTGAGGACAAGCAAGCTTAAGTATGGGGTGTTTGTTGTGAGCTGAATCTACCATGTTTTACAGTAACTTTTATATCGTTTTCTGCATACATCTCATGCATTTGGGTTGAAATAGTACAGAATCTATGTAGTTTATGTTTATTTGCCAAATTATGGAATCTACACCAGTTTCTGTTTAAGTTGCAGAATTCGAGGCAATTTACAGCAGTTATGAGAAAAGTTGGAAAAGCTCGGAAATCAGCTACAGAAGTCCAAGGTCAAAGGACTACAGAACCAGGACGAATTAAGCTGGAAACCCAGAGTTACTCGATATCGAGGATCTTACTCGATATCGACAAAGGATGTCCGAGCATGCCTAGTCGACTAAGAGCATGATCGAGGAGCTGAGAGCCAGAGCCAACCCGACTCCACAAGCCTACTCGATATCGAGTAGTTTACTCGATATCGACAACACCATGAAGCTATGCCCGGAGTCGAGGAAGCCACACCAAGTCGAGAAGCCGAGGACTGGACAGGCCGAGTACCAAGTTACTCGATATCGACGAAAGTTGTCGATATCGACAAGATCAGCACCACACTTCCGAGCCTGTGTCGGGGAGCAGTTCCTCGACCAAGACCAGCAACGCAAAAGGCGACACATGTCTACTCGATATCGACAAAAGTTGTCGATATCGAGGACCCTAGATCACCTGACCGAGCTTGATCGAGCATCAGCAACCCGAGATGCCCAGCCGGCCGAAGTCGACGCCAACTTTACTCGATATTGAGTAGAATTAGTCGATATCGAGGAGGGCCTTCTGGAGCCGCGTTACGCGGTGAGCTGTCCGACGCGGTTTGGCTTTGCTTGAGGCCGAAGGAATCCGAGTTTCCCGAGATCTATCCACATCTATCAAGGCATATCAAGATCTATCAACACAAGAAGAGATTTACCTATTTTAGATTTATTTCCTATTTGGATTTAATTATTTATTCCATTTATTTATCTTAAAGCAAGTAGATATTAAGATTTAGATATAGATAGACTTTCTTACCTAGAATAGCTAGGGAATGAAGGCTATAAATAAAGCCTTGGGAGCTGGTTTTTATTAATTCAATTTCAGAGACACGTAGTTACACATAGAGAGAGAAGGAGAAGAGGTTGTAAGTTTGAATTTATTAATGCAAGTTAGTTCTTTTTCATCAAAGATGTCTGCTATTGCGATGAAGAGCGAGTAGTCCACCCACTTCTAGGGTCGGGGTGAGCCCGAGAGTAGCCATGTAAGATAATGCGGTAAAAGTACAATCTTTTTATGCAATTCGTCTTCTATCCCTATGAGCATTATTCTTTTGCGAAAGTTGAAGGTGATCCTTGTTTGTGTTATTGAAGCGGAAGTGATCTTAATGCAACTTGGGTTAGTTATGTGAAAAGGGTTAGTAACAATTAGGGTTTATGCGAAAGCTTCTATATGCCTATTTGTTAATAACGAAAGTTATTTGATGGAAAGCATGATCTTTTATGCCTTTATGTGTTATTTTGCATGGTTATCGTTGTGGTGTTGATGCCCTGGCTTTGGAAGTCTTTTAATATATTGATTTATTTCGTTGGAAATCTGCGATTCTGTGTTCGAAAGTTTGCAATTTAAATTTCTGTCTTTTATTCGACCTCGAGCAAGTTTTGTCGATATCGAGTTGCACTTACTCAATATCGAATTGAATTTACTCGACACTGTCTTTTTTCTGATTTTCTGTTTCTGTTTATCGACTTTGCTGTAGTCGTATATCGAGGACTGTTACTCGATATCGAGTAACTTCTGTGTCCTTGCTTTCGTTTTTGCTTTTGTCTACTTTTATTTGCTCTTTCTGTCATTTGTCTGCTATTCTGTCTGTGAGATTTACAGCTACCTGAGATCCGCTGACACGCTTCCTCGTTGATCGATCTTGACTTCCCACTACTGCATAGGGAGGAGGTCTTGTAATCATTTGTGTGGGCATAATCTGGTTTGATTTATATTTTATGTTTTAAACTCGATTTCCTCCTACAACAGATGGCCGACGTGGAGCAAGCTCCAGCGTCATGGGACTTATCGATTTCTTCGATCCGGGGGGCTCAAGCTACGACCGAACGCCCGGCGCGGAGAAACCTCCAGCATCCTAGGACTTATCGATTTTATCGATTCGGGAGGCTCAGGCTACGACCTGATGCCCGACGCGGAGCAATCTCCTGCGTCTTGGGACATATCGGTTTTTTCGATTCGAGAGGCTCAGGCTACGATCGGATGGCTAACGTGGAGCAAGCTTTAGGTTCCTGAGACTTATCGATTTCTTCGATCCGAGAGACTCGGGCTACGTCCGGATGCCCGACGTGGAGCAAGCTCCGGCGTCCTGGAACTTATAGATTTCTTTGATCCGGGAGGCTCAGGCTACGACCGGATGTTCGACCCGGAGAAACGTCCAGCGTCCTGGGAGTTGTCGATTTCTTCGATCCAGGAGGCTCAGGCTAGAACCGGATGCCTGACGCGGAGCAAGCTCCAGCGTCCTGGGACTTAGCGTCCTGGGACTTATCGATTTCTTCGATCTGGGAGGCTCAAGCTACGACCGGATGCCCGAGGCAGAGAAAGCTCCAGCGTCCTCGGACTTATCGATTTCTTTGATCCGGGAGGCTCATGCTATGACCGGATGCCAAATGCGGAGCAAGCTCCAACGTCCTTGGACTTATCGATTTCTTCGATATGGAAGGCTCAGACTATGACCGGATGCCCGACGTGGAGCAAAATCCAGCGTCTTGGGACTTATCGATTTCTTCGATCCGGGAGGATCAGGCTACGACCGGACGCCCGACGTCCGACGCGGAGCAAGCTCTAGTGTCCTAGGACTTTCGGGGGCAGCCGTTCGTGGAAAAACTAGTTCACAGGATGTTAGAAAGAACCCTCCAACCGCCTTGATTTATTTACTTCAGCGGGGGTGACTCTTACACAAACTATCTACGTACAACAGTCGGTTACACATAATACTTCTTGAGGTGTTCATCATTCCACGTTTTGTTAAGGAACACGCCTTCTTGAGTTTGAAGTTTATATGCTCTAGAGTGGATGCATTCGGACACCACGTACGGACCCTCCTATTTTGCATCGAGCTTTCCACCTGTTAGAGCCAATCGGAGTACAAGGTCTCATTTCTCAAAACGTCGTGGGCTGAGGTGCTGGTCGTGATACTTCTCGGTCCTCCTCTTGTACTCACGTGCCTTAAGTGCCGCTAGCATCGGTCTTTCTTCTCGTAAGTGCATCTCTACTTCCAAGGCTTCGTTATTGGCTTTAGACTCGTAGGCAAGGACCCGAGCTGAAGGGACCGGCCTCTCAACAGGGATGACCATGTCCATCCCAAATACCAGTGTGAAGGGGGTCTCCCCAACGGCCTTTGGCGGTTTTCACAAGCTTCTTTTTTATTCCTTCCAGAATTTTTCGGTTGGTGGTTTCCGCTTGTCCATTGGTCTAGGGATGTGCAACTTACGAGAATTTCAAAGTGATGTTGAAGCCGGCGAAGAAATCTCGGAAGCCTTCACAATCAAACTCAGTTCCCTGATCTGTGATGATGGCTTTGGGCACTCCAAAACGGCATACTAAGTTCTTCCAGAGGAACTTTCGCACTTTCTCCGTCGTGATCAATCCCATGGCCTCAACTTCCACCCATTTCGGGAAATAGTCCATGACTACAAAAACGTACTTCAGTTGTCCTAGAGTGGTAGGGAAGGGCCCCAGTATGTCCCTCCCCCATAAGGCGAAAGTGCAAGCTCCGTAAATTCTGTGGTGAGGCTGCACGGGCAGAGCCTTCACGTTCCCATGTCTTTGGCAGGCGTCACAATTTCGCCCGACTTATAATGATCCAAACTGATTTCAATAACGAGATGAAGCGGATCCAAATGGCTCAACAAATTACAATTCCAATTATTTCAAAGATGTTTCTTAAGCAGACAGAGATGGTTGGTAGTGACAACTACGCTATCATCTCTTTTGACGAGGAGATCTTAGAAGATTGGATATATGAGCAAGATGAGGAAAATTTCACAAAGAGGATTATGTTGTTTGAATTTATTGAGGGTGTAAATGAGAAAAGAGGTAAGAGATGGCAAAAGAGGAGCGCATATTTTGAGAAGCCACCAATGGAACTGAATTGGTGGTATTACATATCCTCCGCAGAGAGCCATGCTCGTTTATGTGGGATAAGTGACCAAGAGTTTGACAAGTTGTTGAGGGCGTTAACAATGTCTAAATTTAGAAAGGTTGAGAAGAAACCAAGGTATGTTTTTTTCTTTATTCCTTTTATTTTAAGTTAGGATTAATTTTTATATACATATTTTTTTGTATTTCGTAAAAAAAAAATCTGTTTCCTCTTCCTTTCTTTCTACCCATCTAAAATCCGCTTGAGCGCCGCCCCCACTTCCGACCGCTCGTGCTCTCGCTCCTCCTTTAAATGCCGGAGTCCCGTCACCGTTCTCCGCCGCTGACAGCAACACCACCTCCCTCACCCTCGCTCCCGATGGAACCCTAACCCAAGGGTGCCTGCTTCTCTCTCGCCGCTTCTATCTATCAGCAATCCACCGCCACTCCTCACCCGATTTCCCTCTACCTCTCCCTCCTTCTTCACCGGCACCGCACAATCAGGCCAATGGCCCTGGCTTGCGTCTTCTACCTCCGCCAGCTATCATCTCCGGCTGCTTGCAATCGAGCCACTTTGGCCATCTGAAGTCGTTGGCCTTCAACACCGCTCCCCATCCTCCACGTTCGCCCCGGTACCTTCCACCAGATTTCCCTTGCTCCTCTCACGATGCTCAAAGGCTCTGCTGCTGCTCTCAATTGGGTGCTTCACCAGCTGCTACTCCCGAATGAATCATCAACGTCCTTTCCAATGGTAAGTACAAGTATGCATTTTTTCCTTTCTCTTTTGATTTGCATAAGATGGAATTTAGGGCTAAAGAATCTCAATTGTGTGCTTGATGTGGCTTGGGGTCACAATGATGAATTGATTATATGATATTCCTAATTCTTGCGGGATTTATGAGGTTTTTATTGATTGAGTTTAATGGGAACTTGAATGCTGAATTTTGTCATCTAGTGCCTAAATTTTGAACTTGTTTTCTGAATTCGATAGGGTTTGATGTACTCAGCTTGCTAGTTTGTTGAGTTATTGTCGTGGGAAATTGTTGTCAGTGGATGTTATGTTTGATTGTGTTGTGGCTGAACGAATTTCCCCTGCTTACATCTTGAGCCTAATTATTGAGACTTTGTAGTGATACATACTCTCTTTAGCTAATCAATTTCTTCTTGTTACATCTGAAATCAGTTGAGTTATTTATTTTTTGTATCATGCTTACTTTGGATTTGAATTTAGAGGTGTTATGACTGATTTTTATTGCTAAAGTTGATCACTTTCGCTCTTGAAATTTAGTCATGGTACACTAATTTTTTTATGAAGTGTTTGCTGCTTGGGTTGATAATTTCTATGACTATGTGCTAGCTGTAAGCAGTGTAGTTATTGATCCGCTCTTTAGTTAGTGCATCCAGGCAATTAAAGATAATTTCCTGGATCACATAGGGCGGTTGTCCGTACATAGGACGGGATTTCAGCAGCCTTTTGTAGCGCTCCCAGACTTGTGCGAGTGTTCCCTTGTCTTCTGCTTGAAAGTCGTGATCTGCTGCTTGAGCGCAGCTGTTTTGGCTCGAGGGAAGAACTTATTAAGAAACAAGTCCTTTAGCCCGTTCCACGTGCGAATAGATTGTGGAGGCAAACCCTCGAGCCAATGTTGAGCTTTCCCTGCAAGAGACCAACGAAAAGCCTTTAGTTTTAAATATTCTAGACTAGCATCATCTGTAATAGCTTCACACAAATCTAGAAAAGCAGTTATATGTTCCAAAGGGCATTCATTGGGTCTCCCCTGAAATTGATTCCTCCTAATTTCAGAAATAAAAGAAGGACAGATTTCATAAATAACGCTGGGGAGAATGATTGGTGATTCTAGAACCTGCAAAGTAGGATGCAGATACTCCTTTGCGTTGGCAGGGACATGCTGAAGTTGTTCCTCGAGTTCCATTCTAGTAAGGGCTTCGCGATCTACCCTTGCTTCCCACATTTCCTAATTCTGTTGATATTGCGCCTCTCGTCGGGTGTACTATGCTTCTCTAGTGGTGAACTCCTCTACCCGTCTGCGGAGTTGTGCAAGCTCCTGCGCTAGTGTGATATGTACCTCATTCTCGTTAGTAGTCGGCATGAGTCTCCTCCTTAGCCTTTGCTGAAGGTGGAAAAAAAGTTCATTTTTGAGAATATGATCGATAGATGTGCGAACAGTTCTTCGCATGCACCTGAAAAACAAAAACAAAAAGGAAAGAGTAAAAAGAAACTAAAAAGGGCTCGATTAATAGCTTCCCCGGAAACGGCACCAAAATTTATTATGGAGGGAAACTAGCAACGGAATAAATATCGAATATAAAAAACGAAACCAACTCCTTGTCCAAGCAAACAAAATACAAGAATCCCTCCCACTGTAGTGGTAGGATATTAAGGATCGTATCCACGAGGAAGCGTGTCAGCGCTCGCCTGATTAGTTCCAAGTTCCTCTCGTAATCGACCAAAAGCTACTCGATGTCGAGTAAAATACTCGATATCGACTAAAGCAGTCGACCTTCCTACAAATCTGCACAACAGAAGACGAAACAAGGCAATATCAAGCACAAAAGTACTTGATATCGACTAGTGGTACTCGACGTCGAACAGTCTATAATCGATGTTGAGTGTCCGTCACTGCAGAAAAAGGTAACTTTTGCAAAAATAAAATAATAAAAGCAAACACGAAATTGATGGATTGAATTCAATGAACTTAAAGCTTCCATAATCGGGGTTTCAACACGATAACGATAACCATATAAGAATAATGCCAAAGATGTAAAAGATCATGACGTTTCATCAAATATCTTTCATTATTAACAAATAGGAAGATATAGGCTTTTGCATAAACCCTAATTGTTACTAACCCTTTTCACATAATTAATCCAAGTTTGCATTAAGATTACTTTCACTTCAATAACACGAATAAGGATCACCTTCGACTGTCGAAGAAGAATCATGTAAATCAGGGATAGAAGATGAAATCGCAACAAAAGTTGTACCTTTGATGCATTACCTTACATGGCTACCGTTGGGGTCACCCCAACTCTAGAAGTTGGGTGACTACTCGCTCTTCATCATCATAACAAACATCAACAATTTCATGAAAAGAACTACTTACATTAATATAAAAGAAAGGTTACAACCAATCGAAGCCAAATCTGCTCTCGCCTCTCTACCTCCAACCGACCACAAGCTCCAACAAAACCCTCTAAATTGCCTAACTAGTGTTTGCTCAATTTCTTGAGAATAGAATGATCCTAAAACCAGCCCCTAGGGCTTTATTTATAGTGCTCAATCCCCGCTAACCAAGAAAAGAACAACTTTATCTATATCTAAATCCTATTTATCTCTTTCCTAAGATATAACTTTGGTAAATAAAGGAAAAAACAACAATTAAAATTCCCTTAGGTAAATATGGGAATTACTAATGTGAATAAATCAACACTTCAACTTGGTAGAACCTCGTGCCTTGACTTGCAAGTAACTTCTCATCCGAATCTCCACTCGATTTCAACTTGGATTAGGCGCCAGGATGTACTTGACATCGAGTAATCAACTCGACATCGAGTAGACTTTGTGTCCTCGAGTGGTCTTGTGCTTGTATGGTGCTCGATCTCGTCCTCGAGTACTTCTGTCAGTTTTCAGCATTCTTCTCTGTCTTGAAATGCACTTTCCTGAGTCCTTGTTCGTCTAATTGACACATATGAATATGCGTTGGAAAGCTCATTTCGAGGGATACAACTCTCATGAAAACATTAGAACTTGATTCAAAATGATGAATGGTGAAAAGTGGCGTTTTCTCCAGCTGCAACATCCTGTGCTCTTCCTTAGCTTCTCCAATGTCTTCATGACTTTCCTTTAAGCTCCAAAGTGTGTCCAAACTTCTCCAAATCATCTTTAAACTCCTTCAAATCAAATCAAACTTTTTGTAGACTCCATATTTTGCAATATTAAGCATAACTACACAAATTCCTAATAATCTAATCCTAGAATGCAAATATAACATTAAAATTGGCATAAAAGATACACATAAAACATGGTGAAATGAGCGCACATCAACGGCTCTCTGAAAAGTTTCCCCAGCGTTCCTCGGGCCAAAAGGCATCCCTCGATAGCAGAAAATTCCCTGGTTGGTGACAAATCTTATTACTTCGTTCCCAGCGGTCACATCAACTAACTCGTCGATCGAGGCCAAGGGATAACTATCTTTCGAGCAGGATTTGTTGAGGTTTCAGAAATCAACATACATTCTCCATTTCCCATTGGCTTTCTTCACAAGGACGACTTTGAAAAGCCAGTCCGAGACGTCGACCTCTTCGATAAAACCTTCGTCCAACAGTTTCTCCACTTCTTCTTTTGCCGCTCGGGATTTTTAAGGTGCCATCTTCCTCTTTTTCTAGGCTACATGCCATGTGTCATGCCGAATCCTGATAGTGTGAATTGCTACAGACGCAGGGACCCCACTTAAATCCCTTGGTGACCAGGCGAATACATCGTGTGATCGTCGGATAATTTCCAGAACACGCCGCTCTTCTTCCGGTGCTAGCGCTTGGCCTAAGTAAACCCTCTCCTTAGGGTTAGAGAAAGGCTGGTGGGCTGTACTCTGATCCGCGGTTGAAATTTCTCTCTCGGCGGGTCTGACTTTGAGTTTTGCCTCTAGGGACCTCTCTTGTGGGCCGGTCGAGACTTCGTTCTTAGCTTGTAATTCTTCATCAAGATTCTCAACCTTGCTTTGAGCCTCTTCATCGCCTCATCTTCCCTGGTCGCGCTCCCTTTGGCCTAGGGCAGTTTCCTCTGATCAACATTAAGGTGTACCTCATCCTATCGTTCCAAGGAGTACTGCTTCCATTGTTTTCCGACCCCCTTCTCTTTCTAAAACTTCCCAGCTAACTTTCCAAAAAAAACCACTGGCTATCATTCTCCCTTGAACTGGAGGCTGCGGCTTCTTCTGCTTCGATCTGCTTAGACACCATATCCCTCAGAGTGTCATAATTTTTTGGTTTCTTTTGAAAAAGGTAGGTCTTGAAATCCTCCTCGACTAGGTTTCCCATAAGGATTATGACCGCGGACTCATGGTTGAAGCTCGAGATTTGTACTAACACGTTGGTAAACCGTGCAAAGAACTGTCCCAGTGTCTCATTCGGCCCTTGCCTGATTGAGTTCAAATCTAGCATTGTTTTCTTGTGTGACCGTGAACTCCCGAAATAGGACTTGAAAACCTGGGAGTTGTGAGAAGTTGGTGATTGAGTTATGAGGAAGCTTGGTGAACCTAGTCAAAGCTATCTTCGTTAGTGTTGAAGGGAAAGTGAGACACAACATTTTGTCGTTATACTCATTTATTCCCATGGGTGTTACGAAATAGCACATATGGTCATCTGGATCAGTCGTGCCATCGTACTTCATGAGATTCACCTCCCTCCATCGTTTGGGGACAGGTGCTCGGCAGATCTCGTTGGTGAACACGGACGGTGTGAAAAATGATCACTCCGTTCTCGTGTGATCAATGTCTCTATACTTGTATCCACTACCTCGATCCTTGGTTGTAGGTTAAGGAGGTTCGCGAATCTATCGATATGTTAATCCTTCTGTAGTGTGAGCTTGGTTCTTCCCCTAATTCTCTTCCACCCCTCCCCCCCCCCCCTTTGGGATTCCTATCCTTTGTTTTTCCAAAAGCCTCTCATTTAGAGAGATTCCCGGATTTTATAGTTGAGGTCCGGATTGCCCTTGGGACACGTCAATTTATTTATTTATCAATTTGTCGTATTCTGGTCGCCACGTGTTATTCGGGTAGTGGCACGTGGGTGGGGGCATGTTGGACACCTTATTTATTCTCTCATGACTTCCGTCCACGGACCATTCTCGTTACCTATGCGGATTGTTCTCAGTTTTCCCTTTTCAGGTTTTTTCCTTTTTTTGATATTTTTAGGGCATCGGCAGCAACCACTTATCTGAAGCTGGTTAAAGAATTCCTGTCTACCCTTGATTACCGTTCTGACATGGTGATTCACTTTTGTATGAGGGGTAAGGAGTTCGTGGTGACTAAGGATGTCATTGCACAAGCTTTCGATGTCACCAAGATGCTTGCAGATTCGTGGGGTAATGCCTCTGCTGAACCACCTGCATGAGATACTTGGTTGGAAGCCACTGGACGATATTTTGGGAAGGATGGTAACTATATTGACTGCATGATTACCCATCCAGCCTTGAGGTTATGAATAGAGTGTTAAGTTATACTTTCTTTGGTGTGGTTGATCCGGAGTTGGTAACCATGAGAGGATGAGTTATACCTATTGTTTGACCCCTGATGCTATGCAAATTCTATATTGGGTTCAATTCCACCTACGCCCCCACCCCCTTCCTCGGTTAGGGAGAGGATAGTATGGTCGGTCATACCTCTCATCCGGACGTTGAAGGTATTCATCTCTAGAAGTATGATGGCGACCCTACGATATGTCATCATACCCTTCATTTCGTCGGTTCGGGGGCTCATGATGAGATCGCCCCTGGTGGCACCGTTCACCGCCCCTTCAGGGGGAGGCACGATCTCCGTCGCCTCACCTTCCCTGATCGCGCTCCCTTTGGCCCGGGGCAGGTTTCCTCTGCTCAGCATTGAGGTGTACCTCATCCTGTCGGGACGCAGGCGGACGTTCCGCGGAGTACTGCTTCCGTTGTTTTCCGACCCCCTTGTCTTTCTTAAACTTCACAGCTATCTTTCCAAAAAAAAAACCACTGGCTATCATTCGCCCTTTACTGGAGGTTGCGACTTCTTCTTCTTCGATCTGCTTAGACACCATATCCCTCAGAGTGTCATAATTTTTTGGTTTCTTTCGAAAAAGGTAGGTCTTGAAATCCTTCTCGGCCAGGTTTCCCGTGAGTATTATGACCGCGGACTCATGGTTGAAGCTCGGGATTTGTACTAACACGTTGGTGAACTGTGCGAAGAACTGTCCTAGTGTCTCATTCGGCCCTTGCCTGATAGAGTTCAAATCTAGCATTGTCTTCTTGCGTGACCGTGAAATCCCGAAATAGGACTTGAAAACTTGGGAGTTGTGAGAAGCTGGCGATTGAGTTCTGAGGAAGGTTGGTGAATCTAGTCAAAGCTATCTTTGTCAGTGTTGAAGGGAAAGTGCGACACAACATTGCGTCGTTATACTCATTTATTCCCATGGCTGTTACGAAATGGCACACTATCATAAACCTAATCTAGGAAGGAATTAAAGATCGAGTAGGTTCATATCATATGGTTCATGTTTCCAATCCATCATACAATCAATAGGCCAAGTACACAAGCTATAATAACATACAATCATGATAGAAGGCAAGGCACAACACGAGACTTGAGCAACGTAACTAACCACAACATGAGCTTAAACAATAAAATCATGGTAGAAAGCAAGGCATAACATGAGCAACTTGTACTAATGATCATTTGCAAGGTACATGCGGGAGATTACAAGATTATGTTATGCAATTCAGATAGAGTCACCATTACAACCAGATAGAGATCCCTAAGGGCAACCATCGACTTTCCCCAACTGTCTCATCACCCCTCTTTCCCGTGGAACTCTAGTACGACTCTTTTTGGAAAGAAAACACTGGTTGATCATCATAAGAATTGAGAAAGCCAACCCCATAAATACCTTACTCTCTGACTCAGAATGACGTCAAGAACCGTCTTCCAATACTCACTCGGGTAACCCTTTATCTGTACATGATTCCGACACAATGTGTTTACCAACCCGATTCCCCGTGGAAAACACTGACATCCGGGAGAAAGATTTGATAGAACTGAAAAAGGGTTACATTAGTGGAAGGGGTTGTTCCACACAAGCTGAGCTTGACCATATAGAAATAAGGGTAGTCCCGCTATCCCATTTGCACAAACAAGTCAATACACCTTTCATTGTTAGGGCGTCCAAAACAGATATCTAGCATAACAAACACTCAGCATAGAATCAGTTAATGACACTCATAATGATCTCTTTGAAAATTTCGAGACCCGCTTGTAAAGAACAAGTTAATATTTTGCCGACCCATTCCCAACTACATCCAATAGGGATGGTCTAATGCCTTTCTACCCACTCGATCCCCTCTTTAGTTGGTTTCCATCTTTTATAATAAGCCAATTTCATACTTAGTCCAATTAGGTTAGGCATATTAAGTTCATTTTGCCCCTTTAAAATCTTTCAAATCGTTTGAAATTCATGGGCGGCTTTCCAAAATATACACTCGACACTTGCATACCCGAATTGCACAACCTCAGTGACGGAGGGAAAGTCGTTGATTTACCTCGCCAAAAATAAATCCCAAACAAACAAACTAGTATAGTATGCAAGTAAGGGGTCGAACCCTAGAGAATCAAGTATTTCTAAATATTGTGTATTTATCAATATAAAAGAAACGATTTTTGTGAATGAAAATAAAAGAAAATAATATTGACAAAAGCAAATAAAGGATAGAAGAAAAGCGTTTCCACCTACAAGTTCTCGACTTTGGTTGGTTTTATTGATCATCGAATCCTTTTCAAGTTATTATCTTTTCCTACGAATTCCTCTCGTCTTGGTTTAAGTAGATTAAAAGTCCTACGAGTCCAATTAATCCCTTACACCTCAATGCAACCTTAACACGGTCAAGATTTAACAAAGAGATAGCAAATAGTCCCAAGAACTTGAGCATATAAATAACACCAATTAAACACGGTAAATCAATGTTTAAGATATATGTCAACTCCCTACATAATCATGCTTCAAACACGGAATCCACAATCTTATGCGTGCTACTACGGAAATAACACAAATACGAAAGTATTAAATCCTAGCATGAAATCAATATTATCAAGGTAGCTAATCAAGATAACATCAATAACATAATCAATTTCACACAAAGAAGTTAAAAGAATTAAAGAGGAAAAATAACTTGAATTAGAAACTCACAAACCACCAACCAAGTCTCGAAAGTGTAGGCGGAAACTACAAAATTAGCCAAACATGGCTTACCTAAGCTTTCTTCTCTTCAATGGTGATTTCTCTACATGGAATTCAATTTGAAACTTAATCCTAGAACATCCTATTTATAAGCCTAATATCTTCCATAAATAAGGTAAAAGATAGATAAAAGATAAAAGCTTCCTAAACAAACTAGATAAAAGATAGAACTTTCCTAATTTAACTCAGCGTCGGATTCCGCTGGCAGCGAAAATTTCCGCTGGCAGCGAATGGCCTCAATCAAGCTCCTGTTGGATTTTCGCTACCACACTCGCTACCACACTCGCTGGCAGCGAATGTCCATGCCTTAGAATATTTTCAAGCTTCTTCGATTCCGCTTCCGCGAGTCCACCCTTCCGCTGTCGCGAGAGTCTCCATTCGCTGCCGCGAAAGCTTACATCCGCTGCAGCGAATCCGGTCGTCCGCTGGCAGCGACTCCATTCGCTGGCAGCGAGTTTCCTTTCGCTGGCAGCGAGTCATGCTGCTCCTAGACATGCTCCCGCTAACTCCAGTCGCTGGCAGCGAGATGCCATTCGCTGGCAGCGACTCATGCTCAGGCCGGCCACCTTCTCGCACATGTTGTTGCTGACTTGATTCGCTGCAGCGGAAAGGCATTCGCTGGCAGCGAAAATCCAACAGAACACCATCACGTAGATCTTCGAAAGAGCTTTCCAACGCATACTCATATGCATCGATCGGACATCCGAGGCCTCCGGAAAGTGCGTTACAAGTTCAGCTCGCCGGGCGGACAGCTTTCGCGACTCGTCCTTGTTTTCGCTCTTAGACCTCGATTTCGTTCTCCGTTGCTCCTTAGGTTGTTCCATTCTCTTCGGGACTTCTTCCTTAAGCTCTCCCAAGTCTCGCCTTAGCCTTACTTAGCTCCGTTCCTCGTGTTCTTTGCCTCGGATCTACGAATCTACATAAAACCATCGAAATAGCGTAGATTCCGAACTTTCCCACAAAATGAATGCTAATCTAATTAACACTAAAACATGATTATATAACAATGAAATGCAACTAAACTAACCTATAATGCCTATTGGAAACATGCCTTATCACTCAGCTCTGATACCAACTTTGTAATGACCTAGAATTATGATTTTCAGGTTACGTTTCAAGTAATGAAACCCCTTGTTCGGATCTTGCAATCCAGGTACGGGTCAAGGTTTCAAACTCCTTTTAAGATTAGTAGAAAGAGGGATTTCAAACACTAAAAACCTCGAAGGGCCCTTGGGTACCTTTAACCTGTCCTAAGACTATGTCGCGAAATTCAATTCAAATGAAAGTAAAGCGGAAGCAAAGTTAAGATACAAAGCGCCACGGGAGAGCCGGGTCAAAACCAAAACATAAGTGAATAATTACCATTTATACCAAGTTAGAGAATTAGCTAGGTTCTTCGATTCGCCAAAGGGTTTCCCGTCACAGAAGCATCGAGAAAACAAGGATAAGTACCTAACACTATCCACAAAGTCAGGCCTGGTAATGGCCTGCGGGACCTCTGACCGCGCTGAGGCAACATAACATGTCTATACCTAAATAAAGGATGACTAATGCAGTACAAGATTTAAATCACATAAGCATTCTTTTGTAGTTATTATAATATGCATAAGTATTGTAAAGGGCCCAAGACAATGCTGTAAAGGTCCGGATTTTTAAATAATAAATTTCAACAAATAATATAAAATGGATTTAAGTCGGAAAAAAAAATAATTTAATTCGGATATTTTAAGGAAAACTCGTCTTTAAATTACTAAATCGAAATTGAAACTCTTAAATCGTATTTTGATCGAGTCGGGATAAGATCGAGAGAGTGAGTTCCAGGATTATTTTTGGGTATTTTGAAATATCTTTTGGAATCACTTGTCCACAACCCCTCTTGTCTTCTCTCCCATCACAAATCAAACAGCCCCTTCCTTTTTTGGATGGCCAATAACATTTCAGAGCACACCTCTCACTTAGCTTGTGAGACAATTGAAGCAAAATGCCAAAAGCTTTCTCTGCAGCCCTTGACCAGTTGTAAGAGTTGAAGGCACAACTCCAATTGCAGAGGACCATCCACCTTATCTAATTCCATACAATCTCTCACACCCACATCTATCTTCTCCTCCTTTCTACTGTAAATCTCACGCCCAAACTCCATTCCTCCTCCTTGTTCATCGGTTAAGCCGCCACCACCACCACACCTACACTCCCCAGCCACCGCCGCCACCAGTACCCGGCCACCAGAAGCAGCCAGAGCCACCGCCGACGCCGAGCTCCCCCTGTTATCCTCAAGCGAGATCCGAGCAAAGATGGGCATTCCAACCCTCAATTTCCCCTTCCGTTACGAGCAGCAGCAACCCCGAACCTCTCATCCGACATTTGAAGGCGAATCCGAGTCCGAGCGAGCAGCCCCAGGGCCACCGGAGCACAGACGCCGCCATCGTCTTCCTCCCTCCTCTGATTTTTTCCTGATTCCGAGCGGTAAGGCCTCCTTCTTCATTTCCTTTCACTCTCAAACCTCGTAAAGTTCACACCTTTATGACTTCCCCCTCGTCCAGGACAAGTAAAGAACAACCGCGACTCGTCGGTGAGCCTAATCGAAGCTCCAATCGAGCGGTTTTCGGCGAATCGAACTCGGTGAGCTTCTTCCCTTTCTTCCTCTTCCTTGGCTGGGTTTTTGTGTCCCTTTCGTGTCCATGAGGTCGGGTTGGGTTGTAGGAGGAGCTGGCGTCGCCGGTAAAGCTCCTCTCCTCCGTCAGGTTTCCAGATTTTGGAACGCAGAGGTCTGGCGAGGGAGGCGATGAACAGTGAACCGGGTTATCTTCTTTTTATTTTATTTTGTTTTGTTTTGGTTGGTCCGGTTCAACTTTGTTTTAATCTAAAACCGGTTCACCTTGTTTTACAAAGGGGTTGAGAGTTGGGTTTCCTTGGATCTGAATTTTAAAGGATTTGGGCCTTTTCTGTTGGGCCTAATTTGTTGGATCCGGGTTTGAGAGTGTGGGCCTATTCCTTCCTTTCTTCAGATTTCATAGGGTAAGGGATCCGAATTTACTTCTTCCGGGTCGTGGGCCTGTTTTGTCCGAATCTCCTATCTCTTTTCTTACTTTGCTGGGCCGGTTCCCCTCTTCCAGATTTCGGGTTGGGCTCGGATCTTCCTTTCAGGTTGGGAGTTGGGCTTTTGGGTGTTTTAAATTCAGATTTTGTTGAGTATGTATTATTCATGTGGTTATGTTAGTATATAGTTCATATAAATTGTATTTGCTAGATTGTTATTATTAAGATATTATTCTATTTTTGTGATAAAATATTCTCTGGAAATTATTATTATATTATAAAATTATTTAAAAGTGATATTGTTGGGAATATGTATTTATTTAATATATTTTATAAAAATGGGGATTATAAAGATGGATTTATTTTAATGCTTATTTTAGATAAACATTGTTGCTAAATTATTTAGAAAAGGTTTTAAGTCGTCCGGAAATGATTCTTAAAGGGTTTGATGTGTTGAAACCAAAACGCCGGAATTAATTCTACAATATGATTTTGAGATATTGGTTTTAAGGTTTAAATGTTTAATGTCGGGATTCTTTGTCTTGGTCTGATGATGTTGATTTTGAGAAGGAAATGAGAAGAATGATTTTAGTTGATGTTGATCATATCTGAAAGGTTTTGGAAAACGGTTTACTATCGGTTGTTTTTTAGCATGTTGAGAACTTGGGGTTTGTGTGTATGAATGAGGGACCGGTAGCTTATGGAAATGACTTTATGATAGGTGTGTATTGCTTTTGGATTGCTCTGGACTTGCATTTGGGCCCTTGCTTGTATTATCCCGCTGTTCTGCATTTTCAGGTAAGTTCCCTAGGGGGCTTACTCAGGTTGGACATTCATGCCTGTTGTTGCATTTTATGTTAGGTGTTACATATGCATAAAAGCATGTCATGTAGTATCCTTTTTAGGTTGCACTAATTGAATGAGCATCTGCTTACTTATTGCGTTTGAAACAGAACGGTCGTTATCTGTGATAGTCCTAGAGTCTTTGCTAGGGTCATAGGGTAGCCCAGCCTCATCGGGTACCCTGAGTCAATCGAGTCATGAACTTCCTTATATTATGAGATGCCTGCGGGCTTTATTGTGGAGCGGGTTAGGCATGCGTGCCGCCCGATTATGATGGAATGCATTCACGAGCTGGCCAGTCTCTGCCCTATCGGAAGGGGGTGGAGGTAGGAGAGGGATATGCCACTTGGCATTGTCTTGGGCCCTTTACAGTATTTTTACACATTATAACCAGGAGCATGCTAGTGTGTTTGACTTTCGTACTGCATTAGAGCATCTTTATTAGGTATAGCACATACTATGTGGCCTCAGCGAGGACTGCCAGTACCGCATGAGTGGCTCGATCTGACTCCTTTCCCCGTTCTTTTTTTTTAAGGTATTTTCTGCAGATTTTGATTGCTCGATGCCTATACGACGGGGTTCCCTTTTTGCGAATCGAAGAACCTGGCTAAATCTCTAACTCATTATAAATGGTAATTATCCACTTATGTTTTGGTTTTGATCCGGCTCTGCCGTGACGCTTTGTATCTTAATTTTGCTTTCGTCTTGCTTCCGTTTGAAATGAATTTCGTGAGTTAGTCCCTACAACAGGTTAAGGGTACCCAACGGCCCTACGATATTTTCAGGGTTCGAAATCCCTCTTTAGTACTGACCTTAAAATTGAATTTGAAACCTCGACCCGTACCTGGATTGCAAGATCCGAACAAGGGGTTTTATCCCTTGAAACGTAACCCGGAAATCATAATTACGGGCCGTTACAAAGATGGTATCAGAGCTGAGGTTGTGCAATTCGGGTACGCAAGGGTCGAGTGTATGTTTTGGAAAACCGCCCATGAATTTCAAAGGATTTGAAAGGATTTTAAGTAGGGCAAAATGAACTTAAGATATCTAACCGAAATTGGACTAAGTAATGAACTCGACTTGTAATAAAAGAGGAAAACCGACCAGTTGGGGAACGAGAGGGTAGAAAGGCGGTAATACCATCCCTATTGGATGTAGTTGGGAATGGGTAGGCAAAACATCAGCTTGTTCTTTACAGATAGGTTGGGAGACTCCAAGGAGATCATTATGAGTGTTATTAACTGATTCTGTGTTGAATGCTTGCTATGCTTGAGATCTGATTTGGATGCCCTAACTATGAAATGTGCATTGACTTACCTGTGGAAACGGGATAGTGGGAGTGCCATTATTTCTACATTGTCAAACCCAGCTTGTGTGAAACAGCCCCTTCCACTATGTTGGATAACCCTTTGACGGTGCTATCGAGTCTTTCTCCCGGATGTCATGTCTTCCATGGGGAATTGGGTTGGTAACCAAATTGTTTCGGGAATCATGGTTGGATATTAAGGTTGTCTGAGTGAGTATTGGAAGTTCTTGATGTCACTTTGAGTCAGAAGTAAGATACTAAGGTGTTTCTGTGGATGTCTTTCCTTATTCTTATGATAACCAACCAGTGTCTTCTTGCCATGAAGGGTCGTACCGGAGTCCCACGGGAAAGAGGGGTGATAAGTCGGTTGGGAAAAGTCAATGATTTCCCTAAGGAATCTCTGTCGGGTTGTCATAATTGCTCTGCCCATGATTGTGTGATACTATGTCTGCTACTTCTTGACTTACGGATCGATCCTTAGTGCGAACCTGTGCTTACGTGCTTTGATATTCATGATGACCATTGTATGGATTCGATTATCCCGACATGATCTATTTAGTATATTGCATTATCATACTAGGGCACAAATATATATGGCATATGCTATGAAGTTGTGTAATTGATGTTCTCTCTGTGAATAGGTTAATGATAGTGTAATCGTTAAATTTTGTTATCTTGATGAAGCAAGTTCCCTACTTGATATGTGTTACAACTTGATGTCAACATGCCCTATATGATACGTAATTCCCAATACATGTTATGATGATGATCTTTAATGTAAAATTCGTGGTTGTATGTCATTCTTTATCCATGTTGGTCACATTGTTTAGGTCTCATATTGCATCTCGCTTCTTATCATGATTATGTGTCGTCTTCGCATTTTTAATTGGACGGTTATAATGATCATACTAATGATTGATTAGAAGCATGAATGACATGATATGAGTCTATGTGATTATTGCTTCCTCCCGGATTAGGTCCATGGTAGTGTGATGGACTGCCTTTGTATGAATGTCATAAGATGATCTCCTCAGCATGAATGGTTGATGTACCCATGGCTTGTTGGCTAAATTAGTAGTTTTGATTGTGATCCTGCTATTTGAAGCGATATTTGGGTAAATGCATCCCTTATCCGAGTGTTTGATGATTTGGAGCACATGCCCCGTATGCTAGTCATATTGCTTCGTTGCGCGGGCTTGTATTATGCATTGATGGATTCCTCTCATGCTTCTATATCGATGGACCATGTTAACGTGATTTCTTACACATCGTTGTGTTAGTCAATCAAGTGCATGTATGTATCAAATGTCATGTTATGCCATTAGCATCATGTAGGATCCTTGGTTATGATGTGTGCGGATTTATACCATGTCTACATTACTGCTGATTCTCTCTCGAGATAGGTCCCTGATAGTGTGACTCTCTCCTCCTGCTACTCTCTTAAAAGGTTGTGTTTATCCTGGTTAGATTAATGTTGAATTCGATAATTGACTTGCTTCTCATGATGGTGAATCCTATATGCTTACCTATTATCGCTCGGTAGTGTTCCCCTATTAATCTAGGATATCCTCTTGTGCTGCATGAATGTATGACTTGGCACCTAGCATGATCACACACCACGCTATATCATGTCTTCACATACGTAGGACGCATGAATGTTAGAATGAATCTAGTCGAATTACCTTGACTGTATTCATGCTCGATATCTGTTACTAGTATCATGTAGGCCTCATGATTTCCAATATGACTCGCTAAATGATTACCTGTCGTACTTGTTCTATAATGTGATAGTTATTATACCGCTTTCTGTGCCCTATGACTGCTCATTCCTAACATGATTATGATCTATCGCCCGTGATGTTCTCCTTGTTACTCTATGATGATCTCTCTTGCTTTCATGAACACTAGGTTGAACTCATTAAATGGCTCTTGGCTATGCCCCTGCCCTGTCATGTATCGCTAGTATTGTTCAGGACCTATGCTTTCTAAATGTATCTCGTCGTATGATTACATGTCAGTCTTAACCTACTATATGATCATTGTTGTCAGATGTGATAGTTACTATGCTGCTTTTATGTGTTCTCGTATGATGCTTTGGCTGATTGTCGTGATGTACCTCGCCATGCTATGTTTGACCTCATTTGTTGACGTGTATACCATGCTCGTTCACTTTTCATATACATGATACTTGTCATCCTCGTCAAACCCCGCATGACCATTACTGGCTTCGCATAATTTGCTTGAAATTAGTAGGCATCTCTGCTTTCATGGAATAATGAACTGTTAGCTCGTCTCACATGCATTAATGTAGAACTTGATTGTGTCTTTTGGAATGAATACGCATGTTGTTCTCCTTGAGATAGGTACATGTTAGTGTGGGTTATTGTAATTGATATGCTCCATGATGAATTTGTGTTACTTGTCGAAATTATAATCCAATAGACTTTCATAAGGGCATCGTTGCTATTCCCGGGTCAAAGTCTTGTCTTTAGTCTTGTCGTTCTTAGCCTTGGTCTATGTTTGGTTCCGAAAGGAACATTGGGTTGTCCGCTCTTGTCACTCCCCTATCTTTGCTAACTTAGAGTCATACGCGATACATTGAATGAGCCACCACATGGAAGAGGAAGTGAGAAGTTAGATAGTGATAGAGCAGCACAACAAAAGCGTGGGCCCATAACCCACGAGCCTCAGGATCATTGATGTCGGCGGAACGGGCACGCATCAAGAATTACGGTTACTGAGTAAGATATGACTTGCATGCGAGAGTGTTCTCCATTCGAATTGCTAACCCTTTTGAACTTGTTGACAATGATATTGCACTAACCTGGCGATGAGATTTACGTGTTGATGTACTGACTTAATAATGACTATTTCCTAATTGCCCGTTGTCTATGATGATATGATGTGATGCCTTATAGATCTCATGTATCATGATGTATTGACGTGTTGCTACTCTAAGTTTCTAAGCATGATTTGAATTCCGTTGCCTGTAAAATGTGAACTACATATGCTAAGAGACATGAATTGTATCTGATAAGGTTATAATGTAACATGCTAGCTTGACTTGATTATGTTCATATATGATGTTTGTAATGATTATTGAGCATGATGGTAAATTGAGACTTGTTGAACCCATGATGTTATGTTTAGACCTTATGTTTGATGATTTTCATAACTGCTTCTTCCTTAAACCTGTGGGTGAGGTCATTTGGTAGCGTGGTTGGAGAGTGGTGAAAGAATTTTGGGGCGGTGATCGAGAAATTTTCCAGAGAAAGTGTGACTAACGGGGCATGATACTTGTGATACCTTGGGAAGTGGGGGAAGAGTAAGAAATGACCCTAAGAGAATTGAGGATATAGTATGAGAGGGTGCTCGGGTGTGTTGTTAGAGACAAGAGTTGGATTCTTAGAGGTGGATGGTATGTGTGAGAGTTTGGTGGAATGAGGGCGAGATTTGAGCATCGAGATGAATTGGGATTTCTTTGGGAAATTTTGTCTTAGATGACGTTAGCGGGTCTAGAAGAGGATTAGTCTTGGTTTGAGAGTGGAGATGGGCGAGTGGAGATTGTGTTTTATTTTGACTGGTATGATGTGAGGATTTTCTTGATTATGTGATTTATTTATATCTGCTGGCATAATGTTAGATAGTGACCATGATAAAACCTGATATGGAATAACATTACCTATTGAAACACAATGTTAAAATCTAATTGGTAGTGACTAGTGTTATCATGATATATTGATGTTTTGCTATCCTGTTATGTTGTTTTAGAAGCATGTTAGGATGTGTTGTGATATGATAATATATGAGATCATGATGTGTTATTATGTGGAAGCAAGATGTCTTATTATGAAATAGTAAGCATGATATTATATTATATGATCGGTAAGACTGATTATGAATATGTAAATGATGATTATGGCTAGGGCATGAATATGATTGGTTTATATATGAAATAATGGTGTTTGATGGCTAAATGATCGTTATATGGGGTTGTGACGAGTTAAGGTGGTGTCTTTTAGGGCATATTGACATTTTGATTATTTATATACTGCTTGATCTTTCTTTTTTCTGAATCTTAATAGCATGCCCTTGTTGTGTTGATATGTTAACGTGATGAATATGTTCTACTTGTGTTGCAATATCGATATGCGATTGTGAGATTTGATGTGTACTGACGTACTAACCTCATAACATCTAACCCGTTGATTTTTGGACATGTGTGCTTACGTGATGAGTGATGAACATTTGATTATTCACTTGTGATGCCTTCAGTATGATATAGATATACCTTATGATTTTTAGTATGTCGAGGCTTGTTGTTTCTTTGGTACTTGTTGAATTGTGAATGATGTTGCATGATCTGGAAACTATGAAGAGAATATGGGATTAGCCCTTAGAGGTGGATGATTCCACCTCCGAGCTTCTGAATTTGATTGGTTTTTATGCGGGAAACTGATTTGGTTTTGGAGGATTTTGACGAAATTTGATCGAAAGGATTTTACTTGTTTTGGTGTAAAGCTGCTTGGTTAAATGTCTTATTTGAAGATTTGAGCGGTTTGAAAAGGAATTACTTGGAATTTTCAATAATAAAGTGGATACAAGCATTTTATGAGGGTGCTTGTAGGGTGCTTGCTAAGACCTAGTGATGACATTATAGAACTTTTAGAGTTGTGGTACTTCCGAAAAGTCGAAGCGAGGATGTGATAGGGGCGCTTATTTCATACTTGTCAAGGACAATTGGAGATGTCACGATCGTGACTAGGATGTTGTGAAAATCTCGGAAGACGCAACCGAGATGATTACAAGATCCTTGGACATGGTCCTCGCACTCATCAATTTCAAACTTCATCTCCTACTTTATTTTGGTTTTAGTCTCGGGGACGAGATTTGTTTTCAGAGGTGGATGATGTAAAGGCCCGGATTTTTAAATAATAAATTTCAACAAATAATATAAAATGGATTTAAGTCGGAAAAAAATAATAATAATAATTCGGATATTTAAGGAAAACTCGTCTTTAAATTACTGAATCGAAATTGAAACTCTTAAATCGTATTTTGATCGAGTCGGGATAAGATCGAGAGAGTGACCTCCAGGATTATTTTTGGGTATTTTGAAATATCTTTTGGAATCACATGTCCACAACCCCTCTTGTCTTCTCTCCCATCACAAATCAAACAACCCCTTCCTTTTTTGGATGGCCAGTAACATTTCAGAGCACACCTCTCACTTAGCTTGTGAGACAATTGAAGCAAAATGCCAAAAGCTTTCTCTGCAGCCCTTGACCAGTTGTAAGAGTTGAAGGCACAACTCCAATTGCAGAGGATCATCCACCTTATCTGATTCCATACAATCTCTCACACCCACATCTATCTTCTCCTTCTTTCTACTGTGAATCTCACGCCCAAACTCCATTCCTCCTCCTTGTTCATTGGTTAAGCCGCCACCACCACCACACCTACACTCCCCAGCCACCGCCGCCACCAGTACCCGGCCACCAGAAGCAGCCGGAGCCACCGCCGACGCCGAGCTCCCCCTGCTATCCTCAAGCGAGATCCGAGCCAAGTTGGGCATTCCAAGCCTCAATTTCCCCTTCCGTTACGAGCAGCAGCAACCCCGAATCTCCCATCCGACATTTGAAGGCGAATCTGAGTCCGAGCGAGCAGCCCCAGGGCCACCGGAGCACCGACGCCGCCACCGTCTTCCTCCCTCCTCTGATTTTTTCCTGATTCCGAGCGGTAAGGCCTCCTTCTTCATTTCCTTTCACTCTCAAACCTCGTCAATTTCACACCTTTATGACTTCCCCCTCGTCCAGGACAAGTAAAGAACAACCCCGACTCGTCGGCGAGCCTAATCGAAGCTCCAATCGAGCGGTTTCCGGCAAATCGAACTCGGTGAGCTTCTTCCCTTTCTTCCTCTTCCTTGGCTGGGTTTTTGTGTCTCTTTCGTGTCCATGAGGTCGGGTTGGGTTGTAGGAGGAGCCGGCGTCGCCGGTAAAGCTCCTCTCCTCCGTCAGGTTTCCAGATTTTGGAACGCAAAGGTCTGGCGAGGAAGGCGATGAACAGTGAACCAGGTTCTCTTCCTTTTCTTTTATTTTGTTTTGTTTTGGTTGGTCCGGTTCATCTTTGTTTTAATCTAAAACCGGTTCACCTTGTTTTATAAAGGGGTTGAGAGTTGGGTTTCCTTGGATATGATTTTTAAAGGATTTGGGCCTTTTCTGTTGGGCCGAATTTGTTGGATCCGGGTTTGAGAGTGTGGGCCTATTCCTTCATTTCTTCAGATTTCATAGGGTAAGGGATCCGAATTTACTTCTTCCGGGTCGTGGGCCTGTTTTGTCCGAATCTCCTATCTCTTTTCTTACTTTGTTGGGCCAGGTCCCCTCTTCCAGATTTCGGGTTGGGCTCGGATCTTCCTTTCAGGTTGGGAGTTGGGCTATTGGGTGTTTTAAATTCAGATTTTGTTGAGTATGTATTATTCATGTGGTTATGTTAGTATATAGTTCATATAAATTGTATTTGCTAGATTGTTATTATTAAGATATTATTCTGTTTTTGTGATAAAATATTCTCTGGAAATTATTATTATATTATAAAATTATTTAAAAGTGATATTGTTGGGAATATGTATTTATTTAATATATTTTATAAAAATAGGGATTATAAAGATGGATTTATTTTAATGCTTATTTTAGATAAACATTGTTGCTATATTATTTAGAAAAGGTTTTAAGTCGTCCGGAAATGATTCTTAAAGGGTTTGATGTGTTGAAACCAAAACGCCGGAATTAATTCTACAATATGATTTTGAGATATTGGTTTTAAGGTTTAAATGTTTAATGTCGGGATTCTTTGTCTTGGTCTGATGATGTTGATTTTGAGAAGGAAATGAGAAGACTGATTTTAGTTGATGTTGATCATATCTGAAAGGTTTTGGAAAACGGTTTACTATCGGTTGTTTTTTAGCATGTTGAGAACTTGGGGTTTGTGTGTATGAATTAGGGACCGGTAGCTTATGGAAATGACTTGATGATAGGTGTGTATTGCTTTTGGATTGCTCTGGACTTGCATTTGGGCCCTTGCTTGTATTATCCTGCTGTTCTGCATTTTCAGGTAAGTTCCCTAGGGGGCTTACTCAGGTTGGACATTCATGCCTGTTGTTGCATTTTATGTTAGGTGTTACATATGCATAAAAGCATGCCATGTAGTATCCTGTTTAGGTTGCACTAATTGAATGAGCATTTTCTTACTTATTGCGTTTGAAACAGAACGGTCGTTATCTGTGATAGTCCTAGAGTCTTTGCTAGGGTCATAGGGTAGCCCAGCCTCATCGGGTACCCTGAGTCAATCGAGTCATGAACTTCCTTATATTATGAGATGCCTGCGGGCTTTATTGTGGAGCGGGTTAGGCATGCGTGCCGCCCGATTATGATGGAATGCATTCACGAGCTGGCCAGTCTCTGCCCTATCGGAAGGGGGTGGAGGTAGGAGAGGGATATGCCACTTGGCATTGTCTTGGGCCCTTTACAGTATTTTTACACGTTATAACCAGGAGCATGCTAGTGTGTTTGACTTTCATACTGCATTAGAGCATCTTTATTAGGTATAGCACATACTATGTGGCCTCAGCGAGGACTGCCGGTCTCGCATGAGTGGCTCGATCCGACTTCTTTCCCCGTTCTTTTTTTTAAGGTATTTTCTACAGATTTTGATTGCTCGATGTCTATATGACGGGGTTCCCTTTTTGCGAATCGAAGAACCTGGCTAAATCTCTAACTCATTATAAATGGTAATTATCCACTTATGTTTTGGTTTTGACCCGGCTCTGCCGTGACGCTTTGTATCTTAATTTTGCTTCCGTCTTGCTTCCGTTTGAAATGAATTTCGCGAGTTAGTCCCTATGACAGGTTAAGGGTACCCAACGGCCCTACGATATTTTCAGGGTTCGAAATCCCTCTTTAGTACTGACCTTAAAATTGAATTTGAAACCTCGACCCGTACCTGGATTGCAAGATCCGAACAAGGGGTTTTATCCCTTGAAACGTAACCCGGAAATCATAATTCCGGGCCGTTACAAATGCCAAGTTGCATATCCCTCTCCTACTCCACTCCCTTTTTCATGAGTGGACCTGGCCAGCACGGTACCCATTTCATCGTGGTAGTGCACACACCACGACATCATCATCATCAACATCAAGAATAACGTAAAGTAAATCAAGCTCGCCCGATGGTGTTGGTCTATCGTAACATGCTCATATCGACTCGATTGACTCAGAGCACCTGACATAGATAACGATCATTCTGTATTCAAACACAAATAATAGTCAAATGCTCTGTTCAGTGCAATCCTAACATGATACTACATGGCATGCTTTAATATGCAACAACTACACATCACATGACATATCAGGCATGAGGTCCAGGTTACTGAGTAAGTCACGTAGGATACTTACCCGAAGATGCAGAATAGCAAGATAACACAAGCAAGGGCCCAAAGCAATCCAAAAGCAATACACACCTATCATCAAACCATTGGCATAAGCTAGCAGGTCAATATTCTTTCATACGAAACACAAGTTTTCAACATACTCCAAACCAATCGATTGTAAAACCATTTTCCAAAACCTTTCCGATACTATCAACACCACCAAAATCATTCTCCCAATTTCCTTTTCAAACAAACATCATCAAACCAAGACAAAGAATCCCGACATTAAACATTTAAAACTTAAAACCAATACCTCAAAATCATATTATATAATTAATTCCGGGATTTTGGTTTTCAAGAATAAATCATTAAAAGACATTTCCGAAACTTGAAAATCTTATTTTAAATAATTTATCATCAATATATATATAATTATGATAAACATCAATTATATTTTATTAAATATTTCCCAAAAATCCCAAAACCACTTATCTAAGTCATAACACCATACTTATCACAATAATAACATTTTAAAAATAATTTGATACTATATAACAATTTCAGAGTTTTATCTTCATAAAATCATATTTGTCATCACAATATCATTAATAAGAAGAATAAGTAAATACCATTAAATAACATTACACAACACACACATACAGATATATATATATATATATATCCAGTGACGAAACCGGACAAGAAAAAGTGTGTGGCCCCCCCACGTCTCCATGGTGGGGTATGCCTGCGGTTTCCTTTTATGGGAAATGGGTAATACGGGCTTACCTGAAGCCCTTTTCCCCGGTCAGCCACCCGGTGGGGGTGACCGAGCCGGGAACAAAAAGACTCTTACCTGAGCCGCTTACCCTAAAGGAACGTTCTGACGGTCTTACCCTTTACTTGGGATCCCCACGAGGTTTGGGGGTCCCACGATCGGAGCCGCCGAGTCTTTCGAGAAGACTCGCATCTCTACTTGTCTAGGTTCATCAAATGACCCAATGGGAAAAAAGGAGGAGGAAACGCTAGTTCCAGAGGGAGTGAGGAAGGAAACAGCTACGCCAGGGTCAACATCTTGACTCATCTTGCTCCACCGTGTCCGCGGACGTCTATAGAGAGAAGAGCAATACAATCAACTTAGGACAGGTAGTCGGGCGTCCGTCAAAGGGGCTAGACAACATGTGGAATCGTTTCATCCTCAACTTCTACTGTATCAACAAGCGTATCCTCTTTACCGCGTCTGTGGGAAAAAAGGAGAGGAAACGCTAGTTCCAGAGGGAGTGAGGAAGAAAACAGCTACGCCAGGGTCAACATCTTGACTCATCTTGCTCCCCCGTGTCCGCGGACGTCTATAGAGAGAAGAGCAATACAATCAACTTGGGACAGGTAGTCCGGCGTCCGTCAAAGGGGCTAGACAACATGTGGAATCGTTTCATCCTCAACTTCTACTGTATCAACAAGCGTATCCTCTTTACCATTGGGTCATTTGATGAACCCAGACAAGTAGAGATGCGAGTCTTCTCGAAAGACTCGGCGGCTCCGATCGTGGGACCCCCATACCTCGTGGGGATCCCAAGTAAAGGGTAAGACCGTCATAACGTTCCTTTAGGGTAAGTGGCTCAAGTAAGAGTCTTTTTCTTCCCGGCTCGATCACCCCCACCGGGTGGCTGACCGGTGAAAAGGGCTTCAGGTAAGCCCGTATTACCTATTTCCCATAAAAGGAAACCGCGGGGTATATATATATATATATATATATATATATATATATGAAATCACCCAAATATACATTATAAGAATAACAATGTAAAGAGGAACCAGCCCAGTAGATCCAAACCCATTACCCAGATTTTGAGCCCCAAACCCAAGCTCAATTGGAAAGGAAAGAGAAGAGGATCCGGATTCCCAATCATTCCCCGTATCTGAGACCAGGTTAGAAAATGATATAACCCAGAAAGAATGCCTGGATCCAGCCCAATCTTTAAGGCCATCTATACTACTCCTAAAAGCAGAAGCAAACCTCTTCGTGGCTTCACGAGAGAGCAGCATTCCAAATGTCAGAAGCAGGAAGAGCGTTGCTCATTTTCTTCTCCACCTCATACCCTTATGACACCATGTAGCAACCTTTCTTCTACACGCTGGCTTCCCACTTTCGTCGTTCTGCCTCCCACGTTCTCCCACGATCTGCAACTATGTCGACGGGCTCTACAACTTCCGCCCCATCGCATGCCGCAGGAGGATAAGGCAGTTCAATGTTGAAGTTCACCCCTCGGTCTTCTTCCCCTTGCTCTTCTCCTTCTCCTGACTTTGAGTTCCCGAACTCCCCTTCCATGGCTGCCTCCTCCACGTCGCCGTCGAGGATCCAGGGCCAGCCTTTAACTGTCCCCGACCTCCCGCAATTGGTGGCGCCTGATCTGAGATTTCGACCCTCCGATGAAGATTGGACTCCTATCCCTCACCGAAGCCACAATCCGAAGCCGAGGCTGAATCTTTCAGCCAGTTTTCTGTCCCGAGTCCGAGCCCCTGCAGCCGCGAGGTGAGCACCTGAAAGGTTATCTGAAGTCCCACCTCCATCGTCCGCCTACATCCTCTCTTTTTCAAATCCCAAACCCTAACCTCAATATCTATACTCTAATGTCTGTTATTTCTCTTATTACTGATTATTTTCGGGACTCTGATCTTGGTTTTATCACTTGGATGTTTTAGTACTTAGATTTGTCAATAGGAAATCAGATTTTAGATTATTAGGGTGGAGACGTTAGATTAGAACATCAGATTTTAGGCAAGACTTCAGAATCAGTTGAATGAGATTTTAGGTTATCGAGGGCAAATTTATTACTTAGATTTTAGGCATGAATTCTACATGAATTTAGGTTGTATGCTTTTCTGTTCTTGATTCTGCATTGTGTTGAGATTATATGCTTTTAGCAAAACATAAAAAAATATGTTCTTGCTTTTATATGGTTGTAGGTTCAAGGTTGTATGCTTTTAGGTTATATGCTATTTTGTGCAAATGCATTCAAGAAGCCAATCTATATAAATGTTCTGTTCCAGGGCAAATTATAAATTGAAACGATGGGGATGGAGGGGCAAATCCATATTAAAGTCAAGTACGTCAATCTACTCACACAACTTTTCCTAATTATACTTTAGTATGGTCATAAAAGTATCACCATATGCAATTGCTAACTCACCTGAACGGGGTAATATCAGCACTACTATTTTTGTTATTATCATATACAGGTGATATTATTATTTTTAATTAGATGTTCAATACTGCCGCTTAAAGTAGGTAATCACCATGTTTTCTCTTTCCCTTTTTTGTCTTTTTAGCTTGAAGATAGGGACATCATATGCTTTCGATCAAAAATTACTTACAGCTAAGCTAAAGCTGTTGAAAAGTACCGCTATGCCGATGTCCCATCATTTTTGGATTATGTACATAATCGCCAAGTATATGCTTCTCTTCACATGTTCTTCAATCGCCTCTTAACATAACATTCTTTGCTTGGTTATCATTCTGTCAATGTTGATATATTCTTGTTGATGACAGTAATAAGGGGATTAAATTCCCATCAATTTTCTACTAACATATTGCTTTATCTGTATTGTAGTTGAGGTTTTCTACTAACATATTGCTTTATCTCTATGGTTTTACTCTTTCCAAGACTGCGCGTATGTGGGTCATATACCTTGTGGCCGACTTGGGTATGTCTTTAATTGGCAGCCCTCTTCTAAATCCAACTTCAAATTTTGGTTGGATTAAACTCTAAATCTTATATTTAAGCACAAGGAGATGTAACTTATTTTGACTAAACTTGCAGGAAGATCGGTTCTTCGTCTGAAGAACTGATTGATGAGGAAGCGTCAGAAGAACTGACTGATGAGGAAGTGTCAGCCTCATAAGTCCAAGTAGAAGCTGTTTCCCAAGAGTCATCGTTACATCGACGCCAAAGGTTTTTTTAGTAGCTCATGAGTTGCATACTTACATGTATTGAGTTCAGCTTTTTTCATAGTTGTCTGGCAGATTTTATTTCAACCTTTAACAGGACTCTATCAGTCCCTTTTTTGCTTCTGATTAAGTTAATGTAGTTATTGTTATTATTACTATTGATGCACATATTTTTCATTTCCAATAACACATTTCCATGATTTTACGCCAAGGAGTTTTGAAATATATGCACTTGGTTGAAGAATGGTTAAGTAACCCTTTATTTTATTTTTTTAGTTGATACTTATATTCCTGTCATTTACAGATTATGCAAAGCAACCTAGCGGTTACAATGAAGCAAATAGCTCATTAGATCAATGTGTATCACCATAGATGCATCACTCAATGGCCTCGACATATGGAGGATGAGCATGTGAAATACTCGAGTAAGGAGGCAGAGGTTCCTCTGATGTTTGCATTGTGTCCATCATGGGTATAGCTTTCGCATCCCTCTTATAAATTCCAGTTTCTAACTTGAATAGGTATGACTGAACGAAACTCAATCTTGAATTGAATGTTTGAGAATGTAGCAACATAATTCAGGACCTCTGTTTCCTCTCTTCTGAGCACATGATCATGTTTCTTAGATGTTGTGCACAATTTGGCTACACATAAGAACATCTCGCAACCTGAGTTCTTTCTAATGAATGTCTATTTTGGGTGCATTATAAATTAAGGTAAACTCAATAGGGTTTACTAATTAGTGTTTGTGGTGCTCTCTTTCTTTGTGAAAAATGTATGTGTGCCTTCTGAATAAAGCATTATCACCCTTGTTCATTCTCTTCGTTAACATGTTATTAATTGTTCTTTTTTTACCTTTATCAAGTTGATGTACAAAAAATTTCCAAAGATACGCATGGGTATGCCGGTGCTGCTTTGTGCACTGAAGCTGCACTACAGTGTATAAGGGAGAAGATGGAGGTAATAGATCTTGATGATGATGGTGGTGCTGCTTTTGTTAATTTGTAGTTGTCGGTGAGACTATTGAGGATGCTTGAAATTGGAAGAGAATTTTATATTAATTGAAAGTACATTGTAGAAGTTGTTTCATATTCTTATCAGCGAAGAGCTGCCTTTCCTTCAAAGCACAATGCCTACAATTCGCCTGTCTGGAAAATGGAGATTCACTCACCTTGCTGTACGTGGAGAGGTTTGATTCATTCAATTAAAGTTGAGTTCTTTTTAGAGTTGAATCTCATAGCTCTGATTTAGTGTTAGGATTAAATAATTGCAATCGAAATTGCAGTTGAATGTAGTTTTTATCCTTCATTGATTTACGCAAGTTTTTTTTTAATAAAAGTTGGTATTTGTAGGTATTGTTGTCATCAAAATTACTGTGTTTTTTTTTTACCAATTTTTGATTTTTTTTAATTAATTTCAAGTAAAAGGCATTCATGATTGCTCTTAATCTATTTTATATCTCTGTTTGCTTCAGTTGGTTGGTTTAGGGTCTGATATTTTCTAAGTTGGAATCAAAGAAAGATAAGAAACAAAGGATTTCCAAAAAGCTGCAAAGAAACGCTTCGATGAGACCAAGACTAGCTCAAATTTAAAGGTTTCAACTGGGCACTCAGTTGGATACAAAAGAACAGAGAAAAGAGTGGAGATAGTATATTCAACGAAAGAGATAGAAACTTTGAGGTATCACGATGTCAAAGGACGGAAAAAGCTATGGAAGGAGGTATACAATGCGTCTTCACTTGCTCTTAGAGCTAAGTATGACGAATTGAGCGATTTCAGGCATCAGTGTGATAAGTCATACTTGCTTCTGCAGTACATGCAGAGCGTTACCTTCTCATTTTTGGTGGTGGTTCTCATTTAACTTGCTTCAATGATTTTCATGTCCTTGATCTGTAGGATGCAAGTTCCCTATAGGTTTTATTATGCACCTTCTTGCACAGTTGGATACTTCTTAAGTTTTCATCTTCTTTTTAATATATAGATGGAATGGTCAATGCCTATACAGCAGGGTGATATACCAAGTCCACGTGCATGCAGGAGTCACAATTGGAGAGAATTGGTTCATTGGTGGTGGTGGAGACAATTATAGTGGTATAAGTTATAGACTTTAATAGTGTACCTGTTTGATAGTTGCTACAAGTGTGTACTTTTTTCATGATAGAACTTGATCATAAGAGCTGTTAATCTGCTAAATCGTAGAAATGTCTATATATTGTCTTTAAGTTTTATTTCTTTGATCGTTGAAACTTTTCTTCACCTGGGTAATGTGCCTTTCACCTATCTATAACTTTGGTTGTGTTAGTACTTATCAGGGTTTTGGTTATTGTGTTATTTGCAGGGGTTTCAGATACTATTGTTTTAAACATGTCTAAACATGTTTGGTCAGTTGTCACTTCTGTCCATGGACAAGTTCCACTTTCCAATTGGCAGCCCTCTTCTACGTATGTTGGTGTTGCTTTCGTTATGTTGAAGCCTCCTTCTTGGAAGCCATATATTCATTTGTCGGAACTCATATAAGTCTTTTAAAAAATTGCAGGATCTTGACAGGGCGAGGAGAAAAAGGGAGAACCCAGAGCCCATGGAGGAGGATTTGGAGGATGAAGTGCCTCAGATTACGGCTGCCCATTTTGCGGAGTCAATGAAGCACGCCCGAATGAGTGTAAGTGATGAAGACATCCGCAAATACCATGCTTTCGCCCAGACTCAGCAACAGTCTACAGGCTTCGACAGTGAGTTCCGGTTTGTAGATGCCAGTGGGACTGGCGGAGCAGCTGCCTCTCAGCCTTTCACTTCCTCTGCTGGTGGAGCTGCTGATGAAGATGAATTGTACAACTGTTAGTCTTATTGTTTTAGACATTTAGTTATTTTATCTGGCCACGTTATTCTCTATTTCTCATGTTATCAAACAAGTGGATATTTTTTTTCAATACATAGTATGTTTTTTAACAAATCATGTTATTTCTGTTTTTGTTTATCATTCATAGATTTGTGATGCTGCAGCTCTTGAAGTTGCACTCTTTGTGATCATCAAACTTTGGTTTATACCCTTTTAACCATTACAAAAATGAAAGTTATCGGTTCAGTCTTTGGTTTGTGAATGGCCCTATCCATTCATTAATCATGACAAAGCAAACCAAACTTTAACTCGAACGTTTCACAGGTTGCTCATGCCTTGTGCAGAAGAAGAAGAAGTAAAACTATACAAAGATGAGTGATTGAGCTATTACAGATAACAGGAACTTCACTCAAATTTGATAGATTTTTACCAATTTGAGTTAAAATGATCAAATCTCATATTTCAGTTAAAACTATAAAATGATCCATATGATAGATTTTTACCTTTTTTTTTAATATTACAATAAATCCCAATTACCCCACTAACCAACAGTTGACATCCAAATTACCTCACTAATTCACCCAAGTTATCAATTGCAATCCCTTCATCAATCCCCACTACTTCACATTCACGTTGGGAAATTTCAGTTGCATCTGCAGTCCACTACTTCACATTCACGTTGGGAAATTTCAGTTGCATCTGCAGTGATATATAACTTCAAGTGCAGTTCCTGTTTTTCACCATCGCCAATCACAAGTGGTATTAAGTATTGTGTATGGAGTTTTTGGGTTTCAATTACCTCTTTCTACGTTTTTCCACAACGGCACGCATTGGGATATCATAATAGCATCGGTTCGTACTTCGTTCGCATCATAGGATCACCGTCTTCTTCATATGGATATAGTACACTTGTCATCTCCTATAATGTCATAAGCAATGGCAATATTGCTGAGAATGCAACCATTGTTCATTGGAATGGCGTTTCATTGAATTGGCTTCAATGCCGCGAGGTCCTAACCAATGGAGATATTCCATATATCGTTCAAACTCAAGCTGCTATACCACTGTTAATGACCTACATGTGTCATTGGTTCAATGATGATGATGAAATCGTGGAGTACGGGATGGCTCCTAACATCCGTGTCGAAGTCATTGTCATTCCGGTGGTTGTGCATCTACATCCTGCGATTCCAGCCGTGGTCGACTCCTTAGAAGAGGTCCATCTACATATCCCAAGTGCACAATCTTGTGTCATCTGTCTTGACCCGTTGGTGGGTCTGAATCGCCTCATTCGAATGCCATTCCAACACATATTTCATCGTGATTGTATTAGAACATGGTTAGTGTATAATCATGTATGCCCCGTTTGCCGCTCGACATTGCCATACTAAGCAATTTATTGAACTTTTAGCATGTTAGGTAGTTAGTTAGGATCTATCAGCTTTGTATTTGATTCTATTATGATGTTTCATTTTGTTTCTGTCCAAATGGGTTTCATGGTGTCTTAGTTTGTTCATACCGTCTTTGTTTATTGGCGATTTACCAACTTTAGTAAACATAAATTCAAATGTAACCTAATATTCAGTTTTCAACAACTGTAGACATCAAAAGGTAGTTAGGTTAAGGCCTTTTATTATGCTAGAAGCCACAATATCATATTTGTAGAGTGTGCAAGAAACACATTTTTAATTGGACTGACATAGTTGACCATCAACATAAAATTTCCAGTTGCATTTTTAAAACATTCTTGTATTATTATTTTGCTATATGTCAACCGGTTAATATTTCTGGATCAATAAATTCACTCGAAAGCACATGCTTTTATCTATCTTGTATCTTTAACTAGGTTGTAGTATCATTGCATCTTAAAAATGGTTTGTCAATGCTTTGAAGATTATCTCAGTTCCACTAGGGATTTTGGACATTGTAGAACTTGAGACATCTTAATGAAAATTTTAAGCTTGTAATTTTAAGCTGAATCGGAGGGTCGTGGTGGTGGTGCTCATTCTTGAAAATCAGCCAAACAAATCGATCCCTTTGCCATGATGTTGAATTTACTGAAATTTATTGGTGTGTTGCGTGTGTGTAGTTACTTTTGTGGTTGATACATATGGCTGATTTCATCATTCATGACATTAATGGATCCTTTCTAAGGGTGAATCCTCAATAGTTGTAAAACAAGCTCCTATTAATCTTGGGGACCATTTTGTGAGCTATTTTTGGTTCCATGATTATTGTGGTGGCATTTTTATGTTAGTTTACCTTCATCTTATTGATTTCAAGGTAATGTAGATATGCCTTTATGAGATCACCACAAGTTGGAGTATGAGATCAGAATAACTTTGTGACATTGAAAGGTCACATTGGCTTCACACATTCGAATTTCAGTATACCCGAACCCATATTTCATTTTATCCTCCTGCAGTTAAAATTTTCTACTCCTATACTGTTTGTAAAATCCCTTCATCTGTCATTAAACTCAGCCCCTTTGAATCAGCCCTATGTAGAAAATGAATCATCTCATAAATTGTTGAACTTATTTCTTTATATTCAAACGATTTGAATGTCATACACATTGGAAGAAATCAACAATTTCATCAGATTTGAGTTTAGATTTGACTTCAGATGCATCAAAAGCCGATATGTTAACTATTGCGCTTTCCTTCGGTCAATGCCCAACTCCTCCATATGTGAGTATGAAGTGTTGCAATACTCTAATATTTTGATCTCACCACCAAATTTAACTTCTATGTGAACAATGCTTTGCTGTTGAGGAATGATTGAATCTTAGCTTGCTGAATGTTTCCAAGTTTGATTTGTTGTTTATAATGGTTTGGATATTTTAGCATGTATTTATCAGTTTAGGAGTTTTTGGTGTTTGAACAATAGCTTGCTGAAGGTTTCCAAGTTTGATTTGTTGCTATGGATTGCCACTAAATTTTATGCAGTAGGGTTTTTTTAGATGTATAAATTGCTTCCTTTGATCCGCTTATGCCTTTTGATCCTTTGATGAAATAGATATGCTTAATGTCTCACAATGCCTTGGGATTGATCAAATTGATCAAATTGAGATGGATAACTTAATGTCTCACAATGCATTTCACTTCGAGAGAAGTCTAAGGCGTTACTTGTCTGCAACTTAGCTGCTATGATAACTTTTTCAGTGGGTTTATATGAGTTTACTGGTTCTGCAAGATCACATTCAGCGCATTGCAAAATGCACCAGTGAGCAGAAAATAAGATCACAGTGATCAATTCAAGTTATTGATCCTTAATGAGTAACGCTTTGTTTGTGAAACTCTTACCCTCTCAACTATAACAGTGAGGTTATTTGAAGCATCAGGAAAAGGTTCTTTACCAGCCAAGCTTTTGACACAAGGATATAAAGCAAGGAACTCATCACCAATATATATTGCTAACCATGCCAACTGATACAGACCTAAAAGGAAGATAAAGTTCATCTGAAATAACCCTCAACATCACACTGTAAGGTCAATCCGAGGACCTCAAACCAATGTTGACAGTTACGATGGTTGAGATTTTAAATTACAATTTCAGTTTTTAATAAATGAATTTTAAAAAATTTATATTTCAAAACAGCTCCACCCCCAGTCTCTCCAATTGGCCTTCACAAACTCCACCCTCATCTTTTCACAATCAGATTTCACCAACTGGTTTCTTACTTCGGTCGATAACTTGTACTGATTTTTTTCCAGTTCGGATCTTCATTGATTTTTGCCTAGAAGGTGTTTGCTGAAATTCCCCAAAGTCATTTTCTTTGTATGTTGCATCTCTGGTTTGGACCTCACTTATAATTACTTTGTTGTTTGTGTTGTCAACACATACTTTTAGATGTAATAATTCTGTGTTTATTCTTTCTTAAAGCCTTGAATTGTATAAACACTCTGAGGATTGTACTTTTAGGTGTATATTCTGTTTTTTTTGTCAAATTGCCTATCTTGAATTGTATAAACACTAGGATTTCACTATTAGGTGTATACACTTGAACCGTTTAAAATGGTGCTGAGCTGCTTGGGAAATATATATGTTGGTAATCATTCAATGGATACTTATAAATTTCAGATGTTATGGTCTAGCTTGCATGTTCAAAGCTTTAAAGGATTATCTTTTTGTTATTGCTATTGTTATTTGCTTCTTTCTACACCATGATTCTTGAGTTAAATTTTAATTTCTTTTAAGTGGTGTGTTCGGTATGTGAGTTTATAGGAGACAATTGAAGTCCTTTATGGATTCTTCAAACGAATTTCCGCCACCGATGTCAGTGGGAGGGTGGGGGAGTATGTTTCTCGCTTTGTCGTTGACGTGGATAGTAGTGATGGTGACATTGTGGAGAATGACCCATCCAAGAACAACAACGTTGTTGTTAAACTTGAGAAGGATGCTGACAAAGGAAGTGTTTAGTTGTGCATATAATGTTTGCTTATATTTTTATGCTGGGTAGGTTCAAGAATTTGTTATGGTAACTTTAATTTGCTACTTGCTCAGATTTTCATGTCCTTCCTTCGGTTTTCTAATTGCCATGTAAGTAGTGTTGAACACTTTATGAATATGTTTTAAGTGTTTTATATTTGGAGCGATGTTTTCTATATCCGTTTCTAAACTTTGCAATGGTGCAAAGTTGATGCATATACATGAGACATTGAAAAGTCGCCTTTGTAGGAGCGGTCAGGATGTGGAGATCGCAAGGTCGTGCTGCCTTCAGAATATCGCTAAATATGATATCCAACACCTTCTGTATTGATCTAGCCAGCCATATCTATGCATTGTCCCATGCATCACTTCAAGAATATTACTTATTTAATTTGGCCATTTGTTGAAGCTGTTGGAAAGCCTAACTTGACTAGTTGCTTCCCCATTCTTGGCTATTTGTGCAGCAACTAGGTTAATTGTCTTCCTTCTTAGTTGGTGCTTGTCTCTATCTCTATACTTGAACTGTAGTAGCATGAGACAATTCGAAATAGCTCATCTCATCATCATTAGCAATAAAGAGAAACATAAATAATCATAAGCAATCTAAAGAGAAACATAACTTGAACCTTGGTGGTGCTTTCCAACAGATTTGCATGGCCATATTTACACAAACTAATAATAAAATTAAGTGAACCTACTATTTTTATTCAAGGATTTGAAATAACAATATATTACAGTGTTAGATAAATTAGGAGGCCATATACGAATTGACCGTCATCCTACTAATGATTGCGGTATGCCCAAAACATTATTTGTAAAGGGAAAATACAATTTTATGGTAAAAATCATGTGAGCAATACTATAGTTTCTTACCTTAATACCTTAACCACGTTTGGAAAATCCACCTATCATTTACTTCTCCACTATCCCACCTTTAGTTTTCAACCGCCAATTTCAATCTCTCCCTATCAATTACTTTCAAGATCCAACGCATGGCAGTTCGAATTTGTATTACTAATTCTAAAATAGATCATAGTATTATAAAATCATTTAATAACATAAGTGAATATTAGGTTTTTAATTGGTTTAATGCGGCTTCAAAAATCGGCCAGTTTTACAAGTAGAAAATGTTATGAATTGGTTTTGTTTTATTTTTTGGTTTATGACCTTCATTTTTCCAAATTATATAACCCTCAACATCACACTGTAAAGTCAATCCGAGGACCTCAAACCAATGTTGACAGTTACGATGGTTGAGATTTTAAATTACAATTTCAGTTTTTGATAAATGATTTTTAAAAAATTTATATTTCAAAACAGCTCAACCCTTGCTCTCTCCACCTTTCCTCCAATTGGCATGCACAAACTCCACCCTCATTCTTTCACAATCAGATTTCACCAACTGGTTTCTTACTTCGGTTGATAACTTGTACTGATTTTTTTCATGTTCGGATCTTCATTGATTTTTGCCTATAAGGTGTTTGCTGAAATTTCCCAAAGTCACTTTCTTTGTAAGTTGCATCTCTGGTTTGGACCTCACTTATAATTACTTTGTTGTTTGTGTTGTCAACAGGTACTGTTAGGTGTAATAATTCTGTGTTTATTCTTTCTTAAAGCCTTGAATTGTATAAACACTCTGAGGATTGTACTGTTAGGTGTATATTCTGTTTTTTTTTTTTGTCAAATTGCCTATCTTGAATTGTATAAACACTAGGATTTTATCGTTAGGTGTATACACTTGAACCGTTTAAAATGGTGTTGAGCTGCTTGGGAAATATATATTGAAGACTCCACCTTGATTGTAAGATCTTGAGAACTAACGTACAGGTGATCTAAAGGATGATGAAAGACAAAAGGCTGGGTTTCAAGGTCTTGAAACCCATACTAAAATGTTTGATCACTTATGCATTTCTCTATTTGACTTGTTCTCTTACAAGAAAGAATTCGAGGCCAACCTTTTTGGGTCTAAATTATAATGGGCTTTATATTGGACCATGAGATGTGATTTGGACTTACTCGGTTTATATATATGAGTTTCTCATCTAACCCATTTTATGTACTAGATACATTATGCATATCCTTTCATGATTTTACTTTTCATACAAGGAAAGAACCGATCCATAGTTGATCATACTTGATCATGAAGAAAGGCGAAGGAACATCTTAGAAGGCACACAAAGGATCAGTTTTGGAAGGAATTCAAATGTCTTGGAAATAATTTGAAATTCAAACGGTTCTCCCTCCAAGAAACTCTACAAGTGTTCCTATTATAAAAAGACGAAGGCTAAGAAGGATGAAAAACTAACCAAGCAAGTACTCAAGCACTCATAGCATCCTAAAGCATTCGTCAAGTTTCTCTTACATTCTCCTAAATCCTAGTTGGTGAACATCGTTTAAAGAGTTGAGAGAAACACTAGCACTTATTGTACAAGTCATTCAATTTACACTTAGATTTTTCATACTCGATCAAAGCACACTTAGTGTGTGGTGTGAGCTTTTATTTCACTTGTAAGGTTGAGAGCTAGAATAGAAGCGGTGAGGCTTTGTATAGAGAAAGGGAAGTTTCTCTAGGAAGTTCTAGGCTCAAGAGAAGTGAAATAAGAAGTGTTTGAATCCTACGGATTGAATAATCCTAGGCGGGGACGTAGGCCAGTTGGTGCCGAACCTCGTTAACAATTCGTGTGTTCATCTTTTATATTCCGCATTTACATTGTCATATTCGATTTTACTTTGTCATTTTCTGATAGCCTATATCATGGTCTTGACAAGTTGCACTAAATTCCTATTGTTGCGAAAATCGTCCATACTCTATTCATCCCGCCCTTCTAGAGTATTATTCATCTACTTATAGACTCTTCAATTGGTATCAGAGCTTGGCTCACTGTTTTGATTTAATAATCTTGTGAGTTTTCAGCATGTCTACCATAGGTGATGGAGGTTTTGCTCAAGGAAGGTCAACCAATAGACCTCCACTTTTCTGTGGCAATAACTTTGCCCATTGGTTTGTTGTGAGCTGAATCTGCCATGTTTTACAGTAACTTGTATATCGATTTCTGCATGCATTTCATTCATTTGGGCTAAGATAGTACAGAATCTATGTAGTTTATGTTTATTTGCCAAATTATGGAATCTACACCAGTTTTTGTTTAATTCACAGAAATCGAGGCATTTTACAGCAATTCTACAGAAGGTCGGAAAAGCTCGGAAAACCGCTACAGAAGTCCAAGGTCAAAGCAGCGGAACCAAACTGAAAGTCAAGGCTACTCGATCTCGAGTGGACCCTACTCGACATAGACGAGCATGTCCGAGCACAGCCTTGTCGACAAAGCCTGATCGAGAGCCAGACTAACCCGAGCTCCGGACCCTACTCGATCTCGAGGACCACTGGTCGAGATCGACGAAGCCCAGCGCCACACCCGGAGTCGACAAGCCGAGGACGAGGATGACCTGACGACACTCGCTGCCAGCGATTCCACTCGCTGCAGCGGACGTCTCGCTGCCGCGGAAAATCTCGCTGCCAGCGGGACGCACCAAGTCGACGAAGAAGCCTACTCGCGGCAGCGGAAGGGCCAACTCGCGGAAGCGGAAGGGAAGACCCAACTCGATGTCGACTACGCCTTGTCGAGGTCGACGAGCACCAGGAGCCAAGACTGAGCCACATCGAGCAGAGCTAGCCGGGAAGTCCAGTCGACGATCCACCCTACTCGAGGTCGACGAGCCCTTGTCGAGGTCAAGTAGGCCAGTGTCCAGAAACGCGTCGACGAAGTGCTGTCCGAGTAGAATTGGGATTCCTTGGGACCGAAGGCTGAAGATCTATCCGATCCTATCATCATCTATCCAAGAAAGGAGATCTATCAACATCATGAAGACTTACCCACTTTAGAATTATCTTTTCCTTATAGATTTATTTCCATTAAACATTTTATTTATCTTTTAGCAAATTAGATATAGATTTAGATATAGAGATAGATGATTATTTCCTTGATTAGCGAGGTTTGATCACTATAAATAAGGCCCTAGGGGCTCAGTTTTAGGAATGGGAAGACACACACAATTCAATTCCAGTAGAGAAGTTTAGGGAGTTCTAAGTTTTTAGGGTTTTGGCTTTCTGCGAAAGTTGATTGCCAGGATTGTAAAGGCTTTTGAATTTAGTTTTAATGCAATTTAGTTCTTTTCATCAATCAATGTCCGTTATTGCAATGAGGCGTGAGTAGTCCACCCACTTCTGGGGCTGGGGTGAGCCCGACGGTGGCCATGTGAGATAACGCGATAAAGGTCAGATCTTTTTATGCAATTCATCTTCTATCCCTATGAGCATGATTCTTTTGCGAGAGTTGAAGGTGATCCTTGTTTGTGTTATTGAAGCGAAAGTGATCTTAATGCAACTTGGATTAATTATGTGAAAAAGGGTTAGTAACAATTAGGGTTTATGCGAAAGCCTCTATATGCCTATTTGTTAATGACGAAAGTTATTTGATGGAAAGCATGATCTTTTATGCCTTTGTGTGTTACTTTGCATGGTTATCGTTGTGGTGTCGAAACCCTAGTCTTGGAAGTCTTTTATTATATTGAGTTATTTCTGTCGAAATTCTGAGTTTTGTTCGAGATTTTGCAAATTTAAGTTTCTGTTTCCAGTCGACATAGAGTTGACCTTTGTCGAGATCGAGTTCTGCTTTGTCGATCTCGAGTAGGAGCTGGTCTAGGTCGAGTTGGTTTTCTTCTGTTTTCGTCGATTTTCACTTTCTGTTGTTCACTGTCTTGTCGATCTCGAGTTGACTTGGTCGAGATCGAGTTGCCCTTGCCGGGTTTGCCTGTCTGTTGTGATTTCTGAGTTTCTGTTGTTCACTGCTGTGGTCGATCTCGAGTAGCTGTTTGTCGAGATCGACGAGCCCTTTTCTTTGCTTTTAGTTTCTGCTTTGCTTTGTCTTTCCTGTTTTGCTTTGTTCTTTGCTTCTGCTTTTATTTCTGTTTCTTTCATTGTTTCTGTGTTTCTGTCTTTTCTGCTGCTCTGTCTGTGAGAATTTACAGCTACCTGAGAACTGTTGACGTGCTTCCTCGTGGATTCGATCCTGACTATTCTCTTACTACAACGGGAGGAAGTCTTGTATTTATTTGCTGAGACAGGGAAGTCAGTCTGAACTTTATTTCATATTTATTTCATACTTGACCATCCTCCTGCAACAACAGAGATCACTGATGCAAATGTTCATCATTGATCAAGACCTTGAGCTATGGGGCCTGGTCAAGAATGGACCACACGTTCCTAAAAAGACTGTCGATGGAAAGCAAGTCAATAAAAATGAGTCTGATTACGATCAGACTGATCTTGAAAACATTGCTAAGAACTACAAAGCTATGAATCTACTATATTGCGCTCTCGATGCTACTGAGTTTAACCGTGTCTCGGCTTGCAAAAGTGCCAAGGAAATTTGGGACAAGCTTATAGTTACTTATGAGGGCACAAGTCAAGTCAAACAGAGTAAGATCAATATCTTTCTCAGGCAATACGAACTTTTCAAAATGAATCCTGATGAGACAGTAATGGAGATGTTTACGAGATTCACTCAAATTGTAAACAACCTCGACTCACATGGAAAAACCTTCTCCAACCCAGAAAAGGTTCGAAAGGTTCTAAGGAGCCTTCCGAAAACCAAGTGGGGTCCCAAGGTTATTGCAATTGAGGAAGCTCAAGATCTCTCTACACTACCATTAGATGATCTTCTTGGAAAACTTATTACTCATGAGATGATATTAAATGAGGAAGACAGAGAAGTACCCTAAACAGCAAAGAACCTTGCTCTCAAAGCTAAGAAAGATCACTCACAATCTGAGAGTGATGAATCAGACGACGAAGATGATCCCTTTGCTCTCATCACACGGGGATTAGCTCGAATTTTGAAGATGAAAAAATAGTTTTCCAACCGTGAAAATGCCGATTCATCTAGATTCAAAAGCAAGTCTCCCAACATGTCAAAGAAGCCAAAAGTGCTAACATGTTTTGAGTGTAGCGAGACAGATCATCTTGTAAAGGAGTGCCCTATGAAGAAGAGAAATAAGCTCAAGAAATATGAACAAAAGAAAAAGGCTATGCTTGCAACCTGGAGTGACTCAGATTCATCATGTGACTCAGACACCGAAAAAGAACAGGCTAATCTCTGTCTTATGGATGAACACGAAGGATCACAGACTCAAGACCTTGAACAAGTGGTAAGAAATCTAATGTCTAGTCCTCCCGATGTTCTTTCTGAAGTCCTAAGAAATATGATTTCTAATGAAGATGCTTACAACAGTGAAATCAACACCTTGAAGGAAAAGCTGATAGATCAACAGAAATGTATTAGTGATATGTCGCTGGAAATGAAAAATCTTGAAACATATCGGTCGGCCCTTGATATTAAAGTCAAGACCTTGAGCTCAGAAAATTCTGATCTTAGGCAAAGCCTCTCCTCTCTAAAGAATCGTAATGAGGATTTAGAGAAAGAGAAGGCAAAGCTAACCGATAAGTGTCAAGACTAGCAGACTTCACTCATTCAATTCATCAGATCTAAAGCTAATCTTGATAAGATGTTGGGTGAACAACAACTCTCTATTAATAGAAGTGGTATTGGATACAACAAGAATTTTCCAAAGAAACCTAGTACCACTTTTGTTAAAGCTAAAGGCTATTGGCGTTCACCTACTTGCTTCCATTGTTGTAAGAAAGGGCATGTTAGAGAAACTTGTCCATATAGGAGAAAGGATCCCTACATCATTAGAAATACATTTCCAGTTCGACTTAATGAACAGATAAAACAAGTTTGGGTTCCTAAAGGGACAAGACTACCCAACATGGTCTATCCTCATTATGAATCTAAAACTATGTATTGGTCTAGCTAGAAAGGTTGATGTTGGTATTGCAGGATATCATCAAGAGCAAAGAGCCAAAATGGATAATGGACAGTGGATGCTCACGACACATGAGTGGAAAGAAATCTCTATTTCAAGATCTTAAGGAACAAACCACTGGAACAATTACTCTTGGTGATAAAGGGAAGTGCAACATTATTGGTATTGGCAATATTGGTAGTTCAGAAAGTTGCATTAAGGATGTTTATCTTGTTGATGGATTAAAGTATAACCTCTTAAGTGTCTCTCAGTTGTGTGACAAAGGAAACAAAGTTGGCTTTGAAAGACACAAGTGTGAAGTCAGGAATGAAGAGACTGATGATCTAATCCTCACTCCTCACAGGCACAACAACACTTATGCTGTAAATGCTAATCATATTACAGGTACAAAACTCAAGTGTCTCAAGATCTTGACAGAAGACCTCAGCCTATGGCATAGAAGACTAGGTCATGTAAGCATGCACACCCTCAATAAGCTCAAAACAAGAGATCTTGTGAGAGGATTGCCTGATCTAAACTTCAAGAAAGAAGATCTATGCAATGCATGCACAAGAGGCAAACAGACACGCAGTTCCTTCAAACCTAAAAAGGTTGTAAGTTCTTTTTTCCCTCTTGAGTTGTTACATATGGACTTGTGTGGACCTATGCGTGTCAAATCTCCAAAGGGTAAACAATACATCCTGGTTATTATTGATGATTTCTCTCGTTTTACATGGATCTCCTTTTTAAGAGAAAAATCAGAGGCTTTGCTCGAGTTTTCTAAACTTTGCAAAGAGTTGCAGACCTTGAAAAACATACCTATTGTCTCCATTAGGAGTGATCATGGTAGAGAATTTGATCAACTTAAATTTGATTTGTTCTGTGCTAAATATGGAATTTCACACAACTTTTCAGCACCTAGAACTCCTCAATAAAACGGAGTTGTGGAACGAAAGAACCGCACTTTGGAGGACATGTCTAGGACAATGCTTTTGGAAAATGGTTTGCCAAAAATCTACTGGGCCGAGGCTGTTAATACAACCAACTACATTTTGAATCGATGCTTAATTCGTCCCATTTTGAAAAAGACTCCTTATGAACTTTTCAAAGGAAGAAAGCCAAGCATTTCCTACTTCAAACCTTTTGGATGCACTTACTTTGTTCATAACAATGGAAAAGATAATCTTGGGAAATTTGATGCACGTAGTGATGAAGGTATCTTCCTTGGTTATTCTACTATTAGCAAAGCTTATAGAGTTTATAACAAGCGCACCAAAATTGTTGAGGAGAGTATCCACGTGGTATTCGACGAAAGCAACAATGGTGTGTTAAGTGAAGGGTTTGCAGATCTCAATCTAAATCATCATGATTCGGATGGAGAAGAATATGAGAAGGCTGAAAATAAGCAGGACCAAGAAAGAAACATGCAAGAACAAATCTAAGATACCAACGAGCTATCTCAAGACCTTGAGAAGGGATTACAGAATCAGGATTCAGTCATTGAAGAATCCAACACTCAAATTATCTCTCAAGACCTTGAAGAGAGACCTGCTACTATCTCAAACAATCAGGGTCCAAAGCTACGAAAATTCAAACATGCCTCTTCACACTCAGCTCAAGATATCATATCAGATCCATCATCTGGGGTACAAACTCGATCTAGATTAAAGAATCTTTGTGCCTTCTATGCTTTTGTCTCTCTTGTAGAACCAAAAACCCCAGCTGAAGCACTCAAGGACTCGGACAGGATCACTGCCATGCAAAATGAGCTAAATGAGTTTGAAAGAAACAAGGTATGGACTCTTCAACCCAGGCCACAACACCAATCAGTCATAGGAACTAGATGGGTGTTTCGGAATAAACTGGATGAAGCAGGCAAGATCATTCGAAACAAAGCAAGACTTTTCTCTCAAGGATACAATCAAGAAGAAGGTATAGACTACGAGGAGACATTTGCTCCCGTAGCAAGGTTAGAAGCTATACGAATATTACTTGCTTTTGCCTCTTTCATGGGTATCAAGCTATTTCAAATGGATGTCAAATGTGCGTTCCTAAATGGGTTCTTAGAAGAAGAGGTTTATGTTGCTCAACCACTAGGATTTGAAAGTGAAGAATTTCCTAATCATGTGTATAAATTGGACAAAGCTCTCTATGGTCTCAAACAAGCCCCAAGAGTTTGGTATGAAAGATTGTCCAAATACCTTCTTGAAAAGGGTTTTCAAAGAGGATTGATTGATAAAACTCTCTTCATCAAAACTCATGGAAATGATCTTTTGATTGTTCAAATATATGTAGACGATATATTATTTGGTGCTACTAACAATTCCCTTTGCAAGGAGTTTTCTGAAATTATGTGCAGGGAATTCGAAATGAGTCTCATGGGAGAATTAAACTTCTTCCTTGGTTTACAAGTTCTTCAAACAAATAAGGGTATCTTTCTGAATCAAGGGAAATATACCAGGGATCTACTAAAGAAATACAAAATGGAACAATCAAAGGTAGCAAAGACCCCTATGAGATGCACTCTCTCCCTTGATCAAGATAAGAATGGTAAGAATGTGAACCAAAAAGAGTATAGAGGTATGATTGGTTCACTCCTATACCTTACTGCTAGTAGACCTGATATAATGTTCAGTGTCTGTATGTGTGCTCGATTCCAAAGTGATCCCAAAGAGTCTCATCTTATTGTTGTGAAAAGAATCTTCAGATATCTAAATGGATCGCAAGACCTTGGGCTATGGTATCCCAAACAGAGTAACTTTCATTTAAAAGGCTACTCAGATGCAGATTTTGCAGGATACAAAGTTGATAGAAAAAGCACTTCTGGCTGTTGCCAACTCCTAGGATCCTCCTTGATAAGTTGGCACTCTAAGAAACAAAATTCAGTAGCCTTATCAACTGCAGAAGCCGAGTACATTCCTGCTGGTGCATGTTGCTCTCAGATTCTTTGGATAGCACAACAACTCAGAGACCTTGGAATTGATCTTAAAGGTATTCCTATTTTGTGTGATAATACTAGTGCTATTTCAATCACTAAAAATCCAGTGCAGCACTCGAGAACCAAGCACATTGATGTGAGACATCATTTTATAAGAGATCATGTGGAGAAAGGTGATGTATCAATATCCTTCATATCCACTGATTTTCAGTTAGCTGATATTTTTACTAAACCACTCCTTGAAGATCGTTTCAATTTTATTAGATTGGAGTTGGGTATGCTTAATAGGGAAGCACTTTCTTAGGGGGAGTAATTACTCCCTACATGAAAGTTCAGAATTCAAATGACATCTCAAGGCCTTGACTTCATAAGGTTTCGAGATGTTCATCCGAATAAAATTATATTGGATCAAACTCTGTTAGTATCTTATGGATATTCAACAAGGGTGTCTTTTGATTTTATTTACCCCTTTCTAAAATCGGTTTTCATATATTTTGGTTTCCATTTCAAAATTTTCCCAAATCTCTTTAATTTTTGCAAGTGGATGTGACACTTTGGGTTTAGAAAAACCAGATCATCATTACTTACTATTCAAGCGAGTTAATGAATCTGTACTTGCCAATTTGAAAAAATGGGGAGACAATTCTGTTTCCAGATTTTTTGCTTTTTAATCTCTCCCTCCTCTCGGTCTAATCCACTCCTCCCTCACTCTCTCTGTGTTCATTCTCTCTCTCACCGAATCCCAAAAACCCTCTCTGTTTCTGTAACAAAAAATGGGGGGATCAAAGCGTTCTTCAGTGTCTCCGTCTCCAGCACCTTCTGCTAAGAGGTACAAGATGCCAGCAAACAAGGGGAAGCAAATAATGGAGGAATCTGAAGAACATTTCCGAGGACAGCGAGAACTCACCATCTCCACCACCTCTGATAAGGAAATCCAAAGGCAAAGCTCCAGCCACTTCTGCTCCTGCTCGGCCTCCCCAGGTATCTTTTGGCATTTCCCCTAATTGGTTTTGCTCTAAAGAGGTTGAGGAGTCCTGGAAACAGGACTTTTGCAACCGTCGTTTATGCTTCTGTGATGCTGTCGATTTCAACCTCCTCCAAACCATGCCTTTGCCTTGCATTTCCCTCCTCAAATCTACCTGCTTCTGGACCTTGCTCAACCCTGGCAATTTTGCCTATCCCCAACTTAACCGACTCTTTTATGCCAACTTTACTGTTCATCGGGTAAATGGAACCCTAACCCTAGTATCCCAGGTCAAGAACACCCGAATCCGCCTCTCTCCTGAAAGCCTTGCCCTCATCCTTGATCTTCCAACTGAGATTCCCATAAAAGAATTCCCAAGCCTATTTGAGTGTCTCTCACAAGCACGAGATGAATTCTTCCTGAAATCTCAAGGCCCTGGATCTTCATCCACCCTCAAACCCACTCACACTGCCCTAAACCTTCAAGCCAAGCTCATCTTCACTATTTTGGCTCGCTGTATCTTCCCACGCATCCATTCCAGGGAATTGGTGACTGAGAATCTTCTCGAGATCCTTTTCCTAATCATGAACGGATACGAGCCTGATTTACCCAAACTCATCCTCGACTACATGACCCATGTCTCTACCTCCTCTCGGCCTATGCCTTTACCCTATGCAAACCTTTTGCCCAAAATCTTTGAAGCCTTTGACATCGACACATCAGGAGAAGAAAAGCAAACCTATAGTGAGATTTTTGATGAGGGTTGCCTAGATAGATTGGGCATTGCCAAAAACCAGAGGGGGCAATGGTTTCTAAGGAAAGACTCGAAGGGAAAACAGGTTGATGAACCTAATATGAGTGAGGATAGATTGGCTGCTGTGGAGACTGAAATTCAAGACCTTAGGTTTGATCTGAGTAGGATGTGGTCGGATGTGGTGATTCGCCAGGACCAGACTCATGAGCTACTCTCTATGGTCAACTGCAAGCTTGATCAGATGATGCTTCTCAATGCTCTCACCTACACTACTACAGGCTCTATCATGCCAATGGAGCAAGAAACTTTCGATCATGTGCGTGAGAAGACAGGGAATTTCATCCTCAACAATGAAAATCAAGTGAAGAAACGTCCTATCTTGCGCCCCACACATCATGAACCCACCATTCTCACAGTCGAGCAATATGGTGTGGTCAAGAAATACAGGGATGTGGAGCGTCAAAGACAACTTGCAGAGATGGAATGAGACAAGGTCACCAGAGACGCCCTTGCAAGGTGGAGGAAGAGGTGCAGGGATGAGGTCAGAAGGAAATACCTTCCACCCAACAAGCAGTACCCCACCTTTGGCGAATGTGTTGAGGAAGGCGCTGGCATTGCCCCTCCCGAAGATCCTAATGCTCCTAGCGCCCCTGGTACATCCTCAGCTGCTGGGCCATCCTCTGCTAAGAAAGGCAAGAAGGCACTAAGGAGCAAGAAGAAGGCTGCAGATGGGGATTCTGACTCAAGGCCTTGATCTCCCACCATCTTTTCTCTACTTTCTAAAAACTCATCTTTTGTTGTTCGTCTTTTAAAACTCCTGGTCCTTTGGTTGTGTTTTGGTTGGTGTTTTCAGACATTTTAACCTCTCTGCCCTTTTGTTGGAAGACAAAAAGAGGGAGAATGTTTTGGTTGCCCTGCGTTTTGGCACTAGTTGGAGAAGTGCTTGTCGGTTTTAAAACTTAAATGATCCAAACATTTTATGCTTATATTATAATATGCTTATTTCCTCTTATGATTACTGGAAATATGTTATGAATATTGTAACAGGTTTTGTCTTCCATCAAGGGGGAGATTGAAGACTCCACCTTGATTATAAGATCTTGAGAACTAACGTACAGGTGATCTAAAGGATGATGAAAGACAAAAGGCTGGATTTCAAGGTCTTGAAACCCAGACTAAAATGTTTGATCACTTATGCATTTCTCTATTTTGACTTGTTCTCTTACAGGAAAGAATTCGAGGCTAACCTTTTTGGGCCTAAATTATAATGGGCTTTATATTGGACCATGAGATGTGATTTGGACTTACTCGATTTATATATATGAGTTTCTCATCTAACCCATTTTATGTACTAGATACATTATGCATATTCTTTCATGATTTTACTTTTCATACAAGGAAAGAACCGATCCATAGTTGATCATACTTGATCATGAAGAAAGGCGAAGGAACATCTTAGAAGGCACACAAAGGATCAGTTTTGGAAGGAATTCAAATGTCTTGGAAAGAATTTGAAATTCAAACGGTTCTCCGTCCACGAAACTCTACAAGTGTTCCTACTATAAAAAGACGAAGACTAAGAAGGATGAAAAACTAACCAAGCAAGTACTCAAGCACTCATAGCATCCTAAAGCATTCGTCAAGTTTCTCTTACATTCTCCTAAATCCTAGTTGGTGAACATCATTTAAAGAGTTGAGAGAAACACTAGCACTTATTGTACAAGTCATTCAATTTACACTTAGAGTTTTCATACTCGATCAAAGCACACTTAGTGTGTGGTGTGAGCTTTTATTTCACTTGTAAGGTTGAGAGCTAGAATAGAAGCGGTGAGGCTTTGTATAAAGAAAGGGAAGTTTCTCTAGGAAGTTCTAGGCTCAAGAGAAGTGAAATAAGAAGTGTTTGAATCCTACGGATTGGATAATCCTAGGCGGGGACGTAGGCCAGTTGGTGCCGAACCTCGTTAACAATTCGTGTGTTCATCTTTTATATTCCGCATTTACATTAAATTTCTATTGTTGCGAAAATTGTCCAAACTCTATTCATCCCCCCTTTCTAGAGTATTATTCATCTACTTATAGACTCTTCATATATGTTGGTAATCATTCAATGGATACTTATAAATTTCAGATGTTATGGTCTAGCTTGCATATTCAAAGCTTTAAAGGATTTGCTTTTTGTTATTGCTATTGTTACTTGCTTCTTTCTACACCATGATTCTTGAGTTAAATTTTAATTTCTTTTAAGTGGTGTGTTCGGTATGTGAGCTTGTAGGAGACAATTGAAGTTCTTTATGGATTCTTCAAATGAATTTCCGCCACCGATGTGAGTGGGAGGGTGGGGGAGTATGTTTCTCGCTTTGAAGATGCTTGCGGTAATTGTTTAATTGTTTTCAACTTTGTGTTCGGTTTGTGGTTTTGTAGGATACAATTATGGATTCTTCAATGGAATTGCTCCCACCTCTGTCCGAGAAAATATATCATCGAACATATGGTACCATCTTTCATAGGGTTTCCAGATCGTTTACTCGTGGGCTAGGTCGCCAGGTTATAGGACAAGGGGGTATTCAGATTTCCACCCATGATCTGATAGGTCCAAGGTGGTTTCAACGCTCATTGTCGTTCAATTGGGAAGGGCAGGTCCTTACGGTGCAACGGTGTATAGACATGTACACCGAAGCTCAAGTTTCTCAAGTTGTTCAATTTGCAGCGGCTATATTGTTACTTAATTATACTGACCGATGCTTTGTAACGGCTCGGGATTATGATTCCCGGGTTACGTTTCGAGGGATGAAACCCCTCGTTGGGATCTTGCGCCCCGAGTACAGGTTGAAGGTTTGAAATCGAAGATGCGTAGTTAAAGTGGGATTTCCCAACCAAACCCGGAAGGTCCGTTGGAGACCTTGGGGTAGAACCCTGTACCTGTCCTAAGTCTACAACGCGGAAAATCCTTTAACATGCAAAGGGCCTAAGTTATGAAAATGATACAACCAGTGCCACGGCAAAGCCGGGTCAAAACGGAGTATAAGAAGGGAGAAACCCCAAAAGCATGAATCTGGTGAAGTCAGGTTTCAAACACTCACTCTCCGCCAGATGAATAGACCCCGTCATAACAGCACAAAATCAAGCAGTGTATCGGGTACCTGAAACTATACCACCAAGTCAGGCCAAGAGTCCGCCCGCGGATCCTCTAACCGCGCTGAGGACATATAATACGCCTATACCTAGAATAAAGGATGCCTTCATGCAGTACTGGAATATTAACCACACTATCATGTTCCTAATTCATATGTAGAGAATATTAAGTAAGGCCTTAACAAAGAATACCAAGTGGTATATCCATCTTCTACCACCCCCCCCCCCCCGCCAGGTAGGGTGGACACTGGCCAGTTCGATTCGATAGGATCTCAAATCTCATCATCATATCGTATCTCATCATCATATCGAATCTCATCATGATATCGTGGATCTTGCGAAAAGAAAATAATAATGCTGATAATAGTAAAGGTGTTCTAACGACCCGAATGACTCAGGACGAACCCGATGGAGCTGGGTTGTCCTATGACCCTATCAAGGATTCTAGGACTCACAGATAACGGCCGTTCTGTATTCAAACGCATACAGAATACGAATGCGCATTGGTAAGTGCGATTCTTAAGCATGATACTACATGACATGCTTTTATGCATATGCAACACTTACATACTATATGACACATCAGGCAGGAGGTACTGGTTACTGAGTAAGCCCCGGAGGTACTTACCTGGCTAGCAGATCGGCAACAGGATAATCCAGCACACAATATTCACAATCACATAGTATCACCGAGTACATAATGGAATATACATAAGTCTACATTCAACTATTAAGCACTCAAGCACACCTCAATCATAAGAACAAGTAACATATTATGAAAGTCATTTCATCGCACCTTCCGCTTCTCAAGACCACATCGTTCTCCATAAATCATTCAACCAATTCCGCATGTTCATATACATCATTTCCGCATATAACTCAACAGTTCATCAAAATCATAAGATATAATTTATGTGATATAAAATCCTAGTAGAACATCATAATTATCCAACATTTAATCTCATATAATAATTCACCACAAGTCATGCTATTAGTAATACATATCATACTGTTAGTCAAACGATCATATTATCATGCTAGTTAGTCATCGAATAAGTCTTATTCCCAAGTTAGTTTCAGAACCGTTTCAAATCCCAGTTTAAATAGTTAAGTATTCCGACCCTTGAAAATACTCGCCAAATTCTCTTTTTAATTTATTTATTAAATCACTTTTTCAACCTTTCATAAAATATCCAAAAATTATATTTTTATACCCTAATCCCCAAATAATATTAATTATTTATACAAATAATTCAAATGACTAAACTGGCCCGCCAAAACGCAACTAACCCACCCGGACAAACACTGCCGCGACCGCGGCAATTGCGGCGCCCTCAGCAATTGCGGCGCCCGCAGGAATTGCGGCGCCCGCAGCACCCGTCTTCTTCCTCTAGCATCTGACTGGTTCGATCCTTCATGGAGGAGCTTGGCTCTCCTTCCATTTCCGACCCCTCTCATCCTCTCAGACACACCAATCCCAACCACCAAAACACACGCTCACGGAATGAAGCTAAAGAAAAGAATTGAACGAGGCTCACCGAGGTGTTCGCGGACGTCAGCTTCGTCGAAGCTCGCCGGAGGCTCGATTCGCTGCGTCGGAGAGGTAGGAACCTCGGATTTGACCTAGGAGAGTAAAGGAAGGTTAAATGAAGGTCATTCCATGGGATTTCGGATCGAACGAGAGGTCGAAGCTTACCGAACGGAGTTTGCACTCGAGCGAGGTGGTGGAGCTTCAAAGGCGGTTCCAATGCTTCATGGGCGGTTTCGGGGTGGCGTGGACGTCAGAGGAGGTGGCTCGGGTTGCTGCTCGGAGGAAGAGGGAACGGTGGAGCTGATGATGTCGCTTGGAGCTCGGGAGGGACCGGCTCGGCTCGACGGTCATCGAACACAGGAAGCTTGGGCTTCCGGCAACCAGGAGCGAACGGTGGTGGTGGCAGCGACAGAATGAGGCGGTGATGGCAAGGGGGAGATGGTGGTGGTGACGTGAAATGGTGGTGGTGGCGAGGAGGTGTGGCGATCACAACGATGGTGAAGACGGGTGAATGTGATGGTGAAGACCCGAGGAGCAGGTGAGGGTGATCAGTGATGACGATGATTGAAGAACGGGGTGAGGGGTGGGTTGAATTTGAAGGGTAAGGTGATTGATGGGAGTGGGTGAGAGGTTGAGTGTTGAATTAGGTAATCAATACCCGGAAATAAATTCCGAATACGCGAATTTTGAATCCCGTAATTAGTGTCCGAATGTTAGTTACCCGACTATCGCTTTCTCGATCAATTAGATTTTTAAGACAGAAGGGGATATCACCATTCAATAATTATTTTGAATTTTCGAGGTAAAACGACGGAAATTATTCGCCAAATTTTATATTTCGGTCGGAATCCGCTAAATGAGTTTTAAATTCAGTTTAAGTTCATTTTTAATTTCCTTTTTCCGAAAAATTAGGATTTGAAAATCCGAGCCTTTACATCATCCACCTCTAAAAACAAGTCTCGTCCCCGAGACTAAAATCATTTTAAAACAGGGGAGGAAGTTTGAAATCGGTGAGTCCAAGAATCATGCCATTGATCCCGTGAATACCTCATAAGTGCCCCTATGAGATCCTCACAGTACCGTTGCCGTGATCATAATATCCCCAAATAGACCATAGTAAGAATGTAATATGGGCCCATACCACATCCTTACTCCGACTCTTTGGCTATATTATAACTCAAATACTTGTATCCACTTCGTGGGGCGTTATAATGAAAACTAGAGTCATATTAGTTTCTTAAAATCCAAGTCAGTCTCTTCTGAAACACCATTCAAAATTTCAAGTTCGACGTTAGCCAAAATAATTTTCAACTTCTCATTTCATTCTACCATCCACCTCTAATGGCTTATCTCATATTCTCTTCCTAGGTTCCAAGTCAGAATCAAATTCCAATACTTCAGCTTCCATCATTTCTATCATCAAGAATCGTATATATAATAACAATCATAGCTCACATTTAATAGAATGACATAAACACGTCAAGTACAGTTGTATACCATAATATACCTAGCATCGTATCATCTACGGTAGGATTTATCACATCATCTCACAGAAGTGACACACCTTATCAATCAGATAAGCCCGTCACATCAAACAGATAAGCACATCATATCAATCAAGTAAGCACATCATACTCATGCTACTGCCAAGCATCATTACATTAGAGACAAACAAGTACTTCCGTACACTAGCATTCCATCGAGTTCAGGGGATAACTATGTTAGTACTAATAGTTCACTATTGTCAACGACAATACATCATAGAATCAACATCGTCTATAGCATAGAATTCGCACCACATTCGGCCCCAAGTAAAGTGTACGCTAGATCACATCCTCAAGAGAACTTGCCTATAACTATCAAACATGACAAAACACGACCACTACCCATCAACTCTTGCATTAAGATCAAATTCACCAAGGTCTACCAACCAAAACCACTACTAGTTCTAGACACCATTGCATCCTGCTCACATACAACCTTTCTAGCCTCATAACTATTTACAATCACGACCGAATACCCCAAACCAACTACTAGGTATCCCAACTCCTATGCCATCAAGCCATCTAAGGGCCAATCCATTTCGACATCCCGATCTCAACTCTTACCCTCCACTCGACCATCTAAACTATTTCTCGGAGTTCCTAATCACACGGTTTCCTGATCCGACAAGCTTAACAACTTGACCAACTACGTACCAACACTCCTTATCAAACACACCCTCGTCATAGGGGTCCTCTACCGGTCCCATCTTTACCCTCTAATAGAAAATTCCGAGTCCTCAACTGAACCGCTCTCACGATTGATCTAGACACTTCTTAACAATCTCGCTGACTCTTTCTAGGCTCTCAAGACTCCACCTGAACATTGTCCCCCAAAGAGATCTCTCGAATCACCTTGCTAACCTGATCATATTTCACGCACCACTGACCACTCTCACTAACCATCCACCTCTAACAGTCCAACACGTACTAATCATCTCACATCTGTAACTCTCGACCAACTTTAATGCAGAAATCCATCTCGTGCTACTCCCAACCACGAATTACCAAGACCCTCATCACCAACGCCTATCCTCAAAGATCAACCACTGATTTTTACCTACTCATTCCATTCTAGAACTCACGAAACCTAAATCACTCATGACTCCTCAAGCTGACCTACCCTAGATCCTCTTCCTAACATTAACTGAATTTACCTCATGTTACCACTCCTTAACCACGACCATTATCCCCAACGAAACCTTATGTCACCATAACTCGAATTACCCATAACATCACAACTTGACCAATTCTCCCACGATTTTCCAACCAATAGGATTCCCACTGAACTCCTATGACATCCTCGTCCGAATTTCCTAAGCACCGCAACTTCCCCATCCTTCTAAAATCTCTTATCCTCTAGCATCCTCAATAATTTCTGCTTTGCCTAGTTCCCAAATTCATGCTCATAATCTCCCTATCTCAACCTTAAGCCCACATTCTTACTAGAAATCTCAACTACGTCCTGGCCTAGCTACCAGCCTTTCCTCGAAGATTCATCTCACATCCTCAAATACCTCAATAGCCACAATGACCTCCACTCATAAATCCCGTTTCATTCCCTATGCCAAAATCCTCCAACAACGCATCTAGAAATCGTTCACTCATAAATTCCCCAAGCATTACCAATGATATCTAAACAACCCCAAATACTCATCACACGAACAATCCTGGTTTGAACAACCTAATATCTCCAATCAATAATTTCCCAAGCAACCTCATACTACTCTTCCTTGGCAATTCCTCAACCTCATCATTTACCAAAAACCGCTCTCAATCACCGCACAAAGAACCTAGTATAGACCACAACCGCTACCCTCCTATCCTAAACGCTCACACCGCGCACCCATTACCTACCGACACTTTTAGCTAGGACATCTCCCTCAAAATCTTCCCAACTATCCCCACTCCTCACCTAAGACCTACCTGGAGCTCAACTATACTCACCGACCACTATCTCCGACCAGTCCCAACTCACTCGGCTCTACCCAAGCTAACGCATCCATCCTGCACACCCTCTCGCTCATCTCATTGCTAAGAACAAATACTTCAATCCCTCTGCCACTTTCCGACCCAGCTTACCGAAGAATCTCTCGACTCATGTCCAAGAAGAAGTACCACCAGATATATAACCCATAACTTACTCACCAGCAAGTCAGTATACCAAGCGCCAAGGCACATCATCATAGAAACAAGTTAGTCAGGAAATCATTGCTATGAGTTCAGCACATCCGTCATCACACTTTCAATTATTTCAGTTCTAGGCATATCACACAACATCAATTTCGATTAGTATAGAAGAATCCATGATTTGAATTAAGAATGCTCTTCCTCGTGTCAGCTGGGAGGAACCTGTTCGTGATTGTCATCTTTGAAGCATATTCGTCCTTTTTTGCCATCGGTGACGATGTTCCTAGGGCCTAGGGGTCATGGACCCATCACACTTCCGTTGCGTCACTCCTGTGCCACTTGGTCATCGGTCCTTTCTTGCATATTGGTGCTCATCGAAGGATCATAAGGATTAGAAGTTACGGAGATAGGGGAGAGATAAGGGCGGGCGACACAACTTCCTTAAGAGTTCAGACATGGACCAGGACTAGGGACGATGAGACCAAGGAGAAGATCCTAACCCAAGAGTTACAACGATGCCCTTATAATTGTGCCACGCAAGCACATAAAAATCAAGAGATATCATCACATTATTTCACACTAGTATGCACCTATCTCAAGGAATATCGATTTATGCATTCATAACATGTTCATATAATCATCTTTATATGTGCGTAGAACAAGCTAGCAACTTATCATTTCATTCACCAATCATGCTTGACAGACTAAGAACATGTATGCACAGACTGACATGGGACATATATGGCATAAGCTATGCAAGACGTACCAACCATCACAGGATCTCGTATGCATGACTTATCACTCAATTTAGATGCACACATAAGCATGTCATAATATTGCGGGATTGAGGCAAGCATGCTAAGATGTAACCTAAAAATCATCCTAAGGGTGTGATCAGTTCATGCAGGGTTGGTATAGCAACTATCTCATCACATACATCCATATTGACATAGTAAGACTAGGACGTCACACAATCATATAAGGGCCTTTAACTGGGAGGTATATATCCTACATGATACTAGCAATACTCATTAAACATGTAATACTCATTAAACATGTGCACAGTCATGAGGTCCAATGAGGTTCATCTGGCATGCTAAGTCATCCAATTCACGTTTTAACATACAACAAGAGTTAAGCACATTATCATGGACCTAGTTTATAGCGAGACAGTGGTCATGGGAATTCAATTGATACGGCACATACATCCACTCATAAGTGCAACCATGCAAGGTACCATGCAAGTCATGCTGAATTATACCAATATAGCATGTCATTAAATCACAAGGAGGCTATCATTATAACTTGACAGAATTCTCTAAGGGCAATTACCGACTCAACATCCCATTTCCCCTTGGAACGCTAGTATGACTCGCTCGGTAGGACACAAGGACATTCACGTTGTTTTCGAGAGGGGTGGGTAGAACTCGTGTTTAGACTCCTGTGGCAAGAAGACATGGTTGTCCATTACGAGGATAGAAAGAGATGAATCCATAAGACAACTCACTTCTATCTCGAAACAATCTAAATCCTCACCCCCACTAACATACTCAGGTAACCCTCACATCCGACACGATTTCCGAAGGTATTTAGTTGACCGACCCAAATTTCCCGTGAAAGACCCCAATCACAAGTACGAGACTCGATAGAAGCATCGATGGTGGGATATGAAACAAGACTCTAAACAGGGGGAGAGGATGCTTCTCGACCCTTGATAACATGCCTAGATGTTTTGGTAGGGCGGATGACAGAGTCAGAACCATCAGGGGGTTTGAATTATGAAAGGGCTATTTCGACAAAACAGGAATTCCGATTACATAAGAACAAGGTTTTCTCCCACTATCCCGTTTGCACAGTTATTCAACACAAGATTCAAGTCAAGGCATACTGATTAGTTCGCTATCCTAAGCAAAATAGAGCACTCATCACAGAAGCAATCAACAAGATTAATATGATCCTCTTCGAGGAGGATCGCCCTCGGGCCCAACTCCATATATGTACATATATAAACGTAAGCATAGAGACAATCTATGCCATCCTTCGATGGACGGCTGACCGGAGGGGTGATGTCCGCATTTTTAGTCATATTTTACATCATGTTTTGATTCCATTTGAGTCATTTTATTAGCTTTTGTGTTGGGAAAGTGTGTCGTTTGTGTTAGTTTTCGTATTTTTCTAGATATGTATGTCTACACAAGCTTTGGTGTGATTTTATAGGTTTTAGAGCTGATTTAGAAGAGTTTTGACGCACTTTAGAGCTTAAGGAAAAATCATGAAGGCAATGGAGAAGCCAAGCAAAAAGGAAAAAGTGGCGCAGCTGGAGAAAAGCCTTATTTTCGCCATCCATCACTTCGATTCAAGTTCTGGAGCTTTCATGAGAGTTGTAGTCCTTGAAGAGAGCTTTCCAACGCATATTCATATGTGTCAATCGGATTAACGAGAACTCGGGAAAATGCGATTGAAGACAGAGTCGAAAAGCTGGAGAAAAACAGAAGCTACTGCATTCGAACAGATACCTCGACGCCGACACCCAGACCTCGGCACCGATACCCTACGCACCAGGAGAAATTTTCTGCGGGCTGATTTATTTACTTAATAAGCTTTTTAATTAGGGTTTTCTTCTAAAGTTTTTTAGGATATTTTAGTTAGATAGACTTGGGATATTTTATCCTTCATTAGATAGATTTTATTATTTTCCTAACATTAAATCTCTTTCCTTGGAGATTAAGTCTAAAATTCTGTCTTTAAATAAAGCCTATTATGGGCTGATTTTGGGGGGGAGACACGTTGTACGCTCAGCGCAAGGGCTGCGCGCAGCAGCTGTAGGAGACGTTTTTAGGGTTTTGTTTGGCGTTTGGGCGAAAGCTTGGGCGTGTTTGTTACGATTGAGACGCTGATTTCCAGGTTTTATTTAGTTTAATTTCAGCTTATGTTTTCTTCTCTAAAATTCAGGTTTTTCATTACTATGTTTGATTAGTTCTTTGTTCTTCTAGGGTTGGGGTGATCCCAACAATAAGATGTGTGTGAATGAATGAATCTATGATTGTGTGATGTTTTTATTGTCTTCTACCTATGTGTTTAACCTTTGATGAAAGTCTAAAGGAATTCATGGTTGCAATTGAACTTGAAAGAGGAAATTGTTAACTTGATAGTAATTAGGGTTTTCTAATGAAAATTAAAGGATCCTAGTTAAGAGAAGGTAGAAAAAAGTAGATCTTTTATGCGAAAGTGAATTGATTTGCTTGTTGATTAAAGAAAGTTGACTCTTTTGATGATAAAAGCATGATCTTTTATATGATTTATTGATTTGCACATGTATTTATTGTTGTGGTGATCCTTTGCCTTAGAAGTTTTTCCCTTTTATTAATTAAAATTCAGATTTTATGCTCTTATCACCGCCCATCTCTCTTCCATCTCTTTTGCTAGTTTCAACCCGACAAAGCAACTAAATAAGAAGCGTTGACTCTCTCCTGTGGACGATCCTGACTCCCTATGCTATAGCGGGGTCTTGACTATAAATTTATTTGGTCGAGAAACCCTCTCATCAAATTGGCGCCGTTGCCAGGGAGAGTTCAATCGCGCCTTGTTTAGTTGTTTTTAGGGTTTGGAAATAGCCCATCCCTTTTCTTTTGTATATATTATTTTCTTTTATTTTCTCTTTTTATTTTAATTAGTTTTTATTCTTCTTTTATTTTATTTTAGTAGTTTTTATTTTCTTGAACATCACACCTCCCACTCACCCGCCTCATCGACACCGACTTGGTGTCGAGCCTTTGTTATTTGATTTGTGCGTCTGTTTCAGTTTTCAGGATTTGATACATTATGGAGGATGCACAAGAGTATTATGAGTATCTAAAAGCAAAGGCCGAAAGGGCTAGAGCGGATGAAAGACGGAAAGCAAGGATGAAGGAGTATGCAAAATTTTTTGCCGAGGTTGATGAGGATGATGAAGATTATTATGACTTTGATAATTGGAAAGCAAAACAATCATCCGAGGATTCAACTAAAGCCCAAGAGTCATATGGGCTCTATCAATCAAAGGAGGGGTACTATGCTCAACACGACCCATATGAGCCCTATCATCCATGGAGTATCTCACAACGAAAGCTTACTCGGGAGGAAGAACTATCAAGAGAAAGAGACAAGCTAAGGAAACAAATACGGATGCTTGAGGTAGAACGGGAAAATGCCAATCTAAGGGAAGAGATACGCTTTCTCGAGACGAACCCGCCTTGTCATCTATGTGGAACAAGGTCTCATCTTGGCCTTCCTTGCCCTAGCTTTTATCAAGAACCATATCCTTCCTATGAGCACTGGACATCTATGTGGAACAAAGCTGCAGAAGCCTCGGCGCCGACACCCTCAGCCTCGGCATCGACCCCTCTGGCGGACAAATTGTTCCTGCAGAATGCTGAAAATGCTACAGGTGTCCCGGCATCGACGCCCCCTACCTCGGCGTCGACACCCCTGGACAAAGAAAAGTTTTTGCAGAAACTTGAGAAGGCTACAGATGCCTCGGCGCCGACACCCTGTACCTCGGCGCCGACATCCCCTCTCGAAGAGCGAATTGAAGAGCAACTCGTTGAGGTGGACGAGCCTATTTTCAAGGCCATTTCTACTCTGATCTCGACGCCGCCACTACCCTTGTTTCTAGAGAAGCCATGTGAGAAACCCCAAGAAGAAGAAAAAGAGATAGAAGTTGTTCTTCGATGCACTACACCGCTACCTTTTCCATTCACGGCGAAGGCAATTCCCGAGGATCTCGAACAACCGTCTTTCGCATTGAAGTATGGGGTACTCACGAAGTGGCACATTGAAGATGAGGCGCTAGAAGAAGGAGAAGTGGAGGAATCTCTTCCCCCTCCACCATTGTACACCAAACTCAACAATGAAGCACATCTATTTATGTACGATGGTGGGGCAACAAATCAAAGCCATACCATGAAGAGGAAGAGGAGCGCACATTAGGAAGGCACATTTTTTTAGTGCTTTCCAAGACGATGTCTGGCAAGATCCTTGGAGGATGAGTGGATTGAATGTTGGAGCGTCCACTCGGGAAGGTTTAAGCTCATCCCTAAGGAAAGAAAGAGAGGCATAAAAAGGCACAAGGAGTAAGAGCCATATCACTTGAAAATCTATCCTGATGTACCACCGAAGGATGTTCCACCACCATCTCCACCAGCGGAACCACCGGATCCACCACCTCCTACAGACCCGGATTGAAGAAAAAAAAAGGGAAGTAGGTCGAGCTATAGACTTTAAATATAGCGCTTACGGGACGCAACCCGCTTTCTTGCTTTCTTTTCTTGCTTTTTGCTTTTGATTTTTAGTTAGGATTTAGATAGCCCAAGACTTACTGTTTTTGTTGAGAGAACAGGTCCTACAGATCAGCCATGGTGCATAGGAAAGAGCGGAAACATGCCATGAAGGAAGTCGACGTGCTGAAAGGTATCGGTGTCGATGCAGTCCCTGTCGGCGTCGACACCTGTGTAGATTTGCAAACTTCTCCGAATTGCTCCATTTTTGCATCATAGTCCATGTGAGTTTCTTTTTCCTTTCCCTTGTTTTATCTTATTCAGTGAGGACACTGAAATTTTAAGTATGGGGTGGGCGAGATTCGAAATTTGCATGACCTAGCTTTGCATATTTGTGTCTTTTGTCTTCTATTTAGAGTCTATAAAAAACTGAAAAATCCAAAAAAATAAAAAATGTCAAAAATACCAAAAATATATGTTCATTTGCTTACTTGTTTGTTATTTTGCATAGTTTTTTAGGATGGATAACACCTAACTTAGATGTCCAATGATGAAATCTAATAATTGAGCTTGATCATGTAATATCCTAAGGCATAGTCGGATGGTTTAGCCTAAGTCGCTCAAAATATTTCTTTTATGTGAAATTTGACTTGCAAATGAAATTGAGCATATATGACTTTAGGATTTAGGTGATTGGAATCCAACATGTCCTAGTGAGTTATTTGGCCTATGGGGAAATGTTCTTTATATTTTTCCCTTCTTTTTGATGTGTGTATTACTCTCCTTATGCATTACCTCTTGATATTGCGGTGTATATCTAAGTCTTGAAACCAATATGAGATAGCTAGTCATTGCGTAATTTGATCAAATGACAGAGGCACTCTTTATTAGCCACTTTTTATCCTCTTTTACCTACCTTATATATGTTTCTTTTGCTTGTAACCATTTTGAGCCCTATAGCCTATTTTTGTAGCTCCACAAAATTTCTCTTAGCCAATATTGTTTAGCCTTACCTCCTTATCTGGGAATTAGGACTTAGTGTTGGTAAATATTGATGTTTGAGGGGTTGAGACGTATGATTTGGTTTAAGTGTGGGTATATGTTTGGTTGGTATTTTATTTATCTCGCCACTTTTATTGTAAAAGGAATTTTTGGCTCCTAAAATAAATAAATGCACATGAGTTCCGAAAAAAAGAAAAAAAAAATGAAAAAGAAAAAAATTTAGAATATATGAGAAGTTGTGCATGAGCCAAATTTATCCTTATCTATTTTTATGCGAGTTGTATTGGATATTTTGGGTTTTTTGGAAGAGTTGTGCTATATTAGATGAGCCAAATTTATCCTTATCTATTTTTATGCGAGTTGTATAGATGAGTTGTGCTATATTAGATGAGTTTGGATATTTAGGAGTCTTTGGTTCCCGGATTTCTAGCACCACATAGCCTAAATGATTCCTACCTTTATGTTCTTACCAAGCCAAGTTACAACCCGGCCGAATGAGTCCTTCTTTGAAGGCCATTGAGCCAAAGTCCTCTTGATGGTTAATGCATGTTTTGACATCTCGGTGAATTGATTGGTGATATTAATTGCAATTTCTATGTAGCTTAATGTCATAAAGGATTGAGTTGAGAGATGTATTTCAAGCCTAAACACATTTGAAAGGAAGTGAAAACACGTACATTATTTCCCTTGAGTGCTTGGATTCTAGTTCCTTTGCCTAAGGTTACCAAAATATATGTGATGATGGTTCAATTCTTGTTCATATTTGCACTTGTGCTAAATTGCTGTTGCTTTTGACTAAGGCGAAGACTTGAAGGCATGTTAAAGGTCTTGATCATAGTTTGGTTATTGCTTGAGGATAAGCAAGTCTAAGTATGGGGTGTTTTGATGTCCGCATTTTTAGTCATATTTTACATCATGTTTTGATTCCATTTGAGTCATTTTATTAGCTTTTGTGTTGGGAAAGTGTGTCGTTTGTGTTAGTTTTCGTATTTTTCTAGATATGTATGTCTACATAAGCTTTGGTGTGATTTTATAAGTTTTGGAGCTGATTTAGAAGAGTTTTGACGCACTTTAGACCTTAAGGAAAAATCATGAAGGCAATGGAGAAGCCAAGCAAAAAGGAAAAAAGTGGTGCAGCTGGAGAAAAACCTTATTTTCGCCATCCATCACTTCGATTCAAGTTCTAGAGCCTTCATGAGAGTTGTAGTCCTTGAAGAGAGCTTTCCAACGCATATTCATATGCGTCAATCGGATTAACGAGGATTCGGGAAAATGCGATTGAAGACAGAGTCGAAAAGCTGGAGAAAAACAGAAGCTACTGCATTCGAACAGATACCTCGACGCCAACACCCAGACCTCGGCGCCGATACCCTGCGCACCAGGAGAAATTTTCTGCGAGCTGATTTATTTACTTAATGGGCTTTTTAATTAGGGTTTTCTTCTAAAGTTTTTTAGGATATTTTAGTTAGATAGACTTGGGATATTTTATCCTTCCTTAGATAGATTTTATTATTTTCTTAAGATTAAATCTCTTTCCTTGGAGATTAAGTCTAAAATTCTATCTTTAAATAAAGCCTGTTAGGGGCTGATTTTGGGGGGGAGACACGTTGTACGCTCAGCGCAAGGGCTGCGCGCAGCAGATGTAGGAGACGTTTTTAGGGTTTTGTTTGGCGTTTGGGCGAAAGCTTGGGCGTGTTTGTTGCGATTGAGACGCTGATTTCCAGGTTTTATTTAGTTTAATTTCAGTTTATGTTTTCTTCTCTAAAATTCAGGTTTTTCATTACAATGTTTGAGTAGTTCTTTGCTCTTCTAGGGTTGGGGTGATCCCAACAATAAGATGTGTGTGAATGAATGAATCTATGATTGTGTGATGTTTTTATTGTCTTCTACCTATGTGTTTAACCTTTGATGAAAGTCTAAGGGAATTCATGGTTGCAATTGAACTTGAAAGAGGAAATTGTTAACTTGATAGTAATTAGGGTTTTCTAATGAAAATTAAAGGATCCTAGTTAAGAGAAGGTAGAAACAAGTAGATCTTTTATGCGAAAGTGAATTGATTTGCTTGTTGATTAAAGAAAGTCGACTCTTTTGATGATAAAAGCATGATCTTTTATATGATTCATTGATTTGCACATGTATTTATTGTTGTGGTGATCCTTTGCCTTAGAAGTTTTTCCCTTTTATTAATTAAAATTCAGATTTTATGCTCTTATCACCGCCCATCTCTCTTCCATCTCTTTTGCTAGTTTCAACCCGACAAAGCAACTAAATAAGAAGCGCTGACTCTCTCCTGTGGACGATCCTGACTCCCTATGCTATAGCGGGGTCTTGACTACAAATTTATTTGGTCGAGAAACCCTCTCATCAAGGGGCAAAACCTCACGGCCTCCTAACTCAACACTCCAACCTCCGTGGTGTTCTTTGGAGTCTTCTAGGCCCATCTGTAAATAAAAGCTAGTATTTTGCCTACCGTTCCCCGAATTCTACATCCATAAGGGATGTCTACCGCTTGGGTCTCTACCCACGAGATTATTTCCCCTTTATTCATTTTAGGTTTTAAGTCCAATTAAATTCATTTTGCCCTTTATAAAATATTGTCCAAAACCATTTGAAAACATTGGGCGATTTTCAAAACCTCTTCAACCTATTGTACTCGGATTGCAAAACCTCAGCTCTGATACCACCTTTGTAACGGCCCGGAATTATGATTCTCGAGTTACGTTTCGAGGGATGAAACCCCTCGTTGGGATCTTGCGCCCCTAGTACAGGTTGAAGGTTTGAAATCGAAGATGCGTAGTTAAAGTGGGATTTCGCACCCAAACCCGGAAGGTCCGTTGGAGACCTCGGGGTAGACCCCTGTACCTGTCCTAAGTCTACAACGCGGAAAATCCTTTAACATGAAAAGGGCCTATGTTTTGAAAATGATACAACCAGTGCCACGACAGAGCCGGGTCAAAACGGAGTATAAGTAGGGAGAAACCCCAAAAGCATGAATCTGGTGAAGTCGGGTTTCAAACACTCACTCTCCGCCAGATGAATAGACCCCGTCATAACAGCACAAAATCAAACAGTGTATCGGGTACCTGAAACTATACCACCAAGTCAGGCCAAGAGTCCGCCCGCGGGTCCTCTGACCGCGCTGAGGACATATAATACGCCTATACCTAGAATAAAGGATGCCTTCATGCAGCACTGGAATATTAACCACACTATCATGTTCCTAATTCATATGTACAGAATATTAAGTAAGGCCTTATCAAAGAATACCAAGTGGTATATCCATCTTCTACCACCACCCCCCTTCCTGGTAGGGTGGAGACTGGCCAGTTCGATTCGATAGGATCTCAAATCTCATCATCATATCGTATCTCATCATCATTTCGTATCTCATCATCATATCGTGGATCTTGCGAAAAGAAAATAATAATGCTGATAATATTAAATGTGTTCCAACGACCCGAATGACTCAGGATGAACCCGATGGAGCTGGGCTGTCCTATGACCCTATCAAGGATTCTAGGACTCACAGATAACGATCGTTCTGTATTCAAACGCATACAGAATAAGAATGCTCATTCGTAAATGCAATTCCTAAGCATGATACTACATGACATGCTTTTATGCATATGCAACACCTACATACTATATGACACATCAGGCAGGAGGTACTGGTTACTGAGTAAGCACCGGAGGTACTTACCTAGCTAGCGGATCGGCAACAGGATAATCCAGCACACAATATTCACAATCACAGAGTATCACCTAGTACATAATGGAATATACATAAGTCTACATCCAACTATTATGCACTCAAGCACACCTCAATCATAAGAACAAGTAACATATTATGAAAGTCATTTCATCGCACCTTCCCCTCCTCAAGACCACATCGTTCTCCATAAATCATTCATCCAATTCCGCATGTTCATATACATCATTTCCGCATATACCTCAACAGTTCATCAAAATCATAAGACGGAATTTGTGTGATATAAAATCCTACTAGATCGTCATAATTATCCAACATTTAATCTCATATAATAATTCACCACAAGTCATGCTATTAGTCATACATATCATACTGTTAGTCAAACGATCATATTATCATGCTAGTTAGTCATCGAATAAGTCTTATTCCCAAGTTAGTTTCATAACCGTTTCAAATCCCAGTTTAAATAGTTAAGTATTCCGACCCTTGAAAATACTCGCCAAATTCCCTTTTTAATTTATTTATTAAATCACTTTTTCAACCTTTTATAAAATATCCAAAAATAATATTTTTATACCTTAATCCCCAACTAATATTAATTATTCAAACAAATAATTCAAATGACTAAACTGGCCCGCCAAAACGCAACTAACCCACCCGGACAAATACTGCCGCGGCCGCAGCAATTGCGGCGCCCGCAGCAAATGCGGCGCCCGCAGCACCCGTCTTCTTCCTCTAGCATCGGACTGGTTCGATCCTTCATGGAGGAGCTTGGCTCTCCTTCCATTTCCGATCCCTCTCATCCTCTCAGACACCCCAATCCCAACCACCAAAACACACTCACGGAATGAAGCCAAAGGAAAGAATTGAACGAGGCTCACCGAGGTGTTCGCGGACGTCGGAGCTTCGTCGGAGCTCGCCGGAAGCTCGATTCGCTGCGTCAGAGAGGGAGGAACCTCGGATTTAACCTAGGAGATTAAAGGAAGGTTAAAGGATGGTCCTTCCATGGGATTTCGGATCGAACGAGAGGTCGAAGCTTACCGAACGGAGTTTGCGCTCGAGCGAGGTGGTGGAGCTTCAAAGGCGGTTCCAACGCTTCATGGGCGGTGTCGGGGTGGCGTGGACGTCAGAGGAGGTGGCTCGGGTTGCTGCTCGGAGGAAGAGGCGAGGGTGGAGCTGATGATGTCGCTTGGAGCTCGGGAGGGACCGGCTCGGCTCGACGTTCTTCGAACAGAGGAAGCTTGGGCTTCCGGCAACCAGGGGCGAACGGTGGTGGTGGCAGCGACAGAATGAGGCGGTGATGGCGAGGGGGTTATGGTGGTGGTGACGTGAAATGGTGGTGGTGGCGAGGAGGTGTGGTGATCACAACGATGGTGAAGACGGGTGAATGTGATGGTGAAGACCCGAGGAGCAGGTGAGGGTGATCAGTGATGACGATGATTGAAGGACGGGGTGAGGGGTGGGTTGAATTTGAAGGGTATGGTGAGTGATGGGAGTGGGTGAGAGGTTGAGTGTTGAATTAGGTAATCAATACCCAGAAATAAATTCCGAATACGCGAATTTTGAATCCCGTAATTAGTGTCCGAATGTTAGTTACCCGACTCTCGCTTTCTCGATTAATTAGATTTTTAAGACAGAAGGGGATATCACCATTCAATAATTATTTTGAATTCCGAATACGCGAAAAAAACTGTCGCTGCAACGGAGAAACCGTCGCTGACAGCGGCCGCAGCAGGCTTGCTGCGCCCGCAGCACACCTGCACCATCTGTCGCTGCTGCTGCTTCCACTGTCGTTGTTGTTGTTTACCTTTGCTAAATTTTCTAGGTGTTTGTCGTCGCTGTTTCATTTTTTGCCTTTGCTTTAGTTTTTATTTGTTTGTTTTCTTTCTTTTGCAATAGTTCAAAGTCTTTATTGTAATTGATTGTAAACATCGAGAACATAGCAAGGATAATTGCAAGATCGGGCCATCAACAGTTTGGTGTTCTTCATCTTGAGCCCACATGCGAAGGATCGGGGATTCCAAACGTATCAGGGACTACATTGGTTTTAGACCAATCGATTGCTGAAATTGTCGAGTTCAAGCAAAGGTTTGTCGATAAGTTATTTTATGTTGTACGCTTTTTTCCTTTAATGGGTACTAAACACACTCTTTGTTCTAACATGTATGATATTTCTGTTTTGTAGGGCTGAAGTTGCAGGTTCAGCTTCTCCTCCGATTTCCCATGGTCAGCGGATCACTTCTATCAGCAAGTTTGAGGATGGTGTGCCCAAAACAGTGACTAAAATCGTTAACACTATAGAGGTTATTTCATTTACTATTAATTCAATTATATTATAGGAGAAATAGGATATATCTATAGACACAAATGTAATACATGAAATGTTATATTGTTGATCGGTCTAAAACCAACACCCCGCAAGCGTACGGTGTCAATTGTAGTAATCGAGTGTCGAATCTCAGGGACTGTGTGAATACCAATTGCAGAACCTCAACCAGTTTACTAAGCCGAATAGAAAAAGTGATTTTTGAATGAATAAGAGAATAAGAAGAAGGGAAATGACAAATTATAAGTTTTGTGAATATATGATGTGAAACATTCCAGAGTCAAGGTTCACCACAACAATGCATCCTCGATAGACTATATAATTTTCATGCCTGAACAAATTGAAAAGAGATATTTGAAGGTAAACTATCTAAATCCATTATCGCTCAGCCTACGCATCTCGCAATAACTATGTCCATTGCATTCAATTACCACTCAGCTTGTGCTTGTTGTAGATTAATCAATCAAATTGGACTCATTAAGCACTTAGACCCTAGCGAGCAAATCGATCAAACAATCGCAGGCGCGATCCACATAATCAATTCAAACCTAGGTTGTCTACGATAGTTTATTATCCTCAAGAGAATTAAATAGATTGCTCATAAACAATTCTCAAGTTAAATCCATGTTTTCTAATAAAATTAACAACTTTATCTATATATCCAATCTCAATTCGCAGCCGGCGCATGTTGAACATCAAAAGGATTCCAATCAATCATAGAATTGATCGGATTAAGCACTCATGGATCAAATCAAACAAATAATAGAATTCATTCAGGCAATCATCACGCACATGTCTATCTCAGCATCGTTGGGATCACCCCAACCCCAAAACAAGGAAATTAGCCAGACATGAATTCAGACACAATCAAAGAATTCATGAGGAAAGAATATAAAACTAGATTAAAAGAACTTATTCTTGAATCCAGCAAAACAAACCTTCAAGGAGAAATCTCTGAAAGAGTCTCAAACTCTCAATGTCTGCAACTCCTCTCTGATGTGAAAAATTGAACGTTCTTTCTCTAACCCTAATTCTCTATCTATATTCTTTTTTAGAAAAATCTGAAAATGTTCCTAAAATAATAATAAAATATAATAAAAAGTAGTTTAACAAAATATAAAAGCGAATAAAAAATCCGACGAACTCTCGCTGAGGACAAGTATCGACTCGATACTTCATAGTATCGAGTCGATATGTGGCTACTGTAAAGCCATACTTCACTCGAAATGTTCAGGTACCGAGTCGATAGTTTAAAGTATCGACTCGATACTTCGCTATATCCTTCTCTCCTTGGAATACCGACTCGATATGTGTGGGTTCCGAGTCCGATTCCGCCTTGTTTCTTTGATTTTGACCTTGAAAGCTCTCTTGCCTCGACTCATGCCTCTCGAATGCTCTCTATGGACATACTCCGACCCCAAGGATCATCCTCGAACATGACTCATTCCTTGCTCCTTTTCCTTGGCTCGTTAAATATTCCAAAATATGCATCGAAACACCTGATATTTCACACACACCATGTGTAGACCTCTATACTCGAAATGACACATAAAAACACATATAAAGTAACACTTAGTAAACATAAAACCTACTCACAAGACACCTAAAATCACATAGAACAAGATGATATCAAAATACCCCATACTTAGACATTGCTTGTCCCCAAGCAAGACTAATTAGAACAAACCACAAGTGCAAGATAAAATATTTGCCTCAACTTATTCAAGCCCTCTTGAAGATAATAATGCAATCAAAATCTCAAGAGAAATGCCATCATAGCATGTTTACTAATTACCGAAAACAAAGCAATCAAAAGCCCCAAACCTCACTTGGATGTCTGGTGTGAATAACTCTCACTCAAATGTGTATAAGGGATGAAATTTACGCTCGGTCTCAACAATTGTGCTTATCTATACCATAAGCTTGCCCAGCGTTCTACATCTCCACCGCTTGAGATCATGCACACAACAAAAATCATGAGGACTTTTGTAAAGGTTGTGATGAGGCTAAGGTAAAGGAAAATAAGGTATGGAAATATTTAGGCTATGTGGTGCAAAAATCCGGGAAAAAGGCATGCCAAAGAGCAACTAGTAAAACACCAATGCCAACAACTTCACAAACCAAACCAAATCACACCAACTCCATCACAAATAATGCAATCTCAATTAAGCACTTCGGACTTCAATCGACCATTTTCTTTCATTTTTTTCACTCTTTTCTTTTCTCTCTAGCTTCAACACTGTTTTGCGCGAATACAAACATTTGTGATGAATGCACCCGGTTACTAAGTGTCTCAGCCACCTCACCTATATATTTTCCTCATTGTGTGAATTTTATCCTCCACAAGCAGGATCGGTTACTAACCGTATTTTTTTTTCTTCTTGACTTTTGCCCAGGAGTGAATTTTATCCTCCTCTTGTCCCAAGGAATTTCTGCCATATCGCATATACCATTCAAAGCAGAATAAATTAAACACATGACACCAATGATCTCCACCCCATACTTGGCTTTTTGCCACTTCATCATCACAACCATTCAATAAAATCAGACCAATTTCCCGAATAGGTAGAAAGGCTTACATAATATGGCTTGGATAATTTTGTGGAGCTTCCAAAGAATAGGCTATAGGCTCCAAGGGGTTTCAAGCATAGGGATCATGTAAAAGGTAGGTAAAGAGAGGGAAAAAATGGCTGATGAAACCAATGCCTCAATCATTTTAATGTTATGTACACAAATAATATAATGCAGCCTCAAATAAGAGTCTAAAGCAAGTTCTGAAGATAGCAACAAAAGTAAGTGTCACACATGAAAAATAATAAGAGGACCCATATAAACATTAGTCATTTAGGTTCAAATCTCATAAGGCTTTTGTTTAGGGGCTAAGTAATGCTTGTCTTAACAAATAACTCCATGCTAGGCAAATTATCAAAAGATAATGACATATAAATATAAGGCGAATGTTAGCATCGTAGGCAACTACTCCATCATTGTGGTATTTAACATATTTAGGGTACATCAATCATCCATAGAAACAGTCGAAACAACCATAACGACTTAACATAGAACTCCTAACACAAATTCTTATAACATCGACTCCAAATAAAAAGACTCAAGAACATAAGAAATTCAAATAGTCTTCAGATAGGCTTCAACATCAGGACTGTCAAGCCCCTAAAACATAAAAGACAAATATATAAACATATACTCACATAAATATCCCACCCCATACTTAAAACATACATTGTCCCAATGTAGAATAAGAAATAAAGGGTAAGAGAGACTCACATAGAACTACTGGTGTGGTGGTGGCTGATAGGGATGGCCCGTCAGGTGCTCCCATATCTGCTGCTGCAGCTGAAAGGATTGTGTGTTCTGATGCTCAATCGCAGTCAACCGGTTCAGAATACCGGATTATTGTTGCTGTATCTGCTCGTGAGTAAGTGCCAAAGAGCCCACTCTGGTGGATAAATCAGACATGTCCCCTCTCAATGTCCGAAACTCGTCGGCCCGCTGAAAGGGTGTATATGTAGGTTGGTGCCAATCATTTGTATCCATCGCAGTCTGGCCGTCTGAGTGATGTCTATCAGCTGTGTCTGCTTCAGCACCCACCTCAGCATCGCTAGATTCCTCAGACTCCATACCCTCAATCAACGGGACCGGCTGACCAGTCCAGCTTTCAAACCAGTTCCGACGCTCTAAGATACACATGTGCTGGGGGTTGAACTCACAATAGCGACGATCCCCAGTCTTCAGGGCGAGGTGGGGCACAGAATTGATGATCTTAATCATCCTCTGGGCAGTCAAATGGGCAATGTCTACCCAACCAGGAGCAATATGTGTGTATCGATTTAGATCAACCCGAAAACGAACAGCAAGGGCTGCAATCATACCTCCTACAACGAGATGATTAGACGGGTTCCTGGCGAAGTAGAAGAGGTGACTTGCCAACTCGAAGCCAATGTTGATGGGTCGCCCACTCACAAGGCTCTCAAGAATCCTAAGCTCGCTAGTCTTCACCTTGTTCTTCTCATGACGAGCGAAGATAGTCCAGCCTAGGAGTTGATGGATGATACGGAAGCAAGGGTTAATGATGTCAGCGCTTGAGGACTTGCTTCCTAGGAGCTGGCCCTTTCTAGTCATCCTGTACCAGAATCTATATAGTTTAGCTGATGATACAAGCGACGGACCCACATTTGAATCGAATCCTAGGATCTCATTGAGGTTGGCAATGGTCAATGATCTCGCAACATTGCCCAATCTGAATGTCATATTGCCCTCTAATGTGCTGGAATCAGCCTCCAGCGAGAAGCTGCACAGGAACTCCTTAGTGAGAGTTGGGTATGCCGGAAGGTCCATGATGATGAGAGGGGAAATTCCCCCTTGAGCACATAATCTCTCGATCTCTGCATGGCAGTTGATTGTCTCCATATCGCTCTTATAATAGTACTTAGGTCCATAATGGTGGGCATCCTTGAACAAATCGTACCTCTCTCGATGCTCGCTAGAGTCGAACACCACCCTATCAAGCCGAGATTGGGACGAAGATGATGCTCCTGCGTTTTTGCTTCTCCTACTCATTATGACCTGTGCTTTATCATTACCAAACAAAAATACAACAACCCAAGAGACCAACAGAAGTTCTCAATTAGCAAGGGGTAAGCAATCATTCAAATAAACGCACCAAACATATATTACTTTATGCTCCATAGAACTACTACCATGTAAAACAACCCCATACTTGAAGGTTTAGCCATCCGACATAATAAAGCCATAAAGTGGAATATATATGGCCCTACAAGTCACCATCTTTATCAAATTCAACATATTAAATTCAGCTGGTATTACGGAGTGGGGAAACTATTTAATATCTCAAAAATTTAACATATTCATACCCACTCCCACTATTAATCAATTTCTCAAAACACAAAGTCAAGAAATTTCTTCAACTGAACAATCCAAGCACACAAGAACAACCTCATAGGTATTCAGGAACAATCAATTTCCAGAAATTTACTCAATAAGCTTCTCAACAAATCAAAATTTTCAATTTTCCCTTAAACCTCCAACTCACCTTCAATCACTCAAACCCTAAATATCTCAAACATTCTCAACAAAATTTCAACCAAAAGAAAACAATTAGATGAAGAAGAGAAGGAATGAGAGGGAACATACCACAAATCTTTAGATCCGATTGCAATTAGGGGTTTAGATAAGATTTGGGATGAAGGGAATTTGGTGGTTGCGGTGCGCAGTAGGGCAGCGGCGGGAACAGTGGCGACTGGGGTCGGCGCTGGTAGCTGGTGTGCTCGGCGCTGGTGGCTGGTGAGCGGCGCGGCGGCGCACAGCGAGGCAGAGGGAGTGGGTGAAGGGAATTTGGTGGCTGCGGTGCGCAGTAGGGCAGCGGCAGGAGCAGTGGCGACTGGGGTCAGCGCTGGTAGCTGGTGTGCTCGGCGCTGGTGGCTGTTGAGCGGCGCGGCGGCGCATAGCGAGGCAGAGGGAGTGGGTGAAGGGAGGAAGGAGAAGGCTTGAATGTGAACTGTTCGAAGGTATCGGGTCGGTAATTGTGATGAGAGAGAGACCACTGTCTTTTGTTTTCAATTTCAGCTTTTCCATTTTTTTTTTGTTTCGAAAAGTAAAGAGAGAAAAGAAAAGATAATAAAATAAAATAAAAAACACAGCAATTCTAAAATTAACTAAAAAAAACTAAACTAGAAAAATGTGAACTGTTCGAAGAGCTGATTTTTTTTTTTTTAAGAAAAATCTATTCTAGAATAACAAAAATGGAAGAAAGAAAGCATACCTGGGTTGCCTCCCAATGTTTTTAGTCGTCAGCCTGACTTTCAGAAGGTTATTAGACGTTTGGTAAAATGAGGTGGATCAGTGCCACCTTTCCAACTGGATTCCCATCATAATACTTCTTTAAGCGTTGCCCGTTCACCTTAAACTCACCCCACTTTTTATTCCATGCCGTTACAGCACCATGAGGGTGAACCTTTCGGATCTCAAATGGGCCACTCCAACGAGATTTTAGCTTGCCTGGAAAAAGCTTCAAGCGAGAATTGTAGAGCAATACTAAGTCACCTTCTTCAAGCTCTTTCGAAACAATGCGCTTATCATGCCACCTCTTGGTCCTTTCTTTGTAGATCCGGGCATTCTCATAAGCGTCTTGTCTCAATTCCTCAAGCTCTTGGAGTTGAAGCATTCTCTTCTCCCCTGCTGACTTTGCATCAAAGTTCAGTGCCTTGATAGCCCAATATGCCTTGTGTTCCAATTCAACCGGAAGATGACAACATTTGCCATAAACTATGCAATAAGGAGACATGCCTAAAGGAGTCTTGTAGGCAGTCCTATATGCCCACAATGCATCGTCAAGCTTGCTTGCCCAATCCTTCCAACTTCGAGAGACTGTCTTCTCTAAAATACTTTTGATCTCCCTGTTAGATACTTCAACCTGACCACTAGTCTGAGGATGATAGGGAGTAGCTACTCGATGGTTGACCCCATACTTCTTCAAAAGTGCTTCAAAACTTCTCTCAATAAAGTGTGAACCACCATCACTAATGACCACTCGCGGAACTCCAAATCTAGGGAAGATGGTGGACTTCATTAACTTTGCCACAACCTTAGAATCATTGGTAGGCGTGGCTATGGCTTCTACCCACTTAGAAACATAATCCACAGCAACCAAGATATACCTGTAGATGCTAGAGTTGGGAAAAGGACCCATGAAATCTATTCCCCAAACATCAAAAAGCTCGACCTCCAGAATAGTATTGAGTGGCATTTCATTCCGTCTGGAGATGTTTCCTGAGCGTTGGCACTCAACACAAGACACCACAAACCTTTGCACATCCTTGAACATGGTGGGCCAAAAGAGTCCTGATTGCAGAATCTTTGCAGTAGTCTTGAAAGCTTTTGCATGCCCTCCTGTGGGGAGGATGTGACAGTGTCGCATAACGCTCTCAACTTCTTCCTCTGGAATACATCTCCTAAAGATTCCATCGCTACCCTGCTTGAAGAGAAGAGGCTCATCCCAATAATAGTGCTTAGCATCATGGAGGAATTTCTTCTTCTGATGGAATGATAGCCCAGGCGGTATTTCCTTGCAAACAAGATAGTTCACAATATCAGAATACCATGGCAGCCCCTTTGTTGAGACGTTCAGAAGTTCCTCATTGACATCAAATATAGCAGAAACAGTGCCTTGAAATAAGCGATCATCTGGGAAAGAGTCATCAATCGGCCTCAAATCATCAACTTCCTCTATTTGTTCCAAAGGAAGTCTAGACAGGTGGTCTGCTACAAAATTCTCCGCTCCTTTCTTATCCTTGATCTCCAAATCAAATTCTTGCAACAAGAGGATCCATCGAATAAGACGTGGTTTGGCATCCTTCTTCTGCAACAAGTAGCGGACTGCAGCATGGTCGGTGTAAACAATCACCTTAGAACAGACGAGGTATGACCGAAACTTCTCAAAGGCATAGACTACTGCAAGCAATTCCTTTTCTGTGGTGGTGTAGTTCATCTGAGCAACATCCAAAGTCTTGCTAGCATAATATATGGCATGAAGCTTTTTATCCTTCCATTGTCCAAGGACAGCACCAACTGCATAATCGCTCGCGTCACACATGATTTCAAATTGAAGATCCCAATCTGGAGACTGCATGATAGGAGCGAATATCAAAGCTTCTTTCAACCTGCGATAAGACTCAAGACACTCTGGGGAAAAGTTGAAGGGTACATCCTTCACTAAAAGGTTAGTCAATGGCTTAGCAATTTTAGAAAAATCACGAATGAACCTCCTATAAAAGCCAGCATGACCTAAGAAACTCCTAATTCCTTTGATAGAGGTTGGAGGTGGCAATTTCTCAATCACTTCAATTTTTGCTTTATCCACTTCTATTCCTCTACTAAAAACTAGGTGACCAAGAACAATACCTTCATTCACCATAAAATGACATTTTTCCCAATTCAAAACCAAATTAGACTCTTCACACCTTTTTAAAACTCTAGCCAGGTTGGACAAACATGTATCAAAGGAAGAACCATACACAGAAAAATCATCCATAAACACTTCCATAATATCCTCAATCATGTCATAGAATATAGCCATCATGCATCTTTGAAAAGTAGCGGGTGCATTGCACAAACCAAAAGGCATCCTTCTATATGCAAAGGTTCCATAAGGACAAGTAAAGGTTGTCTTTTCTTGGTCATTTGGGTGAATAGGAATTTGCCAGAACCCACTGTATCCATCAAGATAGCAAAAGTGTGAATGCTTAGCTAACCTTTCTAAGACTTGATCAATAAAGGGAAGTGGAAAATGGTCTTTTCTAGTAGCTGTATTCAGTTTTCTATAATCAATGCACATTCTCCAGCCAGTTACAGTCCTAGTAGGAATTAACTCATCATTTTTGTTTTTAACAACAGTCATACCTCCTTTTTTAGGAACCACATGAACAGGACTAACCCACTTACTATCAGAAATAGGGAAAATTATTCCCGCATCTAACAATTTCAGAACCTCCTTTAGCACTACTTCTTTCATGTTGGGATTAAGTCGTCTTTGATGCTCTATAGTGGGTTTATGATTATCCTCCATGAAAATTCTATGCATGCACAAAGAAGGTGGAATCCCTTTCAAATCATCAATTGAATACCCTATAGCTTTTCTATGTAATCGAATGACAGATAAAAGTTTTTCAACCTCTATATCACTCAAATTAGCATTGATAATGACAGGGTATGTAGAGTTAGGGCCTAGGAATTCGTACCTTAAAGAAGCGGGAAGTGGTTTCAGATCGAGCGCAGGAGGAACAGCAGACGCCGACTCGGATTTTCCTTCTGGCAACAAAAGTATCGACTCGGTACTTGTATGTATCAACTCGGTACCTGTAGGTATCGACTCGGTACTTTCATTGTATCGAGCTAATTCTTCGTGAATTGGAATTTCCCGTTCTTCCGACTCGATACCTTGGGGGTTCCGACTCGATACTTTCTGGGCTTCGAGTCCTAAACTTTCCGGGAGGGTTCCTTCGAGCTCTGGTGCCTCAGGCGATGCTTCCAAGTCATCCACTGCATCAGCTAGGAGTGGTTCATGGTCTCGAGTCATGACGCTAGCGCTTAGGCAAGCTTTAAGTGGATCATGTATGATGATCGACATCATATGCTCTTGCACCCCCTTATCTACCTCATCATCCTTGCAATATTCATCCTCAAAAGCAGGGGTTTTCACAGTCCTATTAAAATTATACTCAATTCTCTCATCCCCAACATTAAAGGCGAGGATTCCTTGCCAAACAAAAATTTCTGTTCCTACAGTAGCTAAAAATGGTCTACCAAGTATAATAGGCACAGGATAATTAGCATCAATATCAAGAACAACAAAATCAATAGGCACATAGAATTTATCTAATCGAATGGGAATATCCTCCAGGGTGCCTTCCGAGTGAGCAACTGTCCTATCCGCCATCCAGAGTTGCATTTTAGTTGGCTTAAGTTCGCCAAAATCAAGCATTTTGAAAATCGATAGTGGAAGTACACTAACACTAGCACCTAAATCACATAAAGCATTATAACGGAAGTCACCAACAGTAATAGGGACACAGAAACTACTTGGATCCTTGAGCTTGGGTGGCATCTTGTTCTGGATCAATGCCGTGCTTTCCTTACCAAGAGTGGCAAATTCACCTTCGTTGAGCTTCCTTTTGTTGGAGAGGATCTCCTTGAGGAATTTCGCATAGGACGGCATCTCTTTCAAAGCTTCAGTGAATGGAATGTTCAGATGTAGTTTCTTGAGAACCTCCATAAAATTCTCATATTTCTTTTCCAGCAGGGCTTGATTCCTCTTTTGCGGAAATGGAAGAGGCAGTTGGAATGGCGGTGGTGGCACATATGACGCCTCCTTCTCTGGTTGTTCTGGTGCCTGAACTTCCCCTTGTTGGTGTGATGTTTGCACTTCCTTAGCCTTGGATGTCTCAGGCTTCTGCACTTCCTCTAGTTGCTTTCCACTTCTTAGGGTCACTGCAGCTATATGACCCTTTGGGTTTTCATCACTCTTTCCTGGCAAGTGACCGGATGTTCTAGGAGTGGTAAGGGCCAGTTGAGCCATTTGAGTTTCAAGCATCTTGAATCGCGCCTCAGTCTTAGCTTCTACTTCTCGATTCCTGGCTTCTGTTGCATTTTGATTAGCCAGTACTTGCTTTAGCATCTCCTCTACGCTGGGTGATGATGTCTCTCGAGTTGGTGCTTGGTTTCCCTGTTGCCTCTGTTGGAATCCAGGAGGTGGGTTTTGAGCTCCCTGATTGTTAGCATAGAAGAAGCCTGGATGATCTCTAGCACGGGGGTTATAGTTGTAGTTGTTGTTGTAGCCTTGACCCCTATTGAAATTTCCAGCATAGTTAGCTTCTTCCTCTATCAGGTCACTATTCTGGGAAGCAAACAACTCGCAGGTCGAGATGGTGTGAGTGGTAGCGCCACAACATTGACAAGGTACTGCAGATTTTGAAACTGAAGACGCTGATGTCCTTGTAGGGATTACGTTTTCAAGCATCTTCTTTATGCTCTTGACTTCAGAGGAGAGAGCATCAAATTTGGCATCCCTATATGTCTCCGTGTTTACCTCAAACAGCCCAGCTTGCCTTTTCGAGTTCAAAGACCCTCTAGATGATGAGTATCTTCCATAATGCTTAGCGGTCTTTTCAAGGAAATTCCAAGCTTCGTCTGCAGTCTTATCCACAAAGGTTCCTCCAGATGAGGAATCAATGAGTACCCTGGTAGCGTCATTAAGACCCTTATAAAAGATCTCTAAAAGGTTGATTTTCGGCTCTCCATGTTGAGGACAATCAAGCAAGAGGTCCTTGAACCTTTCCCATGTTTCATAAAGATTCTCTCCAGCTTGCATCTCAAAAGAGTGAATTTTGTTCCTCAGCTCAGCAATCTTGCTCGGCAGAAAGAATTTGTCCAAAAACCCAGAAGTAAGCATCTCCCATGTTGTGATAGTGTTGGGGGTGATTGAATTGTACCAATTCTTTACTCGTCCCCGCAAAGAGAATGAGAAACCTCGCAGCATGAGGTCTTCTGCCGTAACATTGTGCATCTTCACCGTATTCATCAGCTCCTTAAAAGTGGTTAAATGCTGGTGAGGATTCTCATCAGGACCACCTCCAAATTGATTCTGAGCAATCATGTTGATGAGAGCGGGCTTCAGCTCAAAGTTGTTAATGTTAATTGCTGGAAACACAACCCCAGGAGTAGGAACAAATTGTGTGGGGTTCATCCGTTGCCCTAGAGTCTGCGGCGCAACAGCATTGTTAACCAGTTGCTGGTTGTTCAAGTTCTCTCCCATCTTGTGATCCCTGGCTCTTTGTGCAGCAAGCCTTGTGCGAAAAGTCCGTTCAATCTCAGGATTAAACGGTAAGAGATTTCCTGAGCTTCTAGATCTTCGCATAAAAGTCACAGCACAAACCTGAAACCACAAACAAAAGAAAACAAATCAAAAATAACAAAAAGACTTAGAAAAACATTACACAACTGATATTATCGACAATCCCCAGCAACGGCGCCAAAAACTTGAACGGTCTAAAACCAACACCCCGCAAGCGTACGGTGTCAATTGTAGTAATCGAGTGTCGAATCTCAGGGACTGTGTGAATACCAATTGCAGAACCTCAACCAGTTTACTAAGCCGAATAGAAAAAGTGATTTTTGAATGAATAAGAGAATAAGAAGAAGGGAAATGACAAATTGTAAGTTTTGTGAATGTATGATGTGAAACATTCCAGAGTCAAGGTTCACCACAACAATGCATCCTCGATAGACTATATAATTTTCATGCCTAAACAAATTGAAAAGAGATATTTGAAGGTAAACTATCTAAATCCATTATCGCTCAGCCTACGCATCTCGCAATAACTATGTCCATTTCATTCGATTACCACTCAGCTTGCGCTTGTTGTAGATTAATCAATCAAATTGGACTCATTAAGCACTTAGACCCTAGCGAGCAAATCGATCAAACAATCGCAGGCGCGATCCGCATAATCAATTCAAACCTAGGTTGTCTACCATAGTTTATTATCCTCAAGAGAATTAAATAGATTGCTCATAAACAATTCTCAAGTTAAATCCATGTTTTCTAATAAAATTAACAACTTTATCTATATATCCAAACTCAATTCGCAGCCGGCGCATGTTGAACATCAAAAGGATTCCAATCAATCATAGAATTGATCGGATTAAGCACTCATGGATCAAATCAAACAAATAATAGAATTCATTCAGGCAATCATCATGCACATGTCTATCTCAGCATCGTTGGGATCACCCCAACCCCAGAACAAGGAAATTAGCCAGACATGAATTCAGACACAATTAAAAAATTCATGAGGAAAGAATATAAAACTAGATTAAAATAACTTATTCTTGAATCCAGCAAAACAAACCTTCAAGGAGAAATCTCTGAAAGAGTCTCAAACTCTCAATGTCTGCAACTCCTCTCTGATGTGAAAAATTGAACGTTCTTTCTCTAACCCTAATTCTCTATCTATATTCTTTTTTAGAAAAATCTGAAAATGTTCCTAAAATAATAATAAAATATAATAAAAAGTCGTTTAACAAAATATAAAAGCGAATAAAAAAATCCGACGAACTCTCGCTGAGGACAAGTATCGACTCGATACTTCATAGTATCGAGTCGATATGTGGCTACTGTAAAGCCATACTTCACTCGAAATGTTCAGGTACCGAGTCGATAGTTTAAAGTATCGACTCGATACTTCGTGGTATCCTTCTCTGCTCGGAATACCGACTCGATATGTGTGGGTTCCGAGTCCGATTCCGCCTTGTTTCTTTGATTTTGACCTTGAAAGCTCTCTTGCCTCGACTCATGCCTCTCGAATGCTCTCTATGGACATACTCCGACCCCAAGGATCATCCTCGAACATGACTCATTCCTTGCTCCTTTTCCTTGGCTCGTTAAATATTCCAAAATATGCATCGAAACACCTGAAATTTCACACACACCATGTGTAGACCTCTATACTCGAAATGACACATAAATCACATAAAAACACATATAAAGTAACACTTAGTAAACATAAAACCTACTCACAAGACACCTAAAATCACATAGAACAAGATGATATCAATTGTCTATAATGTTACCTTTTTCTTTTTGACCAGCCAAGTTCTTGTGTGACCGTAGCAACCATTAAAGCAATTGAAAACAAAGAGACTTGGTTTTACACTTGTTGCAAAAGATGTAATACAAGATTGGAGACACAAGAAGGGAAATTTTGGTGTAGAAAGTGCAAATCTGAGCTGACTTTTCCGAAACAATGGTACATGTATATCCATCTAATTAGTATTGACACGAGCAAATTACCTTCATTACATTTAATTATAGGTTTAAATTTTATTCATCTCATGCGCTACGTATCATCGTGTTAATATGACTTGTCCTTTTCCATTTTATAGCTACCTCTTATATGTGCGTGTTGAGGATGGAACTAGAAGTAGTGTATTTGCACTGTTTGACGCTGAAGTCCTTGAAATGGTTAAAAAGTATGTGAGTGACATACTTGAGGGTGTGGCTGAGGTATCCTTTACATTCATGTTGTTACCTCCCCCCTCCCCCCTCATAATAAAATTTCCTCATCTATACTACATTTTTTATACTTGTAAATTAACCACCAGATGTTTGTTTTTCCAGGAAAGCCGAGGAGATTTCCCTACTGAATTAAATGGACTACTTGGCAAAAAATGTGTTTTTTTGGTCCAAGTCATTGAAGTCAATCTTAAGAATCCCGGATTCACTTTCAGTGTCAGGAAGTGGAGCTTTGATGAAGCTTGTATCAATCAGTTTGAGATAACTCACATAGAGGTCGAGGTATCTATATTGCCTACCATAGCTTATGTTTCTAATATATATATATATATATATATATATTGTAGCATTCATGAATTTAATTATGTGGCATTCTAATTATTTCTAAGGTTGGTCTTACTTCCGAATGCTCTACAAATGACATTTCCACTTAAGAGTCATATAATCTTGTCACTCCAAGGAAGCGACACTGTTTTGTCATTGACGTGGATAGTAGTGATGATGACATTGTGGAGAATGACCCATCCAAGAACAACAACGTTGTTGTTAAGCTTGAGAAGGATGCTGACAAAGGAAGTGTTTAGTTGCGCATATAATGTTTGCTTATATTTTTATGCTGGGTAGGTTCAAGAATTTGTTATGGTAACTTCAATTTCCCCCTTGCTCAGGTTTTCATGTCCTTCCTTCGGTTTTCTAATTGCCATGTAAGTAGTGTTGAACACTTTATGAATATGTTTTAAGTGTTTTATATTTGGAGCGATGTTTTCTATATCCGTTTCTAAACTTTGAAATGGTGCAAAGTTGATGCATATACATGCGATATTGAAAAGTCGCCTTTGTAGGAGCGGTCAAGATGTGGAGATCGCAAGGCCGCGCTGCCTTCAGAATGTTGCTGAATATGATATCCAACACCTTCTGTATTGATCTAGCCAACCATATCTATGCATCGTCCCATGCATCACTTCAAGGATATTACTTATTTAATTTGGCCATTTGTTGAAGCTGTTGGAAAGCCTAACTTGACTAGTTGCATCGCCATTCTTGGCTATTTGTGCACACTGCTAGAAACACGCTTGATTGCCACGAATTTAGTCACAAAAGTAGCCACGGAAATACCCTCGAAAAGCCTTACCAACGAAAACAGTCTCCAATTTAACCTCGAATCCAAATCCGACCCAATAAACACGAGGCTAAATTTGGTTACGAAAAATTAGCCTCGAAAAGTGTATTCAATGTTAAAATAGCCTCGAATATTGCTTTTGAGGGTAATTTCCGTAACCATGAGCTCAAAGCATTTAGCTACGAATTTAGGCTCAAATAAATTTCGAGACACTATTCGAAGTATAAGTTTTCGATGCTAAACAATACTATCGAATGTTGACCTTGAATTTGTTCGACGATAAATTTCGATATCAAATTACCCTTAAATTTAACCTCCAAAAAATTTGATAACCACCACGAAAATTTAATCAAAAATTTATCTTATAATTTTAAAATTCAATGTTAAATTCAAGGCTAATTACGAGGTTGTTTTACCTTCGAATGTAGCCACATATTTAGTCTTACTGTTCTTTGTACCCAATATTCGTTTATAAAAGAAATTTTAAATTTCAATTTTTAAAACTTTTAATCATTCAAAGCACATAACAACCAATTCAACCATAAAATAGTAGCCTCCATTAACAAAATATACATTCAAGCTCCTTCACAACAATGTTTGCTTTTAGAACACCTATACCTACCCACATATATATTCATCCACCTAAGACTTAATAGTCTTCCTAAATATGATCAACATAACCTTGTAGTTAGAAAATAAAAGGCTACTTCCATGTGTCATAGTTTATGACATGAGATGCGCAAAAGTACACAAAAGGATCAACATAACCTTGTTGCATGAATTCTTGCAATGTTGATTGAATCTCTTTTATCTCTTCCTTAAGTGGTTGAACTTGCTTCTTCAAATGATTGTGATGAATTTGAGGAATTCTTGTGATGAACTTGAGCTTCATCATTGCAAGAATTCTCGGAGGAAGGAAATTGAGCTGCAACTAGGCGATAAAACTCCTAAGAAAATTATCAAAAAAACATTAAGCTAAGAGAATTAAAAAAAAAAAGACCAAATGAAGTATGCTTCAAAGCATATGTGAGAAACTACTAAATTTTGGTTAGTGCAGAAAAACAAAGCATAATGATAATATTAATATTAAACTACAAAAAACCTAGTTGAACCCACTTTGCAGAAAAGCCGCCTTTAATGAATAAAATTTCATTGAACCACACATCTTCAATACTGTCATCAATCAAGTATGAAACACATTGACATTTTAGCAATATTTGTTACCTCCAACAAAATCCTTTATGAAAATCAGATGGTTCTCCATGTCCGGACTCCGGACAGCAGGAACATTGGAATCCTAGGATCCAGAAATAGTTTAATATTAAATGTGAGTTTTTGTTGGACAGCATTGCAATTTGGCTTCGTTATGAACTTGCAAGAGGATTTTAACTCTTCAATGATACCCAAGTTGAAGGCAACAAATATTTAGGGGAGGAGGTCTAGCAAATTTCAGCAAAGCTTTAAGCAAGAAATGTTGAGAAGGCAATGCTAGTGATCAGAAAGATCAAAAGGCTGAACTGTATACTTTTTAATCAACACATAGCATTTTTTTTAACTTTAAAGTTTGACAACACTCATGCATGTCATATCGACACTAATGCTATGTGTTGATTAAAAAGTATGGAAATCTTGTGGACTGGCTTCTCCCTCATGGTGTGAACTTATCCATACTATTTCAAGTCCTCTATAGTTGAAAGAAATTACTAATACCTTGAAGCAAGATGCTTCCACTTCTTTTTTCTAGGGAAGCTTGAAACATTTTAAAAAAAGTTGATTCCTTCAAAACTTCAATCATAAGAGTTCCATCAATAATAAAAATCTAGCAAAAGGAGAAAAGACTGATTCATATATTATGATACCGGGTTCAAGTTCACATCAGCTACATCTGATTCATCATCTTCACCCTCAGAGCAGCAAGTACACAGAAACCTAATTGAAATGTCAAGAGAATAATCGGACTCTAAAGTCAATTATAGAAAATAATCGGACTTTAATTACTTGAAAACAAGCACACAGAAACCTAATTGAGATGTCAAGAGAAAAGACATCTTCCAGTAAACCAATAAACCCAATAAACCAAGATCAACCAGTAATGTCGATTCAATAAACCAAGAGAAAAGGCATAAACCAAGAGAAAAAGCCAGTTTCAACAGACTCATCTGAACCCACTACAAACCTAAGGTTGAATCAATTGACAATTAGTTTCTCTCTTCCTCATCAGAACTCACATTCTACTACCAACCCCTAATATCCTAATTTGCAATTTATAGTCACAAATTACCTTAATTCAACATGAGTTTAGACAACACAAAAGAGAGGTTCACTTACTTGAGAGAACGTTCAAGGGGAGAGGCTGAGCAGGAGCAACGGAGAAGGAGTTAGGTTTGAGCAGGAGAGGCGGCGAGGCTGAGCAGGAGTAACAACGGCTGAGCAGGAGCAACGACTTCGGGACGGAGTTAGAGTTGAGTAGGACGTCTCGCCGTCGTTGCTGCGAAACGGAGCTAGGGTTGAGCAGGAGAGGCGGCGAGTCTGAGCAGGAGCAACAACGGCTGAGCAGGAGCAACGACAAGCGGACCGATGAACAGAAACAACGGTGAGGAGAGGGAGGACAGGAGCGGCGGGATGAACAACAACAACGGCTGAGCAGAGCAGCGGCTTCAGCGACAGAGTTGGATGGGAAGATTGAGCAAGAGATGCGGTGTACGTAGATGAGGAGTGGGAGGACGGGAGGGGCTGATGAGCAACATCGGCATCTCGGAGACTCGGAGGCGCCGAAGAGAGTTAGGGTTTTGTTTTGGGTGAAAGAGAGCAGCTTGTGCTTGTGTGGGCGAGAGCGAGGGTTTGTAAAGCCCACTTCTCTATCAAATCCCGCTCAAATGAAAATTCCAAATGCAAAGCCCGCTACTTTTTCCTTGTGAAATTTGAAGAAATTAAAGTTAAGAAATCTAGTAAAAAACTCAAAACGAGTCCCGACTAATAAAAAAATACATAAATTTATTATAAAAAAATGTATTTAACTTTATAAAATATTGTCAATAAAAAATTATACTTGTCATATAAACTCGCATAAAATTATTTTCTTATTCGTTTTCGTCTAAATTTATTTAACCTTGTAAATTTCTAACCAGATTGACAAAGTCCAACGATATTGAATATATATCTAAATTTATTTAACTTTATAAATTTGTGATATATGTACTCTTTAAATATCGTTGTCTTCCTCTTCGTCTTCGTCTTCATCTTCACTGTCATCTTCGTCTTCATTGTTATCTTCATTGTTTACATTATCTTCATCCCCTATAGGGTTCAAATGTAGTGATTAGGGATGGCAATGGGTCGGGTGATGGGTGGATGATCTACTTCCGTCACCCGACCCATCACCCAAAATCCTTCACTCTACCCGACCCATCACCCACCAAATATTTCACCCGCCCCGTCCACCCATCACCCACCGGGTGATTGGGTGAAAATTCGGGTGAAATACAAGACGTCAAATTCATCAAAAAAAATATTGAAAATCATACATCGAACACATCGACGAATAAATTAGTACCAAATATAGTCAAATTCGGTCAAATACGTGTAATTATCCACAACTTTCAACACTTCAAGCAAGAAGTTTTGAAAATAAAAAGACATTACAACAATTATGAATTAAAAGAAAAGAAAACATAGTCTTCAACAACCAAAGCTTCAAGCAGGAAATCGTTTGATATGTATTTTGAATTAGAATTTATGGGGTATATTGGTAATTTCACATATAAAATATAATTATATAATATAAGTCGGGTGATGGGTCGGGTGGCGGGTCGGGTGATGGGTCGGGTGACGGGTGGGGAATGTCGTCACCCGATCCATCACCCGTTCACCCATCACCCATTTAATATCCGTTTTATTTCGGATTTTCACCCACCTTTTCGGGTCGAGTGAGACGGATATCCGTCGGGTGCGAATGAAATTGCCATCCCTAGTAGTGATAAGTCACGAAAATTGAATTGTCTTGGTGATTTTGATCAATTAAAGTGCCAAAATCAAATGTTTTGTGAGGAAGAATAAAAGTGGGCCCGACTGCATCAAAAACCATTATTTGAGAAGGATTTCAATGCAATGTTCAAACATATGCATTCAGATCCCAAGGAAGTTCAAGCCATTAACACTTAGGGTTGTTATGTGAGCCAAGTAGCTCGAGCTCGGCTCGAACTCGTTCATTTTCCAAACAAGACGAGTATGAGTACATTTTTAATCTCTGTTTAAAAGCTCGACTCGCTCGATTCATGCTCAAATAACTCGAATTTCGAGAAATTTATAATATTTCCTTTAATTTACTATGTTTTAAGCAAATAGGGTTGTTTAATACTCGGCAAAAGCTTGGCTCGAGCTCGTTCGTTTTCTAAACAAGCCAAGTATGGGCACATTTTTAGGCTCGGCTCGAGTTCAACTCGTTTCTAAACGAGCTTAATATGAACAAGCAATACTCGCCTCATTCGACTTAAATGACAACCCTATTAACATTAGAGCTCGATGATTCCTTCAAACGACACATTACTTGAGTCAATCCACTCATAAATCATAACAATTTTCAACAAAACCCTTTCCATTCTTTTCATACAAGTGCATTTTATCTTCTCATCCATCAAATGCACTTGTACATCAAATTGCCATTCTAGATTTGGTCCCTGAAAAAAAAATTGTATGAAAATGATTTAAAAGCTTTGAATTAGATATATGGAAATATAACAAGTGTTAAAGTTGCCCTAACATATAGCTAAAGGCTAATTAACAAGCCTTGATTTCGACATTAAGGGTTAGAATATTTCCTTCAAATTGTCCCTCAAACTCAACCTTAAATTAGCCCTATAAATCCAGCATAGCCTCGAATCAAAGAACTCGAGGTTATATTCGATGCTACTAGCTTCAAATATACACTCAAGTTCTTACTTTCGAGGCTACTAACCAATTTTTTCTTACGCATTTCCTTTTTCTTCCTTTTTTATAATTTTCATTCAAGCTATGGTTTGCGTTTCGAAAATCATATCATACATTCTCAATTTTTTATTTTAAATTAGATATAATTTATTTTGAAAAAAATAATTTGATTACTACACATAACTAATAAATTAAATATATATGATTAAATATTAAGAAGAACTAGAGAATAGGATCACCTAACAATTAATGTTGTTGATTGATTTTCACCAAACTTGAACAAGCAAAAGATTCAAATCTCACATTTGAGAAAATGAGAGAGAGAGAGAGAGAGAGAGAGAGAGAGAGAGATTGGCTTGATGGAGTTTGAGTTAAGGATAGTAATTACGAAAGGTATAATATTTAATGTGGATGGTATATAATAGTCTCGTATAAGGCCTCGAATTTTCTCTCGAAAATTAATATTACACATCTACCTCGAAGATGGCATTGACTTTAGCCTCGGATACTTGGCTCAAGTATTAACCTTAAATTTAACCTCGAAAAGAAATATAGTGGCCAAACTCCACACGAATGTAGCATCCAAAATAGCCTCCATCTTGATCCGAGGCTAATTACCCTCGAATTAAGCCTCATGTTTGGCCTTGAATATTTTTCATTGCTATATGGCCTTGAAAAGGGCCACGAATTATTTTTTGTTGCCAATTAGCCTCAAATTTTAGCTTCAGTAATTATTCGATTCTATTTGGCATCGAAAAAAACTTTCGAGAGTAGAGTCGAGGGTATGAGCCTCGAAGTTAGCCTCGAAATATTTCGAGGCCAACATTTCGTAGCAATCCCACGTGTTTCTAGAAGTGGCAGCAGCTAGGTTAATTGTCTTCCTTCTTAGTTGGTGCTTGTCTCTATCTCTATACTTGAACTGTAGTAGCATGAGACAATTCGAAATAGCTCATCTCATCATCATTAGCAATAAAGAGAAACATAAATAATCATAAGCAATCTAAAGAGAAATATAACTTGAACCTTGGTGGTGCTTTCCAACAGATTTGCGTGGCTATATTTACATAAACTAATAATAAAATTAAGTGAACCTACTATTTTTATTCAAGGATTTGAAATAACAATATATTACAATGTTAGATAAATTAGGAGGCCATATACGAATTGACCGTCATCCTACTAATGATTGCGGTATGCCCAAAACATTATTTGTAAAGGGAAAATACAATTTTATGGTAAAAATCATGTGAGCAATACTATAGTTTCTTACCTTAATACCTTACCCACGTTTGAAAAATCCACCTATCATTTACTTCTCCACTATCCCACCTTTAGTTTTCAACTGCCAATTTTAATCTCTCCCTATCAATTACTTTCAAGATCCAACGCATGGCAGTTCGAATTTGTATTACTAATTCTAAAATAAATCATAGTATTATAAAATCATTTAATAACATAAGTGAATATTAGGTTTTTAATTGGTTTAATGCGGCTTCAAAAATCGGCCGATTTTACAAGTAGAAAATGTTTTGAATTGGTTTTGTTTTATTTTTTGGTTTATGACCTTCATTTTTCCAAATTATATAACCCTCAACATCACACTGTAAAGTCAATCCGAGGACCTCAAACCAATGTTGACAGTTACGATGGTTGAGATTTTAAATTACAATTTCAGTTTTTGATAAATGATTTTTAAAAAATTTATATTTCAAAACAGCTCAACCCTCACTCTCTCCACCTTTCCTCCAATTGGCATGCACAAACTCCACCATCATTCTTTCACAATCAGATTTCACCAATTGGTTTCTTACTTCGGTCGATAACTTGTACTGATTTTTTTCCAGTTCGGATCTTCATTGATTTTTGCCTAGAAGGTGTTTGCTGAAATTCCCCAAAGTCACTTTCTTTGTAAGTTGCATCTCTGGTTTGGACCTCACTTATAATTACTTTGTTGTTTGTGTTGTCAACACGTACTGTTAGGTGTAATAATTCTGTGTTTATTCTTTCTTAAAGCCTTGAATTGTATAAACACTCTGAGGATTGTACTATTAGGTGTATATTCTGTTGTTTTTTTTTGTCAAATTGCCTATCTTGAATTGTATAAACACTAGGATTTCACTGTTAGGTGTATACACTTGAACCGTTTCAAATGGTGCTGAGCTGCTTGGGAAATATATATATTGGTAATCATTCAATGGATACTTATATATTTCAGATGTTATGGTCTAGCTTGCATGTTCAAAGCTTTAAAGGATTTGCTTTTTGTTATGGCTATTGTTATTTGCTTCTTTCTACACCATGATTCTTGAGTTAAATTTTAATTTCTACACTTGCAGCAGAGAGAACCGGACAGAAATTAAGCGCCAAAGAGAGAGAGCTACACCTGCAATCCCCTGGTGAATGTGAGATGTCCAGCTTGCGGGGATCGAGAGAGACGATTGCGATTGGTGTTTCTTGAGAATGCAAGAGATGGATTTCGGTGGTGAGAGATGTATCGATATGGGTTGCTCATAGCCTGATACGCTATATATGAAATTTGGGCTTCCAAGTATCCTTCATCATCTTTGATTCTGGCTTCCCATTCATACGAGGTATTGACAAGAGGAAAACCTGTCGTTGTTCTTGCCAAAGAATACTCAAACTCACAAATAGTATAGTGTATAAGTAAGAGATCGATCCACAGGGAAATCTATTAAATTCAAGTCTAATTCTAATTGCTAAGAGAGAAAAGGGGGAGTTTTTAGTGTGAAAAGATCCGCCTTTTTGCATAGCGGAAACAAGCAAACAAAGTAAATAGGTTGTAGAATTCAATGGAGAGAAATAGGTACACCTACAATTTATCACTTCGATTGATGAATTCGATCCTTGTTTCAGCCTCTAGTTCTTGTCTTTTCCTATCAATGTCCTTGTCCAGATCTTAGGTAAATTACTAGTCCTACGAGTCCTAGCAACCCTTACCTCTAAATAACCCTAACACGGTTAAGATTCAACCTAGAGATAGCATTAAGATTATGAATGAACCAAGGTACACATAATATCAAGCTACGAGTCGATATTCAACATGTATTCAACTTCTTACACATCCAATTAGTCCTACGAGTCCTAAAGGGATATGATTGCCACTTGGGTTAAGGTTCGCTACGAGGAATCTGCAAAACCCTAGCAATTGAATGAATCTACTCTAACTAGTTGATCAGGCCAGAAAGAATAAAACAGATTCAAGCAATTAAGCACAAAGAAGTCAAAACATTGCAATAGGAATAAGAACTAGATTAAGAAACTTACAATTCAATAATCAAAGATCCAAACTGTAGACGAAACCTTGAGAGTTTAGTTGCTCATGCCCAACGGCGCTCTCAACAATGGAATAATGTGCATAAGGTTGATGAAATAATAAACTAGAAAAGTCTCATAAAGCCTCTAACAAGTCGGCCAAAGAATAAAACAAAAACCCTAATTAAAGTCCAATTCTGAACGGCGTGTTTCTGCGAGGGCCGCGGGGCGGCTAGCTTGGCCGCGGGGAGGATTTTACTGTTCACGGCAATTTTTCCGTTTCGAATTTGGTCTCGATGTCTACACGAAAGTTGTAGTTCTCGAAGAGAGCTTTCCAACGCATGGTTATAATAGTCAATCGGACCACCGATGCCTCTAGAAAGTGTGGAACAAGTTCAGCATGTCTGGCGACAACTTTTGATGACTTGTTATTCACTTAGGCTCTCGAAATTTGACTCCACTCCCGTGCTCTTCACTTTTCTTCCTCAACTTGAATCTTCCTTCATCCAGGAGTTTCCTCATTCCTCGTCGAATCCACATTTACCTGAAATTAACCATAAAATTGCATAGATTCCGACTCTTCCAACACCACCGGTAAACATGTAATTATAACTAAAATAAGCACTATTTACAACTAAACTATGCTAAATGTAATCTATAATGCAATACTAAACATGCTCTATCAGGTATTCTGAATCAAAGAAATCAGCTTTGTTCCGCTTCAAATTAAGGTACAGTCTTCTAATTTCTCTTAACTTTCAATCATTTTTGGTCCTTTTCAAGTTAAGGTGCAGATTTGACTAATCTTCTACACGGTACACATTAGTTCTTACGTGTTGTGAATCTAAATATAATTGATACTCCGTATGGTACGTATGTAGCTGAATGATGCACAAGAAAATTCAGTCATGCACATGAAGCAACATCCATGACACCAAATCCACCTCTTAGACACATCCAATCTGCAGCTCCCAAACACAGCCGCATAACCTTAAAATATGCAAAATCTCTCCAAAGTAGCCCTATCAGCTCAACCCTCAAAGCTGCATCTATAGCCTCCACTTTAGTACCCAAACAGCCCCATAAACTGTCCAAAACGCAGCTCTAAAATATGAGGAGGGACCCCACTTTCCTGGATAAAAACAGCCACATTCAACAAATAAAAGGACTAGCAAATAGCCCTCAATCAGCCCCAAACAAAGTTGTCGTAAATCTGGAAAAAAAACAGCCCACAGCAAGAGAGATAACAACACCAATACGTAGAAATAAACTAACAGCCCTCACTTTTAGGCTCTAACCTAACCTTACCACAATGCTTTGAATTATTGTGCAAAGAGGTCTAACATGCTTTTATTACTAAGTTTGCTTCTATGAAGATGACTTGAGTACAATCTTGTCTTTTAGGCTCAACACAAACGACCAAAGATTAAAGTCTTTTACTATCTTATACGGAGTACTACCTTTATATATATATATATATATATATATATATCATTGAACTTGAATGACATTGGTTCATAAATCAGGTAATAAGTGCAACAATTTTGATACTCAAAGTTACATTGAATTAGTAATGAAGGTATGATAAAATGTTCCACATCCCTATGCGGCTATGCCATTAGGCTTTAGTATGAAAACAAGTAAGAAAAATGTATAGAGTGATGCAGGAAATCAGGAATGAGGATTCTTAAACGTTGATGTGAATTGGCATCAAATGCAGTGCAAGGAGTGTGCTGGCTTCCAAGCTATTTTAATCATCAAATACCATATGCTCAGATCACTAGCAATCACATACCTTTGTTTTAAACTATTATTTCTCACCCAAAAATATAAATATAATTAAGCGTTTAGGAAGCCACTAGCTCTTAGCTGTGTTTTATTTATTTGGTGTGTATTAGTCTTTACGGTTATACTGACATTGCGGTATCTTTAGTATAGATGACTCCGAACCCCGAAGCCAAACTGAATAGATTGAAAAGGAAAATTGCAATGAAGGACAAGCGATCTCGATGTAGGAATAATAAAGGTATTTTAATTTGTGTCAAATGTTAATCTCGGTATTATTATTTTGATTAAGATGTTTGTTGTAAATTATTTTGTATTCTACCTAATAACATTAGGTATGTTTTGTGATTATTGCATAAAATGAAAGTAATGATAGTAATCTATCAAGCCATGGTCACAATGCTCTTTCTTTTTTCCTTTCCTCTTTATAACACCTATTGTCATATTTATATTACAATTCATTAGTGTTCACATACATCTTTTATTCATTTGTCAGACCCAAAATATAATAGAATGAAAAGAAACCATATCCTCCAACAAGCTCGATCTCAGTCGCGGGACAATACAGGTATGTTTGTTAACCGTTATCCTACTTTTTCATTCCCCTCCTTTCACCGTCTAACTTATAGTACTTTCGTGTTATACATGGCCATGCCATTTGATTGGATACCTTATTTAAGACGTTGGAAGCTCTTCTTTACACACATCTGGGCACTTGCACCGGTCTCCTCTGAGTGAAATGACAAATAGTAATATTGCCTCTACCTTATCTTATATTTTAGTTCTTTCTTATATTTGTTAATTTCCCTTATATCTCGATATAACTTATCTTCCGTTTGTGTTATACTTTGGTCATTGCATTTGATGGGGGTTGGGGTTATGAACCAACTTTTGTTCAGGTTGGAACCTCTGCTAGACAATCATTGTGTCAGTTGCAACAATCTCCTGTGATTGAAAGGACAAATGGTAATAGTCCCTCTGCCTTTTAATCTATAGTCTTGTATTCGTCATACCTTAGAGTGTCCACGTTGGCCTATTGTACATTTCTATAATATGTGCATATTTTAAATTAATGAATGGTACGTAATGCAGATATAAATGTGGAGAATGATTCAACCCCACTTGTTAACACTGGTAAGATTTAGGATTGATCGCCTTTATTCAAGTTCATATATTGAACATTTTATCACTCCTAATGTTACTTGTAATAGATTATTATGATATTGGGGATCCAACCTGCATTTGTTCTTTTTGTGGTGCCTCGATGTGGTATGCGGAACGGTCTGAAAAAAGTAGATGACCGCAAAACCCACAATTTTCCTTATGTTGCATGAAATGCGCTGTTGAGTTGCCTCTTCTCAATGTACCTCCCATGGTTCTTCAAAATCTGGTGAAGCACGATGATGCTAGAAGCAGACATTTCTTCCTAAATATTCGTGCCTATAATAAAAAAAATTCGTTTACTTCTATGGAAGGTCAGATTCAAAAACCTCCGGATGGTAGGGGTCCGTATGTTTTCACAATGCATGGCCAGAATTACCACCGGATTGGTAGCTTATTGCCTTCGACATGAGAAGAGCCCAAATTCTCGCAGTTGTACATTTATGACATGGAAACTGAAGAATCAAATCGACTTAGACCATTTACGTAAGAATCAAATCTTCCGTTCTATTTGTTTTTATATTGGCTTCGTATATGTCAATTGCGTAATGATTTTGAATACATATATATATATGTGGACATTATTGGGATGCTAACAAATATGGTTTTATTTCTTCTTCCATTGCAGATCCAATGGGGAAACTACTTTGGATGCGTCCATTATTTCTGATTTGAAATCGATGATTGATGAGCACAATTCATTGGCAAAGGTTTATCGGATCACTAGAGATTGGTTTGTTGCGGACCCGTCCCATAACCTGACACTTAAACTCAAAGGAAGCAAAGGACATGATACGCGGGTGTATAATACCCCCTCTGTTTCTGAGGTTGCAGCTCTGGTTGTTGGTGATCTGGGGATAGATTCTGAGCCGAGAGATATTATTATTCAAGGCAGAAGTAAATAGTTGGAACGAATCAGTGAGTTGCATCCTTCTTATCTGGCACTCCAGTATCCATTGTTATTTCCTTTTGGAGAAGATAATTTCTCGATTGACATCCCTTTGAGTCATTTGATGGAAAACTCGGGGAGAAAGAGGCGAACCATCAGTATGAGGGAGTTTTTTGCCTTTCGACTTCAGTATCGCAAGGTAGAGATGTCGATGCTTCTGTATTCTAGCAGGTTATTTCAAGAATTTGTAGTTGATATATTTACTATGATTGAGTCTGCTCGATTGGCCTACCTTCGATTTAATCAAAAGAAGTTGGGTGCTGAATCCTACAAGACCTTAGCAGAAAAGTCTACTGCACCAGCCAATGGAGATACATATGTAGGTAAACGTATTATTTTACCATCATCTTTCACAGGCGGCGCTAGATATATGATGCAGAATTATCAGGATGCCATGGGTATTTGCAAATATCACGGTCATCCAGATTTGTTTATTACTTTTACATGCAATCCCAAGTGGCCCGAGTTAACCAGAAATGCAAAACAAAAAGGTGTAGACCAAGCAGATTGCCCCGACCTAACTGCTCGCATATTTAAAATCAAGCTTGACGAGATGATCCATGATATACGAGTCAAGCAGATATTTGGGAAAGTTAATGCTTGTAAGTGGATTCTTATCATTACTTTATTTTACTTATGCATCTACTACATCACATTTTGTGCTCCACTCCCTACTCCATATATTTATTTAATCTTAAAAAAATTTAAAAAATTATATGTATATTTCTCACATTTGTTTTTATATATTTATAAAATTTTATTTTTAAAAAATCATATTTTAAAATTAAGAAGGCAATATTTTACAAAGTATAATTATTATAAATTTTAAAATATGAAATTTCAAAATAAAATTTTATAAAAATATAAAAGTAGAGATTAGGAAGATTAATATAATTTTAAAATTTTTTATAAATTAAATAAATATGAAAATAAATAGGTGGAGTAGGGAGTGGTGTAGGAAATGTTATATAAGATATTCACTCCACACACATCACTTAGCTGTTCATCATGAATCACCATCATTCCATACTACAAAGCACTAAGTATAAACATCAAACAAAAGCAAAAGGTCACCAAGTCTAACCAAATGTTGCTACTGACAGCAATTTAGCATAAATATATTATATACTGTCATTCTAGGTTCACCGACTCAATTTGTAAATCAAATAATTCCATATCCCTGGAGAGTAATTTAGCCTATATATATTGTCATTTCTTTGTGGATCATTATCATTTCTTTGTTTTTTAGTGGTGTACACAATTGAGTTTCAAAAAACGAGGTCTTTTGCATGCACATATTGTGTTATTCCTTGATCAGGGTGACAAACTATCAACCACAAACGATATTCATCGAATCATTAGTGCAGAGATTCCAAGTGCATTTGAAGAGCCTATATTACATGAAATTGTCAAGGATGTCATGATCCATGGTCCATGTGGTCTTTCAAACACCAAGTCTCCATGTATGAAGACCGGCGCATGTAATAAATACTTTCCCAAGAAGTTTACAGACGCAACCACTTTTGATGAGGAGGGTTATGCTCTGTACATGAGGCGTAATAATGGGGTAACTATTCAGAAAGGAGATGTTACCGTCGACAATAGGTTTGTGGTTCCTTACAATAAGGCCCTTCTCTTGAAATATAATGCTCACATCAATGTCGAATGGTGTAATCAAGCTAGATCCATCAAGTATTTGTTCAAGTACATTAGCATAGGGCAAGATAGAGTACGAGCTTATATTGATTCTGGGTCTTCGGCTTCCAAAGATGTCGATGAGATTGACAGATACTACAACTGTAGGTACATCTCCCCCTGTGAAGCGGTATGGCGGATATTTGGATTTGAAATCCAGTTTCGTACTCCATCAGTTGAGCGATTATCCTTTCACTTGCCTGATGAGCAAAACATAGTTTTTGCAGATGATGATTCCATTGAAGCAGTTCTCAATAAGCCGGGTGTAGGGAATTCAATGTTTTTAGCATGGATGGAATACAATAAAAAATTTAAAGGTGGCAGACACTTGACGTATGCCGGGTTCCCAAACAAGTTTGTCTCGATTGCCCAGCGCAAAGAATGGTCACCAAGAAAGAGAGGTTTCTCAATTGGCCGTCTTTATCATATTAACCCTGGTGTTGGAGAGTTGTATTATTTACGGTTGTTATTGAATCAAGTTCATGGAGCAACCTCCTATGTCAATCTCCGAACCGTGAACAATGTTGTTCACCCCTCTTTCAAAGATGCTTGCTATGCATTAGGGTTGCTAGATGATGAACGAGAGTACATTGATGGGATCATTGAGGCAAGCTTTTGGGGATCTACTCATTACTTACGAACTTTATTTGTCATGTTGTTACTATCTGGTGTCATGTGTCAACTCGACCTTGTGTGGGCTAAAACTTGACATTTGTTGTCCGAAGATATTCTTATCCAACAAAGACATCACCTCAGGATGCCAGGTTTGCATTATCCTTTTTTTTCGTAACTATTGGTTTCCTTAATATCTTAATTTGATCATATTAATATCTACTAATATTTTTTCATCTCAATGTAATACCCACCCACGTTTTGGAAAGTTGAAAAATAAACTACCCACCCACCCACATTTTGTTTTTTTTATTCGGCAGTACCCACCCACGTTTTGTAAATATGAAATACACTACCCACCCCCCCCCCCCCCCCCACGTTTGTAAACATTATAAAAACTACCCACCCACCCACCCATGTTTTGTAAATATGAAAAAAACTACCCACCCACGTTTTCTACACCTTAAAAACAACGACCCACTCTAATCAAAAGAAAAAAGTGGAACGTAACCACCACGTTTTTTATTGCTTTATATTGATCTTTTCAATTTATAGTATTCAATTATTAATTTGTATGCTAATATATTACTTTCATGTAGCTTTACAACTAGCCGAAGAACAATTGAAACATTACCCATTAGCAGAGGTTGAGATGTTGTTGCGAAGAAATGGTAGCTCTCTAAGGCGATACCCTTCTTTACCACCCCCAAATGATACCTTGATTGCTACTGGTAATAACATTCTCATTCAAGAGGATTTGCGCCATAATGTTCCCGAGTTAAAGACAGAGCATTCACGATTATTGTCCAGTTTCACAGAAGAACAATGGCGTGTTTATGATGAAATTATGGATGCTACCAGAGCCGATAGGGGGAGTTTTTTTCCTATATGGTTATGGAGGAACTGGGAAGACATATATTTGGAAAGCACTTACCGCTGCTATTCGAAGTGAAGGGCACATTGTGTTGAATGTGGCTCTGAGTGGCATTGCGGCACTTCTACTTCCTGGTGGAAGGACTGCACATTCCAGGTTTGCCATTCCCTTACAAATACATGAGGACTCTATGTGTGAAATTCGTCCTGGTACTCCTTTGGCGGCATTAGTTGCAACAGCGAAACTTATAATATGGGATGAAGCACCTATGGCTAATAGATATTGTTTTGAAGCTTTGGATCGAAGCTTACGAGATGTCCTCAAGTTTTCCAATCGTCACAGTGAAACACAACCATTCGGGGGAAAAGTTGTGGTCTTTGGTGGTGATTTTGGGCAAATATTGCCCGTTGTTGCACGAGGAAGTAGACAGGACATTGTATCTTCTACAAGAAACTCTTCCTATCTATGGGAATATCTTGTGGCCAAGTTGATTCTGATGTGGAAGAATTGAAGGAGTTCTCAAATTGGGTGCTACGAATTGGTGATGGACTTGAGGGTGATGATAATGATGGTGAAGCTATGGTTCATTTTGCACCAGATCTTCTTATTCCTTACACAAATGATCCGATTGGAGCCATTGTTGTTGTTGTATATCCAAATGTATCAGATCATTTGATGGATTCTACTTACTTCCAAGAAAGAGCCATCCTAGACCCAACGCATGAAGTCATGGATAAGGTAAATGGCTATGTACTCTCATTAATCCCGGGAGAGGAGAAGGTATTTTTTAGTTCAGATAGCCTTTGCAAGTCAGATCTTAATATAGAAGGCCAAAGAGCTATTTACTCGGTCGAATATTTGAACACTATCAAATGCTCAGGGATACCTAATCATAACATCACACTAAAGGTAGGGGTTCCTGTGATGTTACTTCGCATCTTGGATCAGTGTCTTGGCTTATGTAATGGAACTCGGCTAATCATTACATGATTGGGAAATCGTATATTGGAAGCAAAAATTATATCTGGGACACATGTTGGTCATAAGGTCCCTATACCTCGCATGGTGTTATCACCTTCGGACACATTGCTGCCATTCAAGTTTCAACGCCGACACTTCCCATTGATGGTTTCATTTGATATGACCATTAACAAGAGTCAGGGACAATCTCTGTCACAAGTCAGTCTCTTCCTACCGAAGCCAGTGTTCACCCATGGACAATTATATGTAGATGTGTCTAGAGTTATGAGCAGAGCTGGATTGAAAGTCTTAGTTTCTGACAATGAAGGTAATGCTTCATCTGCTACCACTAATGTAGTGTAAAAAGAAGTTTTTCAAAATGTATGAGGAGTAATATACAACCTTTTGTGCCAACGTTCATTTTCTATGCGATGGTTATCGATTTGGCTAATTTATCGTTATTTTCTCCTCATCCTTTTTTTATATGACATTTCTGATTTATTTTATATATATAATGCTTTAGGAAGTGTTCTCAGTGTTCGGTTGAATTGTTGGTTGTGGTACTTTGTTTGAATATTCGACCTTTCATAAATATTATATCGTTTCAATTTAAATGATCTAAGAAAAAAGGAATAGAGATCGGACATAAAATGTTATATATATTTGTATAATATTACATTGTAGTATATAATCAAAATATTTCTTACCCATGCCTTAGGCACAGGCCTTACACTAGTAACCCTAATCTTGTCTCCTTGCTAATCAACGAACATAGCCCCCAACAGAAAAGAAATAGAAGAAGGATGAAGCGGTGGTCCCAGATCTCCGGCGACAATCAGTCCCGACCTACTCTCCTCCTCACCATCTCCTATTCCCGACCTCAACCGACCTTGAAAAACCAAAATGAGAGTAGAGAGGAAGGAGGAAGATGAAGCTCCCCGAGGGAGTTTGTGTTCGCCGGAATCATGGTCGTCGGGCTTGATTTGGGTTCGCCGGAGGTCGGAACGCGCAGATCCTGGCTTGGGACAAGAGAGGAGGTTATAAAGACGGACCTTGAAGAGGTTTTAGGTCAGAAACAAAGGGTGTAGGCATACCAATTCCTCTCTCACGCGAACAGGAGAAACGGCGGTCGGTGCGGCTCGGCGGTGGCTCGGCTTCATTCGTCGGACGTCGGAGGGGAGGATTGGGGTTGTTGTTCCCTGTAATCAGAAAAAGGAGAGCTATAGGTCCTCATATGGAGGTGGTGGAGCTTGGCCCCTTATCACCGAAGCAGGGGAGGTCGGCTTCGTTACTCGGCGGCGTCGAGGACGGAAGAGCTACTGGCGGTTGTTAGGTCTACGATCGACGAGGAAAATAGGTTGATGGTGGCGGCTCGGGCTCGACAATAGGCATGGAAGGGAAGAACAAGGAGGGGGGAATTGTGGCGATTTGGTGGCTCGGCAAGCAGGGTAAGTGGGTTGTTTTGTGGGTTCTTGAAATGGAGAAAAAAGAAGAGGGGGTGGCTGGCTTCTGAACCCTTTGGATAAGAAGGAAGGAAGAAGACAATAATGGATGAGTTGTATGAGGCAAAGCAAGGGAGGATCCTCCTCAGGCCTCACCGCCTTCTGAAATGAGAGAGGGAGAGAGAGAGAGAGATAAGGAAAGAAAGGAAAAAAAGAAAGAAAATAATGTGGTCCCAACTCTCAAATTTCAAATACCTGGAATGAATACCGAAATCCGCTCCATTGACCCAATCTCGACAAACCTAAATTTGAAATAGAAAACTCAAACCCGAAATAAGTGCTTAAATCCCAACCATATTCCCAAATCTCCGAGCCTGAAAGCGGAACACAATTTGGTATGAAAATCCGTTTTAGAATAATGCCGGAACTCATTTCGGAAGATTTTAAATGAAATAAACCGCTCGAGGACGTGTTTTCTCCCACTTAAATAAAATTATAATAATATATTTATTTTAAAATAATAATAAACTAATATAAAATATATTCGGCCTTTACACTGGTGGTGGCCCGTTGCTGGAGCTCAGGTGGCTCGGTCGTTTTCCCCGTCGAGTCCTTATCTATGAATTCTTCAGGGCTGGATCATAGGTCCATCCCCAAGTATAGGTGTGTCCAAAGGTGTCTTGGATGGTCCCGCATCAATCTCCCTTTCTTAAAAAGGATTCGTCCTCGAATCCAATGTCGCATAAAATTCTGCAAATGCACCCACACGAGCTCCTGGGTCGAATAACACATGTCCATGGAAAATCCCCTCAAGGCCGATTGTCATAGGGTTCGACCACTCCTAGATGGTTTTGATCTTGGCTTCGCCATCTTGTAGACCATTAGAGCTTCTACAAAACCAAGAAAAGAAACTTGATTAGTGCATAAATCATATTTCATATCAACTTCATAATGTTCTAACGCAATATGCACTTTAGCTTGTTCGTTTATCTTTAAGTTTCCATCAAATGCTAGCAAGTTTTCTTCCTTATTCAAGGCTGGATTTTCAATCATTTCAAGGCTAGCAATATTAGAACAATTTTCATCATCAATGATCATATTACAAACTTTGTTGTTTTCTATGCATTTAGTATGAAACAAATGTTCGCTTTGATTATCATCAGAAGGCATAAGTTGAACATTTAAAACTTTACTAACAATAAAAGAATCATCATGCTCATATTCAATGCAATCATTATCATTACAAGCAAGTAAATTAAGATCTTGATCATTTTCAACATGCTCTTAAATTTTATCAACAAACTGATTATTTACACTAGAAGGAACATGATGTTGATTAGCATTATTAAGAGGAATATGATGAGTTTCTTCCCTTTCATTAGATGGCACTTCATCTCTAGGGGTAACTCCCCAACATAGTGTCGTCATTCTTTTATCCATCCTTACCGATTCCTCATTTATGGCATTCAACCTTTTGATCAACTCAGCTTCAGCAATCGTGTTGTTGCCCTGGTTAGACATCACAAATAAACAAACAAAGAACTATGTAAAGATTAGAGAAAAATATAAACAATCTCACTAGTGTTTTGCTCACACTCCCTCTCTAATTGGTATGTAACGCTTGTTGTTTCAATCCGCCTTGGGAAAATCAACACTCAAGCTTAAACCTAGCAATACAAGGTAAGAGATCAAGAGAATGAATGAAACAAAGGCAAGGAGCACTCGACAAAGCAAGAGAGCACTCGACACACACAAGTATCGACTCAGTACTTACATGTTCTGACTCGATATGATTGAGTTTCGACTCGATATGACCAAAAACCTCTTGAAATTTGCAATGACTAACTCGGCAATGGTAATTCACACCAATGCTCAATGAACTATACTCAACAGTAGCAAGAAAGTAACAATTGTGGACTGATTTTGTGGGGGAAAAAAAAAGAAACAATCTTTGATCAATTTACCTCTTTTGATTGTAACCCCAAGTAAGGATGTTCTTGTTGCAAGGGTAGGGTTTCAAGATTGTGTTTAGGAGGTAATGGGATTGGTCTAGGGCTGATTTTAACAATAATGTAATCCCTTGATGATTCCTTGCAAAAGTTGAACAAAGAGCTCCAAAGAACACAAATCAAACAACTTTCTTCTCTTTTCCTTTGGAATTTTCAGATCTGATTTTCTCTTCTTTTTTTCTTTTTTTTTTTACAGCAGCTCTATAATGCACGGAAATTAAATAAAATGCAACGGAAATTTGAATAAAATAAAATTCATCCCTAGAGATAGAAATAGGTAAGGTTTGGGCTAATTTGGAAAGTGGTTAATCTATCTTTTATCTTATGATATAGGATAGATAGAATGTATTTTATCTCCTCTTTATCATGCAAATTCAGCAAGAATAATGTGTAGGGAAATAAAATTGGTCCAAGATAGATAGATCAAAAGATATATAAAAGTAGGTAAAGATAGAAAATGATAGAACAAACTAGGGTTTGGTGTTTGTGGTGGAATGGGCCAAGCTGAGTATGGGGACAACGAATTGTCGTCGGCTAGGGTGATCCACAAGGGGGTGTGCACACGACTGGTCGACTCCAAGGTCTCGGGTAGGCTTTGTGGTTGGGCTAAGCAACGACAGCAATCACAAACAAACAAGGTTAGTGCAATAATCAATTCAAGAATACAAGAAGTAAAAGACCAAAACAAGAAAAGACTCTTTTTGTGATTTTTGTGTTTAAGAAAATAAAAGACACAACTTTGATACAGGGTTAGCCGCAGGATGGCCCGATCTTTGATAATCAAACAAAAGACTCAAGAACGGAAGCAAGAACTAAACAAGACTCAACAAGAACATAAAGAAGACGCAAGAACGAATCAAGACAGCAAAGAAACTCGGCAAGATCGACAAGAAACCACTCGATGTCGATCAAGAAAACCAAAAACGCAGCAAGACTCGATCAAACAAACTGAACTCCATATCAACAATAATCAAGAACAATAAAGACTTGACCGATAAGGACTGATTCGAACTAAAATAGAACAAGATAAAGACCTCAGCCTTCCTTAGAGGGTAGGAACTAAATACCAACGTATTTAAAGTGCGCCTTTACAATCTTATACAACCAAGCGGACAACTTGGTGGCACAAGGAGGGGGCTTGTGGATATCAGGATCACCAAGTCTTGCGAAGTTGATGAACACAAAGCAAACCAAGATGAGAACAATACCAATTTGCGAACGATGAGCTCCACTTCTAACCGATCGACTTGCACTCGATGTGTTTCACACAAATTTGAGAATTCTATTCAATGGAAGACGTCTAATGTTTACAAGGAGATCAGCCACTTAAATAATAACCCTAGGCTGATTTAGATGGAGAATAACAATTAAAAGTAATTAAAATAAAGGGAAAACTAAATAAAATACCCCGACCTTTGGGGGTTTGGTAAAAATATATCCTCAACTTTCAAATGTAATAAAAATATCCCAACCTTTAAGGGTAGTGGTAATATATTACCACAAGTTTTTTCATTAGTAAAAAATGATGACAAAGCAGCCTACGTGGATTTTTATTTTTTGGGTTTTCTTAAACAGTGTCCTTAGGAAAAAAATAAAGAGCTGGACCGGGTTCATACCCAACGCATTTTCCACCCTTATATCTTCTTCCGCGGTCACCTCTTGAATTGTCTTCCGGGTCTTCCAGGTAGCTCACGGTTTCCCTTCAATGTCAGTCTTCCTCCTTCATGGTCAAATATCTTGAGTTGTCTCTCTCACATCGTCTTCCCCTTTGATTCGTTCACAAACTTGGTTAGGTAAGTTTTATTTTTTTCCCTCTTCGTTGTTGTTGTTGTTGTTGTCGTCGGTTTAGTTTTGTTGTTGGCTTAGTGTTAGGAATAGTCGTGTTGTGTTAATTTGAGTCAATTTTGACCGGATTAGTTGTTTGGTTGAATCAATTTCGTTTTTCGGGTTTAATTTGTTATCGTTTTACTTTTTTCCTAGGAAAAATGTTCAATAACACCCAATTTTCGTGCTTATTTGTACAAAAGGCTTCCACGTATGTTGTCTTGTAAAAAAAAATTCATGTAGGCTACCTTGTTAGCATTTTTGACCCGTGAGAAAACACAGGGTAATATATTACCACCACCCTTAAAGATCGTTATTACATTTGAAAGTTGAGGATATATTTTTACCATACCCCCAAAGGTGGGGGTATTTTAATTAGTTTTCCCTAAAATAAAGGGTGATTTTGATACTTGGCCTTTTTTGAATATTCAATTGGGCACTTAGGCCCTAAATCAATTTAATTAGTTTTGCCCTAGACCCCTTCCCAATAGGGTGGGTTGGTCAATGGTCAACCGTTTGACCATTGACCGGTCAACGTTGACCGGTCAACGTAGACCAACCCATTTTGATGCCAACTTATTTTTTTTTTTTTTATTTTAGTGATGCCATATTTTACCGTTTTGATGCCAAAATTTTACTATATTTTATTTTCACTTTGATGCCACTTTTCTAATGGAATGATTGGATGACACTTTTTTAATGTCACTTTTTTTAAACATTGATGACATTTTTTGTTTACAGTAATGTCACGTTGATCATTGATGCCATTTTTTTTTACTGTTAACGTCAAATGCCACTTTTTTTTATGTCAATTTTTTGATGATATTTTTTTTTACCGTGATGCCATATTTTTTATGATATTTTTTCAATGTAGTATTTTGATGACATTTTTTTTCTTTAATGTGATACAAATTTTTCAAAATGGTATTTTGATGTCATTTTTATAATGTAATTATTTGATGCCATTTTTTTTTTAATCAAATCGATTGATGCCACATGTTTTTAATGTAATCAATTGTATATCGATTTATTTTCATCGATTATACTTTCATTCACTGATGACACGTTTGTGATTACACTTCATTGATGCAATCACTTGTGGTGACATATTCATTAAATTTTTATTCATGGATGACATTTGTTATTATGCTTCATTAATCACAATTATTTATGGTGATAATTTTATATAATTGATGACATAAGATCTTAAAACGTGGAATCAAAATATTGTCACCTTATTGCACATATAAAAATACAAAGTCTTTGAACCTACGACATTAATATTGGTTGTATACGTCAAAACACCTATTATAACATGTCATCAACTAAAAAAAATGCATCAATGTAAGTAATATAATGCGGAATCAATAAAATATAGGGCCAACCACTTCGGGGGTTACATATTACCTTCAGGATATGTGAATACTTCACAGGGGCAAAATATGCATCCCTGAAAGTTTTAGGCCGCTTTATGTATTTATATAAAATATAGGCCCAATCTTTAATTTTTCAAAAGTTCGGGCCGGTTTCGTGATTTATTAGGAATTATAACCCAAAACCTTCTTCCCCCGTTGGAAATTTGCAGAGATGTGCGGCCACCCACGCGTCCGGTAGATCCGAGTCCCAGCCGCCCTCGCCGACCGCCGCCACCCCAGATCTGAGTCCCTCCGGCCACCCACACCACAGATCCGGCCACCGAAAGCCCGGATCCGCCGCCGCCGAGCCTCTCTACAAACCCAGCCGCCATGGGAGGGGGGGTCGAAAAATCCTGATCCGATGAGCTCCGATGGCGGCTCCAGATCTGGTGAGCTCCGAGGGCGGATCCGGCTTGGTTGGCTCCAGATCCGGTGAGCTCCGAGGAAGAAGATGGGAGGAAGGAAATAAGATGGGAGGAAGAAGATGGAGGAAGCAGTCCTTCGGCTAAAAAAAAATTAGATGGGTTGGTTGTGTCTAATAAAAAAATTAAGGGGGCTAACTACCTAAACAAAAATGGTTAAAGGTTCATTTCATCAAATTTACTCTAAAATAAATTCCCTAAAAATTACCTAAAATAACTTAGGTAAATAAGGTCTTTAAAAATAGTAACAAAAGGTGCTGATTTTCGTTCCAAATAGTACAGCTGCAAATATGTTGGTTTTCGGCCAAGCTCTAGTTCGAATATGGAAACACCTTCAACAGCAAGGTTGTAGATCTCTTCGTCCTCGTTCCAAAAAGTCATGGCACGACTCAATCCGATAAATACGGACTCCGTACAACCAATTTTACCGAGACGTCGAAAAAGCTGTCAAACTGCTGAACGAATCCAATAACATCAAGAGGATCAAGCTTGAACCTTTGGACCTTCTTGCATGGTGGATCCTTCTTCTTCCTGTTGAGAATGACATCATTCTCACGAGCTCGAATCATAGGTTCATCCGCAAGTATAGGTGTCTCCGAAGGTGCCTTGGATAATCCCGCATCAATCTCCCTTTCTTGAAAAGAATTCTTCCTCGAATCCAAGGTCGCATAAGATTCCGCAAATGCACCCACACGAGCTCTTGGGTCGAATAACACATGTCCATGGAAACTCCCCTCAACGCCGATTGTCATGGGGTTCGACCACACCTGGATGGTTTTGATCTTGGCTTCACCATCTTATAGATCATTAGAGCTTTCTACAAAACCAAGAAAGGAAACTTAATTAGTGCATAAATCATATTTCATATCAACTTCATAATGTTCTAACTCAATATGCACTTTAGCTTTTTTGTTTATTTTAAGTTTCCATCAAAGGCTAGCAAGTTTTTTCTTCATTCAAGACTGGGTTTTCAATCATTTCAAGGCTAGCAATATTAGAACAATTTTCATCATCAATGACCATATTACAAACTTTGTCATTTTCTATGCATTTAGTATGAAACAAATCTTCGCTTTGATTATAATCAGAAGGCATAAGTTGAACATTTAATACTTTACTAACAATCAAATAATCATCATGCTCATATTCAATGCAATCATATTCATCACAAGCACGTTAATTAAGATCTTGATCATTTTCAACATACTCTTCAATTTTATCAACAAACTGATTATTTACACTAGAAGGAACATGATGTTGATTAGCATTATTAAGAGGAATAGGATGAGTTTCTTCCCTTTCATTAGATGGCACTTCATCTCTAGGGGTAACTCCCCAACATAGTGCCGTCATTCTTTTATCCATCCTTTCCGATTCCTCATTTATGGCTTTCAACCTTTTGATCAACTCAGCTTCAGCAATTGTGTAATTTGTGTTGTTGCCCTGGTTAGACATCACAAATAAACAAACAAAGAACTATGTAAAGGTTAGAGAAAAATATAAACAATCTCACTAGTGTTTCGCTCACACTCCCTCTCTAATTGGTATGTCACGCTTGTTGTTTCAATCCGCCATGGGCAAATCAACACTCAAGCTAAAACCTAGCAATAAAAGGTAAGAGATCAAGAGAATGAATGAAACAAAGGCAAGGAGCACTCGACAAAGCAAGAGAGAACTCGATACTTACAGGTTCCGACTCGATATGATTGAGTTTCGACTCGATATGACCAGGAACCTCTTGAATCTTGCAAAGACTAACTCGGCAATGGTAATTAACACCAATGATCAATGAACTATACTCAACAGTATCAAGAAAGTAACAATTGTGGACTGATTTGGTGGGGGGGGGGGGGGGGGCAACCTTTGATCAATTTACCTATTTTAATTGTAACCCCAAGTAAGGATGTTGTTGTTGCAAAGGTAGAGTTTCAAGATTGTGTTTAGGAGGTAATGGGATTGGTCTAGGGCTGATTTCAACACCAATGTAGTCCCTTGATGATTCCTTGCAAAAAATGAACAAAGAGCTCCAAAGAACACAAATCAAACAACTTTCTTTTTTTTTTCTTTTTTTACAGCAGCTCTATAATGCATGAAAATTAAATAAAATGCAAGGGAAATTCAAAATTTTGGTGAATAAAATAAAATTCAAACCTAGATATAGAAATAGGTAAGGTTTGGACTAATTGGGAAAGTGGTTAATCTATCTTTTATCTTAGGATCGAGGATATAGAATGTATTTTTTCTCCTCTTTATCATGAAAATTCAGCAAGAATAATGTATAGGGAAATAAAATTGGTCCAAGATAGATAGATCAAAAGAAAGATAAAAGTAGGTAAAGATAAAAAAAGATAGAACAACTCGTCATAGTTTTGATACTAGGGTCGGCATTCTCTGCTTCCTCCGGACCCCGCGTAAAAAGAACTATACGTTTCGCTTGGTTTGGTGTTTGTGGTGGAATTGGCCAAGCTGAGTATGGGGACAACAAATTGCCGTCTGCTAGGGTGATGCACAAGGGGGTGTGCACACGACTGGTCGAGTCCAAGGTCTCGGCTAGGATTTGTGTTTGGGCTAAGAAACCGCAACAATCACAAACAAACAAGGTTAGTACAATAATCAATTCAAGAATGCAAGAAGTAAAAGACAAAAAGAAGAAAAGACTCTTTTTTGTGGTTTTTGTTTTTAAGAAAATAAAAGACACAACTTTGATGTCGGAAACCAAAACTCTGATACCAATTTGATACAAGGTTAGCCGCAGGATGGCCCGATCTTCGACAATCGAACAAAAGACTCAAGAACGGAAGCAAGAATTAAACAAGACTCAACAAGAACATAAAGAAGACGCAAGAACGAATCAAGAAAGCAAAGAAACTCGGCAAGATCGACAAGAAACCACTCGATGTCGATCAAGAAAACCAAAGACGCGGCAAGACTCGGTCAAACAAATTGAACTCGATATCGACAATAATCAAGAACAATAAAGATTCGATTGATAAGGACTGATTCGAACTAAAATAGAACAAGATAAAGACCTCAGGCCTCCTTAGAGGGTAGGAACCAAATACCAACGACTATAAAGCTCGCCTCTACAACCTTACACAACCAAGCAGACAACTTGGAGGCACAATGAGGGGGCTTGTGGATACCAGGATCACCAAGTCTTGCGAAGTTGTTGAACACAAAGCAAACACAGCAGAGATCAATACCAATTTGCGAACAATGAGCTCCGCTTCTAATCGATCGACTTGCACTCAATGTGTTTCACAAAATTTGAGAATTCGATTCAATGGAAGGAGTCTGATGTTTACAAGAAGATGAGCCGCTTAAATAATAACCCTAGGCTGATTTAGATGGAAAATAACAATTAAAAGTAATTAAAATAAATTCCCTAAAAATTACCTAAAATAACTTAAGTAAATAAGGTCTCTAAAAATAGTAACAAAAGGTGCTGTATTCGTTCCAAACAGTACAGCTGCAAAGATGTTGATTTTCGTCCAAGCTCTAGTTCGAATCAGTCCTTATCGGTCGAGTTTTTATTGTTTCTTGAATTCGAGTCTTGTTCTTGATTCCTGTCGATTTCCTGTCTTTAGTTTTTATCGAGTCTTGTTGCGTTCTTTGCAATTCTTGGTCGATTCTTGTTAGTGTCTTTTCTGCGTCTTGAGTCCTTGATTCGGTTCTTGCATTCTTTGTTGAATCTTTATTGTTCTTCCTTCCGTTCTTGTCTTTGACTGTTGATTGTCGAAGATCGGGCCATCCTACGGCTAACCCCGTATCAAGAGGTAGAATCTTATGTGGGTAGGAAAATGTGGGTAGTAACTTGTGGTAGCACCGAGTTTGTAATTTGGGATGGTTGGGTTCGGTTGCTTACCGTCGATATAATTCCTCCATATCTCCACATCGGCAAGTAACTTGAAATGTTGTGTGTTGAACGCTATGCTTGTCCTGGTATGGATCGGGATGTGGTGGTGTTGTGTCGTCGGTTAAGTGACTCCCCTAACATCCTAGTGGTTGCACTTTTGTGGGTAGGTCTTTGGAGTAGGACGGTTGCGGGTAGTATCATCTGTTTTTTCAGTAAGATTCTTAGTTTGGTCTTACTTTTTTTTTACTCCTTGGCTTTATGCCATTATGTATATATTTACTGTTTCAAGAAAAGATGGGTTTTGGGATACTAGGAATGTTATTGATAAAAGTGGAAAAAATGAGAATGGGATGCTAGGATGATGTGGCATAGAAGAAGAATAAATTATTAGTATAGTATCCCTAATATCTCTTGATAAACATGATCTAACAACAACTAGTACCACTATCATTGAGCTAAAGATGTTATATTAATATTGAAAATTGACCAAAAATAATATGAACTATCAACCATGAACCAATATTAATACGAACTTTAAAAACTACCAAAAATAATATAAACTATTTCACATTAAATCAATTTCGTTATGGAAAAAATTACGGTTGATTTTTCGGCTAATTTTTCAACGTGTCAACTAAATGCTTGAAAATTTAATGACATGACATCATATTATTAAATTCATAAGAATAATGTTTGAAAAAAAAAACTAATTATCAATTAATTTATTCATCTAATTTGCACTCAATATTGGTTTTTTTACAACAAATACATTGAACGCTTAACGATGTGATGCAAAATCATTAAATTTTTCAACGTTCGATTACCACGTCAAAAGATTGGCAGAAAAATTGATCAAAAATTTTTCGTATAAAAATTGGTTCAATGTGAAATAGTTCGTATTATTTTTGATAGTTTTTAAAGTTCGTATTAATATTGGTTCATGATTGATAGTTCGTATTATTTTTGTAGTTTTTAAAGTTCGTATTAATATTGATTCATGGTTGATAGTTTGTATTATTTTTGGTCATTTTTACTATTAATATAAATTGAGTATAGAAGTTATTTGGCTAAATGTCCACTTTTGTATATCACCTTTGCTAATTGTCCACCTAAACTACTATTTTGTTAAATGTCCATAAATTTTATGAAAACCCCCTTTTACCCCTACCTTATGAAAACCTACCATTTGTTCTGTTACTCCATTGGAATCAAACCCTTATGTCCCCGTTTTGTTCCTCTTTCAATTCTTCACGTGAGATCGATCGATTGGCATTCTAATTGCTGCTTCAAATCTCTCTCACTCCACCGATTTGCCACCGCCGACGTGGAGCAATCAAAGGGGAATGTAGGCGTCAGCAGCCTCGGCCACAGCCTCAGGGCAATATCCACTGATATAGTTGAAGACTTGAAGCTCTGCGCCTCTTCTCTTAGATCTGTTTTCACGACAGTTATATCCAGATCGACACCTGCATTTTCCGTTGCGAAGAGATGTGTTTGTTAGGATTGGGTTATATTTTACTATAGGGTCTGTTATGTAGTTGGGCCGAGCTTAGCCCACATCCTACTTTGGTTTGGGTCCAGTTCTGTATTTACATATATACCTCATCACTATACAGATTTTGGCAATTCAATAGAAAGGAATCAGTTTTCCCTCCAGATTGTTCTTCTTCTTTGTGCTTCATCTAGCTCAAGATTTCCTCACGAAATCTGAGCTCAAACTCCAAATCCTTCATGGTATCAGAGCATATTTCCGCAATTTGTTTTGATTTTGTCCAGATCTAGCCTTGTTCTTCCATTTCTCTGCGTTTTCCGAGCTTTTGAAGGAACCATGGCGACAGAAGAAGCTCGAGTGGAACCAAATGATCTGTTTTACCTGCATCCGAGCGACAATCCAGGTACTGTGCTCGTTACTTCTCCTTTCGGTGGCAAAAACTTTGGCGAGTGGAAGAGATCTATCCTCGTCGCTCTTTCTGCCAAAAATAAGCTCGGATTTCTCAATGGAGACATTCTGAGGCTAGATGTGCCATCTCCGAGGCTCATGCTTTGGAGAAGATGCAACGATATGGTCATCGCTTGGATTCTGAACAGCCTTAGCCCTGAGATCAAGCGAAGCGTGATATACATGGACACAGCTCAGGCGATTTGGAGATCTATTGAATCGCAATATGGAAAAATCGGTGGAACTAAATTGTTTGCCATCAAAAGAGAGATTAGTCGTCTTAAGCAAGGTACAACCTCTTTCGCTACCTATTTCAATAAAATGAAGGCATTATGGGATGAATTGGATAATGTTCGAACTGTGCATGCTTGTACTTGTGGTGTTGCACTTGAGATGTTGAAATTTGAGGAGAATGAGCGTCTTGTTGATCTATTGATGGGGCTCAGTGAGTCCTACCTCGCTGCTAAGGGTTCAGTCCTCATGATGAACCCCTGCCCGATCTGGATCGTGTTTATTCTTTGATGACACATGAAGAGAACCAGAGGGAGGCTAAGCGTGGAACTGATATGGTTGAAGGTATCTCTTCACACGTCAATGCGCAAGCACCTCCTAAATCTGGATCTACAGTAGATGCAACCTCCATGTTTGTTGAGACTCAAGGCAATCCAAAAGGGGAAAATTCTGGCAACTCGCAAAGCAGTGCTAGCTCTAGCAGGGGTAACACTGAGCGGAAGCCATTATTTTGTACAAATTGAAAGAAAACCAACCACATAGTGGATAGATGTTTCTTCTTAATTAGCTTTCCCTCAAGGTATAGGAAAGACAAGGACAAGAAACCGATTGGAGATGGCAAGTTTGCAGGCAATGCTACTCAAGAAGGTGGTTCTGATTTCACCTCTTCGCAGCTTGATCAAATCATGAGTCTACTCCATTCTGTTGGTGTTGGTTCACAGGGAAAGCAACCTGTTGCTGACGATTTTGCCAGCTTCTCAGGTACTTCTCTTAGTTCACAAGTATTGAACGGGGTTACATCGATTGTGGACAGTGGGGCGAGTGGCCACATGTGTGGTGATGCTTCCATGTTCACAAGCACATACCCGCTCTCCTAACCTTTTGTTGTTACTTTGCCAACCAAAGAAACCACAACTATTATCACTGTTGGCACAGTTGAGGTTTTGAAGAATCTGAAATTGGAGAATGTTTTGTTCGTTCCCAATTTCAGTTGCAACCTGCTCTCAGTGGGGCGCATGATTAAGGATTTGCAATGTTTTGTTTTGTTTACCGACAAAGGATGCTATATGCAGGGTCCTACAATGAGGGTTCTATTGAAGATTGGTGAAAGAGTGAGGGATTTGTTCCTGCTACAGCTTTCTCTTCCATCTCCTCGCCATGGTTATCCTTGCTTTGCTTTCAATAATGTTGCTGCAACAGTGGATGCTGATGTGTGGCACAAGAGGTTAGGTCACCTCCCAACTTCTAAACTCCATTCCTTTCCTTTCGTTACAGTTGATGTTGATTGTAATAACAGACTCCGGGCTTGTTATGTGTGTGCCAAAGCTCATCAAACTCGTCTTCCCTTTCCTGATAGTGTTATCAGTACACATGGATGTTTTGATTTGATACATGTTAATGTTTGGGGACCGTATCGTCTTCCTACATATGATGAACACAAGTTTTTTATCACCTTGGTTGACGATTTTACTCAATATATTTGGATCAAATTTCTCCCTCGAAAGAGCTATGCATTTGATGTCATTAAACAATTTCTCGCTATGGCAGAAAGACAATTTGGGAAGAAGGTTAAAGTCCTTTGATCGGACAATGCTTTTGAGCTTGGTTGTGGGACTGACCATGCTCAGTTTTTTTTGGACAAAGGCATCCTTCATGAGACCTCCTGTGTCGCTACTCCACAGCAAAATGGAGTCGTTGAAAGGAAACATCGCCATCTCCTAGAGGTTGCTAGGAGATTGATGTTCGAATCTGGATTACCGAAGGAATTCTGGGGATATAGTGTGCTGACAGCCACACACCTTGTCAATCGAATTCCCAGTCGGATTTTAAAATCAAGATCGTCATTTGAATTGCTGTTTTCAAAGCCTCCTGATTACGACTCGCTCAGATGCTTTGGAAGCTTGTGCTTTGCTTCAACGCTCAAGCAATGGAGAGACAAATTCTCTCCTCGAGCCATACCATGTGTTGTGTTGGGTTATCCCATGGGAAAGAAGGGTTACAAGCTCCTTCGAATTGACATCAAAACCATCCTTTATTCAAGGGATGTTGCTTTCCAAGAAAGAATCTTCCCTTATAAAACACTTGCCACCAGTCCGGCTCCTGCTATCTCTCCCTCTTTTTCCATTTCAGAAGCTCCTTTCATTGATGACATTGTGTTGTTAGGGAGGAAATCGAGTATGAAATATAACAAAATAAATCAAACCAGATTTAGGCCCACGCAAATAATTACAAGACTCCCTCCAATGCAGTAGTGGGAAGTCAGGATCGAATCCACGAGGAAGCGTGTCAATGGAACCTAGGCAGCTGTAAATCTCACAGAAAAGCAAATAGAAGACAGAAACAAAGGAACAAAGAAAGAAAGACAAACGAAAGCAAGAAATAAAACAAAAGCAGCAACTAACTCGATCTCGACAAGCCCTAACTCGAGATCGACTAACAAGAGTAGACACAAAAACTTCAAAATCGACGACAACAGAAGCAACTCAACTCGATATAGACCAAAACCAACTCGAGATCGACTAAGGCCTACTCGATCTCGACAAGCCACTGCTCTAGATCGACTAAAAAGACAAAAAACTGTAAACTTGCAACTCGAACACAGAACTCAGAATTTCGACAGAAATAAATCAATATATGAAAGAACTTCCAAAGCCAGGGTATCAACGCCACAACGATAACCATGCAAAGTAACACATAAAGGCATAAAAGATCATGCTTTCCATCAAAATAACTTTCGTTACTAAAAAATAGGCATATAGAGGCTTTCGCATAAACCCTAATTGTTACTAACCCTTTTCACATAATTAATCCAAGTTGCATTAAGATCACTTTCGCTTCAATAATACAAACAAGGATCACCTTCAACTCTCGCAAAAGAATCATACTCATAGGATAGAAGATGAATCGCATAAAAAGATCTGACCTTTATCGCATCACCTCACATGGCCACCGTTGGGCTCACCCCAGCCCCAGAAGTGGGTGGACTACTCGCTCCTCATCGCAATAGCAGACATTGATTTGTGAAAAGAAACTTGCATTAAACTAAATTTAGAGCCTTTACAATCCCGGCAATCCAACTTTCGCTGAATGCCAAAACCCTAAAACCTTCGAACTTCTAAACTTCTCTATGGAACTACTTCTCTAACTTGAATTGAATGTGTAATTGAATGATGAAAAACTAGCCCCTAAGGCTTTATTTATAGCCTTCTATTCCTTGCTATTCAATGATAGAATATATCTATCTATATCTAAAAGGCTTAAAAGATAAATAAAATCACTTTAGGAATTAAATCTATAAAGAGGAAAATAAATCTAAAATAGGTAAATATCTTCTTGTTGATAGATATTGTCTTCCATGGATAGTTGATAGATAGATGTAGGATAGATCTCGGCTTCCTCGATCTCCTTTGGCTCTAAGGACTCCCACAGCGCGTAGGACTGCTCAAACCGCGTAACGCGGCTTCGGACGCGGCTCGTCGATCTCGACTAGGGCTCCTCGAGATAGAGTAGGATTCGTCGTCCATGGCTGGCTGGGCTTGGTCAAGCAACTTGTGCTCGTCAAGGCTCGGATGTGGGCTCCTGGCTCCTCGATCTCAACTAAGCAACTCGAGATCGAGTTGGGTTGTCGTCGAGGAGGTGTGGCTGGTGATGTCGAGGAACTGGTGCTCGTCACGGACTCGGATTGGCGCTGTAGGGTCCTCGATCTCGACAAGCCTCCTCGAGATCGAGTAGGGTTGGCTCGGCGTCTCCGTCCTCGGCTTCTTGACTTGTCACAACTCATCGACTCCGGACATGGCATCATATTTGTCGTCGATCTCGACTAGGTGTACTCGAGATCGGGTAGGGTTCCGGGAGTCAGGTTGCTCTGACTCAGTTTCTCGATCAGTGCTTAATCGACAAGGCCAGTGCTCGGACACCTTCGTCGAGGTCGAGTAACTTTACTCTAGATCGAGTAAACATGGGTTCCTAGCTTGATTCGACTGGTTCCGCTGCTTCTTGGCCTTGGACATCTGTAGTTGATTTCTGAGCTTTTCCGACCTTTTCCAGAACTACTGTAATTTGTCTCGACTTCTGCGAAATTAAACAGAAACTGGTGTAGATTCCATAATTTGGCAAATAAACATAAACTACATAGATTATGTACTATCTTAGCCCAAATGCATGAAATGTATGCAGAAAATGATATAAAAGTTACTGTAAAACATGGCAGATTCAGCTCACAACAAACACCCCATACTTAAGCTTGCTTGTCCTCAAGCAATACTTTTATTTGTCATTCAGGGGAAGAAAACAAAACCCTCAACATATTAGATTCATTCTCATATAACCCTGCAATCAATTACCATCCTCGAAAAGGTACTAGTGTCACAGATCCATGCATGTGCAATTTTAAGAGCAACATCTACTCATAAAAGGAGGGTTATGAAAAAAACAATTCATGCGACAAAGCATTAATAATCAAGAGGACTTTAATTTAAGCTCAATAAGGAGTAGATTGGTAAAAGGCTAAAGGTGGGCAAATTTTTGGTAATGTGGTGCTTTTGATCCGGGGAAATGGAGTATTTCCAAACTTGAACTTCCACATTCCTTTTCATAAGATCCATCACCTTTCATAATGCTTTTTCTCAATAATAATGCTTTTACCTCTCTAACCTTAGCACTGCCTTCTCGCGAGTCGCAAACATGGGTGTCATGAATGGCCCCAGATACTTAGTGCTTTGGACTCTTCACCTGTGTGTCCCATCTCACCAAACTATTATCTTAGCAAGCAGGGTCAATCTACCTTTATCTCCTGAGGTGATTGGATTTTTTCTCACTCATTAAATTTTCCATATATTTCAAACACTTTCCCGCCAAACTCCAATAATGATAATAACAACACAAACACCATATGATAATCTCCATAATGTAACATCATTCTCAACATAATCCCCGGATAGAAAATAAGGTAAAGAATGGGCAATATTTAGAACATGTGGAGCAATAATTGAAATAAGGCATTTTATGGCTTTTGTGTAGTGCATAAGCATAGGTAAGGCTAGGAATATCAACAATGAGCATTATATGGAAATATAAAGTCCTCCATCCTCTTATCATGCAACATGTCAAAAGCAACTTCAAATTTTACCTCCTTTCACGGTTTTCAAGAAAATATGCACTTCATTGTGACTTCCATTTACTAGGCAATTTAATGTTATATCTCTAATGAATCTAATTTTGCATCATCGAGTTCAATATAAGCTTCTATGACATTTATTCAAAAAATTTCAATGGGGGTCATTTTTCTTCAAATTTTGGAAAACATGCATATAAGCACATAAATCAATAATGCATTCCAAAATAGCCATGTATAAGCAATTCAAAGAATAAACTTTAAACATGCACACCAAAATGTCAAATATGGCAAATATGCACAAAATAAGCCATTCCCTCACCCCATACTTAAACATTACAGTGTCCTCACTGTATAAAAACAAGGGTAAAGAAAGAAACTCACTAGACAGGTGTGCAAGGCTTCATAATATTGAATGAAAGAATCGCCTGGGCCGAGTCTGAATATAGCTTGCTTCTATCCATGGAACTGAAAAGTGTAGAAGACATATACCCACAAATAGAAAAACTAAAAATGTTCAAAACCAAAAACAAACAAAACAATGTCCAAAAAGTCCCAAAAAATAAATGTCTATTTACAAGCTCTAGATTTTATAGTCGCTAGGCCGACTTCTCTATTTAGCTCAAGGTGGCATTTGCAGGGCACATGTAGCTTGGGCTTCGAATAGGACTCCATTCTTGTCCATCAGCTGCAATCCTCCAGAATGGATCTTGTTCACCACAAAAGGTCACATCCGCTTCTTGTTGAATTTATTAGGGAACCAATGATCCTTTGATTTAGAGACATAGAGCTTGTCTCCAACTTCATACTCTTTGGGCTCATCATTGGATATCCTACATAAGCGCACATACTAAGGCAAACCTCTCACATGTATAGATAGATCTTTAATGGAAATGGGAGAAGAAAGATCCATACCTTGGCTTACCTTCGCAGAGACGGAATCGGGGACCACAATGTTTAGTCGATCTCGAGTAGGGGTACTTGATCTCGACGAGTTTTCAGGTTCTGGTGGTGAGCTGCTCGAGGATGCAGAAGCTGGAGAAGCTTGGTCAATCTCGACTAAGGTGGTCGATCTCGAGTAGGTTTGGCCATCTGGTGGAGTCAGCGTCGAGGAAGGTGAAGTCGAGGCAGGGAGTGCTTGGTCGATCTCGAGGAGTGTACTCGATCTCGAGGAGGGATCTACTTCTGTCTGGCTGCTCGACGACGCTGGTGCTGGTGGAGGCTCCTGGTTTTGGTCGAGATCGACTAGAGTCCTCGATGTCGAGGAATCTTGGTCGACTTTGACCCCATACTTGGTTCCTGTCAAGGCATCCGAAAAATAGTTAGTCCATAACGACGTACCTTGGTCTGTGTCGATTGGATTCTCTGTTTCCTCTTTTAGGATGGCCATGATCTCCTCCACCTCGGCCTCCATATCCCTCTTTTCCAGCTCCTCATGGGTCATATTTCTTACCTTGGGTTCCCCGCAAGTGATGTAGCCAGCTGAGATAGATTTTACCTCTTCCATTGGACCTGTATGCCTTTCAGTTTTATTAAAGGAATACTCAATTACCTCATCGCTGATGTTGAAAGTGAGCACTCCTTTCCTCGTGCTTATGTTGGCATCAACCGTCGCCAAGAAGGGTCTTCCTAGGATAATTGGACAAGCAGGATCTTCTTGCATATCAACAACTAAGAAATCAGCAGGGACGAAGAATTTACCTACTTGCACTGGTACATTGTCCACCATGCCTGTTGGAATGACCACTGTGTTGTTGGCCATGTAAAGTCTAGCATCCACAGGCTCTAGGGCACCTATCTTAATCTTGGACCCAATTGTTAAAGGCATTATACTCACACTAGCTCCAAGATCACATAAGGCATTAATTTTATATGGACCAAATCCAATGGTTATAGCAAACTTACCTGGATCTGGCCTCTTCTCTAGTATGTCCAAATGGCTGCATTCCTCTGTAATCTCAGCCATTGATCGCTTTTTGCTCAGAATCTCCTTCAGGAACTTGACATAGGATGGAATTTCATTGAGAGCTTCTGTGAAGGGGATGGTGACGTTGAGCTTCTGAAGCATCTTGATGAAGCGCTGAAATTTCTTTTCTGCCGGGTCTTTTGGAGATTTTGTGGGGAAAGGCAGCTTCTTTTTCTAATTCGGAGCCAAAACAGATGTCGGAGATGCTGCAGTTTTCTCGCTCTCGGGCTGACCATCCTCGATGTCGAGTACATCCTTCTCGATCTCGACCACTGTAGTCGACTTCGAGTTGTTGTGTAGTGCAAACGAGAGTTTCTTCCCTTTGTCCTCGAGATCGAGCAGGCCCTTCTCGAGATCGACCAGGTGCTTGTCGACGTCGACTTCCTACTGGCGGACTTGATGTTCTCCTCTGTTTTGCTGCTCTCCGATCTCAGGCTCTTGCAGTTGATGGCCGCTTCTGAGTTTTACAGCAGCGATGTGTCCAGTCTTCCCCTTGGGATTTGGTTCTGAAGATCCTGGGAGTGAACCTGACTGTCTGGGGATTCCTGCTGCTAGCTGACCAATCTGTGTATCAACTGATTTCCGCCATATATCAATTTCCCCAAGCCTAGAGTTGACACCTTGCATCTGAGTGTACACGGAGTTGAAGGACTGCTTAGTTTCTGAATGATTCCTCCGTATTTCCTCCAGGACTGTCTGTATATCATCTCTTTTCTGGTCTCTTTCCGGATGTCCTGGAGCTTTGTAGGGCGGGGGGTTCCTAGGGGCACCTTGGTTCCATTGTGGTTGCTGAAACCTTTGGTCCCCCATGTAGCGATTGGGACCCCCTGCGTAAGCTACCTCTTCATGGTGTTCTGCCAGCCTGACTTGCTCTGTGTGTGGGCACTCAGTAGTGGTGTGCCGCTGCAATCCGCATTCAATGCAAGCCTGGTTGACAGAAAGATACTTTACTTGCTTAAGGAGCTTCTTGTTCTGATCTCTTTAGTACTGCTCCCTTACATCAGGATCAATCTCTTTATGGGGCTCATAGAGGGGCATGGGTGGTGTTGGCCTGGCGTAGGGGTTCTCTTCATAGTTTGCAGTAGACCCATACTTGTTGTCATAGTTAGTGAGCTTGTCGAGCACCCCCAATGCGTCAATTGGTGGCATCGTCAGATATTCATAGCGAGTATACTGGTTGATCCTATCCTTAGTGACTTGGTCAAGAGAGTTTGTTGAACAAAAATGCGCGAATAATTGTAAAACATATTTTATTTAATTTTTTATAATTTGAGTTCGACCCCTTTTAGTTATCCTCTTGATTCGAAGTCGTATTGACACCAAGACTTAAGTGGTTTTGGTGATTTGGGCTGCACCCGGATTTTCAACGGGTTGCCTACGTATCTCTTGGGAGAGAATCAAGCCTTACGTAGTTCAGAGTATTTGAATTGATTTAATTTTTGGGTTTTGGTGATTGAACCCAACGAGCTTGAGCTTTATGTCGGGTGTCCTATGTACCCGTTTGGAACGGGATCAAATCACCCGTAGTTCTTTTAAGGACAAATTTAATTTATTTTGAGATGGGCGACTGAATCCAATATATATTGAATTTTAATATCGGACTTCCTACGTAACTCATAAAAGAGCATCAAGTCTTTACGTAGTTCTTTTTAAGAACCGTTTGAATTTGGGGACATTTAATTTAAGGTTTTGACTCCCCTTTCTTTTCCGTCGTTTAGAAGACAATTTTTGAGACCGACCCACTAGAATAAACCGGCGATGAAATTTTACGAGTTTAACTTTATAATTTTGTTAAACTCAATTTCTAATTTGTGCCGATTATAATTCTTATATTTTAGTGGGTTAATTTTGTAATTAAACAAAATTTGTTCAACAAATGTGAATGGACATTCATTGTTTCGGCAAGGGAGTTTTGCTTGTTTGTTTTTCTTAAAAACAAAAAAAAAGGGGCTTAAACCCACAATCAATTTTGGCTGACCAAAATAAAAATCAACCCGGCCCATATTTTCAACAGGTGAATTGTACTTGCTCCCAATCCTCCATTTTTTTTAACGAAGCTTTTCCTCCTACAGTCCTACTGCTCAATTTTATTACTCGATATTTTCGAGAGGCAGCTCGAACACACAAAGACGGCGACGGCACGAACGCAAGGAGCCGGCCGGTGGCTTTATGATCCTCGGCCTTGGTAGTCAGAAGAGAGGACGGGAGAGACACGATCCCCGGCCTTCGAGCCTGTCACTGTGACGACGCAAGCCAACGACGTTCCAAACGAGTAAGCCTAACCTTTTCTCTGAAATTCCCCAACCCCGAATCTCAGGCTTAATTTGATCTTTGGACGATTCCTGGTCTAAATTTTAGCTTCTCCCATGAATCCCCTTTCAATTGAGGGTTTAATCCTTACACTCAACTGAACTCTGTTTCTAAATTGCGATTTTAGGGTTTTAATTTGTGCAATTTGGGGTTGATCGAATTAGGATCGATCGACAAGGGAGTGCTAAGGTCCGACTCCGAGCGATTGAAAGGAAGAGGCACAGCAGGCATGAATCAGGTATACTTGATCAATCAACTTCTTTTTGACTGAAGATTTGGTTATTATTATTTTTTTGGGTTCTGCCGTTTGCTATCTTTTGTTTGAAATTGGTAATTTAGTTTAGAATAGCCGAGGATAGGAAGACAGACTGTATGTGCTTTGTGCTTTTGTCAGGAACCTAGTTAGCTTGGACTGATTCGATTTGTGAAGAAAATCTGTTCTCTTTGAATCTCCTTCTACTGCTGTGTGAATCAGCGAGCTTGTTTAGGACAATTTGAGCAACGTTTCCCTTTTTTTTTCTTTTAACACTGCAATTTTGTAGCAACCCGAATATGTTTGTGATGCCAATGTGACAGAATAGCTCAAGTCAATCTTTGTGCCATTGGCGGTTTAGGGCTTTTGTATTGAATTTGGTATTAAGCCCAGAGTTTCGCCATGCTTGTAGGCCAATTGTGACTTCGAAATCCGGATGCTTGAACTTCTTTGACTTGGGAATTTGTTTAGATCAGAAATTTGTTTGCTTTCTTTTTGTTCTTTTGTAACTTTAGGACTTTGCTTAAGATTTTAGAGAAATTTCAGCAGCGTTCCGCCTTTGATTAAGGCTATTTGTTGATCCCAAAACCCAGACCACAAGAGAAATCCGTAGACATCTCAGGAGTGGGGTTTTGAGGATCAGATTTGTAGAACGATTAGGCTCCTTTGGTTTGAACAGATTCTCAATTTGTGTAGAAAATCTGTTGGCTTTGAATTTCCCTTGGACTGCTTGAAACTGTTTGTGAATTGTTTGGGGAAATTTGAGCAGCGTTTCCCCCTGTTTTATTGCGATTTGTTGATCCCGAAACCCAAACCACAAGAGAAATCCGTAGACATCTCAGGCGATTTGTTGATCCCGAAACCCAGACCACAATTTGTGTAGAAAATCTGTGATGCTGCTGTGCTTTTCTTTTCTTTTTTTGTCTGCTTTTCTTTCAGCCGTGAGTTTCAGCCTTTTTTCTTCTTTTTCAACCCTAGACTTAGCCACCTTTTATAGGAGAGGGAGATAGGAGGTAGGAAGATGGATCATATCTTTCAATATTTCTATCCTTTCGTAAAAATCTTTTATTCTGTTCACTTTTCCTTTATTTTAGAGGCATTTTGCGAAATGGCCACGAAATCCGTCCTATTTTGTGAAATAGCCGCGAGGTCGAGCGGCTGGAGATCGGCGTTCTGGACTTTCAGATCCGACGAGCGGCGCGAAGGTGAACCGTTGGCGTCGGCTATCGATGCGAAGCAGAGGGCGAGGAAGCGCGAGCGAGCGAAGGAGCGACGACGACGTGCATATCCGGACTGAAGGTCGAGCGAGCGAGGCGGCGTGAGCGAGCAAGAGGGTGCGAGGGAGATCGGCGTTCTGGAGAGATCTGGCGAGCGGCGTGGTCCGAAGGAAGGAGATGAAGTTTTATGTTAAATTACAAAAATCACACTATGAATATTAGAAATTAAAAAAATTATCTATATTTTATTATGTGATCAATAATCTACTATATTTTTATTTTTATTTTTGCACAACAAAATGTTATATTTGCACAAGCATAACATACGGTTATATTTGCACGCCAAAATATACCGATGCGAAAAAAAAAAAAAAAAAACTAGACTTGGGTCACATTTGCACAACTTACGGTTTAATTTGCACAACGTAGTCTTATATTTGCACGACAAAATGTTAAGTAAAACTAAATTAAATTAAAAATTAAAAAAAAAACTAGACTTTGGACATATTTGCACAACTTACGGTTATATTTGCACAATGTACTCTTATATTTTGCATGACAAAATGTTAAAAAAATAAAAAATAAAAAAACTAGACTTGGGTTATATTTGCTCAACATACGGTTATATTTGCTTATCATACTCTTATATTTGCACGACAAAATCATGTTGAGAGTCGTGCAACTCTTACATCAGAGTCGTGCAAATCTTAATACAGAGTCGTGCAACTCTTACAAAAGAGTCGTGCAACTCTTACAACAGAGTCGTGCAACCCTTAAAACAATAGTCGTGCAACTCTTACAACAGAGTCGTGCAACTCTTAAAAAAGAGTCGTGCAACTCTTAAAACAGAGTCGTGCAACTCTTACAACAGAGTCGTGCAACTCTTACACCAGCGTCGTGCAACTCTAAAATTTCATAGTGTTATTTATGAAATTTATAGTTTTATTCATATAAACTAATATCTAATTTGATTCTTCTTAAACTAAAAATCTAATTTGGTCACATTACAATATTATTCCTGCACTTTTTAATCTAATTTGGTTCTTAAACTGTATTTTAAAGTTGCACAACCGTAGTTTAGAGTTGCACAACTCTAGTGTCAGCATCTTTTTCTATTTTGTTAATCAGAGAAAACAACTAGTGTCAACGGTGTTTGCAATTTTAGTGATGAAAATGTATTAATCAATTTTATTTCTTTATAACTCTGTCAGCACTAAAATTACAAACACCGCTGACACAACCTTTAATTTCTAAAAAGATGCTCTATTCACTTTCGTTCATGAATTGTATCCTCTATTCACTTTGGTTCATGCAAATTAAATAAAGGTAGAGAGACAAATGAACTCTTAAAACAGAGTCGTGTAACTCTTAAGAGAGAGTCGTGCAACTCTTAAAACAGAGTCGTTCAACTCTTACAACAGAGTAATGCAACTCTTAAAACAGAGTCGTGCAACTTTTACAAGAGAGTCGTGCAACTCTTAAAACAAGAGTCGTACAACTCTTACAAGAGAGTCGTGCAACTCTTAAAACAGAGTCGTGCAACTCTTACAAGAGAGTCGTGCAACTCTTAAAACAAGAGTCGTGCAACCCTTACAACAGAGTCGTGCAACTCTTAAAACAGAGTCGTGCAACTCTTACAATAGCGTCGTGTAACTCTAAAATTTCATAGTGTTATGCATGAAATTTATAGTTTTATTCATACAAACTAAAATCTAATTTGATTCTTCTTAAACTAAAAATCTAATTTGGGCACATTATAATATTATTCTTGCACGTTTTAATCTAATTTGGTTCTTAAACTGTATTTTAAAGTTGCACAACCGTAGTTTAGAGTTGCGCAACTGTAGTGTCAGCATCTTTTTCTATTTTGTTAATCAGAGAAAACAACTCGTGTCAACGATGTTTGCAATTTTAGTGATGAAAATGTATTGATTAATTTTATTTCTTTATAACTCTGTCAGCACTAAAATTGCAAACACCGCTGACACACCCTTTAATTTCTAAAATGCTGCTGACACAACCCTTAATTACAGTTGCACAACTGCATCTTAAAGTTGCACGACAGCACCTTAAAGTTGCACGGCAGCACAACTTACATTTGCTGCTGTTAAAATCTAGATGGGGCGTTATCCTTTTTACCATCTGAATCAAAGGTTTGAATACTCTGATGGAGGCAAGGCCAAACCGGATTCAACAAACGGAAAAACAAGTTGAAAAAAATGGAAATCATCCAATCCAAAAGGTACAGAAAATAAAATTCTTCCTAATACAACAAAAATAGCTTGGCAACATTCTTCACACACTGATCGGCTTCCGAAAAATGGATGTTTGTATGTTCGAGATGAGACGGTGGATATATTGATAGGGGGCGATAACATTTCACATTTAGATAGCAAAATAGAGGAACGAGCTACTTTTTTTTTTTTTTTTTTTTTGAACCGAAAATAATTCGAAGTCTCAAACTTCAAATGAAGTATGGGACAACGAGAGGCCGAAAGAAATCGACAGACGGACTAACCGTCATGATACAATTAGAAAAACAAGATACAAAAGAAAACCCGAAAACACAAGATCTTAGCAAGAAGACCCGAAGAGAGACCGTCGAATGATTCCGAGTGGAAGCAGCGAATGCCGAGAACATGGGAAAGTCGATGGACTGACATGACGACTCGACGTCGGGGAGACAGATGCAGAAACCCATCGGAAAAGGCGTCACCTGGGGAAGTGCGGATCAACGACGTTCCCCCCACCTAGATGAGAGATCTTCGAAAATCACGAACACTACCATGGTCAACTCGAACAACAGGGCGCCCGACGACTGCACTTCATCCGGAACTAAACGAACTCAAACCCAAGAAACGACTCCACTCTACCGGGCAAATGAACCAAGATCAAATGAAACGGGTTAAGAGGTAAAATATATATAAATATAAAAGGGTAAGAAATAATCCAGTAGCAAGGAAATGAGTAAAATAGAATATGGGTAACAAGCCCAAATCGAACATTCAAGCCCAAAAAACAAATGACCTAAATTGAAGGCTCGAAAAGTCGAAGGCTTTTTTTTATTTTTATTTTTAATTTTTTTCTAGGGCTTCAGAAAGAAGCTTGAGAGAAACGAGCTACTTACTTTTACAGTTTACTAGAATATATATATATATATATATATATATATATAGGTTGCATTACAAGGATAACAAAACCAATGGACTTCACCTCTTGAAAGTTGAAACGTACAGTAGTGCTATTTTTTCATTTTTGGCTTTCCATTGCTACAAGCTAGCATTACACTGAGAAATGGATGGAGAGTGAACAAGCCTCCGCCGATCCATTTATGTTTGCATTAAGGTCTCAACCTGATCGAATGGAAGGAATCTTAGCTAGCTAAACCGAATTATCAACTGCAGGTGGCATGGTTTTGGGCGTGTTGTAGATGATGAAGTTGCAGCATGCTCCCACGGCTTCTCCTACGGTCAGGTAAATCCACTCTTGTCCCAGCGAGTCGATGAATCTTGACCTATCCAACTTCTTCATCACCTCACCGCCTGGGTTAGCCAACACCAGCTGCGTGCATACATGAATCCCATCATCAATTCAACGTACGTACTGAATCAGACTATCTAGCTATTTTAATTTGATCCAGAAACCATAACAGAACTATCCTAATAATTAGTTAAATTATATATGTTGGGCACGCACCTTAATCCCTCTCCTGTCAATAATCTTCTTCACTTCTTCAAGCATGCTTATTCCACTTGTGTCAATGCAACCAACAGCTGTACGTTCGTAAGAGCCAACCCAAAATATATAGTATATTGTTTCAGTTTCAGGTGCTCGATCTTAGACCATTTAGATCCATATATGATATGATGTATTAATAATTAGATGAATTTTTGGGTTAGAATTAGCTTAGCTTAGCTTAGATTACCTCCCATATTTAGTATTAGAAACTGCAATGTGGCTTCCCCTGAAGACTTCAACTTGTCTTCCTCGTCGTCAATCCACCTTGCAATCCTGCAAACCAAAAGATCCATAAATTAACTCAGTTGAGAAATTTCAAGCTCCAACAAGGATATGAAAAGCACTATTTTGGCAAGCTCCAGGTCATGCACTCTCACCGGTTTGTTTGGGGGTTTTGGCCTTTGTTTCCAAATCTCATCAATCAGATTCATACTGGAAAGAAGAACCAAAAGGTGCCTTTTTCTCCACAAATTATTTTTCAGTTCTTGTTCAGCATCATAAGAGAAAAGGAATTGTTCCCTTCACAAAATCAAAGGGAAGCATCATCAGTTACCATCCATCAAGATAACTGATTCAAACAAAGACTCACAAGTAAAAGAAGAAACCTTAAGACAGTATATTCACATAATTAAAGTGAAAGAAAGGTGGAAAAGCGATGAGACCAACAGCATTTACTTAGAGGGTCAATGCCAAACCTGCAGCCAGGAGTTAGCACATCATTCAGCCATTCTGCAGTAGTTGCGACTCCCATGTTCCCAGAGCGCAGGAGAACCCAACTGGAACTCATATTTATTCAAGCAGCTTTGAAATATTTTTGGAAGACATTTCCTTGCACAATTTTGTACATCACAATGGTACTAGTGTAGTAATCAGAACCCACTGCACCATTCATGCAGTATGCTTATTTGATCTCAGTGAGACTTTGGGGGCATAAACACGGTCCCTGGTTAGGAATGATTCCATTAAAAGATACTCGGAGCAAACTGAACAATGTAAACCTACAATAAACAGTCTAAAATTCCAAGTTTAAGTAACACACATTACCAATTGCAAGGGATAGAGAGACTGGAACATCACTTGGGGATGCAAAACTCTATATGATGGTAAGTGATATGCTTGACCATAATTATGGCTGATTCCGTTGCTTCTACATATCCATCGATGATACTCAATATATTTAGAATTCAGATAATGTATTAAGACTGCTGAAGAAATTTGTTCAGAGAAACAGAAATTGGCTGGATTATCACTTTCATCAACAAGCGAAAAGAAGCACAAAGAATCGATAAGTTGATGTCGAACAGGACGAATGAATCAAAGAACAAAGAAGAAGAAAAGGTTAGGTTTAAGAACATTAAGATCAACCAAAGCGATTGACAGAACCTTTCCCCAATCCAAATCCAGTGAAAAAACCTAACTCAATCACGAATCGATCAATCAATTAGCTAAGCTGATACTCGATTTGGTGTGGATCGATTGAATCGAATCAAATGCAGGCAGAGATGGTGAGAGGCAAGATAGAAATCAAGGAATTGCAAGAAGAGAACACATACTTTTCCATAGGAGATTCATAGCAAGATCTCGAAATCTTCACCGTCGCCGTCACAGGGACTCGACGCAAGCCAATCTGCTGCTCGCTCGCTCGGCTTTCCTCGCTCCCTCGCTCGGCCTCGCTCGCTCCGGGAAGACGAGAAGATCCGAGATCTGGCGGAGGAGATTCGACGATGCTCCCGCTCCCTCGCTTCCTCGCTCAGCCTCGCTCGCTCGCTCGAGGAGATCTCGGATCCGCCACTCGCTCGATCGACCTCGCACCGGTCTCCGCCGCTCGCTCCGCCGCCGCTCGCAACTAGACAGCGGCTCTGGCGCCGGATCGAGAGCTCTATCACCTTCAATGGCGAGCGGAGAGAGAGATTGGAGAGGCCATGGGATTGGGGCAACGATCAGGAAAAAAAATAAAAACAAAATTGAGAATTAGTATATATGGGCCATTTTGCAAAATTGTCCAAACATGCGTCTATTTCGCAAAAACGTCCAATTAATGTGCCTATTTTCCCAAAAATTTTTTATTTTATTCCTTTTCCAGTGATCAGCAAAGATTCCTCCCTTTTCTTTTGATATGGCCGAATCTATTTGTTTTTTTTAATAAGGATAGCTTTTTCCTTGCTTAACTATTTATTTATTTAACTCTCAAGAGAATCTGGCAGCCATATTTGTTTGTTGGGCCTGCCTTCCCCTTCAAGAGTCCAAAGTTTGTGTGGACTCTTATTTCTCCTCCTTTTTTTTTAAAACCCACTAATTCAATCTTGATTTTTTTTATTTTTTTTACAGATCGAACGAAGCCGAGCTAGTGTGGAACTTCGAGCAACTCGCCTCCTAATTGGCGGGATTCATGCCATCGGCTGCTTAACTATTTTATTTTATTTTATTTTTTATATGCTCAGCTGTCGTATTAAATTTGTATACTCTAGCTTATGATCATGTAGTACATTAAAATGATGTATTTGATACGCCACACAGTTTATGTACTCTCTATTTGCTTGTCATCATTGTCACCAAACTTGCTCTCGCATATAATATACGAACTATCACGTGAAGTCTTTCACGAAAATAATCCCACGAGTGTATAAGGTAACATTTTAATAAAGACGAATTTTTATACCCAAACAGAGTTGAAGAAGGTCTCCTGAATGACGTAGGGCGGCTGTCCATGAGTAAGGCAAGATCGCAGCAGTTCCTTGTAGCGTTCTCATGCCATTGTCAGCGGTTCCCCAGGCTTCTGTTTGAAACCGGTGATTTTCTGGCGGAGGAGTGTTGTCTTGGCAGGTGGGAAGAATTTATTCAGAAACTCTTGCTCTACTTGGGCCCATGTTGTGAGTGATCTTGGTTTCAGCCCTTCAAGCCACTTCAGTGCAGGTCCAGTGAGAGACCAGCGAAAAGCCTTCATCTTGACATATTCCAAAGTTGTACCTTCAGCAAGAGTACGGCACATGTCAGAAAAATTGGTAATATGTTCAAGAGGACACTCATTAAATCTACCAAAAAAGGCATTATTTTTAAGCTCTACAAGAAATTGAGTGCGAATTTCAAAAGAGTTATCAGGGATTAGAATCGCCGATTCAGGCACGACGAGAGTTGGGTGCATAAAATCCTCTGCAGTGGTTGGATATTGGGCAAGCTCAGCTTCTGCTTGCCTTGCGCGCTCAGCTTCTTGCTCCCTCGCTGCCCTTTCAACGGCGATTGTAGTATCCTTTGCGGCTAGCTCCCTTGTAAGCCTCGCGATCAGCTGTTCTTGCGTCTCAGCAGCCGTCATGGCTCTTTGTAGTTTAGCTTTGATGTGTAGAAGGCATTCTGGTTCGTCTAAGCCGTCAAACTCAGGTGGTTGACCAGAACGACGCATACACCTGTAAAGTAACTCAAAGAAGATGTGAGATTTAACTACCTAAGGCGCGAATGATAGCTTCCCCGGCAACAGCGCCAATTTGTTGTTAGGGAGGAAATCGAGTATGAAATATAACAAAATAAATCAAACTAGATTTAGGCCCACGCAAATAATTACAAGACTCCCTCCAATGCAGTAGTGGGAAGTCAGAATCGAATCCACGAGAAAGCGTGTCAGCGGATCCTAGCCAGATGGAAATCTCACAGAAAAGCAAACAGATGACAGAAACAAAGGAACAAAGAAAGAAAGACAAACGAAAGCAAGAAAAAAACAAAAGCAGCAACTAACTCGATCTCGACAAGCCCTAACTCGAGATCGACTAACAAGAGTAGACACAAAAACTTCAAAATCGACGACAACAGAAGCAACTCAACTCGATATAGACCAAAACCAACTCGAGATCGACTAACGCCTACTCGATCTCGACAAGCCACTGCTCTAGATCGACTAAAAAGACAGAAAATTGTAAACTTGCAACTCGAACACAGAACTCAGAATTTTGACAGAAATAAATCAATATATGAAAGAACTTCCAAAGCCAGGATATCAACGCCACAACGATAACCATGCAAAGTAACACATAAAGGCATAAAAGATCATGCTTTCTATCAAAATAACTTTCGTTACTAACAAATAGGCATATAGAGGCTTTCGCATAAACCCTAATTGTTACGAACCCTTTTCACATAATTGATCCAAGTTGCATTAAGATCACTTTCGCTTCAATAATACAAACAAGGATCACCTTCAACTCTCGCAAAAGAATCATACTCATAGGATAGAAGATGAATCGCATAAAAAGATCTGACCTTTATCGCATCACCTCACATAGCCACCGTTGGGCTCACCCCAGCCCCAGAAGTGGGTGGACTACTCGCTCCTCATCGCAATAGCAGACATTGATGTATGAAAAGAAACTTGCATTAAACTAAATTCAGAGTCTTTACAATCCCGGCAATCCAACTTCCGCTAAATGCCAAAACCCTAAAACCTTCGAACTCTTAAACTTCTCTGTGGAACTACTTCTCTAAGTTGAATTGAATGTGTAATTGTATGATGAAAAACTAGCCCCTAAGGCTTTATTTATAGCCTTCCATTCCTTGCTATTCAAGGATAAAATATATCTATCTATATCTAAAAAGCTTAAAAGATAAATAAAATCACTTTAGGAATTAAATCTATAAAGGGGAAAATAAATCTTAAATAGGTAAATATCTTCTTGTTGATAGATCTTGTCTTCCAAGGATAGTTGATAGATAGATGTAGGATAGATCTCGGCTTCCTCGATCTCTTTTGGCTCTAAGGACTCCCACATCTCGTAGGACTGCTCAAACCGCGTAACGCGGCTTCGGACGCGGCTCGTCGATCTCGACTAGGGCTCCTCGAGATCGAGTAGGATTCGTCGTCCATGGCTGGCTGGGCTTGGTCGAGCAACTTGTGCTCGTCATGGCTCGGATGTGGGCTCCTGGCTCCTCGATCTCGACTAAGCAACTAGAGATCGAGTTGGGTTGTCATCGAGGAGGTGTGGCTGGTGATGTCGAGGAACTGGTGCTCGTCACGGACTCGGATTAGCGCTGTAGGGCCCTCGATCTCGACAAGCCTCCTCGAGATCGAGTAGGGTTGGCTCGGCGTCTCCGTCCTCGGCTTCTTGACTTGTCACAACTCATCGACTCCGGACATGGCATCATATTTGTCGTCGATCTCGACTAGGTGTACTCGAGATCGAGTAGGGTTCCAGGAGTCAGGTTGCTCTGGCTCAGTTTCTCGATCAGTGCTTAGTCGACAAGGCCGGTGCTCGGACACCTTCGTCGAGGCCGAGTAACTTTACTCTAGATCGAGTAAACATGGGTTCCTAGCTTGATTCGACTCGTTCCACTGCTTCTTGGCCTTGGACTTCTGTAGTTGATTTCCGAGCTTTTCCGACCTTTCCCAGAACTGCTGTAATTTGCCTCGAATTCTGCGAAATTAAACAGAAACTGGTGTAGATTCCATAATTTGGCAAATAAACATAAACTGCATAGATTATGTACTATCTTAGCCCAAATGCATGAAAGGTATGCAAAAAACGATATAAAAGTTACTGTAAAACATGGCAGATTCAGCTCACAACACATTGAGATCCCAGTTTCAGACTCGGTTGCTCCCCCTGCTCCTTGTGTTGATTCAATGTTGCAAGATGGTCTTCGACGGTCTTCTCGAGTCACCCGACCACCCTCTCACTTGTCTGATTACGTTTGTGGGCATGCGTGTGATAACATGTTCACCTGCTTCCACGCAATTACTTCTACCGTTCAGTTCCCTGCCATTGAGCTCCCACCGATGGCTTGTCAGTATAAGGTTTGGCAAGACGCTATGCAAGCTGAGTTTAATGTTCTAGAACTCAATAAGACATGGTCTGTTGAGCCCTTGCCAAAGGGTAAGAAAGCCATCGGTTGTCGATGGGTTAACAAAGTGAAAAGGAGAGCTGATGGGAGTCTTGAGAGGTATAAGGCAAGGCTGGTGGTTAAAGGGTATACACAGAAGGAGGGAGTAGATTTCACTGAGACTTTCTCCCCGGTTGTGAAAATGACAACCGTCCGAGCCTTGATTTCAGTATCCCTGAAGAGAGGATGGAAAATGTTCCAGTTAGATGTTAATAACGCCTTTTCACATGGCTCACTTGATGAGGAAGTTTATATGAAACTTCTTCCCGGATTGTCTGTTGATGGGGACAATTTAGTTGCTAGCATTCGTCTTCAACCTCTCCTTTGCAAGATCGGCCTCGTCTCCGTCCTGGCTTGTTCTTGAGGGGGTGTTAGGATTTGGTTATATTTTACTATAGGGCATGTTCTGTAGTTGGGCCGAGCTTAGCCCACATCCTACTTTGGTTTGGGTCCAGTTCTGTATTTGCATATATACCCCATCACTTGTAAGGACCGAGATTTTTAAAATATTATGTATATAAATTATAGATTTATTCTAATTTAAAATCCATTTAAGTTTCAAGACTCCGAAAAATTTCGAAAATTTGCGTACTCGATAAACCGATTTATTTTATTTCTCGAGGCCAATCCGGGCATAAACTTGTTATTCAAACATGGAAATGAATTTATTTCGCCTTATATGTCCGAGGCTAGCTTGAAAATATTTTCGGGACTCGTTAATTATCTCAGGTTTGGATATTTAATTTAATCGCGTCGGATTATGATCAGAAAGCGGATTTCGAGATTTATTTTCGGGTAATTAAGATTTGACATTTACACTCATTACCCTTCCCATCCAAGCCACCCTACGCCTAAAACCCCCTACCCCTATTGCCGATTTGTAGGAATTGCAGCTGCTACCCAACCTACTCCATCATCCTACTACGCGTTCTCCTTTCCCATCCTATTCTGTCATCCTACTCTCCCACTCCATCCTTCTACTTCACTCCTTCAAGGCCCAGCCAAGCCACCACTGCTAAGCACCATCACGCCATCAACATTATCATCCTCCTGCACCGTTGTTGCATCTTCATCACCATCACGCGCCACCACGGCACCTTCTTCCTCTCGTCACCATCACCACACACCACGCCTTGGAGCCCCTTCATCGCCGTTGTCACCCTTGCATCCTCCTCCTTCATCGAAGAGCAATAACAACCGCCCCCGGAGCACTCGACGTCACCGACAAGCCACCGAAAGTATGTCATCGACTCAAACGCGAAACAACTTTCCGGTAAGCCATTCTCCTTCGTTTCTGATCCAAACCACTCTCGAGGGACGCAGCTCCGAGGAGCCACCGAGAGCCTCCGACGACGCCTATAATTCCGTTCGAAGCTCCGACATTCGCGAATACCCGGGTGAGACCCCAAGCCTTCTTTTCTTTCCTCGTTCGATTTTATGCATCTTTGTTCGCTTAGACTAGTCGGGAGAGTAGTGAGGGTCGAGTGTGGGGAAGGATGGCCAAGCTCGATAGCTCCGGCGAACTCGAGGGCGGCGTGTGCGAGAGAGGCGAGTTGTAAGCGCAGGCGAGTGCAGCTGTG